>CM060603.1:16849536-18222519 GCA_030578255.1 Tiaroga cobitis
TTTATTAAAAAATGAGCAAACATCTAACCTTTCATTGAAGTAAAATAATTGAAAGTGGGGGGAAAATCACATTATGAAATAAATGTTTTTCTACAAAACACGTTGGGAACAATTATTTTCCCCTCTTTTATTAAATACTTTTTGCATCCTCATTTTTCCAAGATCCATGTTGGCGCGTCTTCTCTTCAGTTCAGCCCACTCATTTTCTATAGGGTTCAGGTCTGGGACTGGGATGGCCATTACAGATGCTTGGTTTTGTGCTCAGTGACTCATTTTTGTTTTGGTTTTTGGATCACTGTCCTGTTGGAAGATCGAAACATGGCCCGTTATAAGATTTCTAGCACAGGTTGTCAGGTTTAAATTTTTTTTTTATCTGTCGGTATTTGATCGAATCCATGTACTTTTCTGCCAGAGGTCCTGGACATCTTTTTCCCAATGTGTTTTGGAGAAAAACATTTCATAATGTGATTTAACATTATGAAATCCCCCCCACACACACACTTTCAATTATTTTACTTCAATAAAAGGTTAGATTTTTGCATTTTATTTAAATAGAATATCAAAAGGATAAACAATGCAGATTTATTTTTTACAGTCATCTTTGATCATATTTACCAAGGGGGCAAATAATTCTGACCAGCACTATGTATATATGTACAACTGCTCTCTTTATTTTAAATGAACTTTTATTCAGCAAGGACTCTTTAAATTGATCAAAACTGACAGCAAAGACATTTTATGATACATTACAAATCCGTTTTAAATGCTGTTATTTCCATTTAAAGAATCCCAAAAAAAAATGCATTCACATCTGTTTTTTTTCCACAAAATGTTTTCATGGTTTCTACAAAAACATTAAGCAGCACTACTGTTATCAACATTGATAATAATAAAGATGCTTCTTGAGCAGCAAATCAGAATATTAGATTGATTCCTGCAGAATCATGTGACACTGATGACTGGAGTAATGATGCTGAAAATTCAGCTTTGCATCACAGGAATAAATTGCATTGTAAAATATATGAAACTAGAAAAGTTATTTTAGATTGTAATAATATTTCAAAACAATATAACTGTTTTTATTGTATTTTTGATCAAATAAATGCAGCCTTTATGTGCATAAGAGACTTCTTTCAAAAACGTAGAAAGAAGTGAGAACTTTATCTTCTAGTCGTGTCTCAACAAATCAGTTGGGTCAAGGTCGGGACGGTGTGCTCCAAAAACAGAGTTACTCCCAGCTTATTCTTTGCAGTTTGTTAACACTGTCATTTTGGTGAATGCGTCACATTCATTGCTGAAGCTTTCAAATGGTCTTATCTACCCATGATAGTGTGCATTTCTTATACAGACTGTATAATATCAGACATTGTAAAATTGACATTGTCTGCTCACACAAAACTGTTACCCTGCGGTCATCTTTAAGAATTTAAGCTTTGAGTTACATTTTATTTGGTTAACCGCTCATAGTGAGCGCAACACTGGCTTCAAACATTTATATTGAGGCCAAAGTCCTCCACGGTGGTTTTGTAACATTTTCAAGCTTGTTTTAGCGCCTACAACTAAAGAAGTCTTTCTCAAATAGGGTAAAATTCCTTTCTTAAACTGCTTTGATGAAGGACATGCAGTACTCTGAAACAGACCTCTGTTTGCTGCCATTTTGCTCAGTTTTTCTGAAACAAAGTAAGTACCTGCATGTCTGTTTGTTCCTGATACCCTGTGTCATTTGGGTTTGTGTGTGTTCTACAGGATGTCTTAAATGGTGAGGAGGGTCTTAGCGAGGAAGAGAAGGCCAGACGGAAAGCAGAGAGGCGCAAAGCCAAGAGGAAGGTGAGAGGAGATAAACTTTGCCACACTAAGTATAAGAATGAATCACCTTTAACATAGTTTACTGTCAGGGCAGATCTATTATGCATTGTTTTTTTAAATTTTGTTCTTATTGTGAATGGAGCCATAAATAAGATGGATTTTATTGCATGCATTGTGTTGCTGGCCAAAAAAAAAGAAAGATTTTTTTTTTTTTTTTAGCGTCAACGGCAGAGGAAGAAACTAGAACGGGTTAAAAAGGATGAAAGTGCTGAACAGGTAAATTGAAACTAGTTTAATGGTTAGGATGGTGTGAGAGGGCTTTGACACAGGATGTGTTCCTTCTGCACTGTTTTTTAAAACATTTCTGCAGATCAGTGCATCTCATCTTTTCCTCTCTTTCAACCACGGTTATTGAGTATTAAAAAAAAAGCATGTTAAATGTAGTTGCGTTTTTATTATGCAGTACATTACTATCAGTTTTAAAACAATGGACCAATCAGAATTGACTGGGGGTGAGACGGTAATTTCCTTATAAACTAATTTCCTTACACACACAAACGTGTTTTTTTAAATGTCTGATTCTCACCAAGTCTGCATCAAAAATACAGTCAAATAATATTGCCAGTTAAAATAAGTCTTTAATATTTTAAGATTCTACGATGTAATTTATTCCTGTGATTATAAAGCTGAATTTTCAGTGTCACATGGTCCTTCAGAAATCTTTCTAATACTCATTTGGTCCTCAAGATGAATTTCTTATCATCAATGTTGTGCTGCTTAACATTTTAGTGGAAACTGATACTTTTTTTTCAAGATTCTTAAATTTTATTGACCCCAAACTATTTAAAATCCATACAAATTGTACTGAACTTTAGCCGTTGGCTGAAACAGGATATTTTAGAAGGCCTGACATTTGCATGACACTGATGCATTTGAATGCAGCTTACTAGTTCTATAACAGAGGCACTTTGTCTATTCAGTCATTTTTGTAACTTGAATATACTGTACATTTTATGTATACGCCCCTAGCTCTATCAACACACACTTTTAAAAATGTGATGTGATATTTCTTTCCTTTCAGGAGGAGGATGAGAACGCTGGAGCTGATTCTGAACTCGACGAGTCTGAGGAGTCTGAGCCAGAGGAGGTGGAAGATATTGGCCTTTCAAAGGTGGAAGAGAAGCCAGTCGCTCCTCCAAGTAAAAGTCTTTCTGAACCTCCACTGGCTTCAGGGAACAAAAGCAACCGGCAGCCGACGGCCCGTTCTAGTGAGGAGGTATGAAAATGGAGACAACCATACTGATGGACTTCGAGAGTTTGCTGTTTGAATGTTTTATTGTTTAAATTGCTGACTTTGCCACTGTTTCCTCATGTTCAGGACCCAGGGTGGGATGTGAACAGTGCTTTTGTTGCCAATGCTGTCAATCACATTCGACCCAAAGCTAAAAGTAAAGGAGCTCACAAGTCGAAAGAGAACAAGGAAAATGAGAGCAGGACTGGAGAAGTGAGTTTAAGTGTTTATTCAGTGTCCTGTGGTTTATTGGCATCTGTGGGGATGAACATGCTCTTGTGACCCGCTGAACCTGGGCGTTGGGATTATTGGGTATTAATGTAGTTTACAAATCTGTAAGGTGCTGTCACTGTGGACTTATATGACAGCTTTTATTCTTTCAGCTGGTAGAGCTGCCACTGTTGTGACAGATTGCATGTTTTACCGTACTGTGTGTCTACCCAGCAAGCCCAGTTCATATTATGCTGGATTCACACTGCTCGATTTTCACACGCTACAATACAGTCTAGTGTCTGTTTAGCTTCTGCTGTGTGCACATTACACGACGGATCGGCGACAGGGGGTCACGCAATACTATGGGTGTAACGGTTCACAAAATTCACGGTTCGGTTCGATACGATACAGTGGTGACACGGTTCGGTATGTTTTCGATACAGCAAAAAGAAAAATGGCAGATAAATTTCCTTGATTTACATTATGTATTTATTAAAACTAACATCATAAAGTCATTTAAATTTATTTATTTATTAAAACTACATAGTGTTATTTTTTTGGAACAATGATGGAGCTATACTTGACTCTTCTCAGCAGCATATAAAGCAAAAACAGCTCCTTTATAAAAAAATAAATAAATGTAATATCGTAGTAGTTATTTTAGTTTTATTTTAAGTTTGCAAGGCTCCAGATTAACATTTGAGGGAAGCAGTTTTATTCATAATGTCGAAATAATAACGGTTAACGGAGAAATGTGAATGCTTCTTCTCACTAGATCTCGCAGTGATGTTATTACTTCAGTGGCGAACTCAGCGCTAAGAGATCCAGTAAAGAAAGCATTTGTGTACTGTCGCTTGATCAAGATCGGCTCGCGTTGCACTGACTGACAATGGACCCAAACTCATAACAGTCCGTTAAACACAAATGAGTTGCGCAGTTTCGTTCCGCTTTCATCACGTTTGCCATTTGATGTTGGGCAACGTTGTGGTGGTCGCGCCAGCGCGAATGCAAAAAAAAATGTTGGTCGGCACTCGGCAGGAGAAATGGTCCAACGGATCATTCGGTTTGAAATGCGTACCGAACCGAAAGCGTCGTAACGAAACGGTTCAATACGAATACGTGTACCGTTACACCCCTACACAATACACATTTCAATAGGAAGAATCACGGACAACTCTGTCTGATCTAAAAACTACGTTTCATAACCACACACAAACGAGAATTGGAAATAGCATTAAATCACGTGTGGGATGGGTTCTTGTGCGAGACTGGATTTCTTCTCGTCGAAATGATGAAAAAAAAAGAAGAATATGAATATGAGAGTGCTTGCAGAAGCCATGCTTGTAATGTTCTGTTGCAGGTCTATGACTCTTCCCTGTGAACTTTCCCTTGTCCTGTATCTTGCTCTCTCATTGGCTGTAGGTCATCACAGATTTAATTTCCAATCAAAACACATTTCACACTTCATGACTGAGTCGCAGAGATGGGTCCAGATATTTAGCAGGCTAAATATTTCAGATATTTGAAATATTTCAGTTTTCTTTGATCATACACTACTGTTTATTTCCACAAAACTGTCGCTAAAATGGGGGCTAAAATCGTGCAGTCTCTATTGCAGTGTCTCATTTCTTTCATTTGCGTTGTGCTATTAAGACATTGAAGACATTGTTGAAAAAACCCGTAATTAATATATTATCCTTGTATATTATTGTAATATATCATTAACCTGCAATTAATATATTGTACTTTTTTTTTTTTCTTCTTTTTTTTTTTTAGCAGGTCATTGGCTTATCAGATGCTAAAACTAAAAGAAGTGCCTTACTAGTAGGTGTGTAATTCTTTTCTTTCTCACACACAAAAAAAAACAAAACATTACTTGTCAGATTAGAGAAAGGAGGTATGTCAAGTATGTGAATATTTTTTTTGTAGATCAGCCCAAAATTAAAATTGTCATTATTTGCTTACTGTTATTTTGTTTCAAACTTCTATGGTTTCTTTCTTCCATGGAGCATAGAACGTGAAACTTTGAAAAAGTCCTGGACAATCTTTGGAAAACGAATTAAATTTCATCAATTGGCTTCAGAAGACTTTTGCATTCTCCCGAAAAACTTTGGGTTTCTTTGCAAAACCTTTGCGTTCTCCTGAGAAACTTTGGGTTTCCTTGCAAACCTTTGCGTTCTCCTGAGAAACTTTGGATTTCCTCGCAAAACCTTTGCGTTCTCCTGTGCGTTCTCCTGAGAAACTTTGGGTTTCCTTGCAAACCTTTGCGTTCGCCCAAGAAACATGGCGTTTGTTCGCCAAACCTTTGCAACCCCTCACAAAACCGTTGCCTTCCCCCGAGAAACTTTGCGTTTCTCAAAGTCTCACAAAGTTTTCTTGGGGAACAAAACTTTTGCAAGGAAATTCAAAGTTTCTCTGGTAAACGCAAAACATTTGCGAGACAACACAAAAGCATTGAAATGTGTTTTCCTCCCATCTCTTCACCGTGTCCCTTTAGAGGCTCCTTACTTCGGACTTTGATAGCCCCAGTCCACATTCGCTTTCAGTATATGAAAAAGATATTCTAGGATGATCTTCTGAAATAAATAGACTGTGTTCCATGGAAGAAATCAGTTACATTCAGTACAGGTTTGGAATGACATGAGGTTGAGTTAATGACCTAATTTAAGTTTTTATGTGGACTGTGTATTCACTCTTTGAGTTTCACAATAAATCATTTTTAAACATTTGTGCTTTTATTCTTTACTAATGCAGTCTCCTCCATATAAGTCTGTCTTTCTTTTCACTCCAGAAAAAGGGATTCGATTCGTTCAGGAGGGCCAGTACACAGAAGCTGTTAGTCTGTTTACAGAGGCCATCAAATGTGACCCAAAAGATTACAGGTGAGTCTTTGATTTGACTGAAACCATATCAAGTGTATTTTCATTTTTGTTGTTTTCATGAATTCACTCTTTCATGATATTTTGATCACAGGTTTTTTGGGAATCGCTCCTACTGCTACTGTTGTCTGGAGCAGTACCCTCTGGCCCTCGCAGATGCTGAGAAGTCCATCCACATGGCTCCTGATTGGCCCAAAGGCTATTACCGTAGGGGAAGTGCACTTATGGGGCTTAAGGTGCGACCTATTGGCATATTTGTGTTTTCTCCCTGTATATGGAGTGAATCTGCATTTAGGTGAGTATCAATAACTTTGCGTGTGGGTTTGTTTGTAATAGAGGTACAGTGAAGCTGAGAGAGCCATGGAACAGGTGCTAAAGCTAGATCGAGATTGTGAAGAAGCCGTCAATGACCTCTTGTACTCTAAAGTGCAACAACTTACGGTAAGGACTGGATCTCTTATTGTATCTCAATTGGTATACAATTGAACTATTAGTAAAGTTTTTGGATCGATTCCCATGGAACACACTACCAAATGTACTGATAAATTGTGTATTTTGAATGCACAAAGTTGTAGATCATTGTCATGAGAAAGCACATAAAAGCGCAAGATGATTAGTTCTAAATCATTTACTTATTTTTGTTGTTTCTTTTTTTTAAGTGGAACACAAATGGAAAAAAATTAGCCTGTCAGTATGACTAATCCAAATGTCATTTTTAGAGCTGCGTAACTTTGGTGGGAATAAAAACAACTTTTGTTCCATGGAAGAAAATTAGTCAAACAGGTTTTGAATAACAACAGGATGAGTAAATCATTTTCATTTTTGAGGGAATTATTCTGTTTAGAATGGGGTTAGCTTTAAAAATACTACTTTGGAAGCAAAAATAAAGCAATCCAGGAATAATGCATAAGAAACGAATATCATTTCAGGCTTTTTCTTTCCTTCTTATTAGGATTTTGGATATGATGAGGAGCAGAGTATTCAGTTGCTGGAAAAATACAATACAGTGCAGGCTGTTGTTGCAGCGAAGGGTGAGAGCTCATTGTCTTCCTGTCTGATTTTTTTCATTGTAATGAACTACTTGAGGGTGCTATTGCTACAAGCCAATTTAGTTTAAAAATAATGGGCCATGAATGACCAGAATTCACAGTAGCCTACAAGTCATTTTATCACACACAGTACTATAGAAACGGTTCCATTATATTACAATTTAAAATAATGTTTTCTGTTTTAATATATTTTAAAAGGTAATTTATTTCTGTGATGGCAAAGTTGAATTTTCAGCATCATTACTTCGGCTACTTAATCATTACATTACTACATCATTACATCATTAAAAACATTTCTTATTATTAATGTTAAATAGTTGTGCTGCTTAATTTTTGTTGTTGTTGTGGAAACCCTGATGTATTTTTTTTTCAGGGTTCTTTAATCGATTGTTCAAAAGAAAAACATTAATTTGAAATGGAAATATTTTTTTATATTATACAAGTCTTTACTTTTGATCAATTTAATGTGTCCTTGCTAAATAAAAGTATTAATTTCATTAAAACAACTTTGAATGGTAGTGTATATTATGTTTTATACAGTACTGTGTGTGTATATTATTATTAAATACAAGTTATTTAGCCTGTAAATAATAATAAAAAAATCTTTACAAAATTAAAATAAAAGCTACTAAAAGCTATCTAATTTAATTTCTCTATTTCAAACCTGAAGGATATAAGCCAAAAGATAATTATTCATAACAAATGATTAATTAGTCTGGTTTTAATGCAAAAGAAGCTTAAGTTTGTGCAATTTGAATACAACTAAAATGTTAAAATCAATTGTTTTATAAATCAGTTAGTCTATATTATTGAGCATGTTGCCCTGCCAACATAAACAACTAAACTTTGCTTCACATTATACATTATAACACCCCTCTGATAACTCGGCAGTTAATTTATCATGGCTAATTTGTCATGTTGTAATAAAAAATCTATATATTTTACAGCTTCAAATCAGGACTGTACTCTCCTCCTGCCAGGGTAAGCTGATAGCAGTATTTATTTTCATTTTTTTTAAATGTTTTTCTTTCCCTCTAATCCTATCTCCATATTTCTCTTTGTCTTTCTCTCACTCGCCTCCACAAGTCCTTGTAATTCCCTGTGGGTGGGCAACGTGACCACAGAACTGACAGAGAAACATCTGCGGGACCTGTTCAAATCGTGAGATCTGATGCTTTTGCAATATTTTAGTTCTAAAATGATTTCCCATGAATTTGTTTTTAATTTTTGATGATGATGTTTGCCAGTTACGGAGAAATTGACAGCATTCGGGTTCTGCATGAACGTTTCTGTGCATTTGTTAACTTTAAGAATGCCAACATGGCCTCCCGTGCAATGGAGAACCTCAATGTGAGTGAAACGCTTATAATTCATTATTATTTATTGTTTGTTCTTGTTAGTATTATATTGTTTGTAGATGTAGTAAAGACATTTTTTATCCTGAATTTGTTTAAAATACTATTACAAATAATAATTATAGTGAATCAAATTGTAAACCAGCCTTTTTTTTAGCTGTATATTTGATAAAAATGTTGTATTATTATTGGTGTTTTAATCAAGCCATTTTTGAGCCCTATGTGTTGTTTATATACTTGAATGCGAATCCTTTTGTAAAACAGGGACATTTTATTGAGAATACCCGGCTAGTGGTTAGATATCCAGATCGACGGATTCAGAAAGTTCTCCCGACACCTGCCATTCAACAACCTGCAGGGGCTGCTGGGTAATTCAGTATCTATGCTATTAAAGGGATAGTTCACCTAAAAATGAAAATTATGTCATCACTTTCTCACCCTCATGTTGTTCCAATCCTGTACGAGTTCCTTTCTTCTGCTGAACACAAAAGAAGATATTTTGAAGAATGTGTAACCAAACAGTTGAATTTTGAATTCGATAGTATTTTTTTTTCTCCATACTATGGAAGTCAATGGGGCCCAATAACTGTTTGGTTACACATGTTCTTCAAAATATATTTGTTTGTGTGTGTACAGCAGAAGAAAGAAATTCATACAAGTTTGTAACAACTTGAGGGTGAGAAAATGACCATTTTCATTTGTTGGTGAACTATCCATTCAATGAGGAAAATAATTGAGGTTTCAATTGTTTTAATGTATTTTGATGGTTATTTTCTTCTTCAAGAAGATTTGAAAGAAATGTCCACACCAATCTGTACTACTTCCAGGCCAAGACGCAGAGGTCCTGTCAACGGAGATGAGTGTTACTTCTGGAGGACCACCGGCTGTCATTTTGGAGATAGGTGTCGCTACAAGCACATTCCCGATCATCGAGGCAAAGACTGGCAACCTTGAGTCAACACTAGCCTCTCTTCCTCTCCCTAAGAACTCTGGGAGTTGACTGCATGACTGTAGGGACTCTAATCTTCACTTTGATTATCTGTAGGTCAGGACCAGTATTGTGGATCAGCATCTTACGAACGCTCTTTTGAGGCCAGGGTGCTTTGAACCTCACGGGGCTATGGGAAAAGTGTCTCTTTTGAGGTGAGGTTTGGGTGGTGCAGAGTGCCAGAGATCCGCTGCACCGCATCACCGTCTGCTGAGGTTTCTCTTCTCTCTTCCTGTGCCAACACCACCAACCCCAAAGAAGAGCCGTAGATCTGGTCTGACATTTTGAGTTCATCCTGAGAGAATGACTGTCACACTGCATTTGAGGTCACAAACCCTCAAAATGAGGAGAATCGTACCAAAGAATAATACTATGCCATATGTGGATTTAACGTAGAGAGAGAGAGAGCGGGAGAGAGAAGGGCATTCAGGGGAAATTAGTTTTGCGTGTGTGTTTTGATTTGATTCCACCACCTCAAACACACTCCAGCTGTTCATTCATCATGTTTGTAGTCATTTCTAATCGGACTAAAGATGTTTTCCCGGCTACTTCTCTCAAACGGCCCTAAATTCAAGACCTGTGAGGGCAAATCAGTATTGCAGAGGGTTAGAGCAATTGTTTGAATCTTTCACAAACTCATAAGTTATTTTCAGTTCTCCTTTTTGTTTTTCTTGCAGTCTTGCACTTTACTATGGTGGATGTTGTCTCCCCCTCCCCAAGAGTAGATGTTTGAGTAGAGTCAGTCATGTTGCTAAATAAGTATTGATGATTCATGGTATTTTCTGATGGCGTGTCATTGTCATATAGATATTATTTACATGTATCTATGAATATGAACATGGTTTTACATTCATGTGATCACAAACGCAGGTTTCAGTTGTAGATTGTGTCATGCTGCTCCACACAATGCTGAAAATCTTGTGGTTTTCTGTGTATATCATGCAAGAGCTCTCAGACACAGGAAACTCTTGCCTTGGATTTGGCACTTTTCATGCCGTCAGCTCAAAGTTGATCGGGCAGTTTTCATCATTTCCTCTTTTCTTTAACGTTCTTGCTCTTGGTTCAGTGGAAGAGAAGGAAGTTGGCTATTTGAGACTGTTCGTCATATCTTCCACCTCATGACATTTTCTTGTAGAACAGCCTGCACATTTTTGTTTATATTATTATAAGTATGATAATGATTTCATCAAGCAATATTCTCGTTGCAATGCATTTGAAAACTCGTATGACCTCGTTGTGCTGTTCTGACACACTTAACCAAAGAAACACTAATGTTTACCTAGTGTACCCCAGACAAACACATCTGCTACTTTTGTACATTACACTATTTAGGACTTTTTCCTCAGTTTTAAGTTAAGACTGCATAGGTTTTTATGCAGTCTATAGTCACACTAGTGCTGTATTGGGCTTTAAACGTCATTACTTTTGGTACCTTGACAGTCCAGAGTGCCTTAAAAGCATTTGCTTTCTTATCAGACGGGTTATTTTAGCATTAATATTTTAGCTGAGGTCCCCCATGAACAAAAAGGAGGTGCTTTTTTATTTTAGGTTGTGAAATAGGGGACAAACTGAATAATAGCGAAGTTACGTGTGTCTGTCACATGTTGATTTGGGATTGAAGATTACAGCTGTGGTTCTCATTATTCTTGTTTTTAGGTTTTTTTTAATACCTTGTGTTCAAATAAAATTGTCTGACAGTGACAATTCCTCATTTTTGTGCTGCTCAAAGAGCAGTTAATAACTCAGTCATGCGTTAAATGACATTTATCACTCAAATAGAGGATTTTCTGTCATTTTGCTTGATCTTTATGAGTTTTGCTGATCTCCACATAATGAAACTGAAGGTCACATTCTCCATTTTCTCTCTCCGTTCCTATTTTTAAGTCCCATCCATATTCTAATCATGTTTTCTTTTTACCCCTATTTAGCACGGCAATGGAAAGAAAGTCATTGTAATAAATGTAT
The DNA here is from genome assembly GCA_030578255.1 of Tiaroga cobitis. Classification (NCBI taxonomy): domain Eukaryota; kingdom Metazoa; phylum Chordata; class Actinopteri; order Cypriniformes; family Leuciscidae; genus Tiaroga; species Tiaroga cobitis. Next base: position 16,861,083 of record CM060603.1, read on the forward strand.
TGAAAGCTGATTTTCGTCATCTTTTTTGGGTGCAATTCAATGATTTTGCAGCTTGCTCCACAGTACAGTAGCATGTGGAAAGAAATGCCATGTTCAATTGCTGTCCAGTTGTCATGGACATGCAGTACAGTTTAACTTGTGGCAGTCTGAAGCTTCCATTACATTCGCCTCACACAGTATGCCTTGTTTTATACTACATCTGTTTGACCACTGGGATTCCCTGCATAATTCTATTGTAACTTTTACAATAGGCATCATATAATTAACATGAACTAGCAATGAACAATAACTATACAAGACTTATCACTCTTAATTTTAAAAGTACACTTTTACTTGTGGCCCTCTAGCGGTTAAAAAAACAAAACTCAGTGCATTTTGCAGAAGAACATTATTTTGGTTGTGCTTCGGCTCAGTGTGACTGGGCAGATACATATGGTTCACGGCACCTGTGAAAACATTGAAAACCAAACATTCATATTCGCATAAGAGCAATATTTTATGCTGTTGTTTTGACAAACACTTATATTAAAGGGTTAGGTCACCCAAAAATGAAAATTATCCCGTAATTTACTCACCCTCAAGCAATCCTAGGTGTGTATGACTTTTCTTTTTTCAGCCAAACACAATCTGTTGTAGGCTATTAAAAAAAATATCCAAGATTTATAATGGGAGTGACATTACTAAAGTTGATTATCCTACAGCTCATAAAACATTCACTATTAGGCTTAAGACATATAACTGGTTTAGAAAGGATAGCTGGAGACTTTACTGTAGCAATACCCATTAATATACCTCTTATGAAAATTAACCATGGTTTTACTACAAATAATCCCCCAAAAACATGTCATTGTATTTAACCCTGGTATTTGGAGTAAACATTTGTAGGTATACAAATGGAAATCTATTCACCCAAAAAAAAAAACACAAACCATTTTTACTACACTTTTACTATAAATCATGTTTCATTTTCACTTAAAAGTTGTATATGTTAACATTGTTTGTCAGTTTACAGTGCATTAACTAATGAACAAAGATGAATTAATGCTGTAAAAAAAAAATATGGACTAGCCGACTATTCAAATGTTTTGGAGTCTGTTCGATTATTCAACAAGGATGCATTAAATTGATCATAAGTTACAGAAAAGACATGCAAATATATATATTTCAAATAAATTGTTCTTTGGAGAATGCTGGGAAAAAAATCATGCAAGAGTCATAAATGATAATACTAATAAGAAATGTTTCACGAGCACCAAAACACCAAATAGGATGATTTCTGAATGATCATGATTCATGTGACACTGGAGTAAATGGCTGCTGAAATTGTAGCCATGTCAACACTGGAATAAATTACATTTTAAAATATATATTTAAAACTATTTAAAATTGTATATCTCACAATATTGCAGTTTTACAGTATGTTTTGGTCAAATGAATGCAGCCTTTGTGTGCTTCAGAGACTTCCCAACTTCCCAACGTCAAACTTTTGAACGGTAGTCAGTATAAATGCAGGGTCCTCTTCCACCTTTGATACTCCAAAATCAAGTGTATATATCAGTTGACACTAGGGGGAGTTCTTGTGCAGGATTCACAATACATTTTAAGTACACTCAAAAAAAACAAAACAACCTTCAATATCCAACATAAATCTTGATATAATGTGACTGAATATTACTGTCTTAATTTCTGTAAATATCTAGTATCTCTAGAGCGTCAGACTATAAATATCCAACATATCTATAGCATCACAAAATGCTTTTCTTTCATCAGCAGAACTTGAAAGTGACCTGTGGTTTGTGTGATCACAGGCGTTCCATACGAGTACATTGCAAATGAGAACCATTAGAATTAGGGAAAATTCTACTGTGTCTAAAAGGAAGTTTTAACTCTATCAGGAAAAAAAAAAGATTTATGCGACCTACAGCATATAACCATACCACCAGCCTGCTGTTGTGGCCTGGAGCCAGTGGTTTGTGGTCGGTATGTATTGTTTATGAAAGTCTTCTGATAATACAGTTGTCGGTTAGAGGCCTCCGTGACCCAAGTCAGACCTTTCCAGGAAATGCGTGTTTCTTATTCTGAATTAACATTTATTGAGCATTACGTGTAAAGCATTTAATCTGTTTAATCAGTTGAATTGAGCAACAACCTCAATGAATACCCATTATTTCATTTAATTTATTATTTTATTGTATGTGTTGCTCTTCTCAATAAAATTAAATGGCATTGTTTTAAAGGCATCATGAAAACAAAATTGACCTTATTTACCCAATTATATTTTTTCACATTTACTCTTAATGTTCCTGTGTTATTATACATGGCGTATCAGCCTGAATCATGCACAATAAAAAAAAAATAGAGTTTGTCTTTATAATCTTTAATCACAATATAACTTACAGTCCTGCGGCTGCCTCACAATTTTTCTTGTTAAATGTGTTTCTCTCTGAAATGCAATAGATTATTGGATTATGAAAGTTAAATGGCTTGTGGATATGTCAGCTCAGATTTGTTTTTGAAAGAATTTGATGAGAAATATTTGGGTTCTTATTGAGATTTCGGAATTGTGATTGTAGGCTTTACAATTGCAAACTTGAGAGAAGACATTTTTTTTAGATCTTTTTAGCCGAGTGTCAGTCATCTAAGTTTTGAGAGTGAATATGTACTGAAATGTGTGGTCTCTTGTCAAGAATGCCAAACAAAAGTTGTATTCAAATTATGAATAAATTATATGAATTATTATCCTATGGCCTAGACAGCGCAGAAATAACACTCCTTTATAATCACTAAAAAGCTGTCACTCATTCAATGACCGCGATCTCATAAAGCTCTGTTATATTATTCAATGAAGCTGACAGTGAATCTCTTATTTGTGTACTTTGTTAGAGATGATTGTCCATAAGTCTTATGCCCTTTGTGCGTTTAAAATAGTAAATGTGTGAACAAGTGACAAATTTTAGCTTCAGCGTCTATTAATAATGTTGGGCCCGGGACACTTTAGATTCTAGAGAGCGTTTTAATTGGACAGAAAATCTGATGAGAAGCTGAAGTGCAGAGTGATGTCATCAAAATATTGATCCATATTGGTGGAGGTGAGAGACTGTAAGTTTTGAAAGCTTATATCTTCTAAGTGTGAATTTTGTCATTGCTTTGGAGCACACCAGCTTATAGATAACAGTAAGGCTAATATATTCATACTAAAAGCAAAACAAGTTCAATTTTGATTTCATGGGGACTTTAAATTCGCAACTTCGAATGGAAACGTGAAACAATAGTAGATATTTTAAAGTGCCGGATTTGGATTTCGTTTGGGCAGGAGCTTACGTCATATTTCAAGGCATTATGTCCGCTTTAATGAATTTAAAGGGTTAGTTCACCCAAAAATTAAAATTAAGTCATTAATTACTCACCCCCATGCTGTACCAACCCCGTAAGACCTTCGTTCGTCTTCGGAACACAAATGAAGATATTTATGATTAAATCTGAGAGGTGCATGACTGCTACATAGGCTCCTTAAGGGAATGACACTTGACGGCCAAGAAAGTCATTAAAGAAAATGTTTAAATATTCCATGTCGCAACAGTGGCTCAACTATAAGTTTATCAAGCGACGAGAATACTTTTTGTGGGAAAAAACAAACAAAAATAACGACTTTATTCGACTATTCCTTTTCTTCCTTGTAGGCCTGAAACGAGACTTCAAGAGATTTCCACGACGCATGCGCGAGAATTGCGATCTCCTTCAACTACTTCAGTTCAGTTCTCGCGCGTGCGCGTCGTGGAAATCTCTTGAAGTCTCGTTTCAGGCCTACAAGGAAGAAAAGGAGTAGTCGAATAAAGTCGTTATTTTTGTTTGTTTTTTCGCACAAAAAGTATTCTCGTCGCTTGATAAACTTATAGTTGAGCCACTGTTGTGACATGGAATATTTAAACATTTTCTTTAATGACTTTCTGGGCCGTCAAGTTTCATTCCCTTAGGCAGCCTATGGAGGAGTGATCAACCTCTCAGATTTAATCATAAATATCTTCATTTGTGTTCCGAAGACGAACGAAGGCCTTACGGGGTTGGTACAGCATGGGGGTGAGTAATTAATGACTTAATTTTCATTTTTGGGTGAACTAACCCTTTAATTCTGTGGCAGCTGAGAAACCACGCCGTGAAATGAACTGATGAAGCAGTTCTTCATAGTCAAATGGCAGTGACGAACAAAGGAAATAGTAGGCTACATAAACTTGAATTTGTATCCCATGTTACCATAGTATTTTTTTTTTCCTACTATGCGTAGTCAATGGGGCATGAGATCTGTTTGGATACAAACATTCTTCCAAATATCTCCAATATCTTCCACAGAACAAATACATCTATGGTTTGGAATAATTTGAGAGTGAGTAAATGATGGCAGAATGTTTATTTTTAGGTGAACTATCCCTTTAAAGGCCTATTGAAGTGTCTTGAAACAGCAACATAATTCAATGTGTTGACCTAATTTCCACTAAAACAGGAAGACAGGGCGGGACACATCGAACAGCTCCTCCCGTTATTAAAAATAGCCAATAGTGTTTAGTTTATATCACAGACAGCTCGGCCAGAGCCGTTCCTCCTAATCTCTAACCGTTTCTCCTCCTAATCTCCTCCATATCGCTTTACAGTATAGAATTATGTGCAAAATTCAAATGGGTTCCATACGTTTTCTGGTCCGCGCCGAATCTATCCGGTTTGTGCTATCATGTCTCTGGACCGGAGCAGACTGTGTACACGTGACACTAACGTGAAACCAGACTTCATTCGCCCCAATGGAAAGCAGTCTGAATCGTTCCATATCCCCTATATAGTGCACTATGTACCAGTCACCATAGTAAAATAGTAAATGTGTGAACAAGTGACCTATTTTATAGCTTCAGCGTCTATTAATAATGTTGGGGGCGGGACACTTTAGATTCTAGAGAGCGTTTTAATTGGACAGAAAATCTGATGAGAAGCTGAAGTGCAGAGTGATGTCATCAAAATATTGATCCATATTGGTGGAGGTGAGAGACTGTAAGTTTTGAATGCTTATATCTTCTAAGTGTGAATTTTGTCATTGCTTTGGAGCACACCAGATTATAGATAACAGTAAGGCTAATATATTCATACTAAAAGCAAAACAAGTTCAATTTTGATTTCATGGGGACTTTAAATTCGCAACTTTGAATGGAAACAGAGAAACAATAGTAGATATTTTAAAATAGTGATGATCTTCACTTAAAAAAAAAAACGACAACTAAAATTGTGCTCTAGATTTGTCACATCAGCAATATTGTAATTTACCACTTTGCTCTGAAAGGCAGTACATTTACAACACAAACTCTAGTGCTTTATGCAGCGTTTCGTGAAAACCGTGGCAGTATTTTCTCAGACAGTATGCCCTTCATGGACGTGCGAGGTCTGCGTTATGAAACTTGCGACTCATGAGAAGAGAGAGAAAACAGGAGGTGACGGTGGGGGTAAACCGGAGGAGGTGCTATAATTTGAAAAGGCAGTTGTTTATTGTTGAAGAGCATGTATTTATTTCATGACACCGCAAATTGTGGCTAAGGGCAGAGCCGGGTCTCGGTGGGTAATTACAGAGCTTGAGGCAGCGCCCCACCACAGCAGCGTCTCTCAAGAGCCTCTGCTTTCCCTTCACACACACACACACACACACACAGTCAACGAGGACTTGCCATCTATGTCCATTAGACACAGTGCACACACTTGCTGAGGAACCATCATCATGCTCATCACGCAAGCATTGTATTATATTATAGGTGAAGTATGCTAACAGTCAAAGTTTTGATGCATTTGTCTGAATTTGTTTCTCATGGCTTTAAATGCTTGAAAGTACATATAGCAGACAATCGTTTGGGGTCAGTAAGTTCTTTAATAATAAAATAAATGTCATCTCTTATGCTCACCAAGGCTATTTAGTTGATAAATACAGTAAAACTGTCAAATATTATTACAATTTAAACTGTTTCTATCTTCATATATTTTATAATGTAATTTATTCCTGTGATTGCAAAGCTGAATTTTCAGCATGATTACTCCAGTCTTCAGTGTCACATGATCCTTCAGAAATCTTTCTAATACGCTGATTTTCTGCTCAATAAATATTTCTGATTATTATCAGTATTGAAAATATTTGTGCTGCTTAATGTTTTTGTGGACATTTTTCAGGATGTTTTATTTGAAATATAATTTTTGTCACTTTTGGTCAATTTACTGAGCTCTTGCTTAAAGTATTCAAAAATAAAATCAATTTCTTTAGAAAACAAAATAGTTAATTATTATTATCTTGAATAGTTGATCCAGATGACTTTTAATTAGAGTTAGAATATAAAATGACAATTGTGAGATTAAGAGGCAATCTTTTTATTTTTTTTTGTGTTATTGTGACTTTATAATTACCAGACTGTTTTATATATGTGTTTTATATATACTAGGGATTCTATATCTCAAAATTTTACTAAAGTCACAGTTGGGACTTTGTAACTTACAATGTAACTCTTAATTTTGTAAATTCTCATGAAGTTGATTGAGCGAGTACAGCAATAATCTACTGTATGAATATATATAAATCATTCTCTTATTCAGTTTGTGCTATTTTCTAGTTTTTATGACCTTACCATTATTATAAAATGTGGAAAAACGGTAATAATAAGGAATGAGTGGGTGTGTGTCCAAACTTTTGGCTGCCAGTGTGTGTCACGTATGCCACCCATGATGAGTCACATATAATGTATATAGGTAGAAATAGCAATCTTGTTGATTTGAGGTGCTGATGTATATTTTTGGCTCTTTTTCTCTCTCTTCCAGTCAGTTGGCAAGATTTCTCTTTGATTCGCTGTACCCCCCTCTTCCTGTCTTGGTTTACCCAGTGGGAAGGACCTGCATTCAAGCACATAGTCACACCAACTTTGGCACAAAAACAACTAAATTGCTACTTTTCAATTGACGACAGCAAATATGTTAGGTAATTAAGGAAATTGTTAAATATTTTCTCTTGATGGTAGGCCATTTTTTCCCCGTGGGCGTTTTAAAATTTCTCTTGTTTGTTTCTAAATCTGTGCATGGAAGTTACGGTAATTGTTTCTGAGGTGCAGCCCACCTTGCGCACAGTTATGGATGTGATTTGCTAGAAATATGCCTGTGAATCTAAAACAGTCCTTCTGAGGTTTGTTAAAAACTGAAATACTCTATCAACGGAACATGCTAATTTTGTCACAAACTTTACTCTCATAAAGCTCACACAGACATGTAAACATTTAAAGTATGTACAAATAAAAACAAGTAGCTGTCCGGTTTATCTATAGAGTGACCAGACGAAGTGTGGATGAGGTGAAAATGAGTCTTGAGATATTTAAGACAATCCTTACTGTGGTTTTAAAGAGAAGGATGTCTTGCTTTTTTGGGAGTGAGGTTTGTGGTCAGCTCACTGAAGAAACATCTACTATGTGGTTATGCAGCTTCTTTTAGTTCCTTGGAATTGTGACATATGGAGTTATTCAGGCCTCGAGATCTTGTGGCTTTGTGTTACAAAGTTGGCCAAAAAAGTTGTGAAACGATAAAAGATGTCAAACGATAATAGTAACTTCTTATTTGATGCGTTACATAAAACCCTTTGTTAAATGTAATTTTTTTAAAGGAAAGCATAATAGAATAAAGTGCAAACGAGTCTCCTTGACCTAAAAAGCAACATGCATGCTCTATGACAAACATAAACGCTATAGTCAAATAATTACAAATGCCTGGTTTATTTACTAATGTTTAGTTTAGTATATCATAAGTTATTTGGAAGAAAATTATCACACACGTGTATATACGACTCAGATAAAAGGTTCAAAAGCTGCAGGGGCAGTACATAAATGTTACATATTAGAACCTTTTAAAAGGTAAATTGCATATGAGTGTATGTACTGTATAATATTGAGTGCAAATACAAAGCGAACAACTGCTAAAAAAAAAATCACAATTCTGCTGGAGAGGCATTGATGTGAAACACTTTGAGATAAAGATGGAGACATCTGTGGGAGGGATGTAGAAGTGATGTAGAGAGAGAGAGAGAGAGAGAGAGAGAGAGAGAGAGAGAGAGGGAGAGAGGGAGAGAGGGAGAGAGAGAGAGAGAGAGAGAGAGAGAGAGAGAGAGAGAGAGAGAGAGAGAGAGAGAGAGAGAGAGAGAGAGAGAGAGAGAGAGAGAGAGGAGAGAGGGAGAGAGGGAGAGGGTCAGAGTGTATGTTCAACTTTCTCCTTCATTCATTTTCCTCCAGTCCGTGACTGACGTGACTTACGTGTGGCTGCCAGGTGAGTGAAATTTGACTTTTAACTCTTTGGTGCGTCTGCTTGGGCTCCTAATGATATGATTGAATATGTGTTTCTTCTTCTTCTTTTAGTGCATGCTTTATGTTATAGTGGGTTTTATTGATTGATTCATGAATTAAGCCCATGATTTCTGCCCACTTTCTGGATGAGGTTGAAATGTTATGTGCATACGTTGATTTCTATTTGTATCTCTAATAATGTGTCTCCATATAGAGATTGAGAAATAATAGCTCATTATTCCTGTTTGTTGTTTGGATACTTATAAAATCATGTTGCTTCTTAGGCCTATAGACAAGGTTACTGTTATCACACCTCTAATGAAACTTTTCGTCCATCTAACATGCCCAAAACCAACATGTACAAATCGGTTATGTCAACCTCAGTAAACCTCTTAAGAGCATGTCTGAGTCATAATTAACTCCAAAATTAAAAAAGAATGAAATCAGAAATAATATTTGGGATATTAAAGTTGCGTCCCAATTGTGCTATTTTATGACGTTTTGTAGTATAAATAGTGCGCGTAGTAATTTCACACAGAAAATCCCCAAAAGAAAATGTGCACTTTAAATATCCTGAAGATGCACTTAATTAACCGAAAAAGCAAAGGTTGGAATATTGGACGCTTCACGCATTCACCTGACTCAGCTTTAGTTATGTAGCGGAGGGGGAGGGGCTATCAGACCTCGATGTTGATTTGACAAAATAACCTTATAAAAATTCATACACTACACGGTTGAGTACTAGTTGCATAACATTTCCTACTTCCCACTTCTGAAGTTGTGATTACGAGCTCGTCGCATTAAAGCCGTTTGTTGTCGGAAAGAACAGAAATCACGGAGGACACCAGGTTTATTATTGTTTATTGGGAAAATTGTATTGAAGCCAAAATGATATTTAGCTCCCATTCCTTGAAATGGTAATTCATATATGTAAATATGCACTATACTTTAACGACACAAGATGATGCAGCTGTTGTAGAAAAAACGAATAAATAATTCTAGTCACAGCAGCAAAGGTTCTCCCCTACGCCATGTTTAAAGTTTGTGGCCCGCCCAACTCGTGAATTTGGGTGTTAAAATTATCCCCAAGCTTCCCAGTGATAAATACGACTTGAGAGAGCGTAATGTTACATTTTTAACTAGAAAACTTGTATTTACGATAATTCTGATTGCACGTGAAGGGAGCATAAATTCACAGTGTGTAAGTGCATAGTGTTTAGTGCGTCATTTGGGATGCAACTTAAGATTTAAAAATGTAAAATAAAATGTATTTTTATTTTTATTTTATTAGTTAAGTTGTCATAATCAAAAAAAAAAAAATCCTAAGGTCTTCAAATAGATTTGTCTTTATACAAAATATAATTTGTTCCATTTTTGTTTTGACGTTGAAGTGAAATGTGGCCTAGCACACTCAGTCTAAAATTCTCATGTGCATTTTTTCGTATTCTTCATTCGGTGGCTCTGAATTGTCAAAATGCCTCTCAAAATGCTTGCTAGTTTCTACGAATGCAAAAAAACGCAGAAATTCGAACCCGATCCTATTTTTTTTAAGACGGATGAAAGTTTCAGAGGCAGTGTGTAAACGTGATCGACACAACGTGAGGCAGTATTTATGTTTTAACGTGCGAAAATTTCGGCCGAGATTTTCGGACTCTGTGTGCAAGGACCTTTGATATTTCCCAAATTATCTTATTAACGGAGTTGTTTAATGTTCTGCATTAAATTTTTTAATTTTTTTAATTTTTTTTGCTTTTGCAAAACATGTTTAGACAAAGACTCCGGCAGTAGCTTAATAAAAGCAGTTTCATTTTTACATGTAGTGGGTCACCTCATGGAGGCTGCCATATTGAGATCACATGACCAGCCGAATAGTTACTATTCAATTTATCTCTACCACTCACTACTATTACTGTTCATTTAATTTAGTAGTTAATTTACTAACATGGACCCCTGTTGTTTTCTATTCCAGAAGCCTCATCTGTGTGTAGTCATGATTCGGGCCATCTTTCCCTTGTGTGTTCTTACCTTCACACTCCTCTTTTTGTGGACGGATGCACGTCCCGAATCGCCTGTCCGGTCAAGGCGTGCTCCCGCTGCCAAAGTGCGACTGGCAGGTATCAACCACAGAGAAAACGAGGGACGAGTTGAAGTCCTGCACAACGGGACGTGGGGCACAGTTTGTGACGACGAGGTCGACATTAAACTCGCTAATGTGGTTTGCAGGGAACTGGGTTTTCAAAGTGGCATAACATGGGCGCACAGTGCCAAGTACGGAGAGGGAGAGGGTGAGTGAATTTCTCTATTAAAATACATGTGGGTTATGAATCTCTTTTGACTCAAAAATTAAGATTTTGTCATCATTTACTCATCTTCATTGTTGTCACAAACCTGTATGCCTTTCGTTATTTAGAGAGATGTTTAGCAGAATGTCAGTGCTGCTCTTTTCCATACAATAAAAATGAATGATGAAAGCCGCCATGCTCCAAATTTGAGTTTTTGGATGAACTATCCCAGTATTTTAAACACTTGCTGTCTGAATAGCTGAGGTTTAAGAGTTTTAATCTGTTATTTTCACATGTAACTGTGGATTATGTGAAAGGCTTGAGCGCAATTGCGTATTTAGGCGCATTGCTGTTTTAAATAGCTGTTTCACACTAGTGCAAGTGCACAGAGCTACTGTTCTTTACATCACCCAAATCGCTCCCTGTAATTTTACTTTAAGGCAGCTATAAAGACAGCCACTAACCCAAAGCATGTATAACATTTAGTTGGCAGGACAACGTTGTCATTAAAACTAAAACAAACCCTTCAGACAGCTTCACCAGAGCTCTTTTGTAATGCTTTTGTTGGTGAAACTTCTCCCATATTAAAGAAGTATTGTGTAAATGAAGTCTGCAGACTTTTGCTGTATACTTTTTCTTAAAAAATGTTTTTTTATGACAATAATTGAGCTATTGGTAGTGTCTCGTTTAAAAGTACAGTAGTTCACCCAAAACTTGTCAGTATTTACTCATCCTCATGTCGTTCCAAACCTTTATGACTTTCTTTTGAACACAAAATAAGTTTTAATAGTGATTGCTTTGTTTAACGATTTGAGACTGAAGCTTTAAACTAAAAAAAATGTCAAAAGAACCATAAATGTCTCACAGAAGTGGTCGGTGCAACTTGTATGTTGTATTTCAAGTCTTCCAAGCAGATATTATGAACTTTCAAATATCAGGGTTTCCAGTGAATAACGATTTAAATTTTGATCTGTTCGTCACACAAAACGCACATGACTTCAGAAGTAATATATGAGTTGTATGGACTAATTTTGTCATTTTTTTATTTTTCAAATTCACCTTTTGTGTTGAAACATGAGCTATTCAGGTTTGGAATGATAGAATTTTCATATTTGGGTGAACTGTTCCTTGATTATTCCTACTTTTGTTTCTGGGGTCCCATATTATAGGTTTACATGCATCCATACTTTTCTCTTGATATACATTGCAGCATCACCTTTTTTCTCACAGTGTCTGAAATGGTTCCATCAAGAGTCCGGTGTCTCTAAACCCCTCCTTTCCAAGAGATTACTCTGCTCTGATTGGTCAGATGGCCAAGTCTGTTGTGATTGGTCTACCACTTACAGTGCATGTTGGAAGCAAAACGTACTTTACCATATAATGAGACCAGTAGTGATGCCATCGATTTTACCATAATCAATTCGAGCATGAGTCCACATATTTTGGAAGTGCATGCTAAGTGGTTTGCTTTTGCAGCGCAGAAAACTGTTTTTTTTTCGACATGTTGACAACACGAACCAAACTTTTCCAGGCCTCTGCTACAACTACAGTGTCTGAGGGCAGATCAAAGTAGACGTTGTTTGTGGCAGGCAATGAGGACCAACGGATGGCGTTATGCAAATTTGTTACAAACGTACAGTTCGTAGGTTGAAGTAGGAAGTAAGGCCCTGCTTACACCTGATATTAAGATGCGTTTTGGTTGATCGGATCACAAGTGGATAATGCTAAATACAGAGGTAAACAGGGTCTAAAACATCTTGAGCTTGTCCACTTTCAACCACTTCCAGTGGTAGTTGAAAACGCATTCGACCCCATTGCTTTCGTAGTCTAAACGCTCATGTGGTTGAATGCGTTCGAACAGCCACAAAAGACCGCCTTCTCTCCACCTTCTTACCTAATGCGTTAACATGGGAATCACACTAGACAGATAGGATTGAAACTTTGTTGGATGAAGACCCAAGTTCGGTTTGAAGCCGAAAAATGTACCAAGCACAATGTTTTCTCACCATTCCTGATTTCTAACACACACTCACTGCGTTCGGCGTGGGCTTGCGGCTATCAGAGCAGAAAAGTTTTTTTCCGTCACCTCCAGTCACATTCATATCTAAATTGCGCAAGCTTATTTTGTCCACTGGATCGAAAGATCTGAAAAAACACCTATATTTACCTGCCCATTGACCCTCCTCTCAAAGAAACCAGGACAGAAGTGGTTGAAAGTGGAAAAAAGACAGATTAAAGGGTTAGTTCACCCAAAAATGAAAATTAAGTCATTAATTACTCACCCCCATGCTGTACCAACCCCGTAAGGCCTTCGTTCGTCTTCGGAACACAAATGAAGATATTTTTTATTAAATGTGACAGCTGGATCACTCGTCCATAGGCTCCCTACGGGAATGAAACCTGACGGCCCAGAAAGTCAATGAAGAAAATGTTTAAATATTCCATGTCGCAACAGTGGCTCAACTATAAGTTTATCAAGCGACGAGAATACTTTTTGTGCGAAAAAACAAACAAAAATAACAACTTTATTCGACTATTCCTTTTCTTCCTTGTAGGCCTGAAACGAGACTTCAAGAGATTTCCACGACGCGCACGCGCGAGAACTGAACTGAAGTAGTTGAAGGAGATCGCAATTCTCGCGATTTCGTGGAAATCTCTTGAAGTCTCGTTTCAGGCCTACAAGGAAGAAAAGGAATAGTCGAATAAAGTTGTTATTTTTGTTTGTTTTTTCGCACAAAAAGTATTCTCGTCGCTTGATAAACTTATAGTTGAGCCACTGTTGTGACATGGAATATTTAAACATTTTCTTCATTGACTTTCTGGGCCGTCAGGTTTCATTCCCGTAGGGAGCCTATGGACGAGTGATCCAGCTGTCACATTTAATAAAAAATATCTTCATTTGTGTTCCGAAGACGAACGAAGGCCTTACGGGGTTGGTACAGCATGGGGGTGAGTAATTAATGACTTAATTTTCATTTTTGGGTGAACTAACCCTTTAAAACAGCAGGTGTTAACGGGAATGCGTCTCATCTCATCTACTGATGAACTTAATACCAGGTGTAAACGGCCTAAGACTGGAATTTTTGACGACTTGTTTCAGGCAGTTCAGAAATGGTTTGGGAGACTATAACTCCATTTGTCGTGCAGTTTGATCTTTGAAACTTTGCAAGACATTTTACATTCACAACCAGCTATATTACACACAACATGAAAGGTAATATTCAAAAAAAGCATAATAAGGGCATTTTAAGACCCATAACTGATGTTTTATTCATCTAGTGCTTTTGTAACCTGTAACATCTGCCACAGGCCCCATTTGGATGGATAATGTGAGGTGTGAAGGAACAGAGAAAACTCTGAAAGACTGCAAGTCGAACGGATGGGGTGTTCATGACTGCAAACACACTGAGGATCTCGGGGTGGTCTGTAGTCCAGAGAGAAGGCTGGACCAAGTGCATCATGGAGTCACCAGAAGAGGGCACACCATCGCTCTCAGACCAAACGCAGTCACCTCCAACCGTTGGCAGGACATTTACTCCAGTTCAAGAACACATGCACACCTCAGGCAAGGCAATGGACACTCCCAGGATCATACCGGATGGGATCAATTCTCCAGACAGCAGTTTCATAATCCGGTAAACAGAGAATGAAGTAGATCTGAAATGCTTATGATTAACTCTGAACCGAATCCTGACCTTGACGTTTTAATCCATAAGTAATCTCATCTGCTTTTTATTTAAATTTAGATTTAGTTGAACATTTAAACAAAGCATTTATTCATCTTCATGTTGCTCCAAACTCATCTTACTTTCCTTCTTCGGTGGAACACAAAATAATACTTTTTAAAGAATATCCTACTTGGAATCTAGTGCACTTGTTGCAATTGACCACTTTTTCCAATACTCTTATAGTACTTTTTTTTGCCATTTTTATGCATGACACATGAAAGAATACAGTACAGGGTTTGGATCAATATGAGGTAAACAATGTTGGGCAAACTTGCAGGTATGCTCATGAGAAAATGTTGTGTTTTCAATCTTCCTCTAGTCTGCCAGTAGGGTGAGGATTGAGGAAGTCCGTCTCAAGCCAGTCTTGATGGTTACAAAGAGGCGCACTCTTGTCACGGAGGGTGTGGTGGAAGTGAAGCATGCTGGGAGATGGAGACAGGTGTGTGATAAAGGCTGGAGTTTGAATAGCAGCAGAGTTGTGTGTGGGATGCTTGGCTTTCCTGACGCGGAGCAGCCCAACATGAACCCCTACAAGTGAGTCTTGCACTTCTAATGAAAAATACAACATGTGCACTGGCTTTATTCTCTGAGGTTTTGGTCCTGAGATAATTAGTATTATATTAAAATCCAACATTTAGCGCTAATTCCCTGTTATTGGATGATATTAGTTTTGTGAATTTCATTGTGTTAGGGTTTCCCAGACTTTTGACTAATAACATTAAATCTAGTCCAGACTGCAGCATACTCCGTCCAAAAACTGCCCACTTGGACAGGAAAAGACTGTCTGGTTCACATGTAGCAGAACTGTATCAGCCAGCAACAGTTTTATTTTTACATGCCATTTAAGTTAGGGTAAATACAGGTACAATTTGGTTAAATATGGATGTTGAATTCAAAATTCAAAATTTTAGGGTCTGTTTTGTTTTTGAACGTTTTTGAAGTCTCTTATGGTCACCAAGGCTGCATTTATTTAATAAAAAAATACAATAAAAAGAATAATATTGTGAATTATTATTAATTATAACTACAGTAACTACATGTAACGTGTAAAAATTACTGTAAAATAAAGTGTTACCAAATATTTTATAGTATAAAGGTATATAAAAGTAATTTCTTATTTATATATATATATTTGAGGAAAAAATATATTCCTCAATTTCAGTATAATTTAAGAAAAAAAAAATACATAGAAAGACTGGTACCTGTTATTCAAGGGATCCTATCTTTATTTCTTGTTTCCCCTTGTTTTGTTTGTTTTTGGATTTGCTATGTTTGTTGGACCACACAGGATGATGTGAGGGTGATATTGCAAGCAGAAAAGGTTCATTTCTAAGCACAAAAAGATGTTTGTCTCTGCATGTAGTGTAAAGTGAAAGATTCACCTCCTCTGTTGGTTGGAATAGCACGTCTGTTTCCCTTATCTCTGTTCCCCAGGCACCTTTCACAAACTTGAGCACTTAAGCAATGATTAAAAGATCTTTCAAACGTACTGATGCTATCTAGACCCCAGTGCTAGTGAAATAAACGGTCTGTTCCGAACGCTTAGATTTAAGTAAGAAGTCTAATATTCCTGCTGATTGTTATTGGAAAAGGACATCAGTTTAAAGCCTTCAAAGTGTCTGTTGTTGGAGAAAGAGTTTCAAGTTTGTTTAATGATTTTATTGACATTGTCACCCTTGACTTTCTCCAGCCTCCTCACAGAGTGTTTCCAACCAAGCTGTACTTTCACAGTCTTGTCTTTATTGATCAGTTATTTGTAAAGAGCAGATTACTGTTGGGAGTTTCTGGGCTATATTTCACCTTTAGCTCTTATTCTAAAAGGGCATTTGGGTTGTCTATCTGCATAATTGGTTTATACACATAACAATGATGGTACTGTGAATGCTTTTCTACTGGATCTTGATTCCTACAGTCAGGATACAGGATTATGTATTGATATAGAGCATAAATACTGAATCAGAGATGACCAGGTCCATTACGGATCTTTTTAGAAAACATTAATTTCTTGGAGCAATTATGTGCTCATGTTTGTTGTCTTTACCTACATATCTACCCATCAACATACCTACCTTTTTACCAACATAAACAACGCATCCATCCATCCATCCATCCATCCAGTTTGTCTTAGTTATCATCCATCCATCCATCCATCCAGTTTGTCTTAGTTATCATCGATCCATCCATCCATCCATCCATCCATCCATCCATCCATCCATCCATCCAGTTTGTCTTAGTTATCATCCATCCATCCAGTTTGTCTTAGTTATCATCCATCCATCCAGTTTGTCTTAGTTATCATCCATCCACCCATCCATCCATCCATCCATCCAGTTTGTCTTAGTTATCATCCATCCATCCAGTTTGTCTTAGTTATCATCCATCCATCCATCCATCCAGTTTGTCTTAGTTATCATCCATCCATCCATCCAGTTTGTCTTAGTTATCATCCATCCATCCATCCATCCATCCATCCATCCATCCAGTTTGTCTTAGTTATCATCCATCATCCATCCATCCATCCATCCAGTTTGTCTTAGTTATCATCCATCCATCCATCCATCCATCCATCAATCCATCCGTCCAGTTTGTCTTAGTTATCATCCATCCATCCATCCAGTTTTTCTTAGTTATCATCCATCCATCCATCCATCCATCCAGTTTGTCTTAGTTATCATCCATCCATCCAGTTTGTCTTAGTTATCATCCATCCATCCATCCATCCATCCATCCATCCAGTTTGTCTTAGTTATCATCCATCCATCCATCCATCCATCCATCCAGTTTGTCTTAGTTATCGTCCATCCATCCATCCATCCATCCATCCATCCATCCATCCATCCAGTTTGTCTTAGTTATCATCCATCCATCCATCCAGTTTGTCTTAGTTATCATCCATCCATCCATCCATCCATCCATCCATCCATCCATCCATCCATCCATCCAGTTTGTCTTAGTTATCATCCATCCATCCATCCATCCAGTTTGTCTTAGTTATCATCGATCCATCCATCCATCCATCCATCCATCCATCCATCCATCCAGTTTGTCTTAGTTATCATCCATCCATCCAGTTTGTCTTAGTTATCATCCATCCATCCAGTTTGTCTTAGTTATCATCCATCCATCCACCCATCCATCCATCCATCCATCCAGTTTGTCTTAGTTATCATCCATCCATCCAGTTTGTCTTAGTTATCATCCATCCATCCATCCATCCAGTTTGTCTTAGTTATCATCCATCCATCCATCCATCCATCCAGTTTGTCTTAGTTATCATCCATCCATCCATCCATCCATCCATCCATCCATCCAGTTTGTCTTAGTTATCATCCATCATCCATCCATCCATCCATCCAGTTTGTCTTAGTTATCATCCATCCATCCATCCATCCATCCATCAATCCATCCGTCCAGTTTGTCTTAGTTATCATCCATCCATCCATCCAGTTTTTCTTAGTTATCATCCATCCATCCATCCATCCATCCAGTTTGTCTTAGTTATCATCCATCCATCCAGTTTGTCTTAGTTATCATCCATCCATCCATCCATCCATCCATCCAGTTTGTCTTAGTTATCATCCATCCATCCATCCATCCATCCAGTTTGTCTTAGTTATCGTCCATCCATCCATCCATCCATCCATCCATCCATCCATCCATCCATCCATCCATCCAGTTTGTCTTAGTTATCATCCATCCATCCATCCAGTTTGTCTTAGTTATCATCCATCCATCCATCCATCCATCCATCCATCCATCCATCCATCCATCATCCATCCATCCATCCAGTTTGTCTTAGTTATCATCCATCCATCCATCCAGTTTGTCTTAGTTATCATCCATCCATCCATCCATCCATCCAGTTTGTCTTAGTTATCATAGACTTTTAGTTTGTTTTCATTAATTCTCATGTTCCTTTGTTTGATTTTCCCGCCGCTCCTTTGTTATCATCGTCACCGTCATTATGAGTTTGTTTGGTTCAGCTGTGTTCTATTAATCATCTTGTTTGTGTCACTATATAAATTGTTCCCTCGCGTTCATTCTCTGTCTGGTCTGTCATACGATTATGTGTGATGCCACCTTCTGTTTACCTTTTGGATATTTGTTATTAAACTCATGTTGGAACTTTATTCTTCTTATTCTTTGGGGTGCGGACTGGTGGGGTAGTGAACCCGAGGTTACCCCTTGAGTCAGTCCTAGAGCTCCTCCTGTCCGATTTTAGGGATACATCGGGTCTATTGGAGACGTACAATAGATGTCTTAGGCACGCCGAAAGAATACCACAGACACAGTGTGATCACCATGGGAAAATCTCAGAGTAAAACTGGGAGCTGTGAAAAATATGATACACCGATTTTTATGCCAGATGAGAAGTCTACCTATGTATCATCTTTTTACTCTTTTAATTCCTTTTATAACTGTATCATCTTTATATCTCTTTTAATTCGTTTTATAACTGGTTGAATTTTCCTTGCTTTTATTTTGGGATTATTTTTATTCCTTTCTGTGTAAAGCACTTTGAATTACCATATTGTATGAAATATGCTATATAAATAAACTTGCCTTGTCTTCATCTGTCTGCCTGCAACCACTTGTGACAGTCAGCCTATCATTCACCTACTCGCCTACCTATCTTTTCACCTTCCAACCCCTATACCTACCTACTTTTTAAACCTACTTTACTTGTCCATATATCCACCAACCAACTTGCTGTACTTGCCCATCTAAAGTATCTATCTATCTACCTTCCTATATATTTGCTTCCCCTCCTACCTGCTTACTTGGATAACTAACTGTCATTTACCTAATTGCCTACATATACCTATTTTTTTACCTTCCTTTGTACTTACCTTCCTACCTACCTTTTTACTTGCGTTTATAAACCTATCCACATTATCCATCTGCCTGCCTACATGTTTTCGTCTCCTTTTTGGATTAGATACCTACCTATCAATCTGTTTACCATTCTAGTTATCTACTTACGCACCTACAGTACTTAGTCAACTACCTATCATTTACGTACCAACCTATCTTTTAACTGTACCTACCTGCCTACTTAGTCAACTGCCTACTTACCTATCTACCTTTTTTTTTACCCTCCAATGTACCTACCTTTCTACCTACCTATTTTTTACACTCCTACCAAACTGCCTACCTTTTTACCTACCTAAATACTTATCCTCCTATCTACCTTCCTACTTATTTTCATCCCCCTCCTGTCTAACTACCTATCATTTACCTACTTTCTACATATTTACCATGTTTATCTACCTACCTTTACCCAAACTACTTATCCACCTATCCAGCAAATCTACAGTATTTGCCTACATCCCTTTTTATTTTCTTCCCCTCCTTCCTACCTACAATACCAACCAACCTTCTTATTTGTCTGTTGCACAAGCACATATTTATTTCATGACCATGCTGAAAGAATGGTTTGATAATTAATAATTTGGTTTGAAATAGGTTTCCTAACAGTTACCACTTTTTGTTCTTATTTGTGTTCTCACTTCATTTTCATTGTTGCCTTATTTTGCTCCTCTTATAGGATGCTGTGGTGGTTCAGAGGCATTTTTTTTTTAGTTACCACACTTGCAGCACAACTATTTTATTCCCATCGTGTGAATGGACTTTGGCTGTGCTGGCATGCCATCCCATGTGCTCATTATAAAAAGCAGCACCTTAATCTTATGGGTCTGCGGCCTCCAGCTTTTTTAGGTTTGTGCTGGGGCGTTATAAGTGTTGTACGTGCTTTCTGCTGAGGATTCATCTAAGGTCTGTCTGCTGCTGCATTACAAAATGTCCTGATAAATGTGCTTGAGCGTTGAGCAATTTAAAAAAAAAAAATCTTACCCTGCCGATAAGTTCATTGACAGGTTTTTGTTATCTTATTTTTTAGGCTTTGTACCCTTTTTCCTGAGAATCCTAATCTTGAGGTCACAGGAACACCTAAGCAAGCTTTTGTTTATGCATGACTCAAAGACATGCCACAAACAGCAACTTGAAGATGCTGTTTGAACTTAAATTAGAGCTTATAGAGCTAGCTGTGGCTTTCGTGGCTTAAGTCCTAGAGAATCTCCATTTGGCTCTTCCTCGTCTGTGAGTGTGCCCAGTACCTGTCCTCACCATGTATTACGTGCATTTTGTTAAGTCTCCAAAGAGCACCAGACTTGGCAGATGTACTGAAGAGCGCTCCCTCACCCTCCCACTCAGCGTCTCAGAGATCGCGAGCCACCCCGCCCTGACACTGCTTCTTCTGGATCCTCAGCTAAAGATGCTGTAATTAAATGTTGGGTCCCTCAGAAGATTTCCACGTTTTTGGCGAGTAAGGGAAAGGCAGATTACAATTATAGCTGCGCCCCATAGGCTGCTGTGTCAGCAGGACACACTCTGTCACTGAGGAAACTGAAAGACTGAAACCACAATAAGGATCAAATATCCTTAGACGAGCATCTCAAGAAATGAAATACAATATTTTAATGGTTCGGATTCTGTTCTTTGAGTCTAAAGCAGTGCCCCAGTCAGACTGTGTTCGGAAAGAAATTTATGGAGTTTGTACTGTAATATTTGTCTCAGTGTCATTTAATTGCAGGATTTGAACTTATTTTAAACACATATTCAGTCCATTGAGAATCACCTTTGAGGGTCAAGCACAATAATCAGTTTAGGCATTCAACATTTGGTGTTGTGGTGTGAGAGATTTTTCACTATTTTCATTTTTTATATGTTGTATTGAGCCCGTTCTCATCCTTTGGCGCCATATGACATTTCGTCGAAATCCTACACACATGGCATCCTTTAGCGTCAATATGAGACGCAGAACCCAAGACGTCATACAGGTGACTGGCATCCTTTAGCGTCAATATGAGACGGAGACCCTACCCCAGACCTAAACCTACCCATAACAGTGCGTGTTATATTGACGCTAAAGGGTGCCATGTATGTTGGATTTCGACGAAATGTCATATGGCGTCACCTATATCAGTGGTTCCCAACTTTTTTTTGTCTGAGACCCTCTTTTTCCCAAGAAAATATTTTAGGGCCCCCCTTCACATTTAATGATATTATCGCTCTTGTAAGCTTGCAGCAAGGATGACAAAATATGTTTTTTTTTTCAAACAAACGGTGTGTTTTTGCACAAATAATAGCCCTATAATATTGAAAATATAATATTGAAAATACAATGAATAACAAAAACATCAGTAGGCCCTTTGTAATTTAAAAACGTAGGCCTAGGAGAAGCCTATAAATTGGCCCTATTTGAAATGCAAAAACAAAAATATTCACAGTGGTGTGTAGGTAAAAAAAAGAGAGAATATAGGCTATTACTAAATGACTTGTCTGAGGCCTCAATACTTGCATGTTATTTGTGAGGCTTTATCAATGTGAGGCTTTATTTTTTACGCTTTTGGCGCTATAGCGAGCGATAATAAACTTGCATTTATTAACAGAATAATGCGTCTTTCGGAAGAACATTGTAGCCGGAACTACATCTCTCTGTGTACGTCTATGACGAGTCACGCAGGTACTGGGCTACTCCGCAGCGGCAGCGATTCGAACCAGTGTAAAATAGTCCCAATGTAAACACTTATTATAGGAGTACCATAGTGGTTCAGGATAAGACAAAAGCACGGATTGGAAAATGGATTCATGATGAACTCGCTCATTATGTAGGCTACATTTTGTAAATTTTGAACAGAAAAAAAGTTAAGGACGTTTATGCTTATTGCTCAAAATAAGCATTACTTGCTCTTTCAAGTTGGCAAGTTTCACACTTTTTATATATATATATATCATGAAAACGTGCGTCCTTGTATTGTTTTATATCATGACTGTAGAGATTGGTCCTTAAGATGTAGCCTACTCAATATATCAGCGATTTGAGTGCCCTATTGCTTAAATAAATGCTTAAACAGCATTTCTAATATGTAGAGAGAGAGAGAGAGAGAAAGAGACAGAGAGAGTTTTGTGTGATGTGTATAGACTAATGCTTAAAACAGTGGCATGATTGTTGTCTCCAAACAGACCAGCTCTCTCTATCATTAAGTTTTCTTGGTTCAGCAGTAAACCAAGGGTGGAACTCTTGGGCTAATTACATGAGCAGGTGGGTATTTCAGTGACAGCCACTGTAAGACTGTATGTATACTAGTTATTGTAAAGTATCTCTTCATGTTCAGAGAACTACATCTGATATATAAAAGGACAACTTAATATATAAATTATATGACATTGAATTCCAGCTGTAAATGATCATTTTTAAGATTTGCGAGTTACTAGAATGTTACTCTGCTACAGAATGTCATATGGTAGAAACATCCAGAATATTTTATGAGGTCATTAAACTGGAGATTCCACACAGCAGTTGACTTGTTTCTTTTCTGTTGACTGATATTATCTCTCGAGTTTTATTCGTTAAGACGCTTCCGTCAGGAAAATGAGTTTATTAAATCTGTATTGAATTTACATATTTTGAAAGTCCGTATTAAAGTAGACATTTGATAAACTATTTTGTGTGTGTAGTCAGAAAAAACAGATTCAGCTAAATCAGACTAAAATCCTTTGGGTTATACCAGCACGAATCTTTAATAGCGACCACATTTAGTTGGACAGACGGTGGATGATGACAGTGATTATATAATGTGTCACTGTGATGACAGGTGCATTAGAGGGCAGGTGTTCATTGGTGGATCTCTCTCTCTCTCTCTCTCTCTCTCTCTCTCTCTCTCTCTCTCTCTCTCTCGATCGAGTTTGTCTCAGTTTGTTTTTTGGGAAGTCTTACTGTGCCCATTCCGGGATACCAACATGCCAGTGGAAATATCTATTTATAGAATGTACATTTGAAAGCCAGTTTAGTGGTAGATTAAGTTAAAACATATGTTCTTTGATGTCTGTGTCTGTGGGCCATACATTTTATTATTATAACAGCAATGTAAATAGATGAATCTTTAGTTGAAAGTGTTTTGAATGAAGACACATTGGTAATGATCCGGTTAAGACCTGGAATAGTGAGTTTTTACTCACTATAACTGTCTCCTAGCAACAAAATCTCACGTGGTTTATGGCTTTCTGTACATTTATTTTGCCTTATTTCCAGTGTAATATGTTTTATATTATTAATAATATTAGCATATTATTAACAGCATCATGAATTGCTTCACTTGTCAGATTTTTTCCAACATTTTTTTTTTTCCATTTACAGAAAAATATGGGATACAAAGGTCAAGGATTCAACAACAAGGTGAATTCAGTTTACTCTCTTTTGCCGAATATCTACATGCACACTAAAGCGTATTTCTTTACATCAGAACATCTTATTACTCTAAATTTAACTTAATGTACTAATGCTCTTGTGAACTATGATGTCTCCTAGATTGAGTCAGATGACCAAGAAGAAGGGATTCTGGGTTGAGAAAGTACATTGTCTGGGTACAGAGCCCAGCCTAGCGGAGTGTCACACCCGGCTGTCAATCCCGCGAAGCCCCGCCCCCTGTAAGAACGGTCGCCATGCTGTGGTCCGCTGTGTCCCAGGACCGCAATTTGCTCGTATGTCCTCTGGCAGACCCCAGGCACCTCACCCTGTGCAGGTAATCCTTGAAGCATTTAGACTGTTCAGACTGCCAGTAAAAGTCAGATTTTTTGCATATCCAGATTTTATCCAGATGGGTTTTTGAAATTCTGGACAGGAAAAAAAACAACACATGAAATCTGATTTTTTCAAACCACATTTGGAGGTGGTTGGAAATGCGATTTCAATCAGAGTTTTACAGAATGCGTCTCAGTCTGGACTCTCTGTCAGCTCAAATCGGATTTCAAATTGTCTTTTGCATCACTCTTAATGTGACACACAACGATAACGTCAAAGTTGGTGACGGAAATGACGAAAGTATTAATACGGTATTCAAACGGTATTCAAAATTTCAACCTTGACAACAGCACGGGACATCACAATATATAACAGTCTCCTTTGTCGCACAAGAAAACTAAGCAACGGTGGAGAGTGGTATATATTGGGATTCCATTCTGCACCACCACTCGACAGGGCACTTATTTGAAGAGTGAGATGATGCACCTCCATTTTTTCCAGCATGCGTTTTGAAAGCCTATGTCGTTTCCAAAGCAACCTATTCAGATAGGTTTGTTATGTCTGGACACACACATCTTATTTGATCACTTAAAATGAATAGTGCGGACAGTCTGCATTAAAAGATCTGATTTGAGAAAAAATCTGATTTAAAATTTTTTTTTTATTTTAACCTTTATTTAACCAGGAATAGTCCCACTGAGTTACAGAAACTCTTCTCCCAGGGAGTCCTGGCCAAGATAGGCGGCCAAAAAGTTGCAAAGAAAAAAAAAAAACATAAAAAAAAAAAGACAGGATAAAAAAATTACATACTACACAACAAATCTCTATACATATAACAACAAAACATTTTGTTTAACTTAAGTAAATACAAATAATTTAAAGGGTACCTAGTTAAAAACAATTACACTGTTCAGTCAAAGTTGACTTTAAAAGGTTTTTAAAAATATGAATAGATGGAAGTGATTCTAAATTTAAGGTGTTTTGGAGTTCATTCCAGACATTTGGTGCATATGATGAAAAAAAGCTTTTTTACCAAATTCTGTTTTTTGTTGATGGAATAATTATGATGACTGATTTGCATGCAGTCTGACATACTCTTTGTTATTTTAGATGAATTGACTGGCTGTTATGACCAGCTGTTATTGGATGTTTAGTGTATAATGATAAATAGTTTTTAAAATGAAAAATATATGTTTTAATGTTTGTATCAGAATAACCCATTTGCCCCCAGTCATCATCATTACATTTGAATGGTTATACTGAATACATAACTCAAAAATCACAAAAAAATAAATCACTTAATAACACTAATAATAACTATAATCTAATTCGACCCTCATTATGCCATTATTGAAATAAAAATTCTTTTCATCAAATAGTCCTGAACAAAATGTATTAAGGTTTCCACTAAAATATTAAGCAGCACAACCGTTTTCAATGTTGATAATAAGAATTTGTACTTGAGAAAAAATCAGCATATTAGAATGATTTCTGAAGGATCATGTGACACTGAAGACTGGAGTAATGATGCTGAAAATTCAGCTTTGCCATCACATGAAAAAATTACATTTTAAAATATTTTAGAATAGCAGTGAATTATAATAACATTTCATAATATTACAGTATTATTTTACTGTATTTTTGATCAAATAAATGCAACCTAGGTGAGGGTAACACATTTTTAAAAACGTCGTCATTGGTTATAAACAGATGTTTAGGGTTGGGGCTATTAGAATTGAAACTAAAAAATAAAAACATATTTGTTGACCACTAATCTGAAGCTTTGGGAAGGGAGTCCCACTGGTGGTCCTCAAACGTCAATTTTGGTTATAATAACCCTGGTACTTTGGGACTGAGGTGGAAAAATATGATTTCTTGAAAGTAACCTTGTCAATCTCTTTTCTCCTCTCATAGCTGTCAGTGCGCCTGAAGTCAGGGCCACGTCTGGGAGAAGGCAGAGTGGAGGTTCTGCGCGAGGGGAAGTGGGGAACTGTGGTTGACCACCTCTGGGACCGTATCTCAGCCAGCGTGGTGTGCAGAGAGCTGGGCTTCGGCTCTGCCAAAGAGGCTCTTTCCGGAGCATACATGGGTCAAGGTGAGAATTACAGTAGTTTAAGCTTAAAGAAATAGTTGACCCAAAAAACGATTTGTTATTATTTACTTACCCACATTCTGATCCCAGTTGGAACAACTCGAGGGTAAGTAAATGACAGGTTTTTAATTTTTGGATGAACTATTCCTTTAATCTGCCAATATGGTGTTTTGGGGAAGAAGGTGATTCATAACTAAACATGGTTATTATACTGAGTGTGGCACATGATTCCAATGAAGTCTGAGTCTGAGCTTAATTGGAAAGCTCTGCTTATCTGTGGGATACGCCTGTCTGCAGCTGAATATGAAAGCAGTCTATGACGTGACATGATGTCTTACATTATGCGAAATCAAACTCTCTTCATGCGCAAAGCATGAATGTACCGTATTCTTTAAGCCAAGGAACTTTCCCTGAACTTTCTCTGCCTCAGATCCACACTGCATGTGCGTTTATTTAAGCTGACTGAGACTCAACGCCGATCTGTATTCCGAGCGGCATCTTTTCTCTTTGGCACAGCAATTATCTCATCCGGTCAGAGTGAAGCGATGACAGTTGCAATTTGTTGAAGACTTCCAGATATCGCACTGATGAAAAACACAGCCACTAATGTTGTGCAGATTTTTTTTGTTTGTTTTTTTTTAAAGGAAGGAAGTGAAATGACGTTTGACTCATGATGTTTTATCAGGTGCACCCATTCAAAGAACTAAAATGAGGAAATGTTGATTTATGGATTATGATAATTTTAGGGGGTCTGTTACTTTAAAATATAAGCTGTAATGCACCAGTAGTGACTCGTATGAAAGTACAGACTTGAAATGAACCTGCCTAAGGTTGACTACTTTCATCTAATGAAAATAATCCAATCAAGGTTTTAATTTAAAGGGTTAGTTCACCCAAAAAGTATGTCATTAATGACTCACCCTCATGTCGTTCCAAGCCCGTAAGACCTCCGTTCATCTTCGGAACACAGTTTAAGATATTTTAGATTTAGTCCGAGAGCTTTCTGTCCCTCTATTGAAAATGTATGTACGGTATACTGTCCTTGTCCAGAAAGGAAATAAAGACATCATCAAAGTAGTCCATGTGACATCAGTGGGTTAGTTAGAATGTTTTGAAGCATCGGACATACATTTTGGTCCAAAAACTACGACTTTATTCAGCATTGTATTCTCTTCCGGTTCTGTTGTCAATCCACGTTCAGTGAGGCTGATGACGTAAGACGCTGCTGACGTGTATCTGGTGCGCCCGAGCTTCGTTTACAGTCTGAGGGAGACGCACGCTGTAAACAAAACAATATTCACAAACATGTCTAAGGATTTCGACAAGGAGGAAGACTTGCATTTTTTTGCCCAGCCATATTTATTTGAACCCGAACACACGGACACACCAGATACACGTCAGCAGCGTCTTACGTCATCAGCGTCACTGCGGACTCGTGAACGCGGATTGACAACAGAACCTTTTTCTGATAAATTCATAACGTTATTTTTAGTTTAAAGAAGTAATGGCACACTTTATAAACATCTTTTTTTGTAAGAGTAAGTAAGCTAATATACACTCATGTTAAAGTAGAAAACAGTTATTTTAAATTGTAGTACTGTATTAGTTGTTTTTACTGTATTTTTTGATTAAATAAATGCAGCCTTTGTGAGCATAAGTGACTTTAATATATCAAATTCTATGAAAAAAAGAAAAAAAGCTAAATCTCATTGTCATTGAGACAAAAATACAAGAAAATTATGTAAATTATAGTTTAATGTTGGTTGATAAATATTTTTTGGTTGGTACATTTTCTTAATCACCCTTCATCGGCAGGTGTGGCAAAAAAAAGAAAAGAAAAAAAAAAGAAGCTATTTTAGAAAGTGACTACACTTGCTGATTTTTGAATTCACCCATTTTTGGATGTAAGACTACTTTGGATCAAAGCTTATGATTTCTGTCCATCTATAGCGTCGAGGTCTTTGGGTATTTAGATGTCACTTATACTTTTCCCAGTGCAGCCGAGGCCACAAAAACATATAGTGAGTGAAAAGAGACACAAATTAGTGTTTCAATGACAGAACAGAGCTGGACTGTTTGGGACAGGCAGTAAAAATAGGAAATCTGTTGAGATGGGCTACATGTACCAGACTGTGGTTACCACATTTAGAAATGATCCTGAATAATGGTGTTGGTACAGTGCTTATTGCACTGCCAGATTTTCCAGACATTTAATATAACATAAAGGGATAGTTCACCCCAAAATGAAAATTCTGTCATCATTTACATCATTTTGGGGTGAACTATCCCTTTAATGTGCTTAGTGGTGGAAACAAGTTTGAAAATTGGATGTCATTGTGGCTGCATTGTGGAAGCACATTCTTTCTGTGGATTTTTTTTGTTCAAAAATAGTTTTATGGTGGAGTTAGCATGAACATGTATGGCAATGTAGATCTTTTAAGGCCAATGCGGCGTGAAGCAACAAATTCTGTTGAGGCGTTCTCTAAGTCTGACCTCCCAGTAAGAAGTAAGTAAGCGTTTCTGAAGTCCCTTGATGACTTCATGTTTTGAGATTTGTTTGAATGCAGTATCAGCTGGTTTTACTTCAGTCAGACACTATAGACAAGGGATTTAAAGTCACGTTCACCAGTTCACCTCTTGCTTTACAGGTGA
This sequence comes from Tiaroga cobitis, assembly GCA_030578255.1. Taxonomy (NCBI): domain Eukaryota; kingdom Metazoa; phylum Chordata; class Actinopteri; order Cypriniformes; family Leuciscidae; genus Tiaroga; species Tiaroga cobitis. Next base: position 16,889,753 of record CM060603.1, read on the forward strand.
GAATATATTTTGGTATGCAGTACACACTGCATTTTTCCTCTGGCTTTGAAGAGAAATATTTCTTATATAGCAATTTAATCTGCTCTTAAAATAAAAGGAAAGGAAAACACCATTAATGCGGAATATATATATGTTGTTTTATTTTAGGGAGAAGAAAATGTCAATTTTCCGTAAACCACACTCTAGTGAAACTATTCACAGAACCACTCCCTTTCCTTCAGCCACTTCTGGAATACTTACTTATTTACTTGCCTTTTTGTACATACACGGTTTTATATTTATGCTAAGATTTATATTTAAGTTAAGTTATTCATTTTTTTATTTCAGCAAGGAAGCATTCAATTGATTAAAAGTAACAGTAAATGAATAAATGTAAATGTAAATGTAACAGTAAACCCAATCACAGTAGGCCTATAATGTTCATTAATTTTTTTTTTTTTTTTTAAATGTCCACAAAAATTGTGGTCGTTTTCAGCACTGATAATAATAACAATAAATGTATTTTGAGCACCAAATTAGATTATTAGAATTATTTCTGAAAGATCATGTGACACTGAAGACTGGAGTAATGATGCTGAAAATGAATCTTTGCATCAGATGAATAAATTAAAATATAGTGAAACAGCTATTTTAGGTTGTAATAATATTAAAATATAAGCTGTATTACAGTAATATAATACAATATTACTGTTTTTTTCTGTTTTTATTTTTTATTTTTTATTAAATAAATGCAGCCTTGGTGAGCATTAAAGGCTTACTTTAAAAACCTTAACAATCTTAACCCCAAACTTTTATGGTAGTGTATATTTATTTTGTAACAATATATTATCCTTTATTTATATGTATATATATTTATATAGTAGCACATGACACAAAGAAAAAGTTTTGATTGAGCCATTTGAGTCCAAATTATGATGTCATCATACTGTCTACTGGAGAAATTGAACAAAAATCTCTTGCATTTCTTCTTTTTTTTCTGTAGTCGATCAATGGGTTTTTCAATGACTCTTAACTTCTACTTTTGGTCTCCACTCTTTGCTTAAATCCATGATTATATATAATAGTCTCTGTGAGGGAACATTTCCATATTAATTCTCATGGTTTTAGCCAATCTCTAGCAATCTGCTTCAGAAGCGAGGCCAAATCGGGTGCTGTGTTTGCTTTGTGCTCTATAATTTTTGCTTCGAAACTAAACAGCTGGTCATTATTTCATTGCTCTGTTAGAAATCTGTTTTTTTTTTTTATCAGTGCGATCACCAAACTTAGCCGGGAGCAGCGCAATAGCACACACTCACTGTTTTTCCACAGCAGTTCATACAGCTCTCTGCTTCATTTACCCTGAATTTCCCCAGCATGTATTTCTGAGATGGGGGAAAAACGATATAATTACTCTTACACTAATGTTGCTCTGGTTTATTTATGCTGCGGATTTCACATCCTTGTGATATTCATGGAGTTTTAGCACACTGCTCACGTTGAACTATGATTTCGACCGGTGTTTTGACGTCACAGTAAACAAAGATTGAAATGAACTGTGACATCTGATACTTTTTATCAAGCTTTTTATCTCCATAGAACCTCAAGAATGTGATGATAATGATTTCACATGAACAGATCCACTCTGTATCTGATCAGACTCATGTGTGGCCCTCTGGTGTGTGAGGAATTTTGCTTTTAACACTACACATCTTTTAGAACGTCCCCGTTTTGGGGAAAGTTACTCCCTAAAAAGTATCTAATGCGGTACTTAGTTACTTTTGCGTCACCTTTTCTCATCTTTCTCATTTCAAAAGTGAAATGAATAAGCCTCAGGTTGAAGGAAATGTAATTTCACGTCTGTACAGGCTCGGCTCAAACAAACCGTTCAGCTGTGCTGTCATTCTGGATTGCAGAAGAATAGGACGCAGGAGAAAGTTCGACACTTACCTCAGCAATAAAAAAATTAAATAAAAATAAAACACAAATGTGATGTTGATCTAAAATAGTTTTTGCTTATTAGTATTAGTATTGAATCATCGAAGGTCAGCAGCAGAGACATTGGTTAATAAAGTGAGATTAAATACATAAAGTATATTTGTGTTATTTAACATTTAATTATTGCAGGTTTTCAGAGTTTCTCTCAACATGGGGACAGGAGACGTGTCCGTTTATAAATGGGAAAACAAAGTAACGTGCGTTACTTGTTTGAATAAGTAACTATTTTGTTGTAAATTTAAAAGTAATGTGTTACTTTACTAGTTACTTGAAATTAATCTGATTACATAATCAGATTACTCACATTACCCCTAACACTGCCCATAAGAAGGAATCCATTTACAACATGGTTTTCGGTAATAATTAATTGATATTATTCTTACATGGGCTGGATTAATTGTGGCGATGCAAAGCTTATTTATCTGCCATTTTTATAACAATGAATTGTTCAGTTGCTCAGTAATGATCCTCACTAGATTTACATCAGTAAAGATCAAATCTTAGTTTGAGAAAGTGACAAATGGCAGCAGTTGGTCGGTCTTTTTTTTTTTTAAAGGGTTAGTTCACCCAAAAATGAAAATTAAGTCATTAATTACTCACCCCCATGCTGTACCAACCCCGTAAGACCTTCGTTCGTCTTCGGAACACAAATGAAGATATTTATGATTAAATCTGAGAGGTTGATCACTCCTCCATAGGCTCCCTAAGGGAATGACACCGGACGGCCCAGAAAGTCATTAAAGAAAATGTTTAAATATTCCATGTCACAACAGTGGCTCAACTATAAGTTTATCAAGCGGCGAGAATACTTTTTGTGCGGAAATAAAACAAAAATATCGACTTTATTCGACTATTCCTTTTCTTCCTTGTAGGCCTGAAACGAGACTTCAAGAGATTTCCACGACGCATGCGCGAGAATTGCGATCTCCTTCAACTACTTCAGTTCAGTTCTCGCGCGTGCGCGTCGTGGAAATCTCTTGAAGTCTCGTTTCAGGCCTACAAGGAAGAAAAGGAATAGTCGAATAAAGTCGTTATTTTTGTATGTTTTTTCGCACAAAAAGTATTCTCGTCGCTTGATAAACTTATAGTTGAGCCACTGTTGCGACATGGAATATTTAAACATTTTCTTTAATGACTTTCTGGGCCGTCAAGTTTCGTTCCCTTAGGCAGCCTATGGAGGAGTGATAAACCTCTCAGATTTAATCATAAATATCTTCATTTGTGTTCCGAAGACGAACGAAGGCCTTACGGGGTTGGTACAGCATGGGGGTGAGTAATTAATGACTTAATTTTCATTTTTGGGTAAACTAACCCTTTAAGGCAATTTCTGGAAAGGGTTGGTTAGAAAGTGTCTAGTGTTCTCTGTGGCAGAAAGAAGTCAAACAGGCCTGGTGTTTGTTATTTTGTTTTATATTTGAGACTTTTAACTTGTGATTCCCCAGTGACATTTACTGTTTGTTTGTTCTACAGGGACGGGGCCAATCCACATTAACTCTCTGCAGTGCACTGGCACAGAGCGCTCCATTTTGGATTGTTTCTTCCAGGAAGTCCCTCCCTGGACATTCAAACACAGCCAGGATGCTTCTGTCAAGTGCTATGTTCCTAAGACAGGCGTGGACACCACGGTGAGCAAAACGATCAAAAGTTACTCTGATATATTTCAGATAGCTCCTATCAGTCATGTTATCTGCACAGTTAGTCCCCCGAAATATTTGGACACTTAAAGTGTAGCTTTGTAGATTTTCAACCCGCTTTGTATTGTTACAATGTCAGGTAGTATACTGTATGTAAATGAATAATGTTGACTTGTTCTCCAAGTTACCTGGAGAGAGAAATTCAGGTTTATTTGTCAGCAAAAGGACTTTTTACAGATCCAGAGCTTTTGCGAAATCTACAGATTATTCTTCTGGATTTTTTGTATACCTGGCCATAGACAGTCGGATCAACAGATTGTTATTAACAAAACCGTTAGTGTAAGGGTAGTGTATTACTACTCTTTATTCTATTGTCTTACATTATGTTGCATTATGGTAAAAATGGAACACTGACAACAGCCGCGACAGCGTTTTGTCTTGGCGGGTTGGCCGTTCTTTCTTTTTCCCCTCCTTTTGGCATAAAACACAGTGTTCGTGCTCATCAAGTTTAAAATGTTGACTACAAACATTGAGGTTTTACAAATTCTCCGTTGCGCTGTTCTCTCCGTATTTACGATTCTTTGCAGCCTTAAATTATCCACGGTCTACAACACGCTGGATCTTTCACTGGAATCTGAAAATAACTCACTCCTACTAAATGTTTACTCTTTGAATTCTTGCATCCGGGAGCAATACAAGTCAAGAGACTAAAAGTTTGCTAAAATGTATTTCCAACTAAAGTAAAGCGGTATTTGACTCTCGTAAGCAAATTCATAGCAGACTGGTGGGAGTGGCCTTGGTCGCCAACATGCCCAGTGCATTATGGGTGTTAAAAGTTTCCCTAGCTATTTGGCAAAAGTGAAGACAACAGCATTTTTTCTCTGTTTTTTTTTACAGTCAGTAAGAACCAATAATAAAAAAATCACCTTTTATATTTTTATTGAAAGCCCATTTTGCCAGCGGTGAAGCTTGCCTTTTGGCCACACTCAAAATGTCTTTGCGTTATATAATGCACAAATATACGTTATTTAAAATGTCTTTGCATTTAGTGCATTGAATGACATTTATTTTAAATAAATATACAGACTTTGCTATTTTATATAATGTTTTATATGGTAGTTATTGATTCCTGTATCTCACACAGTAGAGCGTGGCGCTGGCAACACCAAGGTCATGGTTCGTCTTCCAGGGAACACACAAACTGATAAATAGATAAGCTTTTAATGAAAGTTTCTGCCAAATGCTACATGTAAATATGTACATTTAAATGCATTATGGCATTTATTTTAAATATACACAATCCACTAAACATCACCTAGTGAGAAAAGTTCTAGCATCATTTGTTTGCAAAAGTGTTTGTATATTCTTTGAGGCCACTGTATGTGTGGGTTTCACTCCTGTGAGCATGTTTGTGTTTCAGGTGCGGTTGGCAGGCGGCAGGGATTCGGCTGAGGGTCGTGTGGAGGTGCTCATGGAGGTGGGGGGCAGAAAGCGTTGGGGGACGATTTGCAGTGAAAACTGGGGAATAAATGAAGCTATGGTGGTGTGCAGGCAACTGGGCTTTGGTTTCGCCTCGCGTGCCCATCAGGTGAGACTGCTGAAGAATGTTGTGTTTTCCAGTAATCGCTCTGAATATGTTGCTTTGGTTGCGTCAGTCTGTGTGCATTTGAGAGCTTCCTGTGCATGTTTAGGGGTTAGGATACTTCTGGGAAACATAAGTGTTATACAGTAGTTGTTTTGTGAAGATGAAGAGGTGGGACATGTTTAGAAATAGTTGAGAACAGGAATCAAGGCAGTTATACTTTCATTTCACACTTTTTACCTTAATTCTATCTCTGTACTACATGTGCAGAACTAAACTGTTTTGCGAAATCTCATAAAGAAATGTCCAGGTCATATCGCAACCCCAAATCACCCCAAATAAATGAACTAATGAATGAAGTTAGGGGTTATTTATACTCATTTTTCAGTATTCACTTCATTAAAAATGAATTGTTTTAAAACTGTAATGGAAATCATCTAATCTTTCTTCCCCCAAAGAATCTGCATTAAATAAATGCATGGTTATTGTGTGTTTTCAGCATAATTTATACTATATTTTGGAGGATAATTGGACAATTAATGCACTTTTTTTTCCTCAAAGAAAATTGAAGAAGGGTAAAATTGCAGTATTTCTGGTAATTAGTTCTGGACCCATAAATAAGTAGCTTAACATCATCATGTAGATTTTAAGTTCAAATGAATATGAATATGAATTAATATAGGCGTGTGTGTATACTAAGTCTTGATCAATCTTTCATTTTCTTTTGGTTAACTTGTTGGCTTCACCTTGTTTCTTCACTTAACTAGTAAATGCTGCATACATACAGTATAATCATATTGATTAAGTAGGTATAAATAAGTACTGTAGGAAGTGCTAAACTAAAATAGTTAAGATTATTCATAACTTGTGAAATTAGAGGGAATATCATCTTCCCAAAAGTATTTCATGTCAACTACCTACCTATACATAATGGCTTGCATTATAAGCATAGCATTCCATATGCAGACAAATAAGATTAGGCCTTTCTGTGTATAGGACACATATTATTGGCAAGGAGACCCTTCGGCAGAAGTAGTGATATTGAGTGGGACTCACTGTGTGGGAACAGAAATGTCCATCCAGCAGTGCCGTCGGAATAATCACGTCCACTGCCCTCGAGGAGGCGGGGCTAAAGCAGCAGGTGTCAGCTGTTCTGAAAGTAAGTGATGGGAATGACAGAATCTGATGCATATTATAATTGTATCTGCACTGAATGATCCCAATGAATGAATCGACATCTTGTTTTAGCGGCTCCTGACCTGGTTTTGGATGCACAGCTCGTGCAGGAGAGCGCTTACCTGGAAGACAGGCCTCTGCACCTGCTCACCTGTGCTCATGAGGAAAACTGTCTGTCCTCCTCTGCCAACCGTATGCAGTGGCCCTACGGACACCGCCGGCTTCTGCGTTTCTCCTCTCGTATCATGAACTTGGGCAGAGCCGACTTCCGTCCACGCTCCACAAGAGAGTCCTGGACCTGGCACCAATGCCACAGGTGAGGGTTTCCTTCTTTCTTCTGTTTTAATGTCTATACAGAATGAAACAGAAGCCTGAGAGCTGCTGGGAAAACATAGTTTGGTCTGTTGTGGCAAAAATTCTCAAACAAACATCACTGCGTAAGAGACACTCAGAGTCAAATTATATAAAATAGAAGTATTTATTCTTGCAAGAATAGGAGCAGTCTAATACACAGTTGTTACCCTGTGCAGAAGAGTGACACACCCCCAGACAGACTGAACTAGCTTTTATCTTAGTTTCAAGGCCTTCTTCCCCCCAGAGCCTTCCTCCCAGTAGTTTTCCATAGACGTCACTAGTTGGCCCACTAAGCTCCCCTGCACCAAATGGCCTTCTGACATCTAGGTCAGAGGTCCTTGTTCGTCTGTTCTCTGGAGTGTCTCCCTCTTCTGCCTCCCCAGGTACATAAACAGAATCCTCTCACTACAAGTGAGAGACACACATGTGACATTCTTTGAATCATCTATATTTTACTAAAGATCAATGAATATCATTAAAATTGCCACCACAGGTCATCTTGTTTTATAAAAAGCTCCCCTGAGAATACAGTGTGATGCATAAAGGAAACTGGACCCCAAGACCACAAAACATTTGCACAGATGCTTCAGTGACAAACACTGAATCTTATTCATTAGCTACCTGCAATCCAGTTTGCAATGAGCACTTACATTTTTATTCGTATTTTCTTATTAAAGTTATTTTATTCTATTCAGATTATTATTCTTATTAATATTAATAATTTACATTATAATTTTTACTTTTTCTTTTCCTGTCTATCTATTACTTTTATTTATTTTATATTGTTGTTTTTGTTGCATATTCTTTTAAACAGTTAAATTGATTTTAAAGTACATTAAAGTACCATACCAGTAAAGTACATTGGTCATTGTAGTCTAGTATTTGTGGGTACATTTCCTTTCAGTTGAGTTCACTCAGTCATTTCAATGTGCAATGAAAGGAACGTACACTCCTGTTTATAAAACCGGTCATGGGTGGTCAGAAAGCTTGCCATCATCTTTCAGATTAATTAATTGCTTTGAGCACCTCCACTCCCTTTACATGTGTTCTGAAAATAATTGCAAACCCATTCTGTGGGAACAAGGCACTCTGTTGTGGAGGAGTTGTGGGCTTTGCGTGTTCGCAGGCCAAACCTGTTTTATTAATCTTTTAAAAACACCAGAGAAGTTGGCATTTGAAAGCAGTCTATTCAGACGAGCTGAATAAACAGCTCTGCAACCGTAACTCTGTCAGCATAACAACAACTTCCTGTAAAGGGTGTTACCGTAGCAGCCAACACCTTCATGTAGGAGCAGTGAGGTCATTAGACAGTGGTCCATAGTGAACCTTTGTTCTGCCCATGTTCACAAGCCAGCATGGAATATAAGTCAACTACATTTCAGGGAGTCAGGGAAAATTCCCGCCATTTTTCTAGGGTGTTGTGGTGGGTGAGTGGTATCAAAGTCTCTTTCAAGGAAAGTCTGTTCACTCTGCGCCAATATTTGCAACGCCTCCATTGCAGCTACTGAATTTCGGGCATCCAAGAGCAAATCCTAGCTACTTGAATGGGGGAATCCTGAAATCTCAAAAACTGTTTGCTGAACTCCCAATTAAATAACATTTAAAATCAGCAACAAAATCTGACATGAACTGTCAAGTCAAGTCAAGTCATCTTCATTTATATTGCGCTTTTAACAATGGATTGTTCCAAAGCAGCTTTACAGAGATAAACATATAATTTAAGGTAACAGAGATTGTTTTGGCTTTATAGCGGTTCTTGAATAATGTTATTTCCAGCTAAAATTAGTTTTGATTGATTCACCTCCATTGAAATGATCATTTGTTATTACATTAGGGGCCACTAAGACGACGCCGTTCTCTCTAAACAGACTTTAAACGCGAACCTGTGATTAACGCTGACGGTGTTCACATGCGTTCACATGCACATTAAGAATTGATTCTATAGTTATGTACTTTTGAAAATATGTGCGCAGGGTTGTAATTCACTGTCACTAAAAACTGTCCCATAAATGGTGTTTCTTATGCTTAAATGGCGTTAAAAAAGCTTATTTTCCAGGCTTGACCAGCCAATGCACGTGCAGTTCTAAGTGCGCAATGAATTTACCAATTAGCTTTTGGCTGTTTTATTTAAAAGGCAGGACTTCCATCATATTGTGCTTTGCACTTTCTTCAAGTAATACGAGTGCACTGTCTTTGTATATCTAAAGTCTTTGGTGTATAATCATATTTAACATGATTATACGGTGTTGCTAGAACATTACTATGCAGTTGCTAAGGAATTCTGAGTGGTATTTAACACATTTAATAGGCTGTTTCTTAATGCCATGAACACAAAGAACGGACTTGCGTTCTCGTGGAGACCAGTTTTGCCAGGTTGCCTTGAAAGAATGATCTCGGAAGGGCACAGAACGCATCCTTGTGAGAATTGAGATGTGCCGCGATCTTGTTGCTCAACTGACCGCCCTATTATAAGTAGCGTGCAATACACAATAAATACAACATGCAGTAACATCACAAACAAATTTAATAACCTATTGAAACATTTCTTTCATATTATTATAGATCGTTTTATTTTAACGACGTATATGTGAAAATCAGTATGTTTGTTTAACGTCACCTATGCTGTCGAGGTTAAGATTCTTTTTAAAGTCGTCATGAAATCACAATTGACCCTATTTACTTTGTTAGCGCACGTTACTAGTCTTGTGGTGAACAATTCATTTGTGTTAATTAAGTTATTAAGTAAATTAAGTTAATACACAGAATTGTTTGGGGGTTTTTCATGGTAATCTTTAATCAAAATCTGAAAATTTGCTTCCGCTCTGGAATGGCGTTTCGTCTCTGATGACGTTGGTTTGACGGCTTGAATATCTTTAACCACTCCCTCCAACCGTCAGTCTGCATTGAGCGAGGGATGGAGAGGATGTGCGCTAAAATAAAACCCCGCCTTCTATTCAATATTCCGTTTCACTTGGAAATACGTCACAACACGGAAGTAAAGTCGGTTGCAACTTCCGGTTCATGGGAAAAAATACTGCAGTCGTTCTTAGGTCTTTACTTTATTAAAATTAGGCAAAACAAACAGACACATGTTTATGTTCACGAGCCATCACGTATTTGCGAGCTTTCAGCAATAATCTCTTTTGCCCGGTACACATTGTCCGATTTTGGGCTGTCCCAGATGAAAGATGACTAATCGTTGTGATTTCTGTGGTCGTGGCTCCTAAACATCGAACAGTGACAGAGGTTGTCACTGTCTTGCGACCTGCGATCATTTTCTGACTGTGTCGGAAATTTAGCATGATCATCTCACAGTGTGTTTGCTGCTACGACCAATGTTTACTGACTAACCCAAAAAAATGCAACATGAAATGGCGTATTGATCATTGCGACATGGCGCTAAAACTTAAAACTACTTACCTCAAGCTCCATTTGCAAAACTGGCATGCCAAGTTGAAAACTCTTTTCCCTAGCCAGGACCGCATCCATATTCTCCTCTTTTTTCAGCACACATAAAAACCACAATTGCCAAAGTGTGATTAATCTTGCTCTATTTGTTTACCACTAGCGCATGCTGATGACGTTTTATTCTTCTATACTAATTTGCGTCGTAGCCTACGATTCAATAGGTGTCATCATCGTACAATCTACATACATGTTGTACAAAGTTTATTAGATCCATTTTGTACAGTGTGATTTGTAATGATCTTTAAGGATTGACGAAATCGTACAGTCAAAACAAGAAGTTTAAAGCTTACCGGCTTCCGCCCGCAGCGTCTTCTGGGATTTCTAACGGTTCGATTCTGCATTCGATGCATTCTCAATATCGTCCTCGAACAAGATGCATGATTTAAATGATCTTTTATGTGCTTAGCACGAGCAGTGAAGGTATGTACAGTACGGGCAATAGTAATTGTGATTCTTGCCTTGACAATCACTTAATTATACAATGCGACTTGTACTTACATTCTTTTTTTTAATTCAGGCATTATCACAGCATTGAAGTGTTCACGCATTATGACCTCCTCACACTCAACGGAAGCAGAGTGGCTGAAGGACACAAAGCCAGTTTCTGTCTGGAAGACACCTTCTGTCCTGAGGGTAAAAGAGTAGCTACGTTAAAGCTTATACTAATGCAAATTGGTTTACGAGAGCAAACAAAACAGTTTTTTTGTTTATCTCCAGGACTTCACAAACGCTTTTCATGTTACAATTATGGAGATCAAGGCATTTCAGTGGGTTGCTGGGACACGTACCGCCACGACATCGACTGCCAGTGGATAGACATCACCGACGTGAGACCTGGAGACTACATCATGCAGGTGAAATGATTCGGAACATCTGAACGGTGGAAGACGGCAGTCACACACAAAAATTTTTTTTCACTATTCTTTCAAGAGTAGATTCTCTTTTCAGGATGCAGTTTTTCCACTTTTTCTCTGTCATTAACTTTGAAAAAGTGTTAATCATCCCAAATCACTGTGGGCACTTCCGCAGCTGAGCTTCACACGCAGAACCAGCCAATCAAAGAGCCGCTTTAGGGGCCAATCAAGAGGCCTTTTATACATCCCAGTTGTAAAATATAGGTTGATGTGAAGCTTTGTTTTAATTACAGTGTACCTTCGTGCTCTGACCTTTTTGAAGATTTATTTGCTCGAAATGTCGCCATGATGGATTTGCATGTATTTTAAGCACGTTTGGCAGATGCTAATTACAAACCGGGATCGGGCTGCTGCTATATATGGCACAGCAAGGAGCAGTGATGATAGTCAAAAGGTCAGAGTTACCATCTGATGCCAGCTACCCCATGCCAACCCCGTCTGAGCAAAGACGCTGTGTAAATGAAGCATCTATACTTCATGAACCAGACAAACTTGTTGCTCTTTCCTTGAGTTGCTTGTCTTTAATTCTACAACAAAAATAACCCAATGCTAAGCTTTCCCTGCTGGAGGAGAAAAGCAGGCTATATCCCCCTCTATTAGACATGGCCAATTACGTTCAGAGTAATTTACTCCCGTCGGTTTTACAGGCACTTTCTCACTCAAACATGTGCTCAGACAGACCCAGATCTCTACAGTCCAGAGTTAAAGTTGCACACTGTTAATAAAAGTGCAAAAAATAAATAAATAAGTGAGACTTGAATGTGCTCACAGAATGACCTTTGGCTACTAGGAACAATATTTCAACAGTGTTGAAAATAAAATACCGTAACTGTTGTATCAGCGTTTAAAAAGTTCTCAAGCCTAGTGCATAATCGCATTCAATTTATAAGGTACTGTTGCTCAAACATGATCTTTTGACTTCATACCCTGCTTACAGCATCTTGTTGGACTATTAAATTATTATATTGTGATTTTATGACAGTAATTTGAGAGTCTGGTTTGGTGGAGCCAATTTGTAAAGTGGTTTGATGAGCAATCTGTTTGCATAACATTTCCTTACAAGTTCCACTTCCTTATTGGTTCTGCATGTCTGCAACTTTGAAACTTTTACAATGCCATAATGAAGTTATACCAATAGTATTATTTCAGGCTGGCATTGTAAAAAAAACCCCATCAAATTCTATTTTTAATACAGTTCATCTTTAATTCATTATATAATTATTAGGCAAGTCGATGTTCTGATCATATCATTTTCCCCAAGCACATTTGACCAATTCCAAACCCAATAACTACTTTATTTTTTGTATATAGTCATTTATAAGTGATCTTTAATTGTTAGCGAGGGCTGTAAGTGTAAAACACCTTACATTCAGATGTGCATAATTATTGAGCAGGTTTTCTTTTACAGGTAAAATGGGCCAAAAAAATAAAAATGAACTCATACAGAAAAGTCAAAATGATTAAATGCCCATCGGAAGGATTCTATAGAAATTGCTAAATTAAAGGGATAGTTCACCCAAATGACAGAAGCCATTGACCTCCATAGTAGGAAATACTATGGAAGTCATTTGTCTGGTTACCAACATTCTTTAAAATATCTTCTTTTGTGTTCAACAGAAGAAATAAATTCATACAGTGTTGGGACAACATGAGGGTGAGAAAATGAGGAAAACATTTTTATTTTTGGGTGAACTATCCCTTTAAGTAGTGTCTGTTGGAAAAAAAAAATGCTCATTGGGGCAGCAGGGTCACCAAAAACAGGTTGAGAAGAAAATATAGTAATTTGAAAGAGATTAACCCTATAGTCTCCAGTGCCACCATTTTCCAGAACTGCAAACCTGGAGTCTAGAAGTACAAGGTGTAAAAGTACAAGACCATTAACTGCTTCCAGAGGGAACCCATGGGAAATTGACCTTCTGGGTTGCCCTACAAATTGACATAATTACTGAACGGTTCTATTCATTCTTGTGTGTGTTTTGTCAGGTTGAGGTAAATCCGTCCCTGGATATGGCTGAATCAGACTTTATGAACAACGTCATGCGTTGTCGGTGTAAATATGATGGACACAGAGTGTTTATGTACGGCTGCCATGCAGGTATGATCCCCATATCAATGAAGGATTCACAACATGCATGCACTAGTATATAAATTCCCTGTCTGATGCACTCTTCTTTCACAGGTGACGCCTACAGCGCTGAAATCGAGGATTTATTTGAACATCAGCGTCAGATCAGCAATAACTTCATCTGAGCCTGTAGGTGAGAGGAGGGGATGAGTCCTGGAAATGTGGCTTTCTGGACAATAAACTGAGTGAAAGAGAAAGAGATCTTGTCAACTGATCTCAGAACAGTCTACCAGTAGCACCACAGTGGAAGAGATCTGCTACATTTTTAAAGGGGTCATGACATGGATAATTTTTTTTTGTTTTCATATGTTTCTTGAGGTTCACTAATAATGTTAATACAGTTTTGTTGCACACACACACACACACACGCAAAAACAAATATATATAAGCAGAAAAACAATTATTTTCCACCTTTATTCTGACCCTCTGTCTGAAGTGATCGGTTTTTAAGGGGCGGCTCCTTTAAGGTTTGTCAGTAAATGGCCACTGTTATGATTGGCTAATGTCATTGCATAGGAAACAGTATCAACGTCCACTCGCTATTACATGCGAGTAAGTGTTTTGAAAACTTTATCCACATAAAACCGTAATTTACAGACAAAGCATTATGAAATCATTTACTTACGGTTTGGGCAGCTGCTGTCAATTTCCAAAAAAGTTGTCCGCTTCATCTTTCAACACAAGTTTCTTTGCGAACGCTCCATTACATTGTGCCTTGTTTACTAAACAAAATGCAGAGGACAAACATATAGCCACTAAGCGACTGAACGCCAGTGGCTGGGGCTTATGGTGTGATGATGTATAACTATATTAATGTCTTCCTCTGGAGTCAGGCATATGCAAATGTATTTGCTTGTGTGATGCAACAAATCCCACAATATCCAAATGAGCCGTTTTTGGAGCTTGATTAAATAAATGCTTTGTTTTTTAACTATGAAACTTGCAGGACTTTTTAATGGTAACAAGACCTCTTATATCTCAAAAGATCAAAGCAAATTTGATTTATCATATCATGACCCCTTTAAATGGTTTTCGCCATGGAATTGAATTTAGTCTAGCAGATGTTTGAAAATCAATCGAAAGAATAGAACTTTAGGATTAGTTCACCCTAAAATGAAAATTCTGTCATCATTTTTCTTAGTCTTTTGTATTTGTCTTTTCCTACTTTCATTATCCTCAAAAGAGTAGAATCCAATAATAAATAAAGTCAGAATTTGTATTTTTGGGTGAACTGATGCTTTAGTTATTATCCATTGAACTGAGACATTGTTTTAAGAGACTAAGTTGCAATTGTTGCGAGTTTAAACTAAAACATGCAAAATTTGTAGTTCTTGGGACCATAAGACTATTAGAAAATAACTTTTTTTTTTATTGTTGTCTACATGTACACATATTTATTTCCTGACATTTTAGAATAATTATAGAATAATAAACATGTTGTTGTTATAGAATAAATGCATCTGTATAATTTTTCATTTTTCATTACATTTACCCCCATTACTTTTCATTAGAATATGATCTATTTTATTTGACATCCAAATGCAGTGTGTTCACTTTTTCTGCTCATTTATGAGTTTTATATCCATGACTTTCATATCTTTAGTTTTATAACTTCAATTCTTCTGTTTGAGTTAAGCACTTTATTGATGAACCGTCAGTATTCTGGTAGAAATGGGTCATTCACTACCATATTTCAACACACATCTCTTTGTTTGTTTGTTTGTTTATTAACAAATTGCGTATTGTATACCTTCTTTCCATTTTTGATAGACCTTTTCATTATTTTTCAGTGACTTTCCTAAATCCTAAAAGATAATAAAGGACGTCGTATATGCTAAAGATTAATTTATTTAATACATTGTTATAAACAACATTTCTGGATGAGAGTTTTATTGGTTTGACAATTCATAGTATTAATAAATGCGTGCTAAATGGTTGACTGCTTTAATAGTCATTTAACATCTTGGAGCTTTGACTTGTGGATGAATGGAACGTGTTTTCTTAGTGTAGCGTGTACTTGAAGCTTTTTTAACATCTATGAGTATAAAGGAGTATGTTGTCACAACGTCCTGAAAAAAAAAAAGTAGTGTAAAGCATAAAAAGGGATGCTGGGAATACTATGAAGAGCTCACCACATGCACTCTAAAAATGCTGGGTTGTTTTAACCCAACTTTGGGTCAAATATGGACCACCCCAACCATTGGGTTAAATTTTTTAATTACATTTTTAACCCAACGTTTGGGTTTGTCCATATTTGACCCAAAGTTGGGTTATAACAACCCAGCATTTTTAGAGTTGATGAGTTCAAATCTAGCTTGAATAATATTTATGGGCCAGAATATTACATAGTTTTAGTCTATACATCTAAAAAGTCTTTTTTTTTTTTTAGCTGTACTGTATCAGTCTTTATGTTTGTAATTATTTGCACAGTACAAGCCGCTGTTAAACAATGGTTATTGTGCATGTAATGAACCGGTATGTAATTTGTTCCTACTGTTTATCTCAATGTTATTTGTCTTAAAGTATAATCCATAATGGTTGATTTAATGAACACACGAGTGATTTTTCTTAAGTGAATCATCTGTGCCCATTTTATGTGCATAGATCAACTTTATGTACTTTCCTTTTTCACGAAATACTGTTTTTGTAAGATCATATATATGACTTATTCTGTGCCTCTATTGTGTACCTTTACGTTCACCATGTTACTCTTGAACTGTTATTTCATCTATACTTTTATTTATTTTTTTGCATGTTACCATATGATCTTAATATTATTTGTGCATAAATTGATTTCAGTCCATAATTCACAGCAAACTTTTTTTTTATATTATTATCTTCTGGTGCTAATTGTGCACTTTTCTGGGAGTTTTTCATGGAGTAGTTGAGAGTTTAAGCTCTTATTGTAATTTGCAATACTCTCAGGGATGAAATATGTGTGTTCAAAATTATTTAAGATCACTTTGGACAGCCAGGACACAAATAAATGGGGAAAGTAATACCAAAATCATTCCAGAAACTCCAACGTGATGTAAAACTCTTGTTACTGTTCTGTGATGAGTGTTACAGTGGTCAATGCAAACAACTGATCTCAAATGTGAATAAATATGGCGTATCAGGTCTCATTTAGCTACCTATACTCTGTTTTTCTGCTCACTGTGTACCGTGATCCATTGCACAGGGACTCCATTATCAATAAATGTGTGTTTGTGAAAGACTGTTTTTGTTTTCAAATAAAAATAAAAGTAATACATTTAAGTGTCTGCTTCAGATGAGGGGGAAAAAAGGTTGAAACAATTTTACTTTGACAAAAAAAAAAAAAAACTCATATTTTATAATTCTACTATATTGTAGTTGTAATGAATTATATAATCTCTGTAACTGTTATATAATCAGTTATATAATAGTAAACACGACCGACTTTTATTTTATAAGTTGATCAAAAGTGACATTAAAGGAATATTTCACCCACAAATTTAAATTAGCCCATGATTTACTCTGGAGCCATCCTAGGTGCATATTACATTCTTCTTACAGACAAATACAATCGGAGTTATATAAAAAAATGTCCTGGCTCTTCCAAGCTTTATATTGGGAGTAAATGGGTATATTTTTTTGGAAGTCCATCAAAGTGCATCCATTCATGATAAAAGTGCTCCACACGGCTCTGGGGGGTTAATAAAGGCCTTATGAAGTGAAGAGATTCGTTTGTGTAAGAAAAATATTCATATTTAAAACTGTATCGACTAAAATAACTAGCTTCCGGCAGTGAAAAGGAAAATTGGAAGAGCCAGGACATTTTTTTTAATATAACTATTGTATTCATTTGAAAGTAGAATGTTCTCACGTAAATGCGTCTCTACAGCACGCATTGTGTTTTATCGTGCAATTTATACGCAGTTCATTTGCGTGTAATACACACGCACCCCACACCACAAATTCTACCCAAACGTATAATACACACGCACCCCACACCACTACTGAACCTAAACAACCCATGCGTATCCTATGCACGTAAAAACTAATTTTCGCGTATAAATTGCACGATAAACACACTGCGTGCTATAGAGACGCATTTAGTGTGATTGGGTACACACCTAGGATGGCTTCAGGGTGAGTAAATCATGGGTTAATATAAATTTGGGGGGGGAACTATCGTTTTTAAAGGCATTTATAATGTTTATTAAAAAATCCTTAAATGCGTCTCAGTTTTCAAAATCGAAACTGTTTTCAACATTGATAATACATTTTTCTTAAGCATCAAATCAGCATTAGAATGACTTCTGAAGGATCATGTGACCTAGAAGACTGGAGTAATTATGCTGAAAATTCTTTGGCCGTTTTGGTGGCCTGAAAATGCTAACTTTTTAGTACATCGTTGTCATTGAAACATACCCTAAATTTTCCCTTTATGGGTCACCTAGTCCCAGCAAGAGCTATGGAAAATGCTCATCCAAAGTTGCAACTGCCACTTAGGACATTGCGCACATTCAGCATGTCTGTAACTGAAAGCATTGAACACTCACGAGACATCCCACAGTTCAGCCCTCATATCAATGCATTTGTCCATTCTGCACTTGGCACAAGTATAGATGACACATTATATTTGATCAACAGATGTGTGACACTTTTATGAGAGCGTATGGCAGTTCTACGGTCATTTGTGTATGGCTTTGTTATGTTCACTGGGAAGAAACTGTTGTAGGCTATCGAAGAGGAAAGCAATAAAACCAGTGCAGCTGAAGTCAAGAATACGTTACGAGCTGTTATACATTCAGTTTCAGACTAGTTTATGAAGCCCAAGTTATTTTGTTAAATCTGAACTCAATCATTATGAAAGTGCGTCAGGAAAAGCTAAGAAATGACCACAAATTAAATACAACTTTTTATCTGCCACTACTTTTGAAAATAGCAACATTTAAACTTTGGAAATATTCAGAGATGGCAATCATTTTTACCATTTCATTTGATCAAAATTATACAGTAACCGCTCACTACCTCTGAAACCATCAGTCTTCAGACCACATCGTATTCATGAAAACATATATATATATATATATATTTTTTTTTAAATCAGGTAATATTAATGCAGTATCGAGATGATGATGTTGAAAATTGTCGTGTTCCCAACGTGTTCTGCCTAATATTGTCTTCTTTATTCATTTGTACTTCACATGTTTGACATATAACACACAATTATATATCTTTGTGGATTACACTCTAAAAATTGCTGGGTTAAAAAACACCCAATTGGCAACCCAGCGCTGGGTAAATATTGGACAGAACCAGAGACTATTTATATGGAGACATGCCACTTCCTCAATCCTTAATACAACTATATAGGGAAAACCCGTAACGCCAAAGATGGCGGTTGTATACACATGCCCCGCCCCTCCCGCTGGAAAGCCAATCGTCTGCTTTTAACAGTCAAGCCGGAAAACATTTAAGCCTATCGTCTGGTTCCACCGACGCATGCGCACAGTTGAGGTTTGCGACAGCGGAAAATATGTTACTGTTTGAAAAGGCCGCAGATTTGATAGTTGTGTAAATATCAGACATCCCAAGTCTCCCGGAAGTTCCGGGAGTCTGCCGCAGATTGATAGCGGCTCCCTGATGACCGCAAATTAGTTCAAATCTCCCGGAATCTAGAGCTAGCGAGCAGTAGCGCGCGCACGACAGAGCGAGAGAACCCTTGTGCATGCGCAGTAAAAGTATAACCTGAGGGGAAAAAGGCGTTTTAAACCTTATTTTGGGGCAAAGTCATCAAACTTTTTCAGCGATTTTTATCATATTTTATTTTGTATTTTGTTTAGTTTGTATACATGCAGTTTTTATGTCCCGGTGACCAGTGAAAGTGCAGTTCTGAGTCTCTGCCCATTCATTTAGAAAGGAGCCTGGTCTTGTTAGTTCCGAAATAGCTGCCCGGAGGCGTTGCCAAGATGGCGGCCGAGTGGCATGACTTGCCTAAAAGGACTTTGACAGAACACATGCTGGGTTAAATTAACCCAGTGACATTTTCACCCAGCATGCTGGGTTGTTGAGAAAACCCAAGATGTAGTCATTTTTTACCATTAATAGATTTGCTATTCTGGGTTATTTTTGCTGGGTTATTCTTATAATTTCACCTGTGCTTTACTGTAAAACTATGAATTAAGAAATAATGAAGAACCTGTTCAGACTGTCAAAATAATATTTTTTTAATGCTTGTCAACTGACATTCACAAACGTGTTAAAATTTGAAGCACAACAAACTGCACAAATCAAATTTAAATGCAAAAATCATTTAGTGCTGCAAAGTTAAATATTGTCAGTTTTAATAAATAAATAAGATTAGTTCTAAAACCATTAATGGTTTAAATACAGTGACATTGACAATAATATTTTAAAGTCAGCTAATGCAAAGTCATTTAAAAATACATCAAGTAGTCAAATACAATTAAAGAAAGAAGATTAGTTCTGAACAATGACATTTATACATTTAACGGTTTAAATACGCAGTGAAATTGACAGACACTTCAATTTTAAAGTCAACGAATGCAAACAAATGTTTTAAATATGCTAAAATTGACATAGGTATAGTTAAATAAAGTAAAAAAACAGGTAAGGAAGAAAGAAAATGAGTGTTGAACAATGAAATTTATACCAATTAATTCTGTAGAAGCAAAATGGGGTGCGTTTCCAGAAAGCATCGTTAGCCAACTATGGTCGCAAGTTCCGTCGTTATCAGCACAGTTCAACAAATCGGTGTTTCCCGAAACCATAGTTCCAACGAACATTAGCGAACAGCATCGCAAAGTTGTGTGTTGGGAACGACAGCTCTCGAGAGCATAGTTTCAAGATTGCATGACATGTGGACTCAATAAATCCTTAACTTGAGCAAAATAAGCAAGCTGACATTCAGTGCAACCTGTGTCTTTTATTTAGAATCCATACAAATGTAATTTACGTCTTTGAGTTTGTCAAGAGATTTAAAGCACCGTTTTTGAAGACTGCGCATGTGCGAACGTGCTCTACTATGTAAGAACGAGCCTATGATTGAATCTAGAAATAAAGCAAAATTACTGGGAAAATGTGAAATAGTCCTTAGATGCCATGTCTGTAATTTATATAAAAATATCTAGCATTAATTCGATCTCAAACAGTTTCATTAAAATAAGTTATTACTCCACCACATGCGTGACGTCATAAACCCATATGGTTGAATGACCACTTTGCGACAATATGGTTTCGGGAAAGAGTAGTGATTAGCTGCATTGATGATGAAGGATTGCGATATCTGCTGGGCGTTTCCCATGGCCATGAAATTGGGATGGGTTTTTGTGGACTCCAACCTATAAAAGGAAGTAAATACAATTGTTTCAATGGCAATGGTGTCATTATTCGGTTGAAGTCAGTTCAGTGTTGATTCAATTCAGTTCAATTACTGTGTAAAGTTCATCATGATTTCAACAATCAATATTTTTATTTGGCGAAAAGCCATATAATAAGTGGTATACTTCACATTATTCCTTAAATGTCTTGTTTGATCTTGTTTTTTTTTTGTGAAGGATCAAAGCTGCTTAATAGGAATTGTTTTGAGGTAATAAAGTTAAATGTACATCCAGGCAGTTTTCATCACAAAATAAACTCCTTCAGGGTGATACGACATCCCTCCACTTTGTGTTTATTACCCTGTTGAAGTTTATTCTGCAATATCAACTGGCGGGATGTACAGTATCCCGTGCTTAAAGGGTTAGTTCACCCAAAAATGAAAATGATGTCATTAATGACTCACCCTCATGTCGTTCCAAGCCCGTAAGACGTCCGTTCATCTTTGGAACACAGTTTAAGATATTTTAGATTTAGTCCGAGAGCTTTCTGTCCCTCCATTGAAAATGTATGTACGGTATACTGTCCTTGCCCAGAAAGGAAATAAAGATATCATCAAAGTAGTCCATGTGACATCAGTGGGTTAGTTAGAATGTTTTGAAGCATCGGAAATACATTTTGGTCCAAAAATAACAAAAACTACGACTTTATTCAGTCTTCCGATTCTGTTGTGGATCTGTTCAGTGACGCTGGTGACGTAAGACGCTGCTGACGCGTTATCTGGTGCGCCCGAGCTACGTTGACCGTCTGAGGGAGACGCACGCTGTAAAAAAACCAATCTTCGCAAACAATTCTAAGGATTTCGACACAGAGGAAGACTTGCATTTTTTTGCCCAGCCATATTTATTTGAACCCGAATACACGGACGCACCAGATACACGTCAGCAGCGTCACACGTCATCAGCGTCACAGCCGACTCGTGAATGCGGATCCACAACAGAACCGGAAGACAATACAATGCTGAATAAAGTCGTAGTTTTTGTTATTTTTGGACCAAAATGTATTTTCGATGCTTCAAAACATTCTAACTAACCCACTGATGTCACATGGACTACTTTGATGATGTCTTTATTTCCTTTCTGGACAAGGACAGTATACCGTGTATACATTTTCAATGGAGGGACAGAAAACTCTCGGACTAAATCTAAAATATCTTAAACTGTGTCCCGAAGATGAACGGAGGTCTTACGGGCTTGGAACGACATGAGGGTGAGTCATTAATGACATCACTTTCATTTTTGGGTGAACTAAGCCTTTAATGCACAGGCAGGTCACAATGCAATTTAAATAGCAGTTATGTAGTTTTATACTTACTGCTTGAAGATCAATGAAAGCCTTTCTAGCTTCGTCAGAAAGACCAATTCTGTACACAATGGCAGGAAGAAGGGGGAGGACCAAAAGAGCAACATCACCTCTATTCTCTGCAGAAAAGAGACATAACATCTCAGAAACAGGACCAGCTACAACAAATATATACTAAGTTAGTGCAATAAGCTACAGACATAGAAATAAATATGCAATAATGATACTACATACCTAAAGTTGCCTTTTATGTTGTATAATTTTGAAGATCTAAAACAACTAACCTTGCAGATTTTTTATGCACAAACAGCAACATAACACACTAACTAAAGTTGAAAAAATGAAATAGATTAATAAAGTAATTCTCCACCCACAAATTTAAATCTCTCATCATTTACTCGCCCTCATTCCACCCCAGATGTGATGTATATGACTTTCTTTCTTCTGTGTAACACAAATGGAGATTAACCATATAACATAGTCCATCCTATACCAGCTGACAGTGCTCCCTTTATTTGTTTAGCATTAGTTGAGAGATTTTTTCCTTTAAATGTTTTTACATGAAGCTACTACATCTGATATTTATCCAAATGAATCGACATTGAATCAAGATCGGAATCGAATCACAAGCTTATAAATAGCTAAACTCAGAAGTTGGCAGCCTTGTGCGATACCTATAACTATTGAACGGATCAAATGTATATACATATAGGCTACGTTAAGTTACGCGAGGTTGAGTTGATTATCACAGGCAGTCAATTATGTAAAAGCTGCAAAAGTGTATAAACATGAACTTACCGTTAAACGTTACTTGTCGATAAGACTGGGTAACTGCCACTCGGAGAGTTTTCCCTCACATATGTATCCATGCTTTTCTGACTAGAAAAAAACGACAACTATTATTATTTGAATTACATCACTTACCAAAAACAAATTTATGTATAAAATACTTTTTGTACCACACATGCATCACCTCACTGGTCCAACCCACGGCACTGAGCAGTGAGCATGCACGCGCTTTGAAAGTTTTCGTTGTGCTGATAATAAGTCGATTCATTTCTTGGAATCATTTTGTTTCAAAATTGGTGAACCGGTTTATTTGAACCGGATGGACGGTTCTTTTCGACCTGCGGTCCCACAACATTTTACGCACTTGTTATGTCTTTTACATGTCGGTATGGACAATTGCAGGCATTTTACATAAGAGCAGTTAGTGATATTACTCACTTGTTTTGTTTTGAGTGACTCGACTCACTTTGTTCAATTTGCTTGTCAGTGACAGAAACGTCTCGGTTACGGATGTAACCCTCGTAGGGAACGGAGACGTTCCATCGGAGGACGACGACATGCAGATATGTTTAATCGCTGAGGAGCCAAGACTGAGCTCAGGCGATCCCCGCGGTACAGCGGAAGTGGCAAGAAGACGGAACGTCTTCTTTTTCTCTACTCAGGGAACGAGGGTTCCATCCGTAACCGAGACGTTCCCTTTTGCTGTCACTCCGAGTTCCGTCGGAGGACGATGGGGGGTACCAGTCTAATCACGCCACCTTCTCAGCTGTCTTCCAGTGCCCTGCGTAAATCTGAGATCCCTGTCGTGAAGCTGGCATGGACGAAGGACTCCAATTTAGCACATGAATACCAAGGTACACTGGGGAGCATATCCCAAGATTTTAGGGGAATATGCAATTACTGCCAACCCAGGGGGGGGGGGGGGGGGGGGGGGGGGGGGGGGGACTTGGAGAATACACATATGACCCGAGGGATGCATATGGGGAATCACTGGGGTGTCCAGCCGCAGGTGGAATATTTCAACCTCAGGGGTGGCAAGGTGGGTTGCCAAGGGAAAGACACATGCTCAGAGAGGCTTACAGTGGAAATACACATGTGGGGGTCACTCAGAGGAGGGACCATGCACACGGGAGGCACCTAGCCGACGTGCAGGCAAAAGACACTGGCGCCAGCGTCAGGAGTGCTGGAGGAACTCAGGGCTTTCGGGAAGCTCACCTGAGGAAATATCGCACGTATCCAGTCCGTGGAGTGGAATGGCGAGCAAGAGAAGACACCTGAGCGGGTCCGGTACTAGCTGGTTGAAGCGAGTACATGAGAGGACACTCGCTCCACTCGGAGATTGTAGAATCTGGCGAATGTGTTGGGTGTCGCCCAGCCTGCAGCTCTGCAGATGTCTGTTAGCGAGGCGCCATGCGCTAGAGCCCAAGAGGACGCCACACTCCGGGTTGAGTGGGCAGTCACACCAAGGGGGCACGGGCGACCTTGCTGCTGGTATGCCAAAGCAATGGCGTCCACTATCCAGTGAGACAACCTTTGCTTGGAGAGAGCCCTTCCCTTCAGCTTCCCACCATAACAGACAAAGAGCTGGTCTGAGGTCCTGAAACACTGCGTTCTGTCTACATACATGCGGAGAGCACGTACTGGACAGGGCAGTGCCAAGGCTGGGTCTGCCTCCTCCGGGGGGCAGCGCTTGCAGGTTCACCACCTGGTCCCGGAAGGGAGTGGTAGAAACCTTGGGCACATATCTAGGCCGGGGTCTCAGGATCACGTGAGATTAAGCCGGCCCAAATTCCAGGCACGCTTCGTCAACGGAGAATGCGTGCAGGTCCCCTACCCTCTTGATGGAGGCCAATGCAGTCAGAAGCGCTGTCTTCATAGACAGGAAGTTAAGCTTGACTGACTGCAAAGGCTCAAGGGAGCACTCCGCAGGGCAGAAAGAACCACTGCGAGGTCCCAAGAGGGTACGAGAGGAGGGCGAGGAGGATTCAGTCTCCTCGCTCCTCTCAGGAACCTGACGATCAGGTCGTGCTTCCCCACCGACTTACCTTCTATAAGATCATGCTGTGCGGCAATAGCGGCGACATAGACCTTGAGGGTGGAGGGAGACAGCCTTCGCTCCAACCCATCTTGAAGGAAGGAAAGCACGACGCTAATCAAACATCTCCGGGGGTCTACTCGGTGAGAAGAGCACCAGTTGACGAAGAGGTTCCACTTCAACGTGTAGACGTGTCTCATGGACGACGCTCTAGCGGAAGTGATGGTAGCCACCACCGCTGGTGGTAGGGTACTCAAACCTGCCTCGTCCCGTCCAGGAGCCACACCTGGAGGCTCCAGAGATCGGGACGAGGGTGCCACAGGGTGCCCCGTCCCTGAGAATATAGGTCCTTCCTCAGAGGTATGGGCCAAGGAGGTGCTGTCGCGAGGAGAATGAGTTCATAGAACCCGGTTCGGGTGGGCCAATACGGCGCGACCAGCAAGACCTGCTCCTCGTCCTCCCTGACCTTGCGCAGGGTCTGCGCAAGAAGGCTCACTGGGGGAAACACATATTTGCGGCCCCGCGGGCAGCTGTGCGCCAGTGCATCCGTGCCGAGTGTGCCCTCGGTCAGGGAATAATACCGGGCGCAATGGGTCGAGTCCTGAGAGGCAAACAGATCTATCTGTGCGTCCCCGAACTGGTCCCAATCAGCTGAACCGACTGGGGATGGAGTCGCCATTCTCCAGGGAGGGGCTGAAACCGTGAGAGCTTGTCTGCACAGTTCAGGACTCCAGGAATATAAATGGCATGAAGCGACCTCAGATACTTCTGACTCCATAAGAGGAGGTGGCTGGCGAGTTACAGTCGCGGTATTGTCTGACTAGTACATGCTGGCCCGTGAGCACGGCTCGGGAGCGGCGCAGGGCGAGCTGTACAGCCAGCAACTCGAGGCAATTGACGTGCCATAGGCGCTGGGGTCCTATCCAGGAGCCCGCGGCAGTACGTCTATTGCACATGGCTCCCCAGCCCGTGTTGGAGGCATCTGTCGTTACAACAACATGCCACGAAGCTCGTTCCAGAGGCACTCCGGCCTGTAGAAAACTGAGGTTCGACCACGGGGTGAAGGTTTGACGGCAAGTCGGAGTAACTGGTACTCGGAGGGTGCCGTGCTGCCATGCCCACCTCGGGACTCGGTCGCGAAGCCAAAGCTGAAGCGGTCTCATATGAAGCAATCCGAGCGGCGTTGTCATGGCTGCAGATGCCATATGCCCCAGGAGCCTCTGAAAAAGTTTCAGTGGAACCGCACTCTTGCCCTTGAACTGTCTCAGGCAAGTCAGCAGTGACTGCGCGCGCTCGCTCGTAAGCTGCACGGACATGGCGACTGAGTCGATGTTCATACCGAGAAAAGAGATCCTCTGCACGGGGCAAAGTTACCCTTCTCCCAGTTGACCCGAAGGCCCAGACGGGCTAAGTGCCGGAGCACTAAGTCCCTGTGTTCACAACCTGGTCTCGAGAGTGAGCTAGGATCAGCCAGTCGTCGAGATAGTTCAGGATGCGAAGCCCGTGTTCCCGAAGGGGAACAAGGGCTGCCTCGACGACCTTCGTGAAGATGCGAGGAGACAGGGCTAGCCCGAATGGGAGAGCCGCGTACTGATATGCCTGCCGCTCGAAAGCAAACCGTAGGAACGGTCTGTGTCGAGGGGGAATGGAGACATGAAAGTAGGCGTCCTTCAGGTCGATCGCTGCAAACCAATCCTGGGGCCGCACACATTCGAAAATGCGTTTGGTAGTGAGCATCTTGAACGGCATCCTGTGAAGGGAGAGGTTCAGCACGCGCAGGTCCAGGATTGGCCGTAACCCACCGGTTTTCTTCGGGACAATGAAGTACGGGCTGTAGAAGCCAGACCTCATTTCGGCTGGAGGGACAGTCTCGATCACACCCTTCGCCAGCAGGGTAGCAACCTCCGCTCTCATGATAGGGGCATTGCCACCGACCATAGTGGAGCGGACTCCCCAGAAGCGGAGAGGAGACTGCGCGAACTGAATCACGTAGCCGAGCCTGATCATTCGTGTGACCCAGCGGGACAGGTTGGGACGCTCTAGGCAGGCTCCCAAGAACTGTACCAGCGGGGTCACGCGAACCACAGACTTCCCGTCGGTGGGGCAGCGAAGCAGCGAGGCGGTATGACTGGCCCGGACGTGGACGGCATAGCGGCCCGGTGTGGGGGCACAGTCATATACCACGTCCTGACAGAGGAAACCAGGGAAGGACAAACGTTCCACGGGGGTCTGCTCTGCCAGGGGTCTGGCGACAGAAGAGGATGAGAGCGGCACGGTCCGGGGACGGCGCGCACTGTCATCCGGCTCTGGGACAGAGGAGGACGAGGGGTGCACGGCCCGGGGGCGGCGCACAGTGTCGTCCGAGAACTCTGTGTGCTCAGAGACGGGAGAGTCAGTTCTTTCTGAATAAGGATTCTTCCCCGGCCCTCCACCAGGGAAAGGAGTGGCCCTGCTACCAGCTCCTGGAAAGAACTGAGTCCCATCTCTGAGTAGCCCATCTCAAGAGTGCCGCTTAACCCGGCGTAAAGCGGGGGGCGGGGCTGGAGAGGGCTGTGGCGTCCCCCTGTGGCTTCCAGAGCCAGCCCGGGTGAACCGGCGGGGTGGGAGCCGCAGGAGGGCGCCTTCGGCGGTGGGCAGACTGAGGGATCAGCTCGGACGGCGGGGCCGTCGGGGCAGAATAAGCCTCAGTCTGCTCGTGGGCGGTTGAGAACTGTTGGGCAAAGCCCTCAACCGCACCGCCGAAGAGGCTGACCTGGGATATGGGGGTGTCAAGCAGATGGGTCCGCCCGACATCCTGCACCTCAGACAGGTTCAGCCACAGAATGGTGGACATCACCTGACCCAGGGAGCGTGCGGCCACATTCGTCGCTCGGAGAGCAAAGTCAGTGGCGGCGCGCAGCTCATTGAAGAGCCCTGGGTCAGTCCCACCCTTGTGCATGTCCGTGAGCATCTGGGTCTGGTAGACCAGCAGATTGGCCATGGCATGCAGTGAGGCGGCTGCCTGTCCTGTAGCGCTACAGGAATTCGCCACAAGTGTAGACGAAAAACTACAGGCTTCGGACGGGTGCTTAGCATCGCGCCGAGAGGAAGCACTCTGAGGACACAGTAGCATCGCAACAGAGCGTTCAACCTTGGGGACCCCAGTGTACCCATGGGCGGCGGCCCCGTCGAGGGAAGGAAGGGCGGAGGAGATCAACGAGGGATTGCTGGAAGACATGGGGGTCTTCGAGGATTTCGAGATCTCCTGATGCACATGTCAAGTCAAGTCAAGTCAAATATATTTATATAGCACTTTTCACAATACAGATTGTATCAAAGCTGCTTCACAGTATCAATCAAAATAACTTAACAATGTTTGTTTATTACTGGAAAAAAGACATCCAAGTTTGGTAGAGCTGATCAATGGTATGATTGGTTAATTAATTTGAATATCCCCAACTGAGCAAGCCAAAGGCCACACCCAAAAACCAATCGCCCAGCAGCAAGCGCTCAGGACAGGGTGAAAGGTCCCACTCTAGTCAGATGCTCGCAGCAGCCCGGGAAAGCATGGCCGTCATCTCAGGATCTGACTCGACAAATGCCATATGCACACCCGAAAGTGGAAGCACTGTCAAATCTTCACTTCCTGAAGATTCTAGCCCGCCCTGTGATGGTGCGATGGACAACAGATCCGATTCTGGAGCGTCAAGGGAAACCCGCGGGGCATCCGAAAATAGACCCGGGGAATCCCCTGAACACTCGCGGGTTGCGTCACTGAAGAGGGGGGCGTGGTCCACGGACAAACAGTCGGCGGATTTGTTCCACACTCACACCCTCAGGTCACCCTGGCCACCAGCCGAAGTAGCACCTCACGTGGAAAGTGTTAGATCGGGGTGTGGATGAGGGGACTCTCTCTCTAACGAGATCATTGAGTCTCGACCGTAATGACGCGATGGTCACGTTCCCGCGGGGAGAACGTGAGTCATCCACAAACGCTGCTCTGGCGTGATCAAGCCCAAGCGCGCAGAGCAGAGAATGTGCCCATCAAAATCGGAAATGAGTCGACCGCAACCAGAAATGCACGGGCGAGCTGTCTTTAAAAAGACGTGCCGCGTGCGAGCTCTTTTGTGAGAGGAGGAAAAAACTCTGCGATGTTGAAGCGAGCAGGAAGTAACACACTCATTGGCAGATCACTGCACAGATCAGCAGGCAATGTAAACTCGCTGCAGATCGCCGTCACACCAACACCGGAGAGAGTGGCTCGTCTCGTAGAGTGATGTCAGAAATGGCTCTGGAGTGAAGAGATACTCTTGGCTCCGAAGCCAAAACATATCTGTATCTTTTTGTATACTCGAAGTCGATTAGACTTTCTAAGCGAAACCCCATTCGTCGTCCTCCGACGGAACTCGGAGTGACAACGAAAGGGAACGACTATTTCCTCTGTTTCAGATATTCACATTTTTAATGGGTTCCGTGTGGTACATAATCATGAATTGTATATTTAAAATAATTATTAATTAGAAAAAAACATTAAATAAACTTACCTCAAAACAGTTTCACCCAGCTGCTTTGCCCCTTTGTCCCCTCAAAATGATAGCTTGGGAGCGAATTTGAACATCTCCAAGGCGCGAAACTCGTGAAACAACCCAGCTGGGCCAGCGCAGTCTCATCCCAAGACGTCAAACAACTGACGCTTTTGACCATACGTCAACATCCGACGTTTTAGGGTACCCTTTAACGTCAGTTAGATGACGTTATCTAATCCTAACCCTACCCCAGACCTAAACCTACCCGCGTCATCTAACTGACGTTAAAGGTAAAGCGTCAGTTGCATGACGCCCCAGGATCGTCATCTAACTGACGTTAAAGGGTACCCTAAAACGTCGGATGTTGACGTATGGTCAAAAGCGTCAGTTAGTTGACGTCTTGGGATGAGACTGTGTTAGCTGGGCAGAAACAACCCAGCGTTGCGACCCAGCAGATTACCACTGGAAAATTAAAACTACCTAAAGGTGTTTAAAATATGGTAAAATAACCCAACAAAATTACCCAACAGACTCAACCCAGCATTCTGGGTTAAAAAAACAACCCAGCATTTTTTAGAGTGACTCATTCCTAAATTTATAAAAATAAATGTTGGCTTTTTATGATTTTCCTCTGCAAACATACTCAGCTGACATTATTTAGCCATTCTGTATAGCTTTTGTGTAATACTGTATGTGTGTGTGTGTTTGAGTAAATTTGTCTGGTTCCTCACAGTTTTGCTCTGAAATTTACTGCCGAACATATGCATTGCTATGGGAGTATTGCCTGACAATTACAGTTATATATACAGCAGAAAATGAGAGCTGTTAAAAGCACTGATTATAGGGTGGGATCGGGACAGAGCCGTTTTGCTGCCCATGCCACAGAGACGAGCCAGGAGGCTTCCTCTGAGAGCTCCACAGACCCACACGGCACAGAGGGATTTCGATATAGTACGCGCAAGGACTGAATGGACTCTAAAGATGTGCTGATAACCTAGCATTGTTAGTATAGCTAGGTGGATTTTGCAACACCATTAGGGATCCAGCAGGGGGCATGAGAAAGAAGATGTCAAAGTGTCAAAGTGCAAACAAATGTCAAAGTATCGTCAAGTTATGTTTACCACAGACCTAGTTTACTCATAAATTGAAACACTCCATTATAAAACCCCATAATCTCAAAGGAACCAGTGGCGAATTAGTCTTCCAGGTTTTGACGTCATCCCTACACCTCTGGGACAGGGCCAGTATCTGATATTACCCATTAATATCAATGAATTTGGACACACACATTTTTGTTACATAATGGCTGCATAGAGAGTATAGGGAATTCGTTTGAATAAGTAATTACTTTGTGACCGATAAAAAAAATGATGTGTGTAGTATGAATTTAAATTCAGACGTTATAAATTCGCCATGTCATATGTCAACGTATCAGTTGCGTCGCCTCACTGACATTTACAAATTGTTTCCTGTGGCCTCGTGAGATAGTAAACTATCCATCAGATGCACACTTCAGAAGTAGTGTGTGCCATTAGTAGCTATTCTTTTTTTTGCCTAGAATATACATAAAGGTTCCAAAAAGGGGTTTCCGAAGCAATGCCATAGAAGAACGATTCTTCCCTGAAGGATCTTTCAGTGAACAGTTCTATTCAGTGAACTATTTTTCTTAGTGTAAAGAACGTTTTAATAATCCACAGAAACTTTTTTCCACTATAAAGAACCTTTTGTGGAATTGACGATAAAGGTTCTTCATTGGACCATCAATGCCAATAAAGAACCTTTATTTTTAAGAGTGAGTAGGGAAGTATGCATATTTGGTTGCAGCCAATGATATCATGGATGCTGGTGCTTTTGAGCCAATCACATGAGCCATAAACTGCCATGTAACTACCAAGGGGGTAATCCACCAGCCAGAAACTGAAGCCTCCCTGGGGGCCGCCATTGGTTAGCAAGCCTTCACCTGCTGTTAGCATTCCATTGACTCCCATTCATTTTGGAGTCACTTTGACAGTGAATAACTTTACATCCGAGTCATTTAAAGACTCCATTTGTCCATTGTTTATTTCTAAAGAAACACGACAATGGCTCCATTACCTTGTATCTTACGTAGAAGCAGTTTTTGTAAAAATAGGCTAACGATTGCGTCATAACCACACGACTCTCTGTCGCACAGTAGAGAAATTACCAAATGAACGAATAGCACCTACCAAAGTCCCATTACAGCCGCTGGTTCTGCAACCGATTCATTTTATTGTACATAAATAATGGTCATTGTCGAAGTGAGTAATTCATTTGTGTCAGTGTACTGGCACTAAAATAAGTAAAATAAATCTGTGATTTGTCTATTTTAACTCTGCCTCAGTCATATATAAATAACGATTTGGTTCTTTTGAACCAGATACTGAAGCAGTCATGTTTCAGGCGAAGGCTTGGGTGAAAAAAGTACTTGCAGAATACAAAAGTACTCTTCTTTAAAACTTTTTTATTTTGAAAAAAAAAAACAAAAACAAAACAGATTAAGTGCACCAGCCACTGATATGGTTCTGTTTAGACCAGTGGTTCGGCCCCAGGAGGTGGAGACAGGGGGCCTCAACACACTTCTAAGGGAGTCTCAAAATTACTTAAATTGTATAAAATAAGTCAAAATAAGCATTCAATTTAGCTAAAACAACTAAAACTCAATTAAGACATTGCTTAGTATTTGGTTATTTTTAGGTTCAATCAAACCAAAATTTATTGAGACACCTTCAACATTTCTCACAGTTTATTCGCTATAGTTTAGAAAATGATAATACAATATGAAAAGAACTTAGAGTTATCAAATCAGTTGATATTTCACTGGTTTTGGCCATACTTCTATTGGACTGTCTCACAAATGAATTAGGTTGAATAGCTGTCTGAACACAATTAGATAATACCAATTTACAGTAGCTCAACCAATTACCAAGCAATGCTTAATTTTGTTCAGTCTGTGGTGTAAAAAGGTCGCATTAGCGATTAAAGAAAAAAAACGCTTAAGCAAAACGGTCAGGTCAGTGTCTGAATCATTTTTGGTCTCAGATTTTTATCAATTGTACTGGTAGTCCACTGTATGAACAATTTGTGGGTATGTCACAGTTTACTTTATTTTTCTATCCTCACTTACATAAATGAACTATAGTGTCCTGAACCCACTAGCAAAACATATAAAAAATTATATCTGGTGTCTGAATAATGTTTGGTTTGACTATACATCTTTCTAGTTACGCCAAGCAAAATATATTTGAGTGTGTGGTGTGGATTGAGATCGACTGATTTAGAATATTTTAGTGTAGATAATGATCATTATCCCTCTGAACAAGACACTTAACTTCTGGGTTCTTTCTTTTAGTTTGCTTTTACCATGGTTTAAGTCATTACTACAGTAGTTTGGTTTGCATACTGAGAATCTATACTTCTTCAGATGTGATTGCTGGTGATCTGACAGTGAGGCATAAATTAAAACTACCATTATTACAAATATGTCTCCACCTAGTGGTCAATTATTCAAAATTCAAGCACCTGAAGGCAAGCAGAGATGCGTTGTGCTGGATGCACATGCCATGCGCATAACCCCCTATTAAACTACTAGATTTTTATATGTAATGAAGAAATGTGCCTCCACAATTCTAGGGTATTTTAGTGGTTGTCAAAACAAACCTGCAGTTGCTAAGGTGTTCAGAGTAATTTTCATTGCATTGCTATGCAGTCAGGATGTTCTGCTTTGTTGCTAAATGGGTGTTCTAAACAAGATTCTGATGTGACTAAATGTTCCCTAAAATAACAGATTTCACCACTATCACACATTTTGAGACATCATTTGAAAATAAAAAAAATCTTGCGCAGAAATACCCAAATAGCCTAAACAAGTGTAAAGAGAATAGTGGGTGGTATTTCCTTTAGTCATGGTCTGTCACCTACAAAGCATCACTACAGCAATATGAAATGACATATTCTCTCTCGCAGGCTTCCAAAAGTCCTGTCTCATAACCCTACTTCATCTCCGAACCTCACTCAGTGTATTGGAAGCGGCAGCAGTGGAGAGATCTCCCCTTTAACCATCTCTCAAGTGTGAAACTGTTCCCTCTAGGGTCCTGTAGAAACACGTTTTGTATAGGCTGGGCTTAAACTTTGGAAACGTCACACTTTGTCTCCCTCCACTGGCCTGCATAATTGAAAGTGCCTATGCATGAAGATACAGCCAAGATGGCATATCGATGGTAAATTATTTCAAGGGCGGATTTCTTAGAAAAGGGCTTTTCAACTTAACACTTGATGTTAAAGGTGAAGTGTGCGTTTTTTTTGATGCTACAATACTTTTACGATTCCAGTTTAATGTAAAAGACAACTTTAAAGAAGCATTTCATAAAGATCTTGACCAGCCCAGTGAAGTCATTAAGTTTGAGCAGAGAGAGTTTTGAGAATCCTGTTTGAAAAAAATTACATATATACACTCCCCGCGGGTTTATTGGGTACACTTATAAAACTGCTTGTTAACGCACATATCTAATCAGCCAATCACATGGCAGCAACTCAATTCTTTTATGTACGCAGACATGATTAAGACTATCTGCTGAAGTTCAAACTGAGCATCAGAATGGGGAAGAATTATGATTTATGTGACTTTGAACATGTCATGAATAAGTCTTGATTTCTTCTGTGACATTCAGATGTTAGGGTCAGAATTTGCCTTAAACAACATGAAAGCATGGATCCATCTTACCTTACATCAATGGTTCAGGCTGCTAGTGGTGTATTGTGTGTTATATTGTTGGCACACTTTGGGCCTCTTAGTACTGATTGAGCATCGTTTAAACACCACAGCCTACCTGAGTATTGTTGCTGATGTCCATCCCTTTAAGACCACCCATCTTCTGATGGCTACAACCAGCAGGATAACGTATCATTTCACAAAGCTCAAATCACCTCAAACTGGTTTCTTGAACATGACAATGAGATCACTATACTCAAATGACCTCAACAGTCATCAGATCTCAATCAAATAGAGCACCATTGTGATGTGCTGGAACGAGAGATTCGCATCATGGATGTGCAGCCGACAAATCTGCAGCAACTGCGTGATGCTATCATGTCTCTGAGGAATGTTTCCAGCACCTTGTTAAATCTATGCCATGAAGATCAAATGTAATCATTTTAAAGCTGCAGTCCGGAGTTTTTCATCTTTGGCGCCATCTCTGTTCGAAATCTGTAATTGCAATTATTCGTTGAATTATCAACTTAACGTGAGTTGTGCCTCGACACGGCACAGCGCGGATGAATCCAATGTTTGAGGAGAGTGCTTCTGTCAGTCGCCGCGGTGGTGTGGATATTGTCATTCAGAATCACAGATTATTCTTTTTGGAAGTATGAACAACATAAGAATTGGACATAACACATAACATAACATAACACCGGAAAATGTCATCTGAACAAGAAAGTAACATCCACTTTTGTTTTGGTTCTGACCAACTAAGGGAAAAAAATAATTGCTTTAAATCGCGCTGATTAAATCTAACAATCGCAGATCATATCACGTAAAACC
The DNA here is from genome assembly GCA_030578255.1 of Tiaroga cobitis. Classification (NCBI taxonomy): domain Eukaryota; kingdom Metazoa; phylum Chordata; class Actinopteri; order Cypriniformes; family Leuciscidae; genus Tiaroga; species Tiaroga cobitis. The sequence goes on from CM060603.1 coordinate 16,924,539, forward strand.
GTGCAAATTATACTTTGTTCTCAAATTGTTAATGTTCAACATCAGCATTGCATGACTACATTTAATGCCCTTCCGATATTTATCCTTGCTTTCGCATGGGTCCGGTTGCAGTCTCTTTTTTTCTGTAGCCACTCCGAAGTCCGACGTCTTTTGCATTTTACAACGGGTGAATCTCTAGTTGTCACTGGTTATTGTCGTTTGAACCTTTCTGGATCCACCATCAAATTGATAAGTTTAATTATATCAAGTGCTGTGAGAAAAGGCTATAAATCTCCACCTCCAACATCCTCACACGTAACACTCCTTCTTTATGTGTACAGATGTGACGTAATGACGCAAAGACAAGCTCGAATCTCCCGTGGAAATCCACCAGTACCACTGGAATTAAAAAGATTATTACAAGCTTACCGCTTTGAATCGAGCTAAGGCAAGCAGATAGTTTTGAACACTGGCTGGTTATGTACTTGCTCAAAAATTTAATTTGGATAATTTTTAACCCAAAAAAGCTACGGACTGCAGCTTTAAAGTAAACAAACAAGGATGCCAACTGAAGCAAGGAAATGAATCCAGGAAAATTCTACAGTTTACACATTCATCAGACATCTCAAGTATATGATTTACTGTTATTGACTTGTAATTTCCAGCTGTGCATTTATGATTTAGAATTATGGAGCTGTCACTTAAACCATGAGAGGGCGGGGTCTTCTTAGCCCCTCCCCTGCTTTTTGTAAGATCCAGTTGTGTTCTGCCCTGCTGCCAGACTGACCTCTCCCACACTAAGATAAAACTCATCACCACACAGCTTTAAAACCCTCCATCCTTGCCAAATGACTTATATCAATATTTTATTGGCGGGATCCTGTCACTGCCCCCACCTGCCTCAGATTACTCCTGCTGTTTCCTCTTCTTTCAATTAACTTTGCAATGTGCCCACCAGCCCAAACATATTACAATTACATTAACTACACTGGGTACCAACATTATTATAACTCACTATACCGAAGGTCATTCAGGCCCGATAAGGTTTAGGCTTTTATTATTATAGTTTCAGTCACAAAATGGCCTTTCCACAGACCATGCATAATCTGTTCACTGATTGTATGGTGCATATCATGTATGCATATCACAAAAAATAGCAAGAGCAACTAATCACTGGGTTTACCAAAGTTTTCCAATGGCATTAAATCTTTACAAGATTTTTTGCATGAGAATTACCCATGCAAGAATATAATATACAGTTTTTTTTTCTTATATAGCTCTACAAATATGAACATTTCCAATTGAAGGTGCAGTAAGCGATTTTGAGAAACACTGTTGATATTTAAAAATCAACCCGAACAAACACACCCCTCCCTTCATTGGTCCGCCCCCAAAATGCACGAACACACAACGTAAGAGTGGATGTCTCTATCATAGATGAAACGAAGCAAAATAATGCTTCAAGATAATTAAATGAAAGACAGGAAAGAACAAAAATGAACATATAGTAGCCCTGCACAAGTTGGCTATTTACAAGCAAGAGTTGGTCATTATTCGCCAGCAGCACACCAGCTTCAGACAAACAATGACACTCAAAACTGTCCTGTTACAATAGCTAACATAACAACAACAGCATATATTGGTTCTGTGAAAAAAACAATGTTACTGGTTAATAAAGCAGAAGCAACAACTTCAGCATCCGTTGTTAGACCATCCCACTTAGGTCTCTCCAGCATCTTTTCTCTTTTGTAATGTCTCTCAGCCATCTCTCTTTCAACAGTCTTTCTTCAAATCTCCCTCCTGCTCACTCTCTCTCCTCTCTCATCATGAGTGAACACGCCCCCTACTGCTGATTGGCTACAAGTGTGTTGTGGTGCTCGGGTCTGTTCCACTTTCAACAGTGTTTCTGAGGGGCTGTTTACAAGACACCGTTTTCAGCAAAAAACGTAAAACTTTTTCTATGTGTTTTGTCCGTTCGTTTACACGACAACAGCTTTTTGGGGGGCTGAAAACGCAAAGTTTTGAAAATGGGTTTCAAAGTACAAGTTTTTGAAAACGGTCTCTGTGTAAACAAAAATGTGAATCTGTGAAAACGATGACGTCATGCACATGCATATTACGTGTTCAGTCTATAGTGTGTCAATGTCATCTAATGGCCTGGCAGCAGAATACAGGGTTTTTAGTCGTTTTTGCGGATTCGTCTGAATGGGGATCGTTTTGACAATGGTGTCGTCTGTACGCGGAAAACTCAAAGGAAAAACATTTCCGTTTTAAGCATATCATTGTCGTGTAAGCGTACCCTCAGAAATCGCTCAAGGGTATATTCATTCTTGAGTATTTAACTATAAAATTACTGTAGCGTACTAACAATAGCTCAAGCAGTAATTGTTTTATAGACACTGTGTAAAAGGAACCTGTTCTTGAAACCTAAATGTTTTAAGATGGGGATGATGCTGTCTTCTATCCTGCAAGGATAAGCCTGCCCTCCTGGCCAAGATAAAGTACTGTTGCCCTGCGTCTCAATTCATCTTGAGCACTGATAAGCTTAACTGTATGCAAACACTGAGCATAGTGACACATGGCTTCCTACAGCCAGTATTTTCTGCATACCAACTAAAAAGGGAGCAGAAACCCTCTGCAGGCTACTGTGAGCAGAGAGTGGAAAACAGATCCAGCAGGTTACTCTTTGGAAGGCTGCCCTTCAGTTTATGCGCTAGCATTTTACAAGCAAGCTGAAGATGACCTCTGACACTTTTCGGGTATGAATTAGTCATCTCTGCATATTAACCTGGAATAGAAGAAAAGGCTACAGGTCAGTCACTCCCTTTTGTTCAGCACGTTTATACATCTATAAAAACTTAAAATACTGCATTTTTATAATTGAAAAAAAAAAAAAAAAAAAAAAACATTACCTGTAATTATCTGACTAATTTATGAAATTATATATATATATATATATATATATTATAGTTTTGAATTGTAGATGCTTTTGAGTGCATGGCACAATAGCTTGCACAGTGTCAGGATATACTCACTGAGCAAGAGGGTAATTATTCCAAACAAACTTTATTGGATCACACAGTGGGTGCAGGAAACAAACAGGTGATGATATTGGTTGTGACAGTTGATGGATGGTTGAATGATGTAAATGAAAGTCTTTGTCTCACAGATGTGATGGTTGACAGTCCAGTGGAGCACACACCTCAGTATAATGTTGGAGTATGGAAAGCAGGTTGGCAACGCTGAGGAGAACAACAAACTTGGAGAAAGTACACCGGAGATCATACACGGACGATCTAGAGATAACAGAAATAGGTCCATATTCCTTGTTTAAGGCCAGACGCTGAGGGAACACGGGGATGGTGATTTGCAGAGAAGATGGGGATCTGGTGAGGCAGGTCAGGAACATGAGAGATGATGGGAAATGTAGTGTGCTAAGGTGACTGTAGTTCATGACACACTGATTCCCTCATTTTAACTTTAGGAATAATCATATTAATGATTTTAACAAGCAGTCAACTGATTAATTTAAACTGCGGCAAATCCCCACAATCTAATGTGTTCTTAAACAAACAGATATCATGCGGCGGGGGGGCCCGGGAGGGGGAGGGGGAGTTGGTTTGGGGTCGGCATGGGGCAATTTATGGCTGATGGAGTGGAATCCATCAAGATCAGGGAAATGTGTAATTAAAGCGAGGTTATGAGAGATGGACTCGAGTTCCTCTCCCTCGCTCCCCTTCCTTCCTCCTGCTGTCTTATTAATCTCCACTGTCGGTCTGTTGTTCTGATTATGGATGTCATACAGCAATAAAGCGAGTCGAGATCAATAATCCTGAAATTAAAAAATGAAAGTGAATTTCCCCAGCAGGCCACACTGCTGCTCTTACGGTGCATGCATATTCACGTAGAGCAAAGCGAAGCAAAATACACACGGAAAGCTGATAATTTCCTACAAGCAGGTGGCAGGAATCTGGAGGCATCATTACATACTTGTAAACATAGTGGGAAATAATCATCAGATCCATTACAAGGTTCTGTCTGGTACTATTTACATGTATGCTTGTTTTTTTTCTATTTTTTTTCTATTCTATTCTATTCTATTCTATTCTATTCTACTTGGATTTATCAAATATTGTAATAGGTATATTGTCAATACTCTGTTTAAAACTGTTTTTATTACCTATAAACTTACCTTATTTATTTATTGCCCAGAATCTAAAAGAAGAACTAAAGAATTTTGAAGGACATATTTGCGTAAAATCAATGCAATGTTTGATTTCTTGTCAATTATAATATTATGCAAACTAGACGAAACTTGTAATGTATTAATTGCATGTCCTCTCACAAGAAACTTGTGCTGATATAAAAAGGTCAGCAAAGGTCTCTGTAGACACTCTTGCTTTTCTACTCATCTTCTGTGAAAGACAGAGATTACAATGATTCATCATTGTCATGGATTCCCTCCTCCAGACTTCACATCCCGTGGTCTCCGTACGGATATCTAGCCTGCTACCGCACCGCACTCCCCTTTCCCCGGAGATGGACATCATCCCCCTGTTTCCTCTCCGAGACCTCTGCAAATCGATGGAAAATTAATTTGCAGGCATCAGTAGAGAGATGACATGCTAGAAAGTTCTTTACCTCACGCTGACAGCCCGCTTTGTCTAAACACAACAAGTTATGTTTGGTTTAGCAGAGGGCGGGTCCATCAGTACGAGTTCCCATCAGTAATTGCACTGATTTATCTGTCCTGTCCCGCCCACCTGTTCATGTCCTGCACGTGAGCGAGTCTTCCAATATGTGCTATGTAAAAAGATGTTACGCTCATACTTCCATTTTTAATGCATTACGTATTGTGCTAACTCATGTTTAATTTCTACAATACAATACAAATTTAAAGATGGCATGAAACGGAAGATGGCATGATGGATAAATGCACTTTTTTGGGCCTCAAAATTTCCATTCACTGCCCTTATAAAGCTTGGAAGAGCCAGGACATTTTTTAATATAACTCTGATTGTATTTGTCTGAAAGAAAAAAGTCATACATCTAGAATGGCTTGAGGGTGAGTATATCATGGGGTGATTTTCATTTTTGGGTGAACTATCCCTTTAAAGCCAAAGTATACTCCCTGATTCTAACCCTGCATACTTTGTATGCATAGGTCGCACATGCGCATTGACTTGGGCTGGGGCTTGGCTGTTGTTTTACAGTAGAAAACAAAACTGTAAGACAACAAAAAATACCGGAGATGATCTCTGCATTGACAATCACTTGAGTTGAATGTAATAATGAAACAACTGCAACTTTAGGATAAAAGAATACAAAGGCCTTTTTACCTATCATAACTTCTAGAGAGAACTTTGTCATGGATTCCCCTTGTCATGGAACTTTGCAGAGCATGTGTCGAAAGGCTTTAAAAGGCTACGTGTTTGCTTTGAAAAGTATTCATACCTTTACTGAGCAATATTGCGAACCGTTCTGGTGTTGATTTCGCAAACAAATGTCACATGTGACTAGGTTAACGGCCAGGCATTGGGGCGGCGTTACACGAGGTGATAATAAGCATTTTGTTTGTCTACCTACTGTACATATCCAAGTGAAACGGCTTCTCGAATGAGAAATAATGTAGGGAGGGCCTTGATTTTGTCTATCGGGAATTGATTAGATGGTTGTGGTTTGCTATTGGTCGATCTAATATGAGTGACAGGTGTTCCCGCCCTCACGCCATGTAAACACGCCATCAGAGAAGAGATGTCATTACAGAGTGAGGGAAAGTTATGGGCACACAAATTTAAAATAAATAAATAATGATGTGCACGGATAAATCATTTTATAATAAATACTGCAATACTCCATAAAAAAAAAACATTAAAAAAAAACAAGAATTGTGTTAATGAATTTTGATTTCGTGGTGACTTTAACAATCCTTCTTCCACTGGTCAGCAGCAAACAGACAGTTTATTCTTACTATAATTATTTTATTTTAAAACTATTTTGTATTATTATATATTAAAAATGTATTGTGTTGGGCTTTGGTCAGGATGCTCAAACCAACAGATCCACAGTGTTAATCATTTTGGGGCAATTAGCCTATGAATAGCTTACTTATAGTCTATGCATATTAAGCTGTGATTGTATTAATATAGAACAAAAATGACACATCACCTTTAGGGCATTTCACACATGGTGTATCTGTGATGCTGATGTGCTGAGACATCTGGAACATTTCTATTCGTCACCAGCTTGCCTGTGCCATGACTGTGGGAATAACTCTTTGATTTCTCTTATTGATTTGACAGATCCTCAGGCCACGAAGCACCGGCATGGAGAGCAGAGGCAGAGTGATGGCCTTGTGTGTTTTATTTGCTCAACAAGCAGGATTTCAGGCAATATAGACAATGCAACAAACACTGAGAAAAATAATTAGGAAAGTTAAGAAGCTTATAGGCCAATGGCAGAAAACTTTCTTCATCCATTTATCAAGCGCATGATGGTATAACACTACAGTGATAGATACAGTGTTCAATGGAGCAGGTATCTCCCCTGGAATAAAGTATTTGTCAAAGACTGTTTTTCAGATTTAGAGATAACTAACGAACACACAGAAGAGGTGACTATTTTATAACTTCAGGAGACTAGGGGTGTCATGCATTTTAAAGGGGAACTTGGCAACTCTAGTCATTTCTTCGCTGATTTTCACTTTTGTTGTCGCATGTTTTTTCATCGAGCTCCCCCTACAGCGGTGCGGAGTATATTTTCACAACACTGTCATAAAAAAACTCACTTGCGGCACCTTCCTCCCGCTTTCTACCGCTGCTCATGTGCATTTGTTATTATCGGAGCCGGCCAACTCTATCGTGTGGAACTATGTCTACCGCGGTGGGTAATACATCATACACAGTATCATAGAATTATGTCGAATTGCCATAAAGCAGTTCGTGGTTCTCGCTCGTTCTCGCTTCTCACGAGACTTCCTATTTCCAACTTACCGGGAAGTTATGGTGCATTCACGTGCTATGGAAAATATGATATTTTCCACTTGTGAACTGGTATTTTCAAGTGCTTTTGTTGTCGTAATGTGGTAAAAAGACGGAGATCCAGACCTGTTATTTAGCTAAAACTATTTTAGATTGCTTAAGTCATCTGCTACAGCGGTAAATAATATGCTGTATATTTTCTAGATCATAAATAGAACATATTTTTACCATTCACGACTCTCGCGTTGCTCTCCGCCATTTTGAAAAGGTCAAAGGTTATCTCATCTCGGCAACTCGTGCATCAAAAATTCTAGGAGCTGCCCAGTGGAAAATACCACATGAGGGGGTGTTCATGTGCATTTTCCACGTCGGCTTTTGGTATTTACCATAATTACTAGAGATGCACCGATTGATCGGCTGGTGACCGGAATCGGCCGATTTTCACGTGATCGGCCATGACCGGCGACCGGCCGGTCAGTCTGACATAATCCGATTTTATGCCGGTCAAATGCACTCTGGCGCCGCATGATTAACATCGCGCAACATCAGCATCACACGTGCACACGGAACGCACATACGAGGAAACCTCGTGAATTACGGCCGTTTCACACCGCAAGCGGGAGCAGCGCGTTTTTTTTCTTCGATATGCATGTTAATCAATTAGTGCATTCACACCGGGAGCGGGAGCAGGAGAAGCGCGTGAGCGTCGAGCAGGAGAGTCGCGTGAGCAACAGTGAGGCACGCGTTTCGGCGCAGAGTCTATTTTTGCTGCACTCAATAAAAGTGAAAGCACACTTTTGATGGACAAAATAAATATTGTTTTAACAAGAACTGAAGTAGCCTAGGCTATGTCAGAAAAGAAAATTAAGACTCAAAAATATTTATAGAAAATGTACCTATTCAGACCTGTTTTTATTATTTCACAATTCTTTTCCTGCACTTGCTCCACTTGTCCTGTTTAGCCTGGCTGGACATGTGTCAGATGAGAGAAGAACTGTTTGAGAAATATAACTTGCCATTGATGTACAAGTGATTGCAATAGGCCTGTGTGTGTGTGTGTGTTGAGAAATATCTTGTACTGCAAGGGTATATTTATTTTATTTTATTTGTTTTTTATATATTATTTTATTGCCATTACCTCTTTTCATACAGAAGTTTAGTTTGCTAAATATATATATATAAAAAAAATTTGTTGGGTATTGGATGTGAAAAGAAAGAAATGGTTCTTCCATAACACTGCGCTTTAGATGTGTGTGAATTTCCCACACCAGGAGTCATTTATATAGGCTAGTTCTATTTTATAGCGATTATCTGTTTAAAAAATGTTCTATGCAAAATGTTCTATTAAAGAGAAGGTAGAAAATAAATATTTGTGTGTGCTGTAAAGTGGTTTAAAAAAAGGAAATCGGAATCGGCTAAAATCGGTATCGGCAGGTCAAACTCAAGAAAAATCGGAAATCGGAATCGGCCTAGAAAATTGTAATCGGTGCATCTCTAATAATTACAATAGCACGTTAACGCACCATTAGTCTCGATGTTGCAAGGTTGGTTTTCCGCCTGGGAAAGTCACCATTCTCTCCAGAACAGGTTATTGAACCATTCAAATGATTTCTAAATGGTTTTATTAAGTTGAAATAGTTACCAAATTTAGACATGTGAATAGGTGATTCCTGACACATTTTAGACAAATCGTTTTTTTGACATTTGCATTTAAAATCAACTGACACATTCTTCTTGTCAGGTTAAAGGGGAAACTATAAAAAAATAATCAGATATTTCAAAATTGCAAGTTTAATTCTATGTTATACCTACCTGCCGTTTCTTTAGAATTCATTTTGGAATTTACTAGCGATTAATGAGAGAAAAGGATTTCTTGGATATGTATCAAGATAAAAATAGACTTCATTTCAAATAAAACTGAAACATTTGTTGGGACACATTAACCCTCCGTTTCACAGACAAGGCTTAAGCTTAAGCCACGAGAATATCCAATACACGATTTGGTTTTGGAAGAATTTGTTAAGGAATTTGACATAGCCTACTTTTGACTTTTGATTGCAAACTTTAGTATTTTGGCCAATCTTAAATCTGAGACATTGTTGAGACTTTGAAACTCTCTGAGATTACTGGAGTCTTTTCATTTTCTTTTTTTATTTATGAAAAATACTCCTCAGTGTTTGCTACTTTGAACCAAATTCACCTCTCTGGGGTTTCGATGCAGTGCTGTCATATATTGCAATAGGGGAAGTGTGTGTTGTTCCATTGTAGCTTCATCCCTCTGCTGGATACCATGAGAGAACCCATTCAAAACTGTAAATTCCCCTTATTTCCTGAGATCAGCTATAAAGAACAAACACTATTAAGCTCCCGATCAATATAGGGGACATCACCTCTGTTATCACACAGCAAAGTAGATTTATGATCCATGCCATCGGAAAATAAATCACATATTCATACTTTAAATTAAAACAGTGAATGATGGTGTTTAGACAGAGAGAATGGAAAGAAATGGCAGATTAAATATTAGTGCAAGAGACAGGAATGAGTATTAAAAACAGAGTTTTGTGATTTTTGGCAATTAAAGGGCATTCCTCATAGTCCACTTTAGAGTGCTTTACTTGCTGAAATACTATAAAATAAGAATATAATCAGTGCTTTTACATTAAGTAGACTGAAGGGCAAACAAGGTGAGCAAAATACGTAAAGGGATAATTCTCCATTAAATGTAAATTCTGACATTATTTACACACCATCCTGTCGTTGTAAACCTGTTTGACTTTCTGTCCTCCTCGTAAAAGTGAGTAAGGTAATTTTAAAAAAAAAATATCCTGGCCATACTTTAGTGACAAAAATAACCATAAAAGTATGTCTTATATTTCATTCCTTGAAATTCAGTCTGAAAAATGAAGCTGTTATTCAGTAAAGATCATCCTCTCCATTGAACTTTTAACCATCGCAACCTTTTGACTCAACTCAACTCAAACGAATCGTTCAGACCATTTTATGAACTGGATCAACTGATTCATTGAAAAAAAAATGTATCAAAAGAATGATTCATCCACAAACCATGATTCCCTTTCGTTGTCACTCCGAGTTCCGTCGGATGACGACGAATGGGGGTTTCGCTAATAAGCCTATCAACTTCGAGTAATACAAAACGAGCCAATGGCAAAGAAATGCCATGGGTCTGCGAAATTTGCATGGCTCAACTCTGCCCCACCTTGTGGGTATAAAAGGAGGAAGCCTGGCAGAATGCAGACATGTTTTCGCTTCGGAGCCAAGTTAATTCTTCGTTCCTTTAGCCATCTCTGAATTCGTCAGCTTCTACGAGACGAGCAAACTCTCCAGTGTTGGTGTGACGGCGATCTCCCGGCGAGTGCACACTTCCTGCTTATCTGTGCGTGGTTTGCCAGTTGGTGTGTGTCTCCACGGGCGCTTCAACACTTGAGTTTTTTGAGACGATTGTTTTTTGGGTGCAGCTGCTGGTTCCCGTCCGCAGCCTGCCCCAATACCTTTCTTCCCGGACATGCATGATGAAGTCTCGAAGTCCTGGAAGACTCCCATGTCTTCTCGTGACCGCTCGTTGATTTCATCCGCCTTTCATCCCCTCGATGGAGCGGCTGCCCGTGGGTACACTGGGCTCCCCTCGGTTGAACGCTCTGTTGCGATGCAACTGTGTCCTCAGAGTGCTTCTTTTCGTGGCGAGCCTAAGCACCCATCCAAAGCCTGTAGGTTTTCGTCTACATTAGTGGCGAGGTCCTACAGAGCACTGGGACAGGCAGCTGCTTCTCTGCATGCCATGGCCAATCTGCAGGTCTACCAGGCCCAGATGCTCAGAGACATGCACGAGGGTAGGACAGACCCAGGGCTCTTTGATGAGCTGTGCGCCGCCACCGACCTCGCTCTCCGGGCGACGAAGGTGACCGCACGCTCCCTGGGTTTGGTGATGTCCACAGCTGTGGTCCGGGAGAGACATCTGTGGCTGAACCTGGCTGACATGAAGGATGCCGAGCGGTCCCGGCTGCTAGACACCCCCATGTCCCAGGCCGGCCTCTTCGGCGGTGCAGTTGAGGACTTCGCCAAACAGTTCTCGACTGCTCAGAAACAGACTAAGGCCGTCAAACACATACTGCCCTGTCGACCCACTGCTGCCTAAACCCAGTCGGCCGGGCAGGTGCCTTAGCTTGTTCGCCGCCGAGGGCGCCCACCTGCGGCTCCCGCCCCTCCCGCCCCTCCCGCCCGGCCCAAACAGCATCCTTCACCCGGGCCCGGTCGTGGAGGAAGCGCAGGAAGGCGCCCCAGCCCTGTCCAGCCCCGTCCCCGCTAAACGCTGGGCCAAGCGGCGTTCCTGAGACAGGCTGCTCAGGGACGTTGATGGTTACTTCTCTGGAGGTGGTAGCAGAATCTTTTGTTCTCCACTCCCCGCTGCTTACCCCCGGTTGGGCACCACCATAATGTGGTTAAAGGGACACTAAGTAACTTTTTAGTTAATTTATAATCTAAAATCAATATTTTTATTCATAAATATGTCCTCAATGGTGCACAAATACCTCTGCCAATTATCTGAATTATCCTCGTAAACAAAGAATTTATTATATGTATATACATGGGACGGGTAAGTCCACGGAGGCTTCCATGTAGTTCCGCCATCTTGAAAAACTATAATAGCAGAGAGGGACAAAAAGTACTAGGCCAACGCGTTTCCACAACACGTTTTCATTCAGAGCCGGCGTGACGTGACTGAACGCAGCAGAAGCGGAGGAGCAGAGCAGTGAGAGGCGCTTGTCGCTGCCCCGGCAAGTTTAAAAGGCTGCATTGCAAATCCTCGTCGCCAGAAAAGTCCAAAATAGATCGTAAAAGGAAACGTGACCGGAGATTACAAAAAACACAAGTTAATGTCGGGATAGCTTTTTCCAGGTGGATAGAGCTAATGCAGGAGAAAGATTTCAAAAGAGACGCTGAAGTCCTGCTTTCTTCTCGACAGGCAAGTCAGTGTTACAGTCTTAATTACAAGCTTTTTTCATTGTTTGCTTGTGTACTTTATTTTATAGACAGATGAACATGTATAGTTAAAAGTTGATGATGATATCTAACAATGCACGTAGGCTACTTCAGAAAATATAACGAATAAAGAAGGCATAACTACTAATTACAATAGTTCATGTTTTTGACACTCATTATTTCATACTGTAACATTCATTTGTTCGTTGTGTCAATTTGAAGTTTGTTTGAAATAACAAACCTGTTCACCCGAAGGAAAACTCGACGAAGTGCTATTAGAAGACATCCTGTCATAGCTTTTTGGTACATAACGGCTACCGTAGATGCAACACGCATTTGAAAACGCGAGGCGCTGGAGAGCACAATTCGTTTGAATGCAAAATACAATTTCACCGCTAGATGGGAGTAATTCTTACTTAGTGTCCCTTTAAAGAAAGAAGTAACACATCCATCCCCGAGCACACAGAGTTCTCGGACGACACAGTGCGCCGCCCCCGGGCCGTGCACCCCTCGTCCTCCTCTGTCCCAGAGCCGGATGACAGTGCGCGCCGTCGCCAGACCGTGCCGCTCTCATCCTCCTCTGTCGCCAGCCCCCTGGCAGAGCAGACCCCCGTGGAACGTTTGTCCTTCCCTGGTCTCCTCTGTCAGGGCGCGGTTAATGACTGTGCCCCCGCACCGGGCCGCTATGCCGTCCAAGCCTGGGCCAGTCATTCCGCCTCGCTGCACCACCGATGGGAAGTCTGTGGTTCGTATGACCCTGCTGGTACAGTTGTTGGGAGCCTGGCTAGAGCTTCCCAACCTGTTCCGCTGGGTCGCTCGGACGATCAGGCTCGGCTATGCGATTCAGTTCGCGCAGTCTCCTCCCCGCTTCAGGGGAGTCCGCTCCACTTTTGTCATGAGAGCAGAGGTTGCTACCCCACTGGCAAAGGGTGCGATCGAGACTGTCCCTCCAGCCGAAATGAGGTCCGGCTTCTACAGCCCCTACTTCATTGTCCCGAAGAAAACCGGTGGGTTACGGCCAATCCTGGACCTGTGTGTGCTGAACCGCTCCCTTCACAGGATGCCGTTCAAGATGCTCACCGCCAAACGCATTTTCGAATGTGTGCGGCCCCAGGATTGGTTTGCAGCGATCGACCTGAAGGACGCCTATTTCCATGTCTCCATTCTCCCTTGACACAGACTGTTCCTACGGTTTGCTTTCGAGGGGCAGGTATTCGAGGGGCGGTTCTCCCTTTCGGGCTAGCCCTGTCTCCTCGCGTCTTCACGAAGGTCGTCGAGGCAGCCCTTGTTCCCCTTCGGGAACACAGGGTTCGAATCCTGAACTATCTCGACGACTGGCTGATCCTAGCTCACTCTCGAGACCAGGTTTGCGAACACAGGGACCTAGTGCTCCGGCACTTAGCCTGTCTGGGCCTTCGGGTCAACTGGGAGAAGAGCAAACTTTGCCCCGTACAGAGGATCTCTTTTCTCGGTATGGACATCGACTCGGTCGCCATGTCCGCGCAGCTGACGAGCGAGCGCGCGCAGTCACTGCTGACTTGCCTGAGGCAGTTCGAGGGCAAGAGTGCGGTTCCACTGAAACTTTTTCAGAGGCTCCTGGGGCATATGGCATCTGTAGCCGCGGCAACGCCGCTCGGATTGCTTGATATGAGACCGCTTCAGCTTTGGCTTTGCGACCGAGTCCCGAGGTGGTCATGGCAACACGGCACCCTCCGAGTACCAGTTAATCCGACCTGCCATCAGACCTACACCCCGTGGTCGAACCTCAGTTTTCTACGGGCCGGAGTGCCCCTGGAACGAACTTCCCGGCATATTGTTGTAACGACAGATGCCTCTGCCACGGGCTGGGGCGCCATGTGCAATGGATGTGCTGCTGTGGGCTCCTGGACAGGACCCCACCGCCTATGGCACATCAATTGCCTGGAGTTGCCGGCTGTACGTCTTGCTCTGTGCCGCATCCGGGCCGTGCTCAAGAACCAACGCGTACTAGTCCGATCAGACAATACCGCCACTGTAGCGTACCTCAACCGTCAAGGTAGTCTACGCTCCCGCCGTATGTCGCAACTCGCCCGCCACCTCCTCATATGGAGTCAGAAGCATCTGAGTTCGCTTCGTGTCATTTATATCCCCGGAACCCTGAACTGTGCAGCCGACGAGCTCTCACGGCTTCAGCCCCTCCCGGGAGATTGGCGACTCCATCCCCAGTCGGTTCAGCTGATTTGGGACCAGTTTGGGGACACACAGATAGATCTGTTTGCCTTTCACGACTCGACCCATTGCGCTCAGTACCATTCCCTGACCGAGGGCACGCTCGGCACGGATGCTCTGGCGCACAGCTGGCCGCAGGGCCGCAAATATGCGTTTCCCCCACTGAGCCTTCTTGCGCAAGTCCTGCGCAAGGTCAGGGAGGACGAGGAGCAGGTCATTCTGGTCGCGCCGTACTGGCCCACCCGGACCTGGTTCTCCGAACTTATACTCTTAGTGACAGCACCTTCTTGGCCGATTCCCCTGAGGAAGGAGCTCCTTTCTCAGGGACGGGGCACCCTATGGCACCCTCGTCCCGATCTTTGGAACCTCCACGTGTGGCTCCTGGACGGGACGAGGCAGGTTTGAGTACCCTACCACCTGCGGTGGTGGCTACCATCACTTCCGCTAGAGCCTCGTCCACTAGACACGTCTATGCATTGAAGTGGAACCTCTTCGTCAACTGGTGCTCTTCTCACCGAGAAGACCCCCGGAGATGTTCGATCAGTGTCGTGCTTTCCTTCCTTCAAGATGGGTTGGAGCGAAGGCTGTCTCCCTCCACCCTCAAAGTCTATGTTGCCGCTATTGCCGCACACCATGACCCAGTCGAAGGTAAGTCGGTGGGGAAGCACGACCTGATCGTCAGGTTCCTGAGAGGAGCGACGAGACTGAATCCTCCTCGCCCTCCTCTCGTTCCCTCTTGGGACCTCGCAGTGGTTCTAACTGCCCTGCGGAGTGCTCCCTTTGAGGCTCAGCAATCATTGGAGCTTAAGTTCCTGTCGATGAAGACAGCGCTCCTGGTTGCATTGGCCTCCATCAAGAGGGTATGGGACCTGCACGCATTCTCCGTTGACGAAGCGTGCCTGGAATTGGGGCCGGCCTACTTTCACGTGATCCTGAGACCCCGGCTTGGATATGTACCCAAGGTTCCTACCACTCCCTTCTGGGACAAGGTGGTGAACCTGCAAGCGCTGCCCCAGCCTTGGCACTGCTCTGTCCAGTACGTGCTCACTGGATAGTGGACGCCATTGCTTTCGCATACCAGCAGCAAGGTCGACCGTGCCCCCTTGGTGTGACTGCCCACTCCACCCGCAGTGTGGCGTCCTCTTGGGCTCTAGCGCATGGCGCCTCGCTAACAGACATCTGCAGAGCTGCAGGCTGGGTGACACCCAACACATTCGCCAGATTCTACAATCTCCGAGTGGAGCCAGTGTCCTCTCGTGTACTCGCTTCAACTAGCTAGTACCGGACCCGCTCAGGCGTCTTCGCTTGTTCGCCATTCCACTCCACGGACTGGATACGTGCGATATTCTCCTCAGGTGAGCTTCCCCGAAAGCCCTGAGTTCCTCCAGCACTCCTGACGTTGGCGCCAGTGTCTATTGCCTGTGCGTCGGCTAGGTGCCTCCCGTGTGCATGGTACCTCCTCTGAGCTACCCCCACATGTGTATTTCCACTGTAAGCCTCTCTGAGCGTGTGTCTTTCCCTTGGCAAGTAGGGATGCAACGATTACAGATTTTGTAAGTACGATTATTGTCTGAGAAATAATCACGATTTAACGATTATCACGATTATTATGCATAAATTAATATCACAACCCTACTAATGTATAATATCACATGAACACTCAACACTAGATTTTAATGTGTTATTTATTGCTGCCACAACACAGTACAAAATTATAAAATGACAAACAATAATCAATCTCTTCCTTTGAAATTAAAGAGAAGTGCTTTGTAAACATCCAGTATTTTTCTTTTAAAAATAACAAATGAAGTCAAAGGCTGCAGGGCTCTTTGGTTGAAATAGATCACAAAATTATTAAGCGTTTAGTTTGTTCTAAATTTATTTTCAACCTGAGGACAATATCTTGTTGGTATTTGACTTAAAAACATAAATAATACTGTAAAGGGATGATAAATCGCAATGAAAATAAGAATAAACAAAGTATTTGGCTCTATTGAATTAAATGTAAGCTAAATATTAACTATGTATTTATTTGAAAAGAAACAAATATAGTCCAAATGTTATCCACTTCAATATTATTGTACTTATTTTAATACTCTTTAATTATTAATCCAAATTTTACATGTGCCTTCCGAAAATCATCTATTTTTCTCATTATTTTGGTTTGTTTGTTTGAAGTTTAAGTAAACATTATAGAAAGAAACTGAGAACATCTCTCATGCAGTGTTATTAATAACTGAAATTCAGTTAATTGGTAGTCCTAGAAGTCTACACGGCCCTGATCTTATGTTAGTGTTTTACACCGGGTATATTAAAACTAAGCCTAATGGTGTGTTCCCACCGAACGCGAATAGAGCGTCAAATACGCGTCTATCGCGTCTAGTTAGACGCTTGAACATTCGCTTGAGTTCAAATTTTTTAACTTGCGCTGAAGACATTCGCGACAAGCGCGTCACCCAATTCGCGTCATTCGCAACGCCGGGCGCAAATGATGCGTCTATTCGCGTCTTTGCATTGACTTTGTATGTAATCTACTCGCGCAGATAATTAAATTCGCGTTCGGTGTGAACACACCATTATAGTCCCTCTGCCATAGTGGTTGATGAGCACGGCACTTTAAGCTGGTGACGGCTGGTGTAACTTTGTTTTCGTTTTGTGTTAGTTGCAAAAGTCCATTCCGTGCAGAACACTCGGTGTAGCTTAGTCTTTTACGATTAATTAACTGTGACGTTTTAAAGCGCGGTTAATTGTGAAATCCGGTAATCGCTGCATCCCTACTCCCCAGTGTACCTTGGTATTCCTGTGCTAAATAGGAGTCCTTCGTCCATGCCAGTCTCACGACAGGGATCTCAGATTTACGCAGGGCACTGGAAGACAGCCGAGAAGGTGGCGTGATTAGACTGGTATCCCCATTCGACGTCATCCGACGGAACTCGTTCCGTCTTCCTGCCACTTTCCGCTGTACCGCGGGGATCGCCTGAGCTCAGTCTTGGCTCCTCAGCAAAGAAACATGTCTGCATTCTGCCAGGCTTCCTCCTTTTATACCCACGAGGTGGGGCGGATTTGTGCCATGCAAATTCCGCAGACCCATGGCATTTCTTTGCCATTGGCTCATTTTGTATTACTCGAAGTTGATAGGCTTCTAAGCGAAACCCCCATTCGTCGTCATCCGACGGAACGTCTCCGTTCCCTACTCAGGGAACGAGGGTTACATCCGTAACCGAGACGATTCTGATGAACACACTATTGTCATGAGAGATATTTAGAAAATGATTTTGTGATCCACAGAAGAACGAAAGACATGCAGAAGACATGCACCAACATTTTGACAAAATTTTTATTTTAGGCGATCTGTTCCTTTAAATTAGTAGTTTGTTCAATTTATGCAATAGCTTGTGGTAGACGACATACACAAATCAAATACTTGAGTAAAATACAGATACCCTATTAAAATAATAATCCAATAAAATTATAAAAAAGTCCTCCTTTTCAATTTTACTTGAGTAAATGTGTAAAAGTACTGCATGATAAAGTACGATATTGTGTTTTGGAATAAAGTGAAGTAAAAATAAAAGTTTCCCAAAATAAAAATCCTCAGATAAAGTGCAGATACTTAAAAAATAGTCTACTTCGTATATTGTCCACCAATGCTTGTGAACAACACAATGTACTTAAATCACCAAAATCACCTTCTGAAAATCAATCGCATCTCATTCAAACAAAACAAATGTATTAATTGTTTTTTAGCACATAGTTTAGTTGCAGCTTACAGTGCACTAATTAACATAAGGCTTTGTCACATTTCCTGGTTTTGACCCAGCGGGACTCATTCAGCCAGTGATTCTTCTGTATAGATTCGGCCTGAAGTGTCATGCATTACGAGAGCCAATGATGATTGTGCGTTTGGGGAGAGCAGGAGACACACGGTGGCATCCATCAGCTGTTTGGTACACTGAAAGCCCATGGGAATCTGCCAAGGACATTGTATTGTGCTGTCAGAAGAATGTGACGCATGGATTTGCTAAAGGTTAAACCGAATACTAGATCCAAGCAGGTGCTTTTCTCGTTTCAAATCTCAAATTCATGCTAATCTACAGAGAAAAAATCATAATGGAGCACATAAACCCTGCCGCAGAAAATCAGAACAGCAGTAAAGGACACTTTACACCACAAACTAACCCTGAGCTTGCTTATGAAAAGCAAGGTCAAATGGGGCACATGGGAAAGGGATGTGGCAATGCATGCTACATCCAATCGCTGTGATCTAACTTTGAATTTCATTGGCGATGGGATCACATCAGGTGTCTTCAGAAAGGTAATTGGCTTCGTTCAAGGATGGCTGAGCCATTGTGGATCATTTCTTGTAGAGGTTGAGAAGTTCTTCTATGAGAGAGAATGGGTCTCGACATGTATGCGGTGCCTGTAGTGACAGATGATGTTGTGCAGGTCAAAGCGTACACTGAAGTGTAGAGCCAACAAATGAACAATGAAATGCAAAGAAAGAAAGTACATCTGGGGGCCTTAATTGAAGTTTAATGAATTGAAAAGCCTTGCTTTGTTTAGGGAACAAGATCCTTAACCTGAGAATGTTTTACTGTTACCAGTCTTCTCTTGTAAGTGATGCTCTTTTTATGTACTGAAATATATTATCATCCACATATGATGTTAGCAGATTTGTGCCAAAAACAAAATCCAGATATTTAATTTAGTATTAAATCCAAACTATTTTCCATTCTCTCTCTGACCCTTAGTGTTAAACACCCTTTAAGACTTATATGTCCCCTTATGAAAATTTTTATTTAAACCATTTGTGCTGAGATTACAGAAA
Source organism: Tiaroga cobitis (assembly GCA_030578255.1). Lineage (NCBI taxonomy): Eukaryota > Metazoa > Chordata > Actinopteri > Cypriniformes > Leuciscidae > Tiaroga > Tiaroga cobitis. The sequence goes on from CM060603.1 coordinate 16,943,535, forward strand.
TACTGTTATTGACATTAACTTAAAGTGGTTCCTAATGTTTTGCGTGGGACTGTTTGGGGGTCTGTGCCTGAAATCACAAACTCTCTTGAGTAGGTAGCCTACTTATTTTGAATAAGTAATTACTTCACAACCACAAAAAGTTTGTTTTAGTATGAATGTGTGTAGTATTGTGTATGTGTAGTATGAATGTAATCTGGACGTACTACATTTGCCATGTTGTTATTATCATGTGACCTACCAGCGTCAGTTGCGTTTCATCACTGCCATTCTCAAATCCTTTCCTGTGATCTCATGGGAAAGTAATTTGTCCATATGCACACTTCAGAATCTCGCCGGTAGTAGTAGGTCGTTTTTGCCTACTTTTTTATTAGTACTGTGAATTTGTTTTTTTTCGCCTTCCATTTAGTAGGGATTGGGGAAGTATGCAATTTCGGAATCAGCCTACGGGGCTGTTTACACGACACCGTTTTCAACTAAAAACGTAAAAAATTGTATGTGTTTTGGCCGTTCATTTACACGACAACAGTGTTTTGGGTGCCTGAAAACGCAAACTTTTGAAAACGGGTTTCAAATTGCAAGTTTTTGAAAACAGTCTCCGTGTGAACAACAAAAACTTGCATCTCTGAAGATGATGACGTCATGCACATGCGTATTACGTGTTCAGTTTATAGTGTTTCATCGTCATCTAATGGCCTGGCAGCAGAATACATGGTTTTTTAATCGTTTTTGCGGATCCGTGTGAATGGGGATCGTTTTGACAATGGTGTCGTCACATAAAAACTCAATGGAAATACTTCTCCGTTTTAAGCATAGCTGTTGTGTAAACGTACCCTAATTAGAGTATATTTTGTGTGATTTTGAGGTAAATTAAATATTATTTTGTTTTTGTGCAAGATGACAAAGGGAAAGACGTGGACTAGTGTTTACTTTGTTCTTTTAAAGTATGATTGAAAACCGTTTCTGCTACTTTGGAGTTTTGTAGGTTCCCATTTTTGGTGAAGAGTGGAGCCTGTGTGTAGACTGAAGATAAGTCATTGCTTGGTTAATTATTACTTTACAAATGCCACTGGAATTATATTTTCTCTTTCTTGCACTTTCTACCAGTAGAATAGCTGCATCTTTCTAGCATGCTAACACCACACACTTGCTAGTATAAAATTTGACACACAAACTGATAGAATTTAAATGATTGTGGGCCTTGTGTAAAACAAACTTCAGATCAATATTTCATGTCTGTGTATTATTTATTTGTTAGCTGTGTAATAAGAGGGACAATGTACAGTCAGCTAGTGCTTATTGCAGAATATCGCCCCTTCAGGGTAAAACTACTGTCCACTCTGCTTTGCATTGAAGTTTATTTAATGGCTGTTATAATGACAGACTGTACTTTATCCAGTACATAATATCTGTCTGTCTGAATATGAAATGATTGGGAATTACTGACATGTGAGCAGTCTTAATATTTCAGATTTCAGAAAATCAGAAATCCAGGGATTTCAGAGCGAGAGGTTTTCCAGCTTTGTCAATAATTAGCTTTTTTGGACTAAGGACTAAGTTTTGAGATCTGTAAAGTGCAGTATGCTTTCACTGTACAATTATTTTATTGCAAAATATCAAGGAACATTTGATTGTGATTTAACCCCACTTAAAGATGTATTTTAGCCATAATTGTGAGATTGTACGTTTGAATGTGGGCTTGAGTTTTCTGTCATGTGGTAAAAGGTTATGCTGGTGAATTTTTTTTAAGCAGTTAAAAAAAAAAAAGATTTAGATGGTGGACTTCTGCCCACATCCTAAAGACAGCAGATGAGCCGTTACTTTTCTATAAATGGAATGGATCCATAAAATGTTCTCATAAAATGGTTATATGATCATAAGTCTAACTTTAATTAAGAAAATGGCTTTCACATTTAAATAATATGCAAGAAAGCACACAATGTAAGATGGCTTATTTCTGAAAGTAACAGATTATTTAAGTGCAATTGTTATTCAAATATAGATATATAAATATATGAAACATATTCAAAATCGTTTCAAATTCCTCTTCTGTGTGTCAGACCCGTGCTTTTGAATTATTAAGTAGGAAGCCTCAGGTAAGCGTCATTCCGCACGCATAGCTCCGCCCTCCAACGCAGTCATTGGCTGCATCTTTTAAATATTCACCGCAGGGGCTTGTAATTGGATAGATTCTTACCCAGCTGATTTCAGAAAGCAAATTCTTGGGAAGTTGTGTAAAATCACTAAGACACATACTCAAGGTCCACAGGGAATCTCTTAATCTATGTGGAGGGAAGTCGTTTATGAGCGGCGCTGGACTTTCATTTATGTAAGTACCGGTGCTTTCATATCTGCCGCAGCGTCTTTGAAGTTAGAAGCGGCTCCTCTGATCTGATCTTCACTGCGCATCTAATTAAACGTTCTCAGCCGATCAGATGAGATGTGATAACTGTATGGATAAAGGTTCGGGAGATCGCAAGAGAATGGTCAGTTTCTGGTCGATTTGCTTTTTCATTTTGCTTTATTTACTAGCTACTATTATCACTTGTGCTGCTCATCGGACTTTTTAAACAAATATGAAACAACATCAAAATAATGTTTTTCATTTGTTTAAATCACCATTATTTTTGCTTTGCTTTGCATGTGTAGCTACTTTGATAATAATTATTATTATTAGTTTTAATTTCAAATGTATTTTTTTTTTTTTTTTTTTTTTTTTTTTTACAAAACCACATCATGGAACTTTATTCAATTCAGTAGTTAAGGATGGAGGTTCAATTCACCCAGATTTTTTTCTTTCTTTTTATCATCAGGGATGAGAAGCAGTCTATTTTCTCCAAGTTTACTTCAAACCAGTGTCTTGTCGTAAGATGAAAGATGCTTGAGGGGCTGACTGTGCTGGTGTTTGTCGCAGTCCGATCAGAGTCCAGAAAGGCATGAATACACACTCAAGATGAGAGTAAAATAGGCTTACGAAGTGAAGGTCACAGGCAAAAAAAAAAAAAAAATACAAAGAAAGAGAGTTTATGGTTCCACATTGATAGGTCACAGAAAAAAAAAATACAAAGAGAGTTTTTGGTTACACATTATGAATTTCTATTGTATCATTTTAATAATACAAACTTTGATTCAATAGTTGTATGAAACATACCGGGGGAGATTTTCATAAAGATCACAATGCATATCATCTAACATCTCAGTTGTAACCGCAGGAACTGTATTGTGTGATAGCTGCAGTGAGATGGAGCTGATCGCATCATTTCTAGTCAAACTGCCTCTTCGAGATGCAGAGCTGGTGCAAGGACAGATTCACCTCTTCTTGTGGTTCCTCTGCCTGTCTTTCTCTGGATTTATGACCCCATAGATATGAAGACTTTTTTTTTTTAGTTTGGAACACAACCAGCTCTCACCTCATCCGAGAAGCTTTTACATCATCATTTTACGATGAGAGATGACAGTACATAAGGTACCCTCAGAGCACTGGTGTTCCACTGCCCTTATCCAGCCATTCGCAGTGTTAAACACTAAATAAATTACAATAAAATGACATGTTTACTCTGCTTTTACTGTTTCCGCCCTGGCTGTTTTGCACTGAGTTATTAATATGAAAGGGGTAAATAATGCTATAATATAGGACAGGAAAGAAGAACAAAGTGACAACCTCTGCTGAGGCCTTTAATCAGTCTGACTGTACATTCTGTCATCAACGCTTAAATTATCACTGTGCTCAAACCTTTGGTCCAGTAATATGACTAATACAATACTTATTTGGGTGCTTTGATTACAACCGTAATCTAAATTAATTACATGGCTTTGATGTTAGAGTTCAATGGGTTGATTAGAGGAGTTGGGGCATGCATATTTTTTTAAATTGTTACTGCAAACACACTCATCTCTCTCCTCTTTGTGTTTCTCACCAGCTTGAGCATGCCATCTCTCTTTCCTTTCCATATACTGCAGAAATGCCGTTGTCTGAATCCAGATTTTGTTTTCCCCTATACTCTGAGAAGTACATACAAATAGGGCCAAATGTAGTGTGTTAATATGAATGAACTTTCCATATTGATTTTTCTCAGGTGTTTTACCTGTATTTCGATATATATATTATTAGTGTTGTGTTTTAGGGTAAAAGGAAAAATCCGTAAATTAATGGATTATCTTGGCAGCACATTACCGGTACCTTTATGTTGTTCTATTGGTATTTTTCTTACGGCGTATAATTAACATTATTGTCATTGTTTACTCACCCTCGTGTCATTTCAACCTGTGTGGCTGACTTTCCTATACAGTACGTGGAGCACCGAAGGTGATCTTTAGTAGAATGTTCGAGCTGCTCTCTTACAATGAAACTGGATGAAGAACCGGACTGTCAAGCTCCAAAAAAGACTTAAAGCCCCATTTTCCATATTCCAAATCTTCTTAAACCAGAAGTGTTTTAGTGATGCTGTATGATAGCTTTGTGTGAAGAAAACGCTAATTTTTAAGTTGCTATTTACTTAAAATCTCACCTTGAAAATGTTGCTTGTTCACCACTTTACCGATAAAACCAGCTTGGATATTCTGTAAAAAAAACTACTTCTGTGTTCCACTGGGGGGGGGGAGGAAAATTATGACAAGTTATTACAGAATTTTCACTTTTGGACAGACTTTTCCTTTTACAATTAGGGCTATAAGCAGGTGTGCACATACTGTAACTTTTTTGGTCTGGTTCTCAAGGGAGCACCTAGAGATGCTGTTTGGTACTCAAACATTACGCGGCACACTTATTCTACACACTGTCATCGTTTTCTTTTCTCTCGAACATGAGATGATGATGATGATGATGATGTTTTTTTTTAAATGATTAATATTAAAGGGATAGTTCACCCAAAAATGAAAATTACCCCATGATTTACTCACCCTCAAGCCATCGTAGGTGTATATGACATTCTTCTTTCAGAAAAATACAATAGGAGTTCTATAAAAAAAAATGTCCTGGCTCTTCCAAGCTTTATAATGGCAGTGAATGGCCGTTTATGTTTTGAAGTCCATCAAAGTGCATCCATTCATGATAAAAGTGCTCCCCGCGGTTCTGGGGGGTTAATAAAGGCCTTCTGAAGCAGAGCTATGCGTTCGTTTAAGAAAATATCCATATTTAAAACTTTATTGAGTAAAAAACTAGCTTCCGGTAGACGGCTGTACGCAGCGATTTACGGCGAAAGAGTAATCTTTGACATTACGCATGACGCATTGACGGACGCAGAAGCGCAGAGGATAGAGCAAAACAAAATTCCAGTCACGAATTAGAAGTCTAAAACAAGAATTTTTTTAAAGAGAAATGCCGGAGGAGCTTGAGTTTGTTGCCCAGCCCTATTTGTTTGAACCGAGAGAGGCATCAAAGCTTACGCTACTCCTACATCCTACGTCAAACATTGTCAAGTGTTACTCTTTTGGCGTAAGTCGACTTGCGTAGGCCGTCTGCCAGAGGCTAGATATTTTAGTCAAAAATGTTTTAAATATGGATATTTTTCTTACATGAACGCATCACTTTTATTAACCCCCCAGGGCCGTGTGGATCACTTTTATCATACATAGATGCACTTTTATGGACTTCAAAACGGAAACGGCCGTTCACTGCCATAATAAAGCTTGGAAGAGCCAGGAGTTAATCTAACTCCGATTGTATTCATCTGAAAGAAGAATGTCATATACACTTAGGATGGCTTGAGGGTAAGTAAATCATGGGGTAATTAAAATTTTGGGGTGAACTATCCCTTCAATGACACAGACAACAGCAGGAATATTAGGCTGCTGTCACTTTAAGATCAAATGGACCGAATATACTGACACACATCCTGTTTCTTCTTTCTCAACTGTTCACTTATGACATAAACGAGAGAATACTTGCCGAGACAAGTATTTTGACATAATTATGACATAAGTTTATGTGTCTGTTCAAGCCCAAGTAAACGCAAAAGAGGAATCAATTTGGTGTTTGAGCGCGTCTCTCGGGTCTGGCTGATAACATCACAGAAAACATCGTGTCCCGATTTTTGTCTCTTCGTTCACATATAAAATCGTTTGAATGTGCAAATTGGCAAGAAGACAAAACAAGTCCAAATGATAAACTTTCACTCTATGATGGTTAAACTTAGCAGTTAAACACATGTGTGCCGTGCCGAACCGAGGGGCCTGATAAACACAGATCCACTGCGATCCATTGAACCCCTAATAATTAATGAACACACATCATCATGATTGCTATCTTACCAGAGATGGAGAAAAATCCTACTCCAGTAAGTAAACGAGTCTCTGTCCCCAAAAATGTTGGCACTCAAAAGCGTTTTCCTCCACGTTTTCTGCTGCACATAATTTATTTTTACCAGGCATGCGCACCAGTTATGTGCACCCCTGGTTATAAGACCTTGATGTCAATGGGTTTGTTTGCATTCACTTATTTATGTTCACACGTGGAATTTGCTATGTATTCAACGGTGAACAAATGAGCAGTTTTGGGAACAACTTATGAACAATGCTCAAGTCAGTTTTACATTGTCTTAAAAGATTAAAATATATAATAAATTCTATTTTGTATTTTTACATTAGCTATGTAATTAATGTTCTATTTATTAAAACCAAGTAAAACATCTCATCGAGTTAGTGTTTTTAAGCTCTTTTTTTACATTTATTCCAAAAATAATAACTAAAGGCAGTACAATTTAAACAATATATTTTAATTGTGAGCTGATGTTCAGTTGTTCTTTTTAATAATCAACTTATTTTCGGATCATCAAAGCTCGGTAAACACTGGTCACAAACACGGAGATAAACCTTTAATTTCATCAAGCTGATTTCTCTCTAAAAAAAACCCCTAGTCCTGATGTTTTCAGGCCATTTCACATTTGATTTTTTTTACTTGAGCTTAGCGGTGATATCTCAGAGGGTGAGTTGTTTACTTACTTTTTTAATTAGTCTTCCCAACGGCATGATTTTGTTCATTCAGACCAATTCGCGAACACACACGTGCACAAAAACGAGGCTGGAATTACAGCACGAACCAATCATAACCAATCATATCAAATCATAGCGCGATGGAGGCATTGCCTCCTTTTACTTGACTTTTCCCCATTCATTCTCAATTACCCCCCTCCAAACCCCCTCCAAAATGACAATGGGCTCAGGGGAGGCAAGAGAGCCTCTGACTCCCACTATAACTTTATCTGCTGGCGTCGCTGTTGGACAGTGTTACTTTAGAAAAACAAGTGATTTATACACTTTTTAATGCCACATTTTATATTGTCTGCGTTGTTTGATTTTTGTAATATTTATAATTTTCTCATCCCATTTTTTGAGGAGGCACTCCCCTTGCTTCCTTGAAGGAAACGCCCCTGAACATAGATAGACAGAAAGATCACGTCCTTCTCTGTCACATATGGATTTTGCCGTCCTAAATGTCTGTCTCATGTGCAGTGAAATGGCTTCTACTCTCAGATCTTAATTTGGTCCATTCTGACCTGTCACATGTCTGCAGTTTCTGTATTTATGTCTCTGTCCAGTGAGTGTAATGCTGGGAAGGTAATTGCCTCTTAACACTGTAGAAAGCAATTCAGTCTCCCAAAACTCAATGAAAGTGCAATATCCCGACTGTGTGGCTCAGTTCAGAATGTTTTACAGTTCCTCTCTCTTGAGTGAGTCATAACCTCAATGAAAGAGTTTTTCACAGATCAACAGGTAAGTATGATGGTGATCTTGTCATAGTTTCATTCTAGAGAGTGATTTATTCTTTATACAACTTGATGAATTTCACAGATGACAATGTCGGTGTGGATATTACTACTCACTGTGGGTGTGTCTGGACTGTCCTGGGGTCAGCGGACTGAACCCATGTTTGCCTCAGTAACTCAGAGTGTTTTCCCCCCGGACTATGAGAATAACCCAACGCAGCTCAACTACGGCGTGGCTGTCACTGACGTGGATGGAGACGGAGATCTGGAGATGTTTGTCTCAGGGTGAGTGTCCTGGTCCTCTTGTGATTGGATTCCCAATCACATGGGAACGTGAAGCGTTTATGACATTACGTTTCTTTAGAGAAAATACTTAATCAGTGTCTAGAAGTTATATAGTCCTTTTGTGCCGTTTGAGTGAACTCACATTTTTGGAATATTGACAGAACAGATACTGGCCAAGAACATTACCTCAGTTTGGGCCTTGAAAGTAATATTTGCTAGGTCTAAGAGAAACAGAAATGTCAAAGCAATTAATTGGGATTATTTGTAAACCATTTGTGAAATGGTTTGGATCTCAGCGGATTTGTGTTGATGAAAATAGATGTAATTGGAGAGTTCAATGTTTTGGTTGAATTGTGCTCAAGACTAAAACGAAGTGCAACTGACAGAATTGTATCTCTAGGGAAACTAGAATTTGTTTTTCCTTCTATTAAATGACAGCCGAGGTTGAATTGTGGGATTGCAGGTCAGTGAAATGCACCAACAAGGATGTGCCTTGTTGGAAACAGGAGACTAAATAAATGGAATATGGTTTTATAGTAATCCTTCAAGGCATGTTTTTCTTTGAGTTGAGTTTTCAGAGAATGTATCTCGAATCAAGTTTACTTTTCCTAGGCCAATTTTTTCTTGTTTTAAACATAAATCTAACGACAATCAGGCTTGAAGCAAAGAAGAAGAAAAAAAGCCTATGATATAAATGGTTTTTAGTAATACATTTTAATTTTAAATATTTATATAAAACACTATCTATATAGTATTAAATATGTAAACACACACATATAAGACATAACTACTAATTAAGAATTGTTGGCTTCTTTTTTAGTCGGTTTTAAATATTTAACTGATATGTATGCTCTACTTTTTTCTCTTTAGCTACAATGGTCCAAATCTGGTGTTAAAGTACGACAAGTTTAAGAAGAGGCTTTTAAACATTGCAGTTGACAACCGCAGTTCTCCATATTATGCACTCAGAGATCGACACGGCAATGCCATCGGAGTGACAGCATGTGACATAGATGGTGATGGCAGGGAGGAAATTTACGTCCTCAACACTAATAATGCCTTCTCAGGTATGAAACGGTTTCATGAACGAGGCACTGGAGATAATGGTAAAGTAAATGGATGTTAGTTTCGTGTAATTGTTCTTGTCGTTTCATGCAGGTAGAGCAACGTACACTGACAAGCTCTTTAAGTTTCGTAACGGACGGTTTGAGGATCTCCTCAACGATGACATAAATGAACACAGAGACGTTGCCAATCGTGTGGCTGGCCGGTCAGTCGCATGTGTGGACAGAAAGGTAACACCTCTACTAAAGTTTGCGTTAAATTAAAGCTTTTGCCACTTCATCCCGAGCGAAAATGTTTTCCTCAAGTAAAACCAGCCAGGTGGAAAAAGGAATCATTTGAATGTTTTCCTACAAAATATTGTGGGTCATCTCAGATTCCTATCGTTTTCAGGGATTTTTACATTGATTTCTAATGGAAGAGTCATGGGAAATTTGATAGTGCCATGGTTCTCTGGTTTAAGTGGGACATCAAATAGTGACACAAAACACATTGTGATCTGCACAAACCATGTGTATCTGTGTTACAAAACCAGAATCTGCAGTCAAAAATATTATAATTATTATTTTTTAAATGAGGGATGTCAAGCAACCTGCCCACCTTCCTAATTTGGCTAGTTTCAAGTGACAGATGAATTAATAATACAAATGTGGATTTCTCCTGCCTTTTAAAAGTTGATAAGCTGATTTATTTTTCGTTTCTACTTGTGGATTAATACATGGTCAGACATGTCTCATTTTTGTTTGAGAACCACTGCTGCAGTGAATATAAACTTTTCTGGTTATGCTCAGCTCTAAAACATTTCAGAGATTAGAAATTGCTCTTCCTGAGTGCAGAATGCATAAAATGCTTTTTAGAAATCCAGTAATCATGAATGACTGAAAATCATGGAAATTCCTTGGTCAAAATGTATGGGAAAAAAATGTGAATAGTAAGTTGCAGCCAGAGGTACTGTATGTATTGACCATCAACAGAATTGCAGAAGAGCAGCATGTTAAATCTGAGGGAAAGTGAGTTCTTGAGGGTGTTGAGTATCTGTTTACATCTCATTACTGATCGTTTCAACCTCACAGACTCAAAATCTTCCACGGCCATCATTTACTGTCCGCCATCAGCGTTGAGTCCTGCCCCCCTCAGCCAACCAATGTTCATTTCCAGCGATCTGCGATATTTGTCTCTGACATTAAATCGTGTGCTGTGATAATTAGAAAACTCAATGCCTCGTTTGTTTCTTTTTGTAAGGAGACGTGGTGGGAAGTGCAGCCTTAATTTGTCTCTCTGCATGCATGTTATCAGAGCTCCCACCGTCTGACCGCGCTTCACTGGTACCTAATCCCAGACGGCATGATGAATGGCCAAACAGGTCAATGATTTGTATTTAGTCCAAAACACAATAAGCTGAACAGCATATTTTCGCAATTACTTCTGGACGCCATGGTGTTGTGTGGAACAGTCAGCAGTGAAGGATGCTCAGTAATCCTGGGGAAGAGCTGCGAGGGATTGAAATGGATTTTCTTTTACCCGCAGTCATTTGACTGGGCTGATAATAGTGAGATGATGCTGCTTAAAAGTATTTCACCAATGATTTTATGATTTAAATGATTTAGGATCAGGCTTATAATAGGTTTGGAAAAAAAAACAAAAAAACAAAATGTGTTTGCTCTTCATGGAACTGAATTGGCTGGGTAAAAAAATCGGCCTGTCATTGGATGCTATGCAGTCGATCCCCATGTGACTTTGCAAAGTTGAAATTAACTGCTGATGCAGATGGTTGAGTTTGCCTAATTTATTCCCAACGACATTCGTACAAGGTCACAGAGGTGTCAAATGTACTCTAAAAATTCATTCAGGAGTCCTGTTACCACAACTAAAATAAATGCATGGTTGCAAGTAAAAAAAAAAAAAAAAATCTAATTTATTGTTTTAAGTTGCAAATATTTTTTTGAGTTCTGTTGACATAATGTTGATAATTACATTAACTTAATATCATCTGCAATTTAAACTCAAATTTCTCCATAAATTAATTGGCTATTTAAAAACATTTAGTTGTAGTAACTTAATGAAATTATCTTGATAACTTTGGAAATAAGGCAGTGGATTTCTATTTGCCAGCATGCCTTGCATAGGACTGGATAAGGAGAATAAATGTTGAAATTAAATGTTAATTTGTTTTTAGTGAAGGTTGTTACGGATCTATGAGAGAGAACTCAAGCGCAGAATGCGTGTTAACGGGTTTTATTGAAAGACAGTTGACAAGATGAGAGATGGTGGGTGAGGAGGTGATAACAGTCCAAAGAGTTGGCAGGGAACAAAGCACAATGACAGGCAAGCTGAGAGGGTGAGACGTGTTAAAGGGTTAGTTCACCCAAAAATGAAAATTAAGTCATTAATTACTGACCCCCATGCTGTACCAACCCCGTAAGGCCTTCGTTCGTCTTCGGAGCACAAATGAAGATATTTATGATTAAATCTGAGAGGTTGATCACTCCTCCATAGGCTGCCTAAGGGATTGAAACCTGACGGCCCAGAAAGTCAATGAAGAAAATGTTTAAATATTCCATGTCACAACAGTGGCTCAACTATAAGTTTATCAAGCGACGAGAATACTTTTTGTGCGAAAAAACAAACAAAAATAACGACTTTATTCGACTATTCCTTTTCTTCCTTGTAGGCCTGAAGCGAGACTTCAAGAGATTTCCACGACGCGCACGCGCGAGAACTTAACTGAAGTAGTTGAAGGAGATCGCAATTCTCACGCATGCGTCGTGGAAATCTCTTGAAGTCTCGTTGGTACAGCATGGGGGTGAGTAATTAATGACTTAATTTTCATTTTTGGGTGAACTAACCCTGTAAGACCAGCCCAACACACATGGTGTGAACACACTGGTGTTCTGAGGTAGATGTGCAGCACAAGGACAACGGATGCAGCAAGAGCCAGACAGGATAATACAGCACACGTAGATGGACTCACAGTCACTGCACTGGTCTCGCTGCTTGGTAGAGGAAGCAGCCAGATTGCAGGGCTGGAACAAACAGGGAACACAACAAACACAAGACAAGAGGCACTATCCACAACTGGAACCATGAGCAATAAGTAACAGGTAGCACAACACACTCAATGACAACGAACTGGCAAAACATGAGGGCAAGAGAACACATATAAAGGAAGCTGAGAACAAGAGGAACAGGTGAGCACATTCAGACAATCATTCAGCATCATTACTCTAGTCTTCAGTGTCACATGATCCTTCAGAAATCATTCTAATATGCGAATTTGGTCCTACCAGCCTATATAGCCTACTTTTCCAAATGACAGTTAGGCAGTGTCTCAAAGCATACTATAGGCTACTGTATACATATTTTCCCCCTGTGAATACATCATTGAAGTACATTGAAGTTTGACTTTTTCTATAAATGCAAATGACAGCATCTGCCACCACAGTTGTAGAAAACCCCCTGTGTATTCCCTTCAGCTTCCGAGACATTAATATTCAAATGCAATGTGTAGTTTTTCTCTGCTTGAAACTGAAGCAGTCATTTGTCACTTCAAAGTGGACTAGAAGACACATGGGCCTGTTTCTGTAGGGAGATGGATTGGTCCTCTCATTCGCCTATCTGCATGGGTTAGTGATTACCTGCATTATTTGCTTATTGAGGTTTTCTTCCCCAATAGCACATAAAAAGGGCAGAAAATACAGTTGAGACTGCAACAAAACAGTTTTCTCAGTTTAAAAATGGTTTAATAGGGCTCAGATGCGTTAAAACAGAGGTGCCCCATATATACCTGCATTTATGCATGTGTGTAGGCTATTTATCTATGCACAAATTAGTCTATTAAATATAGACTAAAACTCAATATTGGTAAAATAATGCGGTGTGGTAACTTTACCTAAATAATTATTTTCAGTTCATGGAGTAGAAAGTCAATAGTACAAAATGAGTTGGAACAAAATATTCATTCAAAATATTGATATTAATTTAAAATTCTCTGCTGGCCCTTGTAACTGGCCAGTCCCTCCAGGATTTCAAGATTTTTTTGTGTGATTTTTGCAATCAAAATGACTGATTTTGTGGTGGTAATTTCCAGAAATTTGTGAAATTTTGCGATTTTTATATTTTATAGGACATCACATTTACCATAATAGTATTATGTCAGATGCACAATAGTCATACATTACACAAATCACAAACAAAATGCATAAAGCTTGTTTATTTGGTCTAATCAAATTCTTTTTTTTAATTGTGCGGTAGCCTATTGTTGTTGCTTGATTAACAACAACAACACTGACAACAGCAGGTAAATTAGGTTACTGTCACTTTAAGACCTACTACAGAAATGACAAACGTCCCAATCAGTTATTGTTTTACGTAAATACTTGCCAAGATGAATATTTTGAAGTAATTGTAGCTATGTGTATTTGTTCAAGCACTATAAAGAGAATTCAATATTCTAACTAGGCCGACAGGACACGCAGTCAGTCAGTCACACGCACACGCACGCACACACACACACACACACACACACTTGCAGTCAGAGACAGACTGTCACTCGACTGGCTGAAATTAGTTCTCTTTCACGGTATACTGCGCTTTTAATCATTCTTTTTAGTACTGTTGTGGCAAAAATTCTCAAACAAACATCACTGCGTAAGAGACACTCAGAGTCAAATTATATAAAATAGAAGTATTTATTCTTGCAAGAATAGGAGCAGTCTAATACACAGTTGTTACCCTGTGCAGAAGAGTGACACACCCCCAGACAGACTGAACTAGCTTTTATCTTAGTTTCAAGGCCTTCTTCCCCCCAGAGCCTTCCTCCCAGTAGTTTTCCATAGACGTCACTAGTTGGCCCACTAAGCTCCCCTGCACCAAATGGCCTTCTGACATCTAGGTCAGAGGTCCTTGTTCGTCTGTTCTCTGGAGTGTCTCCCTCTTCTGCCTCCCCAGGTACATAAACAGAATCCTCTCACTACAAGTGAGAGAGACACATGTGACATTCTTTGAATCATCTATATTTTACTAAAGATCAATGAATATCATTAAAATTGCCACTACAACTCCTCACTTTTTATCATTCTGATTACCCATAATCACAATAATAAACAATAAGACAAATTTTAAGTCATATCATCACACTTATACTTTTCATCTCTGATTTTTGCATAAATGATCACTCTCCTTGAACCTGTGAAGAAAAGTTTAGAATGAAGAAGCATAAGGCTGTTTTTGTGGGGGAAAGGCCCCGTAATATTTTAGCAAGCAAGTAAACATTTCACTGCGTCGGGCTAAGTGAGAAATCTCTGTTCCTGCGCTCCTGTAAACAGACCCTCAGTCACGACAGTAAGGAAAAGGTAGTTATAACATAGCAAGGAAACAACCAGATAAAAGTAAAATAAAAATCCCTCAGTTTCAAACCCCATCTTTGTACGCCATCTCGTAACACGGATGACTGCTGCTTTTAACCCTCTTTAAATCTTTTGCCCTTAATCTTTCTCAGAAAATAAACAAATAGAAGAAAAACAAACAGAACATACATTTAACACATATCTCACTGTAGCTCCCGCTACCTGTATCGTCACATAATTTTGTTCATCCTTGGGATAGACTGTCATTTTCACCAATTGAACAGACAGCATGTTTCACCTGTCACTGTAATCATATTCACCCATGAATAACAAAATTATTAGAATAACAATCCTAACTCCTATCATTAAGCCTTTCCCATTAATCTACGCCCATCTCCATATTTCATTTACTTCTAATTCAATTTAGTAAGCTCTATTTAAAGCCATATTTAACAAAATCTAACCAGAGAAGTCTTATAATTTTTCCCATTCCTCTAACCAATGCAGTTGTTCAATATTAACTCTAATATTTCCATTACGGACACAATCAATATATTTTCTACATTTACAATCAAATCAATACTTTTAATTCATGCTGTGGTTCTACTTAATAAGCTTCAACAATTATCCCTATAATTTACATTAATTAATAGATCTCTTCCCAAAAACATTTTCCTTAAATATTTCCTAATGAATAAGTAACCAATCAAATCTTTTGATCGACTGTATATCAATACTAAGCCCTATTTTGATTTAATCAAATCAAATCCTCAAAATAATCACAAAACCCCATTCTTCTGTTAAACTTAAACCATCAGTTGGCAGTTGGTTCCTCCTCCAGGCGTGTTGATAATCTCGTTCGCCCCATGGACTATGGGATGGTTGTGGCCTGTTGGTGTTGTCTAAGGTGAGAGGGTTGGACCCAGGTGTCACACTCCAACCATTTTCTGATCCTTATAAGGTTTTCCCTTATATCACGACCGCACCCCCACTGGAGTGAACTGTCACCTGTGAATGGAGACCTTAAGTATTTTGTTAGTGACCGCTTGTCTAGCCGCTCGTCCCCTTTGGTGTGACCTGTGGAATCAACCTGAAACATTATCACCGGATAATTTCTCGCTCACTTAATAGCACTCAGGATCCTTTTCCCCTGAAAAACAATATTTATACATTTGGAACAGAATCAGTTCTGTTTTCTGGAACCCATCCTGACATTCTGTAAAAGGAAAATTTATGTTATGCGCTGCGCAGGTGTGGCACCTTTCTGCTACAAAAACAATCCAGGCCAGGATAGTTAGTCAAATTCATCCGTAACCATTATTTTATAGGGGACATTCTCCCCTGTATCCAAAAGTCTGCATGCTCTGTAAAGAAAAACAATGTCGAGGTTATTTTCAGATAGTAAAATACGTAGTTTCTTTTGTCTGCTGTGCTGCCACGGCCTTCGCTGCCACATCTGCCCTAGCATTCCTGTTGAAACAGTCCTGCAAATACATGTACAGACAGCAAATTTTGTTTGGGACCCAAGTAAACCATATTTGGCAATTGTTATACCATCTCCCTCTTGATGCACGACACAACTCGAGCATCAATTTAACATAACATTTAACATAGTGTTTTTTATAAAGTTTGCCATCAACACTAACCCAAACGGCGTCCTTCAGCCAAATTTTGCCCAGACATCCTTCTCTGCCTCTGAAACAAAAATATTACATTCTTCACTTAAAGCCCAATCTCATCTTCTTATCGAAGTATTTGAAGGGCAACGTCCCTGAGTCTCACAGCGAATCTTGCTTTTCAGGCCTGTTGTTTGGTCTCAAGTCAGCCATCACAAACATTTCTAAAGTCATCAATTTTCAGGTCAGGTCGTGCTGTACAGAATTGGTCAATGTCAGTCAATCATTTCTCCCCCTTTGTTCACAATTATCATAAATGTTAAGGGCTCTCTTGATACTTCGAAATTGACTTAGCCAATATGTCATTTTGTTGTTGCCATCAAATCTACAACATTTTCATTTATCTCAGCCCATGCCAGATGGTGATCTACAACTACACAATTCCAATTTACACAAATACTTAAACTGATCCATAACATAATTCAAATCGACATCCTGCATGACAAAAGTATTACTACCAGACAGAGCTTGATGTCCAATCAACTTAAAGCTCGTCCCATGTTCTGTATTGTCTTTTCAACCGTTCCACTCAGAATTATCGGCTTCTTTAAAATTTGTCATTTGCCTTAACCCATCTGTAATGATAAAACTGTTCTGTTCTAATTTCAATACTGTTCTAATATTAGTACCCCAAACTAATACATACAACATAAAGTGCTGTCACCATCACACACACACTCATACTAGACACACATATGTTAACTGCTCATTCTCAATGTTTGCCCTTTCCTTATATCATCGTTAAAAGGATTTAAATTTTAAATAAGATTTTAAACTTCACATATTTTCTGTAGCTTTTCCCTAATTTTACATGGTCTCTTAACCACTTTCAAAGCATGTCTTGTTCATTATTCATTAGATTTTTAGACAAGTCAGCTGGGTTGTTTTGGATTCATTATCATTATTTTTCTTCAGCTTGCTCTAGCAGGCCGATAACAGAAAGACAGACACAGTTACCATTCCTTCCTCCAGCTCAAGCAGTCTCTCTCACTATAAATCCATTTCTTATACAAAATGTAATATTAAATTCATTACAATAACCTTTGACCATCCACCTTTGTTATCCAGACTTAAATCTACAAAGCTGTCTTCATCTTTAGTCACCACCATGTCTAATGACCTTCAGGAGTTAGAACTATGTTATAGACTAGTTCTAAATCAACTTCTATACATTTTCCTTGCCCATAAGGCAACCGACATCAAACAGTTTTATTACTGTCTCCACAACAATTAATAATGGCAATCCCCCTTACGGTCTCAGCTGGCTCTTGAAAGCCCATTGCCATTAGCTCTTTGTCTATAATTTTCTTCTCAGGGTGCTTGTCCCCCTGGTATAGTTGCAGACACTTGTCACAATGAAAAACAAGCCATACAACTAATGCGGTTTCTTCTGGTGAGTGGTATAGAGGAGCTTTGCATCATGGGGAAGACTGGCGTGACTCGTCATAGCTTCATCTCCCCCTAACGGTATAAGGACGCTGCTGGCCTCACAGCTCCTGCTCAACTCTCATACCTGTCTCACATAAAACATCTCCATTCAGGAAATGCCCAGTGACTTTACGTGAGCCCTCTGGCTTGGGTTGCCCCCTGTCTGGCCAAAGAAGGTCTTACCCGTCATGGAGGTGGTCACTCGTGCCCACTGGTAACCGCTTTTTTCCCATCACACAATCGGTTTTCTTCAACAGAACTCAGCTGCTTTCTGGAGCTTAGGAAAGGCACGTTCAAGAGTCACCAGAGCCATTCTCATTGCCTAATAGTGTTCACACAGGGAGACAGGTCAATAACAACAGTATTTAATCACTTAAATCCATTATTTTATCTTAAAAGCAGAAACCTAGCTGCTTAGACTATACTCAGCGAATTTGGATCATCCGTACGTTCAGTGAACTTTACCTGTAGACGGAGCCATCGGTCCTGAATGGTGGAGACTAAATGAGACAAAGTTACTGGTCCTAAAATAAAATAAAATGTCTTCAAGTTCTGCATTATTATTTTAAAAACTTCTTTAAAGTCATTCAGTTTTACATTTACAAATACAAATTGCCCTTTATGGCAATTGTTTCTTTAAACATCTCTGTGTCTATGATTCTTCAACTGAAACTGTGCTTTACTACAAATAGCTTATCACAGATAACAGCTTTGAGCTGACATTGAATGAGAGAGACTCTGAGGCATTCAGGACTGGCACACTGCACTCTCATAAACTTCTAACATCAAACTTTATCTACCATCCTATAACTCTATCCCAGCTTAAGGCATATTTGCCAGAAATTACATGTGTTTCCAAATAAACATAATTTTTTAGTTGTCTTTATTTAGACATTACAAATTTCCACTCAGATTGAGTCTCTGTTGCACTGGCAGTTTCAGCCACAGTACACATCAGATCCAGATAAGCAAACTGTTTCATTACAGCCAATAATAAACTTATCTTTTGAAAGCAAAACATCAGCTTCTAGTTCTTTCATGGTCAACTTTTCAAGCTGTTTGTTTAATCAGCATTCAGCAACTGTTAATCCAGTATTGCTTCTGCTTACTTGATCTTAAATAAAAATAATTATTTTAGTTCTAAATAATGTTTCACATTTCTCAATCTTGATTTTAGTGTCAAGTTCTTAATTACGTTAACTTTGACAAGGCTAGCACTCTCTGCTTGATACATCTTTTGCAATTATTATAAATCATTCGTGAGATTAGTCTCTCTCCTTAATCTAAACCCTTTCTAAAATGTTTAATTAAACACAATCATCCTGTTAGTTACTTTGATATATTTTGCAACTCACATTTGTTGGAGTCATTAATTTTACATCAACCTGTATTCATCAATTCACTATTATAGATCTTTTCTTTCTTATAGGATTCACTTTAAGACTTCAATCCTTTGACCTTGTTTTTATCTCTTATTTCTCAGACGAAAAATGTTACTGTCGTCATTTAAACACTGATCTACTTTCAAACCCACATTATTATCAGAAATGTGTCACTATCACATTTTCAAACACCTTCTCGGTGGGCATTTAGTTGCCTATTAAATTGTCCTGATGACCACCATTAAAACACTCTCTGTCATCTAGTGAATTTGTTTCAGCCTCAACTTCAGCATCAGACACCTGTCCTTGACTATAGTTTGATCACTGTGAGCTTGCAAACGGCTCCAACTTACTGCACACCCTTGAAGCAGTGTGTGTCCCATTTCAGGAATGTAAACAGAGCCACTGATAAGCAGTCCCCTGTATTCTTTTACAGTCCACCATTCGCGGATTTAATCACAATAGCCAAATCATACTCTTCATCATTTTATTGGCGGAACATAATTTCATGAGCAGCACAGAAAATGCTCAAAATATTCGAATTTGTTTTCTGTCTTTACACATTTCTCCCAGCTTATCTTTTACAACACATCATCTGCAAATCTCTTCAAAGTGATCTTCTGAGCAGAGCTGTTTACAGCATTTGCTCTCTTCTGTCTCACTATTTATTTATTTATTTATTTATTTTTCCCGGACTGTTCCGTTACTCTTCATAAAATGTAACAATTTGTACATTATTTTCATTACAACTAGTTTGAAGCCTTTTCCCTTCCATCACATGGTTAGTCTGCAGATTCAACTTAATATTATCATTATTGTCTCAGTCTTATCTCTACTGTTTCTCCAAAGCAGATTATATTACTCAGTCCGTAAATTACACAGACAACCATTATAGCTACTTGCTTCAATACCCTTATTTTCTTAACATTAATAAAATAAAGCAGATATATCATCATTTCAATCATTTTTTTATCAAAATCTAGAATTGTTCCCCATTCTGCTTAAAACATTCTTCATATCATGTTAATCCCTGTCAATCATACAATGCCTTATTTTATTCTAAAACTGACTTTTCATTTCAACAGTTAAACAGTTAATTTGACTTCCATAAATTCTGTCAGACCATGTCTATTTTCATCACATATAGTTTTCTGCTATATTTCTCCTTTCTTTTCCCTACATGCCAGTTCCCTCATTATCCTCTCCTTTCTTTTCTCAAACATGCCTTTTCCTTCATTATCTAACCAGTCCATGATTGTTTGAACAATCCCCACACACACATATCTCACACACCAACCTTTTTTGTTTTTTTTCACTTCCCTCTTCCACCAAGTCTCACTTACAGTTCCCTCTATTTCACAGAGACAGCCTTATTGCCTTGTCATATAAATTTAAGTTCTATAGACATCTAATGTCATGCATCCATTTACTGGATGAAGAAGTAAAAAAAACATTATTTCTCCTGGCAGTTTGACATTTTATCTTCAAGCCAACAATCCATTATCTGTTCACATTTTTTTTTTCACACATGTTGAACACAGACACAACTTTTGTTTCTCACTGCTCTGTTCAACTGATTCCCGCACCATCTTTAATGTTGTGGCGCTCAATACCTCATTTGACAAAACACCGGTGTACCAAATTTCATAATTTTGCTCTGAGACTTCCCCATACTGGCTGCTTTTCTGTTCTCTGTGGATTTCTCACCGCGCGTTCTCTTGATCTGTCAGGCGTCCCCAACACAGATCCGATTTTTCTTTTAACCCAAATCGGTCGGGTTGCACTTGTTAGTGCCCTCCTAATTAAGGTTTACCAAAAAAAAATCTTTTCTGGCTCCCCCTAATTAGCTTCAGCACCTAAAAACAATTTGCTCCGTGGTGGAACAACTGATTTTCAGGTTACCTATCTGTTTGAAACTTCTTGATCCGCTACAAATCTCAGTTAATCTCAGATACTTTCGTATCTGTTTGAAACCTCTTGATCCGCTACAAATCTCAGTTAATCTCAGATAATTTCCTCTCGTATCTGTTTGAAACTTCTTGATCTATATATAGATCTCAATTAATCTCAGATTACGCACCACAGAAACAGCCCTCAGCCAATATGGTTCAATTTCACTCTTCCCCCAATTAAACCGAATTTAAATGACCCTTACCAGAGACGTTGTTTCATGCCACTTGCGGGTTCTTTAGATTCCAGTGGTCGATTCTCCCGGCCCTGACATCGGTCGGCCCCTCTCTCTCAAGTTTACGAGGTAGAGCTGGAACTTACTTAGTCCAGGTGGCCAAACACCGTCCGATCTCAGGTCCAGGGAACACGTTCAAGGAATCCCACTTCTGACACCAAAACTGTTGTGGCAAAAATTCTCAAACAAACATCACTGCGTAAGAGACACTCAGAGTCAAATTATATAAAATAGAAGTATTTATTCTTGCAAGAATAGGAGCAGTCTAATACACAGTTGTTACCCTGTGCAGAAGAGTGACACACCCCCAGACAGACTGAACTAGCTTTTATCTTAGTTTCAAGGCCTTCTTCCCCCCAGAGCCTTCCTCCCAGTAGTTTTCCATAGACGTCACTAGTTGGCCCACTAAGCTCCCCTGCACCAAATGGCCTTCTGACATCTAGGTCAGAGGTCCTTGTTCGTCTGTTCTCTGGAGTGTCTCCCTCTTCTGCCTCCCCAGGTACATAAACAGAATCCTCTCACTACAAGTGAGAGAGACACATGTGACATTCTTTGAATCATCTATATTTTACTAAAGATCAATGAATATCATTAAAATTGCCACTACAGTACCATCGAGCATATCATACTTTTTGTTATGTCATTCAATCATGTTAAACGCGTTAATAAGTTTGCCGTCCTGCCCAATGAAAACCTGGGCGCTGAGAGGGCAGGAGAGACGCATTTACTTTCGCCATGTTTCTGACAGACCGCTCACAGACATCACGCGTGCGCAACATCTGTATCCACGTAAAAATGCATTGAAACTAATTAACTAGATATATTTCAATTGGGTGATTATAATTTAATGTTTTGTGAGGTCTTTTTAAAAAAATTTTAATTCTTTTAATTTTTGTGATTATTTTGCGGTTAAATTAGGAATTATGCAGGATCGCAAAAAAATGCGACATTTTGTTGATTTTGCGTTGTATTCAGCGATCGCAGAATCGCGAAAAACTGGAGGGACTGACTGGCAGAGTTTCTCCCTTTTTTTTTTTTTTTTTGATAAACAGAGCAAGAACATTAAACCAAAGCAAAAACATGGAAATCATGACATTAAAACCTCAAACTGCTAATACATACTGGGGCAGCATGCGTTTCCCCATTATGCTTTAATCTGTATTTTCTGAGCTGAAGTGGCGGTTATGTAGAAACCAGAGAGCTTTGACATTTTCATTGTTGTGCCTCATTAGGATTCTGGTCACGAGCTGCTGATATTTATACACTTATGTATATATTACTTTATTTCACCATTTCCATGCTGTTGGATCGTAGGTGTCTTTATTGAAACTGTGTGCGTAAGTTCATTTGCTTGGCTACTTCACTGACTTCATGTCCACAGGGAATCTTTCTGATAATGGGGTGTGAAATTAATATCCAAGGGGAGGCAGTTGAAATATGTGTGTGGTGTGTGAGTATGTGTGCGTGTGTATGCTATATGAAGGAGTGCTCCAACTTGTTTCTTATATGTTCTGTGAAGATCACATCAAAAATGTCTTGGAAACTCTTTTGCTTATCAACCTTGTCCCAGACCCAGACAGATGGACTTTCATTAAATATATATATATATATATATATATATATATATATATATATATATATATATATATATATATATATATATATATATATATGTTATACAGTATATCATCATTTAATTCATTATAGCAGATTTTATTTAATTAAAAGTCACTTTCACCATAACAGTACAGAATGAATCACTATTGAATAACAACATTTGAGAAGTGGTGGAAATGGCACTGTTGTGCAAATGTTTATGACATTCAGAGAAAAATAAAAATTATACTGTGATGCATGTATATTCACTGTTTGACATGGTATTAAGAAATTATATACTGAGAGTGTGAAAAGGGTTAGTTAAAGTTAATATCGAGTTAATTAAAGGGTTAGTTCACCTGAAAATGAAAAAAAAAACGTATCATCATAGCACATAGTGTTACATGTGTGTCCTGTGTTTCCCCCTGCATTGTGTATTTGGTTCAGTCCTGTATCTCAGTTTTCCCGCTCCTCGTTTGTGTTCAGTTCCTTCACCAGTTTCTAGTTAATTTGCCCCAGCTGGCCTTGTTTCCCCTATCTGTTCTCTGTGTATGTAAACCCTGTGTTCTCCCTCACTCCTGGTCGGTTCTCGTTCGTATGTGGGTCAATGACAAATAAGATTTTCAAGATGAAAAAAAATATATTTTAAGCAAAACAGTATTAAAATGCATTTTTATGTCCAAAAAAATTTATGGTGTTGATTCATATTGGTTTTAAAGCATTTTAGGAAGCATTAATTCATTATTAAACAAGATTTCTGATTTTACCACCCAGAAAATGTCAGGTGGTGCGACCACGTATTAATTTAAAATAATATACATTTAATGTACTTAGCACTACTGAGACTTGTAAATATGAATCGTTGTAGTGTCTAAAATGCATGTCACATGGTAAATTTCCTTTCCATTTCTTTATTTATTGCCCTTTTATTCCAAATCATATAAACGGCTGCTTTTCTGTGTTCAAACACCCATTTTTCCATAAGAATTTTTTATGTTTTGTTTTTAACTGTAACAATTTTTTGTATACATTATATAAGGTTTAGAGTTATATTGCTTACTTCATTTTGCAATTGCAGTGGGAATTTAAACATTTAAATGTAAATTTGCTGGTTGCACCACCTGACCATGACCGGTCGCACCACCTGACGTTGTGATCAATAATGATTGATAGTCACAAAATAAAAAGAAAGATATGTCAATTAATTTAATTTGGGTTTCAATTGGCTTTTTTATTTTAATCCTCTGACCAATTTATAGTGTATCTCCATCATATAATTAAATTTCATTAACAAGAAAGTGCAAAACAATACAGCATGTTATGAAAACATTTGATCATCTCATCAAGTGAGATATTTCAAGCCTTTATTTGTTATAATTTTGATGATTATGGCTTACAGCTTATGAAAACCCCAACAAAGGCTTGAAATATCTCACTTTGCATGTAATGAGTCTATATTAGTTTCACCTTTTAAGTTGAATTAGTGAAATAAATGAACTTTTGCACGATATAATTTTTTTTTGAGTTTCACCTGTACTATATCATTTGTAAAATAAATTATTTTACTTTAAATATTGAATAGAATGGGTAGTGGTTTGTTAATTATGTAATGGTCTCTTCTGTAATTCTGTATGACACTGCTATAAAGTATGTATTATTAACAAGTAATAACTGTAATTACCACAAAAAATAACAGAACACCATATTAACTTAAGTTGTAATTTATCTAGATATTTTTACAATGTACTCTGCCCTTGCAACTGGATCACTTTTTAAACAAGCTCTCTGTCGTGCTGTTTTATCCTTGCTTGATAATGACATACACAGTATACAAAAACTAATAAAAATAGATTAATTTAAAGATACAATTGTGTTAGTATCAATGTTGGTTATACAGTCCTTTATTCTTGAAGGATAGGACTTTAAGATGGACATTGTGCTCTTTTATTTGTCACCCATACCATAATAAAACAAACAAAAACAATATATGCATATGTAGATCACACAAATTAAAAGCTTTATATATTTATTAAAATGTATTTAATATATTCAAAAACGTGAATTAACATGACTTTTTTTAGTTGGTTTAACTGTAACTCTGGTCGCGACACCTGACATATTGGTCACACCACCTGACATTTCAAACTCAATTCAAATCTAACAGGCATTAACTTGGACACCTATACAAATGTTTGACCATGTGCTCAAGGTTATACATACATTTTCTAAATCCAATACACATTTTTATAATAACAACACATTTTCAAAGTTTTCCAGGGGTCATACCACCTGACATGATCATTTGAATCAACCTCATCATTACTCCAAAATGTCAAATTATCTAATATTTATGGGAGGGTGATTAACCTTGTTACTGCATCAAAGGGGTCCTTTGGGGTCTTCTGTGTGATGTCATATGCTATCACATGGTTTTATTAAAGGAACATTGCATAAAATTGGATTTTTATGTCGGTCGCCCTCCCTGACATTGGTAGAAGTAAATTTTTCGGACAAAAGTTGTTTAAGTAATAGAATAGTTTTGAAATAGGAACGATACACTATTTCCCCTCATTTATAAGGAATTTAACATAAAATCATGCCAAACTATTTGATTAAGAATTTTATTGAGAAAATTAACCTTTTTATTGCAGTTTTTTTCTCTGCTTGTACGTTCGGACGGTCGCACCACCTGACATTTTTGGTCTTTCAAACACCAAAACTCGAAAAATCTATTGAATTTCAATAAAATGAAGAGGGTTTCTTATAAAGGAGATATTGTAGATCCATTTGATATATGACATGTATTTATTCAAATTCTTTTTAGGAAAATAATGCATTTGGACACAAAAAATACATGTCATGTCATTGACCCATGTACGTTTGTATATGGTGTGTTAGTGTTTTCTGGATTCCTGGTCTGAGTTATTTAGTAAAGATTATTGAATTTGATCTTTTGACTGCTGCCTCTTCATCTGCCTGCACCACACCCGTAACAGAAGAACCGACCCAAAACTTCGATGGATGCAGCAGTCCAAATCCTTCTCCTGTCTCAGGAGGATCAGTCCCTTGAGGCCCACACACAGAGGTATTTGGACTTGGTTCCTCTTGTTCATTTTGATGACACCAGCCTCTGTGTGTTCTTCCGGGCAGGCCTCAACGCTGAGACCAAAGCATGCCTGCCTGGAGATGGGCCTCGGGGGAACTTCGCTGCCTTTGTGGAGTGGGTATTGGCGAGCTGTGGCTCTCCCTTCACCATCGGTCCAGGGGAAGAGGAGGAGCTTATTGACTAGGACACAGAGCTTCCGCCACTGATCCCAGCCAGCCCAGCCAAGCCTTCACAGCTGGTTCCGTGCAGCCCTGCCGAGCCTGAGCTTCCCTACAGCCCTGCCGAGCCTGAGCTTCACTGCAGCCCTGCCGAGCCTGAGCTTCCCTGCAGCCCTGCCGAGCCTGAGCTTCCCTGCAGCCCTGCCGAGCCTGAGCTTCCCTGCAGCCCTGCCGAGCCTGAGCTTCCCTGCAGCCCTGCCGAGCCTGAGCTTCCCTGCAGCCCTGCCGAGCCTGAGCTTCCCTGCACGCCCGCCAGAGCCTGAGCCCGTCGCCTGCCCGCCAGAGCCTGAGCCCGTCGCCTGCCCGCCAGAGCCTGAGCCCGTCGCCTGCCCGCCAGAGCCTGAGTCCGTCGCCTGCCCGCCAGAGCCTGAGCCCGTCGCCTGCCCGCCAGACCCTGAGCCCGTCGCCTGGCCGCCAGAGCCTGAGCTTCAAGCCAGCCCTTCAGAGCCTGAGCTTCAAGCCAGCCCTTCAGAGCCTTCTCCGCTGGTCCCGTCCAGCCCTTCAGAGCCTTCTCCGCTGGTCCCGTCCAGCCCTTCAGAGCCTTCTCCGCTGGTCCCGTCCAGCCCTTCAGAGCCTTCTCCGCTGGTCCCGTCCAGCCCTTCTGAGCCTTCACCGCTGGTTCCATCCAGCATAGCCGGGCCTTCACCGCTAGCCCAGCCAGAGACTTTCCACGTCCCGTCTGCCCACCCAGAGCCTGTCCCAGAGCCTGTGATTCCCCCCAAGAAAGTTTTGGGGGGGGGGGGGGGGGGGGGGGGGGGATATAGGCCGCCTGTAGGTGCGTCTCCGCCATGGCCGCCCGAAGGGGATTCTCCGCCATGGCCGCCCGAAGGGGAGTCTCCGCCAGGACCGCCCGAGGGGTGGTCTCCTACTCCGCCATGGCCCCCTGACCAGCCTGCTCCGCCCTGGAGGCTTCCTGCTCAGGGTAGGCCACGCCCTCATCAGCCTCCAGGGCGCCCGCCCCCCCACCCCTATTGAAGTTAGACGGCGCGAGGACGCGCCTTTTTGTAGGGGGCGTTATGTTACATGTGTGTCCTGTGTTTCCCCCTGCATTGTGTATTTGTTTCAGTCCTGTATCTCAGTTTTCCCGCTCCTTGTTTGTGTTCAGTTCCTTCACCTGTTTCTAGTTAATTTGCCCCAGCTGTGCCTTGTTTCCCCTATCTGTTCTCTGTGTATGTAAACCCTGTGTTCTTCCTCACTCCAGGTCGGTTCTCGTTCGTATGTACGTTTGTATATGGTGTGTTAGTGTTTTCTGGATTCCTGGTCTGAGTTTAGTAAAGATTATTGAATTTGATCTTTTGACTGCTGCCTCTTCATCTGCCTGCACCACACCCGTAACACATAGCACATCCACAAATGGTATTCAGAAAACAACAATGAAAAATAAGTAGCCACGTATAGTAAAAATATACACAGTAGCCTATAAAAATAGCCTATTGTGCCCTTTATTACAAACAACATTTAGCCTATTTTAAACACCAAGCCTAAACAAATTTATTTGAATCGAAACTGAAACCGTACCGACGTTGGGTTCACGCATCTCTCCATCGGTCCAAAGTTTCCATATTTGCAATGTAACATTTGGATGCTAACTATATTAATGTAAAGAAAGCTTAGTAGGCCTACATCAGTAGAGTCCCAATATACACGTATAGGCTAAATCACCATCTTCACAGCAAGGGAAATGAGTTTCGAATAACAGCAAGTAGCCTAGGTGGTGACTGACGGCACAGCCTTTATATTATACAACAGACCAATTAAATTAAGCAAAATAACTTTGTATCTGTTTGGTTGACTGTGTTTTATTTTAATAATGAACAGGCTGCGATGTCAAGTTAGCAATGCCAGAAGTGAACTGATAATAAGTTGTTAAAGCGGGATTCGCCGGCGCCATCACTTGTTCCTCTGCAGGGGAACTAACTTAATACTCGATCGCTTAATACTCTGTCATTCGAAACAGTAAAATGTATATTGACAGATTAAATGTAGATCAAACGCGTTCAGAATCCGCACAACTGCAGCAGCGGAGGACAATTATTCTAGTGAGCGGAACTGAGGAAGAACTGATGACGGAACAGTTTGATCTTCGGCTGACAAATCAGAGGAAAGGGGCGTTTCATTCCCGCCCACGTGTTTAAATCGAATATTCAAGCTGTTTATTAATTTTTACCTCAGAACGAAAAAAGAAAAATCAAGCTGAATGCTTGTCTTTCGGTTTTTGTGGAAAAAAAATGTTTTCTCATTTTTCTACTTTCAATATATAAAAAAAAAAGACTGAACGAATGATACACGGAAAGATTCCTTCAAAGGCGGGGAAGCGTTTTCTCACACATGAGTCATAATGGAAATGTCCATCAATGGCGGGAAAAGAGTAAAGTCCACAGTGCCAGAACTCACCCCAGAAACATTTGTATATTGTGTTAGCATAATGTAGAATTGTGAGAAGTTTAATGTATTGCATTTTTCATGAAATCGTCTCGGGTTACGACTGTAACCCTTGTTCCCTGATAACTACGTCGATATGACACTTTGGGGAATGCCCTCAGCGTAGTGCGTCTGAAGCATGAATTAAACTATTCCAATCCTGATTGGTGTGATGTCATGATGTAACATGTGATGGCATACATGGAAGCTACAAAGGGATGCCGCCACACAACAGAGTTAGCTTTTGCGATGAAGCAAGTCGCTCCCAGGCAGGGGAAGTCGTGGCGAAGGGGCACAGTGTCTCGTTACCTTCTCAGGGAACAAGGGTTACAGTTGTAACCCGAGACGTTCCCTTTCGAGGGAACTCGAACTGCGTCGATACGACACTTTGGGGAACGAGTACCCACTATGCCTATATAATCTGATAAAAATATGAGGGGTGGCCTATCCTGCTGGATCGCACACTTCTTGTATCGGAGAACCTGAAAGGAGGGCTCTAGAGGACGCCATGCCTCTGGTTGAATGAGGCCTCATAGCCAAAGGTGAAGACAAGCTGCACACCTGATAGGCCATAGAGATAGCCTGAACGATCCAGTTACTGATGGTCTGTTTGGAATGCGGGAAGCACCTTCTTGGGCGACCCGAAGCACACCAGCAACTGGTCTGACTTCCACCATGAAGAAAACCTCTGGACATAAATCTTGAGAGCTCTGACAGGGCAGAGCAAATAAAGTCTTTTTTCATCCGCCGTCAAGTGAGGTGGAGGATGAAAAGCCTTCAGAACCGTAGGCCGTGCGACATTAGATGGCACTTTAGGCACATAGCCCAGCCTGGGATGCAAGATAGCCTTAATGTTCCCTGGAGCTAACTCTAGGCACCCATGAGATATAAAGAGCGCCTGAAGATCTCCTTCTCTCCTCAGAGAAGTAATGGCTTATAAAAAACCTATTGATGAAAAGCCTGCAGAACCGTAGGCCGTGCCACATTAGATGGCACTTTAGGCACATAGTCCAGCCTGGGATGCAAGATAGCCTTAATGTCACCTGGAGCAAACTCCAGGCACCCATGAGATATAGAGAGTGCCTGAAGATCTCCTACTCTCCTCAGAGAAGTAATGGCTTATAAAAAAGCTACCTTGAGGAAAAGATTCTTGGCCACAGCCGACTCCAGAGGTTCGAAGGGGGCCTCGACCAGCCCTCCGAGAACCACTGCCAGGTCCCATGAGGGAACTCTGGTACGAGCCGCAGGTCTCATCCTCCAAGCCCCACAGAGGAAACATACGACCAGCTGATGTCTCCCCAGAGGCCCATCAGAGGAGCATGGAAAGCTGTAATGGCAGCCACGTACACCTTGAGTGTGGACAGGGTAAGACCAGCCGAGAAGTGATCTTGGAGGAGCTCCAGCACTGAAGCCAACCAGGCAGTTAACTGGGACCACCTCACGGTCTCTTCACCAAGTGGAAACACATTACACTTTTGGCCGTACAATCTCCTCGTGGAAGGAGCTCCTGAACAGAGTTTGGTCTCAACCACTCCAGCCGACAGGCCAGCCTCTAGGTACTGAGCCCCCTCAGGGGCCAGGCCCAAAGTTTCCACAGGTCTGGTCGAGGGTGAATATTGAGAGAGGGATCTGCCAAGGCTGGCCTGCCAGCAGTGGTATGATGTCTGAAACCATGCTCGGGCTGGCCAGTAATGGGGTTACTAGAAGTAGGCTGATCCCGTCTCGACGGACCCTCTCCTGAACTCCTGGGAGCCTCTGCCACATCTGTACCATGGCATCCAAACTCCAGTGGGGCTGGATGGGTGAGAGAAAACCACAGTGGACAGTGGAACGTCCCTCGAGACACAAACAAATCCACTTCCACTGGGCCGAACCTCTCGCATATCGACTTCACCACCTCGGTGTGAAGTCTCCATTCCCCGGGCCTCAGCCCCTGCTTAGACCGGATGTCTGCTCTCTGATTCTGGTCCCCTGGGACGTGCATTGCTCTAAGAGATAATAGTTTCCCTAGGGACCACAGGAGGATCTGATGCGCCAATCTGGATAGAGGGCGCAATCTCAGACCCCCCTGATGAATCAAGTAGGAGACCACCGACACATTTTATGACCGTATCAGAATTTGGTGACCCCTGAGGTCTGGGAGGAAGCTCCTCAGAGCCCTGAAGACCGCCAGCATTTCCAGGCAATTTATATGCCAAGAATGGTGCCGGTCCTGCCACAGACCTCTCGAAAAGCGGCTGTCCATAACCGCGCCCCAGCCAGTGAGGGATGCGTCTGTCGAAACGGTTTTCCGGCAACATGGCGCCCCCCACACTGGGCCTTGGGACAGAATGCATCTGCACGTAACCCTGATCATACGGAACAGATTTAGGAAGTATGACCTCTTTCCTGACGCCTTCCAGGCCTAAAAGACGTTCCTCAGATCCGTCTTCTCAGGAGGCTGTGGGCGAGAGCGCTGCCTAGAGTCCCAAGCTCTCTAACCCAAGACCTCTAGAAGCCACACTCTCCTTCTGTTCTGGATGGTAGGCTGAACTAAAATATCTAACTTCTTAAAGTCAGACAATATTCAATCATTTTAATTCATCATAATGAAATGCAGCCATAAACACTGGATAAGTGAAACATGGTCTGAATGGTAGGCTGAATTAAAATCTAACTTCTCAAAGTCAGAACATATCTCAAAGTCAGATAATATTATTCCATAATTTAAATTCCTTAGGATTAAATGCAGCCATAATCATCAGACAACACTGTTTTAATATTCATTTACACGGTCTCATAATCTACACGCTGCCTCGACAAACGCAAGATTCAAGCCGTTACAATATTTGGCTTTCATCCCTCGAGAAAAAAGTCAACAGGCGTGAGGGTGAAACACCTGACAGCGCACGACTGTACGCGTCAAGATATTTCTCAATGAACACAGCCAGCACCCTCAGGAGCTGAGGGGCAAACGCGAGATCTGAGCAACTAGATTCTGTATTGCAATGCAGACCTTAAATCTATGCGCTGCCTCGGCAAACGCGAGGTCCCAGCCACAGAATCTTTATTTAAAGTTCTTACGGGACAAACAACCCCAAATAGGACAGACAGTTTGACACAGAGCACTTGCTGAAGAGCAAAAAGCTAACTCTGTTGTATGCCGGCGTCCCTTTGTAGCTTCCGTGTATGCCGTCACATGTGACGTCATGACGTAACGCCAATCAGGATTGGAATAGTTCATTCATGCTTCATACACGCTATGCTGGGGGCATTCCCCAAACTGTCGTATCGACAAAGTTCGAGTTCCCTCGAAAGGGAACTATTATTAGTTATCTCTGTACACTTAATGCTTTTGTCTTCTTCTTTTTTTTTAAGGGAACAGGTCGTTATTCCATCTACATTGCCAATTATGCCAGCGGGACTGTAGGTCCTCATGCTCTGATTGAAATGGATGAAAGTTCAAGTGACCTGTCCAAGGGAATCATTGCGCTATCAAACGTGGCCGAGCAGGCCGGAGTCAACAAGTTCACAGGTGCATGTCCGCTTATTTATGAATGCATGAGCGGGAGTGTGTAAGTGTATGATGATGTCAGACAGTGAATATATTACCCAGGACTCTTTAAAGGCCATGAGCTGTAGGATCCAGGTTTTTTGCCTTGTGGCTGATTTACAGTAGACCTCAGTGCTCATATTAGCTTTGAATCACTGAGTTATTGACAGTGTTTATCAGCTAAAGCAGCCAGTAATAGAGAGAACAGGGCCCTGGAAGGCAGCGCTGAATAAAGAGATGGAAGTTTTGGTCCACTCAGCTGTTTACTGCACTGAAAGTCATGTGAAGGCACAAGGACAAGTGAGCCGTATTTCAGCTCTGACTTACTCAATGAAGCAGCCATTCCATTAATCTCTATGGGGAGAGCAGGGCTGCGGATGACTGTTCAGAGCTGTTTCGGCGGAGGCACTCTTGTATGAGCAAGAGTGAAATGTCACTGTAGCAACAAAATGAAGATATTCTCACCTCAGCATGAAGGATTCTGTCAAAACTTTGGCAAGCTTCACATAATATCACATGTTTGAATGACAAAACATGGAATGGGTTAAAAATATGTTTTATTTAATTTAATATTGAAAATGCATAATTTATTTTATTTTATTCACATATTTAATATTTTACATATTCACATATTTTCACGTTTGAATGATAAAAAAAAAAAATTATAAATGCATTTTATTTGTTTTATTTTATTTACATATTTAACATATTTAATATGTTAATATATTTTCTTTTTTACACATTTTATTCCAAGGCCTATTCACATATTGTCACGTTTAAAAGACAAACAAAAAAAATCAATGTTTTAACCATAGTATGTTTTTAAATTATTCATTAAGTTAAGTAAATTACTTTTTAAAATGCATTTTATTTTATTTTATTCACATTTTTCATTTTTTACATATTTTACACTATTCACATATCACGTTTAATTGACACAAAACATGGTATGGTTTCAACCACAATATATTTTATTTCATTTCTATTATAAAAGTAGTTTTATTTTATTTTATTTTATTTCTAACCATCTACAACAATGTCACAAGTACTTAATCAGTACCTAATGTTACAGTAATTTAATCAGAATTTTTTGCAAAAAAAAAAAAAAAAGAACTCCCAAATTTCTGCTCCAGTGTTATTCAAAAGATTTGAGAGTAAGAGCATTAAACCTGTTAATATGATGCTCATATTTAGCATAAATTAAAGCTTGGTAGAGCTGGCCTTATAGACATTAAGGCATGATTTTCTTTAAAGCTGTTTTGAGACATTGTGCATTGTGAAAAGTGCTATACAAATAAAATTGACTTGCTGCTGTAATTCAACTAGAGATCAAAGCTGTAGAATAGTGATCGCCGGGCAAGATGTGTTGAAGGAAAGCTTTTTAAATGCACATGTTCACACTCCTTGTAATGTGATTATGGGCAGACAGAGTCTGTGTCAGCAAAAGCAGCAGTGAGCAAGGGGCTGGGGAAATGAGCTGGAAAGCCACTAACGATTTCTGCTGTGCTTTTGGTGATGATGGTCGTCTCTGCTTTGTGTTATAGGGGGACGGGGGGTCGTGGTCGGTCCGATCCTCAGTCAGACCCTACCTGATATATTCTGTGACAATGAGTACAGTCCTAACTTCCTGTTTCGCAACAACGGAGATGGTACCTTTACAGAAGTTGCAGCACAATCGGGTAAGCAAGAGCTGTCACTTTTCTTTTTCTTGATGATTTTGTTTTTGATGGTGAATTTGTTAACCCTTTACAGCAAATATTAAATGAAATATTAGCTTTTTTGTTGTCGCAGGGGTGGATGACCCAATGCAGCATGGCCGTGGAGTGGCGTTAGCCGATTTTAATCGAGATGGGAAGACAGACATCGTCTATGGAAACTGGAATGGGCCTCATCGTCTGTTTTTACAGCTCAGCAACAATCGCAAGCAAAGGTTTAAGGTGCAGATTTTAAAATCTCTATTTTCTTATGCCTTTAGCTGTAATGGAGGACACTAAAAGTTTATTACAGTGCTTGCGAGGCCTGAGACGTTAATGTTGTTCTTTAGCTGCTCTGCAAGCACTGGTATTTCCTTCAGGAAATGCTAATCTAGTTTTATTTTTATTAGATGTGAATATATCTGAATGGTAGGCTTCATCTTTGTAATGCAGAACAAAACATGATCCTTACATTTTAAGCTGCATAATTAAATCCTTATGACGGAATACAGAGGATAAAATAATAACATCTGCTGTCTGAATAGAGTATTCAATTATTCTCTAATCATTGTTCTATTGTTTGCGCAGCAACCTGGCCTTCATTTCAGCTGGTAAAGCACAGTGATTGTAATTAGTCACAGTAAGATCGAAGACCCTCTTTTTTTCCTGAGACTCACACAGGAAGTTTTATAATCTGCTGAGAGCTTGACTGAATCAAGTCTGAATGTTGTGATAAATGTCTGTTAATTTATTCATTTTTTGAATACTATACTGTTCAAAAGTTTGGAGTCAGTATTATTTTTGAAACAAAAGAATACTTTTACTCAGAAAGGATGCATTAAATTGATTAAAATGGCGGTGTACGCTCACGTCGGATGTCCCAACTTACCCGCCATCTGCTCCTCTGGAGTCAGCAGCGGCTCAGGTCACTACGCAACATTTACATTCCGGGTGAAAAATTTACATCCACATGTGGCTTCTGGGCGGGACACGGAAGACTTAAGTGGCCTACCACCAGCAGTGGTAGAAAACACTCAAGCCAGAGCTCTCTCTATCAGACGAGCTTATGTTTTGAAGTAGAGTCTGTTCGGTGAGTGGTACTATTCCCATCAGGAAGATGCCCGATTGGTTCTGTGCTTTCCTTCCTGGAAGAAGGATTGGCGCAGAGGCTGCCCCCTCCAACTTGATGGTGTATGTTGCTGCTATTGCAGCACATCACGTTGCAGTTGACGGTAAGTTGCAAGGGAAGTACTACCTGGTCGTCAGGTTCCTGAGAGGCACCAGGAGGTTAAATCATTCCAGGCCGTGCCTTATCCCCTCCTGGGTTCTCTCTGTGGTCCTTTCTGGTCTGCAGAGAGCTCCCTTTGAGCCACTTGAGTCACTTGAGTCAGTTGAGCTTAAAATCTTGTCTCTAAAGACATTGCTCCTGACCGCGCTCACTTCCATTAAGAGGGTGGGGGACCAGCAGGCATTTTCAGTCAGCGAATCCTGCCTTGAGTTTGGGTGAGCTTCTTCTCACACCTTCCTGAGACCCCGGCCCAGATACGTGCCCAAAGTTCCCACCACTCCCTTCCGGGACCAGGTGGTGAACTTGCAAACGCTGACCCCGGAGGAGGCACACCGAGTCCTGTAATTGCTGTGTCCCGTTTACATGGAACACATGCAGAGCTTCAGAAGCTCTGAGCAGTTCTTTGTCTGGTCAGCTTAGGAGGTCAGCAGAAGGGAAAGGCTGTCTCCAAGCATAGTTGCTGTTGGTCCACTGGAAAGTGGATGCCATCGCCTTGGCGTACCAATCCCAAGGCATGCCGTGCCCCCTCATAGTCGGGGCTCACTCCACTCGGAGTGTTGCCATCTCCTAGGCATTAGAGCTGCGGGCTTGGTGACACCTAATGACTTTGCGGGATTCTACAATCTCTATGTGGAGCCAGTTTCTTCCCGTGTGTTGGGTACACACAGCTAATGTGTGGGAACGCTGGCTTGGTGTTTCGCTTGCAGCCCCATTCCCCTCTATGGGTGGGGATATGAGCGCCTTCTTGGCTCTCCAGGTAAGTTCCGCACTTGCTGAATCCTCAATTGAGTTCCTCTGAGCATCCTTTGGCAGTCAGATGTGGCGGAGTAGTCCGACGCCAGGCCCAGTACTCGAGTACCTGTACTGGGCTAGATGCCTCATGTGTTGTGATTCCCCCTGGGTAATCCCATATGTGTATTCTTCCATAGCACGATTTCCCTGTTGGTAAATCTATGTCTTTCCCTGTGCAGATTTTGCTCTGCCCTGCTTCTGTCTCTGACTGTAGTAGGGCTGAAAAAATGGAATTGTGAATCAAAGCTATCTTCCTGTGAAATAACAATGTAAAGGAACAGCAGCTACGACCGACTCCATGGTAAGCCCTGTCCCTTCCATCCCGTTGGCATGGAGGACTATCATTCTGGGCTTACGTGGGGCGCAGGGTACGTTACGACTCAACGGGAGCATGGCATGTCAATTCCACTCTCCAATTCCTTTGGCCTTTTTTTTTCTAAGATTCAGAGGTGATTAGGGATTCCCATTTGTCAGTCGACATAACGTCTCCGTTCCCTCCCTCAGGGAATGAGGGTTACATCAGTAACCAAGACGTTTTTTATTACTTTTATTCGTTTTAGACCTTTTATTCATCAAATAATTCTAAAAAAAATAATAATTAGGAAGCACAACATTGATAATAATGAAGTGTTGATTGATAATGATGATGTTGAAAATTCATCAATAAGTGACATTGCAATATATAAAAATTAAATATATCAAAATAAATAAAAAAACTGTTATTATAAGTTTTAATAATATATTTCACAATATTAATTTTATTTTTCAAATAAATGCAGCCTTGGTGAGCAGAAAAGACTTTTGACTCTGCCATCTGAGCTGCAGAAGTCTTAAAGAATTTCAATCTGCTCTCCTTAATCTTATTTTTGTCTCGAGAAACATTTGTCCTATGAGGCCAATCAATTTGGAAGTCTTCTAATCTTGAACTAATGGTTTAATTAGGCTATGTAAGCAAGCTTTTTCCTTAAAAAAATAACACACAAAAGGAATTAACATACAATTGTATCTATTTTCCAGCAATAAGTCATGGAGCTCTGTTTTACCAGAGTGTGTCAGATAATTGTGTTTGACTGGACTGTTGTGTGTGTAAGCCTTCCTTGGCTTTAGTTTGATCCCAGTGTTAGCGCCAGTGATTGGCTTCTTTAGCACAGGGATAAATGTCAGCAGGAAGCTGTTTTATGGGGGTCAATTGTTGGGTTAATGTCTCATGAGAGAGCTTACAGAAGGATTGTGCATCAGCATAGGGTATTGTGACCTTTGCCATGTATAATTGCATTGTGATTTAAGATGCTCTGTTATTTCATGTGGTAATTAACCCCTTAGCTGTCACCCCCCTTTTTGAGAATAGGGGTTAAAATGCACTATTCAAACTTAAATGGTTGTAATTCAAGAATGCTTTGGAATATATACCTAAGTTTGGTCTTGTTTTAAAGGAAACACAAAGAAAACACTTCAAAAAATGAAAGTATGAAAAAGTTATGGAAGTTTACATTTACAGTTAATCAAATACACTGTACTATATATTTTTTATTTTATATAAAATATATATTTTACAAAATATTTTTACTATAAAATTACTATAAAATCAAAGCCGTATATCTAACCAAGTTATGTTCCAAATTTGAAGTTGATATCACAAAAATTGAAGTTCCCATGAGATTTTGTTTAGGCGTAGTACCAAAAATAGCCACCGGGTGACATACATTCCATTGATTTGAGTTGTATACATTCTGCCTTAACATCTGCCTAGATCTATCTATCTATCTATCTATCTATCTATCTATCTATCTATCTATCTATCTATCTATCTATCTATCTATCTATCTATCTATCTATCTATCTATCTATCTATCTATCTATCTATCTGTCTGTCTTTCAGTCTTTCAGTCTGTCTGTCTGTCTGTCTGTCTGTCATTCTATCTCTCTATGAAATAAATGACCCGTCCGTCCATCCACCCGCCCATCTATCCATCCATGGGATGATCAGTATTGTCTCATGCTCAACTGTACCTCCTCTTCTGGGTCCTGTCCAGAGATGGCCATCACCTCTCCTTCAACCAGACAGCAGAAGGTCACTTCATGGGCTTTCACCTGCAGGTTTTATGAGCCCTATAATTAAAATTGGGGTTAATACTTGAGAGAGTGCCGGCATGCTCAATAACTCTTCCATGACTCGTTGCTGCTCTATTGAAGCGCGACGATAGCAGTTACTTTTTTTCTGCTCCCACTCCCGGAAGTTTTTAGACTGTGATTTACCTGCAGCTTAGATCTTTATGTCATCATCATACATCTGACTCTCCAAATATTAAAGCTGACATTCTCCTGTCAGAGAAGGGGGAAAAAAACACACTCTTGTCCCAGTTTAATCTGCAGAGACAGATACTGTAC
Organism: Tiaroga cobitis; assembly: GCA_030578255.1. Classification (NCBI taxonomy): domain Eukaryota; kingdom Metazoa; phylum Chordata; class Actinopteri; order Cypriniformes; family Leuciscidae; genus Tiaroga; species Tiaroga cobitis. Next base: position 16,981,633 of record CM060603.1, read on the forward strand.
ATATGAAAGTACACTTGTACACACTTACACAATGTACACACTTAATATAAGTGAGTCATTATTTGGTTGATTGATCCCAAGTGTCAAGAATATAAACAGCGTGCTTTCAACTTTTGATCTTTGTAACAGGACATTGCCACACAGAAGTTTTCCATGCCATCTCCTGTTCGCACCGTCATCGTAGCTGACTTTGATAATGACAATGAACTGGAGGTTTTTTTCAACAACATTGCCTACAGAGGACCATCAGCCAACAGACTGTTTAGGTATGTACAAAAATACTATACTGGCATGCATAGGCTAGATCTTAGAGGACAGAACACATAAGGAGATGTTTAGCAGAATATACATAAAGATTGTTTCTATACAGTGTAAGTGAATGGTGATTAAGTACTGTCAAGCTCCAAAAATGGCAATAAAGTGTCTCAAAAATACATTTCTGGTGCTATATTTAAAGTCTTCAGAAGTCTTTCAATAGCTTTGTCTGAGGGACAGACAGAAAGTTTTGGTCGTTATTCACTACAAACATCCCTCCTTTAATAGTTCTGAAATCTAATGAGGAATTTAGAAATAGTGCACAAGTTTTTGTTGTTTTTGGAAATTTACATCTCGTCACCAGTGGTATTTTAGTATTAATTATAAATTATTATAGTATTTATTAATATTTTGAATTGACTTTTAATGTTATATTTTAATTTTCATTTGTTGAACTTTTTGAGATTTTGTTTTGTACTTAGAAAAAAAAAAAAAAAAGAACTATTTTAAATTTTTTTTATTTAATTCTAGTTTTATTAATTTTACTACTTATTATATTTTAACTTTATTTATTTTATTTTAATTAGTTGTCAGAGCAAAATTGAATATTTTCTCTTTATTTATATTCTATTTTATTTCAGCTTTAATTTCAATTAATAAAAACGAGTTTTAGTTAACAGTAACAATACTGTTGGTCAAAAAAAGATTATTATTATTACTATTATTATTATTATTTTATTTATTTATTTTTGTTCATAAAAGATATCAGTAAAATTTCATTAAAAAAAAAAAAAAAAAAAAAAAAAACAATTAAACAATAAGTATAACCTCCAAGGGATCATTTGTGTTTCTGGAATAATTTATTTCTTCATGTATCTATACAATTGCCTGCTAGATCAACATCACCTCAACATTATTTTCATTATGTAACAGAGTTATTTCCTTAACATTTACATTGTAAGGTTGAAAATAATTATGGAAACTCATTCTCTATTTTGGGGATTTGGTGGTAAGCCCAGGCGGCAGGGCAAGCCTGAAAGTCCAACCACCAGACCACAAATACAACCCAGTCCAACCACAACTTTACCTGATGGGAAATTCCCCCTACATCCGACCTCTTTATGCGAGTGCTTTCTAATGAGAAGACTGGATGTAGCATTAAACAGAACATTGCTTCAAATTTGTTCCTAATCCCAAACTCAAACAATCTGAACCTTAGTTCTCAGAAAGCAAAGACTTAACCTTTTTGTATAAAGAACCCTCTTCGTTAGCATTATTAGTCATCAAAATACAAAGTAGGAACTACCAGCCCCAGAAATGTTTTAACAGAATAAATATTCCCAGGGTTTCATGAGCCTGTAAATGAATATCTCCTTTGAGACATGTTGTATAACATGTAGCTGACAAGGTACATTTGTCTTTGACTGTTCCATTGTGTGGAGCTCTCTCAAGCCAAAAGGCAAAGTGAGTAAGTAATTAATCTCTACCATGGCAGAGTTTCTCGGAGAGAACACGGAGATCCACAGATCGAGGAGCTGAACATCGGGGAGGCTGCGGAACCAGAGGGACGGGGAACCGGTATGAAGGGTTTGGCTCTTTCATTCCATCAAAATTGAAGACTGTTTGTTTTGTAAATCCATTCAGTTTTACAAATCGTAAATTTTAGATTTCCCTCTTAAAATAACTTAGTCATTTACCCAAAGCTTGTTTAAAAACACTCGCTTCTTAATAAAAAATTGAGGAGCGTGGTCTGTCAAAAATGTATTGAAAAGACGATGTTAATGTATTCACATTTGTGTTGTTTTTCTGGATATCACCACATCATATTTCTTGTGTAAACTCTAATCCATCCTGATGCATTTTGGACAGTATCAAAGGACCACCTATCGCTTGTCAATCATCCACTGTGAATCATACCCCCCCCCCCCCCCCAAATACATTTAGAATTAGCTTAAAACGATCTCTTCAGCGTTTAGTTCAATACTCTGAAAGTCACCAGTGTGCAGCTTCTTATTTTTCATCATGGACAATAAAACTGTGCCCATATCATCCATTTGGACATTGTGAGTTTAGTCACCATGTCAAGCTGAAAAAACAGTTCACGCTGAGGTTGATTATTATTCAGTTGAGGTAGTTTAACCTTAATTGGTTAGTCCATCGACAAGACAAAAATTAGTTAAGACAAAAATGCATTTTTTTAGACAAAAATGATTAGTGTTTTACTGCATTTTAACCAAATAAATGGCGACCCCAAGCTTTTGAATAGTAGTGTATATTAATTAGGCACACTCAGTTCAGGTAATGAAGAGATGATGAGTTGTACGTGTGTTAGATGAAAAAACACCTAAAATGTGCAGTTATGGAATGGTTCAGTGTCTCTTCAAACCATAATCTTGGTTATCCTCTCTCTACCACTAGATGGCATAATAAATCCAGGCTTCTGTGACTGTAGTCTTGAGTTGCACCCTGGTCATTTACTGACATTTGCAGTCACCACTCACAGCTGAATCATCATTATTAGAAAAACACAGTATTAATACTGAGAAGTTGGAACAACATTTGTTACAACTGTGACTGAGCAGAATGATCTGTCATTTCAGGAGCAGCTGTGACTGATTTTGATGGAGATGGACAGCTGGATCTTCTGGTGACACACGGGGAAAGTGCAGCTCAACCCATTTCATTGTATCGAGTCACTCAGGTGAGAACATGGCTGAATCCGAAATTGCCCCCTATACCCTTATTCACTATACACTACGTTTGTCTACTAATACAGTTCACTTGAAGGAGTGAATGACAACGAGACATTTGAATGAATTCGGACAGCTGTCGAGCATACATAGGTTGTATACTCATTATTGTGGTGCAATGTGGGATAGAACGTGTGCACTCGATAACGTTCACAATGGTTTCGGACACCACTACAAATGGCTGCCCCCTCAAATAGTGCCCTATTTGAGGGTGTAGGGGGGCGACTTCTAATTCGGAAAATCAGTGAAATCATTTACACTTACATTTTCTCAACTTTTTCTCAACTTTGTCTTCTAAAATTCCTTAGGAGAAGTGAAAGTACAGTATCTGCAACTGTATAAAATAGTATAGAGATACAATATAACATGAATGATGATAGCATAGATCAGATAATATGGTCTAGAAAGAATGTGATGGAACGAGTTCATTTTGAAATCGTTGACTTTTGGCAAATTATCTTGGAATTATTTCTCAGACAAAATATCTCCTTTTGATCTTGAGGAGAGACAATTGAGATATTTAAAGTCGGCATGAAACGAAAGTGGCGTTTGTCTTCCTTATTATGACGTTTGTATGTCAGAGTAATATGGCTTCTTAAATAAGGAAAAATCTAGGGCAGGACTTGATTTTTTATCCATTGGATTGTTGATAGTTAGTTGATCTCCTGTGAGTGACAGGTTGTCCTGCCCTCACGCCAGTAAACACTTCATCAGAGAAGAGAAGAGATGTTGTTACAAGGGGGAGGGGAAGTTACTTTATAAAAAAAATGCCCTCATCTTTATTCAGATACATAATTTATAATACATACTGCAATACTCCATAAAACGAGAATTGTAAATTTTGATTTCATAGTGACTTTAAGAGATGTAATTTGTACTTTTTCCCCAGGTCTATTTGTTCCAAATAGGCATGCATCATGTTACAGTAGCTTGTTAGTTAGTTGAAATTGTTTTGCATTTTTGGTTAATTTTAACATCTGAAAGTTTTAACGTTGTTGTTCTGACACTGAGTTTATAACTTGTTGATTTCTCATTGCAGGGCTCAACTAATAAATGGCTCCGTGTGATTCCACGCACACAGTTTGGGGCTTTTGCTCGTGGGGCAAAGGTGATCGTCTACACCAAGAGAAACGGCCCTCACACACGTATTATAGACGGTGGATCAGGGTACTTGTGCGAGATGGAGCCAGTGGCTCACTTTGGACTAGGTATGTATTTCTTTTCCAATCTCTTTCCCTAAAAAGTCTGCCTAAACAATCTCTTGCGGGAAAATTACATTAAGAAAGAAACAGCTATGAAAATGACCAGACCTGTAATATATCTATTTCATAAGTACATCCACCGTCTCGGAAATGTTCAGGGTCGCCGAGCAGCGGGAAAACAAAAATTCGCTCTGCTGACTCATTACAGAGAAACAATTATGATGTAACTCCAGGTCATGTTCAGTGGGGGGCTTCGGGTCTCAGTAACATTATCCTCCGCGTGGAGGCCGGCTCCTTAAATATCCTCATAGACTGGAGGCCGGAGAGAAGCCTGCAGGTGCAGCAGCCAGTGGCAGCGGACCGGGACCTTTTCCCCACGGCTCGGCCGTGTTACAGATGCTTCGAGGCACATGGCTTCATCTGGGAGCTCTCGGATGGATTTGTGGCAGGAATAGGCTGCCAGCTGGAAGCTCGAATTGTTCTGAATGTGCTGTGAAAAACAAAACGATAGCCATCAGTGGTCTCAGGATCACCCTGAGGGCTCGTAAATATGTGCGTACGTGTTCAGGCCTCTCATCAATGTTTCTATCAGTAAGAGTGTTTGTAAATTGATGTAAAATGTCTACACTATAAAGTAAATCCATAATACAGTTTATAGTATCAGATTAAAGAAATTCGTGATAAATAAAGATGCAATTGTAAGATATAGGTCATAATTTGAGACAAAGTCACCATTGCAAGACATAAAGTAAAATACTCTAAGGCAGAAAACGGATTTCTTTAATCTGATACCATAAACCGTATTATGGATTTACTTTATAGTGTAGACATTTTACATCAATGTCTCCCAGTTATGTTTTGGATTAGTCATACTTTACAGTATGGTGTCACAAATATGTCACAAATGCATGTCTAAGAAATCCCACAATTTTAAATGTACATTCATTCATTAAATACCATGGTACTTTTTGTTAGTGAACCTTTACAATACGCTTTCATTCGTTAACTACATTAGTTAACATGAAATACCAAGTTCCCTTTCGTAGTCACTTCGAGTTACGTCGAATGACGACGAAATGGGGTTCGCTTAGAAGCCTATCATCTTCGAAAGAAATAAAACATGCCAATGGCAAGGAAATGCATGGCGTAACTCCACCCCACCGTGTGGGTATAAAAGGAAGGACGCCTCAACATGCAGATATGTTTTCGCTTCGGAGGCAAGAAGTTCTCTTCACTCCTGCAGCCTATTCTCTTACTATCTTCGAGAATCTTCTAGACAAGCAGCTTCCAGTCGGTGTTGGTGTGATGGCGAGTTTCACATTCCTGCCTGCTGAGCTGAACAGCGTGTGTGTTTCTCCCTGGGCGCTTCAGCACTGCTGCGAGCTTTTCTCTCACAAAAAGAGCGTGCATGCGGCACATCTTTCTAAAGACGATCTGCCCGTGTATTTCTGAGTGCGGTATTCTGAGCGCTGTTTTGATGTTTTTGGGCTTCGATCACGCTCAGACAGCGTTCGTGGAAGCATCACGTTCTCCCAGCGGGAACATGACCATCGCAATGTAACGATTGAGACTCGATGAGCTCAATAGAGTGAGAGTCCCCTCATCCACGCCCCGATCTATTTTCTCCATGCGAGAGAATACTTTGGCTGGTGGCCCGGGTGACCTAAGACGACAGGTCTGAAACAAAATGGACAAACTATCCTCGGTCCACACCCCGTCTTTCACATTGCCACCCATCCACCGGCTCAGACGCCTCAGTCCACTTTCTGCCGAACGCGTCCTCCTGCGACTTCCGCCCCGTCCCAACTGGCCCAAGCAGCACCGGGCCACGCTGTGGAGGTGGTCGCAGGAAGGCGCCCCTGCCCGTACCAGTCCCGCTGGCTGCCGAACGCCAGCAGGCAGCTGAGAGGTGGGTTGCAGTTCTTTCAGGAAGTGGTTGCAGGGCCGCTATACCGTGGTGGGTGGTAATGCCCCTATCATGCGTACGGAGGTCGTCACCCTACTGGCGAAGGGTACGATCGAGCCAACCCCTCCAGCCGAAATGAAGTCCGGCTTCTTCAGCCCGACCTCATTGTACCCAAGAAAACCGGTGGGTTCGACCAATCCTGGACCTACGCGTCTTGACCCGTTCTCTTCTAAAAAGGCTTCCGTTCAAGATGCTCACGGCCAAACGCATTTTCGAATGTGTGCGGCCACAGGATTGGTTTGCAGCGATCGACCTGAAGGATGCCTACTTCCATGTCTCCTTTCTTCCTCGACACAGACCGTTCCCTCGGTTTGTCTTCGAGAGGCGGACATACAAGTACGCGGTTCTCCCATTCGGTCTAGCCCTGTCTCCTCGCACCTTCACGAAAGTCGTCGAGGCAGCCCTTGTGCCACTACGGCAACACGGCGTTCGCTTCCTGAACTATCTCTACAACTGGCTGATCCTAGCTCACTCTCGAGACCAGGTTTGCGAACACAGGGACCTAGTACTCTGGCACCTAGCTCGTCTGGGCCTTCGGGTCAACTGGGAAAAGAGCAAACTTTGCCCTGTGCAGAGGATCTCTGTTTTCGGTATGGAAATCGACTCGGTCGCCATGTGCGCGCAGCCTACGAGCAAGCACGCACAGTCACTGCTGACTTGCCTGAGACAGTTCGAGGGCAAGAGTGCGGTTCCACTGAAGTTATTTCAGAGACTCCTGGGGCATATGGCATCCGCAGCTGCAGGAACGCCACTCGGTTTGCTTCATATGAGACCGCTTCAGCTTTGGCTTCACGATCGAGTCCCGAGGTGGGCATGGCAACAAGGCACGCTCCGAGTACCAGTTACTCCCACCTGCCGTCAGACCTTCACCCCGTGGACGAACCTCAGCTTTCTATGGGCCGGAGTGCCCTTAGAACGAGTTTCCAGGCATGTTTTTGTCTCAACAGATGCCTCCACCACGGGCTGGGGTGCCATGTGCAATGGACAAGCTGCTGCGGGCTCCTGGACATGACCCCAGGGCCTTTGGCATGTCGATTGCCTCGAGTTGCTGGCAGTACGTCTCTCTCTGCACCGCTTCCATGCGTTGCTCAAGAACCAAGACGTACTAGTCCAATCAGACATTACCGCGACAGTAGCGTACATCAACTGACAAGGTGGTCTACGCTCCCGCCGTATGTCACAACTCGCCCGCCACCTCCTCTTATGGAGTCAGAAGCATCTGAGGTCACTTCGAGCCGTTATATTCCGGGAACTCTGAATTGTGCAGCCGACGAGCTCTCACGGTTTCAGCCTCTTCCTGGAGAATGGCAACTCCATCCCCAGTCGGTTCAGCTGATTTGGAATCAGTTCGGGGACGCACAGGTAGAATGTTGCCTGCCAAGTCTTGTCCCATTGCAACCTGTTTTACTCCCTGACCAAGGGCACGCTCTGCACTGGTGCACAGCTAACTGCGGGGCCTCCGCAAGTATGCATTTCCCCCCCAGTGAGCCTTCTTGCACAGACCCTGTGCAAGATCAGGGAGGATGAAGAGCAGGTCATATTGGTTGCGCCTCATTGGCCCAGCCGGACCTGGTTCTCAGAACTTTCTCAGAGACGGGGCACCCTATGGCACCCTCGTCCCGATCTTTGAAACCTCCATGTGTTTCTCCTGGACAGGACAAGGCAGGTTTGAGTACCCTACCACCAGTGGTGGTGGCTACCATCACTTCGGCTAGAGCATCGTCCAGGAGACATGCCTACGCGTTGGAGTGGAACCTCTTCGTCAACTGGTGCTCTTCTCACCGAGAAGACCCCAGAAAATTCCCGATCAGTGTCATGCTTTCCTTCCTGCAAGATGGGTTGGAGCGAAGGCTGTCTCCCTCCACCCTGAAAGTCTATGTTGCCGCTATCGCCGCACATCATCCCGCAGTTGCACATCATCCAGCAGTCCGTGGGAAAGCACGACCTGATCATCAGGTTCCTGAGAGGGGCGAGGAGACTGAATCGTCCTCGCCCTCCTCTCGTTCCCTCTTGGGACCTCTCAGTGGTTCTAACTGACCTGCACGCATTTTCCATTGACGAAGCGTGCCTGGAATATGGGCCGGCCTATTCTCACGTGATCCTGAGATCCCGGCCTGGATATGTGCCCAAGGTTCCCACCACGCCCTTTCGAGCTCAGGTGGTGAAACTGCAAGCGCTGCCCCTGGAGAAGGCAGACCCAGCCTTGGCACTGCTCTGTCAAGTACGCGCCCTCCGTGCTTACGTAGACAGAACGCAGTGTTTCAGGACCTCAGACCAGCTCTTTGTCTTTTATGGTGGGAAGCTGAAGGTAAAGGTTCTCTCCAAGCAGAGGCTGTCTCACTGAATAGTGGAAGCCATTGCTTGGCATACCAGCAGCAAGGTCGACCGTGCCCCCTTGGTGCGAAAGCCCACTCCATCCAGAGTGTGGCTTCCTCTTGGGCTCTAGCGCATGGCGCCTCACTAACAGACATCTGAGATCAGATTCTACAATCTCCGAGTGGAGCCAGTGTCCTCCCATGTACTCGCTTCAACCAGCCGGTACTAGGACCCGCTCAGGTGTCTTCACTTGCTTGCCATTCCACTCCACGGACTGGATACGTGCGATTATTCTCCTCAGGTGAGCCTCACAAGCCTTGAGTTCCTCCAGCGCTGCTGACGTCAACTCCAGAGTTATGCCTCCGGCAGCTTTCGCGATTGGCTAGGTGCCGCCATGTGCATGCTTGGCGGCACCCCCCCCCCCCTCTCCATATGCAGCCCCTCTGGGTCATATGTGTATTCTCTACGTGTAAGTCTCTAAGTTTTTTACACAAAGCATTATCTTGCTTCACATCTGCTATAATAAAAATAAGACATTGACTGTACGTGCATTTTGGGGGCGGAGCAATGAAGGAAGGGGTGTGTTTGGGTTGATTTAAAAAATCAGAGTGTTCAACAACAGTTTTTAGAAATCGCTTACTGCATCTTTAACATTAAGCAGAGGTGATACATGCTGTAAGAGTGTTGCGCATTGTTAGTTCATGTTAGTTAATGCATTAAATAATGTTAATAAATGAGATCTTATTGCAAAGTATTACCCCTGTATTAAATAAAACCCAACAGATGCCCAATGTGTCTTCCCCAACTAAACTGTGTCTTTCAGTAAGCTCTGGTGAAATGTCATGCTTTTTGTCTTGAAGAGACACCTGTGCCAGTCTGGGTCATGCCAGGAGCCCGGTGGATCTGTTTACCTAAGAAATGTCACTTTAATTAAGTACTGGGAAGGCAGTCAGCTTCTAGCCTGCTTGACTAAAGGCTGTAATGGAAGGAAAGTCTAGAGCCCACCCTGTCCCTCATCATCTCTGCTCCTTTGAACTTCTGCCTTCCTCCTCCACCACATTCATTTCTAATGGATGATCGCTCCATTCATGATCACTATGACTGTCTCCTCTAACTGCCATGTTAATTGCTGTCCCGCTGTCTGTGAGAAAGTGTCTTTGACAATCAGATTGAAGTCAGTAAATGGATGCTGCTGTAAACCTTCTTAAATGAAGTGCTTTCCAAACACCGTGCCATTTATATGGCTCCTTATTTCATCCACTGAACAACAGACAGATTTCATCGGTCTGGCATATGAGAGCCTCATTGCTGTAATGCCTCAGTGTCTGCTATGCCAGAAACTCTCTGGCCTGTGAACCCCACACACCGGCAGTCATGAGAAACCGGTTTTGCCGACATCAAATGAGACGTATTCAGGCCTCGCTGCTCACGATGCTGCCCGCAGCTGAGACTGAACACATTCTTGTGCATTTGTTTAAGAGTCTACATGGTATGTGCCAAACCAGAGCCTATTCCAACCTGGCTTTTGCCGAGAAACTTCTTGGGAGGGCCCTTTCTCCAGAATGGTATTTTTCCATGGAGACCTGTACATTAAGAAAATAAATCATTCATTATGTATCCTAAGCCTGAGGGGAAGTTATAAAGGCAGACTGTTCGTAAAGTATTAAAAGGATTGCTTCTTTGCCGCCCTGACAGGGAAAGATGTGGCCACCAGTGTGGAAGTCTTCTGGCCAGATGGACGTTCTGTGGCTAGGCCTCTGGAGCCCAATGATATGAACAAAATGATGGAGATCTATTACCCTGAGAATGAGGAGGAGGCGACCCCAGCGCTGGAGATCGAGGTACATACCTGTCACACTCAAGTCAAGTCAAGTCACCTCTATTTATATAGCGCTTTATACAATACAGATTGTTTCAAAGCAGCTTTACAGTGATGAACAGGAAAATAATTCAATGATGTAAACAGAACTCAATTCACTGTAATGCAGCTCTAAAAAGACAACACTAAACAATCATTATTCAGTTGAGATCAGATCGGTTTGGTTCAAAAACTGTGCAAAGTTCATCAATATGGAATGAGTTCAATTGAGCTATAAAGCAGCTGTGGAGAAAACAATGTGTTCTTTCTTTCTTTGAAAAGTGTAATTGTTGTATTCAACAAATGCTCTTTATTTTCACAGTGTGGACCAGGATTTGAGGTCAACGAAAACAGCCGTTGCACTGGTAAGTATTTGAGCTCTGTGACTTCTAACCTTCCGTAAAGCCTAAATCCCATGATGGATTGCAACAAGGTGACAAAATGAAAGATGGTGGACAAAGCAAGAGTAATGTCAATTACAAAATATATAAATCAGCATGTTAGAATGGTTTATAAAGCATCATGTGACACTGGCTGGATTAATGGCTGCTGAATTTTCAGATTTGCCATCAAAGGAATACATGATATTTAAAATATATTCAAATAGTTATTTTAAATTGTAATGATATTTCACAATGTTACTGCATTTCTCTATTTTTATAATCAAATAAATGCAGCCTTGGTGAACAAAAAGTAAAATTATAGAATTATTGCAAACTTTTACATTTGATTTGTCGTTTTTGAAGTTAAATAATTTATCTGTTCTTAAATGTTTTTTAAAAAATAAAGGCAAAAAAAGCCCTTACATAAAATAAAGTTATTGGGTCTTTAGCTTAGCAACATACAAAATGGAAAACGTTATTGAAATTGTGAGTCAGTTCATCTATGTAATTCACAATGAAATCCCTGTTTGCATAATGTGGTGCAGAGTAGTCCAAATCAATCACTTGAGTTATGAATTTCCATTTCAGTTAGGATGTTGTCTTAATGGGAAGCTACCTATGTAGGCAACATACAGGAAGACAGCTCAGCAGGTGTTGGCACAGAAGCTATGTCAGCCATCATTTGTTTGATAGTAGAAGCTAAATTTGACTCCAATACTGATAACTACTGACACATATACAGTAATTATAAATTGAAGCATCCACTTTCACAAGTAAATGTGGCTGTCACCATAGCATAATGTATCAGACCTCATATTTATTCCACTCCTCTTCACTCCCTAGACCGAGACGAGTGCACACAGTTCCCGTCTGTCTGTCCCTCTGAGCGCCCCGTCTGCACGAACACGTACGGGAGCTTCAAGTGCCGCGCAAACAAGAGGTGTAACCAGGGATACGAGCCTAATGATGAAGGGACAGCATGTGTAGGTGAGTTGAGACTAAAGCCAGGTGATCAGGGTGAGTTGATGCAATAAGAAGCCCTGGAGAAAAGCTGTTTTCACATTTAACATAGGTAGACTTTCACTTCAGCTTTGGGACTGGGGGTGTAGTTGAGAAAATAGATTTACTAACAGCTTGCGCCTGCGGAAACCTCTTTTGGCGTCAAAAAGCTACTGTCAGGATTTACGGAAGACACGCAGTGAAAAATTAGCGCTGAAAAGGCTTGGACACAGTTATTTTTTAGGCTGACCATATTGCATATGCATTTGTAGGAGTTTCCATGTCAGACGCAAAATTTATGGGAGGAAATTATTTAAATAAATCACGCAAGGCGATTTACTAAGGTTTGCGCTAGTCAATTTACTGGTATCTGTGCCATTTATTTACCACCCAAAAAAAGCATGTCTTAAACCAAATGCTAATTTGTGGTGCTCTTGGTAGATTGCATTGTCATTCTGGAAATTATCCTTCTGCGTCTGTGTTCGTTAATTTATACATCGTCAGTAGATCACGGGCAGAACTCGCCTCTCCCATCTGCACTTTTTTGGAATTGCGCTCTCTCTCTCTAATTTGCCCTGTTTAGTAAATCTGGCCCTAAAAGTAATCATTTAAAGTGTGTTCTCTACAGTGTCAGAAAATATCTCAATACTCTCTCAAAACTCTCAGATTTGCAAAGATACCAGAGTCTGCAAGTCAGTGATTTCAATATAAACTCAATATAAAGTATTTTTCACTTACAAGACCAAGTGATGCAAATTTATTCTCTATCTCTATATTCTTACTTTACATCAGCTATATCTTTCTTGTCCTCCCAATTCATTTTACGTTTTAAAGTTGGTGTTGTTAGTTTATTTTGAAAAATGTTCACTCAGTTAATCGGATGACATTTTGCTTGAACATTTCACAAATATTTACAAAGAAACGGCAAGTAACAATGCATTACAATGAATTATAGACTTTCCTAAGTACAAGTACTTGAAATATGTCAAGGTTTTGGTTGTTGCTCTGGTTGGTTGTGTTTATTTCGTTTGTTACTTAGTTAGTTTGCTTGCCATGACCACGAGATCTCAATAATGTCTCAAAACTGTGCTCAGATTTGCAAAGATATCAAAATCTGCATTATTTCAATATGAACTCAAAACATTTCAAAGACCAAATGAGGCAAATTGATTTACAATATTTTCCTATTTTCATTGCAATTAATTTTAAGTTGAAAATAGTAAATGCACCTAAAATAGGTATTTATGTATTTGAAACAGTTTTTACTTAGAAAGTGCTAGTCAATTTTACAAACAATTACAAAGAAATGGCGAGTAACACGGGACATTTTGAAGTAGAAAGAGTGAGATAGTATTTTCTTGTAAAATGTACTTAAAAAATAATTTTAAACAGTGTAGTTTGTGTAATTTATACAATTATTTGTGTACTTTTATACTCTTCCCTCTTCTCTGCAGCTCAGGTGGCTTATTTCGGAGGAAACAGGTCCTCAGCCTTCAAACTCTTCGAGTCTCGTCTTTGGCCTCTACTAACTCTCTTCGCTATCTTTACTGCTTGCTTTGGGGCATAAAGGGCAGTGCCTCCTCTCTCGTGACATCTCTGCCACCCTGCTTGGTCTCTGATTCTCTGCTTTCCTTTCATTTTCGCACTGAGGTGTTTGGACGTCAGCTGTAAACTGAACTCTTCATGGATCTGTCGCTCCTGCAATGTTGTCACTAACAGACCTGTATAAATAATGCTTCGCTTTCCAGTTGGGAACCACACAAAATCCCTGTTTTTAGGACAGAACAAACATCCTGACTCCATCTAGATCGAGGGAAACTCAATGACCTTCATGTCCGTCAACTATGATGTGGGATAAGATTGTAATTGTAGTGATCTTTATAAAAGGCCGTGTCCCAGCGTGTTAAAGGCACATAAACAGGCAATGAGTTCTAGTGCGTTAAGTCTCATATGGGGAGCAGCGTGTTTGCAGGTTTTTCAGGAGAGCATATGCCCGGCCATCTGTTTCACGCAAGGTTACATTCCTTGTTCTCTGAATAATACATTCACATGAGATTTGTACCTTACACTTTTGACCCTCACCAGAACTCACGACCCCAGAACCCTTGGGATTGGTGCATGTTTTTGGCATGGATGAGTTTATTAGCAAAATGTTGTTCAGATTTACACACATGGGATTTCACAGCAATCTAGCTGCAGAAACATAGACCCAGATCTTGTTATGAGGTAAAAGTATTATTATTTTTAATTTAAGCATACTGTTATAGAAGTTGTCAGGTTCAAGTTCACTCTTAAAAATAAAGGTTCCAAAAGGTTTTTTTTTTTTAATTTTTTTTTTAGCATTGCCACAAAAGAAACATTTTTAGTGAACCTTTCAGTGAACAGTTCTTAAAATAATAATTTTATTTTCTAAGTGTGAAGAAAATTTAATAATATAAATAACCGTTTTCTACGTTAAATGACCTTTTTTTGGAATGGAAAGATTCCATGCATTTTAAAGATTATTCAAGGAAACTTCGATGCCAATAAAGAAACTTTATTTTTAAGACTATGTCAAGGTTTCATTTGAGTCTTTGTTGTTGTTTTATTTTATTTATTTTATTACATATATTTTTTAATGTTTTATTTATTTATTTATTTATTTATGGGATATCCATAGCCAATGTCCAAAATATATAACATGTAAAAACACCTGGAACTTCTGTGCTATGTTACAAGCCAAATAGTAGTTTTCTGTGGGAAATAGGTGGAAATTTAAAGGAATCGTTCAGCAATAGCACCATAAAATAGTCTGCTTGTAGTCCATACAGTCTTCCTAGGCCATGCGGTAGTTTTATTTACAGAACAGATCAAAGTTTAGGTCATTATTCAATGAAAATGTGTCTGTATCTCACACAGAGCTTGTAAGTGGCTTAATAAGTCTGCAAAGATAGCACACGTCATTTGGACCACCTTTATGGTGTTTTGTTTTGAGTAAATATGACAGAATTGTATTTTTAGATGAACTAATGCTTTAGATCTTTATTTATTTACTGGTAATGGTTTTGAACAACCCCCCCCCCCCCCCCCCCCCCCAACACTAACACATTTTTAATAAATTGATTTACTTTTGCCTTTCATCCCTAGTTATTGGGAATCTTACCGTTTGCTATGCAGAAAATTCACCAAAGGTTAATGAACCGTGTGTGGTTCAATGAAAAGGCATTTTACAATGAAGAGCGAGCTCCGTTTGCTTAGTCGTTAGCTTTGGATGTAAATGTTATTTCATACAGAATGTCCTTTACTGAAATGAGTCTGCTTAGACAGGATTTCAGTCCATCCCTGTGGTTACAGAGTTCAGAATCAACATTCATTGCATTTTCTAAACATTGTCTGCTGTCATAACTCAGCTGCCTCAGAAACATTTTATATGAATCCACTGTGTTCTGCAGGTGTTAAATAACTTCTGAACTGACTCACAATGTGTGCATTGGCTAAAGACCCCTCAGTCTCTGGATGAGAATAGATTCTCTTTATTTTATTGCACTGTTCTAATGTTCCATGTCGAGTCTCACTCGGAACGTCAGATCTCACATGAGCTGACAGATGCCACCTATAATTATTGTTGAAATGATAATGATATGTAGTTACAGAGCAGATTAAATCAGGCTCACCTCAGTGTCATGGCTACAAGGAATGGCACAGTGTAGAATCTCAAGAAATGCATGTTAAAGGGATATGTGAAACTGATCAGTCTTCATATTTTCTGCCATAGCAATTTCTGTTGAAAATACCAGCATGAATGTCTATGCTAGTCCAGACTGGTTAGAGCTGTTTAACCAGCATGGGTTTCCTGTAAAAAAAAAAAAGAAAAAAGACTAGTTAAGCCTGGTGGGCAGAACAGCATGCAAAACACATATGTTTTCAACAGGTTTGGCAAAGTACTGAATTATTGATCAGATTATATGTAGAGCTGCACCTGATGGTGATGTCATCTCTACTTTTATGTGAAAATGGTTTATTTGGAAATAGCACACAAGTCTATTACTTTCAAAGAAAATATGGCAATGTTGACTTAAAAACAGGTTCGAGTGAATCCAATGCATAGTGGCTCCAATCTTTTGCAGAATTCACTATTATTTGGGATCCATGTGTAAAATAAAGTCAAGATCTTTTTCTGTCTTGGTGTTTGTCTTGGTTTTATGTCGCAGCAATGTCCATGAGCCTCCCAGACTGACTTTAGAAGCCTGTTTCCACCGTAAAGTAAAAAATACATTATTTGCAGAGTTGCAGAAATTACATTATTACATTAAACACTTAGCTGCTTATTAGTTAGAAAGTTCAAATTACTTTCAGTTAAAAATGAAACGAACATTTTATATAGGCAAATTGATTAATCGTGATTAATCGCATCTAACATACGTTTGCGTTTATTTAAATCTGCAGTCCGTAGTTTTTCCTCTTTGTCGCCATCTGTGTTCGAAATTTGCAATTGCAGTTATTTGCGGAATTATCAACTTGGCACGGCACGGCACAGCGTGGATGGATCCAATGTTTTGAGGAGAATGTGCAGCTGTCAGTCACCGCGCGGTGTGGATACTGTCATACGGATTTACAGATTCTACTTTTTGGGAGTATGACCAACATAAGAATTTTCACTGGAAAATGTCATCTGAACAATTAAGTAACATCCACTTTTGTTCTGACCAACTAAGGGGAAAAAAGCATTGCAGTAAATTGCACTGATTAAATCTAATGATCGCTTATATCACGTCAAACCGTGCAAATTATACTTTGTTCTCAAATTGTTAATGTTAACAACATCAGCATTGCGTGACTACATTTAATGCCCTTCCGATATTTATCTATGTTTTCTCATGGGCCCGGTTGCAGTCTCTTTTTTTTCTGTAGCCACTCCGAAGTCCGAAGTCTTTTGCATTTTACAACGGGTGAATCTCCAGTTGTCACTGGTGATTGTCATTTGAATCTTTCTGGATTCGCCATCAAATTTATGTTTAATTATATCAAGTGCTGTGAGAAAAGGCTATAAATCTCCACCTCCAACATCCTCACACACAATATACTAGCCGAAACACTTTCTTTATGTGTACAGATGTGACGTAATGACGCAAAGATAGCTCGAATTTCCCGCAGGAAATCCACCAGTACAAATTAAATTAAAAACATTATTACAAGCTTACCATTATGAATCGAGCTAAGGCAAGCAGATAGTATAGATCACTGGCTGGTTATGTACTTGCTCAAATTTATTTTGGATCATTTTTAACCCACAATAGTTACGGACTGGATCTTTAATATACGTGAGTGTATACACACACACCACACACACACACCTACACACACACATATATATATATATATATATATATATATAGGATATATATATATATATATATTAGGGGTGTAACGATACACGTATTCGTATTTAACCGTTCGGTACGAGGCTTTCGGTTCGGTTTTTGGTATGCATTTTTAAACCGAACGGTTCGTTGGACCATTTTTCCTGCAGACCAAAATGTCTTTAGTTCAAATGTAGGCGCGTCTCGCGTGGCAAGTGCGCTCATAATGTAAGAGACGCTGGCGTGACCACGGCATTGCCCAACATCAAAGGGCTAACTAATGTAGTGTAAGCGGAACGAAACTGAGCTACTCCTTATGTTGTGGTTGAGGTTGACGGACCGTTTATCAGTTTAGACCAATGCAGCGTGAGCCGATCTTAATCAAGCAGCACTTAGCCTACTACACAGCAAAATCCAGTAAAGCAAAAAGTAATAACATCGCTGCGAGATCTAGTGAGAAACATTCACATTACTCCGTTATTAACGGATCAAACAGTGCTCACGTGTTTGACGTGTTACCATAGTAACCTAGATGTTTGTTTGAAATACATTTATCGATGTAAGGGTTTAGCCATAACTTTTTAATTTCAAATTAAACTGATCCATCATTACTGAATAAAAAAACCTAATTTCTCAACAACAAAAAAAAAACATACAGTTAGAGCTGTCAAATTAATTAATATCATATTACATATACAGTGTATATACACTGGTCCCTGAAGGGAGTGGTAGGAACTTTAGGCGCATAGCCAGGCCTAGGTTTCAGTACAACATGGTTGTCACCCGGCCCGAAATCTAGGCACGATTCGTCGACCGAAAATGCCTGCAGGTCCCCTACCCTCTTGATAGAGGCCAGTGCAACCAGCAGCGAAGTTCATGGAGAGAAGCTTTAAGTCTGCAGATTGAAAAGGCTCAAAGGGAGAATCCTGGAGTACTTGAAGCACCGGGGAAAGGTCCCAAGAGTGTATCCTGGAGTACTTGAAGCACCAGGGAAAGATCCCAAGAGTGTATGGAAGGTCCCAAGAGTGTATATCCTCCCCCCCAAAGGAACCTGATGACCAGGTCATGCTTTCCTACTGTTTTGCCATCTATGTGGTCGTGATATGCTGAAATAGCGGCAGCATGTACTTTGAGGGTGGAGGGAGACAGCCTTTGCTTCCACCCTTGCTGCAAGAAGGAAAGCACGGGCCCTATCAAACATCTTCGGGGGTCCTCCTCTCAGCGAGAAGAACACCACTCGGCGACTGTCACGAGGAGCATGAGGGACTGTCACGAGGAGCATGAGTTCTGGGAACCAGGTTAGGGTGGGCCAATAGGGAGCCACCAGAATGACCTGCTCCTCATCCTCCCTGAATTTGCACAGAGTCTTTGCAAGTATGCTCATTGGGGGAAACGTACATTTTTGAGGGCACCGGGGCCAGCTGTGTGCCAGTGCGTCCGTGCCGAGTGTTCCGTCGGTCAGGGAGTAAAACAACTGGCAGTGGGAGGTCTCTGAGGAGGCAAACAGTTGCCATTCTCCTGGGAGCACAGCTTCTGGGGTGCAACCACAGAAACCGAAAATTCTCATGTGTCCAAATTTCAATCTTAACCGTTCTATTTTATCAGAAACGATCTTAAAACAGGGCTTTAAGTGTAAAATACCGAACTATGGACTGCAGCTTTAAATAAATGCAGCCTTGGTGCACTAAGTGCTAATTGCAATAAATATAGATCCTAGACTAGGTGAAAATAGCAGTATTTTTTTTTTTTGTGATATGCTATTTACACTAAGTGCAAATAGCAATAGATCATATTTACACTATATAAAAATAGCAGTATTTTCTTTGCAATAAGGAATAGTAGTTAGATACTATTTGCACCTCAGTATATTAGTACATTATGAAACAGTATGCAATAATAACATATTGAGTGTAAATTATTATATTTATTAAATATATGCCGCCTTATTTGGACAATAAAGCCCTCCCTACACCTACCCTATTATTAAATAACCGTTCGGCACTTTAATTCCACTCTTCACATATTTTCTTCATATTTATTGAAATTAAAATGCCTTTCCAATCTGATATGCGATGGGAAAAGGGAGAAGAACGAGTTCCTCAAACGGCAGATTCGATCTCTGGTCGATCGCGTCAAAACTATCTGCAATATGCCTTATTCCCTATGCCACTGATGCTGATAGTTTTTTTGTACTTTTTTCTGGCCCAACCAGACATTGGTGGGTGGAGTTAGTGTAAATAACCTCAGCCAACAAGTCAGGCTATTTGCATTTAGTGTAAATAGACACTCCAAACTTTTAAATGTTGGTATGAATCCTAATGATGAAGTGCCTTCAGGGATGCCTGGTTGAAGCTTTATTGGTAATGATTCTCACAAAACCATCCATTTTAAACAAAAAAAAAATACATTCATGAACCGAGTGGTTTGTATGTTTATTTAGTGGCTCATCATCTCCAAAGCAAACACTAACTTCAGCAGGTGTATGGAGGGGTCACATTGAAGAGAGCAGGTCTGTGTCTCAGACAGCGCTGGGTACGTTGGGTTACCCGAAGCTGTTACAGCTCTCTTTCTTGTAGGAGCTCGCTCAGGTTTTCAGGACATATTTCAGATTTTCAGACTCCCAAGTTAGCCAAAGAGATAAATACTGAAGACAAAGAAATAGAATTAAAAAAACTGAAAACTGGAGCGAGATCAAATCTCAGGAGAGGAAAGCAAACAGTCGTAGTCTGTCGAGATCGCTGTGTGTTTGTTGTCTCTGAATGCAACATTAGATTCCAAAGGCTGGGTCTGGGTTTAAAAGGATGAAGGGTATGACGGGCAGCACAAATGTAGTAGCCATATCATCATGTTTTTTTTTTTTTTGAGGACTGACCTTTACCATGAATACATCTCTCTTTTTTTTCACATTTGGAGTATGATTTAGTGAAAGTGAGTCCTCTTCAACGGAATGGTATATGGCCCTTTAATTCCAGGGAAAACAAGCTGTTAGGGAGTACTGACTCTATATATTTATATAGCCATGTTATGATATTAAATGTTTAAAATCACATATGCGTGCTGTTTGGGTGTCCACATACTTTTGGCCATACTATATTTGATTGGTTTAGTGAAAGCAAGAATAGAGTCATATTCAAATTCAAATCTATTATTAATCTCCTGCCCAGCTCTCCAGTTCTCTCTTACTTCAATACTGTGCTGCTATGATAAACTATTGATGGAGTTGAAAATTTTTTAAGGGAATGGGATGAAAATTGGTGCTGATACCTTGTATTCTATGTAGGAATTCTGTTGCTCAGTTTGGGAGGTCTGAACATCACTGACTGCCATTGTTTGCTGCCATTGGCATTCCTCACATAGCAAATAGGCCAAACCAAAATGTTTCCTTCTCATAAATGAAGCACTTGAGGACACTTGGCTATGATGGATTAAATAATTAAAACTTCTGGACTTTTTCTTCTACTCTTTGATCTCGGTTGATTTGTTTGGGCATTTATGAAACACATCGGCTTGGATAAGTTCTGAACACGGATAGTTTTGGTCAGCTTTCAAGTAATTCTCTGATGGTTTTGGATATTAGTAATTCATATTTTATTTATATAAAAAAAATGTTGGCCAATATTTATATTATTATACCATTTTACACTAGTTAAGATGAACATTTTGTGCAATGTTTTTCAGTCTTGGTGTGTGATTGAAAGGTTATTTTTGAAACTGAACAGAGCAACATCTTCTTTAGGTCACCAAACAACATGATGTAGCTTTAAATTAGACCCTTACAGAGCTCCTAAAGGGCAGAGGTGGAAAGAGTAATAAAATATTCTACTCAAGTAAAAGTACTACTACTTCAATGAAATTTTACTTAAGTACAAGTAAAATTACCGGTCAAAAAATCTACTCAAGTAAAAGTAAAAAGTAGCTTATTTAAAATGTACTCAGAGTAAAAGTTACTGAGTTACTTTTTTAACAGCGGGGGTGGGGGACTCTCCCGTGTATGGTGGTAATGGTAGGAGATTTTCACAGTATGATAACGTCTCAGAAAATATCACGGTTTACAGTATTAATCAATTATTAAATAAATAAATTGTATTAAATTATGGTTATTATAATTATTATTATTATTATCATCAGTTAAAATGACAGTTAAATTAATGAAAACAGGTTTTTTTTGTTGTTTTTTTTTGCTTTTATTATAACAAACTTGAAACCATTTGTTTGTTTTGTTAATTAAAAAATTTCAATTTCAATAAAACATGTCTAATCAATTAAATTTGATAATTGATAATGAATTAGATTAACAACTTATTTTTAACGTTAATAATTTATTAAAATGTTTAAGAATAATATTGTCCTATGAAATGTATTTATTCAGAAAATGAATGTTTCTTTTTATGATTTAATCCAAATATATTATCAAAAACGGTGGTAATCAAATTTAAATTTAAACTTGTGTCCTTTTGGGGAAGCGCTGCAAAAACGGATTTACTAAATTAAACCATGGAAAAAAAATATATTTCTTTAATGTTTAAAGAAAATGTATTATTATTGTTGTTGTTATTATTATTATTTTGAGAAGTAGAATAGTAATATATTTCTGTCATAATTTCGCCTAGTAGGCCTAAAACCGAACTTTTATTTTGACGGGTTGTAGTGAAGACCAAAAATGTAGAAAAGTATTTCAAAGTGTAGTTGACAATGGTTTTGTTTTTCTCAAATAAAATGATGAAAATGCTCATTAGGCGTTCTCTCAGAGCAGCTCTGGAAATGTTCATGTATTCATATCCTCAAATTGTTTGTGAGACGCTGAAAACACCATGAAACGTCACGCCTACTTGAGTATGTAAGTTAGTAGAAAAAGCGGCGCAGCTCAGCAGAACAAATAGGGATATATTTACATGCAGTATTTTTGTGCTTAAATATTCAAAGACCATGTCGCGATTGTATTTATTGCACAGTTCTACTTTCCATGTATTCATGCATCCATTATTTTGCGTGTTTTACGTGACATCTGTGTTATGTGAATTCCATTTTCATGACTGGATTCTGGGATTCCCTCTGCATCACGTAAATTATTCGGCCTTAAATTATAATCGGGACATACCTTTATCTGCTGGAGGGATGGTGTGTCCTATGTATATCCTCCTTTTGCAGCCACTTTGCGTCCACATTTTTTGCAAATTGGATATTTATCCTCGAGTACAACCACGTTTTTTTTCTACAAAGTATTTTCGTACTGGCCATAATCTGCTTCATAAGAATTCGAGGGCGCGTCACCTTTCTTGCGCGTTTGTTCTCCCGCCCTTTAACCAATGCAGTAGTTTCCGGAGTGTGATTTTTTTTTTTTTCTCCCTTGTATTATTATTTTTTACTCAGTAACGGATATGATTTCAAATGTAGCGAAGTAAAATACTTCAAACAAAACTTGCTTAAGTAAAAGTAAAAGTACAGATTTTAAAAACTACTTTAAAAAGTAGAAGTACACAAAAAAACTACTTAATTACGTAACGCGAGTAAATGTAATTCGTTACTTTCCACCTCTGCTAAAGGGACATGGTGATGGAAAAAAATGGGAGAAGGGAGGAAAATATATATTTCAGTGCTTTTAATTTCTCACGCAAAAGTTTTGCGTTCCCCTGAGAAACTTTGAAAAATTCGGTCTATGGTGGGGAAAGGATTAAAAGTTTTGCAAGTGAATGCAATTTTCCTGGGGTGAACGCAAATATTTTGCCAGCGAACCCAAAGTTTCTCGGGGGAAGGCAAAATATATGCTAGAGAATGCAAAAGCATGGACATATTTTTCCTCCCATTTCATATTTTTTTCCCTTCACCATGTCTCTTTAGGGGCTCTATAGACCATCGCTAAATATATCTAACAACAAAGCTTATTGCAACAGCACATATTTAGATTCTGCATACACTAGACATTACATCCTACAACAGACACCACACATTCAGTGCTAGTCTTTGAGGTTGAAAACCATTAGCCAAAGCCAACAAGGTTGGCTCTTGAAAAGAGAGATCCAAATGCAGTCAAACAATAATATTTGCAGACACTAAATCCAGCCAGAAATGAAAGAGAAATGTCATGAAGACTGTATTGTGTTCATCCTGTCTTATGAAAGCTCTGCAGCCTGAGTGTTTAAATAATACATTAAATGTACCATGGAGATTGAAAGGATCATGTTAACAATTAAACTGCCATGTAACAATCAGAAGCGTGAAGAATTTGAGTTCCCTTTCGAGGGAACTCTACACTGCGTCGAGAATCGACATTTTGGGGACACTCCCTAAGCGTGCGCCTCTGAAGTATGAATGAAACTAATCCAATCCTGATTGGTGTTGCGTCGTGACGTAACATGTGACGGCATACCCGGAAGTATAAAAGTGACGCTGTCACAACACACACTAGCTTTCGCTCTTCAGCAAGCGCTCTGTGTTGAAACTGTCTGTCTTATTTGGTGTTGTTTGTCAATCAGTTGATCAGAAATGGCCAGCGAACAATTTAAAAGATGTGTGCATCCTTGCCCTCGTTTTATTACGGGTGGGGACACACATGCTTTGTGTATGAATTGTTTGGGAGCGCAGCATGCACAAGCAGCTCTTGAGGGAGCTGTTTGTGCAGACTGTGAAGCACTTCCTATTAGAGTGCTGCGCTCTCGGCTGGCGTGCTTTGATGAGCACGGTCAGGCTCGCGTTCCCCACGGTTCTGGTCCCGCGTCCGTTGAGGCGGCGCGGCGATTTAGATCGCGGGGTTCGCAGCGGGATCTTGCAGATGAGAATGAGACTGCTGCGGCACTTTCTCATTCTTCATCTGAGGATCCCGTAGCCCCTGAGAGTGGTACAGGAGCCCGCATCGCGGCTTCTCCTGCCCACGATCAGGTCCCAATGCTTGAACTCTCTGCTTCCGAGGAAGTGGATGTGCTCAGCATTGACGCGGATGACCGTGATTTGGGCGCGCCAGTTCACGGCCAAAGCTATGAGGAGCTGGTAGAGGTTGTGACTCGTGCTGTGGCCAGACTTAACATCAGCTGGCCACATGATGAGCAGGGAACGCAAGTGAAAAGCAAGCTTGATGAGCGTTTCCTGCAGCACAGGCCACAACCTCAGCGCCGGGCTAACTGTTTTCCCCAAATCTTACAAATAAAGAGATAGAAACTTTCCTGGGAAAAACCCCACTCTTTTTCATATCACATTCATTAAATGATTATTTGAATGTGGTGGGTGTGAGATGGGCGGGTTATGGGACGATTTTTACAGGCGTACCATGGCACTAAACGTACCATAGCTTATTGTAGCAGTTATGATGGTTGAGAGACATCAGTGGATTAATTTGTCTGGTATAAAAAAATGGAAGACAAATATTTTCTGCTGAACGCTCCGCTATCACCTTCTGGCCTGTTCTCCGACGCTGTAACTTCAATCGTCGACAGGTTTTATGAATAAAAAAAATAAAAAAAATAAAAACATATATATATATAAAAAAAATAAATAAAAAAAAATAAATATATATATATATATATATATATATATATATATATATATATATATATATATATATATATATATAATATATATAATATAAAACTATATATGTTGTCCCGCCGTTTTTGAACGTTTCGGGCTACATCGATTTCCAGCGAACGCACACCGTGGCGTTCACCCCAAGAGCTTGCAACCGGGCACTGACTATGGTCACAAAATTTTTCTAGACTTTTTCCTGCCGGTCATCTGCTTCAGGAAGTCGAGAATAGTGCTCGAGAAACACCCGAGGCCGGTCCCAAGGGGCTGGTTCCCTTAGTAGATTTTGTAGAATGGCAACGCCTTCCAATTATCTATATGGGTCCTGAATATTTTTAAATATGGGTACGGACTGCAGTTCGGTTACCGACCTCCCAGCTTTTTTGGGGTCGTACCGACCGCAGGGGTTCCAGAACAGGCTCGGGTTATGGAACAAGAGGTACAGACTCTACTGGAGTTAAGGGGCCATAGAGAGTGTTCCCCTACCAGATAGAAAGTCCAGGTGTTATAGCCGGTACTTTTTAGGTTCCAAAGGAGGATGTTGGACTGAGGCCAATTTTAGATCTAAGGCTATTGACTTGTTCTTTGAGGAGATCCATGTTCAAAATGCTTACAATTTCCATTATCGGAAACCAAATCAGATCCGAGGACTGGTTTGGCATGGTAGATCTAAATGTTGGGGCTGTCCACTCAGTTGCAGGGCAACCGATGTTGTTCTTCCAGCGGGGCCCGGAAATGATGTGTATTGCCCGCCGTCTATGACGCTTCAGGCCGCATCATTTTCCAGGGAACGCACTCTGCATCGTCTGTCCTCGAGAAATAAAAAACGAGCATCAGTTATGGTCACGAAAACCGTATCGACTACAGCCTGCCGGTTTTCCGCTTCAGGCAGTCGAGAAGGGTGCTCGGAAACCACCAGAGACCAGTCTCGAGAGGCTGGATCGGATGTGGTTCTTGCAGCAGGGCCCGGGAACGATGTGTATTGCCCGCCGTCTATGACGCTTCGGGCCGCATCATTTTCCAGCGAACGCACTCTGCGTCGTTTTTCCTCGAAAAATAAAAAACGAGCATCAGTTATGGTTACAAAAACCGTATCGACTACAGCCTGCCGGTCTTCCGCTTCAGGCAGTCGAGAAGGGTGCTCGGAAACCACCAGAGGCCAGTCTCGAGAGGCTGGTTCTCTTAGATCGGGTTCTTCCGTTCGGCCTAGCACTCTCTCCCCGCATGTTCATGTGTAGGTTTATGGATGTAACTCTGGCTCCACTGAGGCTTCAGGGCATCCGTATACTGAATTACTTCGACGACTGGCTCTTATTGGCCCAGTCTCGAGAAATGGCAGTTCGGCATTGAGATGTCGTCCTTGGCCAAAATTAGAATCGGGGGTTGAGACTCAACACTAAGAAAAATGTGTTGGAACCAGCTCAGAAGACTGCTCTTCTGGGCATGAAATGGAATTCGGTTACAATGCAGGCACGTATGTCTCCCGCTCGTATCGAATCCATCCTGGCCATGGTGTCCGGGATAAAGCTAGGCCAGGCCATCACTGTAAAGCAGTTTCAAAACTGCTGGGCCTAATGATAGCGGCATCCAACATTATACATTTGGGCCTTCTACACATGAGGCCCCCTTCAGTGGTGGCTGAGAGCCAAGGGTTTTTTTCCCTCAAGGGAAATCTGTTCTGTATAGTCAGAGTTACGCGCAGATGCCTTCGTTCTCTGGTAATTTGGAAGAAACCTTGGTTCCTATCCCACAGGCCAGTGCTGGGAGCGTCATGTCGTCGGAAAACCGTTTCGACAGTCGCCTCCCTCACTGGTTGGGGCGCGGTCATGGACGGCCGCTTTGCCAGGGGTCTGTGGCAGGACCATCATCATTCTTGGCACATAAACTGTCTAGAGATGATGGCTGTGTTCAGGGCTTTGAGGAGCTTCCTCCCAGACATTAATGGTTACCATGTCTTAGTACGATCAGACAATACGTCTGTGGTAGCTTATCTGAACCAACAAGGGGGACTCAGATCGCGCCCTCTGTGCAGACTGGCGCATCAGATCATTTTTTGGTCCCAGGGGAAAATACTCTCTATCAGAGCTATGTATATTCCGGGGGTTCAGAATCAGGGAGCAGACATCCTGTCGAGGCAGGGGCTGAGGCCCGGGGAATTTAGACTTCATCCAGATGTGGTGAAGTCAGTATGGGAGAGGTTTGGACCATTGGAAGTGGATCTGTTTGCGTCTCGAGAGACGTCCCACTGTCCACTTTGGTTCTCCCTCTCACATCCAGCCCCACTGGGGTTGGATGCCATGGTACAGGCCCCCGATCGCTCTGCTTCCGGGTGTCCTGGAGAGGGTCCGTCAAGAGGGCATCAGTCTACTTCTGGTTGCCCTAATGTGGCCGACCCGAGTATGGTTTTCAGACATAATATCACTCCTGATAGCTCCGCCATGGCAGATTCCTCTGAGGAGGGGTCTGTTGTCTCAGGCGGAGGGCACAGTCTTCCACCCTCACCCAGAGCTGTGGAAGCTGTGGGTCTGGCCTCTGAGGGGGTTCAGTACCTAGATGCTGTTCTATCAGCTGGAGTGGTTGAAACCATACTTAGCTCTAGGGCTCCGTCTACTAGGAGATTATATGGCCTCAAGTGGAATGTCTTTTCCACTTGGTGTAGAGAACAGGAGTTAGATCCAGTTAACCCTCTAGGCGCCACGGTCGAGTTTACTCGACAAGATGTGGCACTGAATAAAACGGCCGATTTTGTCAAATTGGGTGTCAAATTTCATTCGACCTCCCCTCCACTGGATGGCAGACATGTCATACTTCATCCCCGAATCAAAAAAACGTCATGTTTCTATACAAAATGTTCGAGTTAGAGCGCATTGAATCAGTGCGATCAAAAGCGGAGCTAGTGTGCGAGTGAGCCATGTTATCAGAGCCTCTCCGCAATCGCGGCGACAGTATTGTGGTGGAGACTTTGTCTAATGCCACTGGCTATGTTAGACGAGGTCGAAGTATTCATAAGACAGTTAGGAGGCAACGTGGAGGCAGGGTGAGGAGTCGCAATGACAACGACAGTAGTCCGAGCTGTGCACACTCGGCGCGCGCGCGAGATAGATCTGGCCGCGCTGCTCGTATCATGTCACTCATGATCTGTGCGAGTGAGCGTTTGAACTAAACAGGTCTTGTCTACTTGTGTTTGTATGTCATATGAATAATATATATGTGCCCCATACATGGAATAAGAGTGCCTACTGTATTTAGTAAATGGAAAATCTCTACCACTACATGCATTCGGTTTGTTTCTACCATTTATTAGTAATGATTTACACAGTTTGTTTACTACTTACTATATACCTGAGCATTCAGTATTGTGTAATATAGCATACAGAAGGTGATGGACATTTTGGGGGGAAATAAGTGCTGCATTTTATCATTTAAACATGTGACTTTTCATGAAAACTCTATAATCCAAGATTGCCACCACCATATGACGTCATAATATGCAAATTAGATGGGAAAATGTAATCCCTACATAAACTTTGGGTCATCCTTAATATTTCTCTAATTTACAGAAAGTCTCTATCTTTTATCACTTTTAAAGATATAGCCTTTTGAAATTAAGATGTCAAAATCGAACGTTTTAGGAAAAAACCTCTGGCGCCTAAAGGGTTAACTGCCCAGTGGCTTCAGTTCTGGAGTTTTCTTCAAAATCGTTTTTCTGCGGGTCTCTCCCCTTCCACACTTAAGGTGTACGTGGCTGCCATTGCGGCTTTCCATGCGCCTTTAAGTGATGGGCCTCTGGGGAGGCACCAGTTGGTCATTCGTTTTCTCCGTGGTACTCGGAGGATGAGACCGACAACCAGGTCCAGGGTTCCTGCCTGGGACCTGGCAATAGTTCTTGAAGGGTTATCCCTGGCCCCCTTCGAACCTTTGCAGTCGGCTTCGCCTAAAGACTTAACGCTAAAAGTGGTATTTCTCTTGGCTATTACCTCACTTAAGAGGGTGGGAGATTTCCAAGCCCTGGTACACCAGCTTGCTTGGAGTTTGCCCCTGGCAGAGTAAAGCTTTTTTGCACCCGAGTCCGGGCTACGTGCCTAAAGTATCGAATACGGCTCGGTCTACAGTTCTTCAGGCATTCCATCCTCCACCTCATGTGTCGGCAGAAGAAGAGAAGCTTAATTGCTCTGCCCCGTCAGAGCTTTGAGCGTGTACCTTGAGAGGTCCTCTTCTTGGAGAAGGTCGGACCAATTATTAGTATGTTTTGGGTCACCTAAGAAGGGGCTCCCGGCATCCAAGCAAACTATTAGTTTTTGGATTGTTCAGGATATTATTGAGGCTTACAAGGTGCGCGATTTGCCTTCACCTTTAGCTGTAAGGGCTCACTCAACTAGAAGCATGGCTTCTTCTAGGGCCCTTCTTTCGGGAGTACCTCTACAGGAGATCTGTGAGGCAGCCGGTTGGGCTACTCCACATACTTTTATTAGGTTCTAAAGTCTCCACCTTCTTAGTATGCCTGGCGCACACGTGCTCAGTCCTTGCTGAGTGCCTAAACAGTTTCACTCCGGGACAGGCCTATTCGGTGCGTGGCCTAGTGGGCACTCGTTCCCCAAAGTGTCGATTCTCGACGCAGTGTAGAGTTCCCTCGAAAGGGAACGTCTCGGGTTATGACTATAACCCTTGTTCCCTGAGAAGGGAACGAGACACTGCGTCGTTCTGCCACGCCCCTTGAGGCCTTGGAGCGTCTTGCTTCATCGCGAGGCTAGTGTGTGTTGTGACAGCGTCACTTTTATACTTCCGGGTATGCCGTCACATGTTACGTCACGACGCAACACCAATCAGGATTGGATTAGTTTCATTCATACTTCAGAGGCGCATGCTTAGGGAGCGTCCCCAAAGTGTCGATTCTCGACGCAGTGTCTCGTTCCCTTCTCAGGGAACAAGGGTTATAGTCATAACCCGAGACGTTTTCCCTCTGTTAGGATCTCAGTCACACTGTGTACTGAGTGTAATCGGATCGCAATTGGCCACATTAAAAACCATGTGAAAATTACATATTGAGGTGAGATCACTGGATTTGAAGACGCCGTAAATGCAAATGTGTGTAGAGTTGGGCAGCAAATAATCATTGTCATTTGTTATTAAATGTAATGTATACATATAAGATGAATATTTCTAAAATAAATTGAAATGTATATAAAAAATAAAAACTCTTTTTGGTTACAAACTTTATTTCGATAATCCACTTTAGACATTCTAATAACTATAAGTAACTTTGCAGCTACATGTCAACTGACTCTCATTAAAGTATTAGTAGACTGTAGTAGACTGGTAGTTTATGATTAGGTGTTAGGGTTCAGGTTAGGAGAATAAGTTGACTTGTAGTTGCCAAGTTACTTATAGTCAGTATGTCTGTTGGGGGACCAACACAATAAAGTGTTAGCAAATATTAAAGGGTTAATTCACCCAAAAATTAAAATGATGTCATTAATGACTCACCTTTATGACGTCCCAAGCCCGTAAGACCTCCTTTCATCTTCGGAACACAGGTTAAGATATTTTAGATTTAGTCCGAGAGCTTTCTGTCCCTCCATTGAAAATGTATACATACGCTATACTATCCTTGTCCAGAAAGGAAATAAAGACATCATCAAAGTAGTCCATGTGACATCAGTGGGTTAATTAGAATGTTTTGAAGCATCGAAAATACATTTTGGTCCAAAAATAACATAAACTACGACTTTATTCAGCATTGTATTGTCTTCCGGTTCTGTTGTTCTGTTGTGGGCTGTGAGATTTCACGTAGTGAAACTGCGCAAAGCTTCTGTGTTGCTCGTCACACGTAGGCTCACTATTGGCCGACGCTGGTCATGTGTGTGATGCGTGTGACGTACAACCTAGAAACTTTGCGTAGTTTCACTACGTGAAATCTTGAGGCCCACAGAGAAGGAAATGAATAGTTGAATAAAGTCATTGTTAGGGCCCAAGCCTTGAAAAGGCGCAGAGCCCTATTGTTTTCCTTAGGATTATTAGGGCCCAACCCCTGAAAGGGCGCAGAGCCCTATTGTTTTCCTTAGGATTATTAGGGCCCAAGCCCTGAAAGGGCGCAGAGCCCTATTGTTTTCCTTAGGATTATTTATTTTTTTCTCTTTTATTTTTCTTACGACTATTTGGGCACTTTTGGGGCCCTTAACATGCTCCAAAACTCTTGAAACTTTGCACACGTCAGAACCCGCGGCCATCAGGGCCGGGCTAAAGCTGGTTCCCGGGCGTGGCCGGGGGGCTCGACAGCGCCCCCTGGAATGGGGTCTGAAATCTTGGTCTATAAATCAAACACGCTTGCATGTAATAATATGAAACTTGGTACACAATATAGATCTCATCGGTTCATATATACTTCATACTCATACTTTTTACCCCAGCCCAACAGGAAGTCGCCTATTTAGGGTTGTTTGTAAAACGCATGCAAAGGAATTTAAAGTACTTTTCCTAGAGAATTCAAAGAAATGCCACGCAACTCGGTCAGTGTGAAGTCAAGACATTGAGGATGAAAATTTGCGAGGGGATTTTTGATATCTTGAACGATTTTTGATATCTTGAACGGTTTGGCTGTGGCGAGGAAACGAAATTATGGAGAGATACGTGAAACAGGAAGTGTGTTATAACTTCAGCATGCATTAATTGATCTTGATGAAACTTCAGCAGTGTGTTCGCTGTAAGAGGACGATCACATGGATGTGACTATTGTGAGTCAAAGTTATGGCGCCACCAACTGGCAGCAGGAAGTGTGTCACTTTCAAAATGCTTTGATATCACCCTCTTATTTTTACCCGATTTGCTTCAAACTTCATCTGTATAATGTAAATACACGGCAGATGTAGACCTGTGAATGGATTCTTGATATCTTTGATACTGTTGCCGTGCCAAACTATCAAACTTTAAAATTATTTTAGGATGCTTTTGAGACTCTTAGCATTCTTGAAATTGCATGAAAATCGACAGACATGTCACATTTATTAGCCAGTAGACATGTGCAAAGTTTCAGAAACAGGCGTTGTGCAGGGGCTAAGTAGCACCACCTTTTGACAAAAGTGAGAGGGTTAGTTTCCTAGTTTTACCTACAGTCATAAACTCGGTAGGCATATTGTTCGGATCAAGCCGGACAACTTTCTAATTTACAGTCATTAGCTCCGAACAACAGGAAGTCAGATATTTTGGTTTGAATGTGGATGTTTTGGAGTAATCTCTGTCCCTCTCTCCGCGTACCTCTGTGTCTGTGGGGGGAGGGGGATGTGTCTGTTTGAGTGAGAATGCTTTTAATTATTGTTGTTCAAGGTTTCGGGGGCTTTTGGGGCCCTAAACATGCTCTAAAACTCTTGGAACTTTGCACTCGGGTCAGAACCCGCGGCCATCAGGGCCGGGCTGATGCTGGTACCCGGGCATGGCAGGGCGGCTTGACAGCCCCCCCTGGACTGGGATTCGAACACTTGTCCATAAATCAAACACACTTGCATGTAATAATATGAAACTCGGCACACATATAGATCTCATTGGCTTGAAGAACTTCCGTGCTCTAAGTTTTACGACAGCCCAACAGGTAGTCGGCTATTATGGTTTGTTTGGAAACGCATGCCCCTGAAATTCGATTTACTTCTCCTTGGGAATTGATCGGATTGCAACCAAACTCGGTCAGCATGAAGTCAAGACATTGAGGATTATAAATGGCCAGCTGATTTTTGATATCTCGAACGGTTTGGCCGTGGCAAGGAACTTAATTCATGACTAAAAAAGGACACTTAAAGTGTGTTAGAACTTAGTTCGTTTTACCTACAGTTACAAAACTTGCTGTGTATATTGTTCTCGTCAAGCCGAACAACTTTATTTTTTACACTCATTAGCTCGGACCAACAGAAAGTCAGATATTTTGGTTTGAATGTGGTCATTCTCTCTCTGAGCCTACGTCTCTGTTTCTGTGCCTGTCTGTGTGTGTGTGTGTGTTTGTGGGGGGGGGGGGGGGGGGGGGGGGGGCTAGATTAACCATTTCACTGTTGTGTTGTTTGGCCTGCATTAAAAAAGAAAATAAATGTCTTAAGCCTTGTATTTTTTAAATACGTTTTTATAAGGCATATAACCAGTTTAATTGTAGTGCATTGACAATAGTTTCATATAGCTAATTAGTTTATTAATTAAATTAACTTGGTCAATAAACTTGGTCTGAAAATTTGGTCCATAAATCAAACACACTAGCATGTAATAATATGAAACTCAGTACTCTCATCGGGCCGAACAACTTTAAGCCAGCCCAACAGGAAGTCGGCTATTTTGGTCTGAATGTGGATGTTTTGAAAAAAAAAACAGCCTTTACATTTTTACTCACTCCTCTTAAGTGGTTTATTTTATTCCCACCAAACTTTTTCAAAATGATGAAAATACATTAAAGATGCAAAATTGTTAACGGATATTGAATATCTCAAACGGTTTTGCTATGGCGAGGGATTATGTCAAAAAAGAATCAGGAAACGTCTCATATCTTCTAAAAATGTAATTATACACCATTTATTTTTATATATATACAAATATTAAAACTAAACTCATTTTATTCTATTTTTTCAATTCAAGTTGTACGAAAAAGTTGAAAACAGGCTATTTAGTGCTATTTGGTTAGAAAAAAAAAAAAATCATACATAGGGCTATACTTCCCGCTTGTGTCCAAAATGATATCAACATAGTACATAAACCTTTTTTATCAGGTATGGTTATTGTATTTATATATAAATTACTGGTGGGCATAGATTGTTTTTTTATCTAGATTAATCTCAATGTAATCTTGGAATTAATCTAGATTAAAATGGCTCATTTGAATTCTGGCGAAGGCCTTCAAAATATGTATGCTACCCAAATAAATAACCTCGCAGGTAGTTTGTAATATGGGCAGGGGCGGAGCTAGACTCTCAGTACAGTGGGGTCAGAGCTTCATCATGGGGCTCTCTGCTGCCAAGTCATTTTAAAATTAAACCCATAAAAAAAAAAAAAAAGAAAAAAACGTAAAATATCTGATGAATGCATATGTAATAATGTGTCACTTGTTGAGCCAAGTAAGCTTATGTTAAATAAAACACAAAAATAATCTCGTTCTTTTCCTTTAATGCGCCCAATTTATATTTTCTCTCCATTTTCGTAATTATTCTCTACATTATACATTCGCACCTCATGGCACCCACTGTACTCCTGAGGCAAGTAGGCCTGCCTTATATGCTGTGTTTCAGTTCATTTATGACTCACAAGACGAGTTTCAGTTCACGCGCCGGCCCCTCTGTGTCGTGATTATCTATTGTTTGCTATAGGCAATTGGTTGATGAAACATTGATTAAAATTAATGGGCCCTAATTATATGTGTGTGAGTGTGTATATATAAATATATATAGCTACGAGCAGTGATTACGGGCCCAAGCCGGTGGCACCACAACCCCGGTTATAGCGCCACTAACTGGCAGCAGGAAGTGTGTCACTTTCAAAAAGCTTTGAAATCACCCTCTTATTTTTACCTGATTGCTTCAAACTTCACTACTATGATGTAAACACATGGCAGATGTAGACCTGGATGTAGACTTGACCTTTCAGAAGGTTGCTCACGCATACTTTGTGGTTGATATGTGCCCTCAATGCACACTTTTGCAGAGCCCACACCAATGCAAGCTCTACAGTAGGGCTGTGCAATATGAACAAAATAATCACATTGCGATTTCTTTATGAATATTGCAATTGCGATTTTATTTGCGATTTTGGCAATTGTTTTTGCTTTTTCAAACATGCTACGTTCTAAATGTATTTAGTGCACAAGAAGTGCATAACAAAACATTTCACAATGAAATAACATTAATATTAACAGTTTGATAAACAAAACTGTAATATTTAAAACAGGCAACAAAATAAATTAATGTTAACTAACCTAAATTCCAGTCATAAAAATGAAATGAAAAATGAAAAAAACATACTGTGTACAGTATTAACTGCTTGATAAACAAAATTGTCATAAATTGTGTCAGACAACAGACAATTAAGATTAACTTAACCTAAACTCCTGTCATAACAATAAATAAAAACTAACAGAATTCAAAACCAAAACCTCTTAAAGGTTTTTTGCAAGGAAAACCAGCATGTCCACCATTTCTGGTTTTAAGTATGAACGGTGACATGTCACCGTTTCCCCCAGTACTAAACACTCTCTCTGAAGGTGAGCTGGTGGCAGGAATAGCTACAAAGATACTTTTGTGCAACCCTGCTCATTCTTGGGAAATTTATCTGATGGAGTCTCCACCATTGTCAGGATTCTCTCTGCTTGTGCTACTCCAAGATTCATATGTATCCTTTGACATACAGAGCAGAAATAATATTACAGGTAAATATTAAAAAGTCCTAAAAAGAGTGTTTATCTTAAGAGATGACAGTTTCATCCAGTTTACATAAATTAACTCACCTTGTGGGAACTCATATCCATATCAGACATGACCCTGGCCTTAATGTTTGGAAGTTTATCCTCATCAGTGTAGCTGGTTTTGAATCTTGGATCCAAAAATGTTGCTATGTCCAGAAGATCTTGGGTAGTTTCATCCTCATATGTTTGTTGATGTAGTTAAGAATTTTATATTGTATAGTCTTTTTCAGGTCAGTATCTTCATTCTTCACTGCAAGTATCTTGGTGTTCAACAGATGAAGAACTGGTTTAACGTAGGATACACTGATGTAGTTTTCACTGGAAAGGGCATCCGTGAACTCCTGAAGTGGACCCAGTGCCTTACTTACAGATTCTAGAACATCTGTGTCTTCCCATTGTGGTACTAGGTGTCTTGTTTTACGGTCAGCTGAAAGGACCTGAGACAATGCCTTCTGTTGCTCCAAAACCCTGTCTATCATTTGTTGCATTGAGCCCAATCTTGTCGGGCATGATGTTATGAGGGCATGTTGGGGAAGCTGAAGTTCTTCCTGGGCTTCGGCTAACATCATCTTTTTTTTCCAACTGTGGGAAAAATGTCCCACAATCTTTTTGCACAAGCCGTTGGCTCGGGAAATGCGAGGTTCATCCTTGATTGCATTTTCTAAAAAGAAATAATTGCAAAACATGATGAAAATGTGTAATATTGTAAGTATTGCATGCATTTAAATATAACTATTGGGTAATACTTTACAATAAGGTGCTATTTGTCAACAATTAGTTAAAGGTGCAATGTGTATTATTTCTGAGGATCTATTGACAGAAATGCAATATAAGATCCATAACTATGTTTTTCAGTGGTGTATAAAGACCTTACTTAATGAACCGTTATGTTTTTATTATACCTTAGAATGAGTCATTTATATCTACATAAGCGCGGGCACCCCCTTAAATGAAGGTCGACATATTGTGACGTCATGTTTCTACAGTAGCCGACAGCGAACACACAGCGCTACAGAGTTTGCTATGTGGGGAGATATGTGCTGCTGGTTACGTCGGCCACCGTAGCTTCTCCTTAGATTTTGAGAAGGGAGGGATAGGCCGTAAGTGGCTTTCTGCTTGCAATTCGCAAATCTCACCACTAGATAGATGCCGTTAAAAATCACACACTGCACCTTTAATGCATTAGCTAAAATGAACTAACAATGAACAATACTAATACAGCATTTATTAATGTTAATTCATGTTAATTTTAGGATTTACTAATACATTATTAAAATCAAACGTTGTCACTGTTTAACATTAGTTAATGCACCATGAACTAACATGAATAACTAGTGTGATTTTGTATTTAATGTATTATGCTAAAATGAACATGAACTAACATTAATAAATGCTGTATTAGTTGTTACATACTATTGACACGAACTAACATTAACAATAATAAAAAAAATGCTGAAAAACTAAATAGTTCATTGTTAGCTAATGTATTTAATTACTACTGTTAACAAATATCACCTTATTGTAAAGTGTTCCCAACTATTGTCAAGTTAAAAATACTAAAGTTCATAACATTATAATACATTTTTATATTAAACATCTTTGCACAATTTGTTTCTTAATAAAACATATGCCCTACAAAGTGTCCTAATATTCTTAATATGTAAAGTATAAATATATAATGTACAATAAACTCTAACTTAC
This sequence comes from Tiaroga cobitis, assembly GCA_030578255.1. Classification (NCBI taxonomy): domain Eukaryota; kingdom Metazoa; phylum Chordata; class Actinopteri; order Cypriniformes; family Leuciscidae; genus Tiaroga; species Tiaroga cobitis. Next base: position 17,018,337 of record CM060603.1, read on the forward strand.
CAATTGCCAAATGTAGTCTGTGTCCGAAGCACTGCAATCGTGTCCAGTTGTTCAAAGTGACAGCCTTCACTATATTAGATCCATTGTCTGTGGTAGACACTTGTTGATCTTCACAAAGTCCCCATGATGCTAAAGCTTCTTTTAAACCGTAAGAGATATTTTCTCCAGTGTTATTTTCTGGAAAGTATGCTGTTTGCAAGCATCGACTTTTTATTTCATAGTTGTCATTGATATAATGGACCGTTAAACTCATATACGGCTCTATCGTTCTGCTGGACCACATATCTGTGGTCGTGGCGCAGAATTTCACCTTTTTAAGCTCGTATTCAACGTCCGCCTTACATTTCTCATACATTTCGGGAATAGCAACCCGTGTGAAATAAGTGCGAGACGGCAGCTGGTATCTTTTGTCCAGTGTTTGAATTAGTCTTCGGAAGCCGTCTTTACTGACGATGTACGCAGGCACCATGTCTTTGCATATATGATTTGTGATTGCGTCTGTGATTTCTTTGTGCCGTTTTGATCCTTTCTCATAAGGCCTGACGCTTGCAAATGCTTGAACGATGGATACTTGTTCAGTTGGCTGGCTTTGAGGAGTGCTTTTGTCAGTTTCGCTGGACTTTGTCGACATGCATTGATCATAGAGCTATTTATGGCGCTGTTTTAAGTGTTGAAACAGGTTTGTAGTATTGCCTCGTTTTGTCGCAATAATCGTTTCACAGGTCTTGCAAATTACCTTGCTCTGTGACATATCCTCTCTCCTGAATCCAAAATACTCCCAAACGAATGATGTTGAATTTCTCTTTGGCACCAAATCATTTTTATTCTGACATCCATATTTTACATTCTTTTCTCCCGCTCGCCTATTCTGTTCTCCCACTCAGCTCAGTCGTAATTTGAGCGGTGCGCTGAGTGGGCTCTGATTGGTTTACATCTTGCGCACAAGAATGTAAATAGAAATTAATTAATAAAATTGCAGCCTTATGCGGTTTAGAAATCACATGTGCTCAAATCGCGATTTTTTTGCGATTGTGATTAATTGCACAGCCCTACTCTACAGTACACTTCTTTTCGACAGTCAAAGCAGGGTTACGTTTTTGCGCGTCGTGCACAATAACCCTAAAGGCACCAGGGTGGCCACTGGCTTTATATATATATATATATATATATATATATATATATATATATATATATATATATATAGCTGCGAGCAGCGATGAAGGGCCAAAGCCGGCGGCACTGCCACCCAGGTGAATTTAGGTAGCTTAAGGCACCGGGGTTGCGGTGCCACCGGCTTGGGCCCGTAATTGCTGCTCGCAGCTATATTTATTATTCTTTTTATTATTATTTTACTACCTTTTGGGCACCTTTGGGGCCCTTAACGTGCTTGAAAACTCTTGAAACTTTGCACAGGGGTCAGAACCCGCAGCCATCAGGGCCAGGCTGAAGCTGGTACCCGGGCGTGGCCCCCTGGAATGTTTGAACACCTGTCCATATATCAAACACGCTTGCATGTAACAATCTGAAACTCGGTACACATATAGATCTCATCGGGGCGAACAACTTTCACGCCCTAAGTTTTACGCCAGCCCAACAGGAAGTCGGCTATTTAGGACTGTTTGGAAACGCATGTTCAGGAATTTGAAACACTTCTCCTAGGGAATTCATTCGATCGTCGCCAAACTCGGTGTGCATGAAGTCAAGACATTGAGGATGAAAAATTGCCAGGGGATTTTTGATATCTCGAACGGTTTGGCCGTGGGTAGGAAACACATTTATGGCGAATAATGGAAACAGGAAGTGTGTTATAACTTCTGCATACATTAACTGATCTTGATGAAACTTCAGCAGTGTGTTCGCTGTAAGAGCCCGATCACATGGATGTGACTATTGTGAGCCAAAATTATAGCGCCACCAACTGGCAGCAGGAAGTGTGTCACTTTCAAAATGCTTTTAAATCACCCTCTTATTTTTACCCGATTTGCTTCAAACTTTAGGTGCATAATGTAGACACACGCCAGATGTAGACCTGTGAAAGGATTATTGCTATCTTAGATACTGTTGCCATGGCAACGCATCAAACTTTAATATTCTTTTTGGATGCTTTTGAGACTCTTAGCATGCCTGAAATTGCTTAAAATTGCATGAAACTCGACAGACAGATCACATTTATTAGCCAGTAGACAGAAACGGGCGTGGTGCGGTGACTCAGTAGCGCCACCTTTTGACAAAAGGTGGGGGGTTAGTTTTATAGTTTTACCTACAATCATACAAATCGGTACATACCTTGTTCAGATCGAGCCGAACAACTTTCTAATTTACAGTCATTAGCTCCAACCAACAGGAAGTCAGATATTTTAGTTTGAATGTGGATGTTTTCGAGAGCATTTTCTCTCACTCTCCCTCTGACAGAGAGAATGTACCCTGCCATTCTGTTTGTGTGTGTGTGTGTCTGTGTGGGGAGGGGCTCTTCAAGTGATAGTTTAGTTTAACCCTCTGAGGTCGGCTATCGCGCCGGCGCGATAGTCTCGCTTTTTTCTTATCAGTGCAAAAGAAACTCAAAACACTCTGTTGATTTTGATCTAACATATTAAGTGTTGTACATCATTAGATCCTGATAAGTGTCTATTTTTTTTGTGGATACTCACAATAAAAACAAAGTGTTGTGCTTTTCGCCAAATAAAGAAAAACAAACATGATGCGCGTTCTGCCTTCTCTCTGTCAGTGAAGTCCATTCTGAAACGCGTCCTAAGATTATTTTTAATTCCGCGAATACTTGTCATACAGGCACGAGTGTTTTTCCATAATGAAGCTTGAACTCTCTTCTTTTAAATGAATGAATTTATATAAAAAAAACAAATATTCTCAGCTTATGTAATCTGTATGAAAAGAGAGAGATGTCAGTATTTTTCTTTCCAGCTCATTACACCTAATTACGCGTTAATGTGCCACGCCCACGGAGAGCGCGCGCTATTCAAACGCAAATGATCTAAGACGAGCCGTTCAAACATGCCAACGCCCACCAGCTGGATTATAAAACACATCGTGTTTAGTAAGTATCTTGTACAGCTGTGGACACAGCGTATCCTTTCGCTGTGAGGAATAATACTATCTAATCCTGGAAAATGTACCAGAAGTGCTGGTAGTTTCATTTCGAGGAGCAACGGATCCAGCTGATGTAGTAAGTCATTTATTCTAGTGCTTTGTTCTAATCGTGATATTGAATTTTTCGGACTGTAAACCGCAAAAAGACTGTTTAAATATGAATTGCGTGTCTGTGTGTAGGCTAAATGATGAGTGAACGGCAAAGGCGCGCGCGCTTTGTTTACTACAGTTATACAGCGCGTGTCTGTGCCGTTCATTCACTCTCGCACCTACATTAGTAAACGTTATGTTTACATGAACAACACATACAAACTATATTGCTATAGCCTACTAATATGAGTAAAAATAGACTGAAATATGTTGAAATAAAATGTCTGAATAAGCAACAAGCTGCAAATTCACATGTATATACTAATATATCATACACAATATATTACAGACTAAATATGAATATTTAGACACGGTTTTGTGATTAGTTTTGGATAGATTATAAAGTTTTGACTGTAAAAAAAAAGACTACTGTCACATTAAATAGGTACGCTTTTGTTCACCAATTTCTGCTCATAGTTAAATATACTATAGTATGATGTTTTGTCAAAAATAAAGTAGGTATATTGAATTATCAACTAAGATGTTATTATAGTGTTTGTTCCAATATTCAAACTAATGAATCCTTACCCTTTTTTAATACATATGATAAAATGTATAGTTTTTACAAAGAAATACACTGGAAATATTGTTAACATTGTAATTATTGTTGTAATTGTAACCTATTTGTAATTGGTTACAATTTCTAATTGTAAAATATGTATAGGCTATATAGATCATTTCTTTTGTCCTTGCATTCTTTGGGATCCTGTGACACACCTGTGTGAAAGGGCTAATTAATATGCAGCTCATTATGCGGCACATTATCCGGCCTTTGTCTTCTCAGGTGTGAACACGCCTCCACGCATATTGCTTTTCCAAACCAAAGGTCTCTAATAAAATTTAAATCAGTGTTTGTGTAAATGATTAGGCAGGATGATTTTCAGATCATTTTGAAGCAAAAATTCTAGGCAACAACACTGATTAGTCAAAAGTCTTGTGGACACATATTTAGTATGTGTTTTGTGGCCTTATTTCAGACACTTTAAGTTTTAGTTTTTTCAATAACCATGCATAAGCAATATTCTCTCAAAAATACAAACATGTTTCATAATTGTTGCTGAGAAATTCCGGTAGCCCCGTTTGTGCTATATTGAGTGAATTTACACCTTTGCCATTAACATGTTTATAAATAACTGAAAAAAGCACAAATGTCAGAGCATGTCAGAACACCTCAAGGACCCCAAAAATCCTTAGACCTCAGAGGGTTAAACACCAACTCATACATAGGGCCATACTGCCCTCTTGTGTCCAAAATTATAAATATTCGGTATGTGACTGTGGACCGAGAGCTTTTAAATATGGACGTCCACATGGACATTGATAATGGTGGCGCTTGCAGAGCGCTGAAGGGAATTCCTATGGAAGTAGGAATGAACTAAAAAAACGTTCGCTCTGTTCTGCTCGCTCATCGCCGTGGACGCGCACCGTTATGAATGCCCGTGCAGCCGTTAGTTTCATTTCAAAATTAGCACCTTTTCTGGGGCGGCTTGCTTAAATTGTGAGTTCAATAGCCTATTATTCTTCATGGAAAACACTTCAACAAAAGAGTATAATGATTCTATTCGCGTTTGGTGTGAACACAGCATAATGAACAGGCTGCGATGTCAAGATTGCAATGCTGGAGTGTGTGTGTGTGTGTGTGTGTGTGTGTGTGTGCGCACGCGAGAGAGAGAGAGAGGGGGGGGGGGCACGCGGGCGCGATCGAACTGTGTGTGTGTTTGTGAGTGAGTTAGAGAGAGAGAGAGAGACAGAAAGGGGTGCAGGCACGATCGAACTGTGTGTGTGTGTGTGTGAGTGAGTGAGAGGGAGAGAGAGAAAGAGGGGGCGCGGGCGCGATTGAACTGTGTGTGTGTGTGAGTGAGTGAGTGAGAGAGAGAGAGAGAGAGAGAGAGAGAGAGAGAGAGAGAGAGAGAGAGAGAGAGACAGAGAGGGGGCGCGGGCGCGATCGAACTGTGTGTGTGTTATGAATGCCCGTGCAGGCGTTAGTTTCATTAAAAAAAATAGCGCCTTTTCTGGGGCTGATTGCTTGAATTGTGAGTTCAATCGCCTATTATTCTTCATGGAAAACACTTCAACAAAAGAGTATAATGACAGATTGGCTTAAATAGGCGCTTTTACACAAAATATTCCTTCATCATCAATTCAGTCTAAATAGCGACAAATTTCGCTCTATTCACGTTTGGTGTGTGAACGCAGCACAATGAACAGGCTGCGATGTCAAGATTGCAATGCTGGAGTGTGTGTGTGCACTTTTCCTACAACATCATCAGTTCTGAAGCAGAACTACCAGAGCCGTTCGGCAGATTTTCAGTCTTGTGTGCTTATTTCATGTGTCCGTTAAATCCATGAGACCGTCTGTAGGGTGTCTTATTTTTCATTTTAGGTTTCAGAAGGTTGCTCATGCATACTTTGTGGTTAATATGTGCCCTTGATGCGCAATTTTTCAGAGCCCACACTGATGCAAGCTCTACAGCACACTTCTTTTCGACAGTCAAAGCAGGGTTACGTTTTTGCACGACGTGCACAATAACCCTAAAGGCGTTATTAACCCTCCATAACCTAATAAACCCTCCATCTTGAAAGTACTTTAGCCAAAGAGGGACATCAAGCTTCGCCTTTCGCGTTTTAACACTCGATGGCACCGTGTCGAGGAGGTCGTACTGGAAGCCATGTTAATCTTGGACTCCATTGGCCACCGTAGGAGTTAAAACGAAATTGAAATTGAGAGGAACAGAAACGTCTCGGTTACGTATGTAACCCTCGTTCCCTGAGTACAGGGAACGGAGACGTGTCGTCGGGGGAGTTCCCTGACGAATTGGGATCACGCTAGGGAGCCTATTGCCTTTGAGAGAATTAAAACGAGCCAATGGAATTGGCATGCAAAATTTGCATTCCGCAGCCCGCCTACCAGCGCGGGTATAAAAAGCGGAAGTAAATATTGCGTAATGCTTTTCGCTGAGGAGCCGAACAGTGTCCAGTCCTCCGCGAAGGTACAGCAACATGGCGAAGGGACGACACGTCTCCGTTCCCTGTACTCAGGGAACGAGGGTTACATACGTAACCGAGACGTTCCCTTTCGTCCTGGGAACTCCGACGTGTCGTCGGGGGAGTTCCCTGACGAATTGGGATCCCTAACAAAACGCCATGGTGCTGGCCCCTTCCAGCGCCCAGCTAAGCTACCCAAGCAGTTTTACAAATTACGGGAGCTAGCAAGGGAATCGCACTGCTGTTCCGCAAGACCCGCACAGTGGATAGGATAACACTGGGAAAGCGTGCCCAACCCGTAAACAGGGGAAGGGAACGCTGCGGAAGCCAGATGCCTGAAGAAGGCCTGGAATACACATATGTACTAGCCCAGGGGGATAGTGAAACATATGGCAGTCCCTGAGGTAGTCCCCTCCAAGGGGAGTGGGAGCGTACTCAACAGGGACGACAGAACGAGTCTGTCAAGGGGAAGACACGGCTAGACTGCACGTGGCATAATGGGTCACCGAAGAGACCACTGGACATAACACCCAGTCTACACAACAACTCCCATAGAGGTAGTAGACCTGGCGCCGGCGGTCCGCCACGCCTGGCACCGAAGGGGTGATGGAGGAACTCACGAGGCTAACCAACGTATGGCGCCAACGGAGCGAAAGACGCACGTATCCGGCTGAGGCACGGAGTGGCGTAGCAAGCCGACACAACCTATTCCTTCGCACCACTGGCCGTAGCGAGTACTCGGGAGGAAATAGGTTCCACACGTAGGCTATAGAATCTAGCGAACGTGTTCGGTGTCGCCCAGCCCGCAGCTCTACAAATGTCTGTCAGCGAGGCGCCTTGAGCCAACGCCCAGGAGGCGGCAACACCTCTTGTAGAGTGAGCACGCAACCTGGGAGGACAAGGCTCACCCGAAGCTTCATACGCTTGGGTGATAGCATCCACTAACCAGTGAGCTAACCTCTGCTTGGAGACGGCCTTCCCCTTCTGCCGGCCTCCGTAACAGACAAAGAGCTGGTCTGAGGTCCTGAAGCTTTGCGTTCTGTCAGTGTAAACCCGCAGGGCGCGGACTGGACAGAGAAAAGCTAGGGCTGGGTCTGCCTCCTCCTGGGGCAGCGCTTGCAGGTTCACTACCTGATCCACGAAGGGAGTGGTAGGAACCTTGGGCACATATCCGGGCCGGGGTCTCAATATAACGCGAGAAAGGCCCGGCCCGAACTCTAGGCACGATTCGTCGACCGAAAAAGCTTGCAGATCCCCGACCCTCTTAAAAGAGGCCAATGCCAACAGGAGCGCTGTCTTAATGGACAGGATATTCAGCTCGACTGTCAGCAAAGGCTCAAAGGGAGGACTTTGAAGAGCTCTCAGTACCAGAGCTAGGTCCCAAGAGGGTACAGAGTGTAAAACACGAGGTGGATTTAACCTCCTAGCACCCTTGAGGAATCTGATGATCAGGTCGTGCTTCCCCACGGACTTACCTTCTACTACATCGTGATGTGCGGCTATTGCGGCAACATACACTTTGAGGGTGGAGGGAGACAGCCTTCGCTCCAACCCATCTTGTAGGAAGGAAAGCACGACTCTGATCGGGCAAGTTCGGGGGTCCTCCCGGTGGGAGGAACACCATTCGACGAATAGGTTCCATTTCAACGCATAGAGGCGCCTCGTAGAGGGGGCTCTAGCAGAAGAGATGGTGTTTACCACTGCCTGTGGTAGACCACCTAGAACCTCCGCGTCCCGTCCAGGGACCAGACATGGAGTTTCCAGAGGTCTGGACGCGGGTGCCATAGAGTGCCCCGTCTCTGAGAAAGGAGGTCCTTCCTCAGAGGAATCGGCCAAGGAGGGGCTGTCGTGAGGAGCATGAGTTCCGTGAACCAAGTCCTGGTGGGCCAATAAGGCGCCACTAACAAGACCTGCTCCTCGTCCTCCCTGACCTTGCACAGAGTCTGTGCAAGAAGGCTCACTGGGGGAAACGCATACTTGCGCAGGTCCCGGGGCCAGCTGTGAGCCAGGGCGTCCGTGCCGAGGGTCCCCTCGGACAGGGAGTAAAACCACTGGCAATGGGTCGTGTCCGGAGAGGCAAACAGGTCTACCTGTGCGAGTCCGAAAACACTCCAGATCAGCTGAACCGCCTGGGGATGGAGTCGCCATTCTCCTGGCAGGGGAGGCAACCGTGAAAGCTCGTCTGCCACACAGTTGAGCTCCCCTGGAACATGAGTGGCGCGAAGCGACCTCAGATGCTTCTGACTCCACAGGAGGAGGTGGGAGGCGAGTCGCGACATGCGGCGGGAGCGTAGACCACCTTGTCGGTTGATGTACGCAACGGTCGCAGTGCTGTCCGTACGGACCAGTACGTGCTTGTCTTTGAGGAGCCCCTTGAGGCGGCACAAAGCCAAGCGTACTGCTTGCAACTCTAGGCAGTTGATATGCCAATGCAGCTGGGGCCCCGTCCACAGACCCGAGACTGCATGCCCTTTGTACGTGGCCCCCCACCCCATGGCAGAGGCATCTGTGAAAACCACAGCATGCCTGGAAACCTGGACTAGGGGCACTCCGGCCCGTAGAAACGCAGGATTCGACCACGGGGAGAAGGTTTGGCGACAGTGCGGGGTCACTTTGACCCGGAACGTGCCGCTCTGCCACGCCCACCTCGGGACTCGATCGTGAAGCTAGTGCTGGAGCGGTCTCATATGTAACAGGCCGAGCGGCGTTACTGCGGCTGCGGCTGCCATATGCCCCAGGAGCCTCTGAAATTGTTTCAGTGGGACCGCTGTCCTGCCTCGAAAAGACCTGAGGCAGGTGAGCACTGACTGGACGCGCTCCTCCGTGAGGCGCGCTGTCTGGGCGACCGAGTCCAACTCCATACCGAGATAAGAGATCCTCTGCACGGGGCAGAGTTTGCTCTTGTCCCAGTTGACCTGAAGCCCCAACCGGCTGAGATGCCGTAGCACCATGTCCCTGTGCTCGCACAACACATCTCGCGAGTGAGCCAGAATGAGCCAGTCGTCGAGATAGTTGAGAATGCGAACGCCTTGTTCTCTCATGGGAACAATGGCCGCCTCCGCGACCTTCGTGAAGACGCGGGGTGACAGGGCCAGCCCGAAGGGTAGGACTTTGTACTGATACGCTCGACCCTCGAAAGCAAACCGAAGAAACGGTCTGTGACGAGGAAGAATCGAGACGTGAAAGTACGCGTCCTTCAGGTCGATCGCTGCAAACCAATCCTGGGGACGGATGCACTCGAAAATGCGCTTCTGCGTGAGCATCTTGAACGGGAGTTTGTGCAGGGCCCGATTCAAAACTCGCAGGTCCAGGATTGGCCGTAACCCACCGCCTTTCTTGGGTACAATGAAGTAGGGGCTGTAGAACCCGGACCTCATCTCGGCAGGAGGGACCGGCTCGATCGCGTCCTTCGCCAGCAGGACATCGATCTCTTTCCGCAGGACAGGGGCATCCACTGACCGCACACGGGTGAAGTGGACGCCCCTGAACCTGGGAGGCCGGCGTGCAAACTGAATTGCATAGCCGAACCGGATGGTGCGGATGAGCCATCGAGACGGACCCGGAAGCTCTAGCCAGGCTTCCAGGTACCGAGCCAACAAGCCCACCCGAACCACCGGCGTACCCGCGGAGGGGCAGCGAGGTGGAAGGCAGGGACCCGGCTGCAGTGGCGATGTGGCCACTGGAAGCGGGGTCTGGGCGTGGAGTTTGCCAGAGACCTGCTTCCACCGAGGGGCAGACGGCAGAGAGAGCGCGTGGGCTTTCTGCTGCGGGCTGCCCCTTGGCGAGAGGAGGGGAAGAGACGAGGTACGAGGCCCTGCCTCCTCGTGAGCTGGTCTCTGCCCCTCTGGGCCCAGCCGCCGAGAGGAGCGACGCAACCGAGGAAGCGTTGCCGCTCTCTGCAGACTGGGAAGAGGGGAACGGGAGCGATGCTGCTCGGTGACAGCATCCACTGCCATTCTGACCCTCTTGGACGGAGGAGACTGCGTGCCCACCAGTCTCGACCGAGGATGACCTGAAGGAGGAAGGAGAAACTGCTCTTTTAATGAATTTTTGGGTACCGCTGACCGAGTGGCCAGCGGCGGAACAGAAAGTTTTTTCATACAAAACAAAAAATTCTCCGCCCGGCCCTCCCCCGGGGGAAGGAGGCGTGCAGGGGCACCCTCCTGAAGAGCAGTCATCTGGTCCTCCTTCAGGTCGCCCGTCTCAGGAGCGCTTCCCTCCCTTCCTTTTACGGGAAGGGGCCGGGGGCGTCTGAGCGGGTTTGGCCGACCTCTTACGACCAGACTTCCTCACTCCAGGGTTGGAAGGCTGCGCTGGAGGGGGAGCTGGCGCAGGAGGACGGCCTCGGCGACGGGAAGCAGCTGGAGGTTCAACAGGAGCAGAAGACGGACCCACAGCAGCCCGTCTCCTGTGCAGGACGTGCCGTATCGCCTCCGACTGCTTCTGGGCGGCGGAGAACTCTTGGGCTAAGGTCTCCACCGCGTCGCCGAAGAGGCCGCCCTGGGAAATGGGGAAGTTGAGAAGTCTGTTCTTCTCCGCTTCCCGCATCTCAGCCAGGGTCAGCCATAGGTGGCGTTCCTGGACCACTAAAGTGGACATCGCCCGACCCAGCGAACGTGCGGCGACTTTCGTCGCCCGGAGGGCGAAGTCCGTCGCCACACGCAGCTCCTGCAGCAGAGCCGGGTCAGAACCACCCGCCTGCAAGTCATGGAGCGCCTTTGCTTGATGTACTTGCAAAAGCGCCATGGCATGCAGGGTGGAAGCGGTGTCTCCACACGCCACGTAGGCATCCTTGGTCAGACCGGAGGAAAACCTACAGGCGCGGGAGGGGAGTGAAGGGGCACCCCGCCAAGCGGAAGCGGTCTTAGGACACAATAGCATCGCTACCGACCGCTCCACTGGGGGGATTCCCTCGTACCCGTGCGCCGCTCCACTGTCCAGGGTGGTGAGGAGGGAGGAGCGAGGATGTCCACGCCTGGACGCAAAAGGTGCCAGCCAAGACTTCCTCAACTCCTCATGCACTTCAGGGAAGAATGGGACTGGAGCAGGCCGTGGGGCAACAGAACGGCCCGCCCCAATACACCAATCATCCAGCCGCGAAGGTTCGGGACCCGGCGGAGGGTTCCACACAAGCCCGACATTCGCAGCCGCCCGTTCGAGCATAGCAGCCATTTCTGGATCCGGCTCAGGCTGAACCACCACACCCGAAGGGGGCAGTCCTGCCGAGTCATCACCAGAAGATGACCGCTCCTCCTCCGATGCCGCGATCGACATCTGATCCTCAGGTGGTGCTCCGAAGGAGACAACCGGAACCGCCCGAGGGGGCTCCGGCCGCTCCAACGGAAGCGCCGATGGCCGCGAGCTACTAGAGGTGTGAGGATGCCGATAGGATCTTTCACCAGTCGAAACATTGCTCACAGTAATCCTCATACGCTCACCAACAGGAATCACAGAAGTAGCCGCCTGCCGAACTGAATCGACAGGTGAACTAGATCTGGGATTTTCTGAAGGGACTCCCCCATGTTTCAGGGTTCTCAGTCTCGAACGCAGCGTCGCGAGAGTCATATTCCCACAGTGAGAACATGACTCGTCCACAAACGCTGCCTCAGCGTGCGCTAAGCCCAAGCACGAGAGGCAGTATTTGTGGCCATCATCCCGAGGGAGAGATCGACCGCATCCAGAAACGCACGGGTGAAACGTCATCCTGAAAAGGACGCGAAACACCCGTGATGCTCTTTTAGAGAAAGGAAAAAAACTCTTTAAATGTGCCGAGGCACAGAGGGACCACCGCGGCAGACAAACGGGGAAACTGCAAGCCCGAATGCTGCACTCCAATACCAGCCGTTAAAACAGCTTTTTGTTTCTGTTTCAATCCAGCCGCGGGAAGCGATGGTCGCTCGAGTGCCGTGACGCCAGCAGCAGAGGATTCCTCTCTTCTCCAAAAGACGCTCGTTCTGTTCTTCTCTTCTTCAAAAGCTTTTTCAGAGGACACAGCAGCTCAGAGAGACACACTGGAGGCTCCGAAGCTAAAAGCATTACGCAATATTTACTTCCGCTTTTTATACCCGCGCTGGTAGGCGGGCTGCGGAATGCAAATTTTGCATGCCAATTCCATTGGCTCGTTTTAATTCTCTCAAAGGCAATAGGCTCCCTAGCGTGATCCCAATTCGTCAGGGAACTCCCCCGACGACACGTCGGAGTTCCCAGGACGAAAGGGAACTAATATTCACTGGATGGTCATATACCTTTTCACCGCTAGATGGGGATAAAAATCACACACTGTAGCTTTAAGAAGCCTATAGAGGAGTGATCCAGCTCTCAGATTTAATAAAAAATATCTTAATTTGTGTTCCGAAGATGAACGAAAGTCTTACGGGGTTGGAACAACATGAGGGTGAGTAATTACTGAGAGACAGAATTTTCATTTTTGGGAGAACTAACCCTTTAAGCAGACAGTCTACTAATACTCTACTACTAATAGAGTTAGTTGATATGTAGTTGCAAAGTTACTTATAGTTAGTAGAATGTCTAAAGTGGACTATCGAAATAAAGTGTTACCCCAAAATCATGAAAAAGTCAATTGGTCAGTATTGTAACACTGTGTATTTTTAAAGAGATATTTCACCCAAAAATGAAAATATTGTCATCATTTATTCCTCCTCAATGAGTGATCTTAACGAATTCAGTCATAAAGGTTTTGTTTATTCAAGCAAAAAATTTTATTTCAGATAATTTAGACTGAAAAACGAGAACGAAAAAGAAAAATTGCAGTGCACTTCATTGGCCATTGGCTCACCTATCTGTGTTCCTGTCAGAAACTGGAATATTTTTAAAAGAACATTTCCCGATAGTTTCAAAATGATTGTCACTTAATTTAAAGCAATCTTACAAGACTGTATAACAGCATCTGATCTTTTTAGCATATATGATGAGACATCTGCTTCTCAGACAACAATGACTATTTCAGCCTTTGCCTGCTTTAGTCCTTCTATTTCATTCCTCTTTTGGTTTTTAAAGTCCAGAACGCAAAGCTGGCCTGTGTTCTAACGCTGGAATGATTTTAATTTTCCCTTGGTTGACAAAGAGGATGACGTTTTCTCTTTAAATGTGAAATCAACTGTATTTCAATAACTCTCTCTCATCTGCTGACCCTGACCTGCGTGTTTACTGCTGTGAGGAATATAAGTAAATACATGGAAAAACTCACACTGGCCTTGAATTCATTATACTGTAGCTGCTTAGTTTGTTGTCTTTTATCATTGTCCAAAACAATATGACTCTAGGGTTTTGAGTAACCTTTCTTTAAATGACCATGATATCTGTTTTTCCTCAGAGATGTTGCATCAATAACAAAAATGTATGAATGTCTGTGAACGTAAAGGTGAAGTGTGTAATTTGTGCAATACTAGCATCTCAAAACAGAAATGCAAAATAACTTTTTTTTATTAGTTGCCCGAACATTTCCTCATCACACACTCCTCATCAAAACAGAACGTTCCCGCCACTCCATAGCAAAATTTGCAGTGAACTAACTTTACTGTTTTTTAATTTTTTAAAGGTGCAGTAGGCGATTTTTGAGAAACACTGTTGAAAGTGGATTAGACCGAGCACCACAACACAATTGTAGCCAATCAGCAGTAGTGGGAGTATACAATCATGATGGTGGAGGAGAGAGAGTGAGCAAGAGGGAAATTGGAAGAAAGACTGTAGAATGAGAGATGGCTGAGAGACATTACAAAAGAGAGACATCACTGGAGAAAGAATAGCTATGATCAGGGAAGTGCTTTATTACCGTGTTAATGTTTTACAGAACCAATATATGCTGTTGTTGTAATGTTTCACATAGTTTAATATGGTTATTTTGATTTTGAGCTTAATTGCATTAGTTTGATCAAAGTATTGCATTTACATGAGGTAAAGTTTAATCGCAATATTGCCAAATTACCATTATAATGCCACTCATTGTTTGTTTGGAGCTGGTGTGCTGCTGGCGACTAACAACAAACTCTTGCTTGATACTCTTGTGTACCGTCTGTTCATCTTTTGTTCTTTCTTGTCATTTGTTCACCATTTTTGCTTTATTTTTCACGAAGCATAATTTTGCTTGGCTTCAGCTATGATAAAGAGACATCCACATCCATTGCGTGTTCGTGCATTTTGGGGACGGAGCAACAAAGGGAGGGGTGTGTTTGTTTGGGTTGCTTCGAAATGACAGTGTTTCTCAGAAATCACTTACTGCACCTTTAAATGCAACATGTTTAAATGTTTTACTGGATGTGTAACACCGTTTCATCATGAAAGCTGTTAGAATTAATCTTAAAATTATTCTCAGAGAAACCAACCCAGACAGCAACAGTGTCGGCCTAGATCTGGCTCACATCTGGTACGTGTGGATTGTGTACCGGGTCTGGGCCGACATAAGTTGGGGTCTGGGAAACATTTACTGTGTGATTTCAATTGTTGGATTTTTCCAAACAATCCTCATGGAGCAAATCATTTTTACTCATTGTTGCCCAATTTTGACATAAATACTGAATACCGATTTTGAAATACAATGATTTGTAAGTGATAAACAATTTATCAACTAATAACTTATGAACCATCTACTAATTATCTATTTCATGATTTACAATTGTTTTTTTTGAAGATAACAATGTGTGCACATTTGTAAATCGTTAGGATACCACTTATTAACAATTCATGAACATGTAGTCATATTTTGTAAATTATATTCATCAATTAAAAATGTATAAGTAAGTTATAACTGAATTAACAAAACATTTCTAAAATTTTTGCATTCACGTATTAATCATTTATTAACATATAGTCATGTTTCATAAATTATGTTCATCAACTAATAATTTATAAATGACTCATAACTGATTTAACAAAACATTCATAAAATGTTAGCATACCACTTAATAATCATTTATTAACATATAGTCATGTTTTTTTAAAAATGATTAGTTCATCATTAACTAATCATTTATACAGTAAATTACTTAAAACTGAATCAACAAAACATTCATAAAATGTTAACATCACTTATTAAAGGGATACTCCACCTGTCATGATTCTGCCTTCGTGTCCTTGATTTTCTCTTGTCTTGAGGCAGGATTATGACAGAATCATGTTTTGTGTGCAAGCACATGGTCTTGTGTTTTGAGCCATGTGCTTGTGTTGTCTCGTTACCTTACCCCGGCCCCTTGTTATCCTCGTCTTGTCATTATTGTCTTGTCAGTTTCACCTGTCCTTGTCTAGTCAGCTTCACCTGTCTTTGTCATTAGTGTCTCCCTATTTAATCCCCTTGTGTTTGCTGTCCTGTGTCGGTACATTGTCTAACTTTGCGTGTTAATCCCTGTGAGTATATTGTCTGAAGACCTGTTTATTCAGTATTGTGAGTTCGTTTCCTGTCAAGTCAGAGTCTTTGTTTATCATCGTGTCTTAGTCTTGTTATACTCTGCTCCAGTCCTGTTTTTCCCCCTCGTGGGTTTTATTTTCTGTTTTTGTCCAAAATAAATCATTTGAGTGTCATCTGCTGTCTGCGCCTGGGTTCTCCTTCCATCCACATGACAGAATGTACCGACCAACAAGGAACCCAGCAGACAGTATGTCCTCACAGCTCAAGCGACAGTCGGAGATCCGAGAACAGTGCTGGTTGTCGGCTCCCACCAACAGTAAGAGGGGCGAGCTTCCTTTCCCTTCCCAGGGTGAGTGGATCCTGAGGAACTACGCCCAACTCTGGGATAATTTCTCCCGAGAGGATCCGATGGCTTCTTCTTCGGGGTCTCCACCATCTGCCTGTCTGCCAGCGCTCCCGGAGGGGCGTGTTTTAGCCGTTGTCACGCAGGGGAACCAGGAACACTCCACTTCGACTCCCGAGGCGTCATTCGCTCCGGTAGACCTTCGCGGGAAAAGAGGGAGACGGACCTCGTGGGAGTCTCCGTCGGATTCGTCCTTACCGGAGTCTACGCTGTCTGAGTCTGTCCTTCCTTCGCCGGTCACGGTCCCTGCTGCGCTTCCCCAACCGGCCACCGGTTTGGCCATAGCCTCTGCTCCACGGCCAAGGAGAAAGAGGAGGAAGAAGGCAGTCAGCGCAGTCGCCGAGCCCGCTGCAGTCAGCGCAGTCGCCGAGCCCGCTGCAGTCAGCGCAGTCGCCGAGCCCGCTGCAGTCAGCGCAGTCGCCGAGCCCGCTGCAGTCAGCGCAGTCGCCGAGCCCGCTGCAGTCAGCGCAGTCGCCGAGCCCGCTGCAGTCAGCGCAGTCGCCGAGCCCGCTGCAGTCAGCGCAGTCGCCGAGCCCGCTGCAGTCAGCGCAGTCGCCGAGCCCGCTGCAGTCAGCGCAGTCGCCGAGCCCGCTGCAGTCAGCGCAGTCGCCGAGCCCGCTGCAGTCAGCGCAGTCGCCGAGCCCGCTGCAGTCAGCGCAGTCGCCGAGCCCGCTGCAGTCAGCGCAGTCGCCGAGCCCGCTGCAGACAGCGCTTCCGAGTCTGATATGAGCGCATCTTCCGAGTCTGTGAATAAGAGCGCTGATTCTGGTTCAGCTTCAGTGATCATTGATCCCTTTGTGGTGGCTCCGCAACCAGTCCCATTGTTGTCCTTCTCCGTTCCTCAGTCTCTCTTCCTGTCATTTGTCCTGTGCCGCCTCCTGCCCTGTCCCAGTCAAGTTTCCCCAGCGCATCTCCTTGTGCCACCCTGTCCCAGTCTGCTTCCCCCAAGGCGTCTCCTCGTGTGCCTCCACCCAAGTCCGCCCGGAATCCTCGTCCCCAGCCCTCTCCCCGTGGACCTAAGACCCCCAGCACACCCATCCACCCTGGACCTCCCCCCATGAACTCTGTTTTTCCCCCGCCACCTCTACCTTGTTTGTTATTTTTATTGTTTCATCCGAATCCTGTTATTGTGTTTTCGTGTTTGCCGTTACTGTTGTTTGTCATGTTTTGTTGGTTTGTGTCTATGTCTCAGTCTGTCATGTCCCGTGTTTTGATGTCCCCTTGAGGAGCGTCTGGTAGCCGCTCCTTAAGGTGGGGGTTCTGTCATGATTCTGCCCTCGTGTCCTTGATTTTCTCTTGTCTTGAGGCAGGATTATGACAGAATCATGTTTTGTGTGCAAGCACATGGTCTTGTGTTTTGAGCCATGTGCTTGTGTTGTCTCGTTACGTTACCCCGCCCCCTTGTTATCCTCGTCTTGTCATTATTGTCTTGTCAGTTTCACCTGTCCTTGTCTAGTCAGCTTCACCTGTCTTTGTCATTAGTGTCACCCTATTTAATCCCCCTGTGTTTGCTGTCCTGTGTCGGTACATTGTCTAACTTTGCGTGTTAATCCCTGTGAGTATATTGTCTGAAGACCTGTTTATTCAGTATTGTGAGTTCGTTTCCTGTCAAGTCAGAGTCTTTGTATATCATCGTGTCTTAGTCTTGTTATACTCTGCTCCAGTCCTGTTTTTCCTCCTCGTGGGTTTTATTTTCTGTTTTTGTCCAAAATAAATCATTTGAGTGTCATCTGCTGTCTGCGCCTGGGTTCTCCTTCCATCCACATGACACCACCCAAAAATTAAAATTCTGTCATTTATTCACCCTCAAGTTGTTGCAAACCTGTATGAGTTTCTTTCTTCTGCTGAACACAAATGAAGATATTTTGAAGAACGATTGGAACTTTGGCACCATTGACTTCCATAGTATTTTTATTTTTTTTTTTCTACTATGGAAGTCAATGGTGCCAAACAACTGTTTGGTTCCAATCGTTTTTCAAAATATATTCCTTTGTGTTCAGCAGAAGAAATAAACTCATACAGGTTTGCAACAACTTGAGGGTGAATACGTGATGACAGAATTTTCATTTTTGGGTGGAGTATCCCTTTAATAATTTATGGTTGTACAGTCATGTTTTGTAAATGATTAGCTCATTAACTAATAACTTATAAGTGACGTATTACTGAACTTTATTATAAGTGTTACCCTATTTGAAAATCACAAAGCTTTCATATCAGCAGGTGAATCTGTTCTTCTGCACTAATATCCTGGAGGAAGAACAGACCCAATGCAAATGCTCTATAAAACTGAAGAACCAAAAGCAGCCTTGGGTTGCCAAAGTCATAACTCTAATCCTCCATCTCTGGCGTAGAACACTCGTCTGTCACATCAAGGGCAATACCATTTCCTTTCAAATAAGAATATATGACTTCTTCTCAAGCCAGTAATGCTGCTTAATGTCTTATGGGAGAGAATGACTTCTGGAGAGTGTGTGAGCTGGACCTTGAATTTGCCTGTTGAGATTTACCAAAATTATGAACCCATGTTTGTTAACCTAGCTCACATGTCCAGAAACCAGTCTGTTTTTATTTTAGCACTGTCTGTGTATGTGCAGGGGGAAAAAAAACTAATCTGATCTCCGTTTCCAGAGAAACAACAAAACATTTTATTTCTGTTGGCATTCTGTGTAGAAGAAGAAAACAATACCTCTTTGCAGAATCCTGCTCACATCCAGACATTTTGGGGATAAATGTATATTTGATATATAAATGGTATAAAACTCTCTCTTGATACATTGAGTTCAACATAACAGTACTAAACAAACAGCAGAAGAAATACCTGCTACATTGTTATATATATATATATATATATATTCTCCATTTCAACGTATATTAGTACAGATAATAAAACACATTTGTCTCTGTTGCAGCAATGAGCCAGATATTTTATAATATTCCCAACAGAAGTATTAAAGGTAATGGGAAGTTATGTTTCAACATTAGGAAGACATGAACATGTTTTTTTTTTTGTTAAATAATTCTCCAGTGTTTTTACAATTGGTTCAAAACAATATAATATACAATACAAAACCAGTATTTACATTTTGCCATATCAAAGTACATTTTAATACATATGTGATGTTTATTTTTTCCTATAACAGATGTGTAGATGATTTTACATCTTACCTATGCTGACATACCCAATATTTGTTGATATAAATGAAAAGTGAGTATTGTGGAAAACTCATGGCATGACGCTAGACACAGTGCCTGACACTTTATATGAATTATATACGACCTGTCCAAAATAGCAGGCTTGTCCATATAAACACAAGGTAATATATGTCTTTTTAATGTAACTTAAATTTTTATGTCATGTTTTACTGATTTGTATGGATCAGCCCAGGGCCCTTTCAGACTAAATATTGTAAATATTGAAGGGCCAATCAGACTCCTTCATTAGAGTCAAAATCAGTCAGTCAAACCATCCCAAGAAATATTTCAGATTTTCAGTCAGCTTTGTCAAAACGTAAAGGCCGTGGGTGGGAGAGGTTTGGCAGATTTACTTGTAAAATCGTTCCTGAGCAACTTATCAAAAACATGCCTTTCCAGCCCAACAAACAGTCAACATGAAATTACAATTAAAATACACTTTCTTAACTCATGTACCATGATGTTATTGTGCACGATTCATTGCTTCTTGCAATTTCAAATAAAATTGTAAAACAAACCGGATCCATAGAAATGCCTATTTTTCCCAATCCAATCAATTCTCAAAGGTCCCACTGTAAATTGGTCTCAAAAATATATTATATGGCAAAAAAACAAAAGGGCTGTGAACAGGTTCACGGTGACTTCATAAACATCAAGAACAGCTTCATCAAAAGAAAACTAAAGACATTCACTCATGACTTGAAGTCCATATGTAGACAAAGACTCTCATGCATTAATAGTGCAAGTCGTGTACAATTTACAGAAGTGCTCGGTCCTGGTGGATCAGCGCCAGGGTTGGTATCTCCACAGCAGTGAAACATGAAGGCAGCAAGCACAGGAGATCTATGAACGCTACGATATATATCAGATGAGTGGCTGTCATAAATGAACTGAGGAGAAACCCTAGAGAAGTTCAAAGGTGGGTTACAGTAACTGTGGCCAGGTGGGGAGCCGTTCATCAAAAAGGGGAAACAAATGTCATAAAATAATGAACAGGCAGTTAAAAGGAGTTCAAATGTGGAATCAAATTTACCTTGACATTTTGAGATAAAATAACTCAAAACTTCCTGCAGTCCAAAAAGTGCATTTACTGAATGCTACAAGATAAGGAAGATCAAATTGAACAGCTCAATCATGTTTTATGTACATTACAAATACATTAAACAGTTATGCCACTTTGCTTTGCCAGTTGTGCCTTCCAGACAAAACTCTATTTTCCTGGCACAATTAATACTGGACAATTACTGCCCACTTTTTTACTTCAACAAACTCATAAACTGAAGTCAATCATAGCAGATTATGTTCGATCTTATAAGAGAATAATGAACATGCATTCTTGCATGAATTATGTCTGAGAGTCTAGCAAATATGCTTAACATGAAACCAACAAGAGCAATGAAAAATCTCACAGCTCATTCTAAACAGCTGGTGAGTCAATCTCCTCTGAACCAGATCAGTCCAAATAAACGTTATCTAAGGCGCATTTACATGTTGGACCTCATCCTGTCTAAACTGGCTCCCTCGGCTCCTGCACAAGCACAAACCAGAGGTAGATTTTATCGTACAAAAAATAATTAAGAAAAAAATAATAAAGAAACATGCTGCGAGAAGGGCTGCCATGAGTTATTATCCTCCTCCTCTGAGGTGCAGGTATGTGGTGGAACTAACAGAAGGAACATGAGCCTAGAGCGCTGCAAAGGGTCAAGCCTGCCAGTGAACTGAGGCACTGCTGAACATCAGGGGGATGAATAGAGAGAGCTCAGTCACTGTCCAAACTAAATAAGCACCAAAGCCCTGCTGGAAAATCCAGCTTAAGCTGGTTTCTATGTTTTGGAACCATTTTAGGCTATGTCTACATTAAAACATTTTCATTTCAAAACGCTCACGGTCCGCACAAGTATTTTCAAAAAGTTTCTCGTCCACACTGAAACGTTGGAAAAAGCTATTTAGTTACTAGTGCGTTCAGGTCGCATTAAATCGCCATTCCACATAATTGACTAAAACGCAACTGCCCTCATGTTTTGCTGTAGGACAGCAATTGCGAGTAATTTTTTGTCGTTTTTGCAGGAATGTAATATGAAGATTGTACAAAGTAGCATTTATCTTTAGCAACACTGTAAAAGTGAATAGCACAAAAGCAGGCACATACTGGTATAAACATAGATATCTATAGGTACAGTTATGCGTCACATGACTAAACATGCGCTATCCTTTTCAAATACCTAAGATTTTACAGTTAACACGATAAAGTGAAAACTGCATTTTTACATTTATCCACTTGGCAGAGCGTCTTCAGAAAGGTCTATTCAAGCGGGACAAAAAAACACTGTCTCAGTGTGGACGAAAGGACCACACATAGAAAAAAAATGCATTTTTAAATGTACCCAGATTAGTGTAGACCTAGCCTACAACTATCAGTTGGTCATCCCAGTATAAGGTTTCTTTTGGAACATGGTAAACCAGCTAATTGCCATCTTAGACTACCTAGACTACCTGTTGTTTCAAAACCATCTTAACCTGATTTTCCAGAGCTAAGGCACAGTGAGAAATCTGTAGAAAGCACTCCAATCATTGCTAGCCCTCTTTATTTCATTATTGAGGGCGTCTGATCAACTTTTATCTGTCACTTAATAGAAATGCAAAGGAGGTTGAATTAAATGAGATGGGGAAGTTGTGTTTGTGAGTAAAAGCTCCTGGCTTTGCGCTTGTTGTTTGGAAGAAGCAAGTGAGTGAGCAGTACCTGTGCTTCCTCTCTCTCTCACTCAGTATTTAAAATCTGGTGCTCTCATGTTTCAACATGCGGATCTTGGGAAGTGTACAGACCCCCCTGTACCCGTACCCCTGGTGCTGCTCCTCCAGTCATTGAGCCGTGCTACTGGTCGGAGAACTTCCACTAGAGCTGGAGCTGGTGGAGCCGCTGTCCTCGAAGATGGAGATTTCGATCTGGGCGGCCACAGTCAAGGGTTAAAATTTGCAATGTTGAAACATAACAGTGCTGGAATGAGAAGTCTAAATACTGTATTAAAAATGTGGGAGCGGAGCGAGGTCGGTGGAGCGAATGTTAAGGATAAAAGGAGGAGTGAAGACAATGGAAGACGAGAGAGTAGAAGGCCTGGGACTTAATGTTTTTTATTATACTTACATGCGAAAGTCGAAAGGCTGCTGCTTACTTTCGTCTACTTTATGTTTATTTTGTCATTAAAGTTACACTCATCTTTTGCCAGTCCCTGCCTCCTTCTTCCCATATCTATGAACTTTATTGCAATCAGTGTTCTTGTTTTTGTGGTCATAATTTAATTTGTGGACATTTGGGTGAATATATCAAAGCTTTCAAACCTTTAAAAAGTAGCCAATAGCAGGTGGTATCATGTTTACATTTATGATTTTGATTTGATTTAATCCAAAGTGACTTACATTGCATTCAAATACATTATATTATGTGATTGAACCCATTAAATAGTGTTTCGTAAACCCTACTGTTTCATACAAGATAACAAAAAAACAAACAAACAGTATACATTAGAGTTGCATCACCAATGCAGACACATCCACACATAATATCCAGAACAACAAATCAGATCTAAGTAACATAGTCCTTTAAGCAACTATATAGGCTACTAAACATCACGTTTAGGTCTAGTGGTATGAGTGTGTGTGTGTGTGTGTGTGTGTGTGGTGAGCAGTGTTCTTAGGAGATGTTGGTGTCCATGGAAATGCAGTGAGAGGGGAAGCATTCCATGTCATCATACATTCCATGTCATCACTAAGAATGTATGGACCCACCCCAAATCTTTTGGCAACTGAACTCAGTAAACTTTCGGTGAATATGCAAGGGATTCCATACCCTCACTTTATCCTCCTCCTGAAAAACAAGGAGAGCAAGTGCCCCACTTAGCATCAGTGTACTTTTTTATTTTGTGTTGCAGCCACGTAAGCCTTCGACAAACAGTCATGTCCGTTAATGACTGCACAGAAGCAGATAGCAAAATAAGACAGTTTTGTGCGCATTTGCCAGCTATAGAGTAGCGGAACAGGTGAAGCACCAGTTGCAGCATGTGGAGTGGAACGGTACACCTGTGAATAGTCCATAGGTTACCACAGATTTCCATGGCATATTTTGCTGGATGGCCATTTGGACAGTGTGTTTGAACACATGGTTGAACCTCTCTACAGCACCATTAGCTATCGGGTAGTATAGAGAGATGAACGATGGTGACGAATATTCCTTCCTTCCAGACAAGCAACGTCCCTGGCCATCAACAGAGGTGTCGTTTGGCTCTCCGCTCTCCCCGATGTCCCTTGTGTGCCATAGAGACTAGCACAGACCAAAGAGAAGCAGGTGCAATCAGCCGTGAGCCCCAAAATATGAAGCTGTCCTTAACAGACAATTCCAGGTGCAGTTTATAACACTGCGACAACTCAACGTCCAGTCCCTTTGATGATGGAGGCCAACCACTAGTAATATGTGTACAAAGTTTGGTTAGAGCAGGACAAGAAGCACATGCAGCATCCACATCGGCAGCAGACAGAGAACCACAGGCAGCAGATAGAAAAGCAGCAAATTTCTCATCAACATCATCAGCAGGAGCTGGAGCAACAGCGCTATCCGCAGGAAAAGCAGGAAAGGGCAAACGTGATAGATAATCAGCAGGGGCATTTTGAATCGCCTGTACACGATTCATCAAAAAGAAGACCCTCTGCTGATACTGTATGACCAAAGAACAGCAGGTTGGTTTGCCGGAAGCGAAACGCAGCTTCTAGTCGTGGTAAGAATGCTTAAAGTGCTTTGTCATGCATGTCATGCCCTTTGGATGATAATGTTGTCCAGGATGACAGTCAGGATGATGGTCATCATCTTCTGAAATGCCGCAGGGTCTGAATCCAATCCATAAGGAGCACGACAAAAAAAGAACAGTCCGTTGTGAGTAATAAAGGCTGTGAGGTCACGACTGTCCTCATGGTAGTAATCATTAGCCAGGTCGATGGTAGAGAAAACAGTTGAAACCTTTAGAGCAGAGAGTAGTCATCCATGTATGGCAATGGAAAAGAGTCCATACTCACTGCTTTATTTGGCTCTCTGAGGTCAACAACAATTGTTCTGTGACGCCCATGCAGAGGTGTGAATACCTTCTATCATCCAAGCTGTTTGCAATCGATTTAATTCCTCTGACACAGCACTACGAACAGAGAGTGGCAGATGGTAACGTTTTTGGGGCACAGGTGTGATGGTTTCATCCAGCTTTACGCATTGTATAAAGTTTTTAGTACATCCAAACTCAGTTGACTCAGGAACAGTGCACTGAAAGACTGGCACAGGAGAAGCAAGCACAGGCAGGGCATTAGGAGGCATGACTTGATTGTTTTCAATCCTCTCATGCAGTGCAGACATTAGATCCTCGCCCAGGCGTGGTGTCCCTTTGACCACAATGAAGAACATAGCAATAACTGAGTGGTCATGTAGGGAAACCTTTGCTGATAAACATCCAACCACTGGAATTTGGGCTTTTGAATACGTCAATCATTTAACTGATCAACAACATGAATCATTTAGTCAGTACTGGTGCCGAACACACATGAAACAACTGTAAAATGTTCTTGTGAGTCGTGAGGCACCTGACAGCGTTTGCGGAAGGTGTGGCATTCAGCTAGTATGTTGGCTTTTGGCACAAAGTAGGCTTTCAATGGATCCTGTCCATTGTATCAATGGATCCCGTACCTGTATCAGTTAATGAGTAGAAAATCCGTTGTCCCTCTGTACTGAGGCAGTGAAGCTAACTGCTCACCGTCTTTTGTATGGCCAGACAACCCCTGTGGGATCAGTAACCCACAGATCATTCAAAAATCCACAGCCATGTGATGAACAGCATAGCGGGCTCACGGGGGCAATCCTAGTCTTAGCCTCAGAAGTCACACCCACGGACCGTTGGTTGAACGCCTGATGCATATGGCACGCAAAATGGAAAACTCTTCAGAAGTTTCAAAGTCGTCATTTGATTGGTTGAATTCTAGAGTTAGTAAAACAGCAATAAAGCACATGAGACAGGAGTAGCAAACTTCATCCATCTTGTTTATTCTTCCCTTTTGTTCTCACACACACTGGGCCCTATCTTGCACCCAGCGCAATTGACTTTGTACATCGACGCATGTATCATTCGTATTTTGCACCCGTGCAAAGCGGACTTTTCCCTCCACAGACGCACGCCGGCAAACTAGGGAATAAACTTGCGCTCCCTGGGCGGTTCAGCGCAAAAAAGGAGGCGTGTTCCGGCGCAAACAATCCCTGGTGCTATTTTCCAGTTCCAGAAAACAATTACGCCACTGACCAGAAAAAAACTAGTCTAAAGTCAGTGGCGCGTTGCGCGTACATTCAGATGCTATTTTAAGCGCGCATGCTTGGCCATAATACAGAGTGTGAACAACGCGCATACACTGTAGATGATTCTCTCATCTACACAGATGCATTTTACTTTTTGCAAATGATACATTATTATAAGGAAAAATATTAAAACACGAGGGAAATCATTGTTGTGTCCATGACGATGGGAAAAATAGGCATAAAGCTTACACATTTACCCAAATTGTTATATGCATGTTTAACCGAAACGAATTTTTTGTGGGTTTGCCCCATCCCCAATGTCACTTCTCTTTCTTTTACGGCCCTGACGAGAACATCGATCTCCTCGGCTGTGAAACCGATTCTGAAGCGCGCCTGGTAAATGCGCCGTTATAATAGTATTGCGCCATGGAACAAGCGCACCTCGTTCATCATGCTTTTAAAGGGAATGTGATATGATGCTCTTATGGGTTTGTTTCCTGTTACGCCCAAACCACACCTATGAATAATGAAGCTACTTCAGACCAAAGACAAAGTTACTTGCGCTTTGCGCTTGACACTTGCGTTTTAAATCGTTAAAATAGGGCCCACTATGTCATTACACAACACTTTTCAAAATAGTAGTCAACACAATTCATAACAATTTAATAATTTCATTAAACAAAACCAATACGCCCATGAGTTCAAGATAATATTCATCAATATTGTTGGTCTAATTTCCCAGAAGATAATTAAAATGAGTGCACAACTGTTCAAAAGTGTAAGGTCAATTTGATTTTTTTAAAAATGAATAATTGAAAATAAAAGAAGATAGATTCAGGGTTTCCACAAAAATATTAAGCAGCACACCTGTTTTCAACAAAAATAAGTGTTTCTTGAGAAGCAAATCAGCATATTAGAATGATTTCTGAAGGATCATGTGACACTGAAGACTGGAGTAATGATGCTGAAAATTCAGCTTTGCCATCACAGGAATGAATTACATTTTAAAATAATATAGAAAAAACAAATTTTTACAGTGCAATGATATTTCAGAATATTACTGTTTTTTGATCAAATAAAAGCATCCTTGGTGAGCATAAGACACTTCTTCTATAAACATCGAAACAATCTTACCGACTCTTTACAAACTTTTTAACGGTAGTGTAAATCTGATAAATGTTTATTTTGCAAAGTACACATAACCTCATAGTTGACAGACATGCACTAAATGTCACAAGACTCCAATCTGGATCCTAAAATGAATTTAGATGAGAGTTGGACAGCTGGTAAATGCATTCCCTCTCCACAAGAAAGTTAGACCTAATCAGATGTTGAGAATATGCAATATTTTGCAAACTCGGTAGCATGGCAATAATGGAATTTAACCCATCAACTGTTTCATTTAATTTAACTTGAAAATGTCTTTCCTGTGAGCTAAACCAAAGCCCTGCGATGAGTTACTGGTGGTCAGTGTGGTAGGAATTGAATGGCAGCTATTGTTTGCCCATTGCTCCTAAGGTGACAGCTGGTTGGAATCCGCAGGGCTGTGAGCTGACGAAGGCCTGCCAAAGCCAGACGGGCCTGCAGTCAGCGGGAAGGAGAAGAACCAGGATTGCCAAGCTAGCTTGATGGTCCACTGGATAGATTTCCCAAAAGGAATCACCCAAAATTATGGGATCCAAGAATAATATGTTCCTGGATGATCTTTTGAGGGTGCATTTACTGTCATACCTCAACAATACTGACATATATTAGACCTAGAGAGAGAGGAAACACACCCAGATCTCTCTTTACAGCAGGGTTTCCTAAAGCGTGGGCGCTGGTTGCTTGAAAGACACTGACATTTCATTACTTATGATAATTCTTTTTATACATATTCTGGAAAAAAGAAAAAAAAGTTTAAGCCAAAATAATAATCAAAAAGGGAATGGGTTGCCAAGGCAACTAGTAGGCTATTGGGGAACATGCTGTGTGTTGAGCCTGATATCTGCAAACTGAGAAACTGACAAGTATTCAGCCATGCATCAAAAGACTTGACAGGGGCAATGCAGCAACATCTCATTAGGTTAGTTGCTTAGAAACAATTAGTCTAGTTCCCACTGACCCAACAAACAGCAACATTTCAAACACTCCCATGATACCGGTTGGATTTATAATGTTAAGAAACATATCCATCATTTTTAAACTGCTTTAATAAAACACAGGTTTTACAAACTGATCTGTTGTAATTTGGTGTTTGTCGAAGAACTAGTCCAAAGGTTGCATTTATTTGATCAAAATACAGTAAAAACAGTTATATTGTGAATTATCATTACAATTTAAAATAAGTTTTCTATTTTGAAATGTTTTATAATGGAGTTTTAAAACATGTTATGGCAAAGCTGAATTTTCAGCATCCTTACTCCAGTCTTCGATAGCTATGTTTTCATCCAAAGTTGCGAATTTAACTTATGTGCAAAATTGGAATATCACATAAAACATTTGCGAATAAAGCAATTTCCATCCCATGTGTTCAAGGGAACAAACTTGTCTGTAATAAAAATGGACTGAAAAGCCACTTTTTGTCCTACATCATAAATGCAGACGAAACACAATAAACGCTGTCATGTTATCTTGTGTTCGGAAGCTTGGTGTTTGGGAACGCAATCATGTGAGACACTTTTGGGATCATTTTGGGACATTTTTATGGCTCCAGCATTTCAGAATGATCCAACCAACATTTGAGATGCTGTGCAATGCGATTAGTCCGCTGATTAGTCCAGTAATCAAATCACATCCACTGTTGAGGCAAAGTCACATGAGTTGTTTTGTTGTGCATTGAGGGATTTATTTGGTAAATGTGTTTCCATTGTAGTTTATGCGCATGTCTTATTATCAGATTAAAAAATATTCCGCCTCAATGGAGCGCATACGTTTTTTATGCGCTTTTTTAAAATGTATGTGTATCTTCACATTTACATAATCCATACAGTGTTTTTTATGTGATATACCAAAATGCATATTTTATAATAATATACTGTAATATACTGTATATTATATAATATACTGTAGCTATTTTCACATGTCAATCCTTCAAAAATCATTATAATATGCTCATTTGCTGCTCAAGAAACATTTCATATTATTATCAATGTTGAAAACGTCTGTGTAGAGAATACACATATGGCCCAGAGGGATGCATATGGAGAACACTGGTGTGTCCAGCCGCAAGTGGAATATTTCAACCTCAGGGGTGGCAAGGTGGCTTGCCGAGGGAAAGGCACATGCTCAGACAGGCTTACAGTGGAAATACACATGTGGGGATCGCCCAAAGGGGGGGGGGACCATGCACACGGATGCACCTAGCCCTCGTGCAGGCAATAGACACTGGCGTCGACGTCAGCAGTGCTGGAGGAACTCAGGGCTTGAGGGAAGCTCAGCTGAGGAAATATCGCAAGTATCCTGTCCGTGGAGTGGAATGGCGAGCAAGCAAAGACACCTGAGCGGGTCCTAGTACCGGCTGGTTGAAGCGAGTACATGGGAGGATACTGGCTCCACTCGGAGATTGTAGAATCTGGCGAATGTGTTGGGTGTCGCCCAGCCTGCAGCTCTGCAGATGTCTGTTAGCGAGGTGCCATGCACTAGAGCAGTCACACCAAGGGGCACGGTCGACCTTGCTGCTGGTATGCCAAAGCAATGGCGTCCACTATCCAGTGAGACAGCCTTTGCTTGGTGAGAGCCTTTCCCTTCAGCTTTCCACCATAACAGACAAAGAGCTGGTCTGAGGTCCTGAAACACTGCGTTCTGTCTACATAGGTGTGGAAAGCACGTACTGGACAGAGCAATTCCAAGGCTGAGTCTGCCTCCTCCAGGGGCAGCGCTTGCAGGTTCACCACCTGGTCCCGGGAAGGGAGAGGTGGGAACCCTGGGCATATATCCAGGCCGGGGTCTCAGGATCACGTGAGAATAGGCCGGCCCGAATTCCAGGCAGGCTTCGTCTACAGAAAATGCGTGCAGGTCCCCTACCCTCTTAATGGAGGCCAATGCAACCAGGAGCGCTGTCTTAATTGACAGGAACTTAAGCTCTACTGATTGCAGAGGCTCAAAGGGAGCACTCTGCAGGGCAGTTAGAACCACTGAGAGATCCCAATAGGGAACGGGAGGAGGGCGAGGGGGATTCAGTCTCATCGCTCCTCTCAGGAACCTGATGATCAGGTCGTGCTTTTTCACGGACTTACCCTCAACTGCGGGATGATGTGCGGCGATAGCGGCAACATAGACTTTCAGGGTGGAGGGAGACAGCCTTCGCTCCAAACCCTCTTGCAGGAAGGAAAGCATGACACTGATCGGGCATTTTATGGGGTCTTCTCGGTGAGAAAAGCACCAGGAGATGAAGAGGTTCCACTTCAACGCGAAGGCATGTCTGGTGGACGACGCTCTAGCGGAAGTGATGGTAGCCACCACCGCTGGTGGTAGGGTACTCAAACCTGCCTCGTCCTGTCCAGGAGGCACACGTGGAGGTTCCAGAGATCGGGATGAGGGTGCCATAGGGTGCCCCGTCCCTGAGAAAGGAGGTCCTTCCACAGAGGAATTGACCAGGGAGGTGCTGTCGCGAGGAGTACAAGTTCTGAAAACCAGGTCCGGGTGGGCCAATGAGGCGCAACCAAGATGACCTGCTCCTCGTCCTCCCTGATCTTGCACCGGGTTTGTGCAAGAAGGCTCACTGGGGGAAACGCATACTTGCGGAGGCCCCGCGGCCAGCTGTGCGCCAGTGCATCCGTGCCGAGCATGCCCTCGGTCAGGGAGTAAAATAGGTCGCAATGGGACGAGTCGTGAGAGGCAAACAGGTCCACCTGTGCATCCTGAATTGATCCCAAATCAGCTGGACCGACTGGGGATGGAGTCTCCATTCTCCAGGAAGAGGCTGAAGCCGTGAGAGCTCGCCGGCTGCACAGTTCAGGTCTCCCGGGATATAAATGGCTCGAAGCGACCTCAGATGCTTCTGACTCCATAAGAGGAGGTGGCGGGCGAGTTGCGACATACGGCGGGAGCGTAGACCACCTTGTCGGCTGATGTACGCTACTGTCGTGGTATTGTCTGATCGGACTAGTACGTGCTGGTTCTTGAGCAACGCATGGAGCGAGACGTACTGCCAGCAACTCGAGGCAATTGACATGCCATAGGCGCTGGGGTCCTGTCCAGGAGCTCGGTCTAATTCGGTCTACGGGCACTCCCCCCCGTAGAAAGCTGAGATTTGTCCACGGGGTGAAAGTCTGACGACAGGTCGGAGTAACTAGTACTCGGAGCGTGCCTTGTTGCCATGCCCACCTCGGGACTCGAGCGCGAAGCCAGTGCTGAAGTATAAAGCAAACCGAGCGGCGCTGCCGCGGCTGCGGATGCCATATGCCCCAGGAGCCTCTGAAAAAGTTTCAGTGGAACCGCACTCTTGCCCTCGAACTGTCTCAGGCAAGTCAGCAGTGACTGTGCGTGCTTGCTTGTAAGCTGTGCGCACATGGAGACCGAGCCGATTTCCATACCGAGAACAGAGATCCTATGCACGGGGCAAAGTTTGCTCTTTTCCCAGTTGACCCGAAGGCCCAGACGAGCTAGCACTAGGTCCCTGTGTTCGCAAATCTAGTCTCTAAAGTGAGCTAGGATCAGCCAGTCGTCGAGATAGTTCAGGATGCGAACCCCGTGTTGCCGAAGCGACACAAGGGCTGCCTTGATGACCTTCGTGAAGACGCGATGAGACAGGGCTAGCCCAAGTGGGAGAACCGCGTACTGGTATGCCTGCCCCTCAAAAAAAAACATAGGAACGGTCTGTGTCGAGGAAGAATGGAGACAGGGAAGTAGGTGTCCTTCAGGTCGATCGCTGCAAACCAATCCTGGGGCACGCAGGACACGCAGGACACGCAGGTCCAGGATTGGCTGTAACCCACCGGATTTCTTCGGGACAATGAAGTAGGGGCTGTAGAAGCCGGACCTCATTTCGGCTGGAGGGACAGTCTCGATTGCACCCTTCGCCAGTAGGGTGGCGACCTCTGCTCTCTTGACAGGCGCATTGCCACCGACCATATTGAAGCGGACTCCCCTGAAGCGGGGAGGAGACCGTGCGAACTGAATCGAATAGCTGAGACTGATGGTTCGGGTGACCCAGCGGGACAGGTTGGGAAGCTCTAGCCAGGCTCCCAAGGACTGTAGCAGCAGGGTCATGCGAACCACAGACGTTCCCTCGGTGGTGCAGCGGCCCAGAAATGGGTGGCATAGCGGCCCGGTGCGGGGGCACGGTCATTAACCGCGTCCTGACAGAGGAGGCCAGGGAAAGACCAGCGTTCCACGGGGGCCTGCTCTGCCAGGAGTCTTGCCACAGAGGGGGACGAGAGTGGCGAGGCCCGTGGGCGGCACACACTGTCATCCGAGAACACTGTGACAGAGGGGGACGAGAGTGCCGAGGCCTGTGGGCAACGTGCACTGTCATCCGAGAACTCTGTGTGCTCAGAGATGGGTATGTCAGTTCTTTATTTAACCACATTAGTGTGCTGCCCACCCGGGGGTGAGCAGCGGGGAGTGGCGGCCTTCCTGCGGCTACCTAAACGACGCGGCCTAGGTGAAGGCTGCTACTGGGGCCGTGCGGGAGGGGCGGGAGCGGCAGGAGGGCGCCCTCGGCGGCGAGCAGGCTGAGGATTCTGTGCCGACGGCTGGGTGGAGGCAGCAGCGGGCCGTCGGGGCAGAATATACTTGATAGCCTCAGTCTGCTTCTGGGCGGTTGAGAACTGTTGGGCGAAGTCCTCAACCACGCCGCCGAAGAGGCCAGCCTGGGATATGGGAGCGTCGAGCAAACGAGTTCGCTCGGCATCCCGCATATCATCCAGGTTGAGCCACATGTGTCTCTCCTGGACCACGTTAGTGAATAATCACCTGACCCAGGGAGCGTGCGGTCACTTTCGACCCCCGGAGAGCGAGGTCAGTGGCGGCACGCAGCTCATCAAAGAGCCCTGTGTCAGTCCTCCCCTCGTGCATGTCCCTGAGCATCTGGGCCTGGTAGACCTGCAGAGTGGCCATGGCATGCAGAGAGGCAGCTGCCTTCCCCGCGGCTCTATAGGACTTAGCCACCAGGGTAGATGAAAACCTACAGGCTTTGGAGGGGTGCTTTGGGTCACCATGGGAAGAAGCACTCTGCGGACACAGTTGCATCGCAACAGAGCGTTCCACCATGGGGACCCCAGTGTACCCTTTGGCAGCGGCCTGATCGAGGGGAGGAAAGGCGGAGGAGGTCGCCGAGCGATCACGGGAAGACAACGGTGTGCGTGACCTCCTCATGCACACTGGGAAGAAAGGTATTGGGGTTGCGATGCTTCTTTAAAAAGATGTGCCACGCGCTGCTCTCTTAGAGAGGATTAAAACTCCGCAGAGTGTTGAAGCGACCAGGGAGAAAACACACGCAATCACAGCACAGATCGCAGGGAATGTGCAGTCGCTGGGAATCGCCGTCACACCAACACCTGGAGAGAAGCTCGTCTCGAAGAGGAAGAGAAGATCTCAGGATGGCTAACATATCTGCATATTGCTAGCGTCCTCCTTTTATACCCACGAGGTGGGGCGGAGTTGCGCCATGCAAATTCTGCAGACCCATGGCATTTCATTGCCATTGGCTCGTTTTGTAATACTCGAAGTTGATAGGCTTTCTAAGCGAAACCCCATTCGTCGTCATCCAACGTAACTCGGAGTGACAACGAAAGGGAACTGTTCCCTTTCGTCCTGGGAACTCCGACGTGTCGTCGGGGGAGTTCCCTGACGAATTGGGATCACTTCTAGGGAGCCTATTGCCTTCGAGAGAATTAAAACGAGCCAATGGAATTGGCATGCAAAATTTGCATTCCGCAGCCCGCCTACCAGCGCGGGTATAAAAAGCGGAAGTAAATATTGCGTAATGCTTTTTTCTTCGGAGCCTCTCAGTAGTGTTCTGTGTGCTGCTGTTCTTGCCGGTATGAAGAGAGAACGAGCTGAAAGAAGACGAGTCTCTGACAGCTGCTGGTGTGACGGCGCTTCAAAGTGATCGACGCGACTGAGTGCAGCACGAGGGCTTGCAGTTTCCCCAAGTGTCTGCCGCGCTGGTCCCTTGGTGCCTCGGCGCTTCAGTGCAGCTCCTTTTTCTTCTTTCTTTTTTCTATTTTCTCTTTTTTTTCATACTAAAAGAGCAACACGAGTGAAGATCGCGTCCTTTTCAGGATGACGTTTCACTTGTGTGTTTCTGGGTGCGATCGTTTCCTGTCCTTATTGACGGCCACGTTCATTGTTTCACATGCCTTATCAGTGTGTGAGAAGTGTTTGTGGGTGGTTCATGTTCTCTCAGGAGTGCATGACCACGTCGGCACGTTGTCCGTCTCCCCTTTCTCGTAAAGGCTTGAGTCGCTCAGCGTGCCGTGTGCCGTCGAGCGCCGGCTGACAGCGCGGGTTGTCACGGCAACCCAGCGCGTGTCATTCGGCGCTCAAGATGCGTGGTCAAGATCAAGACTCGCGTGCCTCTATGAGGTGAGTCCCTTTGCTTGTTTTCCGATCCAGTTTCTCTTCTGGTGCACCAGAGGGGGGCTGCTTTGGTTAATAACATTGGTGATCTGAGGGTTTCAGTGAGCACGAACCACTCACTCCTCTAGCGCATCGCAAACATGCTGAGACTGTGTTCGTGGGTGGTTTATGCTTCTTATGAGAGCATGACCACGTCGGCACGTTGTGCGCCTGCCTGAGGGCTGAGCATCCAGCGTGCCGTGTGTCATCAAAGCGATGGCCACGTTCACTGTCTTGCATGCCTGGTTGACGGCCACGATCGCGGTTTCACATGCCTAGTCAGTGTGTTGGGACTGCGTTCGTGGGTGGTTCATGTTCTCTCAGGAGTGCATGACCACGTCGGCGCGTTGTTCGTCTCCCCTTTCTTGTAAGGGCTGGAGCCGCTCAGCGTGCCGTGTGCCGTCGAGGCTTTCGAGTGGGTTTCTGGTCCTTCTCATGAGGGACCAGGCATTTCATTCGGGGCCCCAGGGAGGACAGATGTCGATTGCTACATCGGAGAGAGGGCTGTTATACTCTGGAAATGACGCTTAGTTCCTACTATATTGGTGGGTTCTCATGCTGAAGATTCAGACTTGACGGCCACACTTTCCCGGGCTGTTCTAAAGTGCCTGGAGGTGTGTGAAATTTTTTTTGCAGTATGGAGGCATTTTGGTGCCAGTATGGCAAGCCAAACATGCCTAAATCTGCAGAAGTTTTTCCTCTCTCACTACCACTACATGTGCGTAGTTCTAACTCGGGGTTGAGCTGTGCTTAGTGACTGACCGTGATTAGTCACAGCGCAGGCCCTCGGTTAGACGATGTCCACACCTGTGGCCCAGAACCAGCCCGCTCAGAGTTGTTTTCCCCCAGCAAAAGGAGGGAAACAACCCTGAGAGCAGCGACCCAGAGTATGTGACGTTCTGCTCTTGGGAGTGTGTGTCATTACCACTCCTTCCCCCGGGGGAGGGCCGGGTGGAGAATTTTGTTTCTGTTCCTCCTCTGGTTTTCCTGTAACCAGAGGTACCCAAAGTTTGAGCAGTCCACTTCCTCTGGGTCGTTCACGGGCCCCAGTGCTCAGACGGCAGTGAGGGCTACGGCCTGCTCGCTCTCGTCTCCCACTGGGTGAGGGGAAACCAGGACTCGATGCCCCCGGGCATCGTTCCTCGTTTCCCCTCACGGGCGAGACTGGCAGTATAATAAGACCAGTTTCCTCCGTCCGAGAGGGTCAGAATGGCAGTGCGTGCCGCCCCCGAGCTGCACCACTCCCGTTCCCCTCCCCCCAGCTTGCAGATAGCAGTGACGCAGCCCCGGCTGCGTCGCTCCGGTCTGCAGCTGGGCCCGGAGGCGCAGAGACCAGGACGCGAGGAGTCAGGGCCTCGTTCTTCGTCTCTCCCCCTCCCTTCGCCACCGGGCAACCCGCAGCAGAAAGCCTACGAGCTCTCTCTGCCGTCTGCCCCACGGTGGACCGCCCAGACCCCGCTTCCAGTGGCTACATTGCCACTGGAGCCGGGTCCCGGCCTTCCACCTCGCTGCCCCTCCGCGGGTACGCCGGTGGTTCGGGTGGGCTTATTGGCTCGGTACCTGGAAGCCTGGCTAGCGCTTCCGGGTCCATCTCGATGGCTCATCCGCACCATTCGGTTCGGCTATGCAATTCAGTTTGCACGCCGGCCTCCCAGGTTTAGGGGCATCCACTTCACCCGTGTGCGGTCAGTGGATGCCCCTGTCCTGCGGAAAGAGATCGATGTCCTGCTGGCGAAGGACTCGATCGAGCTGGTCCCTTCTGCCGAGATGAGGTCCGGGTTTTACAGCCCCTACTTCATTGTACCCAAGAAAGGCGGTGGGTTACGACCAATCCTGGACCTGCGAGTTTTGAATCGGGCCCTGCACAAACTCCCGTTCAAAATGCTCACGCAGAAGCGCATTTTTGAGTGCATCCGTCCCCAGGATTGGTTTGCAGCGATCGACCTGAAGGACGCGTACTTTCACGTCTCGATTCTTCCTCGACACAGACCATTTCTACGGTTTGCTTTCGAGGGTCGAGCGTATCAGTACAAAGTCCTACCCTTCGGGCTGGCCCTGTCACCCCGCGTCTTCACGAAAGTCGCGGAGCCGGCCATTGTTCCCATGAGAGAACAGGGCGTTCGCATTCTCAACTATCTCGACGACTGGCTCATTCTGGCTCACTCGCGAGATGTGTTGTGCGATCACAGGGGCATGGTGCTACGGCACCTCAGCCGGTTGGGCCTTCAGGTCAACTGGGACAAGAGCAAACTCTGCCCCGTGCAGAGGATCTCTTATCTCGGTATGGAGTTGGACTCGGTCGCCCAGACAGCGCGCCTCACGGAGGAGCGCGTCCAGTCAGTGCTCACCTGCCTCAGGTCCTTTCGAGGCAGGACAGCGGTCCCACTGAAACAATTTCAGAGGCTCCTGGGGCATATGGCAGCCGCAGCCGCAGTAACGCCGCTCGGCCTGTTACATATGAGACCGCTCCAGCACTGGCTTCACGATCGAGTCCCGAGGTGGGCGTGGCAGAGCGGCACGTTCCGGGTTAAAGTAACCCCGCACTGTCGCCAAACCTTCTCCCCGTGGTCGGATCCTGCGTTTCTACGGGCCGGAGTGCCCCTAGTCCAGGTTTCCAGGCATGCTGTGGTTTTCACAGATGCCTCTGCCATGGGGTGGGGGGCCACGTACAAAGGGCATGCAGTCTCGGGTCTGTGGACGGGGCCCCAGCTGCATTGGCATATCAACTGCCTAGAGTTGCAAGCAGTACGCTTGGCTTTGTGCCGCCTCAAGGGGCTCCTCAAAGACAAGCACGTACTGGTCCGTACGGACAGCACTGCGACCGTTGCGTACATCAACCGACAAGGTGGTCTACGCTCCCGCCGCATGTCGCGACTCGCCTCCCACCTCCTCCTATGGAGTCAGAAGCATCTGAGGTCGCTTCGCGCCACTCATGTTCCAGGGGAGCTCAACCGTGTGGCAGACAAGCTTTCACGGTTGCCTCCCCTGCCAGGAGAATGGCGACTCCATCCCCAGGCGGTTCAGCTGATCTGGAGTGTTTTCGGACTCGCACAGGTAGACCTGTTTGCCTCTCCGGACACGACCCATTGCCAGTGGCTTTACTCCCTGTCCGAGGGGACCCTCGGCACGGACGCCCTGGCTCTCAGCTGGCCCCGGGACCTGCGCAAGTATGCGTTTCCCCCAGTGAGCCTTCTTGCACAGACTCTGTGCAAGGTCAGGGAGGACGAGGAGCAGGTCCTGTTAGTGGCGCCGTATTGGCCCACCAGGACTTGGTTCACGGAACTCATGCTCCTCACGACAGCCCCTCCTTGGCCGATTCCTCTGAGGAAGGACCTCCTTTCTCAGAGACGGGGCACTCTATGGCACCCGCGTCCAGACCTCTGGAAACTCCATGTCTGGTCCCTGGACGGGACGCGGAGGTTCTAGGTGATCTACCACAGGCAGTGGTAAACACCATCACTTCTGCTAGAGCCCCCTCTACGAGGCGCCTCTATGCGTTGAAGTGGAACCTATTCGTCGAATGATGTTCCTCCCACCAGGAGGACCCCCGAACTTGCCCGATCAGTGTCGTGCTTTCCTTCCTACAAGATGGGTTGGAGCGAAGGCTGTCTCCCTCCACCCTCAAAGTGTATGTTGCCGCAATAGCCGCACATCACGATGTAGTAGAAGGTAAGTCCGTGGGGAAGCACGACCTGATCATCAGATTCCTCAAGGGTGCTAGGAGGTTAAATCCACCTTGTGTTTTGCACTCTGTACCCTCTTGGGACCTAGCTCTGGTACTGAGAGCTCTTCAAAGTCCTCCCTTCGAGCCTTTGCTGACAGTGGAGCTGAATATCCTGTCCATTAAGACAGCGCTCCTGTTGGCATTGACCTCTTTCAAGAGGGTCGGGGATCTGCAGGCTTTTTCGGTCGACGAATCGTGCCTAGAGTTCGGGCCGGGCCTTTCTCGCGTGATATTGAGACTCCGGCCCGGATATGTGCCCAAGGTTCCTACCACTCCCTTCGTGGATCAGGTAGTGAACCTGCAAGTGCTGCCCCAGGAGGAGGCAGACCCAGCCCTAGCTTTTCTCTGTCCAGTCCGCGCCCTGCGGGTTTACACTGACAGAACGCAAAGCTTCAGGACCTCAGATCAGCTCTTTGTCTGTTGCGGAGGCCAGCAGAAGGGGAAGGCCGTCTCCAAGCAGAGGTTAGCTCACTGGTTAGTGGATGCTATCACCCTAGCGTATGAAGCTACGGGTGAGCCTTGTCCTCCCAGGTTGCGTGCTCACTCTACGAGAGGTGTTGCCGCATCCTGGGCGTTGGCTCAAGGCGCCTCGCTGACAGACATTTGTAGAGCTGCGGGCTGGGCGACACCGAACACGTTCGCTAGATTCTATAGCCTACGTGTGGAACCTATTTCCTCCCGAGTACTCGCTACGGCCAGTGGTGCGAGGGAATAGGTTGTGTCGGCTTGCTACGCCACTCCGTGCCTCAGCCGGATACGTGTGTCTTTCGCTCCGTTGGCGCCCTACGTTGGTTAGCCTCGTGAGTTCCTCCATCACCCCTTCGGTGCCAGGCGTGGCGGACCGCCGGCGCCAGGTCTACTACCTCTTAGGGAGTTGTTGTGTAGACTGGGTGTTATGTCCAGTGGTCTCTTCGGTGACCCATTATGCCACGTGCAGTCCAGCCGTGTCTTCCCCTTGACAGACTCGTTCTGTCGTCCCTGTTGAGTACGCTCCCACTCCCCTTGGAGGGGACTACCTCAGGGACTGCCATATGTTTCACTATCCCCCTGGGCTAGTACATATGTGTATTCCAGGCCTTCTTCAGGCATCTGGCTTCCGCAGCGTTCCCTTCCCCTGTTTACGGGTTGGGCACGCTTTCCCAGTGTTATCCAATCCACTGTGTGGGTCTTGCGGAACAGCAGTGTGATTCCCTTGCTAGCTCCCGTAATTTGTGAAACTGCTTGGGTAGCTTAGCTGGGCGCTGGAAGGGGCCAGCACCATGGCGTTTTGTTAGGGATCCCAATTCGTCAGGGAACTCCCCCGACGACACGTCGGAGTTCCCAGGACGAAAGGGAACGT
The DNA here is from genome assembly GCA_030578255.1 of Tiaroga cobitis. Lineage (NCBI taxonomy): Eukaryota > Metazoa > Chordata > Actinopteri > Cypriniformes > Leuciscidae > Tiaroga > Tiaroga cobitis. The sequence continues at coordinate 17,057,456 of CM060603.1, forward strand.
CTCGGTTACGTATGTAACCCTCGTTCCCTGAGTACAGGGAACGGAGACGTGTCGTCCCCTCGCCATGTTGCTGTACCTTCGCGGGGGACTGGACACTGTTCCTGTACTCAGGGAACGAGGATTACATACGTAACCGAGACGTTTTTTTTTGTGGAAACTTTTTTTGCATTAAGATACTTTGATAAAGTTGACTTTCAATCAATTAAATGCATCCTTTCTGAATAAACGTATTCATTTGTGAGACTATTAAAAAAAGAAGAAATTAACTTGCCCAAACTTTAGAAATGGTCGTGTAACTAATTTATTTTAGAAGAAGGGCTTATGGGAATTCCAGCCTCAGTTTTGTACTTAATTATTATGAGTTATTAAATTAGAAGTTAAAATAATGTAGATATTTGAGTTATTATTACAAATACATACATCTCAAGTAATATTTAATTAGGACACATTTCATTAATGACATCATTAGGGTTAAATGTGCACTGGAAGCAATCAGTTTGTTGTGATGCAACAAAACTAGATTGTTCCATTTTTGATAATATTGTTTTCCCTTTTGTTTATATCGATTTGAAATGTTATCCCAATAAATCCCACTGACGGATGTTCAGTTTGGCTTAAAATATAAATGACTTCAAACTCCAGCTGTCAAACACTTTAAGTTGTTTGTCTTGACAAACTTTCCTTATTCTTTAATCACACAGACAAAGTGTTTCCAATCAGGTCTGGCCTCAGGCAGCTTTTTGGTCTCACACGGTTTCCTAGCTACAACCATGGTGCTGGAAAATGGAAAGAAATGTCTACAAAATAAGGAAGATTTTCCTCTCTGCTTTATATCAACATATCAAAGTGTCACCTCTGCTGAACGGCTGAAGGTGAAGTTATATTCTTTGTATAGTATGTAACGCTTATGAAAGTGTGACTTCCCACTTTGGAACGAATAGAAGGCACACAATCACAACAGTGTTGACTGACATCATGCTGTGCCAAAGCAAATATAAACCATCTTGTTTTTGAAAATCAGAAGTGAAAGAAAAACATGATCATGAGAATGTATCTTAGCTTGAAGTGACAGCTAAAAGAACAAAGTCTTTTCAGCAAACAAACTGAATAAGTCATCAAAGTTCACAACTAGATCATGTTCAGCTGTTAGTGGCAGTGCCAACACTTCAAAAAAGCATAACATAAGACTGAAAGCCATCCCGGACTGTTTACAAAGGATACCACTCTCATACCCCTCTCGATGGGGTCTGTGAGGAGCAAACCTCTGGGTGCATAGACCTTCTCATTTTGCTCCTGAATATACATGCTGATCTTTTTTAGTATCTGTGGGAGTCAGAGAAAGGACAGAAGTTAGGAGGACAAACAGAGGAAAAGAAAGGTTATCATAATTCCCTTACTAATCTAATTCCCTTACTCCCCATAGGCCAGTTCACACCAAGGCCAATAACTATAACGATAACAATATAGTTTTATAAATCATTCTAAATAAAATAAATATTGTCCATATTTACTTAATACACTTTTCTGGTCATTTTGTGCATGATTGAAACAACTTTCCTTGGCTCCAATCAGCTGGCTCCATTTTGGTAAGCAACACCCAAATTCCACAATCCATTCAATTACTACAGATACAAAGTTACTCCCTAAATTTATTTTCTAATGGGATACCCTTTTTAAATACATTAAATAAATATTTTTATAACTAGAATTAGTAATATTTTCTTTTCTTTATAATAGTAAGTATTATTATTACTTTATAATGCCATATAGGCAATCCCCTTGTACAAAGCCTTGATTTAGTTGTTGAGTTCTCCAAGAATGTTTTCATGTTTGAATGTTCAAAACTAGCATTATTTTGATCTCAAACTGATTCATTAAAAGAAGTTATTACTCCACCACCTGACATAATTAACCAACGTGGTTTAAAGACAAATTTGCGACAGTGCGGTTACGGGAAACAGTCGTGACTAGCTAGTTGATTTCTTCAATGATGCTTACCGTATATGATATGGTAGTTAAGCAGAGAGTTATGTTGTTGTTGCAGTGGGGATTTCTTTAAGACTGCAAGGGAAGCTCGGCTTCCCCTATAATGTAAAAAAAAATCATGGTCAAATATGTACTATTGTGCTAACATTTTATTGACTAAAAATGCGTTTGAATACGTTCATCTTGAAGACGAGTTCGTTCAGAATCAGCTACATATAGCAGGTCAGCTGACTCGATTTCCTTCTCAAACATTCCCGTAGTGTCACAGTGCATTTCCCTGTTGAAGCCTGTTGAAGTTTTGTTTCCATTGACTTCAATGGGGCTGCTTTGAACTGTTTTTTTCAGTGCTTCTAAACTAGACGGTCATTGGATAAATGCTGCGATTATGTCCCGCCCACGGATGCTCAGGGTCTCTGGGGGTGAATGGAGGAGTGGGCTGGCCGGAACTCCGGGCTTCTGCGTGATGATTGGTGGGTATATCGAAAGACTGCATCTCCTTTTGATTGACAGCGATTTTGTACAATAAAAAGGGCAGAAGTTACATATAAATAAATTGAATTTTTTATGATGTACGCCGAAAATGAGCTTCCCCTCTTTGCAAGACCAGCCGCCACCACTGTTGTACGGGAAATGCACCCCTGTTTAGTTCCTGTCTCTGTAAAGCCCCTCCTTCCGAAAAGTGAAGTGTGCTCTGATTGGACAGCTAGACCAGTGTGTTGTGATTGGTCAACCACTCTTGAGTGGGTTTCAGAAATGTCACGCCTCTTAACATTACCAAAATTTTCAACATAGGCCTACTACCAATGCAACCATTTTCTCGCCCTCTTTTTTTTGCGTATGCCTTGGGCGGGAATTTTTTAAATGAGGGATATTGTGATGTGATGATTCCCAGAAAAAAATATACAAAATGACAGTTTTCACAGATTTGGAGCCAAATTACAGGGGGGTAAAAATAATACTTGATACAGTGACAGTTCAAAAATGTGAGAAAGCACTTCTTCTGTTTTGTTTTTTTTGTCACAAGTTTGCATGCCTGGCCTGCTCAAGAAGTATTAAAGGTATCTCAATATCCTTCTAGATTCTGGTTCTTAACACACTTTCCTTTTAATGTTTTCATTTTAAAGGCCCTCAATGGATCAATCCCAGAGATATGGAGTTCTTAATGTGGCTTCATCAGTAAATTGGTAAATTGTACACATTTTCAGTGGTCGAAAACCAAATTTAGATCACTTTGCACACAGCTGATACTTTTTTTCATTTAACAAGGAATATCTGAAGAACAAATAATGTTGAAACTAGAAATGTATCTAGTTTTTTGCTATGAAGTCAATTGCATATAGTCTGAGTGCCATAAATAGTCTTTTTCCAAAGTTTGAATGCCTGCATGTCTTCTTATCGTCGTCTTTATTAAAAAACAAACAAAAAAAAAAACATTAAAAATACATTTATGAAAGCATCAAAGGCATCTAACAGTAGCTTATTTAGATTATTTGTTTGACTTTTCAAGTGAGCATTGCAAAGGCTGCCTGTGTTTCTCTACCCCAGTGGGGTGAAACTGTGCATCACTTTGCTTCGCTTTGCTTTCCACTCTACAGAACCGGCCGTGAAAAAAAATTTGTAATTAGGAAAGAAAACGGATCTGTTCAGTGGAGTTCAGTGGCCATGACAAAATTTCCAAGATGAGCAATGACTCACAGGAGTAAATCAAACACATGCTGCTAATATGCTACTTGGCGCAACACAAGGTGAAATATGTTTTTCCAGAACAAAGTGTACAAGCACACGTTTATCCCCCCAAAAAATTACATTCATTTATCATGATAAAAATTCCATGTAAATATGGAGGGAGGTCCAAAAGCATGAGACCACCAGTGGAAATGATTTTTCATTACAACTTATATCAGCATAATAAATTGAGTGGAAAGTTAAAGTGAAAAATTAACATGAATGCCTCAGTGTCTGGTACTGTTGCCCTTTAGCTTTATTGGCAGCAGCAAGCTGCAGGAGCTTTTACATGTACCAAACTTTTTTTTTTTTTTGCGTTTTTTTTTTTTGCATTTGCTTATTTCATTAGTGACTTAGAAATATTACAGAATGCTTAACTACTTTTATTTTACATTATGACTTGAAAAACCATTAAAAATAAAAAAATTTAAAAACCTTGAAACCTCCTGTTTATTTACAGATTTAAAGGGGTGGTATAATGCCCTTTTCACAAGATGTAAAATAAATCTTTAATGTCCCCAGAGTGTGTATGTGAAGTTTTAGCTCAAAATAACCCACAGCAACCCCATTTTAGCATGTTAAAGTTGTCACTTTTTTAGTGTGAGCAAAAACGCACCGCTTTTGTGTCTGTCCTTTTACATTCACATTATTAAACTTTATTATTGTTTTAAGTTGACTTTACAGTAAAAATGTGAAATTCACTCTTTCAAATTTCCAACTAGTGTACCACAGGTTGAAAACTGCTGCTTCTGTACAGAATGAAAGGTCATTCTGTGATTTACCGTCTTTAAGAAACCCAGAAACCCAGACGTGTGACAGTGCAGCACGCTCTAAATCTTTGTCTCCGCTGCCCTGACTTGTGTGTGCAATCACTCGTCTTTGATGAGGAAGATGCTATCATGCTAGCCCGGGGCATGAGGGAACTCATCCGTGTCCACTCATGTGTGGCCTCCTGTCAGCTGGAGCAACAAACAAAACTGCTCATCATGGGTGGGTGCAGTTTATCAGAGTTCGCCATTAAGGTGGGCATTTTTATAGGCTGGAGTTTACAAATAACTCTGAAAAAGCCTGATGTGACCTCAGAGTTGCATAATGCGGGTTAGGCATGAACGATGTCACTTTTCAAGCATTTTAAAGCATGAAGATGAATATAGTATGAGAGAGAGAGAGAGAGAGAGAGAGAGAGAGAGAGAGAGAGAGAGAGAGAGAGAGAGAGAGAGAGAGAGAGAGAGAGAGAGAGAGAGAGAGAGAGAGAGCATGGACTTTACATCCGCTCTATCTCAGCTGCCCTTTGGAAGTACGCAGCACTGAATGTCATGTTATGATTCGGTCAGGTTTTCCCATTGGTGGACAGGTGCTCACCACAATGGAACTATTGTCTAATTAGGGCATAACCACGCATATCAAACCTTATCTCGACTCCGTTTGACTGCTATTCAAAGAAAGTGATTTCCATCTGCCACATGCAAACGTGTGTGGTCAGATTTAAATGGGCCGGCACATCAAAAATGTTCAAACTTTCTAATGTTTTGTTTCTTTGTGAATCCTTGGGTGACCAGGCCTGAATGCTCTTCTTTGATCTTCAAAGGCGTCCATGGGTTGCAGTTGTTCTCAATCTTACATCTCAGAATTGGCATCTTGATAAATGTTGAGTGTATTGTAAATGAAACAGGAGAAGATTATCTCGATACCTTTTCATAGCGTGTCTCCATGCACAGGAAGATGATGTAGGCCGTAGCACAAGCCAGGCAGCCTTCCAGGTAGGACTGACCGCCAATCTTTTCAGCCTCTGCATAGTAGCAGTTGAGCGTCTTCATCGTTACTTCAAACAGGCTCCTCTCGATCTGTGCACAACAGTCAGTTCAAACCAATGATGTTTTCATGGACGGAAAACTATTATGAAGACAAAAATTATTCCCATGGAATGGATTAACTGATAAAATGCATTAAATGAAAAAAAAAAAAAAAAAAAAACGTTTTTGTAAAAATACAAATAATATGCATTACTGTTCCTAAGTTTGGAGTCGGTAAGAAGCCTCTTATGTTCACCAAGGCTACATTTAGTAAATATGGTAATATTGTTAAACATTATTACAATTTAAAATAACTGTTTTCTAATTTAATATATTGTAAAAATTTAATTTATTCATACTGAAGACTATAAATTGACTGTTTAATGTTATTTTTTTTGTATTATTTTTCTTTATTGATTTTCATAATAATTTCATAATGTATTTTGTGGAGTCAGAGTATGTTTGTACATATGTGCTGAGCTGAGAGCTGGGAGAGTTATATATTTTGCTTAAAGGTATGTGTGCAATGCAACGTTCACTGAGCAGAGATGTTCCAATGATGATGATACTTCAAATGTGTGCAGTTGGCATGTTCTTTAGAAGGAAAGGAATGTTTCAACTGATGCAAATGTAACACTAATGTATACACACAGAGGGATAGTGGATTTTTCCATGTGTAAGCATGAGGTATACATTCCATTTTAAAAATAAGCAACATGTTTTTCTACCTTACAAGGAAGTTGAAAGTCGCTCAGTGGTGTATATAAGCTCAATCCTTACTGTACTGACTCAGAGCAACATAAAGGCATGAGGGGGTGAGAGGAAGGAGAAACAGAGGCATGAGGGGGTAAGGGAGGAGAAACACAGAGAAACCATTACAGCTGGCATGAGGGTGAGAGGACAGAGAAACGGGGAACATAGGAATCTGAAATAAAGACCAGCTCGCCTGTAGCCTTATTCCTATACAGCATGATTTTCAAATCTACAATATGATGGAAAAGCTGAATTTTCAGCATCATTACTACAGTCTTTAGTCACATGATCCTTCAGAAATCATTAGAATATGCCGATTTGGTCCTCAAAAAACATTTCGTATTATTGTCAATGTTAAAAACAGTTGGTCTGCTTAAAGGGTCACTCCACCCATTTCAACATTAATCTTTATTGAAAGTGGGTTATATATGTAGTCGAAATGTAAAAGAAATTTTGAATTTGTTGCCCTCTTGACCGAGAAAAGACAGAAAATAACTTTAGGGCGCATTTGTATGTAAGACAACAACTCCCACAATGCACCACATTGCACAGCTCCGCAAGCCATTCCCACTAATCCAGAACAGCGCGCAAACATCAGAGAAATCCCTCTTCCGTCTACAAGGCTAGCTGCCAAAAGAGTTTGAAATTCATTTCACACAAAATGTCTAGTTAGTTGGCTGTGGCGAGCAGGACAAGGGTGAGAGGACGGCGCGAGTGATAATGAATGACACCTGTGAGACGCAGCGGTCTCCTATCTCTCACGGAGGAGCGGAAGCACAAAAGAAACAGGCCTGATTTTATGTTTTGTTTCTGTTGTGTGTGGCCAGCTGGCTTATACTTTTGTTTTGTATTTGTTAATTTTACTATTAAAATGTTTAAATGTTCGCCGGTTCCCGCCTCCTTCTTCCCACAACAACGAACCCCGTTACATTGGCAAACTCATTAGCGAATTACTCATCGTTTGTATTTCTTTCTATATGGTGAATTATTGCATGATACCTGGATGTTCAGTCAGAACATATGCGGTGCGACACTAGGATGGTTCACATCACAACACAAACGTCCGTGTGCTCGTCTGATTCAGAGATTTCGTCCAGGAGAAATTGCTATCGTTGAAATTCTCTGCAGCAGACGGACTCTATCTGTGTCCGAAGCGCACAGCGAGAGCACAGGCACCAGCAGTGCGCCCAGCTCGAGCCAGTCCGGGCTCCTCGTCCGCCTCCTGTTCCTCTAGCAGCCTCAGCTGCTCTTCACTATATTGCGGCTCGTAAAGATAGCCACGAACAGCGGATTCGAGCAGCAGAATTTCAAAATCCTCTTCTTCCATATCATGTTTAGTTTCTTCCATATCGTGTTTAGTTTCTTCCGTCATTGTCATAACTTCCTATCTCCACAGCGCTTGTTAGCTTAGCTTATAAACAAGATGGCTGATATTGATTTCAGTATCTACAAGTGAAGTCCCACCCACTTATCTGCGATAGCTCTGTTAGCGCATTAGGTCCAACCTATGGGCGGGTTTGAAAGGGTGGGATCTAGTGCTTGTAGTCTTTAGAGATATCCCCCCTTCTTACACTTCCTCCTACAATGACGTAAAATGACGATTTTTGCGTCATTGTAGGAGGAAGTGAAAAGGATAAATAGCGGATTTCTCTCGTCTCATGGGGAAAATGAGAGAGTGTTGCACGACCATTCAATAGTATGACTAGGTTTCTAACAATGGAAAGCTTAATGCAAATGGGTGGAGTGTCCCTTTAATATTTATTTGTGGAAAATATGATTTTTTAAGTAAATCAATTTAGAATTATTTGAATAGAACATTTTGTAACACTTTAAGTATTTACTTTCACTTTTAATCAATTTAATGCATCCTTGCTGAATAAAAATGTAGTAAAAAAAATCTTATTGACCCCAAGCTTTTGAATGGTAATATAAAATTGGGCAAGTTGCTGAAGTGCTTTTGATGTGTAAAACACGGATAGACTTGCGTCAATACAGTATATCCATCTCTATGACGTCAGAAATTTCCCAAGGTTCAGAGGGAGCCATTTTTACAGCTTAGTGTCAGTAAACAAGGGAAGGCATTTTGAGTATGATAAATTACAATATGTTTACATTGACCTTTTCATTTCAAAAGATCAAGGAAAGTTTGATTTGTCATTGTAAGATCCCTTTAAGATCGATGCAATCAAAAGTTTTAAGAAAAAAGTAATGCCTCATGGGATGTGCGCCTACATAAAGGGCAGTGACACATCAGACGTCGCCCCAAACCCTCATTTAAAACCTACCCTGCTGTCCAGCTCTGCGGGAAACTTGGTCTGGAATTTGCAGATGGTGCTGTCACTGTAGTCTCTCTGAATGAAGACCTTGGTGGCCAGAGACGCACTGTGACGCAGCTCCTGGAGGTTGTGCAACTACAAAGAGACACAAAATAGACAGTGGTCTCAAAGGCGGTACTCTTAAACACGCGTCTGAAACTTAAAATGACAAATGGTGCAGTCACTATGCCATTGATATAACTAGAGCCTTGTGTGTATCGTTGTATATGTTTTCCATTTTTACTTGCACGGTTAAATCATTGTACATGTGGAAAAGAATTGCAGATTTGACACTTAAAATTGAGAGGGTCCGGACAGTATGACATTGTGTCAATTCATTTAATGATTTATGATTTATACCTCTTCCAAGACACACAGAAAACCTGCAGTATAAAATGATAGAGCCTGGACCTTCATCAAGTGTCTCAGTCTATCAAAATGAAAAACGGACAAGGGTCTCTGAGGCAATAATATTTTAAAATATGAAGGTACATGTATGCATGTTTATAAAATTGGGGCCAGAAAGAAGACAGAGCATCAATCAAAAGAAGACAAAGAAACATTCAATGAGTTGTTTTAGGACTTTGTGTAAAAAACATCTTCACCAGCTCTGGAAACATCATAAATTTAGAGAGCCAAGAGAGAGAATGAAACCTGATGAAACCAAGAAGCAAACGCAGCTCTAATGATTTTGCTGTGTCCTCTTTCTCCTGATTCTCTAATTGACAATACAGTCAGACAGATATTCCAAAACTCAGTCTATCTATAGTGGCTGGAGGCAATTATGTTTCAGAAATTTCATTTTCAAATAAAAACTTTCAAAAACAAACTAGACTTCCTTCAGGTTGTACTGCAGTTCATGAAGCTTTCTGTCAGACACTGCACACAATGCATCAGTTTCTTTCTTTCTTTCTTTCTTTCTTTCTTTCTTTCTTTCTTTCTTTCTTTCTTTCTTTCTTTCTTTCTTTCTTTCTTTCTTTCTTTCTTTCTTTTGAGACCTTGTTTCCCCATTATAAACAAATCCATATTTTAACAGATCAAGATGTAAGACAAGGCTCACAGCTTTATTTTCAGCAAAAATTAATTGGCCTCACATTTGCGGTCTCATTAGTATAATTGCTGAAAGCTTTGATGCCAAAAATAAGTCTATTGTTAATGGTCTTTTGCTACCATAGTAAAGTTAGCCTACTCTGTAGGGCCAGTGCTGAAACATACAGTCAGTCAAGTCAAGTCATCTTCATTTATATAGCGCTTTTAACAATGGATTGTTCCAAAGCAGCTTTACAGAGATAAACATAATTTAAGGTAACAGAGATTGTTTTGGCTTTATAGCGGTTCTTGAATAATGTTATTTCCAGCTAAAGTTAGTTTTGATTGATTCACCTCCATTGAAATGATCATTTGTTATTACATTAGGGGCCACTAAGACGACGACGTTCTCTCTAAACAGACTTTAAACGCGAACCTGTGATTAACGCTGACGGCGTTCACATGCGTTCACATGCGCATTAAGAATTGATTCTATAGTTTTGTACTTTTGAAAAGATGTGCGCAGGGTTGTAATTCCATACAACCCATGCCTAAACAAACTACTTGTCTTGCCTATCCATTTTGATACAGAATTTTGTTTTATTTTATCACTTCGGGGTACGCGAGCCGGATTTTCAACAACGCTTTATCTTTAGAGTGGGAAAGGGATCCTCCATAGGGAGAGGATAGTGGATATTTCAGCACTGCATTGTCATCGGGTCCAGGCAAAGCTCCCCCGTCAGATCTGGATACGGCCTGGATCCGGCAGGCTGCAGGAAAACCTTGGGATAAACAAAGACACTTAATATTAACGTAGATGCCATTCTTCTTATGATGTAACGAGTACATCAGGATTTAAGGGAAGTGTTCCCAGTTCCGGCTGACCTAATCTATGCAGCCTAACATTGAATTATAGAAGTCTATAATGTATTATGTGTATGCTAGGTCAAAGAGATGTGTTTTTAATCTAGCTTTGAACTGACAGAGTGTGTCTGCTTCCCGGACAATGGTAGGAAGACTGTTCCAAAGTTTTGGTGCTAAATAGGAAAAGGATCTACCACCAGCAGTCGATTTAGATTTTCTAGGTATTATCAACTGGCCGGAAAGAACAGAACGGATCATAAAGGTTAAACGGTCCTTTACAGGTGTAAATTATGACTTCATGGACAAAATACATACAGTTATGCCTACACGTAGTTATGTCAAGCTCACAAATATTGTATCGGGTATAAAATTGCTATTTGCGAGTAAAACCTTATCCTGTGATCAGTAAATACTGCAAAAGTCATGTAAATCCATTGGTCATTAAGAGCGTGAAACCTGAAAAACATTCAGCTCTGGAATTACGGTATTTAATTATTTCAGTTTGAAATATATAATTAGTGTATTTAATGATTTAAATACAGCACTACTTAAAGGGACAGTTCACCCAAAAAATGAAAATTCTGTCATCATTTACTCACTCTTAAGTTGTTCTAAATGTGTATGAATTTCTTTCTTCTGTTGAACACAAAATAAGATATTTTGAAGAATGTGGGTAATCAACAAGTTAATGGTCCCCACAAATATAATTGTGACGTAGATTCTCTGCTTGCTTTGCGTTCTCCTTTCACAAATTTGTCCATGCTTAGTGCAGAACCATGCATCCATTATTATTTTACACGGCTCCCTACAATACTAGATTCTGATACTTCAATCTACCACTCAAGCGAGTATCTTGAGGTAATAAAATGTGTCAAATTAATATGTCCTGTTCAGTTATTTACTAAATTGGCAAGTTAATACAAAGCTCATATTTAAATGAGGTGCAACTAAAAGCAACCTCTGGGCAAGATTTCATGCAAATAGCAATACATTGAACTACATGTTATCATTATGACTTCACAATTCCTACCACTGGAAAATATAAAAAGAAAGTCAGAATTAGCAACCAAAGCTTCATAAGGATGGATGTTAATGATAATTAGTCTTTATTGTTGCCACAAGCTTTTTAGTTCATGCCAAATGAGACGAGCCTAATTATCCCTGCACTCCTCCACGGAGGCATCGCTCAGGGAGAATCAGGTTGAAGACGCTCATAATAGCTGTTCTGCTGTCTGAAATCCCACAGCAGCTGTTAGCATTACCACAAGCAAGTGGCTCATCTGGCCACATGAGTGTCCACAGTTGGATTTCTCCCAGAAGACATGATCAATTATTCACACTTGGGAGGTCATCTAAACTGTCATCTAAATGTTATAAGCAGAGCAGTTTCATAGTAAGACTGTTGACTGCTAAGTATTGTACAATTTGCAGCATATTCTGGTCAGGATCGGAAGTTCTGTCTGACCAACATGAAAAGTGACCAATCATAGTTGGGTTTGTTATGTGTGCCATTTGGGTTTATCTTAAAAGGACAGAAATGTACATCCAAAAAATGTAAATTCTGTCATCATTTACTCACCCTCATGCCATTCCAAAACGAGAAGAAGAAAGTCAAAAAGAAGACATGTCAAGTCAAAAGAATGTTGAAGAAACTAAAAAGAAGATATTTTGAAGAATGTTGGTAAACAGACAGTTAATGGCACACATTGACTTCCATAGTAGGAAAAAAGATTATATGGAAGTCAATGGCTACAGTCAACTGTCTGGTTACCAATACTCTTTGAAATATCTTCTTTTGTTTTCAACAGAAGACAGAAACTCATACAGGTTTAGAACAACATAAGGATGAGTGAGCAAATGATGACAGAATTTTCACTTTGGGTGAACTGTCCCTTTAAAGGGATAGTTCACCCCAAAATTAAAATCATAATTTACTCACCCTCAAGTTATTCCAAACCCGTAAGACTTACATTCATCTTCGGTACACAAATGAAGATATTAGGGCTGACTTCTAATAGTCGAGGATTCGACGATTCGATTCGGAGAGGTCTGATTCGACTATGAACCTCATAGTCGAATAGTAGGGAAGTGTATGTAACCATAGGGGTGTGACGGTCATTATGTAACCGTGAGACCGACGGTTATAGGTGAACACCGTCATTAGAACTCTATAACCGCCAAAACCGTGCTATTAAAATATGTTTTACAAACATTTTTTTATCATAGAGAATGTTTAAATACTAATATCATCTTACGAGGGAAACGGAGGCGGAGTTAGAGGTACTTCGGAGGCTGAGTGCTGGAGATGATTCGGGAGAGGTCTGTGCACCTTTACCGATCAGAGCGCGCGCTGACGTGGAGTAAAGCCTTGTTTATACTCGACGCCTCTGCACGAGCGCGAAGGTGCGCACGGAAAAGATTGACGCATTGGGTGTGCAAGACCGGCAAGACCCGATTTCGCTTGGCTGTGTCCACGGCTTCTTTTGTAACAGCGCGCGCGACGCCGCATCCGAGGATGAACGACTTCAAGCCGAATCTGCCTGAGCATGTATACGTCTCACCGCACCGGCACCCAGTTTGCGCGTCTAAATTGCAAAGTTCATTGCACATTTTTTTTGGTAAGGTTTTGTTTACTGTGTGTGATTTATTTAAAACAAAGCACGTTCATTGCAACGTTTTTTTTTTTTGTTTTGTTTTTTTTTGTTAAGGATTCATTTAACGGAAAGCACATTCACTTCTAGTTGTCTTGCTGTTCATTTTAAATAAACGTAGAGCAAGTTGTCCTATAACAAACGAACAGTTATTCAACCGAACGTCTAGCTGCTATCAAAAAAAAAAAAAAAAAAAAAAAAAAGGTTCGACTGGCAAAATCTAACGAATCAGATTCGACTATGAAAATCCTTAGTCGAAAACAGCCCTAGAAGATATTGTTAATAAAATCTGAGCCAGTTCTGTCCCTCCATTGACAGCTAAGAAACTACCACTTTGACGCTTCAAACAGGTCATAAAGAGATCGTAAAACTAAACCTCACTGCGTTACACATGAGAATGAACCTCATTGGTTCTTGCTGAAGCTCAAACGTGCTGCGTAACACGAAAATGAACCTCATTGGTTCTTACTGAATCTCAAATGTGCTGCATAACACTAGAATGAAGCTCACATCTGATGTTGAGTTGAAGTTGAACTGAGTTGATGAATGTTAAAAGCCTAAATTCAATCTGTTCATCATATAAAGCGGTACTGTCTCTTTTTGAAACGTCAAAGTGGTAGTTGCGTGGAGTGCCAATGGAGGGACAGAAATTGCTCAGATTTTATAAAAAAAACATCTTCATTTGTGTTCCGAAGCTGAACAAAAGTCTTACGGGTTTGGAACGGAGGGTGAGTAAATTATGACAGAATTTTCATTTTTGGGTGAACTAACCCTTTAACCAATGTTAACAAATGAGACGTCATTATTACAAGTTTGTAGGGCGAATAAATGACAAATTATTTATTTATTTATTGGTGAGCTGCATCATTCTGGATACATTGAGAATCAAAATTTTTTGTTGTTGTTGTTTAAGATAGAGATCACGATTCTCACACAATTCTAAATAGACAACTAAGCAGAATATTTCGTCTATAAATATATTATATTTTAAATAGAGTCCATTTTAAAACTATTTATAAATTTGAATTACTTTTTTTTTTTTAATCGGTTTGAATGAATGATTCGAAAACGCCTTTCACACATGCAGTCTTTACTGATTAATTACCGTTAAGATATCATGTGTGGGCAGCATATTTGTGTATTTAACGGTAAAGTCATTCTGGTAGTTTTACGGTTATTGATTACTGTGTGAAAGAGGGCTAATGACTCACTCATAAAGACTTCACTTGTTTTATTACTGGATGAATCAGAATTTAACAAATCTATTGAAAGTGTGATTCAATGATATTTTTTAACAGACATTTGTCACCACCCACTGGTGTAACAATGTAATTTATACAATTTATTAGGTGATTTACTCTATTTTGATCGCTACCGTAGACATCAGGGTTTATATCTGAACTATAAACTTTTGGTAACACTTTATTTCGATAGTCCACTTTAGACATTCTACTAACTATAAGTAACTTTGCAACTACATGTCAACTAACTGTCATTAGTGTATTAGTAGACTGTCTGCTTAATATCTGCTAACACTTCCCCCAAAAGACATTCTACTGACTATAAGTGGCAAATACAAGTCAACTTATTCTCCTAACCTGAACCTGAAGCCTAAGCTTAACCTACCAGTCTACTGACAGTCTACTAATACTCTAATGAGAGTTAGTTGACATGTAGTTGAAAAGTTACTTATAGTTAGTAGAATGTCTAAAGTGGACTATCGAAATAAAGTGTAACCAAACTTTTATTCCAGTACTTCTGCAATAATTTGGATTATTGTAACAGAAATAATGTTTCCAGAGCTGGTTTATACCTATACATGCAAGTCTTAATAGACATAGGCGAATTGTTGTCATTTAAGATTGCGTGGGTGTTCTCTATTCTGTATAGGGCCTATAACAACACAATTTTTTAGCCAATCCGATTGGAATTGTCAATTTCTGCCAGATTTTGCTATTTTTTGTGTCCAATTGGCATCAGACAGTCAGTAAAGAAACTGTAGGTGGTTGGTGGGCTTAAGCTGAGGCGAGGAAGAGAAACCATCCGATTTCTGCAAGTCCTGAACTGTCAAAGTTAGCACTGCAGTAATTGGTGAATAAGTCTGAAAGGTGAGCAAGGGTACAGTGACTTTCCTGAAGTGAGACCATTAGCATCATCGGTCATCACAACCCTCCGCAGAGAGATGGTCACGGCCAATTAAAATTCATCAGTTCAGGAAAAGGATGAATGTTAATGAAACGGCCTGTCCAGCAGAAACATCTGAGGGGGTCAGAGGTTGATTCTAGATGCTGCCAACACGGAGACGTATTTCATATGTAGCTGAGCAGATCTGCAGAGGCATATTAGGAAGAAAGATGTGTACCTTCAAGACTTCATAGGCTCTCGGGGCATTTCCTCTTCCTTCCTTTGTGAATGAGGAAGATGATTTTAAACAGATGTGACAGAGGCAGAACATTTCCAGCGCTCGGGTTTCTTCCCACAGAAAAAGAGAAATGCTGATGTGCTCTCAAACCCTTGAGAGACACCGTAGATGAAGCAAAAATATAGGCTTGCTTCAGTTTAATAGTGGTTTATAGGCCTACGTGTCATAAGTGAAGGACTCCAATCGACTGAGAGGCAAAAAAAAAAAAAAAAAACTCTTTTCTTCCCTGCAGGGCTGGGTGTTTAGCAATATTTTGTCTCATTGCAGAGAGAAAGAGCAAGTCAGATTATATGGGCTCAGTTTTAAGCAGCATATTAAAGGCACTGAAACCATTCAAATGCAATGTAATACATATCAATCATGTCATGTTAGTACTCACTGATGCACAGGCCAGCTGCACAACATCCCTGAACTCTTCACCGCTAGTGTGCTGTAATACTGTATGCAGCCATTTAGGTTCATTATGTAGATCCACATAGACAAGAAACCTGTGAAAATGGACTATGGTGTGTAGTTGTATATAGGTTGTTGACAGTTATTATGGCTAATTAAATGTGGTTGGGGAAAAACACAATGCAAAAAAAAAAAAAAAAAAAGTCCCACAAATCTTTCTACAATGTGTGCATTTACTGTTCAAAGGTTTGTGGTCAGTACAAGTCAGCATATTAGAATGATTTCTGAAGGATCATGTGACACTGAAGACTGGAGTAATGATTCAGAAAATTCAGTTTTGCCATCACAGGAATAAATTACATTTTATAATATATTAAAATAGAAAACAGGTATTATGAATTGTAGTAATATTTTACAGTATTACCGTGTTTTTTTATTTTTTTTTTATCAAATAAATGCAGCCTTGGTGAGCATAAGGGACCTTCTTCAAAAACATAAAAAAGTATTACAATTAAAAACCCAAACTACTGAACAATATATAATATGTATAAATGTTTTATTTTTAAATGTAAATTCTAAATACAAAAAAAAAGTAACTTAAAGAGATAGTTTACCCAAAAATGAAAATCACTCACCCTTAAGCTCTTCCAAATCTGTATAAATTCTTTCTTCTGCTGAACACGAAAAATATATATTTTGAAGTATGTCGGTAACCAAAATGTCGATAGGCCGCATTGACTTCCATGGATAAAAAATAATAATATGGAAGTCAGTGGAGACCAGAAACTGTTTGGTTACCGGCATTCTTCAAAATATCTTCTTTTGTGTTCAACAGAAGAAAAAAAAATCATACCGGGTTGGAACAACAACGTTCCAAACAACTTTGGAACAACTTTTTTTTTGTACTTTATGCACAAACAGATCTATAAACATTTGCTGTCTTTCGCACAGATGCCTTTATAATCAAACACTCTGAAGCACATTCTGTTATCCATGTTAATTAAAAACCAGGAGATTATAAACTGACTTTCCCATCCCCCAAGAGATTTGCTTTTTAATCGAATGCGGCTGCCTTTTGAAGCCTGTTTATATGTGAATGATTGTCACACCAAACAGATTTTCACATAAAATCAGCTGAACAGCTAAGGCACAAAATAAACTGGAATTGCTTTGAATGTATTTAGCATTAAAGTACAGAATATTATTTGGACCCTTAAAAAATATCTTAATCTCATTTCAGTAGAAAACAAAATAGCAAACCAAATGGCATATATTTTAAAGTCCCTGTAAAGGCAATTCTAAAAAAAAAATCTAGACCCATTATAAATGTTAGAAATGTATTGCTAAAACAAATTACAAAGACTGTGAACTGTGAATTACTGAATTGTGGAGTTAGACCGTTAAACAGTTTTTCACCATTGCTATTTTCTGGATTTTTTGGCCGGGGCTAAAACGGGGCTCGATGACGCACTGGAACCCTGAGCTCATGGACACGCCCCTACTTGATGACGCACTGAGGCCACTGAGGCTGGCTGGATCCTCCCCTAACAATAGAGCACATTCACATCAGTTTGCCGCTCAATCGCGAGTTACTGTCAGTACTATAGCCTTAGTTACTACAGCCTACAGTTTGCTAGCTAGCTATGCCTTCGACACGGATGCGATCATGTACAAAACAGATCGGTGTCTTTATTTAAATTTCCTAAAAACGATCACATCAAGAAGAGGTGGATTAATTTTGTGAAGAGACAACCTTGATGGAGAGCTGAGGATCACCGCCAAAACCTGCCTCTGTAGTGATCATTTTATTTTATAAACTTTCGTCGGAGACAACTGGGGATTCACTGGTAATCCGCTGTTACTGGTGAATGGGGCCGAACCGACTATCTCCTGCCTCGGCATTCATCTCCCCGTCCCGAAAGCAGTATAGCTAATACAGCTAATAGAGTGCCGAAGTTACGACGTCACTCTGTAGGCCAAAACGCGGAAGTGAGTTAGCATTTTAGCACTCCCGGTTCCCTCGCTCTAAAGTCTATGGGATTTTTGAATGGGTTTTTGCTAAATTGCCTGAAATAAGGTCTGTGGTGAACAAAGCCTCTAAATATTTTCACGTTTTGATCTATGACATAGTTGACACACTATGTTGACACACTATGACACAGTTTTAACCTGCTTGTGGTTTTTTAAACTTTGTGTCTGCTTGTGTTTTTTAAAAACTTTATATAGGCTTCAAACTGTATAAATTTTGGATTAACTTGTAAAGATTATCTTGATAGACAAAACGTGTAAGGGTCACAACTCTTTGTTAAACACAGATCTTTTTTTTGCGATTTTCCAAAAGTCCATGGGGAAAATGCATAGCTTTTCGATCGAGGGAACCCATGCGCCGCTAGCTTCCGAGTTGTCCTACAAAGTGACGTCATCACTTCGGCACTCTATATCACTGACGGCAGCTTTCCCGCTAGTGGGTGTGGTTTCAGCGCAGCCAGCGGACACGCCCCCAGCGTTTGAGAGCAGAGAATACTGCTAATTTTTTCAAGATTTTGATAGCTTATTTTATGTACTTGCCGGCTGTTTTTATCATTCAAATTTGGGTGGCTAATAACACATTTTTCTGTGGTGTGACAAACTCAGAACACATACTTAATTTTGACTTTACAGGGACTTTAAAGAAAGGCAGCACAAGTCTTTACAAGCAAAACATATATATATATATATATATATATATATATATATATATATATATATATATATATATATATATATATATATATATATATATATATATATGTTTTACATTATAAAGCTAGCTAAATACTGTTCAAAATTAAGTATCTGACTGCTAAAAGTCTATAATCTGGAATAGAGTCATTTTTTGTCAAGTATTCATATTCTAAGCACCATTATGCAATGTTATTAATGCATAATTGTGCAGGTTACATTCAGATTGTCAACTTTTAACTGACCTCCTCACATTTGCTTAACATCTGCACCTACCAGAGACTGAACAGAGGGAGAACATCAGAACGATTCATTGAGAGTAAACAGTGCATGGATGCCATGCCTAAAAAATAAAGCAGCTCTTGGAAGGGCAGTATGTTGTTCTCTAAACTGTAGCAGAGATGCTGAGTGCACATGGCCTCAGGGTCACATGAAACAAATTACAGGTTGCTTTAGCTGTGACACTTTAAAAGGGCTGTTACACAGTAGAACTGCTCTCTGTCCTGCTAGTTCATTTATTCGCTTGTCCACCCTCTCTCGCTCCTTTTTTCTAGATGCAAATATCTTTTCATCAAGCGTTCAGTTAGTCTTATAACTGTAAAACTGTTTCAGATCAGCATAATTTCCATGGTTAGGTTAATTCAGTTCAATATAAGCAATATGACTCCTTTACCGAAACATTGATTTACAATCTTGTTCTGTCATGTCTATTCACTTCTAATTAACTCAAGATATTCGGGAGATCACAGTTAACAAGTAACACAAGTAAAAACAGTTCATTGAGTTGTGTATAATTAATTGGGATTGGCACAGGGTGCAAGTGTGTAACCGGAGACGGCTGTGTTTCTGTCTGTGTGGATTTACTTAGCTATACTTGGGGGATAAAACTACCCTAAGACGTTTGCTAAATCGGACAAAAGCTTAATTTCATTGCTCGAAATAATATAAATAAATTAACTTTGTGATTAACAAACAGCATTGCATTACAGCGTGTGCCCCCTTCTGGATTGGAGAGTGGATCACCTGTGACTGACTTAATAGGGTTAAGACTAACCTATATACATTTATATATTAAACATAGTTAAAATTACAGCTCCCTTGGAGACCCATGGTGACAAAAAAAAACAACAACTCATAAATATGTTTTTAATTCTAAAAATGCAATAAATAAATAAATATGAGGGTTAACCTACACTTGTTTACAATTAGCAATATATACACTATCAAAAACATTGTATCCCTATATAGCTAAATGTGAGTCTCTCTCTCTCTCTCTCTCTCTCTCTCTCTCTCTCTCTCTCTCTCTCTCTGTGTGTGTGCACGTTTGTGTGTGCGTGCGTGCTGCTACCAGGCCCCAGGCCCGAACGCAACAAATCAATGTTGGGAGTATTTTGTAGTGGCCCCTGCACAAGGGTAATAACATTTTGGAGTCTCATCTAGACAGATAAATAGCAAGCAATCCTCTGTTGCAGCAGCTCTGCATAAAAACAGAAACACATCACACATCAGTTGTCACAGTAGCCTCAGAACATAAGATTAACTGAACTTGATTTGAGGTGCTTGTCAAAGAAGAAACTACAGACCCATCTAAAGACGCCTCAGAGTTCACTGAATGCTAAACTGACCAGTGAAGCGGAGGAAAGGCACTCGGAGCATTCTTGGAACATTCCAATGACTCATTACAATATGCTTAAATGAAAAAGAGCCTGATGTAGGACAACAAGACCACAAGATGCCCAGAGCAAGTGCATGACAAATCTTCTTGTGACAGCAAAAAATATTTTTCCCCAGTGAATGTTGGCTAGGTGAGAGTCAACAATCAGTTTTAATAATCTAGTGAAGGTAAATCTAGGTTGCTGTGGGAAAGAATTGTTTCTCTGAATACATTACAAACTGTGGAATCTCATTGTGTATTCTCACTGGAGGGAGTTGCCTACCTTTTGAATAAATCTGTAAACAAGATGGCTGAGTAAACAGGAAGTGCATGCAATCTAAACAGATGCCTATAAATATAAACCATTTATGATGCAGTTTGGATCGGAGTTGATTATGCATTAGGGCTGCAGCAGCTACGCAGACATTATTCTTAAAGAGAGAAAATTGATCTGGAAGATATGCCAATAAAACAGGAGAAAAGAGATGTGGATGCTTCTGCATATTAAAAAAGAATAAATGTTTAATTTATGAATAAGTGATGCTTAGCCATGCATAACACCATGATGCTAAACAGCTGAAGTATTGTAGGTGGTTGTCAGGGCAATGCTGTGCGGATGCTAACAGTGGTCAGTGAGGGAATTTTTAGGGAGGCCGATATGTAAAACAGTATTGATTAAAATCAATACAATTTTGCAGCATTCTCTATTTTTTTAATATAAATTACTAATAATTAAAATGATGATGATATCTTAAAATTGCATTGATAATTTGAGGATTTGTTATAATCCTCCAATCAGCAACAGTGGTCAATACAGTAGACTAAATCAACAAAACAAATTGAGCACCATCAAGAAAAATGTACACACGAAAGAAGTTCTACTCCATCTAACATCTACTCACCAATGCATAGATGAAGATCCTTCATTCATTGGGATTTCATCGATATTTTGCCTAAAAGTTTTTCTTCCACAGTTGTCCACAAGCAAGCTTGACGACGCATTAAATTGAACCTGGAAGCTGATTGGCTTGAATTATTACCAACGATTTGCGTTCTCTATTCTGATCGGTCAGATGCATGTCAGGCTCCTCAATTTTTGTTTTACAGGTTGGCCTATTAACGCGGTTAGCGCTTATGAACAATGTAAACCCTATGTACAACAATTCAAATAGATGATTCACTTTAAATATAGAACCTCGCCAAGACAACGTAAGCGGTTCAACCAATCAGAATGTCAATCGCCGCTTGAGGCTTTCACCTGTAGGCTACACAGTAAAACACGTTGGGTTATTTTTAACCCAACATTATTAAGTGAGTAGTAGCGACGTGCGCGCTTTTTAATTACTAGCAAAGAAAAGACATATGGTCGTTGCATTATGGTTTAAATGTAAGGCATAATGTTGCATAATAAACTCGTAATCATGGGATCGCTTGACTATTTATTTTCTATCCATTTTTACATGGCTATTTACCAAATAAATAGCCACGAAATACTTATTTGAGTTAAAATTATTTTGGCAGCTTACTTGGAGAGACAGGAGGTAGAAACGTAGGATTCCCCGATCAATATTCAGTTACACAGCGTTTTTACGGTTATTAATAACGTATAGGCTAGCTATATGAATGGCGCAATTGACCAATGAGAACCAACCAAGTATTCCAGAGAGCCGCACAATAAATACTTTTACTTTTTCATCTGTTGGGTTATTAAGTATGTATATGTGTGTCTCTGTCCAGGGTGCTGAATAATGATCAGTCCGTTTGTGTCATTCACTCTTTCTTCTGTAGATCCTCTGCTTTTGACCACAAAATAATGATGCTTCACTTTTGGCTGATTTCAATGGAAAACTGTCATGTCGACGAAATTAGCCTTTAAATAAACAACGTCTCCATTTCTTAATTGGTTTCTTTGAACGTGTCTCATCTAAAGCGTTTACAGGAAACGTCGTGATTCACCCCCACAGCAGGTGTCAAAATAACTTCACACAAACGATACGAATGAAACGGACCCACTCTCCTGTCTGTTCCTCTCGCATGCAGCTCAAATGAACATGTTATTGATTCTTACCTCTGTCGCCATGATGCCTGAGACGGTGGCGGATGTGTGGTGGATCTGTCCCGGTGCTGAAATCCTCTCCACTCGTGGGACAGTAACGGACGGAGAGATGAACGCACTGGAGAGGGTGGAGTAGCGTCCTACTGATAGAGGAGGAGTGACTACTGAAGTGCTTCACTTAATGCCTGTAGAAACAAGATCTTCGTAGAAAATCCGAGGACACAAACACTGGGGTAAAAAAAAAAAATGTCATCAATACAAATGTTTTTTGATTTGTTTTTCTTGAGATGTTTTCAGTGCCTACATTACAAAAATGGGTGTTCGGCAGAACATTTAATAATATAAGGTTGACTGGTCCCACTTTATATTAGGTGTCTTTAACTATACTTACATACCAATAATAATAATAATTGATAGGTACAGTGTACTTATTGTGTTGATGTTCTATTGAAAAAACAATTTTGCACCTATTGAGGTGTGATGTGGGTAATATGTGTAAAAGAGTCTGAATGTTATGCTAAAAACAATGTTGTTTAATCAAATAAAAATTTGTTCAAGGATTGTAGGTAAGCCTTAGCCTGGGAAACCCCAGACAACTTCTGGCAAATTTAGATTTGCTCTGCAAGTTAGTATGGCAAAGAGCTCATTCAAGCCCATTTCTAATCCGTCGAAATCGCGGCACCAATCAGAAACGCTGGGGCGGGCTTTACACGATGACGACAGCACAGCGACGGTGAAGCAGATTTTGTACAAAGATGGATGCCGCCGTGGAACTAGGGGTGTGGTTATAGGTGAACACCATCATTAGAACTCTATAACCGCCAAAACCATGTTATACAAATATTTTTTTTTTCACCAAGTTTTTTATCATAGAGAATGTTTAAATACTAATATCAGCATAGTTAGTGGTGCTTCGGAGGCTGCTGGAGATGATTCGGGAGAGGTCTGTGCACCCCCTCACAAGAAGAGAACTCTTGGAGATCTCAACGGAGGTCTGAAATCTCTGCCCTTTTCCCGATCAGAGCGCGCGCTGACACGGAGTAAAGCCTAAATTCGAGGCGTCCGCACGAGTGCGAAGGTGCGCGCGGCAAAAATGACGCGTTTGGTGCGCAAGACCGGCAAGACCCCATTTCGCTTGCCTGTGTGCACGGCTTTTTTTGTAACAGCGCGCGCGGTGGCGCATCCAAGGATGAACGACTTTAAGCCGAATCTGCCCGAGCATGTCTCACCGCACCGGCAACCCAGTTTGCGCGTCAAAATTTCGAAGTTCATTGCAAAGTTTTTTTGTTAAGGTTTTGTTTACTGTGTGTGATTTATTTAATGGAAAGCACATTCACTTCTAGTTGTCTTGCTGTTAATTTTAAATAAACGTAGAGCAAGTAGCTAATCAGTGTCTGCTCGTTTATTCAAGTTGTTCTATAAGAGACGAACGTCACTCTGCATACGTCATCTCCATCATCGCTCTTGGTTTTAGGTCTATCCAATTGCGCCCAGAGGCATTTGAGCTACGTCCGTTGGTGACACCCCTTTGGAAATGATGTGTCTATGAAGCTTTGCCAGAGCATAACTCAGTTACAACTGAGAATGGTCTGGTTTTAACCAGGCTAGGTCAGCCTCGAAGTTAAATGGTTTAGTATATTACAACACTTTGTTCGGGTTACCGGGATTGTTCACCCAAAATTGAAAATTATCCCATAATTTACTCACCGGCATATGACTTTCTTCTTTCAGCCGAACAGAATCAAAGTTATATTTAAAATATATCCAGGCTCTTCCCAGCTTTTAATGGGAGTGAATGGTAACTGAGATTTTGAAGGGCAAAAAAGTGCATCCATCCATCATAAAAGTAATCAATACGGCTCCCGGGGGTTAATAAATACCTTCTGAAGCAGAGCGGTGCATTTTTGTAAGAAAAAAATACATATTTATAACTTTATAAACTAGAATCACTGGCTTCCGTATGAAAGTCTAGTTCCAGCGGAACTCTGACCGGACGTATGGTGCATTGACGAACGCAGAAGCGGAGAGGATAGAGCAAAAAAAAAAAAACTCTGGTCATGAATTAGAAGTCTAAAGTGAGAATGTTTAAAGAAAAATGTCAGAGGAGCTTGAGTTTGTTGCCCAGCCCTACTTTTTTTAACCATAGTTTTAAGACGTCTACTCTCACCTAAGCTTACGCTACTCCTACATCCTACGTCATGCGCTGGAACTCGACTCTCTCGTGAACGTGCGGACGGACATTAGCGGAAGCTAGTGATTACAGTTTATAAAGTTATAATTATGGATATTTTCCTTCAGAAGTCTTTTATTAACCCCTTGGATTACTTTTATGATGGATGGATGTGCTTTTTGGGGGGCTTCAAAATCTTAGTTACTATTTATCCCATTATAAAGCTGGGAAGAGCCAGGATATTTAATATAACTCTGTGTTTGGCTGAAAGAAGAAAGTCATATACACCTATTTGGCTTGAGGGCAAGTAATTATGGGATAGGTTTCATATTTTGGGTGAACTATCCCTTTAAGGCTGGCTACTAATATAGTTTCTGACCTCAATCATGTCCTGCATAATGTATTGTAAAGTTTGTATTATTGTGAACATTCGAGAGCGAGTTGACTGAGCGTCTGCAACCGTAGTTAGACGGATGTATGAATAGAATATCTATATATGAAATAGATTTCAGCAGATGATTTTGCTTAGCTAACACAAGACAACAAGACAAAGGCATCACCTGACCTGGCAATAAAAGTTACCATAGTAAAAGTATAAACTTTAAAATTATAATATACAATCGCAGTCATATTAATAAACACCCTGATGCTTCCGAGCTTTATAATGGCAGTGGATTGCAACCATCAGCTCAAAAAAGTGCATCAATACATCATAAACGAACTCCACACGGCTCCAGGGGGGTTAATAAAGGCCTTCTGAAGCAAAGCTATGAGTTTGCGTGAGAAAAATATTCATATTTAAAACTTTATAATGTAAAATGACTAGCTTCTGGCCAAACGAACATACAGATCCGACTTAAGTCTAAAGCGCAACTTATGCGAGTAATGCGACATACTACTGATAATTACACTACGCCATGACAAACTATGCTACTTCCGACTAGGGATGCAACGATTACAGATTTTGTAAGTACGATTGTTGTCTGAGAAATAATCACGATTTAACGATTATCACGATTATTATGCATCAATTAATTTCACAACACTATATGTATAATATCACATGAACACTCAACACTAGATATTAATGTGTTATTTGCCACAACACAGTACAAAATTATAAAATGACAAACAATAATCAGTCTCTCCCTTTGGAATTTAAAGAGAAGTGCTTTTTAAACATCCAGCATTTTTCTTTTAAAAATAACAAATTAAGTCAATGGCTGCAGGGCTCTTTGATTGAAATAGATCACAAAATGATTAAGTGTTTAGTTTGTTCTAAATTTATTTTCAACCTGAGGTAGAAAACTTGATAACATGAAAACAATATCTTGTTGGTATTTGACTTAAAAACAAATAAAGGGATAATAAATCCCAATGAAAATAAGAATAAACAAAGTATTTGGCTCTATTGAATTAAATGTAAGCTAAATATGAACTATGTATTTATTTTAAAAGAAAACAAATATAGTCCAAATGTTATCCACTCCAATATTATTGTACTTATTTTTAATACTCTTTTTTTTTATTATTAATCCACATTTTACATGTGCCTTTAGAAAATCATCTATTATAATCTCATAATTTTGGTTTGTTTGTTTGAAGTTTAAGTAAAAATTATAGAAAGAAACTGAGAACATCTCTCATGCAGTGTTATTAATAACTGAAATGCAGTTAATTGGTAGTCCTAGAAGTCTACACGGCCCTGGTCTTATGTTAGTGTTTTACACCGGGCATATTAAAACTACAAAGCCTACCATTTACAGGAGAAAGCAATAGGATATTAAGTTAAATGTTCACTGACTGAAACTCTTGAGAGCACGTCACATTCTGTTTTCCACAGACTTGCGTAACCAAAACATTCCGCTGTTTTTGTTGTTGTTGTTTTTTTACGTTGCACTGAAAGCTGAAAGTTGCACGCCGCGTTCTCTACTTTTTCCAAAGCGCTAGGGCGGTTGCACTCCGGAGGCATCTGTCATTGCTGTGTTGGTTCTTGTCACTTGACCTAAGGTGCGCTTGCGGCATTATGAAAAGTAGAGATGTTTTTATCTCGATGCGGCGCGGACGCGCTTGGAAAAAACGAGCGCGTTGCTTCCCTTATGAGCGCGCATGCCGCGCGCCTACATTTGAAATAACGATCGAGCGCGCAAAAGACGCGATCTGTGAACAGGCCCTAGGCGTTTTTTTTCGGTGGAAATAGAGCGTCTCTGCTAGTCCCTCTGCCATAGTGGTTGACGAGCACGGCATTAAGCTGGTGCACCGGTGGTGTAACTTTGTTTTCGTTTTGTGTTGGGTGCAAAAGTTCCGTTCCGTGCAGAACACTCGGTGTGTGTAGTCTTTACGATTAATTAACCGTGAGGTTTTAAAGCGCGGTTAATTGTGAAATCCGGTAATCGCTGCATCCCTACTTCCGACATCACAAATTGCGCAAGTTCCGCTTTAGGCATAAGTAGACTGCGTATTGCCGTTTGGCCTGAAGCTAGAATTTTACTTTGTGTACGAAAAATATGAATATTTAACATGTTACAAACTCATCGCTTTGCTTCAGAAGGCCTTTATTAACCCCCCGGAGCTGTTTGGTGTTTGTTTATGATGGATAAAGGAGAGGGGCCGGCGAAGGGCAGGAGACAGTAGTGGGTGAAAGGCTGGAGAATTCAGGCAGAATACAAGGAGAAGAAGAGGGGCTTGGCTGAGAGGTGATGGGTCCAGAGGGAACCCATGGTGGAGCCGATGGAGGGAGGAGCCATGGAGGCTGAAGGGCAGGAGCTTTTAGGGGGATGACGGACAGAGGCGGAATTGATGGGGGAGGATGACATGGAGACAGAAGTTCGCCGGGCCATGGTGGAGCAGAGGGTTAAGAGGGACACGGGGAAGCTACTGGTTCGGGCGACTGAGGTGTAGACGGGGACACAGAAGGGCACAGTGGAGACAGAGGGACTGAGGACTAAGGAGGAGCAGAAGGGAGTGAGGAGTCTAATGGAGCTGGGGGGATAAAGGGACGGGGCGTAGCCAGAGGAGTGCAGTCCAGAGGTGAGGGTAGGTCGACGAGCGACCAAGGCGGATCCGGGGGATGAGGGAGCCTGGCGGAACTGGTGAACTGATGGGCCACGGCAGAGATGAAGGAGATAGGAGCCAAGGGTGAGCCAGTGGACTGATGGGCCGATGAGGAATCCTGGACGCGGCAGTTGGAGTCGGATCCAGGGGATCCACTGTCCATGATGGCGCTGAGGACTGGAAGCCCCTCAGGGAGCCCACCATTCCACTGGTGACTTGAGGGTGAGGGACGGGGCTGACAGGAGACAGAGGAGATGAGGATGACGGCTGGATGATGAGAGGAGGTGGGAGAGGGAGGTTGGGTGGGAATTCAGGAACAAACTCAGGAACAGACTCAGGAGTAGCGGCGGCCATCTCCGCTGAGGGCTCAGGCGGCGAGACAGTGACCATCATTGCAGAGGGCTCGGGCGGTGGCCATCTTTTTTGAGGGCGCTGGGGTGGCGGCAGCCATCTGGGGACGAGGCTCTGGAATGGCGGCAGCCATGATGGGACGAGGCGCCGGAAAGGTGGTCTCGACGGGACGAGACTCTGGACGGGTGGTCTCGGCGGGACGAGACTCTGGAAGGGTGGTCTCGGCGGGACGAGACTCTGGAAGGGTGGTCTCCATCTTGGCCGATCGCGCTAACATCAGTGGTGTATCTGTCATGCTGGATATCAGTCTTGGACGCCCAGAGACCGATCTGGCAGGGTTGATGGCTGGCATGACGTGAAGATTCTCAGGCTGGCTAGGCATGACATGAAGCTCAGGCTTGGCAGGCATGACATGAAGACATTCAGGTGGTGCAATGATTTTGATGGCTGCTGGTGATGGTTGTTTTCTGGATCGAGACGCAACACTCACCAAACACCAAACAACTGGCTTCCATTCAGTTCAGTCCATCTGTGTTTGGGAGGTCAGTGGCCTGGTGGAAATTGGCCCCGATCCAGAAAAGCAGCTTGAGAGTTTCGTCGTTGAGGGGGCTAGTGACGGCTCGACGCATAAAGTTCTCCGCGAAGGAAAACAAATCTGTGGTCTCTTGAGCAATGGCGACAAATATAGCCCTGTCGTCCATATGGGCTAGTTCGATCTTCTGTAACTCTGTGGTTCTCTCAGGGACAGGCAGGAGACTCAGTTTGACAGAACAACTATTTTTAACTATATTTAATGTAAGCATGTTAGAGCAACACACATTACACATCACAAAGATTGTACAAACACTGACTGAACTGAAGGAACTTAAATGCAAACACAGATGATGATAATTAAGTTAACACAGGTGACATAGATTAACTTATCATGACAGTGATGAAGACACGTGACAACTGAAGATAGGCATACAAGTCCAATGAAAACAAACTAAACAGAACACAACTGTGACACCAGGGGTTATGTCATACAGGTGACAAATTAAAGTATTCACAATCTACAGTATGCATGTAGATAGAGGGCTGTACTGTATAATGGGATGGACTGATGTTGCTGTGTCTGATGTAAATCCAAGTTTAAAAAAGAGGTATATTTCATTTTAATTTAACGAACATTTAACATTCCATTTGAAATAAAATTATGACAGATTTATGGTGTGCTGGCATTTCCCTGGCTCCATTTGTTTCAAAAATATCTTTCTCTGGCAATCATTGCGGTGGCTCAGCCTGAGTCATACATGCATGAAACAGACTGCATAATTCACAGGGAAAGCAAAGACACTTAAAAAAAAAATTGAATGCGCTGCTGATGTTTGGACGCTCCTGGGCTTTGACCAGTAGCCTATGTGGACTGGAGAGCAGTCATGTTTTAACCATGAGCATGTTTAATAATACACATTGCAAGGTGGAGGCAGTGTATGTATGTTAAAGGGATAGTTAACCAAAAAATGAAAAAAAAAAAAAATGTTATCATTTACTCACCCTCATGTTGTTCCAAACCTGTGTTAGTTTATTTCTTCTGTTGAACCAAAAATAAGATATTTTAGAATGTTGGTAACCAGAGAGTTGACTTCCATATAACCATTTTGTTTTCCTATGGAAGGAATTTTCATTTTTGAGTGAACTTTCCCTTTAAAGTTAGTGCTGAGTGAACAATTCTAGAGAGAAATCTGTGCTGTGTAAGACTGCTGGTGTTGGAAAGCACACCTAACCTAAAGATCTTGTATTAAAAAAAAAAAAAAGATATTCTTGAACAAAACACACTCATACTCACTCCAAACAGTCTGAGCATGTCATGTTTTGATAGCCGGAACTCAGAGATATCTAATCTGAATCACGTTGGACACAGAACAATACCATCTGCTCCTGTCTCTGACTGAAGACTGTAACTGCACGCTACATAATCATATAGCAAAATAACTTTGCCTTGCATCCAAACAGCAAAACAATTTGCATTGCAGGGCCACGTGGGCTGACATAATCAAAAAAACGTATTGCCTAAAGCGTGCACGTATTCGCACACACGTTCACAGATTCGGGCATGATATATCTGGGAAAAGACAGAGGAAGTGTATAATCACAGCTTATTTGATAAGACAGCAAAATGCCTTTGGGAATGTGAGATAATAAGGTCAAATTTGAACAAACATGCACAACGTAGGAAGCAAAGCTTCTTTATTTAATTTACCTTTTTTTGTTCTTCAGTATCAAAGGAGATTATAAATGCAGTTATTTATAAAGCATTTTTAAGGTATAAAATACTTTTTGAATTACATTTTTTTTCCTGAATGGAAATATACTTGGAAAGCATGACGAACTAAGAGCATTCACTTATTCTTGACACTCAAAATTGTGTGAATGAAAATCCAGAGGAATGCCTACGAAGGGGAATCTTCCACTTGTTTTTCATCTAGGCCAAAAATGTCTTGTGCAGATGCCACCATCCCTTGGCACAGAAGCGTCGTGTCTCACAGGAGGGAAACGGGGAAGAAAAAAAGAGGGTTTGATCCACGAGATAAATAAAACATGAAAACGTCTTTGTTTATTGTCTTTTTATAGAGGTGTTAAAAATAAAGCGTGTAATCTCACTGTGCCTCCCTACTAACATTGCAGAAAGGGAGCTATAAATAGAACTCCCTAAATAGATGCACACAGACACCTTTTATAAGAGATTTCTATAGCAGCCAAACAATACTATGCAGTACATCTTCATGCCTCTATCCAACATTGGATAAAACATTAAAGGTACACTATGTAACTTTTTCCCCCCAAAATTTCCAGTCATTACATCCTTTTTTCAAAACATGTTTTTAGCTCACCCTGACTCACTATGGTAGGCCTATTATTATATTTTTGAACTGTCGTGGTGGTTTTTGCGGGAAATTGCGTACATGCGTCACTCTCCTGTGCGTGTCTCATCATATCTGTAAATAGAGAAAAGTTGCTCAGGCTACTTTGTGGTGTGGGAGTGGCAGAGATTAGTTGTCACAGCGAGTGAGAAAGGTTGACGGAGCACACTATATCACACATGGAGCACACCGTATCTCAAACCTCTCAAAGCATAGAGCACACTAAATGTCAAACCTCCGAGGAAACAGTAAAAAAAAAAAAAAAAAACTTGAACAGAAGAGAGTCTGTTGGTAAAAAGAGAACATAACAGAGCTCATAATAAAACGAGAATCAACTTTGGCTTTTCGGAGATGGCGAGGGATTTGAAATGTATTGCAATTACTCAACAGGTCAGCAAGGTATTTTATTGAACAGATAAATTGACATATGTAGGTCTCTAACAGAGTTTATTGTAAAACATTATCTATTGTGAAGGGTCATATTCATCCGCACAATCACAAAGAGCGGAAGCACAACCAAAACAATGTTCTTCTGCAAAATTCATGCAGTTTTGTTTTGTAACCGCTAGATGGTCAAAAGTTACAAAGTTACAAAGTACAATCTTTTTTTTATTTGCTAAAGTGATGCAAGAAAATCTATCTATCTATCTATCTATCCATTCATCCATCCATCCATTTTTTTCTTCCCAGAATGGAATGCATCCTGAAATCTGATAAAACATGCTGATTTCTGAGAAAATATGGTAGTCTGCACAAAGGTCCTCAATGTCCGATTTTCTTATTCGATTAGTAACTTAGAAATACTGCAGATAACACTAAGTCTTTCTTTTTAATTTCTTTTTAAAAGTCCCCATGAATTCAAAATTGACCATACTTACTTTGTTTGCCTAAATTGATCGTTTTGTGGTGAACAATGCATCCATGAAAGTCAATCCAATCTTTAATCAAAATCTGAAATTTCCCCTCCCCTCTGCATTGGAGGACCTTCCCTGATGACGTAGGTTTGACGGTTTGGGTGTCTGCTTTACATCCGTAATCACGCCCCTCCAACTGACAGTAGACCGGCTGAAACACCTACTTTTCTAGATCCAATCAGGTGCTAGTTGGAAAAAAAGCCACGCCCACTATTTTGCCTCATTTAGTATTCCGTTTCTCTCGGAAATACGTCACAACACTGGAGAAAAGTCGTTTGGAACTTCCGGTTCACGGGGACTTTAATGGCATTACATTTCTTTAATAGCTTTTTTTGTTTATTTTTTTTCAAAATCCTAAATCCCTCTGTTTTTTTCCAGGTTTAAATTTAAATATGAACCCCAGATTTTCAAAGTGATCTCAGACTTTTGGACCTCACTGTACATATTTCTTGGAAGTGTCTAAGGACAACGAGAACGTCACTGTTACTAAGGAAACAGAACAAAATCAGATTCCTTTTTTTATCATCTAACCACCTGGAATGATCTTTGGATCGCACTAAAATCTCTGTAGGATCCTCAGGCATATTCGAATGGGGAAACGTGTGAGAAAAACGTATTGCAACACTTCACAGGCCGTGGAACTATTGACTTTGGTGCGTGAAGTGCATTCCTATGTTGTTTCCATTCTCTTGGCATATTGTTTATGAAATCTGGCATTTCTTTCGGTAATATTAGACTGGTGTTGACATGTACGGCCAGTGTTGGTGTCTTGTAGTCAGGCGCATTATCATGACAAAACACAACGATTGATCTGAAAGATAGTTCACCAAATGTCTTTGACTTCTTCCTACAAACTCATACTTCTATTATATATATATAGAGCATTTACTGTTACTGCTCTCATAAATATGACAACGTTATACATGTAGAATTTTAGCAAAATGTGTATTTTAGACGACTAAAATACACATTAAATATATATATATATATACACTAATCGATCAAACTACAAATCGATAAAATCGATTATTATCCATAATGAATAATCGACAACAAATTTGACTATCAATTAGTCGCGTCTGCGCGCTGCGCCCAGGATATGCCAGCCAGTCACGTCCTGACATTTCCACTTCTAAGGACAAAACGCACATGGAAAATAGGACACGGAGCGAGCTGCTGCGGGAAAGGTACATGATCCAAGTTGTCCGAAAGATAATGCGTTTTATTTAAGCTTTTTTATATTTATAAGCGCTTTAAACAAGTATAGCGTTTACAACGTTTTGCCCTGTCGTGCTTCGGCAGATGCGCGAGCTGTTTACTGCTTCTGACACGTGTTCTCCTCAACACATAACTTACATTTTATGGTTATATCCTTATCTGTAAATGTTATAAAGTCCCACACGCAACAAACAATCTTGTTAAACTTAAGTGTTCGGTGGGCGCATGCGGGTCAAACATGCAACTAAACACATTTTGGTAAGATATTCTTTTGTTACAAATTAAGTTGTAGGTTCAAAATTCTACATGTAACACAAGTTATTATATTTATGAGCGCAGTAACAGTAAATGCACAATTGTTGGTAGGCTATACAGCTCATTAATATAATTAATTAGGCTATATGTTCAGAGTGAATTGTGTTCCTCATACATTTTGTGCTTTTATTTTTCTTTATTAACATTTTAATTTAGTCATTTTAATTTCTGCTTTAAAATAGTAAGCAATCAGTTGATTTTAGGTTTAGAATGTAATGTTTGTATTTTAACAATTTTTTGTTTGTTTATAGGGCCTACCTACAGCATAGCCATACATTTACTATATTTGTTTTCATAGACTTTATATTACACTTATATTATATGTTATATCATTTGTTTGAAGGATGACTTTTGGCAGGATCTGGAATAACATTGTTTAAAATAATGGATACAAATACATTTTTAGTTAAAAAGAGTTAATGTTTAGTTTTTCCATCCGATTAATCGGATAAATAATCGACGGATTAATCGATTATGAAAATAATCGCTAGTAATTTTACCTACAGCATAGCTGTCTAGACTGGAAGAACACAAAATTGTAGACAGCATGAAAGTGTGTGGCCAGTCAAATGATACTGTCCAGCACATTTACGGTTTGCTCAAGTTCAGGAAAACCTAAAAATTGCCCCTTTACCACATAATGCCTGGTCAGGTTTCGTAGGACTCATATGCTCCAATGCAAGGGGACATTTTCAGATTTGTGCAAGTTTGTGCAATTACTATGTATGTGTATGTGTTTGTATGTGTGTGCACATGATCTGTATGTCTGTGTGCTACAGGACTGGTCAGGCTCTTTGCCACATTAAATATCCTTCGCCTGTTGACTTAACAACAGGAGGAGACGACTGGAATGTGATCAGTGTTCTGTTCCAAGAACACAGGAAATTAGAATTCTGAAAACGCAGATATAAAATATTATTAACTTTGAATTGTTAGACAAGCAAATAAAAAAATTATCAAAGTCAACACAGAGGTCAAGTGAACTTTGTCACTTTCACCCAGATCTACTGGATGTGACACAGAACTTGACAAGGCATGTGGTATTGCTTCATCAAAGTATTTGACAATACAAGATACACATGATATCAAATTACTCTGGCTGTTAAAAGGTTTTAGATAAATATGATGATTAAGTGTTTCTCCTAAATTCCAATGTCAACACTTTGGAGTTTGTGAGCGAATATGTGATTAAAGTCCTTGTTTGTTAAATGGGATTTGATTATTCAAAGTCAAATCTGGCAGAGTGTTGCTAAAGTGTTAGATGAAGAGAGACAAATGGAGTAGTAGAAAGATGAGACATTAGAATTGTTATGGCCTTCTTGTAGGGGTGTAACGGTACATGTATTCGTATTGAACCGTTTCGGTTCGAGGCTTCCGGTTCGGTACGCATACAAACCGAACGATTCCTTGGACCATTTTTCCTGCCGACAAAATTCGCGCTGGCGCTACCACCACAACGTTGCGCAACATCAAATGGCAAGCGTAATGAAAGCGGAACGAAACTGCGCTACTCATTATGTGCTTCACGGATCGTTTATCAGTTCGGGCCAGCAACATATGTGCAGCGCGAGCCGATCTCAATCAAGCGACACTGTTACAACACAGCGCTAAGAGATCCAGTAAAGAAAACCTTTGAATTCGCCACTGAAGTAATGACATCGCTGCGAGATCTAGTGAGAAGCATTCATATTTCTCCGTTATTAACCGTAGATCTATATTAGATCAAACAGCGCTGACGTGGAAACCAGGAGAAACTTTGTGCCGTGAATGAACTAATACTTTACGTCCACAGACCAGCAACATTCACCATGGATTTAATATAGTAACACTCACTGTAACCAGTTTGGCTGGAATAAGGAAATGCTTTCAAGTACTTCACACATCTTTTTCCAGCACTTCAAAACTCAAATAATATAAAAATAAATGTATATATTTAAATGTTATTTTTACTGTGATGACCAAAACATTATTTGTTCATCCTTCAAAGATGACCCCCATTTATAAACCTGAAAGTTTCAAGATGTAGGAAAACTCAGTTATTTACAAATATTTTTTCTTTTAACAAATAGGACATTTCTCTGGCATTTTTTCTTTTTGCTGTATCGAAAACGTACCGAACCGTGACTTTAAAACCGAGGTACGTACCGAACCGTGATTTTTGTGTACCGTTACACCCCTACCTTCTTGTCATTAGCTGTGTCCCAAATGACGCTCTATACACAATGCACTTATACACTACTTGTGCACTATGTACTCAATGTATGAACTTTATAAGTTTGTTTTGTCTTTCAACATCGGAGTCTGATAGCCCCTCCCCCTCCACTGTGTTATTAAAGCTGCAACAGTTGAGTGCATGAAGCGTCCAACTTCCACAGTTCGTTTTTTTCGGTTAAATAAGTGCATCATCCTGGTACTTAAAGCACACTTTTTCTTTTTAGAATTTTCAGTGTGAACGCACAACTCTATTTATACTACAAAATGGCGTAGAAAAGTGCACAAGTACTCGATTTGGGATGCATCTATTGTGTCAACAATCACAAACATGTCGTATTACAATAAGGAGCAGGATTGGGCTTGTAGATTTTACACTACTATGACACCTGATATCAATTATCATTCAAAAGTTTGGTGTCAGTAAGATTTCTTTTGTTGTTGTTAAAAGAAAAACTTTGGTTTCACTTTATTTTGATGGTCCCTTTAACACATTCTGTTGATTATAAGTAATGTTGCACCTACATGTCTACTAACTCTCATTAGGCTGTTAGTTGAGTATTAATAGGTTAGGGTTAGATTAAGTTGACATGTAGTTGCAAAATTACTTATGTCAGTGGAGTGTCTGTTGGAGGACCATCACAATAAAGTGTTTTCAGATATTAAGAAGACATTCTACTAATAGCCTACTCTGATGAGAGTTAGTTGACATGTAGTTGCAAAGTTACTTATAGTCAACAGCACGTTCAAAAGGGACCATCAAAATAAAGTGTTACAAAAACTTTTATTCAGGCACATTGAATTGATCAGCAATGACGGTAAATATATTTATAATTTGCAAAATATTCCCGTGTCAAATAAATACAGTGCTTTTACACTTTGTTCATCAAATAATCCCCCCCCCCCCCCCCAAAAAAAAAAAACAATTTATCAAGGTTTCCATGATATATTAATAATTGGATGCATAATAATTAGACACGTTTCTTGAGCAGAATATCAGCATGTTAGAATTATTTCTGATGGATCATGTGACACTGAAGACTGGAGTAATTTTAAAATATATTAAAATAGAATTTATTTTAGATTGTAAAACAATATTACTTTTCTTATATTTTTGATCAATTAAATGCAGAATTGGTAAGTGACTTCTTTCAAAAACATTAAAGAAGCTTACCTCAATATTTTGAAAGGTAGTGTGTACTGTATATATATATATATATATTCACATGTGTTTTTGTATTGCAACCTTTACAAAATTTAAAACTTCAATTGAGTAATACTTCTAAAAGGAAATAAATATACACAGAGAAAGTGTTTATATGATCTCATGGTGTGCTTTGTCCAGTCTATAGAGAAATTACACATTTCTGTCATGACACCTCTTAAGAGTGTTTGGCATGGTAATGGATATGAGAACGTTGATATGTTTGGTCTTGGCGGAATAGATCTGCTACGCTGCTGCTGTAGGTTATTGCTGCTGCGGAGCAAGTACAGGACTTGCTACTGCCAATGCATGCATGACACACTGCTGTGAGCAAGTAAGACATGCTGTTGCTGTAAAATTTAACTTATTTGAAATGAATTTATCGTAGGAGATCTATACAGGTGGAGCTGTGGAAGGTGGAGGGTTTCTGAAAGTGTGCTGCAAACTGCTACAGCAAATGCTGAGCTGCAGCGAGCTCATTGGCTACTGATACATTAGGAATCAATCAGCTGTGAGAAAATGATGCGATTGTAAGCAGATTGAGTTAAAGACCGCAGACTGCGCCACCTAGAGTTCTCTTACGAGAGTATGTCTCGTACTGCGTAATATCTTGCGCTATGGGGAAAACCTCTTTTCCACGAGATATTTCCCGTGGGCGTGCGTCACCGGCGAAATGAGGAAAGAGTGTGTTTTAGTCCCGGCGAGGCCAGACCAACCTCCATTTTTCAAACATTTCTCAGCTCCTCTTAGTTTGAGCGGCTGAAAATGTCAATATTGCAGCAATGAGCCTGTTGTATAACACGCACGCCTGTAAACAAACGCCGACACACACAAAACTGTGATGACGCTCTCTTATCTGCTCGAGCTAATTTAAGCTTTTGTTGTTTCCCCCTGTGGCTCAGTGGCGAAACCCAAAGCCGTCGCACGGGAGACCCGTGTTCTCTCGCAGCAGATAAAATTTTGTCTCGCCGCGGCCAGACTTACACCGAAACTTTTCGCTCGTTCAGTTCCAAGAAAATGCGACTGTTCCAGTGTGTTTTGCGGTAAACAAGCCGGTACCATGGCCCGCTTTCCTGCACACAAATGCCGTTTACACGGCGACCCAGAAAAATCATATAAGCAGTGTATTTTCTGGTATTCCGGCCACAGCCGATGGTGTTATGAGTGTAATAAAAATGCCCACAGCCCAGTGTTCATTTCTACACACTAACACAGCCCGCCACAGTGCAGGGCTCGCACAAATGAGATCGACTCATGTCAATTGTGCATTAAATTTAGTGAATATGCCCACAACCCAGTGCCCACAAACACTACACACGGCATGTGGCACGTTTCTGTAAAACGAAACCAACACACATACAGTCAGCTAAGGCCCACGGTGTTTAAGTCTCGCCGCGGCCAGACTCCACCGAAACTTCTCGCTCGTTCAGTTCCAAACAATGTTCTAGTGTATTTTGCAGTAAACAAGCCGGTACCACAGCCCACTTGCCTGCACACAAACGGCATTTTTACGGCGACCCAGATAAATCTCAAAAGAGTATATTTTCTGGTATTCCGGCCACAGCCGATGGTGTTATGAGTGTTGTAAGAATGCCCACGTCTCATGTTGATTGTGCAAAAAATGTAGTGAATGTGCCCACGACACATTGCCCACAAACACTACTCGATGCGTGTCCCACGATTTCTGTACAAACGAAACCAACACACATTCAGTCAGCGCAAGCCGACGGTGTTCTCAGTAGGGCTGAGCAATTTTATCGATTCTGCGATATAAATCGATATTTTTTTCCCCAAGAAAGTATCGATTTTTAAGCCGCGAGTATCGATACATAAGTCACATTCAAATCCCCGTGTTTAACTTGGCTCGTCAAGACGCCGTTCACATATCGTGTCTTTTGCGCACTCAAGTT
This sequence comes from Tiaroga cobitis, assembly GCA_030578255.1. Classification (NCBI taxonomy): domain Eukaryota; kingdom Metazoa; phylum Chordata; class Actinopteri; order Cypriniformes; family Leuciscidae; genus Tiaroga; species Tiaroga cobitis. Next base: position 17,096,068 of record CM060603.1, read on the forward strand.
CGTTATTTCAAATGTAGGCGCGCTCATTTTTCCCAGGCGCAGCGAGATGAAAACACCTGGAAACACTCAACTTTTCGAATGCCGCAAGCGCACCGCAGTTCATGACATGTGACAAAAACCAACCATCAGCCTAACCCTTTTCGTAACGACATTGAAAGCTCGGTCAACATGAAGGATGGGGGTGCACCCAAACACTACGGGTGTTTTTCTCTTCTCCGTAAATAAATCTTTTAACTTAGCAGAGCTACAGCAAGCGTTTTTCAGTGGTGGAAATCTATTAGCTACTAAAACTTCTTTGTCGTTGTGGAGAGCGCAGTGCATGATTGCTTAGCAATGACAGAAAATCGGACCGAATTTTACTATTAATAATAAAAGATAAGCTAATGTGCATTGTAAATGTCAGTAATTTATCTTTTTTGACTCATTCTTTTTATAAAAATGATTTAAAGGCTGAAATATGTGAGGTTTATCTTTTTATAAAACCTTTTTACTCAAAACTTTATTTGCACTTTTTAACTCTGCATTGTTAATTGCAATACTGCACTTTATGTACTTTTCAAAGGCTTGTAAGCTACAGTTTGCACTGTTTCAATAAATGGAACAAATTTTCTCAACACATCTTTCATTCATTTTGTCCAGCATTTGCAAGCTGTAGAGACTCTGTCCAGTCAGAGACATATATTGTGTAATTGATGTTTTTAGTTCAATTAATTAAATCAAGTTAATGGAACACTCACAAGATGTCGCCAAAATCACTCTGTCCCCTTTAAATCTTTCAGAAAATTATGTAAGTGTATCGAATTATATCAAATCCAATTGTATCAAATCGTGTCGTTGGCTGAATATCGTGATATATATCGTATCGTGAGCTGAATATCGTGTATCGTATCGTATCGTGAGATTAGTGTATCGTTACAGCCCTAGTTCTCAGTGCAGTGAGTGTGCCCGCTGCCCTGCGCCCACATTCCCTCACAGACACGCTCAACCCCACGGGGTTTGTCCCGCTCGCTCTCTCCACAATCTGTCATAGAGAAATCGAGCGCGACCAGGCTGCCCGCCGTGATCGGCGCGCCCCCCGCCTCGCACACTGTAAACGCAGTGTTTATGTCTCAGCACACCGAAGCTCTGCGGCCGCCGCTATGCCACGGCCAGAGCCCGGTTTTTATTCTGCCTCTAGCTATTCACGCAGATGCGTGGGCAAAGCTTCCCGGGGTATCAGAATGGGTGTTGAACACTATAAAAAGAGGCTATTCGCTACAGTTCGCGAGACGTCCCCGCCGTTACACCGCGCAAGTCGAAAATACGGTAAACAACTAAGTATCTCATCTACTTCGAGCCGAAATAGCGAAACTACTGAGCAAAGGGGCCATAGAACCTTTATCTCAGGCTCAGAGCGAAGGGGGGGGGCTATACAGCAGATATTTTCTGGTACCAAAAAAAAAAAGGCGGGGGTCTCAGACCCATTCTAGATCTACAGCAGCTGAACAGAGCGCTTGTGAAGCGCCAGTTCAGAATGCTGACAACCAGGAAAATCCTCGCGCAAGTTCGCCAGGGGGACTGGTTTATGCCAATAGATCTGAAAGACGCCTATTTCCAAATACAAATAGCTTCACGTCACAGGCAATTCTTGAGATTCGCCTTCGAGGGCCAGGCATATCAATACACAGTCCTGCCGTTCGGCCTGTCCCTAGCACCCCGTACATTTACGAAGTGCATGGACACGGCTCTCGCACACCTGAGACTTCAGGGCATGCGAGTCTTGAACTACTTGGACGATTGGCTGATTCTAGCACGATCACACTCAGAGCTCATAGAACACAGAACCACATTACTCGAGCATCTCGAGAATCTGGGTCTCACAGTCAATTGGGCGAAGAGTTCGCTGTTTCCCAGCCAGAAAATGTATTTTCTGGGAACAGTGCTGCTGAATATCCTGTCGCTGGAGTGCGGACTGTGCTGCTGAATATCCAGTCGCCGGAGTGCGGACTGGACATTCAGCGCGCCGCGAAATCCTTCCGCGGCAGCTCTATAGTCCCGCTCAAAAGGTTTCAGAAAATGCTGGGCCTCATGGCTTCAGCATCTTCGTTACTTCAGCTGGGCCTGCTTCGCATGCGCCCACTGCAGTTATGGCTGAAAGCGCGAGTTTCATCCCGGGCATGGACCTCTGGTCTGTTTCGCCTCAAGGTCGACATGGAATGCGTTTCGGCTCTGGAACCTTGGAAAATAGCCGACTGGTATCAGTCAGGCGTGAGTCTGGGGACTCCCTCTAGTGTGAAGGTGGTGTCAACAGACGCCTCCACCTCGGGATGGGGAACGCTGCTCGAGGCCAGACCCTTCTTTGGCCAGTGGTCAGAACGGGAGAAGCTTCTACACATAAACTGTCTAGAACTGTTGGCAGTCGACAACGCGCTACGGCGCTTTTGTCCCCAGTTAAAAGGCCACCACGTCTTGGTCCGGTCGGACAACATGTCAGTGGTGGCATACATAAATCACCAGGGCGGCGTCAGGTCCTGAAACCTTTACAGGCTGACGGAACGCCTCCTGGTCTGGGCTCAGCACAACCTGCTTTCACTGAATGCAGCGCATGTGCCTGGTTGCCTGAATCTGGGACCAGACAGTCTGTCCAGAAACAATGTCCCAGCAGGGGAATGGTCACTGCACCCGCAGACGATCCAACTGCTGTGGGAGACATTCAGCAGAGTGCAAGTGGACCTGTTCGTGTTTCAAGAGAACGCTCACTGTCCGAGCTTTTTCTCCAAGAGCAGGGATGCGCTGGCCCACGTATGGCCCCGCTGAAAGGTGCCCCATTCGAGCCAATCCATTTGTCAGACATGAAACATCTGTCTTTCAAAACGGTGTTTCTTATGGCTCTCGCTTCAGTGAAGCACATAGGGGACTTACAAGCGCTCCAAGTAAGCGCGTCATGTATGGAGTTTGGGCCTAATGACTCAAAAGTCATACTCAAACTAAGGCACGGGTACGTGCCCAAATCCCTCAACACACCGTTCAGGGCCCAGGTTATTTCCCTGTGCGCCCTCCCGGTTCATGATGAGGAGGAGGATGCGAGTCTCCTTTGCCCTGTCAGGGCACTGAGAGCTTATGTATCCCGCTCGTCTGTCTTCAAGACAGACCGAGCAGCTCTTTGTTTTGTTTGGTGGATGCTCCAAGGGACTGGCCGCGTCAAAACAGAGCCTATCCAGATGGATAGTCGATGCCATAGCGCTGGCTTACACTTCTAAGGGCCTGCAGTGTCCTTTGGGTGTCAGAGCACACTCCACGAGAGGCGTGGCCTCGTTGTGGGCGTGGTCTAGCGGGATTTCCTTGCAAGATATCTGTATGGCGGCAGGCTGGGCCTCGCCGTCTACATTTATAAGGTTTTATAACCTAGAGGTTCCCGCCTTACAGGCCAAGCTGCTGTCGGTCTAGAATTCAGTACTATCTGCCCCGCTGTGCCGGCGCAGAATGCTGAATTTTGCTTGTGCAACGCTCACTGATCGATAGAACAGCTCCATGGGTGTTGAATAACCCGTACTTATACCCAGTTCAGGCTGAACACGTTCACCCTATCTGCGTGAAACACTGTTAACATAACTAGCTCCTGTGGGATGCTATTTCATGGGGAATGATGCTTGTAGCCTCTCTTCTCCGACTCTCTGCAGAGTCTACAGTGATTATGCACCCGGGCTACTGCCCTTGGGACTTTGGTGTCGGATCCCAGTACGCACGGCGTGTTGCATTGTGTTCCTCATAGCGTAAGATATAACGCAGTACGAGAGATACTCTCGTAAGAGAACGTACTCGGTTACTAACGTAACCTCGGTTCTCTCTAGAGAGGGAACAAGTACTGCGTATCTTGCCATGCATACAACAGTGCTGGTTCGCTTCAGTGATAAACCAGTTTGTATCAGCCTGTTGAGCGTATTTATAGGCCAAGGCCACGCCTATTCTGGCGGGACGTGACGAAATGGGTATCATGTCTGGGTATCATGTCACGCAGGGCCTCTCTCGATAGGCTGCTGCTGTTGCCGCAGGGCAGCCAATAGGCGCGCGAGCCGTCTTGCCTATGTCTGCATGCTGCCGCACAGCGTTTTACATTAATTCAAAATTAAGGATAATTTTAGCTTCAATATCTCGTGGAAAAGAGGTTTTCCCCATAACATAAGATATTACGCAGTACTCGTTCCCTCTCTAGAGAGAACCGAGGTTACGTCAGTAACCGAGTACGTTTCATGACGTAACTATATTTCATCATTTGCTTTAGACAGTATTGCCCACACAATCATGTGGCTGAGTTGTCTAATTTTTTTTTTTTTTTCATTTTATAAAGGTCTAATTGGGATTTTGGCAGACTTGCCGCAAGCAAATTTAATGGCAGCTGTAAACCTAAAAGTCTGCATTTAAAGGGGTCATGATATGGATTTTTTTAACAAATAATTTTAATGTTCCTTGAGGTTCACTTATAATGTTAACTCTTTCCCTGCCATTTTCCACCATTTATGAGGCAATGCTTCCCCGCCATTGATGGAATTTTCCGGCTTTCCATGTTTTCACTGTTATATAGTAGGGGACACTATTATGCATCTTTTGAAAGAGTATGAATCTCCTGATCAAAATACAGGCGATAAAGAAGCAGAAACAAGCCATAGCATATGTAATAAACTTCATTATGTAAAAAAAAAAAAAAAAAAAAAAAAACATGATCATCAACATTAAACAGCATGTATATCAAAACTGCCTAACTTTACCAAAGGAAATGTGGACCCAGGGCAAGTTATAAGACTGCAAGCTTTGGGAGTGTTGAAGGACTCGATCTACTCCATCTGTATTTTAGACCTCATTCTGAATCCGATCCAGACATACCGTAATTCCTCAAATAAAAACCGGTATTCAAATAAACGCCGGGCCTCTGATAGTGGCCGGGTGCGTGATCAACGCGGACAAATAAAGGCCGGTCTCAAATTAAGGCCGGGGGAAAATTAGTGTGGAGAATCTCCTAAATGCCTTTCATTGAAGAGATGTTACACCTGTCCACTTCATGCGTGTTCTGTAATCTGATCGTAAAAAGGCCATGTATAAATGCCATCCGAAGCGCATTCGAGACAAATTTAAATCCGATCGCTCAAACCACTTCTTCAGGAGGAGATCTGAGACGAAATTCCAGACGAAACTGCACAAGTGTAAATCAAATGCATCTGATTGTTGAAACCACGTATCTAAATTTTACTCCTCCCAAAAACCCTAAAAATATAAAAGTGTGAGAGCGTGTTATAGGCTATGTAATGTTATAGCAAGATGTGACAACGCTACTGCAACACGCATCACGGCAGCTGAGCATCTATTCATAAAGCCAACGTGCAAACTATTGCAAATTAAAGTGAAAGTAAGTCGCAGACAATTCTCCTCATCATTAAAAATAAAGAAACGAAATGATCTTACCAGGGTTGTTGCCGCTCTCTCTTATTGCGGTCTTTTGATTTAGATATTAGCTGATCAAATGCAGCTCATATCTGTTGCTTTCGGTGACGTGCACTCCATTAAATCTGCATATAGCATGGGAATTGAAGATTTATATCCGTTTTGCGAAAACGCATTTGTGAGCAGATTTAAGTAGAATTGTTTTGATAAATCAGAGAGCTTTCCGATCTGAGAAAACACATGAAGTGGCCAGGTGTAAACATCCCCTAATATGCATTCAAGTTCATCGTAACGTACAGCCAATAGATGGTAGTAGACATTAGATGTAACCTAGATATAATTTAGTGCTGCTAGTGTAACGGTATTTTCAACAACTTTATTGAAAACGAAATTGTCTTGAGGAGCATGGAACCCAGACGGAAATTTGATTTAGATTTTTTTTTAAATAAAGGCCTGCCTCTAATAAAAGCCTGCTTCAAATAAAAGCCTGTTACCTTCTGCAGTTTAGGTAAATAAAGGCCCCGGCTTTTATTTGAGGAATTACGGTAGTCTTTGACAATAACGCAATTTTCTGAGAAAGCTCAGCTTTTTGCTTTAAAAAAAAAAAATGTATTACCCATGTTCAAATGTTGATAAAAAAGGGAATGCATGAAGCTAGAATAAAATGTTTTGTTTGTTTGTTTGATATATTTCATGTTCAGAACAACAAAATTGTTGATTTTTTGCCATGGAACTTTTGTGAAAATGATTAAAAAAATGCTGGCACTGGCTGGCAACGTTTTTTTAAAATGCTGGCAGGGAAAGAATTAACGAATTAATTTTGCACAAAAACAACAGTGTAGGTAAATGTCAGGCATTAAGCGACTGAATGCTAGTGGGCGGGGCCTGGTGCAATGATGTATAGTAACTCTTCGTTTTGCATTTGCCTGTGTGATGTAACAAATCTTGCAATATCCAAATGAGCCGTTTTTGGAGCTTGATTAAATAAATGCTTTGTCTGAGGAGGACGCTTTAAGCTATCAAATGATGTTTTAATGGTACAACGACCATATGTCAAAAGAAGGCAAAATATGATTTCTCATATCATGACCCCTTTAACAGACACTGAAAATTATCTTGGCCAGAAAAAAGTATTCATCATTACATCTGCTGTGACTGAAAAAAAACTAAAAACTAAATGGACTGTGAATTCTTTCTGCATAGAAGAGATGTAGATGGTGAGACAAAGTTGAGGCATCATAAAACTAAAGGCCTTTCACAGGCCCCTGCGGCCCATTTAAAGGAGAACTCAAAGGCTAACTGAACTCACATGGCGGTTTAGGCCTGAGGAAAGGGTTTAGATCAGAACATCTTCATACTTGTGTGCAGACAGACATCACAGCTCAAATATCTTTTGGTTAAGGTACAGTGGAACTCATATTGCTGTTGCTATTTTCTCGGTGATATTGATAATTGCTATTGGTTTAAAACTCAAAATAAAAATGCTTCCATAAGTAGAATAGTGAGCACATAATTTGTGTAAAATTACATTACAAAAGCCAACACGTGCACACACACACGGTTTAGTGATTAAAATCATTCTAATAGCTGGAAAGACAACACAATTGTGGTTAAAGAAATGACTAATGCTGTTTTGATGAGTTTAGCTGTGTTGGGACGCTATTGTGTTTGCTGCGGGTTTTGGCGTGCCGAGCGGCTTCTTGTCTGTTTCTGATTAATTGAAACCGATGACTTCAGTACTCTGTCCATTTTAGTTCTCAGACCACAATCTTCTCTAGGATGTAAGTTTATGAAATGGCTCAGTTTTTGTTGAGATGGATTTTTTTATGCTTCATTATATAACACATCTTTTATCAATTACATAAGAAAGAACAAAAAATTACTAGGATAAAAGCACATTCAGGTCGCTACGGAGCCCCCCTAGTCCCACTTTGTCAAAAAAAATTAATTATAAATATCTCGTGACCTCAAGATAAGTATCTCGTGGCCTCAAGATAGAGTTATTGAGGCCACGGAGCGTAGGTTGCTGCCTTTTCATCTGATTTCAAAATTTCTTCAGAATTCAGTTTAAGTAGCAGTATGTTTTTTTTTATTATTATTATTGTTTCTCTGAAATACCAAGGCTCAATTTTACAGCAGAATGGACCTATTTATGTCTCCAAGCTTCTCAGTCTAAGTAGTTCTACATCTAAGTGGCACATGGTAGTTCAAAAGTCTCACTCGACACTGAGATACATTTATTAAAACAGCCCTTGCTCACAATATTCTTTCATTGTAAGTAAAAGAGCAGCATGAACATTAGTCATAAGTTATTCAGGTTTGGGACAACATAGGGATAAGAAAATGAATTGAATGAATGCATTTTCAGGTGATATATTCCTTCAAAACAGAAGCAAATCTATATTCAATGCTCAATTTTTCTTTGACGCGTCTTAGAGTCAGGAGCATTTGGTAGGCTATATCTGTTAGAATGATTTCGTAGCTTGTGTCTCAATCACTAGTGGTATCACCTCTGCAGGACAGACACCTCTGTTACAGAAATCTGGCCATACTTTCAGTATTATGATCTGTAAATTGGCTCCACTAAAAGCCAGTGCACCGCAGGCTCCTTTTAGATTAAGAAATCATTATTTCATCAGGAGGCCATTGTGCCAAATGCAGTTCACATGCAACACCACGGAACAATACCCTCGGCAGAACATACTATACATCAGTCAAAAGCTGGAGTATTTGCACTGAGGCATCAATGCCAACCTGGTAAAGATCACACAAGTGTTCACAAAAGTGTGTGTGTGTTTTGGCCAGTTTAAGATTTTTTTTTAATTTTACAGCAAGTTACTGTACATCTTACCCCCCAAAAAAAGAAAAAAAAAATATTATTTATTCAACTTCATGTTGTTCCACATCCATATGATTTTCTTTTGTAAGGAATACTTTTCAATGACCGTGAATGACGACTATGAATGTATATTTTACTTTATAAGACACAACAGGCAAAAATTACGCTTAGCAAAAAGATTCTATATAGAATCTTAAAGGGTTCTGTCAGATATTTATATGTAGAACATTGTAGGGGTTACCATCAGGATGGAAAATGTTCTTATAGAATATTTTGGCATAATTAGTTCTTTAAAATTAAGTCAAGAACCCTATAGATTATACATAGAATATTTTCCATAGATGCACTTAGAAAAAGTAGGCTACCATTAAAAAATGTAGGGTTAGTAAGTTTTTTTTAATTTTTAGAAATTCATACTTTTATTCAGCAATGATGCATTCAATTGATTAAAAGTAACAGTAAAGACATTTATAATGTTACAAAAGATTTTTATTTCAAATAAATTTATATTTTTACCCTTCGGTTGTAGTGTCTCCCAACAGGTGAGAAATTACACACACTTACAGGTCCCAGGAAGCCATAATAATGTGGATGTCACAATTGCAGGTGCACAATTCTGAGATATTCTGCCCAAAATTTGAACATGAACACAGTGTATCAACAATAGCATCATTAACTTCCTGTCATCATATGGCAGGGCAGATGGACATGCCCTCCAGGCAAAAACTGCGGACTGTGCTTATCCTGACACAACAATGGCGGTTTTCCATCATTCCACATGGGCACTCTGGCATGTGTGATATTTTCTGTTTAACAAGTCAGTGTGTCAGAGCCACGGTTTGTCCAGTTATATATATTTATGCCAGCAGTGACATAAGGACAACATGACAGAACCCAGGGAGTCACTAAATATAGGGCAGATCAAATGATGGTCACAGGGAGGCCTGGAGATTGGTTTATGAGAACAGCACCCTCAAGTGGACTAAAATGTTAACAAGCTTAACAGCCAACAGTAAATCACATGCATGTTTAAAGTCCCCCTGTAGTCATTAATTGTATCCCTTAAAACTCCTCTTTGATCATCAAAATGACACAAACGTTTTTTCCTTAAATGGGTCATAATGGTACGTGCACTTTTACAAGTTGATTGTACTGAAATGTGTGTTGGCAGTGCCTGTACACAACCATCATATAATGATAAAAATCCATCCAGTGTTTTTGTTTTAATCTCCTTATGTTTTCCCCTGCCTCAAATCAAGCCGTTTGTTTTTGTGACGTCAATAAAACGGACGCCCCTCCCACGATTGTTGGTTGACAGCAGCGTTTCCATACAGACCCGTCCTGAGCGAGCTGTCAATCATAGTTGATACACTGGAGCAGAATGGCGTCTAAGCGATTGTGGTGTTCTGTTCTTGGGTGTAATAACGAACACAGTCATTTTGATGTTCCTAAATCCGAACCGCTGAAGACGCAGCGGCTGAGTTTTGTTTTCGAAGGGAATATTCCCCACGAGCAACGTCAATGCGTTCATGTTTGCGCGAGTCATTTCTCACCAGACTGCTTTATAAACAAGGGTCAGTATAAAGCTGGTTTTGCTAAGAAGCTGCTCCTGAATAAATGATCGGTACCAACTATTCATGTTCCCTCTGCACCTCCAGGAGAAGTGTAAGTGTAAAGTTTTATTAAACTTTATATTAATCTTTGCAAATCGCGAAAAAAAGTTTTTCATGACCATTAGTTGTAACATCAATCTGTCAACGAACTAACGTATACATCAGTACACGCACAGCGTTCGTATCTCACTAGTCTAACGTTACCCTGCAAGTGCATACAAAAATAGATCAAAGAGACATTAGGTTAACCAACCATTCAGAAACGTCCTGTTCGAGCCTTAATTGTCGAACTTCTTTGCGGCCGTCATCTTGTTCCGGGTCCAACTCCTGTTAAAACTGATACGGTTGCACAGATGTGTCCTCAGACTCCGGCTGCCATTCTCTCTCCAATATATACCCTCAACTGTTGTCAAGGCAACACTCCACGTGCGCTGTTTCAAAACGCCCGCAGAACAGAGGGGCGGAGTCAGCGAAGCTCATGATCATTTAAAGGCATATGCACTGAAACGGCGTGCTGAAAACAGCGCTGTTTTTGACTAGGTAAAATGAGTGTTTTCTTAAAATATTAATGAGAATTTTTAATAAAAGTATATTACAAAGTTTCCATTTAGACCCTTAACATTCATATTAACTTGTACAAAAATGACATTATATGACCCCTTTAAAAAAACAAATCATCATCTTAAAATAGCTTGAATGTAACTCTACACCCTTGCCTCTTTTAGTATACGTGGTTCTATGAATATGCAAATTAGCCCCACCTCCACTCACTTACACAAGTTCAGAGATCCACTTGTTGACGATCATACGTTGACTTGATTGGTTACAAGGTAGCTTGTGACGTCAGGAACACCAGTTATTTCAAACTGCATTTTTGAGACTGTCTTTGGTTCACTGCAGTTTTAAGGAGAAAATACAAAGCAATGGTGTTGACTTATGAATTTGCACATGGTTTGTCTGAAAGCATATTAAAAACACCACATAGACGTATAAACAACATTAAAAGCTTTATTTTCACCAAAGGAAACTTTAAAGGTTCCTTAGGGCATGTTTTGCTAACTTCTGTACGACTTAGATCAAAACCTGCCCTGTAAAGACATTTCAGCTAATCTGAATGTGTAAAATGATTTTTTTTTTTTTTTTTGGTTCCCAGAGGGCTGTCACAGAGATATCTATAAGCTGGCATGACATCCATTTTATATGTGGTCAAAAAAATAAAATAAAATAAAATAAAATAAAATAAAATACTGAAGAAGCTTGGGATTTCTTGACTGCATTACAATCTGGCTCTGGATTTAATTCAAATATTGTGCTATTTATAAGGGAGTGACTGACATAATGTAAGAAGGTTCATTATCTCAGTTTACAACCTCAAAATGGGATCTGCAACAACAAATATTTATCTAATACACTTAATAGCATTATTGTATTTGTTTTAAATCACTATAATGCATACAATGCTTTCAATATAAGAAACACATAATATGATACATGGCTGATAACATAATAATGGTACATTTTAAAATCCAATCAGGCTTCCGAAAAAAGAAAAAAAAAAAACCTTTAAGCAAGGGCAAGGAGGTTTGAGATAAGTTGCAAATGTGAGAATGCAACATGTTTATTAAAATCTTAATCACTGTAAATCTCCTGAGCGGCCAGACTATGAATAGAGGACTTCATGCATGCAACATGGAGGTTGTAACCCCTGCATTCTGCCCTGGAACACATCCAAACTGCCTGCTTAACCTGCGGTGACTAACATACAGGGCCTTATTAATCTCATTCAGGCTAGGAGAGATTGCCAAACACACTCATTGTTGCACTCAATGTATAAGTTCAAGCTAATATTCCTAAAGCAGGGGAGTTAAATTGCACCTACATATAAATATATAAAAACTTTAGTAAAAGTAAAATATTTCATAGGAACTTGAAATAGCTCCAAGCAGCAAAAGCTTTAGAAAATGCGTGCTTAATGACACCTGAGGACATCAATAATCTTTACGTGGAGCATGTATGTTCAGCCCTCAAGGGGGATGGATGTGTTCACCATGACAAGTTCACAGTGAAAAAGCTCTGCTCATGCTTTGACCTTTTCTTGAGAAAAGAGGGGCAACACGGTGGATCATATCGTGGGGCTCACAGGTCAAGCTGGCTGAGGAGGGAAAGCCAAAGGAATGGGAAGAGGCTTCGCTTTATCAATCCTCCTTTACCGGCTCGGGTGATCTGCTGAATCTGGAAGCCCATTTTTTGGTATCTTCCGATCCAGCGGAGAGCATGTTGCTGGCAGCATCTAGCTCTGAGGAGCTTGACGTGGTAGAAGAGGTGTTAGTTGAGCCCTCTCCTTCCGTCAGCCCCTCATATGGGGAATTGTTGGATGTAATGGCCTGGGGCATGGCAGGTTTGAACTTGACCTAGTCGTGCGAAGTCGCTCAAGGTAGTCAAGTCATCTTCATTTATATAGCGCTTTTAACAATGGATTGTTTCAAAGCAGCTTTACAGAGATAAACATATAATTTAAGGTAACAGAGATTGTTTTGGCTTTATAGCGGTTCTTGAATAATGTTATTTTCAGCTAAAGTTCATTTTGATTGATTCACCTCCGTCGAAATGATCAGACTTTAAACACGAACCTGTGATTAAAGCTGACGGCGTTCACATGCTCATTCAGAATTGATTCTATAGTTATGTGCTTTTGAAAATATGTGCGCTGGTTTGTAATTCCATACAACCCATGCCTAAACAGACTACTTGTCTTGCCTATAAATTTTGATACAGAATTTTGTTTTATTTTATCACTTCGGGGTACGCGGACCGAAATTCACAACGCTTTATCTGTAGAGTGGAAAAGGGATCCTCCATAGGGATAGGATAGTTGACACTTCAGCACTGCATTGTCATCGGGTCCAGACGGATCTCCCTCGTCAGATCTGGATACGGCCTAGATCTGGCAGGCTGCGGGAAAACCTCGGGATAAACAAAGACACTAATATTAGTGTAGATGCCATTCTTCTTATGATGTAACGAGTACATCAAGATTTAAGTCAAGTCAAGTCAAGTCAAGTCAAATATATTTATATAGCGCTTTTCACAATACAGATTGTATCAAAGCTGCTTCACAGTATCAATCAAAACAACTTAACAATGTTTGTTTATTACTGGAAAAAAAAGACATCCAAGTTTGGTAGAGCTGATCAATGGTATGATTGGTTAATTAATTTGAATATCCCCAACTGAGCAAGCCAAAGGCAACAGTGGCAAGGAACCGAAAAACTCCATCCAGTGACCTAAAGGTGTCCTAACACACCATCAGATGACCCAATGGAGAAAAAAAAAACCTTGGGAGAACCCAGGCTCAGTCGGGGGCCAGTTCTCCTCTGGCGTTTATGAACTAGAGGCCGAATTTACAGTTACTGTAAGATAAAAAATTTATATGAATGCCTGGCTAAATAGATGCGTCTTCAGTCTAGTTTTAAACTGTGAGAGCGAGTCTGAGCAACGAACAATATCAGGAAGGCTATTCCAGAGCTTCGGAGCTAAATGTGAAAAGGCTCTGCCTCCTTTGGTGGATCTGGATATCCTAGGAATGACCAGAAGCCTCGAATTTAGTGATCTTAAAGAGCGCAATGGATTGTAGGGCGATAGAAGATCCGTTAAATAGACTGGAGCTAAACCATTTAGAGCTTTATAAGTCAAAAACAATACCTTGTAATTAATACGGAACTTTATAGGTAACCAATGAAGTGATGATAAAATCGGTGTTATGTTATATATCATATTTTCTTGATCTAGTAAGAACTCTAGCGGCTGCATTTTGGACTAACTGTAGCTTGTTTATTGATTTAAGGGAAGGGTTCCCAGTTCCGGCTGACCTAATCTATGCAGCCTAACATTGAATTATAGAAGTCTATAATGTATTATGTGTATGCTAGGTCAAAGAGATGTGTTTTTAGTCTAGCTTTGAACTGACAGAGTGTGTCTGCTTCCCGGACAATGGTAGGAAGACTGTTCCAAAGTTTTGGTGCTAAATAGGAAAAGGATCTACCGCCAGCAGTCGATTTAGATATTCTAGGTATTATCAACTGGCCGGAATTTTGAGATCGCAATAGACGTGAAGGACTATAATGCGTTAAGAGCTCGCTCAAGTACTGCGGAGCTAAACCATTTAGTGCTTTGTAAGTAATCAACAATATTTTAAAATTTATACGATGTTTAATAGGGAGCCAATGCAGTGTTGACAGAACCGGGCTAAATATGGTCATATTTCCTGGTTCTGGTAAGAACTCGAGCTGCGGCGTTTTGAACAAGCTGTAGTTTATTTATTAATCGTGCAGGGCAACCACCCAGTAGAGCATTACAATAGTCTAGCCTTGAGGTCATGAACGCATGGACTAATTGTTCCGCATTTCCTAATGAGTGCAAATGGCGTATTTTAGATATATTTTTAAGATGGAAAATGCAGTTTTACAGATACTAGACACGTGGCTTTCAAAAGAAAGGTTGGTATCAAAGAGCACACCTAGGTTCCTAACCGACGACGAAAGAGCAGCCATCAAGTGTTAAGGCCTGCCGACGTTTGACGCCTCGTGACTAAACAAAGGGCGCCAATGTGAGTGTGCACACCGACGCGATAAACGCCACGCGCAAAAGCGTAATTTTTTTAAAAACGCCTCGGGTTCGTTTTTTTTAGTTTGACGCGCCGTGTCAAAAACTATCCGACCAATGAGATTGGCGCTTTTGCTCACGTGTCTGGAGCTTCTGAAGTTACAGTAAAACACAACTTGGGGGCGCTCAAACACAAAACGGTCTTGCCGAGCACACACACGTAACGGCGAAGAAGATATACGCCAAGTAGCGTCTACACTGCTGGGAATAAATAAGACGAGGAAGATGCAAGGCAAGATGAATGTAGAGCTGCTGGTCTCGTTGGTGTCGGAACATAAAGAACTACATGACAAACGCGACAGCGACTACAAAAATCTTGATAAAAGAGAACTGTTATGGCGTGGTATTGCAGAGCAAATGGGCGCCATCTAATGTCAGGGAATGAATTTGCATGTTCACTCTGCTCATTGTCAGCGAAAATCGCTTGGGTGTGAACACAAAAAAACGCGTTGAAAAACGCTGGCGAATAACGCGCGCCGATAGACAGTATTCTAGGTTATTATGTGTGGAAGTTTTTTGTCCAATAATTAGAATCTCTGTCTTTTCAGAATTTAGTAGTAGGAAATTACTAGTCATCCAATTTTTTTATATCAGCTATGCATTCCGTTAATTTTGTGAATTGGTAAGTTTCGTTGGGTTTTGAAGAAATATATAGCTGAGTATCATCGGCATAACAGTGAAAGCTAACTCCATGTTTCCTAATGATATCTCCTAATGGTAGCATGTACAGAGTGAACAGCAACGGTCCTAGTACTGCACGGTAGACTCGACAAGTAATTTCTGCCGGGCCATGATCGTCCCTTCCCCATGAGCCCTCCATTTCCATTTATACCGAAGTGGAGAAGTCCTGAAAGACATATTCAGCACACATCTTTCCTTTTCCGAATTTGAATTACCCATGCGGGTGAAAATATGTGCAGATGTCCCCTGTAGAAGAGATGCTGGTTAGCTATCTCTTGCAGACTGAGGCATCATCATTGAAGGCTCCGGTCTTGCCATCTAGGCAGTTACAGACCACCTACCGGATGGTGGCCAAGGCGTATGAGGCAGTCCATCAGACTGTTGGTGCCCTACACACAATGACTGTTTTGCAGGGATATCAAGCTAACCTACTGAGAGATATGGATCAGGGGCAGGTATTGTCTCCTAAAGTGGATGCTCAATTACACCACACCACAGACTTCGGCATCCGTGCCACCAAACAGACGATGGTGGCCATGTTAAGGCATCTTTGGATGAACCTTCCTTGTTGCTCTGATCTCGCCCTCTGGACTCTTTGGCACTTCTGTCGAGACAATTTTGGAGAAGAGGTGAATGCGCAGTCATCAGTGTTCAGGAGATGCATCCCACGCCAGTCCAATTTGCCTCCCACCACGACCAATCATCCTGACCCTGGGTAACCTGCGTCACCTGTATCTCCAGTGTTTCATGTATCTCCAGCACCATCTCTATCTCCAGTCTTTCGTGTGCCTCCAGCGCCCCCTGTACCTTCTTGGCTCCCTGTATCACCAGCGCTGCCCTGGTGGTTCCCTGAACAACCGAATCACAGCACTTCCATCGTTCCCTGAAATGTTGGTACCGCCCTGGAGGCTTCCTGTTCAGCCTAAGCCTCCCCTCATCAGCCTCCAGTTTGCCCACCTTCCCACCCCTCTGGATTTATCACTTCCGTGAGGGTAGTGTACTGTCACGATCTCCAGTCACCAGCCCAGTCTCTAGCACTACATTTCCCAGAATCCATCTTGGCTCCCACCTTTACACACTTCATCACCCGCACACTTGACATCAATCACTTCACTCATCATGAAGAGGAAAAAAATATATAATTCGCATTTATTTATTTGTTGTTCAAGCACCCAACTGTGGATTCGTTCCTCCAGCTCTGCTTTCATCTTGCTTTCAGCCCGCGATTAGCTTTCTTTGTTTTCTTCATTACAGTTAAGGGAGTCGCACACCGGACGAGAAGCGTCGCGTCTAGGACAACTCGTGGTATCGCACACCGGATGCGCACTTTCTCCGTTTATGGCCAGCAATATTGTTATGTTTAAGGACATTATGGAATTAAGATAATGTCTGTACTATGTTATGATTGTACTGTACAATTAAATACAATCGTTGCTCAGTCTGAAAATCCGATAACATCAGCAATTTTCATTCAAGCAGCTGATTTATGGAAATGAATGTAAAACTAAATGTATATTGCAGCACAGGGTGAAGTCAGTATGCTCACAACGATTTGAGACAAATACATGAACATTTAATATAAAACTCCGAAATGGCACTCAGGATTTTGAACAAGGTCCTGAGCCGTTGCTGGGCGCCGCGGATAGACACCGAATGGCGCCGCCGGTGTGTGTAGCTACACTCATAGAGAAGAATGTGTTCGAATTTCAAAGATGTGGCGCTGCGCAACGCGGCTCTGTGCTTCTCGTCCGGTGTGCGACCCCCTTTAGAGTAACCTCTGCTTTTCGCCAGTCCCTCACAAGTTTCTCACTCACTCCAAACTTTCTTTCTGCTGCTCGATTACCGTTTTTGCCTGCATATTTTACTACCTGCAGTTTGTATTCTGCAGAATAGGATTTTCTTTTTGGGGGCATTTTGTTTATGGTCAGTCTTTCTCAGTTGTCTTTAACTTAATGTTTCAGATAATAGATTTTCAGTTGTCAGTTGTTGAAAAAAAGTGCAACTTGTTGTCCAGAATATACGGTACATTTCCCATCATCCTTCATTCTGCTCACCTGCACAGAATCACCAGGCTCAACCCTCACTCAGTCAAACTGATCGCCATCACCTGAATATGAATCACCACCAGATGTCCCCCATCACCTCAGCACCAGTTAAAAGGACTTGCCACACACACACACAAACATTGTCTAGTCTCATTTTAGACTCGGACTGTATCCATTTGGATTATCTCTTACCTGAAGTATATCTACCTTCTTGTCCATCTCCTCGTTCCTGGACCCAGTCTCCAGTTCCTCATTCTCCTGCATTTTCCATGTGGTCGTTCTGCAAAGATAAATATTCAAGTTAATCTATATCCATCAGTTAAAGTGTGTCCATGTGGCTACTCACCATCAAGTCGCTCATCCTCATCATCTTCTCCGCAGATGCAGAAAAACAGCAGGACGTAACAGTGACAGGCTTATGAAAGAAATATTGAAATAAAACAAAAATATAATGACTTCTAAAGACTTTTTGGTATTATCGTATCTGTTACCGTAAATGTATTACATTTATTTGGGTGCTTTTTTTTAGAAAATATGAATATATTTGTAATGAATTGTGATTAATGTGATCCATTAATTGCATATCATGTAACTAATTCAGTGTAATCACAATAAGTATTCTATTTACAAAGATTGTATATGGATTGCCAACGAGGCGATATGGAAGCTTGTTTCTGCCACAGAATAAAAGATAAAAAAAGGTAATTGTGACTTTTTATCTCACAATTGAGTTTACATCTCGCAATTCTGACTTATTATCTCAGAATTGCATAATATAAGGTCCCAATTGCCAGTTATAAAGTCAGAATTGTGTGATATAAAGTGACAATTGTGTGTTATAATGGCAGAATTGTGAGATATAAACTCCCAATTGCGAGAACTAAACTCGCAATTCTGACTTTTTTTCTCTGAATTGCATGTTTATGTCTCGGATTCTGACTTTATAACATGCACTTATAATTAGGGCTGGGTATCGTAACAAAATGTTAGATACCGATACCGGTTCCTGAACGATACTTTTTTCGATACCAATTTTATTTAACAATATAACATTACCTAATTTTTATTTTTATTTTTTCAGTTTGTTGACTTTTTTACACTCATATTTTGACTATGTAAAAAAGCACCAATGCTGAAGTTTTCTATGTTTCCTAATCATTTAACAACATGTATTCTTTACTTCAATGAACTCATTGTTTCTGCCTTAACTTAATGCATTGTTTAACAATGAAATTGAATGAAAATTAATAGAAATGCATTACACTGTCACCTCTGATAACAGATCACTCTAAATTGTAATTTAGACACATTCATTTTCTGTAAAGCTGCTTTAAAACGACATGTATTGTGAAAAATGCTATACAAATAAATGTGAATTAAATTAAATATAGGCTACTGGGGGGCGGGATATATGCCTCGCGCTCCGCACACATCAAGCTTGCCGCAAAGCACTGGCAAAAGTAGCCTAATGATTATGGATGTGTCGGGAAACAATAGCAAGGAGATATTTTAATTGTTTATTAATGAACAAGTGTTTACTAATGGTGTGTTCACTGTTCACACCGAACGCGAATTTAATTATTTGCGCTAGTAGATTAGATACAAAGTCAAAGACGCGGATAGACGCATCATTCGCGCCGGGCGTCGCGAATGATGCGAATTGGGCCACGCGTTTTGAACTCGAGCGGAAGATTGAAGCGTCTAACTATACGCGATAGACGCCTACTTGACGCTCTTATCGCGTTCGGTGTGCTTTGTATGACACACCGCTTTGCCTTATCAGATTTACCGTGTTACCGGTCTTGGCAGCAATTATCTTGTCGAAAATATTGCATCGCGTGCTTCTGGCACACACACACACACACACACACTCACATGCGACGAGCCAAGTCTCTGGGCAGCAGCGTAAACTAGTGTTTTTCCGCCACAGCCAATCATGCTGCATGCATGTTTCACTGACGTTGACGAGATTAACCACTTAGGTACCGAAATTTGGTACCGAAAAACAAGACATGTTTCGATACTCGGTAGTATCGAGGCAATTCGGTCGGTACCTAAAAAGTACCGAACTCGGTACCCAGCCCTACTTATAATAGATATAAAGTCAGAATTGCATGATATAAATTTGTAATTGTGTGTTATAAAGTCAGAACTGTGAGATGAAATGTAAATTTTGTTTCCTTAGAATAGACTTTATAACTTGCAATTGCAAGTATATATCTCACAATTCAGAAAAAAAGATATCAGAATTGAGAGATATCCCAGATAGCAAGCACAGTTGGGCCGATTCCGGCTGAAATGCGTCAGTGTTGGCTCACTGTCGGCATCGGTGAACAGATAATGAGCCAGATCCTTGCCGACTGTGCATAGCACATCTGGCTGACTGACGGCTTTTTCTGTATGGGCCAGTATCGGCTGAAAGCAGTTGTACTGGTGTCAGGTCCATGCTCGGTGTAGCTGTACATATTTACCATCGGCCCGAGTTAGTTTTGACACAAGCGGGCCACTACTAGAATTAAGGAACTCAGCTGCTTGAAAAAAGATTTTGCCGGTTAATTTAAATCCTGAGGAAGATCCTGCAAACGCAGACCAACGTTTTCGAGAGGAATTCAGCTGCAAAAACGAGTAAGTAATTGAATTCATTTATTGTTCTAGAGTTGTTTGATGTATAAATTGTCAAGATACAAATAGTGTTTAATATCTCTATGTTTTTGCGATGACGTAACTTCACCCATTCAGTCCCGGAGGGAGTTGATGAGACGTTACGGTCCCTTTTTAGTATGGTTGTGGATTTTTTTTTATTAGAAAAACTGCTGTGCTGTAGGCAGTGCACTTTAATGTTGGCTAATGAAATGATATTGAGTTATATTCCATTTTGTTTGCTAAAATTAATCAGTCAATTCGTCTTTTTCAACGAGTGATTAACTTGTTAGTTATCGAATCATAGTCGGACTACGGCTACGCTTTCGGCGCCGTCTCTATACATTTAACGTAATCTGCTTGCAGCACTTTAGAAAGAAAAATATTAAAGCGTATATCTCTGTATAATCATGTTATTAAAATGGTAGTTCTCTTAACAATTTTACTGCAGTGGTGATGATAACGTTATGAGCGAACTTAAACTGAAGTTTCATCTGAACGCACGGTTTGGAATCTGACACCAACACTTTTTACAGATATTTTGGTAACACTGCTACAATAAGGTTTCATTTGTTAATATAAGTGAACTGCATAGTTGAGAATGCACAATACTTAAGCATTTATTCATCTTAGTTAATTTTCATTTTGACATTCACTAATACATTATTAAATCAAAAGTGAACAGTTGTATTTTTATTAACTAATGTTAACAAAGACGAATAAATACTGTAACAAATGTATTGGTCAATGTTAATTTTACTGTAGTTAACACATTAACTAGCCTAATTTTAACAAATGAGACCTTATTATAAAGTGTTACCAATATTTTAAACTGCTGCGTGAACTCTGGCAACAACATGGATCATGACAGTACCCCCTCCTCAACGAGCACCTCCTGGCGCTCCCGAGGAGGAGGACTGGCGAGAGCGGAGGAAATCATCAATGAGCGAGGGGTCGAAGATGTCCCGGGAGGGAACCCAGCTTCTCTCCTCCGGCCCATACCCCTCCCAATCGACTAAGTATTGGTGACCACGACCCCGGCGGCGCGTGTCAAGGATGCGACGAACCCTGTAGACAGGAGAATCATCAATTTGAACAGGTGGACAAACAGGACAAGAGGGCGCGCGAACGACGGGCTTAATATGCGAAACATGGAAAACAGGATGGACCCGACGGAGATAGGATGGAAGGCGAAGCCGTACCGCGACAGGATTAATGATCTTGATTATACGAAAAGGACCAATAAATCGGGGCGCCAACTTGCGGGACTCAGAATGTAAGGGTAAATTAGCGGTGGAAAGCCACACACGCTGCCCACGAACGTAGCGCGGACTCTTGATCCGACGTTTATTGGCAGTGATGCTCATGCGAGTGTTAGAGCGACGAAGTGCAGTTCTCACCCTCCTCCAAGTACCTTTACAACGGTCAATATAGGTCTGAACCAACGGGAAATTGGACGCAGTCTCTTGAGACGCAAACAAAGGAGGTTGGTAGCCTAGGCAACAGTGGAAGGGCGAAAGACCTGTAGAGGAAGGGAGGGAATTGTGTGCGTATTCAGCCCAGGCTAGTTGCTCAGACCACGACGCGGGACAACGATGAGCAAGGCTGCGAAGGATGCGGGTCACAATCTGATTGGCGCGCTCGGCTTGCCCATTGGTCTGGGGGTGATAACCCGACGAGAGGCTGGCAGTAGCCCCAATGAGACGGCAAAACTCCTTCCAGAAAAAGGCAGAGAATTGCGGACCTCTATCAGAAACCACGTCAGTGGGCAGACCATGTATCTTAAAAACTTGATCTACCATTATCTGGGCTGTCTCTTTGGCAGAAGGAAGCTTAGTGAGAGGGATGAAACGTGCTGATTTAGAAAAGCGATCGACAACCGTTAGAATAACCGTATTGCCAGCCGAAGGAGGAAGACCGGTAATAAAATCAAGCGCAATATGAGACCAGGGTCGAGCTGGAAAAGGTAACGGTCGAAGAAAACCAGCTGGGGGGGAATTACCGGTCTTGGTCTGTGCACAGGTTACACAAGAGGCGATGAGGCGACGCGTATCGCGCTCCATAGTGAGCCACCAAAAGCGCTGACGAATAAAAGCAAGAGAGCCCCGCACGCCGGGATGGGCAGACAATTTGGACGAATGTCCCCATTGGAGGACAGCGCGGCGAACGGACGCGGGAACAAAAAGGAGACCTCTAGGACAGTTACGTGGCGCGGATACCTGAGATAGTGCGCGTCTGACCAACCTCTCGACTCCCCACACGGCCGCCCCCACAACACGACTGGGAGGAATAATAACCTCAGGGGTAAGAGCTGCGGTGGGGGAGTCAAAGAGGCGAGAGAGAGCATCCGGCTTGACATTCTTAGAGCCCGGGCGAAAAGAGATGAAAAAGTCAAAACGCGTAAAAAACAGAGCCCAGCGGGCTTGGCGGGCATTGAGTCTTTTAGCCGAACGTATGTATTCTAAATTTCGATGATCTGTCCAAACGACAAAAGGAACGGTGGAGCCCTCCAACCAGTGTCTCCATTCGCCAAGCGCTAAACGAACTGCGAGCAGTTCACGGTTGCTAACATCGTAATTTCGTTCGGCGGGCGTGAGGCGGTGAGAATAAAAGGCGCAGGGATGTACCCTTCCGTCCGTAGAAGATCTCTGAGAGAGGATGGCCCCGACCCCGACCTCCGAGGCATCGACCTCGACAATAAATTGTTCCGAGACGTCAGGAGAGAGTAAGATAGGAGTGGAAGTAAAAAGGGTCTTTAGCTGAACAAAAGCCGCTTGAGCTGCCTCTGACCATCTAAAGCGAGACTTGATAGACGTCAGTGCAGTGAGGGGCGCGGCGACCTGGCTAAAACCTTGTATGAAGCGACGATAAAAATTGGCAAACCCAAGAAAGCGTTGAAGCACAACCCGAGAGTCAGTGGCGCCTCCAGAAATTTTTCATAGGGGTGGCCAGATGGGGCCACTTAAAATCTTGGGGTGGCACACCAAAACTATAAACCATAATTTCAGAATTGTATTCTACTGTTGTAGTAAACCGGCCTGTAGAAAACTATCAGAAAGACTTAAGGAAACTCCTACTGATATACTTTGGTTTATTGAGTTATATTTAATGTTACTAATGATATTAGTAGGGCCCTACTAATATATATTATATTATATATAATGATATATATTATATAGATATGATATATATAAGGACCCTCGCCCCGCGGCAAATTTCCAGATACTTACATAATTGTGATGAATTTAATCCTTTTTAAGTTATTATTTTGCAGTGTAAGATTACAGTTAAGACCTTTAAATATTTCATAAATGTATTATGAATTTTGAATAAACTTAATGAGTGTATAAATCAGCAGCAAAAAGCAATTCTTGAAAAAAATCTGCACAGTAATTTTATAAAATCTAAATATGTTAATAAAACAAATTACTATTAGTTCTCTTATAAAATTCAATCAGGCAATCATACATTTCACAGTTTTATATTTATATATGAATGTCAAGAATTCAGAAGTGCATATATAGCCTACACTACAAAGAAATAATATGCAATTAAATTATGCTTATTTTAAATGTATTGAGCAGGCTAGGTATAACAAAATATATTGGCTTTTAATAATATTTCAGTGCGCAAACCCATGATAACATGAAAAACAGAGCGCACACAGCGTGTATGCGCATCGCGGGAGCAGAATGATGTGCTCAAAGCAACATGGAGTCACAGTGTGCAGCGCTGCGCTGCATAAGTGCGCATTTAAAAGTTCACGTCACAAAGCGAAGAAATGTCGAGCGCACAAATCCTAGTGCGATTTGTTCCTTTGTTTCACAGTTTTGAATGCCAGTTATTGTGCGTTTGATGCCGATTCATAGTCCTTGTGATGTGTGTGTGTGATCTAGCAAGCACACGGTAGTGAGTCGTTTAAAAACAGCAACAAACTCACACAAAATAAAGTAATTTTATGCAAATCTACAGCCTTTTATCTACAGATAATGCATTATAATGTGAATGTATCATATTGGAGAGAGTTTTACCGTGCATCCAAGAGGCGCGCGCGCTGTTTGAATATGAATGGAGAATGATTGACAGCCGCAGAGGAGGAAAAACGAGTTTCCGTATACTTTAATGATGTAAATAGACTTCTGTCCCTCACATTAAGCTATGGAATGACTTCAGATGACTTTGTCACCCAAACTGAAGTGAAAAAATCGGGAGGCGCCGAAAAGCGCGCTGTTTGCATCCCTGCTCGTCAAAACGTGGCAAAGACACATCAAAAAGCTGCTGAAACAGTATACTGTAACCGTTTGGCACTTAAAAAGCATGTCACGACACATGTCACGACACCCCGTCTTCTTTTACTAAAGAATATTTTTGACTTATTTATAAAATGCATAACTGATGCTACTAAAATTTGTACTGGCCATTGAGGTGGCCAGTGGGGTGGCCAGGAGTCGGCCAGGGGTGGCCACGGCCACCCCTGGCCACCCCCTGGTGGCGCCATTGCCGAGAGTCAGGAACGGGCCATTCGGTGACCGCTCGGACCTTCGCCGGATCCATACTAATTCCTTCTGCTGAAATGACTGAACCCAGAAACGTAACCGACGAGACATGAAACGAACATTTCTCGGCCTTGACAAAGAGTCGATTCTCTAACAGACGCTGGAGGACTCGACGAACGTGTTGGACATGAACTTGCAGTGAGGGAGAGAAAATGAGAATGTCATCGAGATAGACAAAAACAAAAATATTTAGCATATCTCGTAGGACATCATTGATAAGGGCTTGGAACACGGCGGGGGCGTTGACCAATCCGAAGGGGAGGACCTTATATTCAAAGTGACCAAGGGGCGTGTTAAAGGCGGTCTTCCATTCGTCACCCTCTTTTATGCGAACTAGATGATATGCGTTATGAAGATCAAGTTTGGTGAAAATCTTAGCTCCCTGTAGGATCTCAAAGGCTGACAACATTAAAGGCAAGGGATAACGGTTCTTGACAGTAATCTCGTTCAGCTCTCGGTAATCGATACAGGGACGTAACGAACCGTCCTTCTTTTTGACAAAAAAGAAACCTGCTCCGGCAGGTGACGAGGAAGGCACAATAGTACCGGCATTGAGAGAATCGGATAGATAATTCTCCAGCGCCTCCCTTTCGGGAGCCGATAGAGAATATAACCGGCCGCGCGGGGGCGTGGTCCCTGGGAGAAGATCGATACTGCAGTCATATGGACGATGAGGAGGAAGAGAAGTGGCCCGGGCACGACTAAAGACCTCTCGCAGATCGTGGTAACCCTCCGGAACTCCAGACAAATCGCCGGGCTCCTCCTGAAAAACAGACACAGAGGAAACAGGGGGAACAGCAGAGGTTAAACATTCAACATGACAAGACAATTTCCATGACAAAATGGATCCGTCGGACCAGTTTATGTGGGGGTTGTGTTGTACTAGCCAAGGATGACCAAGCACCACAGGGGAAAAGGGAGAACGGAAAATAAAAAAAGAAATGGTCTCTTTATGGTTACCCGAGACCGTAAGCGTCAGAGGCACAGTCCTTTGCTTGATCCTAGGAAGGAAGCTACCATCTAGGGCATAGAGAGGGGTAGAGTCCTTTAAGTCTATAAGAGGAATACCTTGCTTCCGGGCCCACAATTCATCGAGGAAATTCCCCTCTGCTCCCGAGTCGACCAGAACCACGCAGGAGACAGATGAGACGGGCCACCGAAGAAGTGCAGGAAGAGTTGGATGGAAGAGGAGGGACTTGGATGGAGAGTTCCTAGACATCGCGCTCGCCAGTAACCCTCCGCCTACTGACGAGCTCTGGCTTTTACTGGACAGTTAGTGACAAAGTGACTTGCCGAGGCACAATACATACACAAGCGATTGGTAATGCGTCGCTCACGCTCATTGGAAGAAATTCGGAGACCACCAAGCTGCATGGGTTCAGGGTCCGTGTCAGAGGCATGAGGAGAAGTGACTGTAGAAGAAGTCGAGAACAGAGCGGTTTCGGACCGACGTGCTCTGTGGCGCAAATCGAACCTCTTCTCAATCCGGATCGCCAGATCGATGAGTGCATCAAGTCGAGCAGGCACCTCGCGCATGAAGATCTCATCTTTGAGGTCAGGATTCAACGCCTCCAGAAAGCGCGCAACCAGCGCCGGCTCGTTCCACCCGCAGGACGTGGAAAGGGTGCGGAACTCAATGGAAAAATCAGTAACGGAACGCCTCCCCTGGCGAAGGGATGAAAGGAGTCGTGAAGCTTCCTCCCCGTGTGCTGATCGGTCAAAGACACGGATCATCTCTTGCTTGAAGAGCGTGAAGTCGAAGACGCAATCACCCTCTGCCTCCCAGTTGGCCGCTCCCCACTCCTGAGCCCGTCCCGCGAGGAG
Organism: Tiaroga cobitis; assembly: GCA_030578255.1. Classification (NCBI taxonomy): domain Eukaryota; kingdom Metazoa; phylum Chordata; class Actinopteri; order Cypriniformes; family Leuciscidae; genus Tiaroga; species Tiaroga cobitis. The sequence goes on from CM060603.1 coordinate 17,122,343, forward strand.
GGAGATTACATAGGCTCGGTCCCGAGCGCAAGTAGCAGGCTGTAACGAGAAAACTACCTCGCACTGGGTAAGGAAGGAACGGCATTGGGTCGGCTCACCGGAATAGACAGGAGGGTTGTTGATACTTGGTTCAGAAACCTCGCGGGTCTCAGAAGCGGGCGACTCGTGACGAATCTGATGAACCCGATGAGAGAGGTCGGCCATCTGGTTAGCGAGGGAGTCAACTGCCTGGCGAGCGGTGGATATCTCCTGCTCGTGACGGCCCAGCATGGCACCCTGAAGTTCGACTGCCACTTGAAAGGAGCTGCTGCTCGCCTGGTCCATCTTTGGTCAGTTTATTCTGTTAAGCGGTGAGAGAGATGGAGGACCAAAAGGCGAGTTTCACAATAATACAGTCTTTAATGGAAATGAGAAGCGAATCGTAGAATCAATAAAGGAACATAAATCTTCACAGGATTCTCAGGAAACAGTCAAACAGAAAACTTCGCTCATAGAACAAAACTGAAAGTAATTAGTTACAGGAACTCCTGATGCGCAGCAGCGCGTCTAGGCGAAGATGAGGTCCCAGTGGAGACTGTAACGTGGGAACCGTAGACTGCCAACTGCAGACTGGACACCGCGTCTGGTCAGGAATTCAGCGTCTGAATTAGCAGGGCATAGTTCAGTGAGCGAGTAAGAGAACGGATCAAAATACCAGCTTGATAAGAGGCTTCCACACGAACCACACAGGACAAGACACGACACGACACGACACGACACGACACGACACGACTCGACTCGACTCGACTCGAAGAAAGAGGTAAGAGGAATCTGCATGAATAGCTTGCAATAAACTGACAAAGAGACAGACAAAGAGAGGGTAGAAATAGTAGGAAGCATTAGGGGAGAAGAAGAACAGGTGAGCGGAGATTAAGGTAAACGGGAACAGCTGAACCTGATGAGACTAAAGTGATAGTGTAGTGAATGAGTGTGTAAAGTGGCCACAAGAGGGAGACAGAGAAGGGAGGAACTCGGATCATGACAAGACCTAAAAACAAACGCCTGTGAAGACCTCGTTGACACAACAGTCCTCGGCACAGTCATCTGATCAGATCCACGAGAAACAGACCCAACGGCCAGCTTCAGCTCCCCTCTCACCGACGCCGGCGTGATCTTATGAAGGTAAAGGAGGAGCAAAACTGGAGAACATAGATGTGAATTTAAGAACTTGTACAATAAATATTTGCACTTGAAAACCTGTTGAATGTTGAGATTTTTACTCGCAGACAATAGTCACAAACCTGTCTTCTGAATTTGAAGCTGCAGACAAGTAGTCACAATTGTGTAAAATGCCACTCACAGAAATACAATGACAGACACAGACTTGTATTCGTTCATTCACATTCGCAGTACAACTTCAATTTGGCATTTGCAACTTTTCAAATCTGCCATTGCTATTTCAAATCTTCACGCATTGACTTTGCAACTATTTTCGCAATATCTTAGATGTGTAACTAACTTGTGCATTTGCAAACTGAGTGGCGGTGAGAGAAAGGAGGGGCAATTAAAAAAATTGCAATGGCAGATTTGAGAAGTTGCAAATGCCTAAGGTTTTCACATTGGAGCTGTGAGTGTTAATTTTATTGTACAAGTACAAATATTTATTGTCCAAATTCTCAAATTCACATCTACATGCTCTCGAGTTTTGCTACTCTTTTACCTTGGTGTAATCTTTTCCAAACTTCAAGCAAAAGGAGCTGAATAAAATACTCTGAATGATATCAATCCACAATCTGACTTGTGAAGCAGCCTGGAATCCTAACACACACCATGTTCGTTGTTTGGCCAGAGGAGAACTGGCCCCCGACTGAGCCTGGTTTTTCTTTCTTCGTTTTGTCACTGATGGAATTTGGGTTTTTGCCACTGTCGCCTCTGGCTTGCTTTGTTGGGGACACTTATTCTTAATATTACTGATCTGCCTGCATTGACACCATTATATGAGAACTGAACTGAGCCGGACGATGACATCACTGTTTTCTGCAGAGCTGCTTAATAATGGAAATGGACTCTTTTTATAAATGATATACTTTATACAGTTATTGAACAGAACTGAATCAACACAGCTGAATTCAGCTGAACAATGACACTATTTTCTTTTTAGAGCAGCTTTACAGCCAAATTTAACTCTGTTTGCATCATTGATAATTTTCCTGTTTAACCCTGTAAAGCTGCTTTGAAACAGTCATTACTGTATATAGGGCTATATTTAATGGTGACTTGACATTTGCAAAAGGAATTTATTTAGTGTTAAAGAGTGAAAGAGAGTTTGTGTGTGAAAGAGAATGATGTTTTTCTTTTAATCATTTTACAATCAATTTACTTATTATTTAAAAAAAAAAAAAACTAAAATTATTTAGTTGTTAAATGTTAATAAAGTGTATTTTGTTCATTGTTAATACACATTTATATTAAAGTGTATTTGTTCATTTTATAATAAAAACCCTTTTTAAATGGTTGAATTTGTGTTTCACTGTCTGCCAGTTTCCGGGCCACATCTGGGCCGGGGACCCAGCCGACTCTCAGCCAGATCTGTATTACAGTGCCTGGGCTAGACCTGGGCCATATCAATAAATAAGAGTCATTTTACAGTGCCTGGGCCAGACCTGGGCCATATCAATAAATAAGAGTCATTTTACAGGGTGTGGGCCACATATGGGCCAGAGGAAGTTGTTTGAGTCCGTTGTCAGTGTGTTGGACCAGTTTTGGGCCGGGGACCCAGCCAGAACTGGGCCAGAATTGAAGCAAGGATGAGGCCCAGAGGTGGGCCAGACAAATTTTGCTATCTGGGATAAACTCTCTAAGTAAGAATTTAGTTTATTTTTCGCAATTGTGAGTTTATATCTCAATCAGAATTGTGAGATGTAAACTAGCAATTGTGAGATAAAAAGTAGCAATTATCTTTTAAAATGTTTTATCCTGGCAGAAACAAGCTTCCATTCAGCGATGTATGAATCACTCTCATATGAACTGTTTTGGTAATTTAGCAATCAACTGTCCCGAGAATTGGAGTATGAATCTCTCATGTGCATCACAACAGTGAAATGCTTTTTTGTTTGTTTTTTGAAAAATAAAAAATACATTTGTTCCACAGACTGATGCATCTAAACAAAAGGATACAAGGTCATTGAAAATGTATGGAAAATACTGTGGTAGAGCATTTACATCAAACAGTAATACAACCGTTTCAACTCCAACTCAGATGAGACAATAGTGAGTTGAAAGTTTCAGTAATGAGGTACCAAGAGATCTTTGTTCTTTGCTCTCGATTCAGATGTCATATCCATTCCATACAAGAAGGTGTAAGTCATGGTTCATTAACCCAGAGCTGGACTTCACATCATGGATTCTAAACACAGAATCCTTGCGAGAGTTACGTGAGGGCCAAATCTCCTCCCTGTACTCGGAAGCACCTTTTTTTTTTTTTTTTTTTTTTTTACCTAATCAAGTTCTGGATATGTTTTGCACACTCCTCTTTAGCTGATCTTTTTTGCACAAGAAGCTGCATTCTTTCTGCTTTCTACTGTTATGCATTAAACAATTTGAAAATGAGCTCCAACACCATTTGAATGATGGGAAGGAGGAAGGAATGAAGCAGGAACAGCCAAAATAATAACTCCCCCCTGTTCTGGATTAACTTGTCAGACATTCCCTTTCCTTCTCCCTCTCTCCATCTTATGAAATATCTGCCAACCTCTTGATTCTTTGAAGTCATGTCTGTTTTCCAAACTGTTATAGCACATCCCACCCTGCTTTGGCCCTTGTCTGCACACAAAGGGCCAAAATCTGTGGGGTCTCATTATAGCGAAATGGATGATAATCATTGCAGTGTGAGTATAGGAAAATATTCCTGATCCTGCTCTATGGGCTAACATGACTATGTCCTATGTTCTTGACTGGCTAGAAATGTCCAGAAAGATATATGAATGTATGTTGTTATCTTAAACATATTTACTAAGCATTACTCTTTGCCACCGTCTTTCCATTTGGAGGCCACACAGTTATCAATTTCAGGAGAGCTATCACTCACCGATGTCAATGGACTCTCAATATTGTAATATGAGGGGAAGATCCAATGTTTTGCCAATTTTTATATCTGTTAAACATCTGCTTCAGCACAGCAAATTAGCCTCTGCAGGAAATAGCCAAGATCTGGATGAGAACGCATAATAAAACATGAAAAAGTGTTATCGGGCTGTTTCGTTTTCAAACACCACTGCCAAGATTCCATAGCTGCAGGACTACCTGAGCACCTTTGCAAAGGCTTTCTCCTACTCGCTGGAGAGTTAATGCTCTCAGCAGCAGTGACTGATTTTGTGATTTACCGAAGGCACAGTTACACACAGGATCGGAGTGGAAGGCTTCTGTGTGGAGTGAGTGTGAGAATCACTGGAAATACTGGAAACTGGAAATCTACAACACTGGAAAACTGAAACATCGAAACAGTGCAACACGGAAAAAGCGACCACTGAAAAACTGGGAACACTGGACCTTTTACGAATGGAAACAGGAAAATCCATAAAAAAAAAACAATTAAAAATACTTACAGACTGAAAGGCATAAAACACTGATCACTAAGAGACTGAGAACAATTAAATCACATGAAACAGAAACAGAAAAACACTGGATCATTGAAACACTGGAAACATTCAACTACTGAAACACTGAGGCTGTGTCCAAAATCGCCCCCCTATACCCTATTCCCACTATTTGAGAGGACAGTCATTTTGTTGTGGTGTCCGAAACCATAGTGGATGTTATCAAGTGCACTCCCATAATGCACAGCAATAACAAGTGTAAAACCGATGTAGGCTCAACGTCTTCAGAATACCCATAATGCACCTTGAGGGTGTTGCTGAATGAATTCCATTTTAATTGATTATTAAATAGTTTTAATAGGTTTATACATGGTAGTTTCCATTACAGAGTTCCAGATATATCTTTTCATTAATAGAGCTGCCAGTTTGCTAAGTTTCAGATGATTATTAAACAGCAAGCAGCGTCCAAATTCACTTTCTCATTTTCATTATCTCCTTCAAGTGGACTATATTAAGAAATAGTGAATCTATAGTAGAGTATAGGGGGAGATTTCGAACACAGCCTGATAATACATTAATTCAGGACAACTTGTGATACATTAACATTTTGGCAACTTCCAACTATAAAAAATGATTAACTAACCAGCAGAATTAGAAAACTGAAGACCAAAATGGTTTACCTCAGCTAATCAATAATCTCTGAATCATGTTTGCCTCTTGAGAAACTACTTACTGTGTCTCATTAAAAAAAATCACTGGCAATTAATTACAGTAATCAATCACTACAATAACTTAAAATGTGTCTTAATGTAAACAGTTATTTCTCTTTATTTAAAAACAAAGGCGTGTCTTCAGATAAGCAGGATAGCATCAGAAAGCTTGTAACAGTAAAATGAACATAGTAGTCAATGCTCAAGTGCTAGAATAAAGTCGGTATTTACAGCCAGATTGAATGTCCTGTGTCACTCAGCTCCCCTCACGGCACTGCTATCGATTTCTCCTGTGAATCTGAAATGGCACAGTGACATCAAAATCAACTTTCTATATAATAATACATTTGAACACTCTTATTTTTGCAAAACACATTGGAATGCAGAACCATGTGTCTGGAAGACATTTTGCCATGGAAACAAAACATGTCATTAAGTTTCATTGTGTTTGACAACTTTTGGATGACATGGTTAAATCCCCCTTTTTTGAACAATTATTAAATGGAATTGTAAATGAAGTGCTGAGGACGACCTAAAGTCTAAATGGAGGTGAAACATAAATATGAGCTTAAAGACTGGATGAACACGGACTCTTGTGCTTATAGAAGTTCAGATTCCCTTCTAATGAGGGTGTCTTTCTTTCAAACAGAAGGCTTATATAATAACTCATGGGTCATTTTAGAAAAAGACAGAATTCAGCACCATCAGATCCTTTTAGAGGGAAAACGTTTGGTTTTACTCTCCAAAAACACTGGGAAAGCTTAAGACTACACTATTCCCTTTTGCCTTTAGCTAGTATTAGACCTGATTACTTTTGGACATTGTGTATTCAAACAAGTGATAATTAGTTTAAGAAATCAATCTTCAAAATATATTTTGGATGCTTGAGCAAAACACAGCATTGATCGTCAAAGCCATTCTTGTTGCGCCATAGTCATCCGTCCATGTAGTTTATTTAAATTGGTACTTCTTTCGGGATTCTTTGAGGAATATACAGTTCAATAGAACAACATTTATTAGAAATAGACATTTTTGTAACATTACAAAAAAGGCTTTACTATCACTTTTGAATAAATTTAATGAATCCAATATAAATAAATAAAATAGAAAACAGTCAAATTATGAATTATTATATGATTGTTTTTCAGGGTTTTTTTTTTTCATCAAATAAATGCATCCTTAGTTTGTGTAAAATACTTTCAAAAGCTTATACAATTTTAACTATTCCAAACTTTTCACCGGTTTTAACCCATCAACACACAAATCCCAAGTGAAAAAAAAGAAGATTCTTCTGAGAGTGTCAACAAGGACTTTGGATGATCTTTGCTGTCTCTGGGTTAATTCTTTATCTAAAGATATCTCATGGCCTTCACGGGATTTAAGAAGGACATTTTATGGACTATGTGTCCATTCCCACAGTTCAGAGAGAGAGAGAGAGATCTTTGATAAGATAAGCATACTTTCCAAACATGAACTTCTATATGATTACAATGTTGGCCACAGATCCAGCTCTGATGGGGGGGGGGGGGGGGGGAAGTGTGTTTAGCTTATATTGCAGTGCTCAACTCATTTTTTCATGAAGAGCTCTAAATTAGAACTCCGTCTCAGTCATGGTCCTGCTGAGATACGAGACATTGACTGATGCTCTCACTCAACAATACGAGATTACACTACAGTTTCAAATCCCAGAAATGCTCCATTCTGTTGGGAATATGTTTGAAATTTCATCAGATAAGAGAGACCTCAGACCGAGCAGTATGGAATAACCATGTTATTGTGACGAGTACAAGGCCTCAGCGCAGAGACTAGCTCAGGCTAGAATTCCAAACGTGACACTAAATTTCATCTTGTAGATTTAAAGCAACACAAAGTAACTTTTCCTCTGCGATCACCCTACAGGTTGGAAGCGGAATTGTCCATTACTGCTGTCATAAATAATTTAGCATGAAAGTATGAGGTATTGCGACATCAGAAACGAAGAAAAAACAAAAAATGTCTATTGTAACGCTTGACGTAAAGCAAGTCAAATTTGTAGTTCCCTTTCGAGGGAACTTCCGCTGCGTCGAAAATCGACACTAGGGGAACGCCTTCAGCGTGACGCGTCTGAAGCCTGTATGGAACTAGTCCAATCTTGATTGGTGCTGCGTGATGACGTCACTCGTGACGCCGCATGTGACGGTGAACCGGAAACTATAAAAGGGCACTGTCAGCATAACAGCGCCAGCTTTCTGATCTTCAGCAAGCGTTCTATGTGACTGTGTGTCTTATTTGGTGTTGTTTGTGATTGTATCAAGTTATTATGGCAGCAAAGAAGCAGTTCAGACAGTGTGCGTCCCCTTGTCCACGCTTTTTGAGCGAGGGTGACACACACTCGCTCTGTGTTGTTTGTTTGGGAATGGAGCATCCACAGGCAGCACTCGAGGGTGCTGTCTGTGCAAATTGTGATCTCATGCCTATGAGAACGCTCCGTTCCCGCCTGTGTCTGTTCAACGAGTCAGGACAGGCACGCGCTCCCCAGGGATCAGGGCGCTTGCATTCCTGGGGATCGCAAAGGGATCTGGTTGGGGATGTTGAGACGGCTGAGGCCCTTTCTCAACATTCATCGACCAGTTCCCATGGTCCCGCGCACGGTTCGGGAGCCCGCCCTGCGGCTTCTCCCGCCCGTGATGAGGATCAGATGCTCGAATTGTCTGCCTCTGAGGAGGTGGACGATTTAAGCATCGATGCAGGGGAAGGTGGGGATCTGCCACCCCACTCCCCTGCATCTGAGGAGTTGCTGGAGGTTGTGACTAGGGCTGTGGCCAAATTAAACATAAGTTGGACACCAGAAGTGCAGGAAGCGACAGTAAAAAGCAAACTCGATGAGCGCTTCCTGCAATCCCAGTCACAGCCTTCACGCCGGAGTCTTCCATTTTTCCACGATCTCCACACCAAGGTGTCGAGATCGTGGGATAAGCCCTTCTCTTCTCGACTTTCCAGCCCCAATATAAATATATATTCCACTATAATGGGGTCGAGAGAGATGGGTTGTGGGACGATGCCTAGGTTTGAAGAGACGTTTCAACGTTCTCTCGCCCGAAGCTGCATCGTCCCTGAAGGCTCCGGCGCTTCCCTCCAAGCCCTGCCGTACAACATCGGCCTTGGTTGGGAAGGCATATATGGCGGCAGGTCGGGCTGGTGCATGCCTGCACACAATAGGGCTCCTGCAGGCATACCAGGCCGACCTGTTGAAAGAGGTGGACGATAGCGGGGAGGTCGGCCGCGACGATATTCAGGAGATGCGTCGTGCGGTCGACTTGTCTCTTCGTGCTACCAAGGAGACGGCCCGTGCAATCGGCCGTTCTATGGCAGCCTTGGTAGCAACGGAGAGGCATTTGTGGCTGAATTTGTCGGGCGTCGGGGACAGGGACAGGGCCTTCCTCCTCGACGCCCCGATTTCGTTTTCTGGCCTCTTCGGCGACGCAGTTGATACTATCGTCGAGAGGTTTCAGGAGACGAAACGACAATCAGCCGCACTTAAACAACTAATCCCCCGCCGTCGTCCCAGGTCTCGTGGGTCTGCTGCCAGGGGGCAGTCCCACGAGGTGGTCGCCAGCTCCTCCCATATGCAACAGCAAAGAGAGAGTGTTGCTTCTCGTGCTCCCCCGAAAAAGGCTTGGAGCCAGAGGCAACCCTCTCAACCGAAGTCTTCCCTGCCGAAAGCGGATCTGAGGACCGTTATTCAGGCAAGGAAGGCTTCGGCGAAGAGGTCCTGACGTGTTGCGCAGGCCTCTGAGGGCGTTCCCCCCCCGCGATCGAGCATCAACAACTCGCTCCTTCGCGGAGCCCTCAGGAAATCGATGTTTGCTTCCCGCCGCCAAAGGCGCTTCGGGACGCATCGGTTTCCAGCGAACGCAGATCGCAGTGTCCACCCGTAATATTGGTGGCCTGGTCGAGTTCGCTTCCTCTCAAGAGGCCTGCAGAAAAATTATTTCGGTTAAAACCTGCCAGTCATCTGCTTCAGGTCACCGATATTTTAAATATAACACCAGAGGTCAGTCTCGAGAGACTGATCCCCCTAGCAGAATATTTAGACTCTTGGAAAGGTCTTCAAAATATATCTCAGTGGGTCCTGCATATAATAGAGAATGGCTACAGAATCCAGTTCGAATATCGCCCGCCAAGATTCAGTGGGGTCGTGCACACACTGGTCAGCTCCGAGCAGGGTCAGGTCATGGAACAGGAAGTTCAGTCCCTCTTGGCAAAGGAGGCCATAGAGTATGTTCCTCCTCAAGAGCAGGAAACCGGGTTCTACAGCCGGTACTTCATAGTTCCCAAAAAGGATGGGGGTTTACGTCCCATATTAGATCTCAGGGTACTGAACCGGTCTCTGAGGAGATACAGGTTCAAAATGTTGACAATACCTATCATCGTAAATCAAATCAGGTCCGAGGACTGGTTCATAACGATAGATCTAAAGGATGCGTATTTCCATCTTTCCATCTCTCCGCAGCACAGGAAGTTTCTGAGGTTTGTTTTCGGGGGAAAGGCTTACCAATACAAGGTTCTTCCATTCGGCCTAGCACTGTCACCACGCACCTTCACCAAATGTATGGATGCTGCTCTTGCTCCTCTCAGACTTCAAGGCATTCGCATCAATTACATCGACGACTGGCTAATTCTAGCAGAGTCGGAGGTATTGGCAGTTCAACATCGAGATGTTGTTCTGCACCATTTAAGGTGCTTGGGACTGAGACTAAATGTCAAGAAGAGTTCATTGACTCCTCTGCAGAGGACTGTTTTCCTTGGAGTAGTTTAGGACTCAATTTCGATGCGGGCACAATTGTCTCCTGCTCGTGCAGATACCATCTTGACCACAATAAAGAGTTTCAGGCTGGGCCAAACCATCACTGTCAAGCACTTTCAGAGAGTGCTGGGTCTCCAGGCGGCAGCGTCCAACGTGATTCCTTTTGGCCTGCTGCACATGAGAGCCTTGCAGTGGTGGCTCAAGACCAAGGGGTTTTCCCCGAGGGGGAACCCTTTTCGCATTATCAAGGTAATGCGCAGGTGCCTTCATTCCTTGATAATGTGGAAGAAACCTTGGTTTCTCTCCCTAGGTCCTGTGTTGGGGGCACCGTGTCAACGAAAAATTGTGACCACGGATGCTTCCCTTACAGGCTGGGGTGCGGTCATGGAAGGCCGCTACACCAGGGGTCCTTGGAAAGACCACCATCTATCTTGGCACATCAACTGCCTGGAGATGTTGGCGGTAATTCTGGCTCTCAAGCACTTTCTTCAGGACCTCAGAGGCCATCATGTTCTGGTGCGAACAGACAATACATCTGTGGTCGCCTATTTGAATTGACAGGGGGGCCTGAGATCGCGCCCTCTATGCAGACTGGCGCACCAGGTCCTCCTGTGGGCCCAGGGCAAACTTCTGTCAGTCAAGGCTATGTTTATCCCTGGAAGCAGCAATGTGGGAGCAGATATTCTGTCGAGGCAGGGGCTGAGGCCCGGGGATTGGAGACTCCACCCAGAGTCGGTGGAGCTAATATGGAAGGAGTTTGGACAGGCCGAAGTGGATCTATTTGCCACTCACGAGAATACTCACTGTCCACTTTGGTTCTCCCTATCGCATCCAGCTCCTCTGGGTCTGGATGCCATGGTACAGACGTGGCCAAGGCTACGTCTGTATGCGTTTCCCCCTATCGCTCTGCTCCCAGGGGTTCTAGAGAGAGTCCGGCGGTACGGGATCAGCTTACTCCTTGTAGCCCCGTACTGGCCGGCTCGAGTGTGGTTTTCAGACATCATGGTTCTTCTAGCAGGCCCTCCTTGGCAAATCCCGATCAGGAGGGACCTTCTTTCTCAGGCCGAGGGCACAATATTTCACCCTCAGCCGGAGTTGTGGAAGCTGTGGGTCTGGCCCCTGAGGGGGACCAGCTCATAAATACTGGTCTCTCAACTGAGGTTGTGGAGACCATTTTAAACTCTAGAGCCCCCTCCACGAGGAAACTTTATTCTCTGAAATGAAATGTTTTTAACTTATGGTGCAGAGAACTTCAGTTGGACCCAGTTAACTGCCCGGTGGCTTCAGTGCTGGAGTTCCTCCAGAGTTGCTTCTCTGACGGGCTCTCCCCGTCCACGCTTAAGGTCTATGTGGCGGCCATAGCTGCCTTCCACACGCCTCTAGGGGTGGGCACTTTGGGGAGACACCCACTTATTGTTTGTTTCCTTCGTGGAGCAAGGAGGATGAGGCCTGTCGTCCAGTCCAGAGTTCCCTCTTGGGACCTGACAGTGGTCCTCGAAGGGTTATCCCTGGCCCCCTTCGAGCCTTTGGATGAGGTGTCTGAGAAATTTATGTCCTTTAAGTTGGCCTTCTTGCTGGCAATTACGTCCCTCAAGAGAGTTGGGGACCTGCAGGCTCTATCGGTTGCTCCCTCTTGTCTTGAGTTCGCTCCTGGCCGGGTGAAGGCCATTCTCCACCCTAGACCTGACTATGTGCCTAAGGTGCCGTCAAATGTGGCACGGCCTATAGTTCTTCAGGCGTTTCATCCTCCACCGCATGTGTCGGATGAGCAAGCTAAGCAACATTTATTGTGCCCGGTCCGAGCCCTCGAGGTCTATACCCAAAGGACCTTGGGTTGGAGGAAGTCACACCAGCTTCTTGTGTGTTTTGGGTCAATTAAGAAGGGTTCTCCTGTTTCTAAACAGACTATCAGTAGATGGATTGTAGAGGCTATATCCTCAGCTTACGAGGCGCGCAGTTTGCCTTCGCCTCTCCTGGTGAAAGCCCACTCGACTAGAGCAGTGGCTTCCTCTAAGGCTCTACTGTCAGGAGTCTCTCTTCAAGAGGTCTGTGATGCCGCAGGCTGGACCTCTCCTCACACCTTCATTACAGTTTGGATCTGCCCTCTACACCGGGATCACAAGTTCTCTCGTCTTGAGTATGCCAGATTACATACCAGGGCGTTTCTCTCGGAGTGGCGCAGTGGGCATTCGTTCCCCTAGTGTCGATTTTCGACGCAGCGGAAGTTCCCTCGAAAGGGAACGTCTCGGGTTACGACTGTAACCCTCGTTCCCTGAGAAGGGAACGAAACGCTGCGTCCCTCGGCCACTCCTTCGCGCTCCTGAGAACGTCTTGCTTCGACCAATTGAAAGCTGGCGCTGTTATGCTGACAGTGCCCTTTTATAGTTTCCGGTTCACCGTCACATGCGGCGTCACGAGTGACGTCAACACGCAGCACCAATCAAGATTGGACTAGTTCCATACAGGCTTCAGACGCGTCACGCTGAAGGCGTTCCCCTAGTGTCGATTTTCGACGCAGCGTTTTGTTCCCTTCTCAGGGAACGAGGGTTACAGTCGTAACCCGAGACGTTTTCTTATGTCTCATTAAAACTACAGAAACGCACCTGATCTGGCAATCTTACATAGCGTGGTTATAGCAGATATAGGACCGCAAAGCGAATCCAGAAGTGCCTTTCACCCTGTTACGACTTAATGAACCACTGAAACGATTTTGGAAACATTATTTTAAGGTAAAAATATCTTACTTAGTGTTGCTTTAACAAACTGTCGACAAAATACATTAACATATTTAGGGTCCAAAACAGAACTAGGAACAAATTCAAATGATTTTGCTTTTTTTTTTTTTTTATTGCATTTCTCAGAAACAAAGCTAAATGTGTAAAAAAAAAAAAGTCAGTTCTTTTCAGTGAATTGGTCAAATAGGTTAGCAGAACTTTCTTAATCGGTTCATGGTGATGAGAGGTCTCTAACTCCGTAAATGTGTAACAGGATATTACAATCCCTGAAAGAAAACCTATGGCTGCCAGTTTAGTGGGATGGTATAATCGGAGTGAGAAACCCTCTTAATGGAGCTGACAACGCCACCCTGTTAAACAGGGAAATATTAATACTTATAGGCTAATTGCCTACAATAAGGACACACCGGAACGTGTTTTCAAAAGGAGGGTCTGAGACATGGATACAAAAGTACAAAAGCTTTATTTCACAATTTTCAAGCATGAATCTTAAAAGATTATTAAAAGACTGTAGGACTGGGGCTAGGATATGCAAACATTGAAGACACTAGAAAACATGAAACAGAAGACTGAGGCTTATATGGTAGGTAAACTAGTTTAATGTGCACAAGGCTCCTATAATCACGAAACTCTTACCACCAGGTGCACAGATCTCACTACACCACACACACACACAGCCGCCAACAAACCACTGCAACGATTGTCCACAAGGAAGCTGCAAGGCGGAAGGGAGGCAAAAAAAAACCCGGAACAGGCGGTCCACAGGCAGTTACGCACAAACGGTGCTCTGACACACAACCAGTGCCTTAAAATTCCCCTTTTTATACCCACTAAAGATATGTGATTGGACAACTAGCACACCTATGGCATGTTAGAAAGCAAACACCACGCTCAATCCACCGTTTATCCCACTACACCAGCAATGAAGAACACTTGCATGTGCCACTATGAACAGTTCTATACTGTGAATATACAGCCCGTTCTCATCCTTTGGCGTCATATAGGTGACGCTATATGACAAAACGTCGAAATACTACGCACATGGCACCCTTTAGCGTGAATATAACACGCGAACCCAAGGCGTCATAAAGTTGACTGGCATCCTTTAGCGTGAATATGAGACGCAGACCCTACAACACACCTAAACCTACCCATCACTTCGCGTGTTATATTCACGCTAAAGGGTGCCATGTGCGTAGTATTTCGACGTTTTGTCAGGCGTCACTTATATGACGCCAAAGGATGAGAATGCGTTGGAATATAAAGAAAACTAAAACACAAAAGTACCAAAAATCAACTTTCCAAAATGAATAAATAAATCACAGAATAACAATTTCTTTGAATTTCAGTTCATATGAATTATTCCTTACATTCAAATTACTATAATGCATTCTGTTTGAAATGGAAAAATGTAATTAGAATTTAAAAGAAAATCTCAAATATGTTCTGAATGGCACACAACCCTGTTCTAATTATATATTTTATTTTAAAGGCACACTGTGGAACTTTTCAACCTTTATATATCCAAAACCTATTGAGATGGTACATCGACTTACAATAGGTTGAATGACACGTCTGCCGTAGCCTGAAGGTGTCTGTATCGCTTTTACTAGTACTATGTAACTTCGGGTTGCGGGTAGGAACCCGAGCACAAAAAGAACTACAAAATTCGACCGGTTTACGGCATACGTCACTTCCCCAAATTCAAACGTGAGAGCTCAACTCGCATTTGATTGCCGTCTGCATGTTGTCATCATGGCTGAACCAACAGTTACTCGGAAGAAGGCAAAGATTTTGTTAGAGGACACAAAAAAAAAGAAAAAGGGAGAGTGATAAACTAAAAGCCAGGACGAGGATAAACATTGGTCCAGCGTTCGCTCACTGGCTAAAGGAGGAGGAGGGGTGCCCGACCGATGCTGACCTGGCCGTCATGCTTTTGGATCAACTTAGTAAGTTTAATATATATCGCTTGCACAATATCTCTATTTTTTCGAATTTGTTGTCTGTCTGGCCATGTTACGGAATCTATCTTGTCCTCCATTTAACTTCATGTATCAAGGAATGCTAGTAGAGTAGCGAATTATCAATCTGGTAGCTAGTAGGATGCTATAAGTGATATAAGTCACAACATACTGCCGTTATTTTTTTGCATTCAGCTCATATTTGCATGTGTGTAAAAGGACAAACAAACTGAAACAAATTTTCTTTATATAATTTATATTATTAATCTTATATTTATATAATTATTTTGTTCAATAGTGAATCGATTATCTTTCTTCAACCAACAAGTCAACTACTGTCTGCACACACATAATCTAAAGACACGGGAGGCTGACCAGTTAACTGTTTGTTGACTTTTGCGACAGTGCTGCAGCCTCTAGGGGAAAATTACAGGTCGAGCGCCACTAGTGGCCAAAAGTTCCACAGTGTGGCTTTAAATAGCTTGTTGTGTAAGTACGTACCTACTTTCTCTAAACAATAACCTTTAGCGTAGCCAACTTTTATGTATGTAACAACTAGCTACATATTTTGAGTAGCACATTCAAAGCTGACTAGCACATAGCAATAGCTTAAAAGCATCATTCTTTGGATAATATCTACTGAAAGTATTTGATTTTACATGTTTACAGATCATAAAGCATGCCTGTGTTTTAAATATTGCTCAGAGTATTCTCCTCTAAAGGTCCATACATCAAATTCTGCAGTTGCTGCTCTTGGAAAGTGCTGCATTTTGAAAAGGAAACCGATCATTGAAACACAACGAAACACAAGGCCACACATCCTGAAGACAAAAACATCATCCTGAAGGTGGCCAGTTTAGCAAAGCAAAGGGAAAAATAAAAGAACATTCACATTTTCATCAATAAGGTCCTGTGTCTTCTGAACAGAAGCTGTCAGAATGGAGCTTAGAACAGCCATTAGAACAGTCTGGTTTGGTTTGAGTCCAGTTTCCTGCTGGTGTTGAAGAAAAACTACACCTAACACTGGCTCTCGGCACAGCAGCTGTGACTGATCAAATGCCGTATGAAAGCATATTCGGTAATTATACGTCAGAGTTCCTATATTAATGTTCAAGGGGACAGATCCTGTTGCACAGCCCTGGATTATGTCAAGCTGGCTTTAGTCAGTCTTGAGACATAATAGATTTAGTAGAAGTTTATGACTTCATATGCAGTAACCTGCTCTGGAACCAAACAAAATCCAATTTCAACTTATGCAGATATCTGCCCAGAACATGAACCTTGCCATAAGGAGCAGCCGTCTCTTAGTACTGTCAAGGCCTGCTATATCCATCCCTGTTTGTCTGAATACTGTTGACCCTCTCTTGCGGTTTGACAATCACATATTTTCGTAGTTTGGCCAAAGTGTTCAAGATTTTTTTTTACTCAATGGGACACTTAAATAAATAGACAACACGTTTTAGTGATTGTGGTGCTTCGTTTTACAAAATACATATAACCTCTACGCTCACCGTGATTTTGCCAAGTAAGACATGGTCCTGGATCAATATATTTTGTTGATCCTGGATCAACATTCCTGTCCCAAAATGTAGTCCTTACCCAATCCCTACCCCTAAACCTAACCCTACCCATAACTTTTTTCTAAAATCAGAGGGTAATGAAAGGTGAATAGCACCAATGTTTAAGTACTTCACCCTGGTTCTAAGCCTAAATTTGACATAAACTGTAAACTTGTCCCTCAAATCTGATTGGTTGATTGGAAAGTTGATCCAGGAACATGTGGTACTTGGTGAAATCACATTCACCATTTTGGTCAACTTCTTGCCATTTTTCTGTAAAATTTGCAGATGCTTAGTGAACACACTTGTGGGTTTTTCTGTCTGGGGCTTAATCTATTTGTTCTTGTGTTGAGTGCATGTTTGTGACTTAAAATGAAAGTGCAATTTGAAATCTTCCTCACAGCTGCATTCTGGCTCCTTACACCACAGGCAACCGGTTGATCTTGTTTCACCTGGCAGCTACAGGAACCCGAAATACTGCACGAAAATTGAGAGTGAAAAAGACAAGGGTGACATAGTAATACAATAGAATGAAAGACAACATATGAGATCTGGCAGACCTCTGGGAATCTGTCATTGTTCAGCAAACAGGGAGATTTAATTGCATTAGAGCACTTAATGGAATATGGCAGCAAAGTACAGAATGAGCATGTCTCCCTAAAAATGTTGTAACACCTTTCGAACAAGGACATGTGAATTCTGTATGAAAATATATAATACTATAAAAAATCCAAAAATTAAATAAAAATGAATTATTTCCCATTCACATTCACATGTCATGATCATGTTCTGTTTTGAGTTTCTTTTGGTGACTTTTTCAGTTTGCTCTGTGTCATCTTAAAATTGAAAACCTGACTCTCCATTTATTCCACCCCAGATATGGGTTAAATACAATTGTTTTGTTTTTTTTGTATTTCTTATCCATGTATTAGTTTAATTCCTTTGAATAACCATTGTGTATGAAACGTGCTATTTAAATAAACTTGCCTTGCCTTGCCTTCCCTTACCTAGTTAATCTTTGTCCAGCTGTTCCTGTTTAGTTCCCTCATTTAATATGTATATATACTCCCTGTTCTGTTCAGTCCTTTGTCGTTTATTGTCTCAGATCAAGTGTCGTATTTGTCCTGTTTTTCAGTAAAGTCCCCCAATCGTTCATATTCCTTATTCCTCAACCAAACGTGACACCATCACTATTCTGCAGGAACTAAACAATGATGCAAATTATAGGGGAGTTCTGATGTCTCTTTAAGACAAAAAATAGATATACACAAAAATAAAATCATTTGTTCATATACTTCCAATTTGATATGACTTATAATGTCTTTGGTGGAACACAAAATTAGTTATTTTGCAGAATGACTTCTGCTGCTGTTTCCCATATAATAACTTTGGACGTTAGCTTATTATTTTATGAAAAATAAATAAATAGCATATTTTCAACTTCTGAATAGACACCTGCACACAGAAGATGTGTTCACCTGAGGAAGAATTGTTTTTATTAATAATGAAATTAACTCTTTATGAAATACGCATCATAAAAATGTAATAATTTTATTAAAATGATTCAATAAAGTACGAATGTTCTTCTCCGCTGGAATAGAGGAACGTGTGAAAGTGGTCAGTGTGGATCAGTATGGATATAGGACACATAGGTTACACATAGAGTAAATAATTCACATGGTTTGCACTCTTGTGTGCTGGCATACTCTTAGGAAAACTATGAGTCATATGAGAAGAATCTTGTGGAGATTCATGAAGACCAGTCGCCAAGTTCCTTAACACCTCGTGGAGTCGTTTCTCCACATGGATAACACCACATACTGAGCAAATGCAAACAGAGAAGAAGCTAGCTGCTGATCTAAAGATACTGAATGCTGTATAAGGTCACATGAAGACTACATGCGGAAAGAGAAGAAGAAAATGAAGAAAACTGAATGGATAAATAGCAATAGCCAAATGCCAAAACAAGACTAGAACCATTCAAAAGTTACTGACTCACCCTCCCTCTCTTTGCTTTTTAAATGTTCATATACATTTGATATAATTGACCTTTATTGAATCAAAACTATTCTGTATGTATATTTTATATAATAGCACAGAGAAATAGCAGAGAAATCTACATTTTTCAAAGACACAAAAACAGTTTACTGTTTTGTGTTAAAGCAATTCTGAAAATATTAGACCCTCGGCTAACCGTTAGCCTATTTATGTACAACAGTTTATATGTATTGTGACATAATGTAGGCCCAGTGGTGTAAAGTAACGAATTACAAATACTCTCGTTACTGTAATTGAGTAGTTTTTTTTAGGAATTGTACTTTTTTAAGTAGTTTAAAAACAGTGTACTTTTACTTTTACTTGAGTACATTTTAAGTGCTGTATCGGTACTTTTACTGCGCTATTTTCCCTGAACCTGCCGTCGCTACATTTATATTAATATTTATTTTTATAATAAGTCATCTTGTGACTCCATGCGTGATTCCCGTCAAATCAAATCGCGCGCGGAAAACTTTGCATCAAACCAGCATCAACAGACTTCGAGACACCTGGCGCCAATTTATTTTGTTCACGAAGTGACTTTCGGAGTGGATCTTGAGCCTGGAGGAAGTTCATGCATTTGTGTCTTCATATAGGCAAAAAAACAGCACAAGCGTCACACCTCACACGTGCTTCAGTGTGTATGTGTGTGTGGTAAATGAAACTGCGCGTCGGCTGCACCATTCATTCACACAGAACATGCAGGATTCGTATTTAAATTGTCTTTGTGGTTTAATATTCACACTATATCGCGATTTGATTTCAAGTGTACTGAACTGCTTTCTATTTTTCCTCAAAAAATTGACAAATTCCGTGAAATTCCGAGTTATAAATTCCTTTTTTATGACTGGATTTTGTCAGCATTTTAGGGGGGGCGGGGGTCGTCCAAAACAATGGTTGGGGAAACGCTGTATTTTTAGTGCTAGCAGTCAAAAATAAAACTGTTGGAGAAATAGAGGGAATGCATTAACGTCACTTCCCCGCCGGAACACGCCCCCCTCAGCCGGACTGAGTGGCAAAAGAGCTGCTGCGTGGCTGGAGTTAATAGTGGAAACTGCGAAAACGCGAGTAAAACAACCTATTATCAGTTTAAACTAAAAGTTGGACTCGATATAGTGTTCCTTACAACTTAGGCCAAAGATTCAGTGATCCATGGATATAGACACGGAGCCATCGTGTTTCCTGACACTCATATGTGCCTGATTTCGACGCCGGGGAAATACGTGAAGCAAATTTGCCTGTGAACGCTTTATATAAATACAATATAGGTAAGTCTAAATCCAGATGATCACATCAATGTTATATATAGGCTATAATCATATTGTCCAGTCCTAAAACTTGTAGCCTATAGTTTTTTGTCAGTTTATTTAAAAAGTTTATTTTATCGGAGTAGGGTCATAACTGGCTTAAGCATAAACCGGTCGACACAGGTCGTTTTTTGCCTCTTACTCGGATTTCGCATTATGTAAACGCATTAACCTGCTTTCTGTCAGCTTATTGAAGTGGGCATGTGTGAAATGTGACAGAAACGCATCCTTTGTGCAGATTTAAACGCATCCAGACAGAGCGTTTTGCTGGAAAGGAAGAATAAAATATATCACAAACGCAGACTCTTTCATGACACAGAACATTATAAAAATGTCCTCTCATCTCGTGCAGCAGTAGAAGAAATGGTTCAGTCAAAACGCTGCATCTGTAAGTGCATGAGAGGAAAATATACAAACTGTAATTTTCCCGTTGACATGTTGCAAGCTTTATTTAACATCAACCGATACAACAAATGAAATACTCAAAGTCAGATACGCAAATGATTGTTTTGTCGTTACAGGTCATGGCCTGATTTATTAATAAAGTCATGTAAACATGCCACGGTTTACTTGCGTTGTTATGGTTACTGGTGTGCATGTAAACGTGCTCAATGATAACTGCAAATCCACTTTTCTCTGCCTGGAGTCAAGTTGTTTCTATGAATTGCATCGATCCATTTGCTTCTCTGTTCTGTAGCTTTCGGCAGTCTGTAAAAATATACCTCAGATTTCTTGTGAAATGTAGTTGTACAATCAATCGCAAAGCTCTTTCCCATTTTAGATGCATTTTTTGTGTTTTTCACGGCATTCACGCTGAAAACCAATGCTGCCGCTCAGTCTTTTTGCCACTCAGTGGGCGTGACCGCAATCACTCCAGCTGGCAGTGAGGTCACGCGCATACCCTCTATATTGAAATACTGTTTCTTTTTTTCTATGAATCTGTGATAAAAGAGTAAGCTACATTTTCAATTTGCAGGGTATAAGGTGGACTAACATTCATAGCATAATACTCACTACTCACTACTCTTGAGTACTTTTAAAAGGGCTACTTTTTACTCCTACTTTGAGTAGTTTTTAGGACCGGCACTTTTACTCTACTCTCACTACATTTTTTGACAAGTAACAGTACTTTTACTTGAGTATGCTTTTTCAGTACTCTTTCCACCACTGTGTAGGCCACATACTTTTGAGCAAACATGAACAGTTAAAAAAAAAAAAAGAAGCTGAAACAAATATGTTACCAAAAACAGTTTCTATGTTCTGAGGAACGTGCACTAATTAAGCTAGCAATAGCAAGCTAGGTCTGAAAGCATAAGATCCCACTCTCCCTTCGGAGTGTCTCAAAAGCCACGCCTCCTCCAAAACACATGAACGCACTGCAGAGTCTGCAAAGCATCAGGAAACAAGAGACTTAAATTACTTCATGTCTCAATCTCTAGTTTTACCATCTGACTGCTGCAGACTCATTTCGACATTGATAGTGTTGATATAGAAACGCATAAATCCGAGTCTGAGGACGTGAACAGCTCCATGTAGAACCTCACGGGTTGCCATCTTGTAATGAGGGTTATGACATGGCGTGAATGCAGCATAAGCTCGTTGTTTTGGTTCAGGATGAACTGTAAAAGGGGGCTGCTGTTTGTTTGCAGCGCTCGGTGACTGTCTGTCTACAACTCTGCATAGCATTACGGAGTGCACAGATGATGTGTGATGTCTGTGCGAGCAGGGTGCGCGGAGGTACTATATTCAGTAATACAGTAAAAGGTAATTCACTTGGCGGCCATATTCGCGATGCCTCCTGTCATCTATTTTGGGCATTCCAAGACCAAGTTCTAACTATTTGAATGAGGTAATCCTGAAATCTCAAAATCTGCTCGTCGAAGTCACAATTAAATAACATATTTCAATTCAGCAACAAAATCTGTAATTACAAAATGGCAACCCGTGACGTTCCACCCAGAGCTGTCCTCAGACACAGATTTCAAGTCAAGTCAAGTCAAGTCAAATATATTTATATAGCGCTTTTCACAATACAGATTGTATCAAAGCTGCTTCACAGTATCAATCAAAACAACTTAACAATGTTTGTTTATTACTGGAAAAAAAAAGACATCCAAGTTTGGTAGAGCTGGTCAATGGTATGATTGGTTAATTAATTTGAATATCCCCAACTGAGCAAGCCAAAGGCAACAGTGGCAAGGAACCGAAAAACTCCATCCAGTGACCTAAAGGTGTCCTAACACACCATCAGATGACCCTATGGAGAAAAAAAAAAACCTTGGGAGAACCCAGGCTCAGTCGGGGGCCAGTTCTCCTCTGGCGTTTATGAACTAGAGGCCGAATTTACAGTAACTGTAAGATAAAAAATTTATATGAATGCCTGGCTAAATAGATGCGTCTTCAGTCTAGTTTTAAACTGTGAGAGTGAGTCTGAGCAACGAACAATATCAGGAAGGCTATTCCAGAGCTTCGGAGCTAAATGTGAAAATGCTCTGCCTCCTTTGGTGGATCTGGATATCCTAGGAATGACCAGAAGCCTCGAATTTAGTGATCTTAAAGAGCGCGATGGATTGTAGGGCGATAGAAGATCCGTTAAATAAACTGGAGCTAAACCATTTAGAGCTTTATAAGTCAAAAGCAATACCTTGTAATTAATACGGAACTTTATAGGTAACCAATGAAGTGATGATAAAATCGTTGTTATATGATCATATTTTCTTGATCTAGTAAGAACTCTAGCGGCTGCATTTTGGACTAACTGTAGCTTGTTTATTGAAGATGCAGGACATCCAGCTAATAAAGCATTACAGTAATCTAGTCTCGAGGTCATGAATGCATGAACTAACTTTTCTGCATCAGAGACTGATAGCATGTTACGTAGCTTAGCAATGTTTCTAAGGTGGAAAAAGGCTGTTTTTGTAACATATGAAATATGCTTTTCAAAAGACAAGCTGCAGTCTAATGTAACACCCAGGTCTTTTACTGTAGCGGATAAAGTAACAGGGCATCCTACTATGTTAAAGTCGTGCTGTGAAAGGTTTTGTGGACGTTTTTTACAACCGATAAGTATTACCTCTGTCTTGTCTGGATTTAATAAAAGAAAATTATGCGTCATCCAATCTTTTATATCTTTAACACAATCTGTCAATTTGGATAATTTAGCGTATTCATCTGGCCGTGATGAAATATATATTTGAGTGTCATCAGCATAACAATGGAAACTAATTCCATGTTTCCTTAGAATATTACCAAGTGGCAGCATATATATTGAGAATAATAAAGGGCCTAACACAGATCCCTGCGGCACTCCATAGTTTGCCGAAGTTATGATCGATTTTTCTCCATTTAAGTAGACGAAATGGTAGCGGTCAGATAAGTATGACCTGAACCAGCTTAATGCTTGTCCTTGAACACCAGTGTAACTTTGTAGTCGATCTAAGAGTATTGTGTGATCTATAGTGTCGAACGCAGCACTAAGATCAAGTAAAACTAGTACTGAGATACAGCCTTGGTCCGAAGCTAAAAGTAAATCATTTGTGATTCTAACAAGCGCAGTTCCCTTTCGTTGTCACTCCGAGTTCCGTCGGATGACGACGAATGGGGGTTTCGCTTAGAAAGCCAATCGACTACGAGTACTACAAAACGAGCCAATGGCAAAGAAATGCCATGGGTCTGCGGAATTTGCATAGCGTAACTCCGCCTCACCTCGTGAGTATTTAAGGAGCGCGCTCATAGCAAATAGGCATGTTTTCGCTTCGGAGCCAAGAGTATCTCTTCGCTCCACAGCCATTTCTGACTTCACTCTACGAGACGAGCCACTCTCTCCGGTGTTGGTGTGACGGCGATCTGCAGCGAGTTCACATTGCCTGCTGATCTGTGCAGTGATCTGCCAATGAGTGTGTTTCTCCCTGCTCGCTTCAACATCGCGGAGTTTCTTCCTCCTCTCACAAAAGAGCTCGCACGCGGCACGTCTTTTTAAAGACGGCTCGCCCGTGCATTTCTGGTTGCGGTCGACTCATTTCCGATTTTGATGGGCACATTCTCTGCTCTGCGTGCTTGGGCTTCATCACGCTAGAGCAGCGTTTGTGGATGATTCACGTTCTCCCCGCGGGAACGTGATCATCGCGTCATTACGGTCGAGACTCAATGATCTCGTTAGAGAGAGAGTCCCCTCATCCACACCCCGATCTAACACTCTCCACGTGAGGTGCTACTTCGGCTGGTGGCCAGGGTGACCTGAGGGTGTGTGCGTGGAACAAATCCGCCGACTCTTTGTCCGTGGACCACGCCCCCCTCTTCAGTGACGCAACCCGCGAGTGTTCAGGGGATTCCCCGGGTCTATTTTCGGATGCCCCGCGGGTTTCCCTTGACGCTCCAGAATCGGATCTGTTGTCCATCGCAGCATCACAGGGTGGGCTAGAAGTTTCAGGAAGTGAAGATTTGACAGTGCTGCCACTTTCGGGTGTGCATATGGCATTGTCGAGTCAGATCCTGAGATGACGGCCATGCTTTCCCGGGCGATTGGTTTTTGGGCGTGGCCGCTGACTCCTGTCAGCGTCCACTCCAATACCTTTTTTCCCGGATGTGCATTAGGAGATCTCGAAATCCTCGAAGACCCCCGTGTCTTCCAGCGATCCCTCGTTGATCTCCTTCGCCCTTCCTTCCCTCGACGGGGCCGCTGCCCATGGGTACACTGGGGTCCCCCGGTTGAACGCTCTGTTGCGATGCTACTGTGTCCTCAGAGTGCTTCCTCTCGGCGCGATCCTAAGCACCCGTCCTAAGCCTGTAGTTTTTCGTCTACACTTGTGGCGAATTCCTATAGCGCTACAGGACAGGCAGCCGCCTCACTGCATGCCATGGCCATTCTGCTGGTCTACCAGGCCCAGATGCTCACGGACATGCACGAGGGTGGGACTGACCCAGGGCTCTTCAATGAGCTGCGCGCCGCCACTGACCTTGCTCTCCGAGCGACGAAAGTGGCCGTGCGTTCCCTGGGTCAGGTGATGTATACCAGTCTGTGGCTGAACCTGTTCGATGTGCAGGATGTCGGGCGGACCCATCTGCTTGACACCCCCATATCCCAGGTCGGCCTCTTCGGCGGTGCGGTTGAGGGCTTTGCCCAACAGTTCTCAACCGCCCACGAGCAGACTGAGGCTTATCTGCCCCGACGGCCCCGCCGTCCGAGCTGATCCCTCAGTCTGCCCACCGCCGAAGGCGCCCTCCTGCGGCTCCCACCCCGCCCGTTCACCCGGGCTGGCTCTGGAGGCCGCAGGGGAACGCCACAGCCCTCTCCAGCCCCGCCCCCCGCTATACGCCGGGTTAAGCGGCGCTCTTGAGATGGGCTCCTCAGAGATGGGACTCAGTTCTTTCCAGGAGCTGGTAGCAGGGCCACTCCTTTCCCTGGTGGAGGGCTGGGGAAGAATCCTTATTCAGAAAGAACTGACTCTCCCGTTTCTGAGCGCACAGAGTTCTCGGACGACACGGTGCGCCGCCCCCGGGCCGTGCACCCCTCGTCCTCCTCTGTTCCAGAGCCGGATGACAGTGCGCGCCGTCCCCGGACCGTACCACTCTCATCCCCCTCTGACGCCAGACCCCTGGCAGAGCAGACCCCCGTGGAACGTTCGTCCTTCCCTGGTCTGCTCTGTCAGGACGCGGTCTATGGCTGCACCCCCACACCGGGCCGCTATGCCGTCCACGTCTGGGTCAGCCATACCGCCTCGCTGCCCCACCGACGGGAAGTCTGTAGTTCGCATGACCCCGCTGGTTCAGTCGTTGGGAGCCTGGCTAGAGCTTCCCAACCTGTCCCGCTGGGTCGCACGAACGATCAGGCTCGGCTACGCGATTCAGTTCGCGCGGTCTCCTCCCCGCTTCAGGGGAGTCCGCTCCACTATGGTCGGTGGCAATGCCCCTATCATGAGAGCGGAGGTTGCAACCTTGCTGGCGAAGGGTGCGATCGAGACTGTCCCTCCAGCCGAAATGAAGACCGGCTTCTACAGCCCGTGTTTCATTGTCCCGAAGAAAGCCGGTGGGTTACGGCCAATCCTGGACCTGCGCGTTCTGAACCGCTCCCTTCACAGGCTGCCGTTCAAGATGCTCACCGCCAAACGCGTTTTCGAATGTGTGCGGCACCAGGATTGGTTGCAGCGATCGACCTGAAGGACGCCTACTTTCATGTCTCCATTCTCCCTCGACACAGACCGTTCCTACGGTTTGCTTTCGAGGGGCAGGCATATCAGTACGCAGTTCTCCCATTCGGGCTAGCCCTGTCTCCTCGCGTCTTTACGAAGGTCGTCGAGGCAGCCCTTGTTCCCCTCCGGGAACACGGGGTTCGCATTCTGAACTACCTCGACGACTGACTAATCCTAGCTCACTCTCGAGATCAGCTTTGCGAACACAGGGATTTGGTGCTCCGCCATGTAGCCCGTCTGGGCCTTCGGGTCAACTGGGAAAAGAGCAAACTTTGCCCCGTGTAGAGGATCTCTTTTCTCGGTATGGAGATCGACTCGGTCGCCATGTCCGCGCAGCTTACGAGCGAGCGCGCGCAGTCACTGCTGACTTGCCTGTCACAGTTCCAGGGCAAGAGTGCGGTTCCACTGAAACTTTTTCAGAGGCTCCTGGGGCATATGGCGTCCGCAGCCGTGGCAACACCGCTCGGATTACTCCATATGAGACCGCTTCAGCTTTGGCTTCGCGACCGAGTCCCGAGGTGGGCATGGCAACACGGCACTCTCCGAGTACCAGTTACTCCGACCTGCCGTCAGACCTTCACCCCGTGGTCGGACCTCAGTTTTCTACGGGCCGGAGTGCCCCTGGAACGAGCTTCGCGGCATGTTGTTGTAACGACAGATGCCTCTACCATGGGCTGGGGTGCCATGTGCAATGGACGTGCTGCTGCGGGCTCCTGGACAGGACCCCACCGCTTATGGCACATCAATTGCCTCGAGTTGCTGGCAGTACAGCTCGCCCTGCGCCGCTTCTGAGCCGTGCTCAAGGGCCAGCACGTACTAGTCCGTTCAGACAATACCGCAACTGTAGCGTACATCAACCATCAAGGTGGTCTGCGCTCCCGCCGTATGTCGCAACTCGCCCGCCACCTCCTCTTATGGAGTCAGAAGCATCTGAGGTCGCTTCGTGCCATTTATATCCCCGGAGCCCTGAACTGTGCAGCCGACGAGCTCTCACGGTTTCAGCCCCTCCCTGGAGAATGGCGACTCCATCCCCAGTCGGTCCAGCTGATTTGGGACCAGTTCGGGGACGCACAGATAGATCTGTTTGCCTCTCACGACTCGACCCATTGCGCCCAGTATTATTCCCTGACCGAGGGCACGCTCGGCACGGATGCTCTGGCGCACAGCTGGCCGCGGGGCCGCAAATATGCGTTTCCCCCAGTGAGCCTTCTCGCGCAGACCCTGCGCAAGGTCAGGGAGGACGAGGAGCAGGTCATTTTGGTCGCGCCGTACTGGCCCGCCAGGACCTGGTTCCCCGAACTTGTACTCCTCGCGACAGCACCTCCTTGGCCGATTCCTCTGAGAAAGGACCTCCTTTCTCAGGGACGGGGCACCCTATGGCACCCTCGTCCCGATCTTGGAACCTCCACGTGTGGCTCCTGGACGGGACGAGGCAGGTTTGAGTACCCTACCACCAGCGGTGGTGGCTACCATCACTTCCGCTAGAGCGTCGTCCACGAGACACGTCTATGCGTTGAAGTGGAACCTCTTCGTCAACTGGTGCTCTTCTCACCGAGAAGACCCCCGGAGATGCCCGGTCAGTGTCCTGCTTTCCTTTCTTCAAGAGGCGTTGGAGCGAAGGCTGTCTCCCTCCACCCTCAAGGTCTATGTCGCCGCTATTGCCGCACATCATGACCCGATAGAAGGTAAGTCCGTGGGAAAGTATGACCTGATCATCAGGTTCCTGAGGGGAGCGAGGAGACTGAATCCTCCTCGCCCTCCTCTCGTACCCTCTTGGGACCTCGCAGTGGTCTTAACTGCCCTGCGCAGCGCTCCCTTTGAGCCTTTGCAGTCAGTCGAGCTTAACTTCCTGTCAATGAAGACAGCGCTCCTGACTGCATTGGCCTCCATCAAGAGGGTAGGGGACCTGCACGCATTCTCCGTTGACGAAGCGTGCTTGGAATTCGGGCCGGGTTACTCTCACGTGATCCTGAGACCCCGGCCTGGATATGTGCCCAAGGTTCCTACCACTCCCTTTCGGGACCAGGTGGTGAACCTGCAAGCGCTGCCCCCGGAGGAGGCAGACCCAGCCTTGGCACTGCTCTGTCCAGTACGTGCTCTCCGCACCTATGTAGACAGAACGCAGTGTTTCAGGACCTCAGACCAGCTCTTTGTCTGTTATGGTGGGAAGCTGAAGGGAAAGGCTCTCTCCAAACAAAGGTTGTCTCACTGGATAGTGGACGCCATTGCTTTGGCATACCAGCAGCAAGGTCGACCGTGCCCCCTTGGTGTGACCGCCCACTCCACCCGGAGTGTGGCATCCTCTTGGGCTCTAGCGCATGGCGCCTCGCTAACAGACATCTGCAGAGCTGCAGGCTGGGCGACACCTAACACATTCGCCAGATTTTACAATCTCCGAGTGGAGCCAGTCTCCTCCCATGTACTGCATGGGACTTGTTAGGTGTCTTCGCTTGCTCGCCATTCCACTCAACGGACTGGATGCGTGCGATATTCTCCTCAGGTGAGCTTCCCCGAAAGCACTGAGTTCCTCCAGCACTCCTGATGCTGGCGCCAGTGTCTTTTGCCTGCGCGTCGGCTAGGTGCCTCCCGTGTGCATGGTACCTCCTCTGAGCTACCCCCACATGTGTATTTCCACTGTAAGCCTCTTTGAGCATGTGTCTTTCCCTTGGCAAGCCACCTTGCCACCCCTGGGGTTGAAATATTCCACCTGCGGCTGGACACCCCAGTGATTCCCCATATGCATCCCTCGGGTCATATGTGTATTCTCTAAGTCCCCCCCTCTGGGTTGGCAGTAATTGCATACTTCCCTTAAAGACCTTGGGATATGCTCCCCAGTGTACCTTGGTATTCCTGTGCTAATAGGAGTCCTTCGTCCGTGCTATCTCACGACAGGGATCTCAGATTACGCAGGGCACTGGAAGACAGCTGAGAAGGTGGCGTGATTAGACTGGTATCCCCATTCGTCGTCATCCGACGGAACTCGGAGTGACAACGAAAGGGAACGTCTCGGTTACGGATGTAACCCTCGTTCCCTGAGTAGGGAACGGAGACGTTCCGTCTTCCTGCCACTTTCCGCTGTGCTGCGGGGATCGCCTGAGCTCAGCCTTGGCTCCTCAGCGAGAAAAACATGCCTATTTGCTATGAGCGCGCTCCTTAAATACTCACGAGGTGAGGCGGAGTTACGCTATGCAAATTCCGCAGACCCATGGCATTTCTTTGCCATTGGCTCGTTTTGTAGTACTCGTAGTCGATTGGCTTTCTAAGCGAAACCCCCATTCGTCGTCATCCGACGGAACGTCTCCGTTCCCTACTCAGGGAACGAGGGTTACATCCGTAACCGAGACGTTTCAGTGCTATGATGTGGCCTGAATCCAGACTGAAACTTTTCATAGATGTCGTTTTCTTGCAAGAAAGAGCGGAGTTGACTGGACAAAACTTTTTCTAATATTTTTGACATAAATGGAAGATTCGAAATGGGTCTGTAATTTGCTAGGTTATTTGGATCTAAATGTGGTTTCTTAATAAGAGGTTTTATAACAGCCAGCTTGAACGTTCTTGGAACATGACCTAAAGATAAAGATGAGTTAATAATATTGAGAAGAGGCTCTTCCACTATAGGTAACACTTCTTTCAGTAGTTCAGATGGTATAGGATCTAATAAACACGTTGTTGTTTTAGATGAAGTGATAAGTTTATTTAACTCTTTTTGTTCTATGGTTGTAAAGCATTGTAATTGTTCTTGCGGGGTGATAATTGCGGCTGAATTATAAGGCGCGAGTAAAGATTGAACGTTTACGATTTTGATTCTGATGCTTTCAATTTTCTCGGTGAAGAAGTTCATGAAATCATTACTACTAAACTGTAACGAGGTATTTTGTTCAGACGACGTTTGTTTATTTGTTAGTCTAGCCATGGTATTAAATAAAACCTTGAATTATTTCGGTTGTTTTCTATTAATTTGCTGAGGTGCTCAGCCCTGGCCGTTTTAAGGGCCTTTTTATAACGTGACATACTGTCTTTCCACGCGATTCTAAAGACCTCTAAATTAGTTTTTTTCCATTTACGCTCTAAATTACGGGTTTCTCTCTTTAAAACATACGTAGTATTATTGTACCATGGTGCTATACTTTTTTCTCTGACCTTTTTTAATTTAATGGGTGCAACAATATCCAATGTTCTAGAGAGAATGGTGCTCATAGTGCTAGTTAGTTCATCTAGTTCATCTGTTTGTTTGGGTTCAGGCAGCAGCTGAGACAGTTCAGATAAGCTATTTGAGAAATGATCTATGGTGGATGGAAGAATTGTTCTACCTGGTCGATAACGTGGCGCAGCATGACATATTACAGCAGTACTTAATATGCAAGTTACCATGTAATGGTCAGTGACATCATCACTTTGTGGAATGATATCTATATCGGTTGGATCGGTTCCATATGATATAATTAAGTCGAGTGTATGATTAAGACGATGAGTTGGTCCGGTGACGTTTTGCTTGACCCCGAAGGAGTTTAATAAATCTGTAAACGCAGCCCCTAACGCATCATTTAAATTATCTACGTGTATGTTAAAATCTCCAACAATTAATGCTTTATCGACGTTGACCAAAAGATCTGATAGAAAGTCAGCAAACTCTTTTAGGAAATCGGCGTAAGGCCCTGGCGGTCTATATACGGTAGCCAATAATAGGGATTTTTTTCTTATATCTAAGAGCGTAACATTTAGCACAAGTACTTCAAACGAATTAAACCTATGACGAGTTTTCTGAGTAACATTAAGGATATCTCTATAGATTGTTGCAACACCGCCGCCACGACCGATCAGACGGGGCTCATGCTTATAACAGTATCCTGGCGGAGTAGACTAATTTAGACCGAAATAATCATTTGGTTTAAGCCAGGTTTCAGTAAGGCACAGAACATCAAAATTATTATCTGTGACCATTTCATTTACAATAACCGCCTTCGGTGTGAGCGATCTAATGTTTAGAAGACCTAGCTTTAGAAATTGTTTTTGTTCACTAATAGCGAGATTATTTGCTTTAATAACAATTAGATTTTTTCTAGATCCCGCAGTAGATTTATTATTTGATCTTAGTAAACGAGGAATAGACACAGTTTCTATGCAATGTTCTACACTAGTATTAATATCAATTAAATTGGTGCAGTAGAGACTGTGATTTTGATTTTTGGATACTAGTCAAACGGTATTTAACATCTTGGAGATGTTATCCGACAGAAGATCTGCCCCGATTCTACTTGGGTGTAAGCCATCAGCGCGGAAGAACCTTGGTCGCTCCCAAAACAGATTCCAATTATTTACAAAGAGCAGTTTCTGCTCATTGCACCATGACAATAACCATTCATTTAGCGCGAATAATCTACTGAACTTTTCATGCCCTCGTCGGTACGTAGGAAGCGGTCCAGACACAATAATCGATGTTTCAGGCGATGTACTGCGTACCGTATCGATAAGGCTCCTGAAGTCTTTCTTCAGAACCTCCGTCTGTCGCAGCCTAGTGTCGTTAGCTCCCGCGTGCAGCACAACAGCTCCGACGCGCTCGTCACCGTTCAAGATCTCAGTTACCCGCGCAGTGATATCGAGAACACGAGCACCAGGAAAGCAGTGACTGTGCACCTTACTTTTACCTAACGTAGCGTGGACGTGTCGGACGGTGGAATCGCCGATGATCACAGCATCGCGTTCCATTTCACGAAGAGGGGAGAAGCGGTTCTGAGTGGAGATCTCGAACACCGGGAGGGGCGAAAAGATTCTTGTCCTGGCTCGCGGCTTCCGCGGAACCACCCAGGCTTCGTGGTGGTGTGTTGGAGCCGGAGTTAATGAAACCATGGCTGATCGTGACCTGGACGCTCGGGACCAATGCTGAGAAACGCACGGAGTAGACGAGGTCGGCGTCAGCGGGTTACTAACGTTAATCACTGATCCGTGTGCATCAGCGCGTGATGTTTCAAGAGCTAAACGCCGGTCTCTCAGCTCAGCTTGTCTCTCTAGAAGGTCACGGATCTGCTTTTCTACAGCTTCCAATTCAGACTGCACCGCGAGCAAATCAGATTTGTTCTCATCTGCACCAAAAGGTAGATAACATACACCTGATATATTCGGCATTTTAACAAAACAGAATAAACAGAATAAAACAGAATAAAAGAAAGAAATACGGAGAAACAGAAAGAAATACGACCTAATACGAGGCTTAGACAGCCACGACACAAACAAACAAACTCACAGCAGGCAACGAGGCTGACAAAAGCAGTCGATCGCAGGGCGAGCAGCAGTGAAGCGATGTCTCGCTCTACGACCAACAAACGAGGCTGACAAAAGCAGTCGATCGCAGGGAGAGCAGCAGTGAAGCGATGTCTCGCTCTATGACCAACAAACGAGGCTGACAAAAGCAATCGATCGCAGGGCGAGCAGCAGTGAAGCGATGTCTCGCTCTATGACCAACAAACGCTCTATCACCTTTTTCAAGAAGCGTAAAAGCTTAAACATTTACGAGTGTTGATGGTTTTATGTTTTAGAATAAAGTATTTTAGACTTTGAACAAAAAAAAAAAAAACTGTTTCATAAAACCCTTTGACTTCAGGACGATGGAACTTGAGGTAAAAAAAAGAAAGAAAAACATTCTCATTTCCGAGTTTTAGGACTCATTCCTGCTGCAGTCTATTGAGCCTAGAGATCAGACTGTGACATGTAAATTTTCATTTGGTTGTATAAATTTGCAAGTCAGAGTTTACCAAACATTGGTATACAGCAGTAGTCAAAGCTTTTCCACATGTACTTGCATTTCGTGTCTCCCACATTCACATGTTTATGGAAGTGAAGGGAGTACTAAGACTAGAGTTAAAGTCTTTTGGTGGAGTTCCTGAATAGCTAACATCGCTTACACCACCTTTAAAGCCCTCTTCGTTCCCCTGCTGTAATGGACTGTTATGGCAGCTGAGCCACGGGTATCCTTGCAGGGCATATAAGATGATTAAGAAAATCCTCTGGAGGGAATTTGAGTCAGCGTGTTCAAAAGCCACATTCTGCAGAAACATTTTGCCAGCGAGACAGTTGAGGAAAGTCTGAAATTGTCTGAATACCCGTTTTGTTTCAACACTGCTGACAGTTGCCATTTGAAAATAAGGCTGAGACATTCATAATTACACATTAATCAATTGACACATGCTAGACTAGTAGATATTAGAGATGTTACCCAACACAAACTGCCATTTGTTTTCCAATAGTTAGTTTGCTTTTACAAGCAGAAGCAACATGCAAACTGGCATTAAAGAGTGATGGATTGATCTGTTGGGACTGGGTGTGTGTTTCCTAAATATCTTTAGCTTATGATATGTCATTTTGAAACCCCATTTAATTATGAGAATATTACATAAATGCTAAATGTGCACAGAAAATAGTGTGATTTAGTACAGTACGGCAATTCTTCCACTATAAGTGCCGACAAAGTAAAACAGATGCCAAGCTGAATTTTGGCATATTTTATTCTATTCAGGAGATATTCCAGAAAAACTCCTTGTGCTAGTCCACTAAGCCTTTTTATTAATAATTTCTTTGACTTATAAAACTCAAAAATACACAAGATTCCATACTTCATTTTCATCTCTTTCATTGTTTTGTTTCTCATGTGGCAGCTCGGGCATGTCAGTGGAAGTTTCACATCATCGCCTGCATGTGCAGACCCCCAGGACTCCCTCCATCCTCTGTAGAACCTGGCTTTGAGGGCCCTTTATTCTCTGATCTGTCCCTTTGAATTCTTCTCCATGACCACAATCTTTTCAAGGGTCTCTTAAAGACCCGCCTGTGATTGGGGGAAGCGCAATCCAAACTGAAGTGCGTTTCCCGCAAGCATGCCTGACTCCAAGGCTGCCTTGCAAGTGTGGCGTCCCTTCAGCTGTGCCAGGCAGAGAACCCAATACAGTGAAAATGTGATCTTGCATTTCCAGGGATAATAAATAAATAGTTTCACAGTCCAATGTGTCCAAGTGGTTTTTGTGGAACTCATTTGCCAGCGAAAGTACTTATTTTGGTTCTATCCCGAGTCAAATCCGTGGTAAGAAATGTACCCCTGTATTTCATCACATTTCAGCGACTACGTGATTTTATAACAAACTTCCCTTGAAACAGTGTCATTGGACATGCGTTTTGTGATTCAGTCCTTTAACTTTAAGCGAAAATTGAAAAACCAAGAGGCCTACAGGAAATCAAAGAGAAGAAAATTGGATCTTTTAAATACATTTTTTTCTCTCGTTTTAAGGCACAGTGTTCCTTTGTTTTTAATTGGTCAAAAGCACAAAACAAAAATGTTTATTTACATGCTTAAATTAGATTTTGAATCCCAGATTTTTAATGTGGACCCCAAAATATGTTCAATCCTGAAACTCCTATAGTTTTCAGATGTATAAACATGCTATGCTTATCTTCGTCTGAAAATATTTACAATTCTTTGATATCCATAAACACATTGCATCCTTTGTAAAATGTCCCTCTTGAAATACATATACATATACATGACAAACCAAATGATAAAGTCTCTTGTTAAAGCAGTAATGCATGTGGCATCTGAAGTGCTCCATAAGTTAATGCTTTTATTGGCATATGTGAACAAACATTCAGCTATCACTGTCATTCTGCCAGGATTGTGTGCCCATCAAAACCAAATGAGATTATAACTCTGTCCAAGAGCAAAGAAATTCCCTCTAAAACAGAGAAACAATCTCCATGGATATTATTGTTCCCATCCTAAATAAATTCAGCCCGGTCTGTACTCATATTTCTATTGTGCATTGAGTTAACATTTACATATTCTTTTAAAATAACATTTACTATGAAGAAATAAACATCCCGTGCCCTCATTTGACCAAAAGATTCTCTCTATTCTTCAGGGTTTCCTTGCCCGGCTTATCAGGAATTTACTGAGCATATCTGGGCAGTGGGCCACCTCTCCAGAACCCTGAAACCCTTTTAATAGTCACTTCAAATCCTTTCTTTAAGCATTTGGCTGAAAGTTCACTTCCAGCGGTGCTTGAACTTAATCTCTAAATGCTGAGCCAATCACAAAGCTGGAGAAAGTTGAAGTGTAGAGTTGAATAGCCAATTAAAACAGCCCTGCATGCTGATGAAGCCTGAAGGAGGAGTTTGTCTTTTACTGAACTAAAATGAAAAGCATGTCCATCTAATGAGAACCTGCTCACAAAGCAGTTTCCACTACCTACATCTAAGGATCTAAATTCCACCACCCCTCATTATTTATTATTATATTGAAATCAAATCAAGGCCATAACACTTTCATTGACGTTACTACAAAATACCTCATTGACCCCAAAGAAAATAAATGGTAATTGATTAAAGTGCTACTAAATAATTAAAATAATCCAAATTCCTTGCATATGCAAATATGAAAAATGCCCTCAAATGTATGTATGTAAATAAATAAATAAATACATAATTAAAATGCCCAAAATGAAAAACTAATATATATATATATACAATTCCTTAAAGGACTTTCCAAGTTAACGTTTTTTTTTGGGATCTCTTGGTATCAGTTCCCTTTCAAGGGAACTTCGAGCTGCGTTTGAGACGCGGTGGGAACGCTCTGCGTGATTGCGTCATGAAGCACGTGTAAAATCAGTCCAATGGAAGCCCGATACGTCATGGGTGACGTCATAGACCAGGAAACTATAAAGCACCCTTGAAAACAGACCGCGACAGCTTCTGTAGTCTTCAGCAAGCGCTCTCTGTGATTCTGTCCTTGTCTATTTATTGTTGTTTGTCAAGCCCAATATATATATCACTATCTATCTTTATGGCGAGCAAAGCAATATTATAGACGTTGTGTTGTTCCCTGCCCTCGTTACATCACGGGTGGGGACACACATCAGCTTTTTGTTGCTGTTTGGGAGTGGAGCATGCAACAGTCATTTCTCGAGGGATCTGACTGTGCATTGCGAGAAGCTGTCCGTGAGGACGCTCCGCTCCCGCCGGGCGTTCTTCGAGGAGGACGGTTCGGTTCGCGTTCCCCGAGCGGGTCTCTCTGTTGCCGAGGCTCGGAGACGGCTCGTATTTCGGGGTTCGTAAACGGATCTGACAGCGGGGGTTGGGACGGGCTCCGCCCTTTCTCAGCTTTCACATGCCAGATCTAGTGTGCTGCGATTTCCAGTTCCGAGGAATTGGTATCGTTAGTGTTTTGTTTTAAAAGAAGGAGAACAAAACAAATACAAATCTTTATAAAAAGGCAGATGTTTGAGTTTTCAATGAATACATTTTCCAGCTCATAACTCTGTTGAATAAAGAGGAGCTTTTTTAAAGAAAAAAGGAGGTTTTATCTAGTGTTGTTGCCAGTTAAATATTTACTGGCCAGCTGAACATTATGAGATTGAAAATAAAGAGTTTGTTAAAGATGAACTGTATCTTAAACAGGGAAAACTCTGTATCTCAGCCTCCTCGTCGGGGACTGTGGTTTTTCCCTATCTCCACACTGAGGTGTCGAGATCGTGGAATAAACCGGTTTGTATTTTATGTGTTTAATCCCCAGATGTCTGACTATAGTAATGTTTGGGTATTAAGTATCATAGTATGACATTGCCTCGGGTTAAAGAGACGCTTACGAGCTTTCTCTCTCCCAAGTCGGCGTCATCGTTATTAACCCCGACGTTACCCACCAGCCATCTTAAATAATGAATACATTTTTTATTAGGCAGCGCTTGGTGGGTAAAGTATGTAAGGACATGGATGAATGTGAGGGGCGACTCTCTGAGGAGGGTCGCAGCGCTGCCAGTTCGGTTGTTTCCTGCTGGTGGCCACAGAGTGATATATGTATATATATATATAAGTTTTTCTGATATAAAGATAAAGAAAAATAAAGATATAATTATGTCTGTTCTTCTGGACGCTCCGCTTTCAAGAAAACTGAGATATAAACCTTTCATCATTCTTCCTCACCAATCTAATGTTCCTGAGATATTAAGCTCCTCTCAGCACAAAGTGCAAAAC
Source organism: Tiaroga cobitis (assembly GCA_030578255.1). Lineage (NCBI taxonomy): Eukaryota > Metazoa > Chordata > Actinopteri > Cypriniformes > Leuciscidae > Tiaroga > Tiaroga cobitis. The sequence continues at coordinate 17,159,207 of CM060603.1, forward strand.
AGAGCGTCGCCATTCGGGCTCCTCCGCAATTGAGGGGTACCTGGGTGGCGGTCGCAGTCTAGCCAGTTAGAGACATGCAAGATCTGAGGACTGTTTTATCTCTAAAATAGCTTTGACAAAGAAGAAGCCCTGACGCCGAGGCGATCAGGCTTCTAAGGGTGGTCCCCTCTGGGGTAGGGGCGGTTTTGAGAAATCGTTTCTCCTCAGCGCCCTCTGGGGTGCGACTCTCTGAGGAGGGTCGCGGTACTGCCAGTTCGGTTTCCCTGCCGGTTCGCCGTTTCAGGGCACCAAGGTGTCAGTGTCCCCAAACGAGCCTTCAAATAAGAAAAAAAGAAGAGCAGTCAGTTCGGTTTCCCTGCCGGTTCGCCGTTTCAGGGCGCCGAAGTGCCTGCTTTTTTCAACGATCCTCCGAGGAGGGTCGTAGGAACTAAGCTAGTTAAGAGGTAGGCAAGATCTGAAGACTGTCATCATCTCTAATAAAGCTTAGACAAGAAGTCCTGTCGCAAGAAAACGAGGCTATCAGGCTTCTGAGGGCTCCTCCGGGGCAGGGACGGTTTTGAGAAATCGTTTCTCCTCGGCGACCTCTGGGGTGCGACTCTCTGAGGAGGGTCGCAGCGCTGCCAGTTCGGTTGTTCCCTGCCGGTTCGCCGTTCAGGGCACCGAGGTGTCAGCGTCCCCATACGATCCTCCGAGGAGGATCGTAGAGCGGTCAGTTCGGTTGTTCCCTGCCGGTTCGCCGCTTCAGGGCACCGTAGTGACTGTTCAACCAAGGGACGGTTTTGAGAAATCGTTTTTCCTCTGGGGTGCAACTCTCTGAGGAGGGTTGCAGCGCTGCCAGTTCGGTTGTTCCCTGCCGGTTCGCCGTTCAGGGCACCGAGGTGTCAGCATCCCCATACGATCCTCCGAGGAGGGTCGTAGAATGGTCAGTTCGGTTGTTCCCTGCCGGTTCGCCGCTTCAGGGCGCCGTAGTGACTGTTCAAATAAATCCAGAGGCCAGTCTTGAGAGACTGGTTCCCCTAGTAAATTTCTGGCAGCGTGGAAACTACTGCCACATATTTCTCAGTGGGTCCTGCACACTATAGAAAAGGGTTTCAGAATTCAGTTCGGTTCTCGTTCGCCCAGATTTCTGGGGGTCCTCCTTTCATTGGTGGACCCCGAGCAGGCTTTGGTTATGGAGCAGGAAGTACTATCACTTCTGCAAAAGGAGCTGTAGAAGGGGTTCCTCCTCCCAGCAGACAGCCATTACTTCATTGTTTCCGAAAGAGGATGAGGTGTTTCCCGAGGTTTGCTTTCGGGGGCGAAGCATACCGTTTTTGGGTTCTTCCATTCGGCCTAGGTTTATTACCCCACACCTTTACAGTATGCGTGGATGCAGCTCTGGCTCTTCTGAGACTCCAGGGCATTCGCGTATTATACTACATCAATGATTGGTTGTTCCTAGCTCAATCTGAGTTTATGGCAGTTCAGCATCGAGATGTCGTTCTGTCTCATTAAGGATGTTGGGGTTGCCTCTCAACGCAAAGAAGAGTGTGCTCTGAGGACCACTTTTCTAGGTGTAGCAATTCTACAGCAAACGTAATGGGGTATATCTAGGCCAGTCACTCACTGTGAAACAGTTTCAGACGGGTGGGTCTCATGGCAGTTGCGTCCAACGTTTTACTTTTGGCCTTCTGTTCATGAGACCCCTGCAGTGGTGGCTCAGGACCAAGGGGTTTTCTCCGAGGGGAAATACGTTTTCGCATGATCAAGGTCACGCGGCTATGCCTTCGTGCTTCGGTCATGTGGAAGAACCTTGGTTCCTCGCCCAGGCCCAGTGTTGGGGGCTTCTTGTCGACGCATATTGCTATCGACGGATGCTTCCCTCACAAGTGGGGGCGATCATGAGTGGTTGCTCGGCGAATGGCGGACAACACACTGATGGTCTCGTATATCAGAGCAGATATCCTGTTGAGGCAGGGGCTGAGGCCCAGGGGATTGGAGACTTCACCCCGAGGTGGTGGAGCTTCTTAGGGAGAACTTTGGTCTAACTAAAGTCAAGTCGACCTTTCACATCGTTTGTACAACGCATTGCTCTATATGGTTCCCCCTCACGCAGCCAGCTCTTCGCGGACTGGATGCGATGGTGCAGGTGTGGCCGAGGCTGCACCTGTACGCATTTCCCCCGATATCTATGCTCCTGGAGGTTCTGGAAAGGGTTCGCCGGGAAGGGGCCCGTCTGTTACTAGTAGCCCCTTTCTGGCCGACTCGAGTTTGGTTCTCGGACTTGGTGTCTCTTCTGAGCGGCTCTCCTATGGAGATTCCAATCAGGAGGGACCTGCTGTCCCAGGTAGAGGGCACGATATTTCACCCTCGACCGGAGTTGTGGAAACTGTGGGCCTGGCCTCTGAGGGGGCCAGGCTCAAAGAATCCGGTCTCTCGACTGAGGTCGTTGAGACCATTCTCCATTCCAGAGCCCCTTCCACGAGAAAACTGTATGCGCTGAAATGGAAATTATTCTCCACCTGGTGTGGTGAGCGTCAGTTAGATCCTGTTAACTGCCCTGTTGGTTCAGTTCTCGATTTTCTGCAAGACCGTTTCTCTGCTGGATTATCTCCTACCCCTCTGGGGGGTACTTCTATTGGGAGAGATCCTCTGATTACTCGTTTTCTCCGTGGTACATTGAGGTTGAGACCTGCACTGCACTCCAGAGCACCGGCTTGGGATTTAGCCATTGTACTTGAGGGTCTGGCTCTGGCTCCGTTCGAGCCCATTGAAGAGGTTTCAGAAAAATTCCTCACTTTGAAAGCTTTATTTCTCCTTGCTGTTTCATCTATCAAGAGAATTGGAGATTTACACGCCCTGTCGGTTGCTCCGTCATGTTTGGAATTTGCACCTGGTATGGTGAAAGCATTTCTATACCCTAGACCAGGTTATATTCCTAAGGTCCCATTCAATGTTGGGGGCCCAATAGTGCTGCAGGCCTTCTATCCTCCACCTTTTAATACCCCAGATCAGGAACAATTAAACCTGTTATGTCCAGTTCGGGCATTGGATGCCTACGTTCACAGAGCTGCCCTGTGGCGTAAGTCAGAGCAATTATTTGTATGTTTTGGGTCACTCAAAAGAGGGTGCCCTGCATCTAAACAGGTTATGAGCAAGTGAATAGTCGAGGCTATTTCACTAGCTTATGAAGCGGCCGGTCAGCCTTCACCTATGGCTGTACGGGCCCATTCTACTAGGAGTATGGCGGCCTCTACGGCCTTAATTTTGGGTATTTCCCTTCTTGACATTTGTAATGCGGCAGGTTGGTCCTCTCCACATACATTTGTCAGGTTTTATGACCTTGACCTCTCCACTCCTGGGGCGAGGTTGCTTGCTTCTAGTGTGCGCAAGGACTTCACACAGAACGGGCATTTGTCACTATGGCGTAGTGGGTATGGGGTTCCCACCGCGTCTCAAACGCAGCTCGAAGTTCCCTTGAAAGGGAACGTCTCAGGTTACGTATGTAACCCTGGTTCCCTGAGAGGGAACGAGACGCTGCGTTTGCCTGCCATACTTCCTGCATGCCCTGATCAACTTGCTTCAGACTTTTTCAGAAGCTGTCGCGGTCTGTTTTCAAGGGTGCTTTATAGTTTCCTGGTCTATGACGTCACCCATGACGTATCGGGCTTCCATTGGACTGATTTTACACGTGCTTCATGACGCAATCACGCAGAGCGTTCCCACCGCGTCTCAAACGCAGCGTCTCGTTCCCTCTCAGGGAACCAGGGTTACATACGTAACCTGAGACGTTTTATGTGCTGATTCTCTGAAATGCCTCATGGACACAAAATATCTATCAGAATATTTTCCCCAGTAACATTCCTCATCATCACTTTAATCTCATTTCTATCCGCTGTGGTGATTATTGATTTCTAAGGAGCGTCAAATTGTGCCTCTTTCAGTCTTTGACACAATCTGGGCAACACAAAACAGGACTGAATGAGTTTAAATTTCTAGAGAGAGAGAGAGAGAGAGAGAGAGAGAGAGAGAGAGATTATTGTTCAGTCCCACAGAGATCAGTCCTGGCTGAAAAATTTTATGAACTTTGTAAAGAATCAACAATGGAGGCCTATAAGATAAAATTTCAACAGACTTTCTACAAAAATAAGGATTTCTGTAATTTTTGCAGCATTTATGCAATGGTGTGAAATCCACTGCCAGCTTGTAAAACTCCAAGAAGTAAACATTCAAAGAGCCTGCTAACTGCATTCTGTTAGCTTTTTAGATTTACTGTAACCACCGTTTGCTGTGTCATTTGTATGCCGCCTTTCTGATGGACTAATCTTTGCCTGTTTCCTTTTTCTCTCCACTGCAGTAATGTCTAAAGATAACTCATCAAAACCTGGCTAAATTGAAAATATATGTAGTTTAATCCTTTCAATTACAAAATATATTACAAAATGTACTTTCGTATACAAGAATAGATAGATACTAGGTAGATAGATAGATAGATAGATAGATAGATAGATAGATAGATAGATAGAGTATATATATGAATATTTATATAATAATTTTAATACATGTATCATACAAAAATTAAAGCAAAACAAAATGCGCCCTCACAATATGTATAAATCTTGATAAGTGCTAACAGATAAAGATCTGTCAGGAAGGCTTCTCAATTTGGGCGGCTGTAATATAGCAGTGCGGCCCCCTGCTGCTGGGTGGCTGTTATGGGTTGAATTTTGGGCCCCACGGTGTGACAGCAAATGATATAAGGAGACAGAGAAAAAGCCAGTTTCTATTCACATCCAGCGGCAACATTAGCATATCTCAAACAGCACATCCCGAATGCCCTGACCACCTGTAGATGAATCTTTTTTCTGCCTTCTGATTATTTCCTAAAAAAGTAGAATGTGAAAGGCCAGGGCTGATGCTATGTTTGGAAAATCTGTGTGTCCTCAGAGCTAAAGAGAAATTGAATGAGCCCAGCACACCACGCATGCATTGTGCTGCAGGACAGCGCGTGGTCTGCCTGTAGAAGTGTCTGCGAGGGGGGTGGGCTACAGGGATGCCGCCCACTGAGCAGCAGTTGGCCGTTGCTGGGAGGGGGTGGGGCTTATGGTGGACAGGGGAAACCAGTGGGAGGTGGGTGGGCAAGCTTACTTAGGGGTTGTCAGCTCATAGGGCCCTGAGTCCACTGTCTTTTTATACACTAGGTGCACTTGAGTCAAGCTAGAAAAGAGCTCAGCTCTGAGATCTTCCACTATTGCCTGCTAGCAGGAGTTTCTAATAAACTGCAGGACAACCAGAGACGAGAAGGAGGGAAAACCCAGCACAACCCAGTCTTTTTTTTCTTCTCAAACACAAAAAGGATTAAAATTCTTCTTTTTGATCTGCTTCCCCCCATTCCCCTTCTGAATTACAGCAGAGCTTTAGGAGGATGGCAGAGCAGAAGAGGCAGGTGTCTCTGACCCAGGCTGTGACCCTGGCGTTGGTTCTGCTCACCTCAGCTGCTTCGGCAGAGGAGTACGACTACTACAGCTGGCAATCGGACAATTTCCACAACGGCCGCTTCTATGCCAAGCAGCCACAGTGTGTGGATATCCCAACCGACCTGCGGCTCTGCTACAACGTGGGCTATAAAAAGATGCGTCTGCCCAACCTACTGGACCACGAGACCATGCCTGAGGTCAAGCAGCAGGCGGGCAGCTGGGTCCCACTCCTGGCAAAGCGATGCCACGCTGACACGCAGGTGTTCCTCTGCTCCCTTTTTGCTCCAGTATGCCTGGACAGGCCCATCTACCCATGCAGGTCTCTGTGCGAGGCGGTGCGGGACAGCTGCGCTCCAGTCATGGAGACCTACGGCTTTCCCTGGCCAGAGATGCTACAGTGCGAGAAGTTCCCCATCGACAACGATCTGTGCATTCCCATGCAGTTCTCGGCAGGTCACGCCACTCAGACTCCAGGTAGGACCTGCAAGAACACTGTGGTTTTAGATATAAAGATGACTGTTATTGATTCATTCAGTGAAAATCCAAAATGTATTTGCACAGGAAATGAATGCAACACAGATGTGAAAAACTCAAATTTGGCAAAAATAAGCAGGAAAAAAACAACTAAAAATAAAATGTTTACAACAAAATAAATAAATAAATAAATTCACGAGAGATGCCTGAAAAATGTCTTTTTTTTAAACAGAACTATCTGTTTAAAAAAAAAAATTATATATATATATATATATATATATATATATAAGTGATAACCTATAATACGCATCAGTTTTAAAACCTCCCCTTTTTGCTTAAAAAGTACAAAAATTATTATCACTAAGTCTCCATAGATCTATACAATAAGGCCCATTTGTGGATTTTCTCTTGCTTTGTTTAGCCTAGAGCTCTAGAGAAAGTCAAATTAGGAAAAGCTCTTGGAAGGACAAAAACCTTTCACTATCTAAAGCAAACATCTCATGTGGAATGTGGAGAGGAGCGTTCCTGCTGCGCCCTGCCTCTCTTTGTTTAATAGTGCATTTAGGTTTCCAATTAGCCAGGCAGCCAAACCCTTTGGATCACTAATTAGTCGGAAAAGTTGTACATTACTTTGTCTGACTGAAACGAGAAGGACTATTGTAATAGAAAGAGGAAGGGCAAGTGAAGAGAAATAGCCAGGAGTGTAGTTAATGCTTAGTTTGAGGATGGTGTTAAACCATATATACAGGACAATAGATTATCAAAATAATTATTTTTTAATAAAAACATGTGGTACCAAAGAAAAATAATAATAAAAAGAACTCAAACAAATCTTATTCTTTGTCAGTTTGTAAAATGCCTTAATTTGTTCAACCATTTGTAAAGATTAATGCAACAAGTGATGCACAAATGACAAGTCCCTATACAAAACATTAAGAAATATATAAATGCATTACTGTATGCTGTGTTCAAAATGAATCACATTTAATGTACAATACAGCTTTCCTTTTATTTAAATATAATATATAAGTAAAAATTAACATAACACTAGGACTATTACCAAATGGTGTCTAATGATAATTTTCATTCAAAAAAGTTGGGAAAACATAAATGTTTTCCCAACATATATATATATATATATATATATAAAGCTAATTATGACTACAGACTAACCCAAACATCTCATCTTACCCCTTTAGAAAATGTGACATTTAAAAACAAAACAAAAAAAAAAACATTTATGTTTGATTCAGTTTTACATTTCAGGAAGTCCCCAGATGTTCCAGTAAACATAAGTTTTCCCAACTTTTTTGAATGAAAATTATCATTAGACACCATTTGGTAATAGTCCTAGTGTTATGTTAATTTTTACTTATATATTATATTTAAATAAAAGGAAAGCTGTATATATATATATATATATATATATATATATATATATATATATATATATATATAAAGCTAATTATGACTACATATATATATATATATATATATATACAGTAGTAAACATGCACACACATACTCCACTGCTAAGATTTGATGGATTACAATGTTCTCAAAGAAGGAAAAAAAGAGGCTTTCGAAAAAAAAATGTGACTCCACAATATTGTTTTCATACTTCAGAATTAAGTAGTTTGGCTTCTGTTAGAAAAATAAGCTCCTTAAAATTGCAGCAAACTCAAGACCAAGCAGAGTAAGAGTGGGACCTTCGAGACAATATCAATTACAGCCATAGCTGCTCTGAAATTACATGATACTGAGAGTTTGAAAACTAGCAGAACTAAGTAAAAAGCTCTCTGCATCGCAGCTGGATGGGAAAGTAGCTCACGGGCAAGCGTTTACAGCGATGTGTGTTTTGGTGAGCGTGCACATCGACGTGAAACAGGACTCTAGAGATAACATGACAGCACAAACCCTCGTTTGACACAGCAAGTCGCTCCAGCCTGCAGCCGTCAGCTCCGGCACACAGGGACATGAAGAGCTGTTTTTTCCCCCTGTGGTTTGAGGTGAAATCCTGGGATGGGGCCCGTTCACAGCCAGAGCCACAGACATGTTTGACGGGCTGTTTCTGGAGATACATTCCAGTAAATCACATTGGACAGTGCAACAAAAAGTCCCTTTAAACAATATTGTCCATTCTACAAATAGAAGACTTGTTCTTAACAGACAAATAGCCAAAACAAGAACCCTTTTTATTGGCTCCTCTGAAAAATCCAGCGTACATCCTGTTTGATGACATATTTACCGCATAAAATGAATTTAAACCTGAATTTAAATACTTTAATTGTTAAAATATTTTCTCTCATCCCAGTTTAATATGCAGAGACAACTATGTGGTCATCATGATTTTGCCAAATAAGACATGTTCTTGGATCAACATCATTTGTTGAACCGGGAACAACATTCCTGTCCAAAAACATAGTCCTAACCCTATCCCTACCCCTAAACCTAACTCAAATCCTACCCATAACATCCCTAAAACCAGAGGGAAACGATAGGTGAATATGACAGTGAAGAAGCCTCTAAATCTTGTTGTAAGCTTAAGCTTGACATTGAACCCTGTCATACACCCGGCGCAATGCAGCTACAAGCGCGACGCAAGTGTTTTTTTGCTAGTTTCAGCCCGACGCAATCATTTTCATGTACTGTGCCACGTTGTTTAAATAGCAAATGCATTTGCGCCCATCGGCGTGCTGGTCTGAAAATGTGTTCAGGCGCATTGTTGGCACGTAGCTATTTTGAGGCAACTGAAATAGACTGCGCCATTGACCAACTGAAACATGGTCTAAAGTCAATAGCGTAATATTATTTTTTGTTATTCAAATAGCATGAAAGTAATTTGCGCCTATATAGGCGGGTCCACAATGCGCGTACACTCTGTTTATTACACACACAGGGATGCCCAGCGGCACACAAACTGGCCAAATATTAAAAATAAAAGGATTACAATGTAAAAGATTAATATTGTGCACATAGAGATATGGTGGAATCCGGATAATGTCTCGTAGATGGTCTGATTGCGCTTTAACCTCGCGCACGAGCAGATCCGCTTGATCTCTGGAGAAGCGTTCAGTCTTCAGCTTGCAAAATCCACCATGTAAATAGAGAGGGAATGTGTAATTACACTCTGATTTTTTTTTTTTTTTGCACGTTACGCCCAAAACACACCCACTACGCCCCATACACACCCATTACCATTATATTACGAGAATAGAGACAACCCTTTTAGACCATTTTCCGTCGTTAAACTAGCAAAAGTGGATTCTAAGTGCAATTGCGCCCTGCGCTTTAGACCATGCGCTTAGATCGTTAAAATAGGGCCCATTAACTGTTAACCTATCCCTCTAATCTGATTGGTTGATTGGAATCATTCCAGGATCAACAAGGATGTTGATGGTGAAATCAGGTTCACCCAACTGCATTCGTTCAGCAGTTTGGGGCGGGGCTATTTGTTAGCTGACCAATGGCAGAGAGGCGGAGTGTCTGTGAAACCTGTTTGAAAATCATTAGTTTTGCTGCTCTAGATTTTTAGGATCTCGTTTTATTTAAAAAACAGAACAGAAAAGAGACAATTAATTAGGCTAAACATAGAAATGAACAAGATAAAACAATTCTACCAGCTCAGATTTGAGGGAATGTGTAATCCATTGTTTGCAGGGTTCTGTTGAATGCAGAGGCGCTGCTGCCTTAGGGACGGCTTGGGGAGACATGTAAACCTGTCTCTGTGTCCGCTCACTGCACATTTAAACAGACATAAATCACAGCAGTTTTTCATCCTGATTAATGTTGTATGTCCAAAGTGTTGCTACTCATAACTTCATGGGTCCAAATGAGCCATAAAATTATGACCTGTGCATAGTTTAAACAGAGCATTTTCCCCATAAACTGTGATGCAGAAAGTCAGCGATGCAGAAATCACTCGGATACAGAAATACCTGTAGTCTCTGAGGAAACAGTAAGGACTTAAAAATGTACATTCATATCCATGATGACAAACTGTGGGAAGGTCTTAGTGACAGATTGCATCACTTAAGGGTTTCTTGTCTTATTAAATATGAGATCTTATTCATGTACTTTAAATGAATAATAGGGTTGACCGGTGCTAATTGTCTCAATTCACGAAAAACTCTCAATTTGGGTATATTTTTAAACATTCATTTCTGTATAGGTAGACATACATAAACAAACAAAAAAACTATTGGACATGTTCATCATTACTGCACAGGAAAAAAAAAATCTGTTATTTTTGTGACAGCATAGTGGGGCATGTTGTCACACTATATGGAGTGTGTAGTCACAACGAAACTTGACAGTCAACCATTATAGATTTTGTGTCATATTTCAACAATTTCGTAAACACCGTAGTGTGGTGTGAAAAATTTAAAAGGTAGTCTAAATAATAATTTTAGGTAATCATTTCTGAAAAATACCCTTGTTGTGAAAACACAGTTCAGGCTTTCCAGTTTCAAAATATACTTTCATTAAATCATTTACTCTTGCATGAATGTGTGGTTTGAGATACAGCCTTTGTGCCAACTTCCTTGTGCGGCCGGCCGCTATAAAAAAATCTGTCTAAATAAAAAAACTAAGATGGACAGACAGACAATTTGACCCTACACTCAATAACTTAATTGGCTTTTACCCCAACAATAATATCAACCTGAGTACAGTAGGTTACATAACTTTTAGGTCATCATTTTTTGGTCAGTACACTTGAATAAAAAACAACTGATGTTACCAAATGAACCACATTTTTTAGGTTACCTGAAAAAAGATTTACAACGCAGAAACAGCTTTAGAACTGAAGCACTCTTGATTATTAAAAAGATTTCTTTCAGAAGCAGTTCTGTTGAGTCCTTACACATGTTTCAACGAACACAAGAGAGTATTCAACAGGAAATTTAAGGGAATAGATTACAAAAAAGTATTGCTCTGATATCACTCAATCTCTGAATTGGCACTTCTTGCAGAAACTCGGTTTGCAGAATTACCCTCGCTCAGTCTCCTGACACATGCTTTGGCTCAGTTTCTACCAGGCATCCTGCCAGCGAGCCACCCTGCAAAACAGAATAAATCGTTCTGCTGTGCAAATAAGACATTCACTGCAAGAATGCAGCTCACGACGGCCTGAGAGTACGAAACAAAAGTTTCCTCCACAGCACGCTCAGTGTGTGCAAGTCACCGTCCACGTCACGTCTCCGTCCCGCTGAATGCTGAATGTATGGGAATTTCTGCTCAGGGACCAAATGACTGTTAAAATGTACAGAGGGGTTCAACTCCCCACGACCTGTGCACTGAAGCCTGGTGAACTTTAACCCCTCCCCTCATTATCTACCGCTATGTCTGTGCTTGAGGCTGGGGTGATAAACTCTGACCCTTGGTTTTTAACCTGGAAGGGGGAGTCTGGAGACGAGCCATGTAAGCTCTTGTTAACAGATGCTTTTGTTTTGTGAGCTCAAGGGAGAACCTGTGCTGAATATATGACAAAATCAAATTCGTCACCTCAGAGATCAGATATAACAAACATCATTGTGTGGTTGATTTCAGTGGAGAACTTCAAGCTTTAGCCAATCTGGGCATGGTTTGTTCCACCAGACCCACCCCACAGAGTTCAGACAGAGCTTTCTATATTTTTAGCTGTACAAATTTTCACATGCCACATCCAGCAGTCTTCCTCGGTTAAGCAGATTGATGATGTGATAGAAGCCCAGAAGTTTGGAACTGGACAATGCACCTGACACTTATACCCGAATGTCAAAAGAACCATTATCAGACATCAAAGAAGAGATGGGGTAAAATTTTCTTCCAGAATTGAATAATAATAATAAAAAAATCTTTACAAAAATGATTAGATATTCTACTGTTCAAACGTTTGGGGTTTTTTGGGGTCTAAGATTTTTTAATAATTCTGAAAGAAGTCGTTCGTGCTCAGCAAGGCTGCATTTTTTAAAACAGTAATACAGTAATATTGTAAAATCAGTGTCATCAGTGTCACGTGATCCTTCAGAAATCGTTCTAATAAACTAATTTCGTGACACACATTTTTCAGCATTCTTTGATGAATGTAAAGTTGAAAAGAATAGCATTTATTTGAAATAGATTTTTTTAAGCAATGCAAATGCCTTTACTGTAATTTCTGATCAATTTAATACACACTTGCTTGAACACTTTTAGTTCTTTAAAATAAATAAAAAAAATAACATCCTTTAAAACACTTACAACTAAAGCAAAATTCAGATTTAAATAATGAGTCAATACAAGAACAATCCATCTTCCAAAACGTGCTTGTCTTACCCTGATTCACTACGGTAAGCCTATTATAAGTGTTTATGTTTTAGACCTGTCGGGGTGGTTTTCGCGGGAAATCGCGTATATGCATCACTCAACCATGCGTGTCTCATCATATCCGTAAATAGAGAAAAGTTGCTCCGGCTACTTTGACGCATGTATGGTGTGGGAGTGGTAGAGGTTAGTAGTTACAACGAGCGAGTAAGGCTGACATGGAGCTGCTATAAATCTCCAATCTCCAGGGAATCACCTGTAAAAAAAAAAAAAAAAAAAAAAAACAGATGAACAGATGACACTCAGCCAGCAAAAAGAGAACATGGCAGACCTCGTAATAAAACGAGAATAAACATTGGCTTGGATTTTTCGATAAAGTTGGGTAAACTTCTATAGTGGTGAATGAGACACTATATTAAATATATTTTTCGTGTTCCAATTTGCATAGCAAAAGAAAAACTCCAAAAACTTTTTTTTTCCCCCAACTTTCAAAACAGGGGAAAAAAAGAGAGAGATTACCGGTAGCTGCGTTTCCGTTACCCTTCAAATTGCGAATTGAAAATATGCCCAATGAAGACAAATCAATTTCCCTCCCATATATTGCAACAATCTTTCAAGCTCGCACTAGGTGGTTATTCGGGCAATTTGAAAAAGGAATTTTTTCTGCATTGAAAACTGCATTGGAAATTTTTTTTTTTTTTTTTTTTTACATTTATGGTCACCTGGCATACGTAAAAGTCGATCATTCTCGATGGCACTGTATGTTTGGACAGAAGACGAGACAGCTCTTAATTAAACCCATAAAAGAAAAGAATAACAGGAATACTGGATTCTAAACAAAAAGAAATACCACAATTTATCAAGACCTCGAATCAGAAGGGAGAAACACCTGGCTTTCCTAGCCATTAAGGGAGCAGAAACTCATTTGCATTTAAAGATACAAGTAGGGTGACCAGAAGTCCCGAAAAATTCGGGACAGTCCCGAAATCTAAGCTGTTGTCCCGAATCCCGAAACCGGCCTTAATTGTCCCGAAAATTATACTAAAGCAAAATCTTGAAGTTGATCTTGAAAGTCGAGTCGTCCTGCAGCCAGCCCCCTCAAGTTGCAGCAGCTGCAGCCGCGAGCACAATGAATGTGCAGGCAGCCAGTCTAAACTTTTGTTTTTTACGCGCGTCAATTTCGCTCTTGACGCGCGAATGGATTCGTATAACTAGACGCGGTAGGCGCGAATTTGACGCGCTATTCTCGTCTGGTGTGAACGCAGCATTAAAGGAGTGATTGATTGGTCGCGTCACTGTGTGCAAAACAATACTTCGGCCGGGCCTTACTGTCTGATGTCGGGTTACACTTGAAGCAAATCATCTACACAATTATTTAGTTTTCCTATTTAAAGGGTTAGTTCACCCAAAAATGAAAATTAAGTCATTAATTACTCACCCCCATGCTGTACCAACCCCGTAAGACCTTCGTTCGTCTTCGGAACACAAATGAAGATATTTTTGATTAAATGTGACAGCTGGATCACTCGTCCATAGGCTCCCTAAGGGAATGAATCCTGACGGCCCAGAAAGTCAATGAAGAAAATGTTTAAATATTCCATGTCACAACAGTGGCTCAACTATAAGTTTATCAAGCGACGAGAATACTTTTTGTGCGGAAATAAAACAAAAATAATGACTTTATTCGACTATTCCTTTTCTTCCTTGTAGGCCTGAAACGAGACTTCAAGAGATTTCCACGAGAATTGTGATCTCCTTCAACTACTTCAGTTAAGTTCTCGCGCGTGCGCATCGTGGAAATCTCTTGAAGTCTCGTTTCAGGCCTACAAGGAAGAAAAGGAATAGTCGAATAAAGTCGTTATTTTTGTTTGTTTTTTTCGCACAAAAAGTATTCTCGTCGCTTGATACAGCATGGGGGTGAGTAATTAATGACTTAATTTTCATTTTTGGGTGAACTAACCCTTTAATGACCGACAATTTATTTGTAATAATAATTTTGGCATAAGGCTTAGCGTTAGGCTGCCTGAAAGGTCTGATTTAGCCTGTGCACTGTTACAACAGTAACACATTTTTTTTTTTTTCACAATGACATTTGAGTTCATGATTGTAAGGTTTTTTTTTTTTTTTTTTTTTTTGTGGCAGACTAAAGACTAATGACAGACTGTTGATCTTTGAATAACAATGTATGTTTGGTTCAGGTTTGAACAAAAACATATTTTGAACCAAAACCTGAAATATTGAACCAAAACCAACCACTACCCCCCCGGTGACGCCCCCCCCACCCCCTCCCCCCTACACCCGCCCCCCCCCCCCCGGTCCCGAATTTCAGCCAATCTCATCTGGTCTCCCTAGATACAAGCACGGAAACAGCATATCTTTGCCCTACCTCAAAAACGTCTCGGTTACGTATGGTAACCCTCGTTCGCTGAGGAGGGAACAGAGACGTCTCGTCGGAGGAGTTCCCGAACGAAAGGGAACTACCATTTCAACATGCTATAATAAATTATCTGTGGGATATTTTCGAGCTAAAACTTTACAAACACATTCTGGGGACATCTGATATTTATATTACATCTTGTAAAAATGGAAAAAATAGATCCCCTTTTACTAAGTTTAAAACGAATCGGTTACTTAACGTAACCTCGGTTCTCTCTAGATGAGGGAACGAGTATTGCGTAAACTAGCTTACGCTACGGGAAAGATTCATCTTTTCTGAGAAATTGAAGCCAAAATTTATCCTATAATTTTGTATCCATTGTCAACGCAGTTCAGCTGCAGCAGACCATGAGTGGGCTAGCTAGCAGCTCATTGGTTCGCTCACAGAGAACTGCTTAAGCCTATGAGGAGACGCAGATGAACTCTCGGCCAATGAGAGTCTGACATGCTCTCATTGCGTCAGACCCCGCCGAAACGGGCGTGGTCAGAGAGTATATCTTGGCGTCCCAGGCTGTCAACTCTGGATTTTCATAGAATGAAGCGAGAACGCTAGTAGCACAAGCACGGCCAGGAACGCAATACTCGTTCCCTCATCTAGAGAGAACCGAGGTTACGTTAGGTAACCGATTCGTTCTCTTACGAGAGGTTCTCTCGTATTGCGTAAGCTAGCTCACACTACGGGAACACCTGGTCAACGCCGTGCGTGCTAAGCATCCACTACGAGTCCCAGGGGAGACCCCGGGGGGCCCTTATGAGTGGGAATAAATATATGTACATGTGACAAAGGCCAGCAGAGCGGGCCGGTGATTGTGTCGTACATAAGCACATGAAAGAGAGGGACAGAGCGAAACCGGTCTGTGTGAGTAACCCCCTATAGTGCAGCTTAACCAGAAGAGCTGTAACATACTCGACTGCTAGTAGTTTAGCCTGCAAGGCAGGAACTTCCATGTTGTAAAATCTGACAAAGGTGGAGGGGAAAGCCCATCCCGCTGCCACACAAATGTCGTGAATGGAAATTCCGCTGGACCATGCCCACGATGAGGCCATGCCTCTAGTGGAATGAGCCCTGACGCCCAGAGGACATGGCAGGTCTTTTGATGCGTATGCGGCTGCAATGGCATCAACTATCCATCTTGATAGAGTCTGTTTCGAGGCGGCCAACCCTTTGGTGCGCCCACCGAACGAAACGAAAAGCTGCTCGGATCGTCTGACCGGAGTAGTGCGGGTAATGTATAATCTCAGGGCCCTGACTGGACACAGGAGATTAGCGTCAGATTCGCTATCGGATGCAGGCAGAGTCGATAGGGAAATAACTTGTGCCCTGAACGGGGTACCAATAGCTTTTGGGACATAACCATGTCTAGGTTTGAGAACAACTAAGGAGTCATTGGGCCCAAACTCGAGACAGGAAGCGCTAGTGGACAGCGTGTGAAGGTCTCCCACACGTTTTACTGACGCGAGCGCGAGCAGAAAAACGGCTTTGAGCGAAAGGTATCTGAGGTCCACGGTGTTTAACGGTTCGAATGGGGGGGGGGGCTTTCATAGCTTCGAGAACTATGGAAAGGTCCCAAATCGGCACCGAAGGGGGGCGTGGGGGGTTCATCCTTCTAGCTCCCCTGAGGAAGCGGGTGACCAAGTCGTTTTTGCCCAGTGACTGGCCGCGCCGGGGTTTAACAAACGCTGCGACGGCTGCCACATACACATTGAGAGTGGACGGGGACCTGCCCTTGTCCAACATCTCCTGGAGAAAAACTAGCAAGGAAGGAACCTCGCATGACCGTGAGTCCAATTTTCTGTCGGTGCACCATTTAGAGAACACAGACCATTTAGACGCATAGAGCCTTCTAGTAGAAGCCGCTCTAGCCTGCATGATCGTGTTTAACACTCCCTCTGGCAAAGCAACGGGTAGTCGTTGATCACCCACGCATGTAGCACCCAGCGCTCTGGGTGGGGATGCCAGATCGTGCCGCGAGCTTGGGAGAGGAGATCTGCTCTGACTGGGATGGGCCACGGGGCTGTCTGTGACAACTGACTGAGCTCCGGGAACCAAGTCTGACCCTCCCAACGCGGGGCTATGAGGAGCACCGAGTGGCGTGTTTCCCTGATTCTCTGAAGCACCTGTGGTAGCAGAGAAACCGGAGGGAAAGCATAAAGCGGGCGGCTGGGCCAGGTCTGGGCTAGCGCGTCCACGCTCTTTGTGAAAAATATTGGGCAGTGGGTGTTCTCCTCTGAGGCGAAGAGGTCCACCTCTGCTCTGCCGAATATCCGCCATAGCTTTTGAACTGTACAAGTGTGCAGGGACCATTCCCCGGGGGGAATGGGGTTCCTGGACAGACTGTCTGGACCGTCGTTCAGATGGCCCGGCACGTGCGTCACTCTGAGCGAGAGCAGGTGACACTGAGACCAAACTAAGATGCGTTCTGTCAGCCGGAAGAGATTCCTGGATCTGACTCCGCCCTGACGGTTTAGATAGGAGACCACGGCTATATTGTCCGAACGGATCAGCACATGGTGACCATGAATGCGCGGGAGAATGCGCGGGAGAAAGCGCGTGAGCGCGTTCTCGACCGCCAACATCTCCAAACAGTTTATGTGGAGGAGAGTCTCTTGAGCTGACCAGGGGCCGAAGGCCGGTGAGCCCTCGCAGACCGCACCCCAACCCGTGTTGGATGCATCTGTCGAGATGACTTTTTGGCGAGAAAAGGTCCCCATGGAAACGCCACGCTGAAACCATTCTGCCACAGTCCATGGCTGCAGAGCTGTGATACAGGTCTGCGTTACCTTTATCAGCTGGCGGCCCGTGGTCCACGCACGGTGAGACACACGGCTCTTCAACCAGAACTGAAGTGGGCGCATGCGCAGTAACCCCAGCTGGAGCACTGCGGAGGCTGAGGCCATGTAACCCAACGCCTTCTGGAAAGTTTTCAGAGGTGTGAGTCTGTTCATCTGAAAAGATGCGGCGAGACGCTGAACACGGCGCGCGCGCTGTGTTGACAGACGAGCCGTCATCGTGACCGAGTCTAGCTCTATACCCAAGAAGGAGATAGTCTGACTGGGATGTAGTGCGCTCTTTGTCCAGTTGACAGAGAGGCCCAAAGCTTTCAGATGGTCGAGGAGAACTGTACGATGAGACAGTAGCTCTCTCTGTGATTGTGCCAAAATCAGCCAGTCGTCCAAATAGTTCAGTATTCGCAGCCCCTGACTCCGTAGGGGGGCGAGCACCGCATCCATGCACTTCGTGAACGTACGGGGTGCTAAGGATAGGCCAAACGGAAGGACAGTGTATTGATAAACCTGGCCTTCGAAGGCGAAACGTAAGAATGGCCTGTGAAGGGGATTTATCTGAATCTGAAAGTAAGCATCTTTCAGATCTAGTGAAATGAACCAGTGCCCCTGGCGCACGTGTGCGAGGAGTTTTCTGATCGTGAGCATTTTGAACGGTCTCTTCATGAGAACTTTGTTCAGAAATCTGAGGTCTAAGATTGGTCTGAGGCCGCTGTCCTTCTTGGGGACAAGGAAATAACGGCCGTAAAACCCGGACTCGCTCATAGACAGAGGAACTCTCTCTATAGCCCTTTTGCACAATAGTTTTGCTATCTCTGAACGGAGCAGCGTCACTGCTTCTGGGTTCACAGTAGTTTCTAGCCGCGCTCGAAAACGTGGAGGGCGACGGTGAAACTGTAAGCGATAGCCTAGCCTTATTGTGTTTAGCACCCACTGGGAAATTCCCGGAATAGCTTCCCACGCTTTGAAGCGTAACGCTAGGGGGTGAATGGCTACATGGTCCCCGTCGTTGCACATAGCGAGCAGAGGGGGGATGCGCACACGGGCTCGTGGGCGCGCTTATGCACTCTGAAACTCGAGCGGGTTGGAACCGCTTTATGAGAGTGGACTCTGTGTGAGACACGGGGACTGAAGTGCTTTGTGTATGAGTGAACACAGTGTTGTGGGCACATTTTCTACACAAGAGGCTTTTATGCTCATTTTGAGATTTCTCTGAGTCGCCGTGACAACGGCGTTTTCGCTCATGCAAGCGGGAAGGGAGACCGGCTTGGTAATGGCAGTGTACACTGCTGTAGTAGCCGCGTGAGCGGGGACTAACAGAGGGCGAAACTTTGACGGCGGTCCGGCCGCGGCGGGAGAGCGCCGTCTTTTTCTCAGCTGTGCTAGGCAGACTTCGAGTGATCAGGTTTCAGCGCGATCCGAGGCTGAGGCCCCCGGGGAGGCGGCGGTCTGTGGCGGCTGTCAGAGCGAGAATGAGGGCGGCCGCCCTGGCGTCGCTGAAAAGTCTGGCTGTGCTGAGCTGGGCGCTGGGGTGGGGCTCGTGCAGGAGGCTGGTCACGTGAGCGGCCTGCAGAGGAGCTAGCGCGACGAGGCAGAACGAGATTCATGGCCTGGGAAGCTTTCTGCACTTCGGAGAAACGGTCGATGATACCCGTGACGGCAGATCCGAAGAGACCGGATGGAGAGAGCGGGGCGTTGAGAAAGGCGGCGCGCTCAGAATCTCCCATGTCGGCGAGTGTGAGCCAAAGATGTCTTTCAGACACACAAATGGCGGCCATGCATTTCCCCAGGGCTTGCGAAGCAGATTTTGTAGCGCGAAGGGCAATGTCCGTGGCGCTCCTTAAATCCGCGACTGAGGGGGGATTTTTTCCGCTCTCGTCCCATTCACGAAGTAAATCGCCCTGTAGAATCTGAAGGACGGACATGGAGTGGAGTGCAGAGGCTGCTTGACCGGCGGCTGAGTAAGCGCTTGAAAGCTCGAAGTCGCTCTGCAGGCTTTAGAGGGAAGCACAGGTGATGAGCAACATCTTGTGGAAGGCGGGCATAAATGTGCGGCGACCAGGTCCTCTACAGGGGGAATGGAGAGATACCCCTTTTCTGCGGCTCCGTCCACAACGCGAAGCAGGGCGGAAGAGTCAGAGCGAGTTCTGGCAGAGAGCGGGGCATTCCAGGACTTCGTGAGTTCCGCGTGCAGTTCAGGCAGGAAGGGTGCGGCCCGTTTAGTGACGGGAGTCGAGCGCTGGCGGAAGTAGCTGCCGTCCATACGGTTGATGGTCTGCTCGGGGGAGCAGTCGAGTCCGGGCGTTCGACGGCCTGTGAGAGGAGGCGCACTAATTCCTCCTCGATTCCAGCGCGGGTCCCAGAGGATTCTCGGGCCGAGGAGGCGTGAGAACCGGACCATTCCTCACTGTCTGAAGCGAGAAGCGAACAAGTTTCCTTGATGTCCGCGGCGTCAACGGAGGTTACAGAGCGACCACTCGGCGGCAACTGTACATCCGGAAGTGGCGGAGAAGGAGAGCGGGAGGCGACAGGCTCCGGCGAGATGAACGCTTCTAGCTGGGGTTCCGGCGGCCTCTGAGAGCGGTGTTTCTTCTTCCGCGGCGAAGTCAGAGGTGGCGCGGAAGCAACTTTAGTGGCCTGAAGTCGAGCCCGCAGGGTCGACAACGGCATCTCCTTCCAGAGATCGCAGCCGCCATCGGCGAGGCCGAGCTCGGCGTGCTCCAATCCGAGGCAGAGAGCGCAGATGACGTGGCGGTCTCCAGTCTCGAGGAGAGCGCGGCAAGAACCGCAGGAGGATTTACGAGACATCTTTAAAAAGACGCTCAGCTCTTTTAGAAACACTATAATAAAGGAAGCTTTTGTAAAAAGGATACAAATCCGTCAGATGGTGCTAGCTCGCAGGACGGCTGAAGGTGGCGAAGACGGCCGGCTTCCTCAGTCTCCCAGATGCTCGCTAGAGTTGCCTTTTCAACGACGGCGGCTTCTCTCAGGATCAGCAGATGCTTGTAGCTCGCTGAAGAGATGAAAAATCAGAGTTGACAGCCTGGGACGCCAAGATATACTCTCTGACCACGCCCGTTTCGGCGGGCTCTGACGCAATGAGAGCATGTCAGACTCTCATTGGCCGAGAGTTCATCTGCGTCTCCTCATAGGCTTAAGCAGTTCTCTGTGAGCGAACCAATGAGCTGCTAGCTAGCCCGCTCATGGTCTGCTGCAGCTGAACTGCGTTGACAATGGATACAAAATTATAGGATAATTTTTGGCTTTAATTTCTCAGAAAAGATGAATCTTTCCCGTAGCGTAAGCTAGCTTACGCAATACGAGAGAACTACATTCATTTTCCCAAATGAGCATGTGTACAGGATGTGTGTTATACAGTACTTTAAGCCCACTGAACAGAATCCCAGTACCCCAGTAGGTGGTATGATAAGCATCTGTATATCTACAGTTAAAAATAAGATCAGCAAATAACTATTAGCTCCAAGAAGGTCACGGACAGCTCTTTGCATGTTCCAGTGAATATTTTCACTTTCAAACTGCTGAGAAGAATGTTTTCACAGTGTCCTATTAAAAGCTTACCCCCCTGCATTTGTCTTCGTACGTTTGCAACGAGTGTAAAATATTCTGGTTGACATTCAGACACATCCTGTTGTGGAGAGGCCACAAATATTTTTCCCTTAGACTATAGTCCAGGTATATGTAGGGCATACTGTACACATACTATCTGAAGGGATGTGATTTCACAGTGATGAACCACTGAAATTTTTAATCTTGTTTTATAACTTCCCTTTCCTCTGTGAGGAAATAAAACTAGCAGCTGCCAAACCTCTCCCTCTCATGGCTTCAAACACTGTGGATTAAGGTCCATTAGCACTGGCTTGCTGCCCCTACATGAGTCCAGCATTGCAATGAAACAGAGTTCTACTCGCTGCACTAAACCAAACACCATATTATAGCTGTTAGGATAAACAATCACATGAGGGTTTAATTTTACCAAACCAAATATTTGAGTAAATGTGAATCATTCCCAGCCTTTATTTGTTTGTTTGAGTCTTCTGTGATTAACTGACTGCACTGAATCTCTCACTAAACTTACTGTATCATTGCTACTGACCTCAGATAACAGTTTATCTCATCAATGAACACCAATGCAATCTCAACCAATATGACACAGCAGCACTGACTCAACCAATGACCAAATTTGGGGGCGGGGCTATCTGTTTGTTAGACCACTTGGTGTACTTGTTGTTAATGGCTACATTTTATGTTTAATGGTTCTTTATGAGACACTAATTTTTAACCATCTTTCCTTCTTTACCCTGTAGTTTCAAAAGTGTGTCCACCCTGTGACAACGAATTGAAAGCAGACACCATAATGGAGCACTACTGTGCCAGTGATTTTGGTAAGATATTAACTTTTATTAAGACATCACATTTGACAACTTAAATAACTGTGATCTCTTGTGATTGTGATCTCTTCATAATGGTCAAAAATTGTATTGAAAACATTTATGAGACAGCCAGCGGTTTGCTTGTATGGGAAAGCGGCCACTGTAATATTAAGGGTGAACATAAATGTGACATCATGAGAAAAAAAACGATACAATATGAGGTTGCTCTGCTATGCATCACATTAAATACTGTGCAAATATGTATATAGCAACTCAATGCATTTATATATTGATGTGTTTGTATGTGTAGACATGGGCATATATATATATATATATATATATATATATATATATATAGCATGTTTTGTGTTTTTATGTTTTTAGTGGGTGATGCCCAGATCTAGTTAGACTAATGTTGTACAAAACCAGCCTCGGGTAACTCAGTATCGATACTAAATACTGTAGACATGAAATAAACTGGCTCAGGAAACTTATTAAATGAAACTAAGAATGTACATTTTTCAATAATTCAATGTTAATATTTGTCATTCAGAGTTGACTTTACTTTTGTTAAACATCCCAGCGTGCTTTATCATTAAATTACAGAAGTAAAAATACAAATTTGACAAATGTATTAAAATATATGTTCAAATTAGAGAAGTTGAATGCAGTTTGAAAGATATCAAATTCCACATAAATAATATGCAAAAGACCACAAACATGCAGCAAAGTGACCTGTTTTCAATGCAAGTGTCACATACATGAGTTCATATGGAATTGACATCCAGTTTTAAATGGTGCTGGAGGAATCCTGTTCTAATAGTTTTGTATTTTTTATGGTTCGTATAAAAGTGATGTATTCTGACTAGAGGTCCATTGCTCTGTCAAATGTGAATCTCTAGAATGAGTGTCTGGCATTGAATAAAAGAGTTTCAAGGTTAAAAGTCATTTGAAAAGCCTTCCCTATAGAGGGCAGAGGATTATAGCACAGTAGAGTCACACATATGCCTGACTTATCTTTGGCTGTGAGGCCTGTTTCACTTGGATTTGCATGTATTTTCCTTGATAACTTTGACAGATGACACTAGAAAATATTGTTAGTAGTAGCTAGTGTATGTTCTAGGTTTTATACATTAAAGTCAGAAAATGAAGTGCAGACATCACAAAGAGAGTTCTTTTTTTTTAATCCTCTAGATACTCCACATACTGAAAGCATGATTCATGAAAGGATATTACCGCTTGATTAATTTCTTCTCCTGATCTCCATTTTACTGGTACCTTATCACATGACTTGTTGTTTGTTAACTAGTGCTGTACAGTTTATTGTGATAGTAAGTTTAATAGTGTGCTCTATTAATCTTAGTTGGATGTTACGGCCAGTTTCCACAATCTAACAGTAATCAGTGTATTCAACACATACTGGACAGCAGCACACATATCAAATGATTTAGGGTTTGTGCATGTGCAGATCGCTGCAGAGAAACCTCTCCATTAGAGTCTATTCACTGGCTCTGGATACAATTAATTTTAATATTTTATGTAGCACTAAGGAAATCCGTTGTTTTTAAGTTTGGTTTGGGGATTTTAAATGGCTTAGTTTTGTTTATATCTGATTTGTCATTCTCTTTTTTGAAGAACCTTTTGGGAACACAGTCATATGAGACTCTTCTGGGAGGGAATTAAAGCAAATAAGTTTTATGACAGACATTGGCTCAGACATTTCAGAATGATCAAACCAACATTTAAGATGCTGTGCGATGAAATTGATTCACTGGTTAGTCCAGTTATCCAATCACTTCCACTGCAAAGTCATGTGAGTTTTTTGTTGCGCATTGAGGGATTTATTCGGTAAATGTGTTGCCATCGTAGTTTATGCGAATGTCTTCTTGTCGGATTGAAAGGAATGTATCTGCCTCAATGGAGCGCATATGTTTTTTTAACGCACATTTATAGAATTCATGTGCATCTTGGCCTTTTCAAGCGTTTTTTCATGCAATATCCCGATTATGCTAATAAAAATAGGTGGATGGAAATATTGAATGATTTTTATTTCTTCTCTGGAAAACCAGAAAAATATATTTTAAAAAAATATGTGTCCATTGTGGTCAAAATCCACCCAACATTCTCCGAACATCATAATCTGGGTTCTGAAAAAGAAAGAAAGTCATACAGGTCAGGTTAAAAACAACATTTTAACAGAATTTTACATTTTGGGGTGAACGTCCCGGGTTACGTATGTAACCCTAGTTCCCCGAAGGGACGGACGCTGCGTGTAATCGCAGTGGGAACGCCCCCCAGTGTAACGCGTCTGAAGCATGAATGAAATCAGTCAATGGAGCATCACAGCGAGTGACGTCACCGACCAGGAAGCTATAAATATCCCCTGAATACACAAGCCGCCAGCTTCTAATGTTACTGAAGCAAGCGATCCAAGGGGATGCCGGGAGTATGGCAGGACACGCAGCGTCCGTCCCTTCGGGGAACTAGGGTTACATACGTAACCCGGGACGTTCCCCTTCAGGGACTACCGCTGCGTGTAATCGCAGTGGGAATACAATACCCACATCCCCATACGACCAAATCCCCATCGTGTGTCATTAGGAGACACAAACCGACGAGAGAACCTGAGCCCCGGGAGTGGAGCTAATATCAAGGGAATAGAATCTAACGAAAGTGTGCGGTGAGGACCAGCCTGCCGCATCACAAACGTCCTGAAGAGAAGCTCCTGAAAGAAGAGCTGTAGAGGCAGCCATACTCCTGGTGGAATGAGCCCTTACAGCCAAAGGTGAAGGCTGATGGGCCGAACCGTAAGCAAGCGAGATGGCCTCGACCACCCAGTTGCTCATCCTTTGCTTAGATGCCGGTCACCCCTTCTTAGGTGACCCAAAACAGACAAACAATTGCTCAGATTTCCTCCACAGGGCAGCTCTGTGGAGATACGCATCTAAAGCCCTAACGGGACACAGCAAATTAAGCTTCTCCTGATCTGACGTCAAAAAAGGCGGAGGACAGAAAGCCTGCAGTACTATAGGTCTAACAGAAGTGGTTGGTACCTTAGGAAGATACCCTGGTCTCGGACAGAGAAAAGCCTTTACCATACCAGGAGCAAATTCCAGGCACGAGGGAGCCACCGAAAGTGCTTGAATATCTCCAATTCTTTTTAGAGATGAGATAGCGAGAAGAAGGATAGTCTTTAGTGTAAGGAACTTTTCCAAAACTTCCTTGATGGGCTCAAAAGGAGCTAAGGAGATACCTTTTAAGACGATGGCCAGATCCCAAGCTGGTACCCCAGTGTGAACTGCAGGCCTCAGCCTCAAGGTGCCACGAAGGAAGCGAGATATAATTGGGTGTCTCCCGAGAGAACCTCCGCTTGAAGGGGTGTGGTAAGCAGCTAAGGCCGCCACATACACCTTCAGTGTGGAGTGGGATAACCCTGTGGAGAGACGGTCCTGCAGGAAATCCAGCACTGTACCAACCGGGCAGTTAACTGGGTCCTGCTGGCGCTCTCCACACCAAGAGGTGAAAAGTGTCCACCTCGCGGCATATAACTTCCTCGTAGCGGGAGCTCTGGATTGGAGGATGGTCTCAACGACCTCAGTCGAGAGACCAGAATCTATGAGCTGGGCCCCCTCAGAGGCTAAGCCCACAGCCTCCATAGTTCTGGGCGGGGGTGAAGTATCGACCCACTCGCCTGAGAGAGTAGATCTCTCCTGATCGGTATCTCTAGGGGAGAGCCGTCGAGGAGAGACACTAGGTCCGCAAATAATACTCGGGCCGGCCAGAACGGGGCTATTAGCAGAAGACTGAGCCCGTCCCGGCGAACCCTCTCCAGAACTCCCGGGAGCAGAGCGATCGACCTCGGCCACGGATGTACCATCGCGTCCAACCCCAGTGGGGCTGGCAGGCTGAGAGAGAACCACAGTGGACAGTGTGATGTCTCTCGGGAAGCAAATAGGTCTACCTAGGCACGACCGAAATGTTCCCAAAGGAGCTCCACCACCTCGGGGTGAAGACTCCATTCCCCGGGCCTCGGCCCCTGCCTCGACAGAATGTCTGCCCCCTGATTTAAATACCCCGGGAGATAAATAGCTCTCAGAGAAAGAAATCTCCCCTGGGACCATAGGAGAATCTGACGTGCCAGTTTGTAAAGTGGGCGAGAACGCAGACCCCCCTGATGGTTGATATAAGAGACCACCGATGTGTTGTCTGTTCAGACAAGAACATGGTGGTCCCTTAGGTCTGGGAGGAAGTGTTTCAGAGCCTGAAACACTGCCAACATCTCTAGACAATTTATGTGCCATAGACGGTGATGGTCCTCCCACAGACCCTGAGCTGGGCGACCACTCATGATCG
The DNA here is from genome assembly GCA_030578255.1 of Tiaroga cobitis. Lineage (NCBI taxonomy): Eukaryota > Metazoa > Chordata > Actinopteri > Cypriniformes > Leuciscidae > Tiaroga > Tiaroga cobitis. The sequence goes on from CM060603.1 coordinate 17,185,386, forward strand.
CCCCCCACCCCGTGAGAGAGGCATCTGTCGTTAGCATAACACGACGACAAGGAGCTCCCAACACAGGGCCTTGGGACAGAAACCGAGGATCTTTCCACATAACCAGGGCGCGATGACACCGTCGCGAACTCATGATCATGAGAAGCGGATTTCCCCTCGGGGAGAATCCCCTGGTTCTGAGCCACCACTGTAACGGTCTCATGTGCAGGAGGCCAAAAGGTATCACGATGGACGCAGCTGCCATGAGACCTAACAGGCTCTGGAACTGTTTTACAGTGGATGACTGGCCTAGCTTGACCTGATCTACTGCGGCGAGAATCGAAGCAACACGAGCAGGTGACAACTGTGCCTGCATCATCGTCGAATCCCACACTACACCAAGAAAAGTGGTTCTCTGTAATGGAGAAAGAACACTCTTCTTGGCGTTGAGCCTCAACCCCAACCTCTTGATGTGAGCAAGAACGACATCTCGATGCCGAACCGCCTGTTGTTCTGATTGAGCTAGAATTAACCAATCGTCTATATAGTTCAGAATACGGATGCCCTGCAGCCTCAGCGGGGCTATAGCCTCATCCATACACTTCGTGAAGGTGCGGGGTGACAGTGCTAGGCCAAACGGAAGAACCCGATATTGGTACGCTTCGCCCCCGAAAGCGAACCTCAGGAACTTCCTTTGTTGAGGGAGGATGGATACATGGAAGTAAGCGTCCTTTAGATCTATCGTGACAAACCAGTCCTCAGATCTGATTTGTGACACGATCTGCTTGAGAGTGAGCATCTTGAATTTGAGCTTCCCTACAGTGCGATTTAAGAGACGCAGATCTAGAATGGGACGCAGCCCTCCATCTTTTTTCGGAACTATGAAGTACCGGCTGTAGTATCCTAACTCCCTGCTGGGTGGAGGAACCCGTTCTATAGCCCCTTTTTGCAGAGTTTTTACCTCCTGTTCTAATACCAGAGCCTCTGAACCGAGGTGGACGCGTTCTGAACTGAATAGCGTACCCGTTCTTTATAATATTCAGGACCCACTGAGAAACATTGGGAAGCATTTCCCATTCCGCCAGGAACTCTACTAAGGGAACCAGCCTCTCGAGGCTGGCCTCTGGATGAACATCCCGAGTGACAGACACAGCGCCCTGTAACATACTGGCAGGAAACAGCTGGTCTGAGCACTCCACAACCCTCCGCGGAGGGGGCGAACGTCCCTCGGGAAATCGCTCGCCGAGTCTCTCTACGCCCTGTATAGGCAGGGTTAGTAGAACAGACCCCTGAGGGCATCGAGAAAGACAGGGCACCGTGTTTTTGAGCAGCGAACTCAAGTCTTTCCCGATGGGGACCACCCTCAGAGTCCTGACGTTCAGCCTGTCAGGACTTTTTCGGCGCGGCCTTCCTGGCGACAATGACTGTCCTCAGATCAGTCCCGCCCCGAGAAAGCCGCACCGGAGAGCGCCCCGCCTCGTCCCTCCAGTTTCTCTGTGGGGGGGCACGAGACGCGACACTCCGCTTCTGCTGTGCTCTTTTAGATGACGAACTCGACGGCTGGGACTGCCCTCGCTTAGCAGCCCCAGTGACACGCACTTTGAGAGGGATAAACTTATGAAAAGCAGCCGCCTGTTTTTCTCTTCCTGGAACCTCTCACTGACAGAGTGAAGAGCGTCACCGAAGAGGCCCGCAGGCGAAACGGGAGCATTTAAAAGGAGAGATTTATCTTTTTCTTTCATAGAAGTTTGACTCAACCATAAATGCCTTTCTGTGGCCACCATGGCTGCCATAGACCGGCCGATAGATTTAGCTGTCTCCCTGGTGGCCCGGAGAGTGAGATCAGCAGTCTGCCTGAGCTCATTAATCGTATCTGCCGAAATTTCTCCCCCCTCACACACATCTTTAAGCAGGTCGGCCTGATAAGCCTTCATAATGGCCATTGTATGCAAACATGCAGCCGCCTGCCCAGCCGCCGAGTAAGCCTTCCCCACCAGCACAGAAGTATTTTTTAGTGGTCTAGAAGGAAGAGCCGGTGCTTTAAGCGAAGATGCCGAGGCAGGAGAGAGATAGCTCGTGAGCGTCTCCTCCGCCTTTGGCATCTTCACATATCCAGCAGACTTTGCACCAAAAATATTACCATATGCATTGGTTTGATTAGTATATATTCTGCTTGAAACCGGTCTAACCCAGGTCTTTGAAACCTCAGCATGAAGATCTGGGAAGAACGGTAAGCACCGGCGAGAAGGCTGAGGACGTGCAGACAGAAATCTATCATCTATTTTGCTTTTATTTCTAGATTCCTGTCTATCAGTTGTCTCTCCTCAAAGAACGATCGCCACGAGCGCAGAGTTCTCAGAGGAAAGCGCTCGCAATGCTCACAATCGACTCACAAGCCGACTGGGCATGCTGCACTCCCAAACAAGCCACACATAGCTCGTGTGAACACACTTTCTATACTGCTCGCTCATTTTGTTTTTATATATATATTAGGGCCGGGACTCGATTAAAAAAATTAATCTAATTAATTAGAGGCTTTGTAATTAATTAATCGAAATTAATCGCATTTTAATTGCATAAATATTTGAACTGAGAACAGTGAGAAGTAATTTTTTTCACATGGATTTTTAGTATACCATTGAATAATGACTGAATACATAAGCTTAAGCAACAAAATATTGTTTATTTTTGTTCAACCAAGTCCAGCAGACCAGTGTTTTTTGCCATTAAGTGTAGCAATAGCATATTGCTACACTACACTAATAGCAATAGCGAATTCCTTGTTGCATAGCTTGCACACAACCATGCTCTTATCGACGCTTCCATCCGTTCGTTTTTGTAACAAAATTTCCCATTCACCGGCCAACCAAAGCGATCTCGTCAGCTTCTTCGTCATGAACGCTAGTTGGTGCGCCAGTATAATCGGTCCGCCGAAACTCATCCAGTGAGAAACGTTCCGCGGTGCAAAAATAAGTGCGATTAAAAATAATTTTTTGTGTAATTAATTAACGCGTTAAAGTCTGTAGTTAATTAATCTTAATTAACGCGTTAAAGTCCCGGCCCTAATATATATATATATATATAGTGAAAAACTCCTGACAGAATCAGACAAACACAATCGAAAGATTTCAGACACACACAGAGCGCTGCTGAAGTAACAGAAGCTGGCGGCTTGTGTATTCAGGGGATATTTATAGCTTCCTGGTCGGTGACGTCACTCGCTGTGACGCTCCATTGACTGATTTCATTCATGCTTCAGACGCGTTACGCTGGGGGGCGTTCCCACTGCGATAACACGCAGCGGTAGTCCCTGAAGGGGAACTGTCTCTTGAAGGTCAGTCCAAAGTAATTTTTTTTCCAGTTCAGGAAATCGACTCGGGTTACGACTGTAACCCTTGTTCCCTGAGAAAGCGAACGAGAACTGCGTCGATATGACACTTTGGGTAACCGCCCCTTAGCGTATTGCGTCTGAAGTATGAATGAAACTAGTCCAATCCTATTTGTGTTGCGTGATGATGTAGAGTGTGACGGCACACCTGGAAGCTAAAAAGGGACGCCGTCACACAACAGCGTTAGCTTCGCGATGAAGCAAGTAGCTCCCAGACAGGAGGAGGCATGGCGGAGGGACGCAGTTCTCGGTCCCTTTCTCAGTGAACAAGGGTTACAGTCGTAACCCGGGACGTTCCCTTTCAAGGGAACTCGAACTGCGTCAATATGACACTTTGGGGAACGAGTACCCACTATGCCACAATGACACCTGCCTATCCCAGTGTGAAGCTGTCTCAGGCACAACTAGGACAAGATCACTCGTGCACAAGGAGGTCGATGGGAGGTCAAAACTATAAAATCTTGTGAATGTGTGCGGAGTGGCCCAGCCAGCCGCATCACATATCTCATGAATTGGTACCCCTGAAATGAGGGCTCTATAGGACACCAGGCCTCTGGTAGAGTGAGTCCTCACAGCCAAAGGTGAAGGCAAACGGCGCACCTGATAGGTCAGGGAAATAGCCTGAACATTCCAGTTACTGATCGTCTGCTTGGATGCGGGAAGCCCCTTCCTGGGCGACCCGAAACACACTAGCAACTGGTCTGCCTTTCTCCAGTGAGAAGATCTCTGAACATATATGTCAAGTGCTCTAACAGGGCAGAACAGATGAAGACTACCCTCCTCCGCCGTCACATGAGGTGGGGGATGAAATGCCTGTAGAACTGTCGACCTCACTAAATTAGACGCCACCTTCGGGACGTCGCCTGGTCTAGGGTGCAAGATGGCCTTAACTCTCCCAGGCACTGAGGAGATATGGAGAGGGCCTGGAGATCTCCTACTCTCTTAAGAGAAGTAATGGCAAGGAAAAAGACCACCTTAAGCGACAGGTTCTTAGCCTCAGCCAACTCCAGTGGTTCGAAGGGGGCCTTAACCAACCCTTCGAGAACCACTGCCAGGCCCCATGTGGGAACTCTGGTCTGAGTTGCAGGCCCCACGGAGGAAATGTATGACCAGCTGATGTCTTCCCAGAGGCCCATCACTCAGAGGAGTGTGGAAACCCGCAATGGCAGCCACATACACCTTGTAGTGTAGATGGTGTAAGACCAGCAGAGAAGCGATCTTGGAGGAACTCCAACACTGAAGCCATCGGGCAGTTAACTGGGTCCACCTCACTCTCTCTACACCAAACGGTGAAAACATTCCATTTTAGGCCGTACAATTTCCTCGTGGAGGGAGCTCTAGAGCTGAGTATGGTCTCTACTACTCCAGCCGACAGGGCAACCTCTAGGTACTGTGCCCCCTCAGGGGCCAGACCCAAAGCTTCCTCAGCTCTGGGCGAGGGTGGAATATTGAGCCCTCTGCTTATGTCAGCAGGTCCCTCCTGATGGGAATCTCCCATGGAGGGCCATCCAGGAGCGATATTATATCTGAGAACCATACTCGGGCCGGCCACAACGGGGCTACTAACAGTAGGCTGGCCCCGTCGCGATGGACCCTCTCTAGAACTCCTGGGAGCAGAGCGACAGGGGTAAATGCGTACAGATGCAGCCTCGGCCTTGTCTGCACCATGGCATCCAACCCCAGCAGGGCTGGATGTGTGAGGGAGAACCACAGTGGACAGTGTGTCGCAAACAGATCCACTTCCACTAAGCCGAACCTCTTGCATATCAAATTCACCATGTCCGGGTGAAGTCTCTGCACTGAGAGACAACAGTTTCCCTTGGGACCAGAGGAGAATCTGATGCGCCAGTGTGCATAGAGGGTGCAATCTCAGACCCCCTTGATGGTTTAAATAGGACACAACTGACATGTTGTCTGTTCTCACAAGGATGTGGTGACCTTTGAGGTCTGGGAGGAAGCTCCTCAGAGCCCAGAAGACCGCCAACATCTCTAGGCAGTTTATGTGCCAGGAAGAATGCTGGTCCTGCCACAGACATCTTGTAAAGCGGCCGTTCGTGACCGTGGCCCAGCCCGTGAGGGATGCATCTGTCGAAACGGCTTTCTGGCGACATGACGCTCCCAACCCAAGCCCTTGGAACAGAAACCAAGGTTTCTTCCACATTAATAGGTAACGAAGGCATCTGCATGTAACCCTTATTATGCGGAATGGTTTTCCCTCGAAGAAAAGGGTATCGAAGGGTATCACGGTGGACGCTGCTGCCATGAGCCCTAACACTCTCTTAAAATGTTTCACAGTGATGGCTTGGTCTAGCTTTATCCTGGTCACCGTTGCCAGGATGGACTCGATCCGTGCCAACATGCTATTTTTTGTGTTGAGTTTCAACCCCAAGCTCTGAATATGGCCAAGGACGACATCTCGATGCCGAACTGCCAGATATCGAGACTGGGCCAGAATGAGCCAGTCGTCTATGTAGTTTAGCACATGGATGCCCTGGAGCCTCAGCGGGGCCAGAGCTGCATCCATGCACTTGGTGAATGTTCGAGGGGAGAGTGCTAGGCCGAATGGAAGAACCCGATACTGGTATGCTTTGCACCCAAAAGCGAACCTCAGGAACTTCCTGTGAGAGGGAAGGATGGAGACGTGGAAGTATGCGTCCTTCAGATCTATCGTGACAAACCAGTCCTCGGACCTGATTTGCTTCATGATAATGGGAGTGCTGAGCATCTTGAACCTGAACCTCCTCAGAGACCGATTCAGATGCCTTGGATCTAGAATAGGACGCAACCCTCCATCCTTCTTTGGAACTATGAAGTACCGGCTGTAGAAGCCAGACTCCCTGTCTGGTGGAGGAACATACTCTATGGCCTCCTTTGCCAGCAGCGAGTGAACTTTCTGTTCTAACACTCGACCCTGCTCTTGGTCCACTGCAGTCCAAACCACCCTATTGAACTTCGGTGGGCGAACATGGAACTGCAGTCTGTACCCCTTCTCTACAGTGCACAGGACCCATGGCGATATATTGGAGAGGCTTTGCCATGCCTCGGCAGAATTCACCAAGGGAACCCTCGGGGCTGGTGTCGAGTGTTTTGTGAAAGCCCTTGACGATACCCTGAAGCGGAGGACAGGCAGGGAATAATCGAAAACGACTCTCGTTTTGCAGACGTGAACGCTGCCAGACCACAAGCCTGTGGGGTGGACAGAGCAGCGTGCGTTTGCTGGAAACTGATGTGTCCCGAGGTGCCATTGGCAGCGGGATACTGACACCAGTTTACTAAGGGCCCAACAAGAGAGGGGACCTTGATCGCTCTCTCTCGGCCCTCAGAGGTCCCATAGCAATTAGGACCTCTTTCCCTTTGCATTCCTGAGCTGGAGGACAGTTCTTAAATCCGCTTTCTCAGGAGGCTGCGGGTGGGAGCACTCCAAACTCTTTGAGGGGGAGCTCTAGATGCGACACTCTCCTTTTGGCCCTGCCGGTATGAGGAGCTTGATGACGGCTGAGGCTGCCCACCGGCGGCAGCCTTCCTGGACCTTGAGCGGCGAGGGATATATTGCCTGCAAGCTGCGCTCTGTTTCTTTGCTTCCTGGAACCTGTTGACGGCCATATTAACCGCGTCGCGAACCGCGGCCAAAAGTAGAAAAGAACAGCAAGTCTGGAAAGAACAGTAAAGGCCGGCGTGGAGGCTGTGATCTGTTCTGCAGAAAGGGCTCATCAAGCTTACTTGCAGACCACGCTTCTTGTCTCTCTTGCGGCCAACTAATATTCAACTTGGCCACAGCATGCATCACAACCTCTACAAGCTCCTCATATTTTACAGGTGCAGATTGAGATGGCACAATATGTGGCAACTGTTCATTAAAATCCGCTTCTACGACGCTGAGTACGTCTAATTCCTCAGAATCAGAGAGCTGCAGCATGGGATCCTCGACCCGAGCGGAAGAAGCCGTAGGGCGGGCTTCCGCACAGGGAAGGAGGGGATCCGAGCTGTCAGACGAGGATCGAGAAAGTGTCGAAGCAGTCTAGATCGCGTCTGCTAGCTCTCTCTGTGAGCCCCACGATCTGAGCTGCCATGCCACCTCGGCGGAAGCGGTACCCGAACCGCGGGGAGCGGGAGCCTGGCCGGCTTCATCAAATATAGCCAGGCGGGACTTGGGAGCGCAGTACTCTGATGGGTAGTTCTTCACAGTGGCCGCAAGCAGCCCCCTCGAGGGCTGCCCGGGCGTGCTGCGCTCCCAAACAGTAAACACACATCTCGTGTGTGTCCCCACCATTAACCCTCTGGGGACCAGAAACGCGCCGGCGCGTTTTGCTCGTTTTTTTCACATAGCAGAAAAATAGACTTAAAGTACTACCATAACTTCTGTTCATATAGAGTTAAGAAATATGAGAAAATAATCTGTTAAATGTCTACTTTTTTATGTGCCCACATACAATCGAAATAAAATATTGTGCTTTTGTAAAATAAAGAATATAAACAGGGTGTGCGTTCTGCCTCTCAGTCACCGTGAACTTTTTTCCTGGAGCACGTCTCTAATCTTCAACAAAACTCAGCAAATACTATTCACCCAGACATGAGCAATATATCTTTTAAATCATTTGAGTTTGTACTTTTAAATGATCCGATTCAAAACTAAAATAAATATTCTCCGTTTGTGTAATCTATATAAAAAGAGAGACGTGTCACCCATTCTAATTATCTTTCTCTCAGCTCATTATCTCCGGTAATGTGATACGCCCACGGAGAGCACGCGCTATTCAAACGCAAATACGTGAAGCACCACATTGAGAAGTGTTAACGCCCATAAACTCTGAAAACACACTATATTTTTTAGTCAGATTAATCTACTGTCATCTTGAGCGGCTATGAGGAACAATCCTGGGACATTTACCTACCTCAGAACAAGTGCTGGTTTATTTTCACCACGAGGAGGAGCAACAGATTCAGCTGAGAAGTGTGTAAGTGTTTTATGCTTGTGCTTTGTTCTAATCGCGATATAGCATAACGTTAGTGTCTGTAAACGGAAAAATAGCATACTGTTTAAATGTGAATCATGTTTCTGTGTGTGTGTGTGTGTGTGTGTGTGTGTGTGTGTGTGTGTGTGTGTGTGTGTGTGTGTGTGTGAATGAATGAATGAATGAACGCACAGATACGCACTGTTATAGACGAAATAAAAGACATTTTGTTGACTAGCTTTGCATAGAGTATAAAGTTTTTACTCTAAAATAGACATCAAATAAGCTTTGTTAGGAGTTTCTGCTCATATGTTAAATATATAGTATGTTTTGTCAATAAACTAATCAACTAAGATGTTATAGTCTAGTGTTTGTTCCAATCCAAGCTAAATCAAAATAATGAATCCTCAACTTTGAAATATGTATGATCAAACTAAGACATTTATGGAAAAGACAATTTTCTTTTCAAGATTTTTCCAACTCTAACTTTGAACTGAAATAAATCCTTGTCTATATGGTGAAGGGTGTGTGATAGATGTGTCCAGACGTATGCACCCTGTATTTTAAAGAAGAACATTTAATTATTTGTGATAAATTTTTCATTCACAAAGAATTCAAGGACATTATTCATGTCCCTAAAGGTTGGAGTTTTCCTCATTTTTTTAATTAAGGCATTACGATTTTTTATTCCTCTTTTTAGTCAACTTTAGCATGGGTGTGTTCACTTATTCTAAGCAGTGTGTGTGTGTGTGTGTTGTAAATAAATCCAAACAATCTAAAAGCCATTCTTTTTTAAATCTCCTCATTCTTTCTGCAAGGCTCTTCATAATGATATGGCCTGATAGCACCTAATAGGGCCATTATGGGAGGGTCTTTGTCTTTCTCAGGTGTGAAATGGATACATATTAATGAGAGATCAAGCCGCCTCGCATAAAGCTTTCTCAAACAAAACACGTCATACACATTCTAAAACACTTTATTGACTTATCTGAATGAGTAGTCAGGATGTTTCTCACATAGTTTTGGAGCAAATATTCTAGACTATGTGATACAATTCAAAAGTCTTGTGAAGAAATAATCAATATGTGTTTTGTGGCCTTATTTCAGAAACTTTTATTTTTAGTTTTTTCAATAACCACGCATAAATAATATTCTCTCAAAAATACAAACATGTACATGCATGTTGCTAACAAATTATGGTAGCCCCGTGTGTGCTATATAGAGTGAATTTACACCTTTGCCATTAACATGTTTATAAATAACTGAAAAAAGCACAAATGTCAGTGCATGTCAAAACATCCCAAGGGCCCCAAAAAACCTTTGGTCCCCAGAGGGTTAATATAACGGAGGCAGGGGTGCACACACTGATGAAACTGCTTGCCATCTCTTTTGTTTTTGATATAATATACAAGACAAACAACACCAAATAGATGTTTCACACATCAGAGAGCGCTTGCTGAAGAGCGAGAGATAACTCAAACACTCTACGTCATCACGCAACACCAATAGGATTGGACTAGTTTCATTCATACTTCAGACGTGTTATGCTAAGAAGGGTTCCCCAAAGTGTCAAATCGACGCTGTTCGAGTTCCCTCGAAAGGGAACATTTCATTGGAAGAAAATTAAAGTACAAAAAAAGGCCAAATACACAATATACCATTTTATTAGTATTGTTTTTATTTTTATTTTTTTTAAATATTCTTTCCAATTTTCAGCATCAGTGTTGGCAAAAACTCTTTTCATTTTACAGGATTAAAGACAGATAAAAGAAAAACAAAAAAACTATTTGATATCATGGGTTTTGACTCACTTTTTTCCTCCTTCTAATTGTGATTTTGAGCAGCCTGAATGATCTTTAATCACCATTATATAAGAATGGCCGATTAGGTTAAAGTTCAGCAATAGAGACTATTTTCTTTAAAGACTCATCATAGCTCTGCAGTTTGAAGTTTTGAGTTTAACATAATCCAACAATAATCACAGCATTACCATGGACTGGTTAATTATATAAACTGTCTATATTTCAGAATTACTTCAGTGTGTATGTTGGTTTGCCATATTAATAGTTTTCACTGGATAGGCTAAAAAGTTGATGCAGTTCAATTATAAAATAGAGTAGAAATTATTGTAAAATCATAATGTGCATTGTTGTTTTAGATGCTACTTGCCATTCAGAATATTTTAAACACAACATTCTTTATTGATAAAATCTCCCAAAGCCTTATGGACATATACGTTTTGGTTTCAGAATTATTGAAAGAAGGCTGCAAATACTCAGGGCGACACTTTTCCTCATTGCTTTACTTCATCTGCTGTCAGACCTACTGCCAGCAATTTAAAGCAGCTTTTGTGGTTTCGGCTTGTCACCACGATATTGCCCAGGCGTGTTCACTCCTCACAGGCATTATGGGTCATGAGCGATCACCTGAATCAGAGAGAAAAAACCCATGTGTAGCTTAGCTGTATGGTTTTGTAGTTTTGCAAAATCACTTAAAATATATTAAATCTATCTGATATGTAAAGTGAGACAATGCCATTCGAAAGCTGATTTCCCAAAAAAGTGTAAATAAACACTGTGGCTCTGGGAGCCTTCAAAATTGCGTACTGACACAGTAACAGTACTATATTTTAAGCAACAAGACTTCACATGAACTTAAACGAGGTACCCACACCATCATTTAGAAATAATTTATAAACTTGGCACTTTTGACTTGGACCACTAAGCAACCACCAAGCAATGCTCTATCAACCATCCTAAACACCCAGACAACTACCCACAATATGTCTGCAACCATATTGCATTGGCCTAGCTACCACATTCAGTAAATTAAATACTTCTTATAATTGTGGCATACTCACATTTTCTTCCGATCTTTCCTTCCCTCATTCTCTCAGATTGAGTATTGGCCTCTTCAGTTTTCAGTGACTGTGGGATTACACATTCATCATACACACTCTTTTTAATTGGATTTTTTTTTCTGATATTTAATTCTTCCAGTAAGAAATCTTATAGGATCTCAATTAATATTTATGCCAACACCGAATATCTCCATGCAAGTGAACTGAAACGGTTATCAGTGAAACCATTTAAACATACATTCCTGCCCTTCCAGAGATGCATGAATGTTTATGATAGTAGACAAGGAAGCTAGCTCACACTGAAGATGCAGGGCATATGTTGTCACTGATTAATGTGCTCTCAGCACGTTTGGATAAGTTTCATTGCATCAATTACAGATTTTACTCGCTACTTTCAAGTTTTCAAATGTAACTTAGAAACAAGAGAACATGGGAATGTGGGAACTTTGACAGTCAAGTGAGTTTATTTTTTTTTTTAAGCAGGCTTGCTTCTTTATGGTTTCTAAAGGATCTGGTCCAAACATAAATTCTGGAGATGGAAGCTGGAATTTCTGTACAAGACAAGAACAGTGCAGATTCAGGAAAAAAAATGTGTTAGTGGTGAAATTTAGCCATGCACCACCAAAAAAACACGATAATGTAATGGCTATGATATATATATATATATATATATATATATATATATATATATATATATATATATATATATATATATATATATATATATATATATATATATATATATATATATATATATCATAGCCATTACATTATCGTGTTTTTTTGGTATATATATATATATGGCATTTCCTAAGCATGCATAATGTTTATATGAGAATAATTATGAATAATTTAATTAATTTGAGTATCCTGTTTATCAAATAATTTGATTTCTGTTTTAATCATTTGACAGCCTTAATACAGAAAGTAAAAAAAAAATGACATGACATTTTTAAAGAATTTAATAATTTGTATAAATATAAAATTATATACAAAAAAAAAAAAAAAAAAAAAACTGATGAGAAAAGCCACAACCATAAAAGTGTGGCGAAGAGTATCCAGGAGTCAAATAGACCCGGCATTCTGTTATTAAAAAATATTTATACCATGGTCTGGGTGAATACTCGATTCTGATTGGCTGCAGGGTGTCCGTTAAAAAGTGATAGAGGACACCTAGTAAAGTAGTTCTGGTGAAACTGACTGTTTACCATTCGAAATTAATAAATAAATTAATACAACAGCTGTGAGTAACCAAAGCAACAGGCAGGCAAAGTATCCGTTAACAATTTGCTCTATCAAAACAAACATCTAACGTTAGTTAGATATTACATAGCCTACTAATACAACAATGAGCGACTTCGTTCTCTTACGAGAGTATCTCTCGTACTGCTTAATATCTTACGCTATGGGGAAAACCTCTTTTCCACGAGATATTGAAGACAAAAAATTATCCTTAATTTTGTATTAATGTAAAACGCTGTGCAGCAGCATGCAGACATAGGCAAGGCGGCTTGCGCGCCTATTGGCTGTCCTGCGGCAACAGCAGCAGCCTATCGAGAGAGGCGCTGCGTGACACCACATCCAATGGGGGCAATTCGCGCCCATTTCGTCACGTCCCGCCAGAAAGGGCGTGGTCTCGCCCTATAAATATAGCTCGATTAGGCTGGTACAACTGATTCCCATCTCTTCAGAGAAGCTCACGCATCGCTGGATCCGGAGTGAGAAGCCTGAAAGCCTGACTGAAAGCCTTCTGCGGGACGAGCCCTCGAGCCTGAAGTCGCTGGCCTTCACCTCGCCGCCTTCAGTCGCCGTACCTGCTACGCTTTCGGCGTTATATCCTTTTTCACTGCTAAAAGTGTGTGTTCGCCGCTGCGACTCACACTCTCTGTTTACTCTCCTAAAAGAGCTGCGTCTTTTTCAAGATGCAAAAATCCTGCGGCTCGTGCCGAACCACACTCAGCGACGGGGACCGTCATGTCATCTGCGTTTCCTGCCTGGGTGAGGATCACGCGGCTCTCGCTCTCGTCGACGGCGGATGCCCTCACTGTAAGCTGATGCCTATGGTGACTCTGAGGACCCGCCTGGCATCCTTTTCAGAGCCTGCACTTCAGCCCACTGTAGCGCCGCGCCGTAAAAAGCGCCGTGTTCAGCGCGGCCGCGAGCCTTCCCCTGCCCGCCAAAGCTCGCCGGTTCGTCCGCCAGCTTCGCCGGCATCGCTCGAGTCACTCACCGACGGACAGCGGCTGCCGTCCCTCAAGCCGTCGACAACCTCGGCCTCGACTGGGAGGCGCCCGCGCGCAACTGGCTGGATGGAACTGACTGTCCAGAAACAATGTCCCAGCAGGGGAATGGTCGCTGCACCCGCAGACGATCCAACTGCTGTGGGAGACATTCGGCAAAGCGCAGGTGGACCTGTTCGCGTCCCACGAGAACGCTCACTGTCTGAAATATTTCTCCAAGAGCAAGGACGCGCTGGCCCACGTATGGCCCCGCTGTCCCCTCTATGCTTTTCCCCCTGTCTCGCTCCTGCCTCAAGTACTGGAACGAATCAGGGAAAACAGTCTGGTTCCCAGTCCTGATGCGGCTGACCGGCACTGCCCCGTGGCCAATACCGTTGAGGAAAGACCTCCTCTCTCAGGCCAAGGGCTCGATTTGGCATCCTCGCCCGCAACTATGGTCCCTACATGCATGGGCCATCAACGGGTACCCGCTAACCTCCCGGAGGGAGTGTTAAACACGATCACGCAGGCGAGGGCCCTGTCTACTATACGGCTTTACTCCTCGAAATGGTCTGTGTTCTCTACTTGGTGTCAAGCTCAGGGCTTTTCATCTGTAGACTGCAGGGTCACGGAAGTACTCTCCTTCCTTCAAGAGCTGCTGGATAAGGGCAGGACCCCATCCACGCTCAAAGTGTACGTGGCGGCCATAGCAGCGTTTACAAAACCTGTGTCTGCCCAGTCACTGGGGAAAAACGACCTGGTCGTGCTATTTCTCTAGGGAGCTCGGAGGCTGAACCCCCCAGACCTCCTGCAGTCCCGGTGTGGGACCTTTCTACAGTTTTGGAAGCCATGAAAGGTGCCCCGTTCGAGCCAATCCATTTGTCAGACATGAAGCATCTGTCTTTCAAAACGGTGTTTCTTTTGGCTCTCGATTCAGTGACGCGCATAGGGGACTTACAAGCGCTTTCAGTAAGCGCGTCATGTATGGAGTTTGGGCCTAATGACTCAAAAGTCATACTCAAACCAAGGCACGGGTACGTGCCCAAATCCCTCAACACACCGTTCAGGGCCCAGGTTATTTCCCTGTGCGCCCTCCCGGTTCATGCTGAGGAGGAGGATGCGAGTCTCCTTTTGCCCTGTCAGGGCACTGAGAGCTTATGTGTCCCGCTCGTCTGTCTTCAGACAGACCGAGCAGCTCTTCGTTTTGTTTGGCGGACGCTCCAAGGGACTGGCCGCATCAAAACAGAGCCTATCCAGATGGATAGTCGACGCCATAGCACTGGCTTACACTTCTAAGGGCCTGCGGTGTCCTTTGGGTGTCAGAGCGCACTCCACGAGAGGTGTGGCCTCATCGTGGGCGTGGTAGAGTGGGGTTACCTTGCAAGATATCGGTACAGCCACGGGCTGGGCCTCGCCGTCTACATTTATAAGGTCTTATAACCTAGAAGTTCCCGCCTTACAAGCCAAGCTTCTGTCGGTATAGAATTCAGTGCTCTCTGCCCCGCTGTGCCATCCCAGATGCTAAGTTTTGCCTGTGTATCGCTCACTGAGCGATAGAACAGCCCCATGGGTGTTGAATAAACCTTTCTCTTGCCCAGTTCAGGCTGAACACGTTCACCCTGTCTGCCTGATACACTGTTACATAACTAGCTCCTGTGGGATGCTATTTCATGGGGAATGATGCTTGCAGCCTCTCTTCTCCGACTCTCTGTGAGTCCATGGTGATTATGCACTGCATGAGCCCCAGGCTACTGCCCTTGGGACAGTAGCGTAAGATATTACGCAGTGCGAGAGATACTCTCGTAAGAGAACGTACTCAGTTACTAACGTAACCTCGGTTCTCTCTAGAGAGGGAACGAGTACTGCGTATCTTGCCGTGCATACACAGCTCTGATTCGCTTCGGCGATGAAAACCAGTTGTACCAGCCTAATCGAGCTATATTTATAGGGCGACACCACGCCCTTTCTGGCGGGACGTGACGAAATGGGAGCGAATTGCCCCCATTGGATGTGTTGTCACGCAGCGCCTCTCTCGATAGGCTGCTGCTGTTGCCGCAGGACAGCCAATAGGCGCGCAAGCCGCCTTGCCTATGTCTGCATGCTGCTGCACAGCGTTTTACATTAATACAAAATTAAGGATAATTTTTTGGCTTCAATATCTCGTGGAAAAGAGGTTTTCCCCATAACGTAAGATATTACGCAGTACTCGTTCCCTCTCTAGAGATAACCGAGGTTACGTTAGTAACCGAGTACGTTATTTCTTTTAACATTTATGGATAATATGACAACTTTTTACGAATGGGATGCTGCTGAAGAAAGGAAAATGTAAATAAAACGGAGATTGATCTGATTAATTTATTGCCCTCTATAAGCGCAAATCGCTGGAGCGCAGAACTAATTGTTTTTTTTTGTTTGATTGTTATCTGATTAATTGTTTTATGTGTAATAAAAAAATAACTATGCCTACCTTTGTGTTTCATGAAAAAAAATGCATTTTTGAACCTGAAGGGTTCTACAAGCTGAGCGGACCATAAATATCTCCGGTTGCTAAATAAACCGTCAGGCAAGTTATTATTTGTAAAAACTAAATTTAGCCTAATTAAAATATAAACTAATGTTTTAAAAATGTTTTATTTGGCAAGTGACCATGGTATAAGCGGGTTAATGCCCTCCGAGGTGTCCATTGTCAGGTTTTAATGGACTTCGGCGGAGGCAACCGTCCTCCGCTGCACGTCGGCCGGTTCACACCTCGCCGTCGTCCATTAAAACCTGACAATGGACACCTCGTCGGGCATTAACCCTTACATATATATATATATATATATATATATATATATATATATATATATATATATATATATATATATATATATATATATATATATCTCTATAAATCAATAAAAACATTTATTTATCTGATATTCCATGAATTCTTAAAAAAAAAAAAATTCATATTTTGTGGTCATAGGATGAAAAATAAATAAATAATAATACATTTTGTATCACTATACCCCCAAGAGTGCATAAAGGGGAATTTAGACTCAACAGTGTTTTTGAACATATTTTTGTCAATATTTATTTTCTTGAAACTTTGTGGATTACTTAAAAATCTGTTGTGATTTTTTTTGCAGTGAGCCAAGAATTTGCTTTAGACACCAACCTGAATACACACATCTCTGGTATAGTTCTAGATCAGTTTAGAGTATTTTTAGAAAACATACAAATGCATTTTAAAAATAATAAAAGTGGACAATTGGTTTGATATATTAAAACATTTGCTCAACATCAATTAAGTTAATTATTTCATTAATAGGACTCATCTAATTCATCTAAAACGAGGTGTCAGGATAAACTTGTTGAAATTGTCCACAAAAAGAACAAAAAAAAAAACAGACTTCCAGAATAATGTTTTGGGTGAAAATTCTTTAAAAAAATTTTTCAAAAAACATCCAAAAGAGTTTGGTTTAGTGGCTTATGTGGACAGGCTACCGAAGGTGTGTTCACTTTTCACATCTGTCTTTAAAACTTTCCGTTCCACTCTCCATCCTCTCCCGGGTGAGAGCAATTAGTGCCGTCCATGTTTAAATGATGCTCCTCCGGGGAGGTGTAAACTATTCCAGCGCTCTGGATAGCCTTGGTTCTTCCTGTGTGCTCGTTGTGAAAGGTCTTGTTGCTTGAGACAGCAAAAATATATGGGAGAACCGGAGTGTGACCAAGGGTCCCATGAGAAGATTTCCCATGTTTTCCAATGGATACAGTTAAATGACAACACGTAGTACCCAGACCTTTTTTCCAAAGGGTCTTTCTGGTCTTTCCTTTGTGTGTTTAAAGAGATAGTTCACTTGTAAATGAAAATTCTGTCATTATTTACTCACCGTCATGTCTTTCCAATCGCGTATACTGTTAATTGTTCTGCAAAAAAAAGAAAAAAAGAAAAAAAGATCTGACACCAATAAATATTAATGACATTTTGGGTGAACATTTCGGGTTTCGCAAACCTCTGGTACCCCTTTTCCACCAACAAGAACCGGGTGCTGGTTCAGAGCCAGAGCTGGTTCGGAGTTAGTTCGACTGACAAGCTTACTAAGAACCGGTTTGCCTTTCCACCGGCTTGAGAGCCACAACAGAGCCAGATCTTACGTCACGGCATACGTCTCATGTTGCCCAGCAACGCTAGTACGGTAGCGCCAGACACAAACACGCCAGGCTTGTTCGAGATGCATCGGCTTCTCGCAGATCGATCGCCGCATGACATCAAAGCACTGCGAAAGCGATCCAAAAGCACAAGGAGATCTCCATGATCTCCAAACACTCCCGCAGCTCCGATCGGTCCGCGCCGCTCCGATGCATCTCGAACAAGCCTTCTATCAACAATGGCGGCCGTTGCATTACTATTGATGCTCATGGCTTTGCGAACCTAACGTACATCGGCATCCAAACACTGCGAATACAACGTGTTCGTGCAGCTCGTCGTAACTTGCATAAACGGAGATTACAATCGAGCTGCTATTAGCTCGATTAGCTGCTAATTCAAAAATGGCAGTCACAAGTTTCTGTTCGTCTTGTTGGCCACGGTAACCCCGCCCCCAGCCGCTGACGTAAGCGGTTCTTACTTCTAGACCAGCAATGATTTGGTGCTACTTAAGAACCACTTTTACTGGTTCGGAGCTGGTGCTTTGGTGGTCGAAAACCAAAGAACCGATTTGAAACTAGGCTCTGGCTCCGAACCAGCACCAGCTCTGCCTTGGTGGAAAAGGGGTATGGGAGTTTACGAAGGTATTGCAGGGGGTTTGTGAGTTGATGAAAAGCTGATAATTAATAAAAAAATTATAAAAATTTTAAATTGAAATAATAAAAACATATATATACAGTGCTGGTCAGAATTATTTGTCCCCTTGGTAAATATGATCAAAGATGGCTGTAAAAAATAAATCTGCATTGTTAATCCTTTTGATATTTTATTTAAAAAAATTAGCAAAAATGTTACCTTTCATTGAAGTAAACGAATTGAAAGTGGGGAGAAAATCACATTATGAAATAAGTGTTTTTCTCCAAAACACGTTGGGAACAATTATGTGCACCCTTTTATGAAATACTTTTTGCAACCTCCTTTTCCCAAGACAACAGCTCTGAGTCTTCTCCTATAATGCCTGATTAGTTTGGAGAACACCTGACAAGAGATCAGAGACCATTCCTCCATAGAGAATCTCTCCAGATCCTTCAGATTCCCAGATCCATGTTGGCACTGCTTCTCTTCAGTTCAGCCCACTCATTTTGTATAGGCTTCAGGTCTGGGACTGGGATGGCCATTACAGATGATTGGTTTTGTTTTTGATATTTGTTTTTGGATCATTGTCCAAGATCCGACCATGGCCCATTATAAGATTTCTAGCACATGCTGGCAGGTTTTGATTTTTTATCTGTTGGTATTTGATCGAATGGACTTGGGGCATGATGCCGTATCTGAACAAGATGTCCAGGACCTCTGGCAGAAAATTAGGCCTGAGCACAAAACCAAGCATCTGCAATGCCATCCCAGTCCCTGACCTGAACCCTATAGAAAATGAGTGGGCTGAACTGAAGAGAAGAAGCGCCAACATGGATCTGGAGAGATTCTGTGTGGAGGAATGGTCTCTGATCTCTTGTCAGGTGTTCTCCAAACTCATCAGGCATTATAGGAGAAGACTCAGAGCTGTTATCTTGGAAAAAGGAGGTTGCACAAAGTATTTAATAAAAGGGGGTAAATAAGTGTTCCCAATGTGTTTTGGAGAAACATATTTATGATTTGTGATTGTGATTGTGATCACCCCCCCCCCCCCCCACCACCACCCACCACCCACTTTCAATTCTCTTACTTCAATAAAAGGTTATATTTTTGCATTGTTTTTTAAATAAAATATCAAAAGGATAAACAATGCATATTTATTTTTTACAGCCATTTTTGATCATATTCACACCAAGGGGGCAAATAATTCTGACCAGCACTGTATATAAAAAAGTGGATTTGTTGAGTTATATGAACTATTGAAACATTAACTAAAAATTTCAAGGGGTATTTCAAGTAAGTATTTTACGTCAAATTTTGGCTGAACAAAAATATATTGAGAATTCCTGCTCTAAGTTTCTTTCTTTCTAAATTGTATCTACAGCAATCAAGATGAAGATTAAAGAGGTGAAAAAGGAAAAAGGCGACCGCAAGCTTATCGCAGCACAAAAGAAGAAGAAGGTTCTGAAGATGGGAATACTGAGGAAGAAAGACCTAAAGAAGCTCACGCTATACATCAAGAATGGAGCAAACTGTCCCTGCTCACAACTGGACAATCTCGGGAGCAACTTCCTCATCATGGGCCGCAAAGTGGACCAACAGTTACTGCTCATGTCCATCCACAAGTGGGACAAAAAGAGCAAGGAACTCAAGTTTGCCATTAAATACATGAAATCTCATCAGTGTCCCACCTATCACACTGTCTTCCAGTGATCAATGACTCTTCTGTCTGCGTCTTCCAATAACTCTTTCAGAGACCGTATCCATGCCTAATTCCAACCATTAGTGCAGATGTATTTTATTACTCAAGAAATGGCTTTTGGAAACTGCGTAGGACTTAATTCATCATCAAGTACAGCTACGTTTTGTTGGCAACTGTATCTACATAAAATGTATTGTTTATGAAGCAATCAGCACATTTACGATGCTTATGCATATTTTAGTGAAATTTTCCTGGTTCCCTCATTCAGACCACAAGCTATGAGACTTTTCGGAAAGACACTGACAACCCTTTCAATCAATGTGAGAAAAAGAGAATTGTGAACTAGAGTTTTAAAAAGTGCACTCATACTTAATTTCAATGGCGAGATTCCACAAGCAAACGAAAGAGAACATAGTGCCAACTGGTTTTTATTTGTATCTTTCATTTTGTAGATAATGAATAAAAAGTTTTTATTATGTACTACGAAGATACAATCGTGATCATTAGCACCGGAATGCGATACGACTCCAGTTAGGGCTTGAAACTTGGGAGGTAAGAAAACTGATGGATTGAAAAGTGTTGGTCAGGATGGTGGCCCAGATACGTCAACCGCAGCCCATTTCTCTGCTCTAAGAGCGCACATCATTTCAGCTAAGCTCATGACAGACTCTGGACTCATTCAGTAATTTTGGTTGGTGAGGTGTTTTTCATGCTTTCTATACAGTATGCAACATTATTTTTTCACTAAAATTATTATATATTGCTACAAATATGCAGACATGGTATGGAAAGAGCCTTCCGGCTTTACATCTCACTGTAATAAAAGTTAAATTCTAACTGTGCTAGTTCTGTTTAATCAGCCATCACCTTTTAATGATATTGTAATATTGTTAATCACATCACAAGGATTTCATCAGTTTGTTATTTATCTTCAGGAATTAGCAATAGTTCAGCCAAAAAAGCCACCTTGTCATGTTAAACCTCTATGAATTTATTTCTTCTGTGGAACGCAATAAGATATTTTTTTCAGAAAATATATTACATATTGGTTCTGTCCTGTGGCGGCTTGTCAGGGGAGGCATAGCCCTAGGCTATCCAAAATGTTTAGGTAAAAATGGGAGAAGGACGGTTTAATGTTAATAATTTCCCCAGTTTTCATTCAGTCTCATAATTTGTATTTCTTGTTTGTAATTTCACTACTTTAACACCATAACATATTACTGAGGTCAGAATTACCTCTTCCCCAAATCTGCTGATGTTACAACTGTTCAGTAAACTGTTCTAACTTGAGGGGATACAGAATGACAGGGAGAGCCAAAAACCATAGCCGAAGACTTTTGCCTCCATTGGTAAATAAAAGAAAGAAACAAAGAAAGCCCATCACTAATTTCACATTCAACGGTTAGGGTGTTGATAAAATTTTTAAAAAAATACATTGCAGAGAAGGCTAGCTTCCCTTGGTAAATCAACCAATCATCATAGAGACATAAATTATGTGATACTAGTTTGAACTGCTAATGCTGATAATGTACCAACTACCTTAATTATAGAGAGTAGAGATATTGATCAGAAAATATTTGATCGCCAACAAATTTACCGACACAATTCGAACTGCAGATTAAATATAAAAGAAGCCCCCATGCCTGATTTGGCAATCAGCTTCACTAAATGGCGGGATGTGAACTTTTACCACGGACATTTAAAGGGACAGAAGGATGGATGTTTGCTTCAATGATGGGCTAGGCGAGTGAAATTATATTTATATTGTATTGCTGAAAATTTTCTGTCTAAAAGTGACCAAAAAAGGCCATTTTAAAGAAGTTAAGCAAAAAAAAAAAAAAAAAAAAAAAAAAAAAATCAATCAATCATTGGGAGAGAATCCCCAGACTGCTACAATTTACTGTGCCTCCTTTATTTTAAAACCCAAAAGCCACCACTAGTCCTGTCTGGCTTTAGAAGACTGTACAAACAACTTTAATGATTGTTTTTGGTGCCTTATGGTCATGTTTGGAGTTTGACAACATATGTACAGCATTCACTTTTAATGAATGAAACAGAACATTCCCAAAACATGCCCTTTTGCATTCCACAGAAGAAAGAATCAAATACAAGTTTGGAATGACATAATGGTGAGTAATGTTGACATTTTGTTTTTCTTTTTGGCTGAACTAACCCTATAAGGCAAGGCACTATTCATTTAAAATAATGACACTGCACAACATACCAAAACCACAAAAGGAGATGCTATGAGCTAAGTCTTAAACAGGAAATATTAATCAGATATCTAAATCACCAAAATCATATCAAGACTGACTCTGTCTACTGTATGTTTTTCCACTTGCCAACAGTTACTCTTAAGAACAAATCTATGTGCCAACCTGTTTAAACAAGAAAAGAAAAGACCAAAAGAGCAAATGACCAATTCAGTGCCAATCTCTGTAAATTTGAATATTAAAAAAGCAGTGGAATTTATCTGAGATCAAGAAGCAAATGGCTCTCTTCCTGTAGATGCTGGCATTGTGGATCATGGATAAGTAACCCCTCATTACTGGCCTATTGTCTACAGGGATCTGCCAGCTCATGCCATCCCCACTCGCACATTCAAACAATCTCCACACAGCTTGCATCAGACAGATCCAAACATCACAGTCTGATCTGGGCTCTCTCACAGGCTCTGCAGTGTCACAGTACCATCTCAAACATCAGCTGATCACCATAGGTGTTACAGACAGATGTCTGCAGCTGTCCAATTACAGGATGTTCACCAACACGCAACTCACACACTCCTCTTTGCAGACTCTCACCATCTTTAATTATGTTCCCATTTATACATGTACTTGTATTTCTGGTTTAACACTCAAGGATGATATAGAAATATGTACATTTACACAACATGCTTTTATTTGGTTTGGCTACATCTGCTATGCATCTTCTAAACCATTTTAAAATCATTTAAATTAGCATGAAGGAAAGATTCAATCCCATTCTATATTTTTTTAAATCCATGTAATATATCTTATTGTGAAGAATTCATCAATGCTTGCGTTTAAAATTTGTTTTTATTGTTTTGACCTCGTATTATTTAAGAAAATGTCATAGTTGGAGTTTCCTGGTGAAAAGTATGCAGGACGTCTCAAATTATTTAATCTGCTGAAACCCCAACCGTGTAAACTCATGTCCATCTGTGTCCATTTTGATTGCAATGCCCAAAACCAAGCTTGGTGAATGTCAAGATTTTCTAGTGAAAGACCTTCAATTTTGTCGCACACATAAAGTTATAGGATGCATTTATAAGACTTGGAATATAGAACACAAGTTGTTTTCTTGTAATTTTGAAGCTTGATCTAGTCAAGGGTTAGACGTCGGTCCTGGAGAGCCACTGTCCTCCAACCCTGAAAAAAACGAACCTGCCTGTAGCCTTAGTAATCCTGAAGACATTGATTAGCTTGTTCAGGGTTAGAGCTAAACTCTGGAGGACAGTGGCTCTCAAGGACAGATGTTGCCCACCCCTGATCTAGTGACAGTCCCCATCCACTTTAATTCTAATGAAAAAAAAGAAAGAAAAACAATTTAAATGACATAATTAAAATTTTGGTCCAAACTAACATGCTTTTTTTGTTTTGTTTTGACAAACAAATTCAAAAATAGCTGCATACAACATTGAATTAGATTAACCAAAACTTTGTACACATTTCAAAGTAACGGACACATGCTCAATTACTCTGGAGAGGAGGAGAGGAAAGATTCAGTGAGACATGAACATGAGATAACAGTGCTGGAGAAAGAGAGAGGACACCAGAAGAGAAAGAGTCTTCTCATAGAAGCTTATCAGACGGACAGTCCTGGCCCCTCCTTCTCATCGTTCTGTCAGCATCACCGCAAAGGTCACTTACCATGATTAAAAAAGGCCTGACGGCCGCAGACAGGGGGAACAGGGCTCCGCTTTGTGCCAGATGACCGGTGATATAAACAGCCCACCACACCAGCAATCAAAAGATAATTGAGACCCTCTGTCAGCTTCTGTGTCATACTGATTTCCCTGAAAGGTTAATATCACGGGGAATGCAGGGTCCAGCCAAGAGCGGCCCTCAACCCCTCACTCTCTCTGGTTTTATCTCACCCCAGTAACCTCGGATCCATCAGCAGGGATGGAGAATGGCGCCTTTGTGTTGTTCAATTGCTGCTACTGTGCTTGCAGGCGCGTTGTAGTGATTAAAAACTGGCTGAGAGACCAGCAGACCCTCCAGTGTCTATGTAGACATGGAGGGACAAATTCACCGGACCTGTTGTGCCACTTTTTTGGTACTTCAGAGTGCAAAAACCTACGTTTTAATCACAAACCCTCCACAATCATTTTGAAACCAGGCCCTAAATGCAACCCAGGCTCACTGGAAACACTTTCCTGAGGCGACAGTTTAAAAAAAAAAAATAATTACATTGCTTCTTGAACATATTGCAACACTTTTAAAGTAAAATGCACAGTGAGTGGTGCTAAAAGCATGTACAGCTTTATATGAAACATTGTGACAGTTTGGAAATGACACGTCCAGTAATTGATGCTAAAAGGTTAATCTTCTATAATTTTTGAAAATAACGTACCACCTTCACCAAACCCTAACCTAAACCTAAAAGATAGTGTGAAGAAAAGCAAACGTGAGATATAAATGCATTTGCTGAAGTAACCATGCCATTGAGCACTTTTATCGTGACTCATGTTTCACAGGACTCGCAATTAGTGCTTTACATTGGGAGTGCAACGTTGTATCAGCTGAGTTTACT
Source organism: Tiaroga cobitis (assembly GCA_030578255.1). NCBI lineage: Eukaryota > Metazoa > Chordata > Actinopteri > Cypriniformes > Leuciscidae > Tiaroga > Tiaroga cobitis. Next base: position 17,210,030 of record CM060603.1, read on the forward strand.
AAGTTTACTACGTCAGAAAAGCCATACAAATGGAGCTGGATATGTGATGTAAACATCAAAATGTATTAGTTTACAGATCATGAGCTATGGTAAAAGTGTTTTTTGAGGCACCTTTTTCTGTTTATGTCTATGTTGAGCTAATGCTCAAACGCATCGCTGGCCAACTATGATCGCAATTTTCATTGAACTCTATTGGTAAAAACGGAACTTGTGATCATAGTTGGCTTTGGGAAATGCACCCCTGTTTATCTCACATGCTCTTATTTAGAAAATGACAAAAAAAGAGAATGAAACATTTAGGAAACAGATGCAAAGTATCCCTCAACAAAGACGGTTGTTCCATGAGATTTATCAAAACTTGTTTCGTCTGACTTGCTTCTGGAAAAAAAAAACATGACCAAACAAACAAAAACAGGTCAGCATCAGGTTCTGAAGCAATGACAGCTTTTAGTAATGAATTAAATATGCTTAAATACGCAGCACACACACATTGAGCCTCATTCATGAAACACAAGCAGAACTAATTTCCTTGCAAATTGTTCATGAATCCATTCTGACATAAATGATTGTATTGAATTGAATGCAACAATTTATGTAAGAATGATTTGCACAGATATTCGTTCAGCTCGTGTTTCATGAATGAGGCCTAATGATTACATGTAAGACAAGGAATTACTGACAGGATGCTTTTGAATTCTGGCAGCTGATTTAAGCTGAAAAAAGCTCAAGAAAGACTGTTCTTTCCATCAAACGTTTCAACACAACATGTTTTGCTATCTTTAAAAAAGTCATAATTTACCATCTGGCTAAGCTAAAATGTCTTCATAGGAGGTTCAAAGAGAGTTAATCTATTGCATAAAGCTAGAAGCATCCCTCAAAGCAATATTTGGTCAGTAGTGGGGATTAACAAACAAAAAAACAACAAAAAAAGCAATACTACTAACTTTTTCCAGCAGCATGAATGCAGTGTACTGGTTTTCACATTGTATGGCATGCAATGCACTTGACGTAACAATGTGATGAATGAACCAGAATTAATATCAGCTGAGCCAACTTTTTTTTTTATTTCAATATTGCATTATTACACATTACGTTAAGACATATTTGCACAAAATTGAATTAAAAATATATTTTTATTTCTAAGAAGATAACTGGAGGTCACCTGATAAAATCATGTGACACACGGCCGTAAAATCATGACATACGACCATTTGAAATATTAAACATTAAATATGGCATTTTCACTTTCTGTTTATATATATATATATATATATATATATATATATATATATATACAGTATATATATATATATATACAGTATATATATATATATATATATATATATATATATATATATATATATATATATATATATATATATATATATATATATATACATACATATAATTAATAAAAAGCATTACACAGTGTGGGTAATAAAATGGTTTTTTTATATATTTCTCAACATTCTGATGAATACATGCAGAAAAAAAAACACATATGGAAAATGCCACATGGAGACTTCAGTGAAAACTTTAGACTTTGCAAACAAGTAATTCACTCAAGATTTCTGAACTGATTCACTTAAATTGACAGTTTGAACTGATTCACGTAAATTAATCACACTTGTCAAGGTTTATACTTTTGAATCTGAATTAGCATAATGACACCTGTTTTATGAAACTTAATGGGAAAATAAAAATCACATTGAAAAACTATGTTGCTTAATTTTATATAAATTTAGGAATACTTGATACATACTACTGAGAAGGCAGGACCTTTCATTACTACACTACAGAGACATGAGCATGTCTGCATTCCTGGACAAACGGGGTGTGCGGTGAGACAGCTCTGCTTTGAGAGATGGGTGTTAGTGGGAGCTCTGTTCCACAGGATACAGCGAGACCCTCCGCAGTGTAAGCGCTCATGGCTTCTGACTTGAAAAATCATTTGAGGCAGACCATCGCTCGACTCTCATCAGCAGTGAAGAATTAATTGCGAGCACGGGAGCTCATAATTTAAGAGCACAGCATCTGTAAAGTCCATCATGCCGCTACAGTCCCACCAACTGCCTTGCAGAACAAACACGTCCACCGGAGAGATTTATGCCGCTATGGAAAAAACAACAGAATCTGATAAATAAATCCATTTCCCCTGCGAATTGACTCCACTGTCACCGCTTTGTGAGAGGAACCAACGCGGGGGCCCCTGAGGGGTCAATGTTGCTGGAAAGGTCATATGGAGCGACAAACCTCAGTGTTTTGGCAGAGGGGTCACAAACTTTGACCTCTGGGCCCTGAGAGCCCTAGCCTGGGAGGGCCGCACAGGCAAGAGTTAAACGAGGACCTCCATCTCTTGCTAATTGACATAATCTGTAAACTCCAGTATCTGCCCCCGTTTCTCAGTCGAGCGGGTGGCTTAATCAATAGAGCTGAGACAGTGGAGGGTGAAAGTGGGCCAGCGGTCTGAAGCTATTCAGCCTTTCCAAAAGCTCTTCTATATACGGCTTGAAGAAACCTTGACAAATAAAGCTATTCTCTGGCATTGTTCATTGGGAATGGCCAACTGCCATGTCTGGCTCTTGCGACCCACTCCTTACAGCACACACTCAAAGTAAGTTCCCATGAGGCAAGTGGAGGGAAAGCACAAAGCCCATTTAGCAGGAGAAATACGGGTTTCTATCAGGGTGGTAGAATTGGGGTCATTAGGGTTGTGCCACCCCCTCACTAACCTTTACCTCCCTCATTGCTGTAGTCGAGCCCACCCTCTTTCCTCCAGAGGTCTCTCATTCATATGCATAAGTGTCTTGTGAAAAGCTGCTGGGGAGCTCAGCCACTGATGACCTGCCAATCAACCTGTCACTCACAACTGTCGAACAGCATGTATATGATGGGCTATTGGACTAAATCACTATGCTGGAACCAATGTTGGGCAGTAGCATCACTACAAACACCAACACAATTAGATTAACTGTGTTTCTTAGTGTCAAAGTGCTATCATCACTATTTTTTAACCCTCATGCTCTTTTGAAGTTGATTATGTTTGGGATCCAAAAGACCCTAAAGATGTAGGAGTAAAAAATAAATTAGTCATTTTGAAAAGAACTTCCTTTCAAATTTCCCTTCAAATTATTTAATCTACACTACTGTTCAAAAGTTTGAGGTCTCACTAAGGCTGGATTTATTTGATTGATCAAAACCAAGGTAAAACAGTAATATGTGAAATATTATTACAATTTAAAATAACTGTTTCTATGTTTGCACATTTTAAAATTAAATTTTGCTGGCAAAGCTGAATTTTCAACATCATTACTTCAGTGTATCATTCTAATTTGGTGCTTTAAAAACATGTCCTATTGTTATCAATGTTGAAAACAGTTGTGCAACTGAATATGTTTGAGGAAACCGTGATACAGTGCATAATTTTTTTCAGGATTATTTGATAAATAGAGTTCAAAAGAACTGTGTTTATTTAAAATAGATAATACAATTATGTTTTGTATTGTAAAATCAGGTTGCTCCCTGCAAGAAAAATAAACAACATTTAAAATAACAATAGAACTTTTTTTTTTTTAAAGTTGATGCATGGATCTGTACCTACAATTGAAACAAACCTTAGATATCTTATTTCTAGCCAGCGACAAAGATTGTTTTGAAAATGACCATCTGCATGTACAACTTCAGGTGAAGGCTCTCTAAAAAAATATGAAGTAGCTTACCAGTTTACAAGACTCACATTGTAACTAAATACTTTCTGGCTTTTTTTTTCTTCCTGTAATGTATTTGTTAGCGTAGTTAGCTACACTTTTTTTAGCAGCTTGCCCAACACTGGCTGGCACTAAACTATGCCTACTGTCTGAACCATGACCCAAAATCAAAAGGAACATACTGAGGATGGCAATGAATCAAACAGATGGTCTAGTTTTAGCCAGACACAAAGCCGTAGCACATTGAATCTGTGGAAAAATTACGATGGACATGTGAGTGACACCATCTAACATAACTGGAAATAGAAGATAAAACAAAAACAATTATAAATTGTATTATTTTGTATTATTCCTGTCTTCCAGAAAAGACAAATCACATGAGGTCTGTTAAAATATATTTCTCCTAGACAGTAATGAGATTATTGGGATTTTGTTTCATAAATTGCTTGTAAGGACTTTTCTCCTGAGAACAAAATAATGACCCTAATCATTTCACGAGTCTCCACTTGTATGGCTCAAATTGCCCAAGAGATACAAAAGACTGAAAAAAGTTTTCACTTTATTTTGATGATTTAACACATTCTGTTGACTATAAGGCCCCGTTCACACCGCAAGTCCCAATGCTCAATTCAGATTTTTTGCTCAGATCCGATTTTTTGATTGGCTGTTCACATTACCTTTTAAAATGTGACCTATATCTGATTGCAGTGTGAACTGTTTGAGGTTTCAAACTAACCGGCCTGCGCAAAAGAACAATAACAATGACATCAGACGCAGCACGCGGTTGCACTAAAGTTCGGGAGGTTATGGAGGAAGTAAGCATATTCACAATTATTTCATAATGTTTGTTTAATGGAAACTTTTGCGGGTTTATGGTTGCAAATTCACTACAGAGATCTGTGTGGATGCGTAGACGAAGCCAGGAGTAGTGGGAATATGACGTGAATAGTTTCACTGAGACGCTGTCGTGTGCAATTTTTTCAAAAACGGAGCGGTTACGGTAGGTCCTTCTAGCTTGAATTGAAGTATCTCCCCATATACTACTTAGATCTAACACCTCACTCTCATTGACTCGCTTCATCGCTGTTCTCCATATCTAGTCAAGTTTTTAATGTTAGGCTACTGTCTGTGTCTGTTGTGTCTAGGGCTTCCCCGGCGCATAATTGTGACAAATGTCAACGTAGATTGACGTAAAAGTCGCATCAAATCCGCCTTGATTGTTCACACTGCGGCCGCATTGAAAAAAATCAGATCTGGGTCTGATTCAGGACCACATATGTATGTGGTCTGAATCTGATTTGAAAAAATCAGATCTGGGCTAGATTTGAGTGTTCACACTACCTCTGAAGAAGTCTGACCTGGTCACTTGACCCCAAAAAAATCAGATTTGGGCCACTTTTGCCTGCAGTGTGAACGGGGCCTAAGTAACATTGCACCTGCATGTCTACTAACTCACATTAGAGTGTTAGTAGAGTATTAATAGACTGGTAGGGTTAGGGTTTTTACATGTAGTTGCAAAGTTACTGATAGTCAGTAGAATGTCTGCTGTAGAATTATCACAAAAAAGAGTTAACAGATATTAAGCAGAGTCTACTAATAATATGATGAGTGTTAGTTGACATGTAGTTGCAAAGTTACTTATTGTCAACAGAATGTTCAAAAAGAACCATCAAATTAAAGTGTTACCGAAATAAAAAGTCACCCATTGCAATTAAAATAAAAAAAAGAAATGGCCATTGAAAAACACATCTAGGTCAACCACTCACTAATTGACACATTTGTTGTGTATTATAGACATAATTGCATGAATGTCTCTTACTTTTTCAACCCATTTCCTCAAACCGCCTACCTCTATTCCAGCATATAACGACCATGTTTAATAGTCCAATCAAGTCCCAGCCTACTTTTTTTTCTTGTTGAATATCCTGTTTCACTCAAAAATACATCAGATTACGCAAGTAAAATCACTTGCGAACAGTGTGACTTTAATTTTATAGCTCTATACTCTTACCATATGCCAACAATTGTCTAATGTATTAAAGGATTAAAGGATTTTCATGAGATTCTCTGTGAGCACCTGGTTCTGTGGGACCAGCATGGATCTGTCCACTCACCCCAGAGAGAGGAAAGCAAATCCACCTGGCTCTCACCCAAAAACACTCCTCAATGCCTGCATTCAAGTGCAGAGCTGAACATAACTAACAGAACAGCTATAATGCTGTCATTCCACACTTCACATACTGTGGGTGTTTCCCTGGACTCCATCTGTAGCACAGAGCTCAGGTTGCCCATGCTCACAGGAAACAGGTTAACAAACACGAAGAGCGCTTTAAAGAACTTTTCATTGAGGCAAACTACACTATTGCCATGTACACACAGCTGCTAAATTTGTTTGTCAGTTTACCTTTAGTGCTTAATCCTGTTCACTAGTTGCTAATGACGTATTTTAACGTGCATCAGAACATTTCTCTCTTTTTGTGGTGCAAGAAATCACAGGGAAAGAGATACGAGTGTTTACTTACTCGTGTTGCCAGATCTTGCAAGAAAATAATATAAACAAGCGAACTTAAACAAGCCCATAGTAAACTGAAATATATCCAAATGCTTTCAATTGAAAATAAGACTGAAATATTGCGACTCGCACCTGCCCCTTTAATAACTTGGGCCCTGTTTACACCTTAATATGCGTTTTGGTTGATCGGACCACAAGTAGACTCATACCCGTTTACACCTGGTGTTTTAAACCGTCTTTTTTGTAAATTTTAACCACATCTGTCCGGATTTCTTCAAGGGAAGGGTCAATGGGTGGGTAAATGTATGGTTTTGATCTAATGGACAAAATAAGCTGGCACAATTTACATATTAATGTGCCCAGAGACAACAGAAAAACAAAGAGAGCTCAGCAATCCGGTCAAATGCATTTTCTACTACCTCTGGAAGTGGTCGAAAGTGGACAAGCTAAAAACGTTTTAGACCCCATTTACACCTGCATTAAGTGTCGTCCAATTTCTATACAATCAACCAAAACACATCTTAATACCAGCTGTAAACAGGGCCTTGAGCCAAGGCCAAACCATAGACTGTAAAAAAAATATGGATATCACCCGGCAATGACATCAAACCTTTCTGAGCATTTTTGAAGCCCAAAGTGGGTGGAGCAGGCCGTCGCCATCTTGGAAGCATGTCACCACTCGTCACTCCCGAATAAAGGCTGGATAAGCTGAGGTGACAGGATGGCTAACAGACAGCACACAAACGGATAGTAGTGACAGCAGCGACAATCCACCTGTCACCCAAGTGGCCACGCCCTTAATTATGCAGAACTTTAACCCTCTGGGGTCTAAGGTGTTTCCGGGGTCCTTGAGATGTTTTGACATTGCCCTGACATTTGTGCTATTTTCAGTTGCTTATAAACATATTAATGGCAAAGGTGTCATTACACTCTATTCAGCACAAACAGGGCTACCATAATATGTGAGTAACGTGTATGTACATGTTTGTATTTTTGAGAAAATAATGTTTATGGATGGTTAATGAAAAAAATGTAAATGTACGTTTCTGAAATAAGGCCACAAAACACATACTTAATATGTGTCCACAAGACTTTTGACCAATGGATGTTGTCGCCTAGAGTTGTTGCTTCAAAATGATCTGAAAATCATCCTGCCTAATCATTCACATAAAACAATACATTGATTTAAATTTAAATTAAGGCACTTTTTGTTTAGAAAGGCAATGTGTGCGGGCGTGAATGATCATGAATAATGTTGTGATTCACACTTGAGAAGACAAAGACCTGCATAATGAGCCGCATAATGATCCTTTCAGTCAGGTATGTTCAGACCAGGGCTGCCCTACAAAGCAAAAAGGCAGTAACTACTAGGGATGGGTATTGACACAAATTTCACAATTCGATTCGATTTCGATTCACAAGCTTGCAATTCGATTCGATTTCGATTACGATTCGATTCAATATTGATTATTTTGGATATCAGGTACAATACATGGAAAAATTTTTCAAGGAAAATGTGACCGGTCTTCGTTTGGCTCTGCGTTGTGTTTGTAGATGAACGAGACCGGGCAACAGAAAGTAGAAGTACTCAGGACGAATTTTATTCTGCATGAATAAAAGGAAGATTTAGAACAAGCTCGAGTCTGTGGCCTTCTCTCACAGTTCAGCCTCTCTTCAGTCGCATTTACCGCGAACTGAACACATTTTACACACTTATAAACATGTATTTCAGTTTCTCATGTGCTCACATCGTATTTGTTCAACAGATTTCATAAAAAAAATAAAGCATTTTACAAACTCAAAACAATATTAACAAAAGCATGAAAAAGAATACCTGCATGAATAAAAGGAAGATTTAGAACAAGCTCGAGTCTGTGGCCTTCTCTCACAGTTCAGCCTGCCGATGAAAGGCGTCATTTTAGCCAACAGAGCTTGCACACTCATGCTTAAAGAATTCTCTCCGAAAATACATGTATAACTCATCACATCATTCACACAAACTTCATACATGTTTGAATAAGATTAAAGTGCATTTTAGAACAAAATTACATGTTGTATTACAATAAACAAAACTCATATCAAACTTTTAGACGGAGCATCAGTGCAACTCACCTCTCTTCAGTCGCATTTACCGCGAACTGAAGGAGAGCAACCGGAACCGGAACATAAAAGCCTTAAAGGAACCACGCACCGTATTTAACAATACTGCAAAATAACCATGTAACCATAGAAATGACATCTCAAGTAATAGAAATAAAAATTAGAAGAATAAATTAAATGAAATATTAAAAAATAACTCCAGAATACAAAATAATGAAAGAAATATGATAAATGATAATAACAATGGGAGAGATTTTGAGGGAAATTATTAAATAAATATAACACCCGTTACAACAAATCTCTTAACTAATGCTGTAAACTATGGGAGTCAGTTGTAGCCTACTAGGCTTCATTAGCCTACTATAATTTTGAAGGTAAAAATTAACTGATTTGAAGCTATACAAACACTTAAATTACACTTATTTATTTTTATATTAAGAAAGTTATATGAAATATAAACATTTAAATAGTGGCTGTCATAAAAACTTGCCAGATTTATTCAAACATGCATTAAATATTGAAGAACATTAAAAATTATAATGAATATGTAATATGGTGCATATATTTAGCAAAATTCTCCTCTCTAGAGTTATTTTTCTAGCTGACTGACTAAGTTACTAAGTTTAATGTTTTTTTTTTAGGTAAATGTGACGTTACATGCCATTGTTTACTTGCTGTTTCACTGACGTCTTTCCACGGATGAAACACTGATTGAGCGATACCACATTACATGATACGGATTTCAAGGTGTACTCTATCTTTTAACACACTTTCAGATGCTCATTGATGTTTATTTGGCGCTGTAACTGGTATTATTAAGGCGGAAGAGGAGAATGAGATCATGTGCGCTCCGTGCTGCTGCTTCTCTTGAGCTGAGCCAGAGCGATCTCATGCCACAGCACCAAAACGGTATTTATGTTTTTGAATTTCGTAAGAAAATGGACGTAATTCGAAATTTGAGACTTTATTTCATAATAATAGTCACAAAGCACAAAGATTATTTTGATTTATTGGATGGGATGCACGTTACAATGTTCTACGCGATCATAAAATGAAAACAGGATGAATAATCGATTCTTGAGATTTAAGAATCGATATCGGTTCGTAAAAATGAGAATCGATTAATATCGAGAAATCGATATTTTTTACCCAGCCCTAGTAACTACGCAGAGTGCAGAAAAGAGAAAAATGACTTTAAAGTTATCCTGTCATCCAGCCTAAGTAGTTGAAGGTAGATTATTGGACATGTGGCTGTTTTGTGACTTTATATTAGCTTATTCTTTGTACATATCAATCCTCACATTTAATTTGATATTTTACCCCTATTTTGCAGTTACTGTATTCTTGCTTTGTATTACTTACCAAAAACGTGACACCAAACCAAGGAAAAAGGCAGTAACTACAGATTCTCCAAAGACTATTTTGCCACAACTTGGGCTCTGGGTGTGTTAGATACACTGTATTTGAAATAATTGGAACCATTTGGACAACATTTTTTTTCAACATTTTTGTGTTGTGAAACTAGTGTTGCGGAGCGGGTGTGTTAAGGATACGTGGTGTAAATTTTTAGTAGTCAAAAATCATGTCTAATTAATTGAAATCATGAAACTTTTATTATAAACTATTATTAAACAGTAACACTTTAGAATACTGTATCTTACTTACTGCATAACTAAGAAGGAATTATTTAAGAACTAGTAGGTAATTCTTCATTAACTACTTCTTCACTGCTGTTAACTACTAAGGAAGATGTGTTAACTAATCAGTATGTAATAGAATTTTATGATTGTGTTAAGTAACAGTTAGTTAATCAATAACTAATGAATTCTGTCATACTTCCTGAAGAACTACCATTAATTATCTATTAATTAAGGTTAAAAAAACAACAACTAAGAAGTAACACAGTAGTCACTACAATAATCCAGTTTTTTTTAGCATTGTAGTGGTGGAAGAAGTACACAAATCAAGTGCTTGAGTAAAATTACAGATACCCCAATATAATATTACTCCAGTAAAATTATAATTAGGCCATTTTCAAAATTACCTTAGTAAAAGTACAAAGGTAATTAATTTTTAAAGTACTTAAAAAGTAAAAAGCATATTATTATACTTAGTTCTTATACATTTTAAACTTATTTTGCACCATTCAAGTTCCGGCAATATTGCGGTGGTCTACATTTTACAGTGATTTGGTGATGGAAGAGCGCGGGCATTTGCATCCTCTTCTGGAGAGTTCTCAGCGCCGCCGATTCGGTGTATTTCTTCTGCAAAATACAGGTTTGTGTACGTTTTATTTAATCTATAAAATCATTACTGTGCTGTAAATCATTTTATTTTATGCAAGGCAACAATACAAGGACGCGATGTCAGTTAGCCTATAGCTGAGTCTGTCTTTTTTGCGTGATGGAAACGCCTGATCCCTTGCATAAAACAAATTATTTTATTCATAAAGATAGTAAATCTATTTACATCAGATGTTAAAATATGTTCTTAGAGCTGTGCACTGTTTGTTTGTTTGTTTGTGGGCAGGTTATGGAGTCAGTCACAGCATATTTCGGCTACGAGTGAAACGCAGGGTGGCGGTCTGAAGTTAAGCAGTTTCGCCGCTGAACACGAGCCCAGCTCCCGCAAGAGATCCAGCACCACTATCGTGGAAACGAGACCAGTTGATTACTTGAATTAATTTGAAAGGTTTAACTTTTGATTTTAAAATGTTTGTTAAACGAGTTTAAATGTAGACAGTATACATGTTAAAACAAAATATCATCTGAAATAAAGGAAGACATCATGTAGCTTAAACGAGTCATTGTAGTGTATTTTACAAAGGTTATAGATGATTACGTTAATAGTGTTTTTTTACAGTAAGTTTTATTTGAGTCAGAAGTATGTGGTAATTCTTTATTAATTACTAATGGGTTCCCTATATTTTCACTTTAGAATACTGTTCCAGGTTATTAGTAATTCCTGAAGAATTATCTAATAATTCTTTACTAATTACTAAAAAGCTCCCTATATTTTCACTTTAGAATACTGTTTCAGGTTATAAGTAACCTAATTCCTGGATAGTTATTTGATAATTCTTTATTAATTACTAATGGGTTCCCTATTTTTTCACTTTAGAATACTGTTCCAGGTTATAAATAATTCCTGAAGAATTATCTAGTAATTCTTTATTAATTACTAATAAGTTCCCTATATTTTCACTTTAGAATACTGTTTCAGGTTATAAATAGCCTAATTCCTGGATAGTTATTTGATAATTATGTATTAATTACTAATGGGTTTCCTGTATTTTCACTTTAGAATACTGTTCCAGGTTATAAATAATTCCTGAAGAATTATCTAATAATTCTTTATTAATTACTAATAAGTTTCCTATATTTTCAGTTCCCCTCAGTTGTTGCCTAAAATACATGAATTTACTCAATGGCATTCTATGCTGAGGAAAACAGACACACACAGTACTGTATATAAAATATAAAAACTAATCTGAGGTTAGTTTTGTAAGACTGCTCATTAGTTACTTCTTAGTTTATTTTTCTTGAACCTTAATTAGTAGATAATTAGTAGTAGTTCTTCAGGAGGTATGACAAAATTCATTAGTTATTGATTAACTAACTGTAACTTAACACAATCATAAAATTCTATTACATACTGATTAGTTAACACATCTTCCTTAGTAGTTAACAGCAGTGAAGAAGTAGTTAATGAAGAATTACCTACTAGTTCTTCAATAATTCCTTATTAGTTATGCAGTAAGTAAGATACAGTATTCTAAAGTGTTACCAAAACATTGAATAAAAATTTAGTTTTAATCTTAATTTATTTGTATTAGTGTTAGTATTATTATTACATTGAGACGTTTCTAAATTCTACTGTACAACAGAAATAGGCCTATATTTCTTCAAGTTAAACCGAACTTTTATTTTGACGGGTTGCCGTGAAGACCTTTGTTTCTGTGTTTATGACATGACGTTTTTCTCAAATGAAGCGGTTAAATGCTCACAAAGTGACTTTAAGAGCGGATCTAGAGTCTGAGTTCATGCAGTCGTGTCCTCATATGCAAAAAACAGCTTGAGCGTCACACGTGCTTCAGCGCACGCGTGTGTGTTAAATGAAACTGCGCGTCGACTGCCCCATTTATTCACAAAACATGTAGGATTTGTATTTAAATTGTACTATTATTGTGGTTTAATATTCACACAGTAGTCTATCACGATTTAATTTCAAGTGTACTGAACTGCTATATCGCGAAAATCATAGTAACCACTAAACTACATGGAGATCTTGCACCTTTTTTTTCTTTCTGGAATATTTTTTTTCATTCTTTCAGGGGAGGGGGGTAACTTAGTTTGGTAGGGGAACAATTTGGGGAAGTTAGAAGGGTGAAATCGCAAATGTTAAAATCGTCCCGTGAGGATGCCCGAAAATCAGCTGTGTGTTCACCATGGCAACAGTAACTACACTGCGCAGAAACACGGTTATTTTTTGTTAGGTAAAACATAACAAGAACACAGTAATGGATGTTACTGTACTCTTGCTTTGTTTCACTAGGGCTTTTTGCAGTTACTGTACAAACGACTACAATTTTTCTCCAAAACGACTCACATTTGAGATAAGATGTTTTGTCACATAACAAAGGATGCCTTGAATGTCATGAAAATAATAATGCTTTTTGCTTTGTAGGGCAGAGGGGCCATAGTCACAAAGAATTTTATCTTACCACTAGGAGTACTCTTAAATCGCACTAAAATATTTTAGCTAGGAGTTTTCTCTTAAAAGTTATTCACAACGCCTTTCAGACCTACTCTTAGTAAGGAAAAATGACAACTCCTAAACTAAAAGTGAGTCTTCGTTGCTATGGATGACGTCAATTCTAATGCACGAGCTTCCTCGCAATGATCACGTTGATTGGTTGTTAGATGACAGGGCCATCATGCGGAACATAACACATAACAAATCATGGAATTACAACATCTAAATATGTCTGTGTCCTACACAAAATAATAATAGTAATGTCATCGAAATGCATGTTTGTGCAGGCCCCAGTGAAGTGTAATTCTAAAAAAGGCAGAGAGAGAGAGAGAGAGAGAGAGAGAGAGAGAGAGAGAGAGAGAGAGAGAGAGAGAGAGAGAGAATTAAGTTCAATTAAGTCGTGAATTCATTAAATTAAATCGAGGTAGCCTACCCTAATGAAAACCGCCACTTGCCTAATAATGAAAAACGACACTTGCATTAACCCTCTGGGGTCGGCAATCACGCCGGTGTGATCTGCTCGCTTTTTTTCTTATCAGTGCAAAAGAGACTCAAAATACTCGGTTGATTTTGATCTTACATATAAGTGTTATACATCATTAGATCCTGTTAAGTTTCTTTTTTTTTGTGGATACTCACAATAAAAACAAAGTGTTGTAGTTTTCGCCAAATAAAGAAAAACATACATGATGCGAGTTCCGCGTTCTCTCTGTCAGTGAAGTCCATTCTGAAACGTGTCCTAAGATTAACTGTAACTCCGCGATTACTTGTCACACAGGCACGAGAGATTTTCTTTATGAAGCTTGAATTCTCTTCTTTTAAATTAAGTAATTTATATAAAAAACAAATATTCTCAGTTTATGCAATCCGTTTGAAACCAAGGAGAGGTCCAGTTTTTTCTTTCTCCCCTCATTATTTTTAATGAGTTGAGGCCGCCACGCCCCCGGCGCTGTTCACATGTAAATAGTTCAGGTGATCGCGCACACGCCCTCGATCAATGCCATAAAAACACAAAGATTCTTCATGAGATTCACTGATAGTTCATCGCGTTTTGAGGATGGCACGCTACTCCGGTGAAGAAGCCCTTCAGATGATTCTGGACAGCGAGGATTCACCTTTTCCTCAGAGGAATTTGAAACTCTGACGACCAACGGCTGCATTTTGAAGAACGAATTGACCCTGCCGAGGATACAAGTTCGGAGTAAGTTGTTAAGTGTTATATAATTCCTTTTCTGATTATAGAGCTCAAATTAATTTTCAGACCATATTTTTGCCTAGTTTTGGCTAGCTTTTGACATAGGAAAGATTACCTCACAGTCACAATATCCCTATACGCTCGTGTGAACATTTTAAATGTGATATTAGCCTACTACATATATTTCACTCAGTTTTGAGATTAGTTTATGACACTGATTATCATGCTAAAATACTGCCTTATGCGTAATTTATTTTGTTTGCGAATAACTGCTTAGGTTATAATGATTTAGTGAAATATATTTCAGCCTCCGGTAAAATATGTGATACTGTCTAAATGCAATATATTATTTATGTATAAATGTTCAGTTAGGCTAACTGAAATAAAACCATGTCTATATTGTGAAGGGTAGTCAACTTTAGCATGGGTGTGTTCACTTATTCTAAGCACTGTGTGTGTGTGTGTGTGTGTATATATATATATATATATATATATATATATATATATATATATATATATATATATATATATATATATATATATATAATTAAATCGCACGTTTTTCTACAATGCATGCCCAAAGTCGTGCAGCCATATAGTTTCTCTTGATATCAGCATGTTCAAAGGTGTTTATTTTTTTATTTCATTTTTTACAGGGAGAGATGCCACTGAGTCCTGCTGACTTCAACATTCAACAGTCTCTGTACATGAACATGGTAAAATGAAAAATCAAACACCTTGGAAATGACAGGTATGTGCTATGTTTCAATGGCACAAAGTTGTGTGACTGTTCAAGCCTCTGTCTTTAGATCAGTGTGTTTACTAATGTGCTTTTTTGTCCTTTGTTGTGTATCTTTGGATTATGTTGTGTTGTATATAAATCCAAACAATCTAAAAGCCATTCTTTTTTAAATATCCTCATTCTTTGTTCAAGGCTCCTTATAATGATATGGCCTGATAGCACCTAATAGGGCCATTATGGGAGGGTCTTTGTCTTTCTCAGGTGTGAAATGCATACATATTAATGAGAGATCACGCCTCCTCGCATAAAGCTTTCTGACATAAAACACGTCATTAAAAATGTAAAAATACTTTATTGTCTTATCTGAATGAGTAGTCAGGATGATTCTCACATAGTTTTGGAGCAAATATTCTAGGCTATGTGATACAATTTTCAAAAGTCTTGTGAAGAAATAATCAATATGTGTTTTGTGGCCTTATTTCAACAACTTTCATTTTTATTTTTTTCAATAACCATGCATAAACATTATTCTCTTAAAAATACAAACATGTACATACATGTTGCTTAGATATTATGGTAGCCCAGTTTGTGCTATATAGAGTGAATTTACACCTTTGCCATTAACATGTTTATAAATAACTGAAAAAAGCACAAATGTAAGGGCATATCAGAACATCCCAATGGCCCCAAAAACACCTCAGACCCCAGAGGGTTAACACTTTCTTTTAACACATTAATTGACATCCTATTAGCCTAAATAGACTACTTAAAGCAAGGAAATCTTGCTCCTATTGAAGTAACGTAATAGTTGAATGACGGTGGATTATGAACTCGCCAAAATGGAAAAGAAAGCCCAACTGGATGCAGGATCAGTTACTGCTGCTGGCCCAGTTGGTGCTGAAAAAAAAAAAAGATAAAAGGGAAATTCGCCACTGGGATATCAAGCAAAACTAAGAGTGGGACATGGGAGAGGATCATGCAAATCAATGCAGCATTCCCACTTGTGTCGCGGACCCCGGACGACTGCGAGAGGCGGTGGTGTGCGCTACAATACATTGTGAATACGTCTTAGTGAGTTAGGAGTCCTCTCGACTTCTTTTAAGCTGTCCCAGACTTAGGTGCTACCTTTAGGGCTAAAATGCTTTGTGAATTATTCTTAGTGAAAAAAAAAATAGGAGTCCTAAAGATAGGAGTGACACGCGAGTTGTTCCTAAATTCGCCAGTTAGGAGCTACTTTTAGCCTTAAAATTATTTGTGAATACGGCCCCAGGAAAAGAATAATCTGCTGTGTCCAATTAGGGCACTAGATTATTATGTCCACAGAGCTGCCCTGTGGTGTAAATCTGAACAACTGTTAATTTGTTTTGGACCCCCTAACGAAGGGTTTCTAGCATCAAAGCAGAGGATGAGGCCTCTAAGGCTCTTGTGTCAGGAGTTTCTCTTCAAGACATTTGTGATGCGGCAGGCTGGTCCTCTCCGCACACTTGCAACACTTGAAAGGGAACACCTCGGTTACGACTGTACCCTTGGTTCCATGAAGAGGGAACGAGACGCTGTGTCGCCCTGCCATACCTCCTACGTGCGTGTCAGCGACTTACTCCAGCCTATTAGAAGCTAGTGTTGCACTGTTTGGGCAGGCTTTATAGTTCCCTGGTTGTGATATCACCTGCCTCTGTGGCCCGCTATACCATTGGACTGGTTTCACACGTGCTTCACGACGCAATAGCGCAGAGCGTTCCCATAGCTTCAATCGATGCAGCGTCTCGTTCCCTCTTCGGAGAATCACTTACCCATTCAGTAAGTCACTACGAGTTACGTAAGTAACGTCACCACGAAGTGAGCAGAGAGCCACTCAACAAGCTTTCGCTTCGTAACCAAGCGTTTTTTTAGTGATTCAGGTCTACTTTCATCTACGAGTGTGGTCTCCAGAACCCAGAAGAGTTTCCTGTGTTTGTTTGATGGTGCTTCAGCAGTGATCACCTTTGTGAGAAACTCTACACAGAAAGAGCACTTCTCTGCATGCTGTGCAGGCATTCTTCCCCTGTGCACTTCAAAACATGGAGACCAAATATACAGTATTTGCACATTTCCGAGGGTCTTTGTGCTGAATCAGGTCCTTCACCTGGAGGAATCCTGCAGCCCAAATTTGCTGGCAAATCAGCCTGGTAAGATGGAAAGAGCAGGTTCATATGATTCACAAGCTTTCATTAAGCACTCAATGACAGCCACAATATCTCCCTCTCACTTGAAGCGGCACCTGATGCTTCCCATTTACAGGACATGCATATTCCATTACTGGACTGTAGTGAGAATTCCACGACACAAATCGGCACAATGCCAAATGATTTTGTCTCATTATAACAGCAGAAACAACTTAAAATACTCAGTTTATGGTCATACAGATAAGAGTAAGACATCAAAACTGTAAAGGGTCTATTTTTATTTGTGTATGCTCATAATAAAAACAAAACATTGTGCTTTTGTAAAATAAAGAAAACAAACAGGGTGCCACTTTCTGCCATCCCGATATCCTTTCCGTGAAGTTTGTGGAGTGCATTACAAAAATTAGTCGAAACTCAGCATATAGGCTACTAGCAAATTATTGCTAGTTGCTGAACTTTTGTTATGGGTTGGTGCATAGATCGTCTCTTCTTCTTCTGCTCTTTATCCTGTTGTGGCGGTTAGCAAGGAGTGTGGATCGCCTGTATGCAGGGGCGTCGGACTGGGGGTAAAACCAGTACTGATTACCAGGGCCCCAAGGGGAGAGAGGGCCCTTGAAAAGTCTGGAATATATTTTATTTGGAACATGGGGGCCGATCAGGACTGCCTATACATAGGGCCCGGGATCTTGTGCTACGCCCCTGCCTGTATGACTGTATTCATTGTCTGATTGTATGCACTGAACCGTGACATCCGTACCGTGACTGTTCGAAGCCAATACATGTACTGTTACACCCCTAATATAAAGAGATAATGTGATAGGCATCATATTCCTATAGGTAGGCATGGATCAGCTGTGCTCTAAGCGATGTCACGCGTTTTTTAGGCCGAAACATATTTTTTGTCAAATACAGCAAACATCTCCTTACTATCCGCTAGATGCCTGTCGCCTGAACACACTGTAAAAAATCGCTCCACAAATGGCAACAAAAACAAACTGGTCCAACCTGGACCACGAAACATAACAGTGTTCCAGCCAATAACTGACAAGAATGAATTGGGGATGGGGGGTTGGGGGGTTATTGCGCGTGCAACGGAAGGGAGGGGACGGGGTGAGGAGGAGGGATGGTCGAGCTAGCCTCCGTTTTGTTTGACAATAGTTCAAAGAAGTGACGTCACCAAACATCGCTTAGAGCGTCTCTTGTCGGTTCTCGTTAATGTTAGATGTGGTTGTGTCCTGCCTGAACTCATCAAGTAAAGTTTGTGTTTAACCCAGATCTTCATCTTGCGCCTTCAACTACCACCGTTACAGTATTGTCCCTTCCAATGCTTTGCTTTAGAACCATAGGAGAGAAAGATGGATTTGGAAACTACTTGGCTTGTAGGCTACTGTTGGTGGTTATTTCTAATTCAGTGGCATTACATCAATAAAATAGAACATAATTTTGAAAGAGAAAGAAAAAATGAGGGACAAATATTGAGCTCCTGTATTTGTACAAAGAGCCAAGTCACAGGCTGAAATTATTTATGATTGACTATGTTGTTCTCTTTTCTTTTTTGTTCCTGCTCAACTTTCAGAGGTTTGGAAGTCCAGTACCCCAACCACTCTCTGTGACAACATACACTCAACTCTCCCTATGTCTCAAATTGTGAATTTGAGATCTCAGTTCATACATGCCATGATCTCTTTCCAAGTCGAGCGGTCATGCACTTCAAAGGAATCAGAAGGGCTTATCACAACTTCATTGTGGCCCTCTGTTTATGAGGCAGGCGAGAAATCATGCGACACATTTTAAGTGCCAAGAGAGCTGCACAGCAGCAACCCAAGCCAGATCTGAGATCTGAGGTTTAGCCGGTATCCCTGGGAAAGCAGCACTATCATCCCTAAAGTTATTGGTACTCGATCTAATGAGCAGTTGGCACAAAATAAGCCAGAGAGCCTTTCTTTCTCAACACATATTTTTGACTGCCATCATGCGTTGGAGTGCAGAGAATGGGCTGGCGGTGTGGTGGACATTCAGTCATGTGTAGCACTACAATGAAAAATTAAACATATTTTATTCATATTCTTATTATTTATGCTCTCGTGCACACACACACACACAATGACTTGCTCACCACATCAGTAACAGAAAAATCATGGTTTCCAAACGCTGATGAGTGAATCCAGTACTCAACATAACATTTTAGTCCACCCTAAATTACGAATAGATATAAAATCAGTTTTAGATTATGTGATTTGGCCTATGTCCCAAAGTATAAAGGGGCTGAAATTTATTTACTTTTGTTCACGCTATTTCAGTGCAATTTTTTTTTTATAAAAATATATAAATCACACAATTCTATTTCATTAAACCCCTTTGAGTACATCTCAATACTCTAACTGATGAAACCTGGTTTTCTTGCTCCTCTTTCCCCCAGCAGCCCATGATACGAAAATCAATAAAAAAAGTCTACCACCATGAAAAATACATCAATTCTCTAAATGCACTTCCTTCTCATTCCTTGTTTCCTCGCAGTGCATTAAGGGAATTGCTTTCTGTGGTAATCAACAACTTGTCTCAAATGCTGCAGTTAAACTTGTGTTGAACTCAGAACATTCCTTTAAGAGGACCTCATAATATGGCTGATAAACATATTCTCTATATTTAATAAGATACTTACTGAAATGTCACATGTTCATAACAAATTAGCTCTCTTGGATATTCAGGAACAGGGTAAATAAAGGTGTTTTCATGAGTAATGGCGAGTTTCTGCTAATGACGATCAAATTAATTCTGAAACATAAACAAAAGTTTCAAAGTTTTATGAAGTCTGTAGAAGACTAATGAACTTGGTAGCAATTTATTTTACAGTCCTGTTTCGCATGTACATACTGTCACGGAATGGTAGACAAGAGACGTGGATTCAGATGCAAAGTGATTTAATAACAAAACAAACAGGGTAGGTACAAACTTCAGGGCTTAGACATCACGGGAGGAACACGAAGACACGTAACACGTATAACGAACCAGCACTGGACTGCAAACACAAAGGAGACTATATAGGAACCAAACACAGGAGACTAACGAGACAACCCAGGTGAAGAACGTTAATCACTAAACAGATAACGAGATGGGAGGGGCTGACAATAGACAGAAGAGCACATGGCACAAGGAACAACATAACAGCCATGTGCTCACAACAGACTAGACAAGACACAAACACACGACAACCCGGGAGTGTCACAGATCAGTCACTAAACCACGAGGAAACCCAGACAAGGAAGACAGAGCTGTGACACATACTGTATTCTTAATGTAGTAATTACAATAACTGGTTAATAAAGGTACTAGTCCTGAACGTACCCCTAAACCTAATCTTAACCTATGTAGTTACCTTATAATATTCAGTACTTTCTTAGTAAACACTGTAAGTACATTGAAAGTGGACAAACTGTAAAATAAAGTGCAACCATGGACTCTTATGTGTAATTAACTCAGGATTCTAATGTTTACTTGAAATGTTTTAATTAGTCTGTTGTCTCAGCATTGGATATTGTCTAATAGATCAAGTAAAAAATGCAAAGACAGCAAAGCATGTTTGACCCATTCACTTTGATGAACAAATAGCACAAAAAAAAAGAAGCAGTTTCAGGCCTGTATACAGGAATACGTCCAACCAGGGTGAGCTATTTGTTTAAATATCCATCTCATACATCCACATATATATATATATATATATATATATATATATATATATGACTGACAACATAAATATATAAATAACATATAAACAAAATAAACAACAAATGAAAATGGAAAACAGCACCGAAATTTGATTCATAATGAAGTCCCATGTACTGTGTGGTCTGAAAAGCTCTCTGTGTGTAGCAGTATTACATCATGTGACTGTGATGTCGTACTACAAACATTTAGAAAAATGAACGTTCTGAACATAACTTACAGTGGCCCCTGTCTAGCGAATACATAACCTTCATTTAGATTGTAATACTTCCATGTGTAATAGGCCTATGCATGACTGTTCAAATAAACATTGAGGCTGCCAAATGATTACATGATGCACTGATCAATCAAATTAATTGAAATTAATTGCATATATAAATATTTGCTGAGAAAAGTCATTTATCATACAAAAAGTGGCTTAATATGCCAATATATATATTTTTTATTAATTCATATCATATATTAATTTTACATATTTTTTCATTTAATATTTCTGTTGCTTTACTGTACTTCAATATGATTGAACATAAGCCTATCACAGTTCACAGCAATCCATTTGCAGAAATCCAGCCTTTAGAAGCCAAGTCTGCTTTACAGATCATAATAAAAAAACATAATATAACAAATAATAATACAATAAAGGAAACAGTACGAAGAGCTATTAATTACAGAAAACAGGACAAATCGAAATAAATAAATTGGATACAGAAAGGGAACAATATGACGCAGAGGGAAACTTGATGCAGATAAATGCAATCTGTCAAGAAAAACAGGGGAAAAAAATGAAGAATCAGAATAGTTAAAATCAGATGGGAGAGGAATCATTAATCTGATGCTTTCGGAATACAAAAGACGAGTTTTCAAATGCTTTCTGAAGGCAGAGGGAAAAGGCTTTTTTGAGGTTCTGAACAATATGTTGACCATTAAACCATTAATTAACACGCAGTCTTGTGTTGATGTGACATAGCACATCTCAAGGTAATGATAGAGTTACCTTTATATTTTTGGCACCAAACTGCATTTGTTATTATTAAAGTAGCTGGCTATAAAGACAACTTTAAATTGATCAACAAGAAAGATGTTGTCAATTGTGGTGTCAAAAGTGTGCAGTTTTGGAATAACATGAAGGTGAGTTTTAATTTTTGAATGAATTATTCTAAGTTGTGATAGTCTTTTCTTCCTTATTGTGATGTATATCCAAGTGAAGCTGCTTCTCGAATAAGAAGAAATGAAGGGCGACACTTGATTTTGTTCATCTGGAATTGATTGCATGGTTGTGGTTTGCTATTGCTGTGATGTCATGTGAGTGACAGGTTGTCCCGCCCTCACGCCAGTAAACAAATCATCAAAAAAGAATTGATAATATACACAGCAATATTCCATTTGAACAAACGAGAATTGTTAATTTGCAAAAATAATGTCAATTTCCAACCAGGTTTCCTGTTCACTCCTGTCTTTCATTGGCTACACAAATCAGATAGTCCTGGCCCAAACTTACCTCATTTGAGATTGAAATAGTAGAATATAGAATTTTAACAATGACAAATTACACACTTCGCCCTAAAAAAAAAGGTGGATCTGAACCACTTGGAATTTTCTCTGTGATCCAGGAACACCCTAAGCCTTTTAAAAGGGTTATCTGAAATTCACCACTGCACTGGAACCAGAGGTGATTCATCTTAATTTATACCAAAGCATCTGTCACGAACGAGTTCTTTTTTTCTTTTTTTTGTGTGCAAAAATCCTGTTTTTAGGTCTGCTGCATAGATAGCACTGTCTCTGTTCCCTGGATCTTAAATCACCGGCTCTTCGCTTTGTCTCCAGCACTCAACACCTACATATAAAGTGAGAGCGATATTGTGCTGGCAGGCAGAAGCCGGTGAGCTGATGGTCTCTTTATGTGCTCAAAACAGTTCATCAGTCCCCCGACTAAACTCCTGTCTGCACGTGGACGTCACATACAGGTAAAGTCCACCATGAGTCATTTATGAGTCCACTGTCCACATGTAGGGGATCAGATGTGGACTCGGAGCCAAGGACAAAGTCAAACATGCATTTGTATTGAGCTCATCCCAGAAGGAGTTTATAGACAAGCCAGTTCACCAGGTGATGTAATTCCTTAGAGAAATCAACTAATTGCTGAATGTGACAGCAGTGTCTCTTTTGGAAGTTTGTTTCTGGATCACACCTGAGGGAACTGGTGGGCGGCAGAAGAGCCGTCATTTCCAGGAAACATGGAACATGATCAATTCCATCACAATAACCACATTCCCACATCCCAGGCTCAGTTTGTAACACATGAGCCCTGAGTCAAAGCGCAGGGGTGAGTGGAGACATATCCAGATCCGGAGACAGACTGTCCAGGCAGGGCGTAACTGATTCACTGTGTTATCTACGGTCAGGCCTGGCTCTCTGTTGTGGAATGTTTGGGAAATGCACAAAAATCGCCATTACTGGCTTTAATTCATTAATTCATCATGTATTGAATATTCAGTTCAAAATTATTGTAGATGAAAAGTAAAAATATATATGATACATCAGTCGAGAGGGGTTACTTTTTTAACCGAGTATGCTGGGAGTTGCATTGTCAAAAATGCACCTGGTGCACACTTTGGGTGGGTTTACAATTATCACGAACAGCTCCGAGACACGAAGGTTGAGGATGCAAATGCAGTGTTTTTAATGAAAGGGTAATCCACAATCGTAGTAAAAGACAGGCACAGGTCAGAGCACAGATAAATCAGTCCAATCAATCAAACAAACAAATCTAGAGGGTGAGACAGGAACGGGAAAACCAGGGCACATGCAAATATAAAGAAAACGGGAACATATTATTTAATAAAAACATAAAATTATGGAAACAATCAGAGTTGCGCAGGGAATGACAGGAAGAACCAGGCTTATAAAGGGGTAGTAAAAAAGATAATGAGACACAGGTGAATTTGATAATGAATCGTGGAGTTAGCCAAGTTAGTCTGGGCAAAGGATTATAATAGTCCGGGGTGGAGTGCCCTCTGGTGGTAAAGATGGGCACTCTCACTGGTGATAGTGACAATAATAAGCGTGTTCGCTCTAGACAGTGTTTACTCTCATAACACATGGCAACACAGCTAAAAGTTTCCTATATGTGAGCATTTATTAAAAGTAGCTTACATTTACCTGCTGTTGATGCCTTCACAAGCACTCGTAAACGCTGTCGATTTGTATATATCTGTGGCGTGCAGTCCACATAAGCTGTGAATGATATACCGGTATATCTGGTATCAGTGGCGTGCAGTCCACATAAACTCGAATGCGAAAGCGAATGCTCTGCATATCCAAGCCATTCAAGGACTCACTGATTAGTATTAACACTATAAATATATATGAGCTATGTTAATATTTTAATGAGCAATATTAATAATATTAATAATTAAAGATAATTAAAACTGCAGCCTCGTGCCTATAAACAGCCGATTTCTGGAGACTGAGGAAGGTTCCGCTGCATTCCATGACGCTTCCCACTATCACCATTAAATCACCAGTCCCTCAGCTCGTTGACCCCTCCTCAGTCTCCATAAATCAGACGGCTAATGAGATCTGACCCGCTGATGACTGGCACGGCAGCAACTGAAAAATGCTCCCTTTTGTCTCACCTGCTCTCACCTCAGGCTTTAAATCTTCTGCTCCATGTCTCTGTTGCCTATCTCTCTGATGACCCGGACTCACAGGCTTCACAGAGACTTCAGCGGCAGGGGCGAATTGGATTGGACCGAGAGAGAGAGAGAGAGAGAGAGAGAGAGAGAGAGAGAGAGAGAGAGAGAGAGAGAGAGAGAGAGAGAGAGAGAGAGAGAGAGAGAGAGAGAGAGAGAGAGAGATTGCAGACTTCTGCTGCCCATGTGTAACTATCTGGCTGACAGGCTAATACATGAACATTCATCATGAAAGTGAAATATTCTGGAGAGATATAACAGGAAGAGGAATGAGGTGTGCCTGTTGGGTTAGACAGCAAAGGGAATCTAAGGGATTCAAAGATGATGACACCATCAGGAACTGGGATTGACTAAATTTTACAGGAACACCGTCAGGACTAAATTAAAATGAACTTCCTGCTTAATGGATGCAGCTACACATTTTCAATTCATATTTAGTGTAAAACTGAAATGTCCAAGGCCTGCAGAGACATTGCAGAGATACATTTTGACCATTCATTTATATTATTAAACAACATTTTACTGTACAAGTATTCATGGAAAGTACCAAATTTATATTTATACAAAGATGTGTTTATGTGGTTACATTTCTTGAAATTCCAGTTTGATGCATTCACAGCTGTACGTTTTCAATCCATATTTAGTGTAAAACTGAAATGTCCAGGGGCTGCATCTGCCTTTAAAAAAAATAATAACAACATTGCAAAATATAACAATGATGTTTGAAAAAACAAACAAGATTTTCTATATCTGAATCTTCAAATGTGTAAGAAAATACATTTCTTGAGTTTTAGGTTATTAAATCTTGCAGTTTTTAATACATGTACAACATAATAATTACACAAATAAATGTAATACAACTATTTAAACAACAATGTATTCAAATGATGTGTCCTTATGGACTTATTATTAATTTATATAATAAAAAGCAATTTTAACAATATTTTACTGTACAAGTATTAATAGAAAGTACCAAGTGTATAATTATGCAAAGACTGTGTATATGTGACTAAATTTCTTTCTTTTTTTTTTGTGCATGTGATTCACACTGATGCTTTTAGTCGAGAGCTAGACCTCCATCAGTGTATGGCCCTCTTGTGCCTGCTGACTGCTGGCTGGACTAAACGTGTAGTTGACAGCGATTTAATCGTGTCGTCTAGTTCATCATCTCAGAGTGAAAACTCAACAGATCTGTTGATGGAGAGGTACATGTAAACAAATCCGCTGTTTCCTGTGAACGCTGACTACACCGCCAAAAATATGTGTACAAGCCAGCATGCTTTCATCCTCACACACTCAAACTCTCACACACATAGAGACAGAACACACACACAGAGAGAGAGAGAGAGAGAGAGAGAGAGAGAGAGAGAGAGAGAGAGAGAACAGTTTCAATTCTATGCGAGCTGAAAATATGTTTTCAGAAAAGCCAAGCCAAATATGAAAACATAAACATAAAAACAAGAGTTGTGAAAGGCACGTAGACAGCACAGAATTCTGGAGACTTTCTGTTGATGCCGAACTTCTGCTGGTGTTGCACTCATCTCAAAAGTTATTTAATAATGAGCTTAACATTAGGGTCATCAAACGAACTCATTAAGTTAGTTAGTACAATTATTTTTGTATTATTTTGTGTCTTATCGCGCGTGAATGGTTTAAATCATTTGCCTGAATAAGAGCGGGATCATACTGTATATTGTAACTAGTGCTATCAATTGATAAAAAAATAACTAGATTAATCACACATCTTTTCTGTGATTAATCGAGATTAATCACAATTAAAACACTTGAGTTTTTTTTAAATATATTTTGTAATGTAATAATCAATGCATTCTCATCCTTTGGCGTCATATAGGTGACGCCTGACAAAACGTCGAAATACTACGCACATGGCACCCTTTAGCGTGAATATAACACGCAAAGTGATGGGTAGGTTTAGGTGTGTTGTAGGGTCTGCGTCTCATATTCACGCTAAAGGATGCCAGTCAACTTTATGACGCCTTGGGTTCGCGTGTTATATTCACGCTAATTCGCTAAAGGGTGCCATGTGCGTAGTATTTCGACGTTTTGTCATATGGCGTCACCTATATGACGCCAAAGGATGAGAACGGGCTCTAATAATTCCATAGTTGATCTCCAAATTAAGGTAGAGGCAACATAAAGACAATATATTTCAAATACTTGTTTAATAGCATCTTTTTATGAATGAAGGCCAGTATCACTGATACTAATACAGCTACTGATGTCTCATGAAAATGATACCCCCCTCCCCCATTTGAAACATTATGTATAGCCATTCAACATCACAGTGTAATTGAAAGCTATATATATATATATATATATATATATATATATTTATATATATACATATATATATATATGTTTTTTTTTTGTTTTTTTTTTTTTACATTTATTATGCTTCAAATATAATAATTCTATTGGCTAACAGGTATGACATATACAGAAATTGAATAAAGTTATAAAACAGTCTGCACTGCATAAATTATAAATTAGATATAGACTAATCTACTAATCCTTATTAAAGCTACAAAAGTTATTTAGTCAAGAGCAGTGAGTAATTTTCACTGTTGCCTTTTGGTTTTTCATTAATTTTACTGACAGGCAGAATTAGTGGATGTTGTCACTTTAAGACCTAACGCTGCTGACACGTGGATCTCACACGCGTCTCATTCTCTCGACAACTCTTTACGTTCATTTAAGACTTTATTTAACTAATTTAAGACTGCTCTGATGAGGATACTCCATAAAATTTACATTTTGTCATTATTGTGTGTTATTGTTCGTTCAAGTGCAAAACTCGATTCTAGCACGTTATCTGCGAAAGCACAATACTGGCGCCCCTGTGTGTGTCAGGACATTCATAGACAGCGCGTTCTCTTTTGTCTTGCTGCACTTGAATGGTTTAAAAGCATTTGAATGAAGAAGACCGTGAACATAAAATGTAACGCTAGCCAAAGGATGACAGAAAAAACGGATGCTGCGTTAATTGCGTTAAATATTTGTAACTCGTTAAAATGAAAAAAATGAATCGCATCCATTAACATGTCAACGCTGACAGCACTAATTATAACTCTAGCCTAAGGGTGAGGGGGAAAAAATGGATACTGTGTTAATTTTAACGCGTTGAACTGAAAAAAGTAATTGCGCGCTTAACATTTAAACTTCTACAGCAATATATATATATATATATATATATATATATATATATATATATATATATATATATATATATATATATATATAAATATATATATATATATATATATGCGCTGGTATATACTGGATGCACACTGGTATCAATTGCCTCGAGTTGCTGATGGTATTGCTGGAGGTTTCGGCCGATAATCTAAGGCAAGCATGTTTTGATCTAGATCAGGGGTAGGCAAGTTCGGTCCTAGTCAAACCCTAATCGAACACACCTGAACAAGCTAATCAATGTCTTCAGGATTACTAAGGCTATAGGCAGGAGAGGTTTTTTTCAGTGTTGGAGCCAAACTCTGCAGGACAGCGGCTCTCTAGGACCGAACTTGCCTACCCCTGATCTAGATGGACAACACGGCGATGGTTGCGTACATAAACCACCAGGGTGGTTTACATTCACACCACATGTCGCAACTCGCATCTCATCCTCTAGTCTAGAGTCACTGCGGGCCACTCACATCCCAGGCGAGCTCAATCGTGCAGCGCCGTATTCACCCACCCGGACTTAGCACTCTGATCTCATGCTCCTCCCTCTGAGGAAGGACCTCCTTTCTCAGGAATGGGCACAATTTTGCACCCCTGCTCATACCTCTGGAACCTCCACGTATGGCTCTTCACGATGACTCGCTTGGTTTAGTCCTCAATTGTAAGTCGCTTTGGATAAAAGCGTCTGCTAAATGACTAAATGTAAAATGTAAATGTATGGCCCCTGGTGGCATGTGTGAGACTTGAGTGGCACAGTCGGGTCAGTGCATTCTGTCCTGCAGGTGAAGTTGGAGGGTCGTCTGTCCCCCTCCACCCTGAAAGTATATGTGAAAGTACATCTAGATGCAGTGGATGGTAAGTCTTTAGGGAAGCACGCCCTGATCACCAGGTTCCCTCGAGGCGACAGGCGTTTGAATCCTCCTAGGCCGCTTATTTCCACATGAGATCTCTCTGTTGTCTGGGACTACATAGAGCTCCTTTTGAGATGCTGGATACAGTCGAGCTAACTGCCCTCTCATTGAAGATGGCGCTCTGTGCTCTTTTAGAGCCTTGAGATTGGTTCGGCATATGGTTCATGTAACCCTGACTACCCCTTTTAGGGATCAAGTGGTGAACTTGTTAGCGCTACCTCAAAACAAGGCAGACCCAGAACTAAGTACAGTACGTGCCCTGCATATTTACTTGGACTGCTCGCAGAGCAGCTCTATGCCCTATGCTCTAAGCTCAGCTCTATGCTTGCATATGGACTATGATAAGCTTTTTGTCTGTTTTGGGGACAGCAGAAGGGGAAGGGTGTCTCCAAAGAGAGGTTGGACCACTGTCTCATGGATGCTATTGGCTTGGGATATCAGGCACAGGGAAACGTCCATGAGGAGTGTTGCATCCTACTTGGTGCTAGCCAATGGCGCCTCTCTAACAGACATCTGCAGAGCGGTGGGCTGGGTGACACCTAATACCTTGACAAGATTTTACAATATCCGGTTTGAGCCAATTTCAGGTACAACACGAAACATGAGTGTTGTCAAGTACGAGCAGGTAAACTGCGGGCAACTGGCCGGGTGCTCTGCTTGCACACAGCACCTTTCTCCTCCCCTGAGACAATAACATGCACTCTTTGTCCACGTTTGTTCCAGAGTCCAGCGAACCCTATCTATCTT
The DNA here is from genome assembly GCA_030578255.1 of Tiaroga cobitis. NCBI lineage: Eukaryota > Metazoa > Chordata > Actinopteri > Cypriniformes > Leuciscidae > Tiaroga > Tiaroga cobitis. The sequence goes on from CM060603.1 coordinate 17,239,480, forward strand.
ACTTTCTGCACCCTATGGCAGTCGAATTCGTCGGAGGAATTCGATGCCAGGCCCAGTACTCTTGATGCATGCACTTTTGGTCAGCCCGTATACTGAAGTTAGGTGCCCATATGTAGTAATTCCCTGATGGTAATCGCATACTGTGTGATGTATTGATGTCCATGATATGTAAGTCCATGTTATGTATTCTCCACATACTAACCTTCCCTTCGGGTAGGATGTGGTTTCCGTAGTGTTCTTTCTCCCATCTTGGAGGAAAGCCGTTCCTCAATGCTCTGGTCTGCATCAGCTGTAGATTGGGTGGGTCCTTAACGCAACCTGATGACATTTACGTTGTTTATACATGGCACAAGCTGATTAGTTACTTGCTGCTCCACATTTAAATAGCTGGTTATAATTGTCTATAGCAGTTTGCATCACACTTCAGAGTTCCTCTGAAACCCTCCACCTTCCCCAGCTCCACCTGTATAGATCTGCTACGGGTAATGTTATATATCCTGTTAAGCTTCAAGCCCATTTTTGAAAAATCCCCAGATATGGCATTCCCAAACTGAAACAGATACAGTTCATGAACCCTTTGTACTAAAAGCACAAGTAAGATCTCATTTGAAAGCTGACACCTGGAAGTTTATTGTAAATGTAGAATTAATTATTGTCATAATGAAAAAAAATAGTTATAAATAGCTTCAAAGTTTTGTAAAGTTATTATACATTTATTTTTATGAAACATCTTCATGAAAATAAAATTGAAGTTGGCCCTGGAGCAATCTAGAAATGCACTGCAGCTAAAGCCACATGTCTGGCCATGTTATATTTAAAATCTGAAGATGATAAGTCTAAAACTCTGTATTTAGTTCAATGTTTTTCAAGATCATGTCATATGACTTTATTTTGATTAGACTGGTGTTTATTGTCATCTTATAAGCATCTATTCAGTCTATTGCCTCTATTGTGATGCAAAAACGAGCCCCATTCAGTCTCAGTCTCCCCTGCACATATTCACACCTCTCCAGCCTGTTTATTGCTCTAAATATGCTTTTCTTTTGTCTGCATTATAATCACTAACGACTAGCAATTCACACTGTTTCAATCCCTCATTTATTTTATAAAAGTTCTCACTTCACAGTGAAACTGTATCAAATGCCCTTTTTGAAAAACGAAACAGTTCAGTAAGCATTCTTATTTAGAAAAAAATCATAAAAATTACACCGAAGTTAGGTAGCAGGTGCTCAGTACTAGCTAGCATGTTAGCTTAGCACACCATCAATAGCCTACACGACAATTTATGAGAATAAAACTATGTTTGTGCTCAACTTACTTTATAGCGCAAGTCGAGTGTTTTAAATAACTTTCTGTAATCTGATTTGGCTTCAGATAAAAAAATCAGATAGAAAATATATTATTTTATTGTATTCTGCACAATTTGAAAGTCTATCTCGATTAGCATTACATTATACATATAATCTATTATTATGAAAATACCTGACATGACTCGAAGAACACAGGTAAATCAAATATCATTGCAATCATGTTTATTGTCTTCAAAACATCTTTATCTGCACTTTACAGCGATCTCGGATAGCTTTGTTGTGCCAGGACTTCCTGAATGTCACATGATTATAGTTCTTCTTCGTGTGATCCATATATGGACTTTACTGTTCAAACAGCGCCCCAGACCGTTAGTATGAATTGATAACACAGTACATCAGAGTATACAGCGCTCAAAATGATTACATCGACGCATTTGGGTATAAATTCAATAAATATTATTCCTGTCTATAGAAGTCTGATGTAAACCTATGAGAATCTATCAATATTTCTCCAAATCTGCACATGTTTGAGCTAAAAGCCCTGACGGACGTTGTTTTGTCAAGCTCTGTCATGACGATCGCACGGGAGTTTTTTTCTGAATGGAAGCGGCTGACGCTCATAATTCATATTAAAGGTAACGACTCATTTTTTAATTTCATAACTCCTGACACAAATTAAGACATAACTGTCACTATAAGTTTCACAGAATACAATAGTGGTCAAATACTGAAACTTGAGTCTTATATCTTTTTAATGATGTATAGTTTGTCAAGGTAATAACATTAAATCTGATAGTAACTTTGAACTATTTAAAAAAAAAAACGCTTCAGTGCGCCCGCGCTCTGGTGAAGCTTAACAGGATATGCTATTTGTGCATTAGCATGACTTGCATGCCACAGCAGCGTAAATGGTGTTTGAATTGGCAGTAGCAAGTCCCTGTACAATATCAGCAGCAGAAGTAGCGTAGCAGGCCTATTCTGCCATATACATTACCATATACAGTTTTTTTTAACATCAGTAGACTGTCTTTAACATCTTGCCTGTAGTCCAGACAGTACGTGTTGAAAAAAAGTTCCTGGTTTTCTAGCATAGTTCAATCAAGATAGTAATTCCAGTGATGGTTTTTGTTCTGCCTCAAGGGGTTTGTTTTCTCCGGCTGATTATTGACCGTCTGTCTTTGGTATCTCTCCTTTTGTGCCGTCGTCTGTCACCAGTAAATGGCCCCTCTTAAAAAGAAATGAGGTGTTTCTCTGTAGTGTGCAACATCCAATGCATGGCTAATCTTTATGAACCGCTCTAATGAAATAATGACCCAACGTTTGATCCCGTTATTTTGATCGGCATTTACATTCCTGCACATTTTTCAGTGGATGAAACATATTAAGTTACACAACCTTATGTGCTGCAACATTTTTGACATTTTGTCTTGATGGCTAAATAAAATGAATATACATCTCATAACTCAGGCTGATTGACAAATATGTCTGAACTCTGCCACCATGCTGCAATATTTTGCAGACTTCAAAGAATTGACTTCAAAGACTTATGACATAGTATGTCTGCAAATTAAATACTAAATGGCATGTCATGAGGAATTGCATTTTCATTGATTTTGAGAAAAAAATATAATATTATTTGGCTAAAATAATAGTACTATGTCAAAACTAACATTTTGTTACTTCAGAACTGAAATTTATACTCTCGAAACATGCTTACATCATACAGATGAATACATTTCAACAAATAACCACCAAAATACTTGACTTACTATTACTATTACTAATTACTATTCACAATGTAATGCAGCTTTGCAAAAAGAGATCCAATACAGGTTTTAACTGCACTATCCTTCAAAACAGTGCAGTGTTAAAACTATATTGGACAGCAAACACCTCATGAATTAGTGCAGCACAGCACTGTATCTTATTTTGCATGCAAATAGGGTGTTTACATACGCAGCAAAAACATGCTGTTTCATAACTAAAGGTCATAGACAGAGTGGGAAATTGTCTAAATTATGACTTTCTGGTGCAAAAGCAAACTTTATCATTATACGTGGACCCCAGGGAAACAAAATAGTTGTTAATTGTTACAACATTTGCCATTTCAACTAAACGAATGAACGCTTTATAAAATATGCATCACAGACTCATCAACATGTTTAAGTTTTGCATGCTTGGTTATTCTTTCAAAATTATTACTTGGAAATACTTTTTGGTGGGCTATTTTTTATTTCAAATTTCAATTTACAACATGCCAAACAAGTCTAATTAAATTTACCAATATTTACACTAACTTTCTCTTCTTCTGTCTTTCCTGCTTCACTTTCCCTCACTTCAGTCCTGTGAGAGTTTCAAGTCTGTACCTCATATTATGGATGGAGATGATGAACAGGCTCAGAGAAAAACAACAAGTGAACACCACCTGTATCCATAAACACATGTGCACGCACATCCCACAGGTCGAAGGGGTTTGGACGTATCAATGACAAACGCATTCGACAGTTTCTTAATTGTTTTACTGCTCAAGTTAAGGAAGAGGCAGTCATTGACTCCTTTATCAAGAGGCCATTGAGTAACGACCAGGCCCTGTGAAAGCCAACATACTTCCCAACAGCTCTCGGGATGAAGGGGCCTCAAGGAGAGCCAGGTTTGCAGTAATCATTGACTTATTCACTAAAACAAAATGATGGCTTTATTGTTTTCCTGTCAAGGGCCAAAGCCTTTGAGCTGGATGTATTTATTTCCGAAGTAACCACTAGATAGGATATCTGTAAAAGCACCATCTCTACATGACTAGTGATGTGTACACATGTCAGTGTTTTTGTGTTATGAGACATTCAGATCCTTTAATTACACTTTGTGTCAGTGACGACACTGTCTTGAGGTTAATCAACGGCAGGAATTAATCAGAAAGTACTTTGAGCAGAAGAGACATACAGTGAATGGCTCTCCTTGAAAAGTTGACCTCTTGATGGTCTGAAGGGATTTTCAAGTGAATAATGATATGGTTATATCATGTTTAAAATGGAGCCCCAATAGATACATTTAACTGGAAACCTTAAAGAAATAGTTCACCCCAAAATAAAATTGTATGATGTCTGCTCTATTTATGTGATTTGCATGATCGCAGTTAAACACCTTTTAGCTTATCTCAGGTAATACGGCTCAAGTATTGCTGGTCTTTAAAATCTGCAAGGCTGATATCGCAGTACGATTACATGGAGATTTAGAGCAGCACTGGAGCAGGCACACTGCTGAGACTGTGATAACCCCACTAATCTCTGTGCAAACTCATTAACTCCATGCACCAGTATGCACCTCATATAGAATGCAAGCTGTATAGAGACCATGAAGCTTATTGATCTATACGAGAGAGCAGCCATGTGTCTGATCATATGTGTAAAATCAAGCATAAAAAGAGTCACAGTTCAGTGCAGATGTTCAGCCATATTACATATCTTACTACCCCACCCACTTAATTTTTTCTGCATAATTTAGTTTTTTTATCTGACTCTTAGAAAGACACGCACTTTTTTTTTTTGCCCTTGTGCTTTTAAAGCACAAATCACAATTAAAAGCACTTCACCATTAAAGCCTTCATCTAACACAGAATGTGCCAAATAAGCATTTTTGCAGCTTAGTTTCTTTTTGGATTGGGAAGGAAGTTTTAAGGTACACTATATTTTCATGGTATTGTAATCTCTTAAAATAAGATCAAGAAAATCAAGAAAACTGATTTCTCATGAAATGACTCATTTAAATGGTGCCCTATTATGCTATTTTAAAGGGGCCTAACTTTGTTTTGGAGGTCTCCTACAATAGGTTTGCATGCATCCAAGGTCAAAAAACACTTAAATTTTTTCATAATATACTTTGCACATTACCTAATTTCTCAAAGAGTCTGAAACGGTTTGTTTGAAGATATTGGGCCCTATTTTAACGATGGTCTAAAGCACAAGGCGCAAGTGCACTTAGGGCGTCTCTGAATCCACTTTAACTAGTTTAACGATGGGAAAAATGGTCGGCGCACCAGACGCATGGTCTGAAAGGGTTGTCCCTATTCTCTTAATGAGTAATGGGTGTTTGGGCGTAACGTGCAATAAACCAATAACCTCCCATTCCCTTTAAAAGCCAGATGCGCTCGCACCTTGGCTCATTCGCTATTTACATTGCGGAATTTGCAAGTGTGAAAACTGAACGCTTCTTCAGCGAGAAAACGTATCCATCTACAGGACAAAGTGAACGCGCCTATGGGTGCACATTACTAACGCGCTCTTTAAATAGCAAAAAAATATTACGCCATTTACCAACCTGGTCTAAAGTCAATGGCGCACCTATAGCCTGGTCCACAACGCTCGTACACTTTGTCCTGTAGATGGATATGTCTATTTCAGTTGCCTCAAAATAGCAATGCACCAACAATGCTCCTGAACACACCTCGTTTTCAGGTCAGCACACCCATGGGCGCAAATGCTTTTGTTATTTAAACAACGCGGCGCAGGTCGTGAAAATGATTACTGCGTCGGGCTAAACCTAGCCAAAAACACTTGTGTCGCTCAGTCTCTCTAAATCCCTCCTTTCCGTGAGCCTCCTCTGTTCTGATTGGTCAGAAGGCCCATTCAGTTGCTATACAGTATGTCTACCAAACTCATATTGCCATATCTGAATTTCAGTGATACAAATGATGGCGTCGTTTTTTCTGTATCAATTCCAGCAAGAGTCCTCATCCTTATAAAGAGCATGCAAAGTAGATTCGCAGTGAAGAACACAGTGTCTTCACGACAAGTCGACAACACAAGCCAAACACTTTCAGGCCTCAGCCTCAACTACAGAGTTTGAGGGCGGGTCAATGTAGACGGCATTTGCGGACAGCCAGTGAAGACCATAGGCTGGCAATATGCAAATGTGTTACATTTTTAAGCAGAAGTGAGACATTTCAGCAGCTCAGATTCTTTCGTTTAGGAGACAATACCTTTATTTGTTGTGCACTTTAATCTTTAACCCTTTCACACGTAAGTTCAAAATATTCCAACTCACCCCCCAGCGTGAGTTTTTCAAGGCGACCGTTATTTAGAACTTGTCACTTTAATATTTCCATGGTGACGCGTCATTGCATGTCACGTGAAACAGCGCAACCACAACACAGCGCTGAATGAATGATGATCTGCTTTTATGTAATTTTCCCTTTTTTTAAAAAAATATGATATTCCGGTTGTCAAATATGTGCATGTGGATGGGTTTTGTTGTTTAAACATCTTTATAACGATCGGGTTAGTTGAGCTGTATGCACAATGGGGCGGCGCCATTTTAGTTTGTTTTACAGTTCAGAGAATCGGATCTGTTGGATTTACAACACGTCAATTCATCCACTTCTCACAAAAATACATAAAAAGTAAGTGGCCGGTGAACTGGGAAGGGTCAAATGTAATAGGGTCAAATGTAAAGCTACTTACACAATGTGTATCTGATATGAATAAAACGTGTCATCTTATTATAATGGAAAGTATTATTATTGCCGCTTCCATAGACATCAGTGTGCATTTTACAAACTCAAAATCATTGTTTTGCCAGTACTTATGTGTATTTAAATGTCTGAAACCTAAAACAAACATAATGTGGTTGAAAACACTCAATAGTTGTGATATATGACAGCACTGAGTGAAAGGACGTTTGAATTTAGCAGTTGATCACGTGATGCACCGGCCGTTCTAATCACACCGGTGTGATCGTACGCTCCAGGGACCAGCCAAGACTGATCACACCGGTGTGATCGTACGTGTGAAAGGGTTAAAACATTCACAAACAGCTATACTACACACTGCATGAAGGGTAATATTCGAAAAAGCTTAATAGGGGCGCTTTAAGTCATGATGCCTCTATGCCATTTTAGCCTTTAACAAGGACTCTGTGAGGCCTGGCGCAAGAGAAACAGGAATTTTAATCCTCTTTGTGCCTCTCTCAGCTATGATTAATCTTTTCAATATTAGGCACGATGAGAAATAATCTCTGAAAGGGCCCACGTCTACACAGGAGGAGGAAAATTCATTTTTTTTTTTACTTGCTGTGGATGAAAGTCATACTTATAAGCTGAGGGGAAAAATGTATGTTTGGTGGGCCTCTACAGAAGCAAAGACCTCTGAGCATGTATTTGCTAATTCATCTTGGTAAGGAAATCCAAAAAGTTACTTTAATGGTTCGGACACCTGAAAATGTTCCGCTATTGCAATGCACGAATAAACTGAGTGTCAAATCGATTGAAACGAAATAGCCTCCATTCCTGTAAGTGTTGCTGGCTGCCTTCAGAAAGTATTGGCAAAATAATCCAGTCTAATTTGTGAAGTCAAAGAACAAAGGCAGTGTTAGTGAGACCATGCCAACGTTCTCAATGAGTCTGCATTTCCCACTCACACAAGGTTATTGGACGGACACCTGCGTGTGGCGCTGCCACTGAGCTGTTGAGAACCAAAGTTAAAATCACAGACACTTAGCGGATACACAGTGCTGATGATTGTTCAAAGGCCACAGAGGACTGTATTCTTAACCCCAGCGTTTCCTGGAATGTGGTTGGGAGCTGAAGGCAAGCACGTTTTTTCCATGTCCCTGAAATTCCATGGTTTTGTCATATCTCCCACTGCAACTGATGAGTTGAGCACAGTAAATTTATTCAATTATATGTTTTAAAGTAAGAACATTATTATATAACTACATATTATAGTCCATCAAAAACAGAGCATCCCAGATCATGAACATTTTGACATGGAATGGCAATCATAACGCTCGTCGCTAGAGACCTCCAGCTATCTGCCCTCACCAGATTACACTAACATGAAGGAGGTGGGTAACAGCACACCTCAGGGTCTGGAGAGATATTAGAGGCTTTCAAACAATGTGTTGATTGACCGCTTCCAGTTCTGAGGGTGTAAATCCCTTTGGCAATGCACAAGGGTGACAGGGGAGCCAGAAGACTGGAGGTCAACTGAGGAAGTGTCACATGATTCTAACCAAACTGGGAAGACATGAGAAGATGAATTGCATTGCATGCATTATTTCAACACAAGACCTTGCAATTTATTCACAATCGTTTACTAGATTGCCAAATTATTTACTTATGCTGATTATTTAATCAAATTAATCTCAAATAATAACATTAAAATTTGCTTAGAAAAGCTTCTATGAAACAGATTGCATAAATATGGAAAAAGAAAACACTGAATATTACTTTGCAAATAAATATAAAAAATTATATATTTCATCAAAAACACAATAAAACAGTAATATTGTAAAGTTTTTAAAATAAAATTATGTTATGTTATTAAAATAATATATTTTAAAACTTAATTTATTCTACGGATGCACCGAATGTTCGGCAATTGAAATTATACGGCCGAAAATAGCAAAAAAAGCCCTTTCGGTGTTCGGCCGGATAAGTGAAAAGACTGAATACATTTTACCAAACAATGAAGTTTTTGATGACGCGATCAAATGGCAACCATCATAGAGTGAGAGGCGCACATGCTTTATGAATCCAGCAAACATGTCGTCAGTGTGGAAGCATTTTAAAATGTCGGAGAAAGACGCAAAAATGGGCGTTTACAGCCACTGTTCTGCTGAATTGTCTAGCATCTGCAAAAACTTACAGCACAAGAGTCATTCAAGTCAGCGCCAGTTCAGCAGAAATCCCGCTCTGCAGCTAATTTCATTGGTTAAGGTTACAGTGATGGGTAGGTTTAGGGATCAGTGTTTAGTGTAGGCAATCAGTGGAGTGATTGACATGACCAATGAAATCTTTAGAATCGGCTGCAGGGTGGGATTTCCGCTGAACTGGTTTGGGGAAAAAATCAAGCAAAGTCAAGTCAGACGTGTGTGTACATTTAACGAGGATCTTCAAAAAGAGTTTATCGAGTTGCGCAGTAAGTTGTGGAAAAATAACTCATAGTGGTAAGAAAAAATCCAATTCAAAACTACAATTTAATTTGTATTTATTTATTTATTTAAAAACACCAGAAGCGCTCGCTCAGACAGCGCACAATCCCGAATTCACTTCTGTTTGTCAAAATGCCCATCATGTGGAGGATCTCACGGAAATACAGTCGGTTATGGCTTAACCGCTCTGTGAAAATGTGCAGTATACTGTATTACTGGTAGATCCAAGCATTCGGTCTTAAAGGGGACATATCATGAAAATCTGACTTTTTCCGTGTTTAAGTGCTATAATTGGGTGGATCTACCAACCCAGAAAACGTGAAAAGTGACAACCCAGTAACTTTGTTTTGGTACGCCTTTCTTTGCAAGCATGTCATAAAATAAGCCTATCAGATTTCGCTCACCTTCTGACATAGGAAGGGGATCTTATTATAATATTACCGCCATAATCTGCACGTTTTCACCCACGGTGCCGCCATTTGGTTTTCGCAAGCGACAACAGTGTAACCAGTTCTAACGCAACGGCAAAAGTTCAAACAAACTATGCAAACTATTCTGTCGTTGGCTGCACTATTTGACAAAAAAATAAAATAAAAATCACAGCTGTCTTATAAAGACCTCAGGGAACTGTCTATGAACTGTCTGTCAACTTGTGTAAAAGTTAAACATGACGGAACATGCAAGTCAATAAGATGAATCAATGCAACTCCACAACAACTACATAAATGTGTCCACTAACCATTCAGAAATGTCCAGATGCAGTCTAAAATTTGCAACCTCTTCCTGAGTCTCTCCTGCACTCCGCTAATGGTTATTACTGAGATTATGGATGAGTGAGATTTGTGTGTTTTGTTATTGTATGCAAAGCTCATGTAAAGGATCCACTATCTTATGATTTTTTTTGTGCAAAAAAGCAAACAAAAATAATGACTTTATTCGACTATTCCTTTTCTTCCTTGTAGGCCTGAAACGAGACTTCAAGAGATTTCCACGACGCGCAATTTTTTTTAAGTCAGTTACATAAAAAGGGAGATTGGTATAATTTGAATCAGAAATTAACACTGATTACCTCTTGACTAATTTCTAGTTGGTCAAATTAGTTCTTAAGACACAGTCTTAACATAGTGGCTAAGTTTATGCAACTGGCCCCTGGTTTCAAAGATAGGGCTTAGATTAAGCCAGGATTAGGCCTTAGTTCAAAGGACATTTAAGTAGCTTTTAGAAACATGCATTAGAGAAAAAATAAAGCATTACTGCTGTGCATCTTGAGACACAACAATGGCACTGACATACTTGGGACTAGGCTTAAGCCTTGTCTGTGAAACTGGCATCAGTTATAGGGGAGAGCGGGGCACAACCTAACACATTTTGGTTTTGGCTCAATTATTTAAAAAATAATTAAGTTAGATTCATCTTTTTTTTACACAAGCAACATACACATCTCTGCTACATATGAACACTTAAAGTTTTTTTCTAGGAGCTTCCATTTTCGTACAGTTGCACTGAAAGTGACAGAAGTGCAAATGTTACAACCTACCCCATATGTGGGGTTAATTGTAACAGACAGAGGGGTTAGTTGTAACACTTGTGTGTAACACACATAATTCAGTACTATTTTATCTGTATAGTTTGATATTGTTTGTGCATCTGTATAGATAGATATCCATACATCCATCCTTCATCCAATCATCCTTCTATTATGGATCAATATCATGGATAGAGACATAGAAAAGGGCTGCACAGTTTTGCAAGCAATACATAAATAAATAAATAAAATCATCAAATATTGTAATTGCAATTGAATTACATTTATGTGTGGCAGCTGCATGTAAAATTATTATTATTGATAATAATAACAGTAATAATAATAAAAACTTAATAAAAAATTTTAATAAAAAAATTAAAGGGTTTATTGCATTAAAACCAGGCTATATTTTAAAAAAAAAAGAAACAAGTGATCAATGCATAGTAAACTAAATAAAAAAATAAAAAAAAAATCCAACATTGTTTGTGAAAGTCCAACAAAGTTAAATATATAAATAAATACTCAAACCTAGAAGTTGTGTGGCTCCCTGTTTTCATTTGATTATCATTGTACACTTGGCGGCTTGTTTGTAACACTGTGCTACATCTAACCCCGCTGTGTAAAACATATTTTAAGCCTAGCTAACAGTTGCTAGGAGTTGCTGACATGTTTCAAAACGGTGCTATGTTTTAGCCAACAAGACAGTTATTAAGGCAATATAAAGTTAGATTTGGTGACGTACACACCCAACTCAGAAACCGAAAAAAACCTATGATGAAAAAATTTACTTGCATGGTGTCAAAACACTCTTTGTCCAGCATCTTCATGAAATCTTATCAAAACTTTCCGCAAATTCGCGGGAGACCGTCTTCTGGCAGCGCGAGAAAAAGAGTGGAAACACAACTGGCTTGATCCCGACTAACTATGTAAAAGGTCCGTGTTACATTTAACCCCGCGTTAGGTTGTGCCCCGCGTTCCCCTAAATCAGTTACCCCCCAGCATCTTCCACTACCTAGCACTCAGAACTGCAAGCTGGGGAAATACCCTGAGCATTTTTTCGACCAGCCCTAGTTTGTGCCATTGCTGGATTTGCATAATTCCTTGAGTTTGCAAAAACAATGCTGACAAAGTGTGCAAATAAACGATGCTATCAATTCCCTCCTCAAACATGCCTGTAGGCCGTAGGGATGATGTCCACTGAATTACCTTAAACGTGACTGTCCTCTACTGGCCGCAGACACTGCCTTGATATTTTTTTGGCTTAATCTTTGGATCATTTAAAAGCAAAAATATATGGGGAAAAGGGAGAAAATATGATGCTGATCTTTTGAAATGCTCTGCTTTCATAAGAATGACTTCACCATTCAACTTTACTTTTTACAGGATATGCTATCAGTGAGGTTTTGGCTTGATTATTTTTTTTTTTTCAGCGAGGACTGAGAGTTGAGTTCACCTCAGGACGAAATGAACTGAAATTAGCCAAATTGTCTAGTCTACAACAAAGCACACTGCATGGAATACTGTGTCCCAAAAATGCAATTAACTAAAAATCTTATTTTTTGCTGCTGTGTTATGCTGCTTCAGCTGCTCAGAAGCATCTCTTGGGGCTTGACAAAGTTTCGGGCCAGTTTTGCAATCTGTATTCATCCACATCACTTTTGCTCCGTTTCAAGTCTTGCACAGCCATAATATCACTGATACCTTTTTTTAAAACAAGAAATAAACCAGGTGGCCCTTTTTTCCAGGACTGTTGTGGAGTGTTCAACTACTATTGGACCGATACAGTTTCAAATGGAAGTGTGTGTGTGTGTGTGTGTGTGTGTGTGCGTGGGTGTGTGTGTGCAAGTGTGTGCAATTCATCAGGGTGGAGATCATCTCAGACTTGTGCATTTTATTTTCTGCTTTTAGAGGGGTTATGTGTAAGAATTTTCATCTATAAATTCGCTTTTTTATTGCCAATTTGTGAACAGCTTTGTAACAAATATTAGAAACCGAGACCTTCCCTGACATCCTAGGTTGTCCATGAAAGCCTGTAAACTGATTTATATGTGAAGAACTTGGGACGTTTATGCCGGGGAAAATTAATTCCTGAGCCCCTGAGTAATGCCGAAAGAGCATCTATATACTGTAATGCCAATGTGTCATGCAAAGAAAATGGATTAATTCAAACCACAGTCTCAAATATACTTTATAATCAAACTATCATAACAGCGTAATTTTTATGACGTCATCTGTCGCCATGATGCCGTTGAGCTGGTCCAAACATAGGCCTATTAAAATCGCTATGGTCAGATGCTGTTGTGTTTATTTTTATTATTGAGAGTATGTTGTACATGTCGGCAAGTGCGAGCATGAGCAATAAGTCTGTATTCACACTGTCAGTCCAAATCCGATTATTTGTGTGTCCGATTGGAATCTGATGTAAATTATTCTAAAGGGCCTTAACTGTCCACACTGTTTATCACAACTGTTCGGATCTGATCTGTGGGTCCAATGGCGCTCTTTCGTTTTCCTGAATATATGAATTAGTTTATGGCAATGGCATTGTGTTAGTCAAACGGCAAAAACAACAAACCATAAACCATGCGATGACATAAACCACGCGAATTCCGATTAGAGCGGTCAAACTAAATCAGATTCATAGAAATGCGATTTGAATAGGATTTCACATAAAAGTCACATTTCATTAGATTTTTTTCCCATTCACACTGGATGGCACCAATCATTGCATCCAATTTACATTTCCATGGTAACATCTATAAAGTCAATAAATCAACAATAACTCACTATGTGGTGGGTTCAGTGTCTGCAGCTACTTTCCACCCATCCTCTCCACTCACCTTTGGGTCCAGCTGGGAAAGTCATTACCTGCTCGCTGTATTGACCCAGCATGCTCAGTGCATCAGAGAGGAGTGCAGCGACTGCCCAGAGGCTAATTCACAGCACAGCGTGAGACGCAGAACAAACCCACGGGCAGAGGAAATACAACACACCAGATCTGTGCTTCTGAGAGATGAATGCTGCAAGTCATTGTATTCTACCAGACTGTCATGTAATATGTAGTATGCTGATCTAAAATATTACTCTGGCTTAACAGGGTTGTCATACACACCTGGTTTATATTTATATCGTATTGTGTGTGTATACGTATATATATATAGTGTTATTTTACTATTGTGATATACTATTAGAATTTGCTTATCGTATGCTTACACTATGCAATTTTCTGTGAAAAATGTCAACTCGGACTGCCCAAAATCTGCAGACTCGGCAACCAGCATTGATTTGTTCAGAATGCAATTCAAATCTGTACAAAAGTAATTTAGTGTATGCTAGCCTTCAATCACACAAAATGAAATAAATCCATTGAGAAATTTCAGCTCCAGTGACCAAAATATGATGAATTATGTTGATAAATGAATAGGTTAGAAGCTTAGAAACCTTAGAATCTCATACTATATATTATGATACATTTTATTTTCTATGCGATTTTAAAAAAATATACACAAAAAATGTACACCTATAACATATTAACATTGTTGTAAGAAACGTAATGATACTGTTTGATATGATAAATATTCGACTTCTTAATACTTTATTTATATTTCTGGCCTTATCACTTACTTTCTTTTTTACAAAAGACGACTGCTTTCTCTAATGTCAAGGAATGGCTGAATCATGGAAATATAGGAAAACATTTAAAACACTTGTGACTTAAAGCCCCCAAAGAGATGGCGAGGAAACGCAGACATTTTCCTTTCATCCACTTTATTGAACACCATTAATCATTAGCTTACATATGACCCCCGAAGAGCCAATTCAAACACAGAAACCAGAGCAAGATTTACTGCTGGGTCATTAGAAAGACATGCAACACAAGGAAAAATTTCTCAGTGAAACAAGTGCTAAAAAATGAGCTCCAAAATAACAACTCCCAATCATCAAGAGAAAGATGGATGTTAAGAGTGAATTTTGTCATTTGACGTTCTGGTATTTTCATGGCGTTTGAGCTGTTTATCTTGACTAATTATTCTACCCTCACTTTTTTTCCTTAAAGAGAGAATTATGGGTACTGTGGACTGTTTACTGTTGGCTTTATTTTTAGGGTTGTGGATGTAAAACTCACATGTTTGCTGAACTTGTCTGCTTTAAAGTTCCATCACGTTCAACATGTTCTACCACAACTGGGCACAAGCAGCCTGATTTCTAAAGGAAGTTTCTTTGTGTGGTGGTCTAAACAACTAAACATATTGGGTTAAACCAAATCCAGAAGAGGAAAACTGTGCGAGGCCTGTTAATGAAAGACAGGCAGTTTAGCCTCAACAGTCGGTTAACAGAAAGCAGGAAACTTAAAGCAGCACTAGGTAACTTTTCAACCTTCATAATATATTTCCAAGCCTCTTGTGATGGTATATCGACTTACAATAGGTTGAATGACACGTCTGCCATAGCCTGACGGGGTCTGTAGCGTTTTTAATCGTACTTTTAAACTTCGGGTTTCGGGTAGTAACCGGCGAACAAAGAGAACTACAAAATTCGACTGCTTTACGGCATATACGTCACTTCCACCACCACCACCCCCAAAATCGGGTGTGCGATTTCCTTAAAATTCCTTAAAATCGGACGTGCGAGCCAAATGTTATAGTCATGGCCGAAGCAGCACAGAAAAACAAGAAAGTTGGTGTAGTGTATTATGATGAACCTTCTGTTTTTTAGGTGAAAAAAAAAATCAAATGAAAGCCTATGTCTAAACGGCGTGTACAAGTTTGGTAGGGGCTACATTCTAGCAAGTAAATATATAAGATGTACAAAATCATATTTTAGGATACCTAACATGTCTGTGATATTTGTTTATTTGTCTTGCCTCAAGCTATAATGCAAATCAATTTGTAAAATTTGCAGATTCATTTATGGTAGCTTGATATTATAATATTGACGATATATGGTTATTATCTACCACTCAAACATTGCATTAAAGTATCATATAGATTCAGTAAAACGGTAACCAATTGACTAGGCTACTGTAATGACGCTGGCTTGTAAACGTGATCATCGCGATCATTTGTCGTTAAAAAAAAATAAAACCCATGAAATTATATTCATATGACATGCTGAAATATATGCCACTGTACCTGGGATGAAGACATTTAACACGCGACGCAAGCAGAACACCTGCATGTGACCTCCTCCTACAGTGTTCAGGGCTATCATGGTTGTAAACAAATGCACGTGCAATGCATGTAGGTTGATAGAGTTTACGACAGTAGTTGAGGACGACACTGTCTCCCAACTGTAGGGGGACCCCGAGAGCAAAAGTTACCTGGTGTTACTTTAACATGAAAATTCAGGCACATATATTCAAACTTCCTTCTTAACCACTTAATTGTGCTTTCATGTTATGTCAGCTATACTGCATTCAGATTGTGGTCTTCATAAATGTCTGGTTAGGGATTGTGCAGAACAAGAAGAGATCTGCTGAGGTCAACATTATAATTCGCTCAAGGCCTAAGGAGAACCTAGGTCAACTAAGCAGGACCAAATGGACTCTTTTAAAAGGGTGTGAGTCCAAAGTCCAGGCTTATCAAGGCCATTAACACTAGAGAGGGTGCTTTATAATAGACTTGGGGCTCGTTGGAAAAAATCAAAATCATACTTTGCCTGCCCGCTGCAGCACCGAGGTCCAAATCCTATTGCTTTTATGTGGCTTCAGAGGGCCATTGACTCCAGCTAGGGCTTATAGAACCACGAGGCCCCAGCAAATAGATCAAGCATGTAAGGACAGCATTGAGACACTTTGCCACCTTACTGGAATAATTATTTGACTCGTTCAACCTAATGATGGTCTTATTCTTAGAGCAGGGACAGTGATGATTGAAACAGGGGAAGAAACCCCTCTGTACGGTGGAATAGAAGGCCAACACATTTACTGCTATAAAAACACAAAATCCCTCACAGAAAGAGCTCTATTGTTGTCGAGGATAGAGAGCGTGCCATATATACGCGGCTCTAATGAGACTGCTGACAGCACAGGCAGGAGAAATCAAAGAGTACTGAAGGTGTCGAACTCATTGAGCTGTAAAAAGAACAAGCAGAACAGGTGCAGAGCTGACTGTTACTCTTACTTTTTTATTTTATTTTCTCCTAAAAGTGTTATTTTGTCTGCAATGAAAAT
This sequence comes from Tiaroga cobitis, assembly GCA_030578255.1. Classification (NCBI taxonomy): domain Eukaryota; kingdom Metazoa; phylum Chordata; class Actinopteri; order Cypriniformes; family Leuciscidae; genus Tiaroga; species Tiaroga cobitis. The sequence continues at coordinate 17,256,413 of CM060603.1, forward strand.
TATGTGATATATATTGCTTGCACATATCGCTTACTATTATTTATATTGCTTGCAATACAATAAATTACAAACTGACACACAGATGTGATTGTATAAAAATGCAATGCATAAAATAAATCCCCCCTACAAAAAAAATTAAATAAAAACCCAAACAAACCACAATTTACATGTTTAAAATGTTTTGGGAAACTTACCATTTATGCACTTTTGTTTGATGCCATGCATGAGTAGGCCCTATTTAACTTTTGAAGTAACTTTTTGGCATTCTAGCAGTTAAAAAACAAAACAGCATTCATTTTGCGGAAGATCATTGTTTTGGTTGTGCTTTGGCTCTGCGTGACTGCGCAGATGAATATTGTTTCCTACTGCTAATGAAACATTCAATAATAGGCTTAAGCGAAATAACCAGTTTAGATGGAAAGGATCTCAAGCTGATTATCTGAAGACGTTACTGTAGCTGTACCCATTAATACAATACTTGAAAATAATTCCAGCACAGCGCTGTAACAGCCCCTCCCTTAAAATTATCATTAGCTGTGCCTTTTTAATAGAGGAAGGACGGTTATAGATTGGCACCCAAACAGGGACGGTGGTAGTACTACAACCTATAATTAGTAACATAGTAACATTTTCACTCACCACTGGCTTCAGACACCGATCATCAGACAAGAAAAAAATGGAGAATCTGATGTTAAACTGGCCTACTGTTTGTACCCAATAAATTGGGAAGACAAACCTTGTTAAACTGCATCATTACCACTGATGAAGTACCGGTAAGGTGACATGCTTACAAGGCCTCCATTGAAAACAATTAATTGAAGCACAAATACGTATTGGGCAAAGGGATCGTTCGAATGTCTACTTCTCCTTGGGCTTCTCCGGTGGTGGTAGTTCAAAAGAAGGATGTAGGATCCAGACTTTGTATTGATTACCGTGGAATGAATGCCAAGACACACCTAGATTACCCTATGCCCCAGACAGGATATCCTGGAATCACTAAATGGAGCCACTGTCTTTAGTACTCTGACCACAAAAGTGGCTACTGGCAGTTGGAAATGGAGTATGCATTGGAGAATGGAGAAATGGAGACAGCATTCAGAAGACTTCCACAGGGCTATATGAATTTGTTTGTCTCCCTTTCGGCCTGAAAAATGCAGCTGCTTCTTTTCAAAGGCTAATGGAACATGTACTCCGCGAAGTGAAGGGCAAGTGTTGCATGGTATATATTGATGACATTGTTGTATATTCCAAAACCATGGCAGAACACCTCCATCACCTCCACCAAGTCTTCACATGTCTCCATAAAGCCGGACTCACACTTAACTTTAAGAAATGTAACTTCATCCAGAGATCACTTGCATTTCTTGGCCACATAGTTTCTGATAAAGATTTGTTTTGAAAATTCACTAGTTAATTCCAGTTTCTGCCTTCAACACATTCCCCCATATCTCAATCCATCAAGGATGTCCAAAGGTTCGTAGGATTGGCAGGCTGGCACCACCGATTTATTCCCCACTTTTCAGAGAAAGCTGCTCCACTACATGCATTAAAGCAGAAACATTCAACATAGATCTGGACAGAGCAATGTCAACGTGCGTTCGACACAATCAAGCAGGATCTGGTACAAGCACCTGTCTTAATAACACATAATTTTAGCAAACCTTTCCGAGTGCAGACCGACGTAAGTGACATTGGTTTAGGGGCTGTGCTTACACATGAATCAGTAGGAAAAGAGCATGTGATTGCCTATGCCTCCCGATTGCTCAGAGGAGTAGAGAAAACATACACAGTATCAGAGAAAGAGTGTTTGGCAGTAGTCTGGTCTGTAGAGAAGTGGCGACAATACCTTGAAGGTCGACCCTTTGAAGTAATCACGACCGTGCTGCCCTGACATGGGCTTTTCAGCACCCAAAGCCATCATTTCACCTCATTCACTGGACAATACGATTACAAGGATTCCATTTCACTGTAAGATACATGAAGGGACAGTGCAACGTTGTACCGGACGTATTATCCAGAACTCAAAAGTCACAATGCTCCACCTGACAGAATATTCATTGTAACCGCTTCCAAGACCACAGTACCTCTTGTCAACATGCCGGTAGACCTCACTCAAATTGCAATACCAAAAAGTAATGAACAAGTAGTTCAAGAGTTAATTTGCAAAACACAGAATCAGAAAACATCTGACAATTCACTAGTTCATTACATTGTGCAAAACGGATTCTTGTTTCGCAGCGTGCCTGATGGTCAGAAAGGACAGAAACTCTGAATGGTCATTCCATCTATTCATCGGGAAGCAATTCTGCATTACGCTCACGACAACCCACTCAGAGGGCACCTAGGAAAACTAAAAACTCTTCTCAGACTTCTAGAGACCGTATACTGGCCTAGTATAATAACTGATGTGTGGAGATACTCTAGAGGTTGTCACATTTGTCCAAAGTACAAACCCTCACTGACAAAGTTGTCAGGCTATTTGCAGAGTTTTCCTGTTGTCGAACCTGGGTACATGATAGGTGTTGACCTCATGTGTCCTTTCCCCAAAAGTGCCAAACAAAATGAACATCTTCTGGTTACTGTTGATTACTGTTCCAAATGGGTGGAATTGTTCCCGGTGAGACAAGCCAAAGCATTTCAGATAGCCACGATTCTTGTTGAAGAGATCTTCACCAGATAGGGAACCCCAGCCTATCTAGTATTGAGGGGCACAATTCACTTCTCACCTTATCAACTTGATTATGCAAACAGTGGGGGGTCATCCAAAAGTTGACTACGGCCTACCATCCTCAGACAAATCTGACAGAGCGTGTTAATCGTAACCTGAAAACCATGATTGCATCCTATGTAGAAGAAAAACACCGGACAAATGGTTAGCTGAATTCAGATTCACCATTAATACTGCTCGGCACGAGAGCACAGGATTTACACCAGCCGAAATCGACTCATGGTCTCAAAAAAAACTCTTGGGCGTAAACTCAAAGAACCTATGGAGAGAGCTCTTCAGCAACCACCTGACCCCAACAGCCCAGCTTATCCCATACTCGACCGACAAAAAGACCTCATCAGCTTGGTAAAAGAAAATGTAGAATGAGCCCAAGCTCGTTTTGTCTGATCCTACCACATAGAAAATCTCAAGACTTATCACAGTTACGACAAGTCTTCCACTGAGCGGGGGGTGTGTAACAGCCCATAGTCCTGTTACTATGAATTATAGTAGGTTGTTGTTGTGGTTGAGGTTGTGGTTTTCGCACTGTGGTTGATCCCCGGAGCCAGCATCGCAGCCGTTATGTGTGCTGATGAGCCAGGAAATATAATTCAGCCATTAACACCAGACAGAAGGATATTCACACCACCATATGGAAGGAAGCATAAATGAATGGAGATGCATAGGTTACTGTAAAGCTACGTCTTAGTTGTTGCTTATCTTGGCGAAAGCCGAGTGCAAATTAGCATGACGTTTAACATCTACTCTCATGTAATGGAAATCATTTTTCTGTTGGCAGATTTTTCTCAATATTTATATCCTGGTTGAATATTTGAGGTGCATATATTTAGAGTGGTTGGTGGGCCCCTCCCTTAAAATTATCATTAGCTGTGCCTTTTTAATAGAGGAGGATGGTTATAGAGCTGCAGCAACCATAATGAAATGACCCTTCACAATAGAGAATGCTTTACAATGGACTCTGTTAGAGAGCTATATGTCAATTCATCTGTTCAATAAAATACATTAATCACCTGTTAAGTAATAAAAAAAAGTAATCTCTGCGTGTCTTTTACAACATTTAAAATCCCTAGTTCTCGCCATCTCCAAAAAGCCAAGCCAATGTTGAGTCTTGTTTTATTACGAGCTCTGTCACATTCTCTATTTGCCAGCAGACTCTACTCTGTTCTTTATTATGGTTAAAAACACGTTTTGGAAAAAGGATTGATGGTGTATTGACTCAGTTTTTTTTTTTTCATAAAAAAAGTTACATATAGCACCTTTAACATGGGCTCATTCTAGTGGATGAATGATGGGTGGGCATAGACACACACTCAGCAGTTAATCATTAAAAAGAAATAATCACCAAAAAGAAATAAATACGAAATAAAATCTGCCTTTTAACAAAAATATGTCCTGGAAAACTGATACACATGCAGGTCACCCCATTCTCGAGATCTGATCCTGCATTTTGTGGTCAGATTTCTGATGTTTGCATTAACACTCCATCACTCAAAAACATTGACGCAGATTTACAGTTAATGCTCAGCCAATTTTTTTTTTTTTTTGGAGGCACCATATCATCTAACATCATTAAAGCACATACGTAATTCAACCTACTTACATTAGCAGATAAAAAACACATACACAAATCTAAAAATTTTCGATCTTCTCCATCCAAGGATACCCCTGTAAAATGTTTTCTGAAAATGAGAGCTATTGAATTAGGAGGATAATACTCTTAGCACCCAGCAGTAATCAAGTTTAATGGTTTACCAAGCAAACTGAGCAGCATCCTGCTGAGGCATTCAAGGCCTTCACCTTTAACCATAGAGCTGTTGACCCAAACATCAACCCCTGTGAATCCGCTTTCCCTAACCACTAATGCAATTAGAGTTTCTGCCAAACATAGAGGTGTGAAGGCCACGTCCAATCATCCATGCCAACGTGGCTAAGCTAGCGTGAGCAACAATATATGCAACACTATAAAGAACCCACATAAATGTCTGTCTCTCTACAACCACAGAATAACAATTTATGATTTGTAAAATGAACCATTTGCTCAACTGGATGGAAAGCCAGGGGTGACGAACTGCATGTTTTTGTCCCCTTTTCATTATTATTTTTTTTTTTTAATAGACTGGTTTTATAGAAAGTCCTCTTGGGCTCATTGGGAATGTCTGAAATGTTCCCAGAAGCAATGCAGCAAAGAGTTAAAGACAAAAAAAAATATCAGAGTAATATAATTGCTGAAATAGAAAAGGCGGCAGTCAAATGATGCACTCGAGAGGACCATAACTGTAAAAATACACTTTCACTTCACATTTTACTTCCACTGGTCCATTCTGTGCCACTGCTTCCAGATACATCGGCTCAATACTTCATCATCCAACTGTTAGAAACTTAGGCAACAAGTTTGACCTTAAGTCAAGACAGCAGCAAGCACTACTTCCTTTGTGAAACATTCAAATCAGCCCATATCAAGCATCTCATTAGGCAATGACAAAACTTGAAACATCATTACTTGTTCCTAAAACATCTGAATAGCAAATATGTTGTGTTTTAATAAAGTTTCTTAGTAGGTTAAATCGTCTGGAATGGCCAAGATTCTTCAAGGGATGTTTATGAACCTTGGCTCATGTACACACTGCATTTTTAATAATTGGGTGGGATTTGAGTTGGGATTTTTGGTTGAAGTCTGTTTCATGAAGGGTGTAAATATTTGACTGAATTTAGCAGGTCAGAAAATTATTAATGATAGAACCCAGTGAAACGCCAGACTGCTGTTCTGTCTCAGGATTTTTGCATGCGTCAATGAGCTGAATTTTGTGCAAAGCTCTCTAGTTCCCCCCAGTGAATAGAAAAGTTAACTGCAAATTTGTCTTTTTACCATTGGTAAGCAAGGGTTCCAAGATTTATCTGGAACCTGTTAGCCACTGTTGGTAGATTCTGTAACTACACCATCTGGCAGCAAATCGTAATATTTAATCAAAATAACTTGCCCTCCCTCTTGCGATGACATCTCTTTGATTGATGATGTGTTTTTCAGGGTCAGGGCATGACGACCTGTCACTCACATGAAATTGCATCAAAAGCAAACCAGAACCATCCAATCAATTCTCGTTGGACAAAATCAATTCCAGACCTAAATTGTTGTCATGTTCTACCCACTTGATATACGTCACAAAATGGAAGAAAAGACTATTGCAACTTCCATATCATGCTGACTTTATGTCAGGAAAGGAGGAAAAGAGAGGGAAATGCAAAGATGTGTGAGTCTCATCCCTTGTTTTCCATTTTAGCTGGTTTGAAGTCCCTCCTAAATAGACTATCAATGCACTGCAAAAATCTATCTAGTATCCAGTAAAAAAATATCTAAACATCTATAAACAAGAGGTAATTAATTGAAGCAAAATAACATATCACGACTTTTTTATCACATAGACTAAAGTATTTAGCTGTAATCTGGTATTGCAGTATATTGATCTATTCACTAGATGGCAGAAGACACCAGTGGTTAATGACCAGCATTACAGAAATCCAGTAAATTACTAATATTTGCAATGCATGTTAGTGTTACTGTAATACAACAATTGTTGAAGCAATACTACAAAATAACATTAAAAACTTAAAACTGTACTACTACTGAGATACTCCAGAGGGTAAACTTGACCTTTAGACTCCTCTGCAGGGAAGAAGTTGTCAACTCTCATATTGTTTACAAGTTGTTATTATTATTGTATTGTTATTATTATAATTTTTTTTTACTTGGAACACAATAGAAGTTCTTATCAAAATATCAAAGTTGCTATTTTCCAAAAAAATTTATAGGGATCTCTGGCTGTCAAGTTCATATGCAATTGATATAAATAAATAAATAAATAAATAAATAAATAAATAAATAAAATTATAACCATTTTAATGCCCAGCATGCCTAGTGTAAGATGTGCATATGACAAATGAAATATCTTTAGTTGATGTTAGGTTGATTCAAACCCCTGGTTATCACTGAAAGAGTTAAAGGTGCAATGTGTAATATTTCTGAGGATCTATTGACAGAAATGCAATATAAGATCCATAACTATGTGTTCAGTGGTGTATAAAGACCTTACTCAATGAACCGTTATGTTTTTATTACCTTAGAATGAGACATTTATATCTACATAACCGCGGGCACCCCCTTCTATGAAGGTTGAGTGACGTCATGTTTCTACTGTAGCCAACAGCGCACAAACAGCGCTACAGAGCGTGTTTCCTCACTACCTTGAAAGAGAAGCAGCAGAAAGCTAGAAGCTAGCCATAGAAACCATGAGTAGGGACTTTTCCCTTGTCAGTGGTGTAAAATATGTAGTTGGATTGTTTCATGTAACTTAGATCTTCTCCCTCGCTGTGTTATGGCTTTGACAATCAGCTGATTAGTAAGTTACTATGACCGTAAAACAGTAACGTTACAGGAGTCACCAACCCGCCGATCGCGGTCGAAAGGGAGGGGTGAGCAGTGGGCTGAGCCCTTAGTGCAAACTCGCAACCGAACCGCTAGATGACGCTAAAATCTACACACTGCACCTTTAATAGACAGTACATGCTTTTGACTGAAAATTAATGTTTCACACTAATGGGTGTAACTGGAATCAGAAGACTTATGCATTACAGTGAAACTCACAGCGTGAGTTGAAATCTTGTTAATTTCTCTCCTCTCCACATGTTTACCTCTCAGTGTGAGGGATGAAAACTTAATGAAACGTTTTGATGAGGGCCTGCAGCTTGAATAAAATATCAAGCTTCTTCAGTACACACACACACCACAGCATCATATCTCAGAGCTCAGGTCATTTACATGCAGACAGGTCAGGTGATTGACAGGTCTCATTCCCATATCAGGTGTCTGTTGAAGTGGGACATTCTCCATGCTTGTTGCCAAGAGCTGTAAACCCAAACAGCTGTTGGAGATTAATGCATTAGATTTATCACAGCTCTCAATGACCACACTATGAAAGACATTCACTCTTGGGCTAGATGTGTCAAAAATTACTAACATAAACCTATCATATTTCAAACTTGCAGACAGATGAAAGTGTTGGTCTGTAATTAATATGCAATGTCATCACCCTCTACTTCAATAGCCTCAATAGTGACATAGAAATAGGTACTGAAGGAAATTCACATTTATTTGTAAACGGCATCCTCTTTTAGGTCTGTTCGACAAACACAGAATTTCACCTTCTGTGAATTAAACTAAACACATTCAAAAATGATAATACTTTGTTTACATTTTTAGAAGAACCTTCGAAAGGTGCTAGGATGTGCAATTTTCAGTTACAGATTTACACTGAATTACACCGACACATGCAAAAGTCTTTATAAATAAAAATAAAAAAATAACCATTGGTGTGTAATGCATTACAAGTAACGCGGGAGTTATGTAATCAGATTACTTTTTTCAAGTATAGTTAAGTCACACATTACTTTAAAAAATTTGAGAAATGTGGAAGGTGCAGCGGCTTTGTAGTTCTAGACTAATATGAGCATGGATTTACTCATCTCACTTGTTCAAAAACAGATTCAGTATTCCTCAAAATGAATAAAAACTGTGAAATGCAAATTCAGAGTATAATGAAATATTTAAATATATTTATTTAATATCACAATATCAATATCACCGGCTATATTTAAATATCACAAATATCCTTTATGTATTTAATCTCACTTTAACCAATGTCTTACAGGTAGGTGCTGACATTTTATCCAATTCAACCATAAAAAGGAGCAAAAATAACTTTAGATAAGCATCACATTTGTGCTTGGTTTTATTTTATTTTATTTATGAAGTAAGATTTTAAAAGAAAATCTTTTTTATTAAAAAAACAAGCAAGTAAGCCCAGCCTAGATGAGAAAAAGCAATGCTAACACATTACTTTTATTAAGTTACTTTTAAGGGAGTAATGCAATATACATTACTTTCAAAAGTTTCCCCAACACTGAAAATAACAATCTAAACTAACGTTTAAGCAGCTACAGAAAATAAACAAACAGCTGAGCGGCCACAGAAGCACCATGGTATAAGTGCCATCAACAAAGTTAATTTGCTAAAACTGCTAAAAATGAAAATATATGTGCATTTGACAGTAGTGTGCTTCAGCCCTGCAGCTATTACACTCAGTCCATTAAGCACGCTGGATCACTGTTTTAGAGGCCAAACGAGAGCGGATTGGAACTCAATCTTTCCCCTGCAGTCTAATGAGCTGTTTCTGGATCCTTGTCTCATCAGATCTAAGGAACGTAAGGCGGGATACAAGCAGCGCGTAACGAGTCCTGTTTGACCTCGTCTCGGCAGCGGGCCGGCGTTTGGCAGCACCTGTCATCGGATTTCAACCACTGTCCAGACAGACTGGCTTCCACCTCTGACTCTGTCCTGCAGCACAAGGATGTGAGAGACACACGGCCTCTTCCCTGCTGATTCAGAGGCACAGAGAGAGTAAATGCCAAGGACATTTCTGGGTGCAAACTAACATGTGTGTGCAGACACATACTTGCAAAGAAGTATAATGCTTTGAAGCTGAACTGTATGTAATATATTTGTACCGCATCCATCTCAATGGATTGTTTGGGAAACCGTCATTATATTGGTAACACTTTATTTTGATGGTCCCTTTTGAACATTAGGTTGACTATAAGTCATTTTGCAACTACATGTCAACGATCTCTCATTAGAGTATCAGTACACTGTCTGCTTAATATATGCTAACTCTTTATTGTTATGGTCCTCCAACAGACATTCTACTGACTATAAGTATCTTTGCAACTGCATGTCAACTTATTCTAGCCTTAACCCAGTCTACTAGTACTCTACTAACGCCCTAATGAGAGTTAGTAGACATGTAACATTACTTATAGTCAACAGAATGTGTTAAAGGGACCATCAAAATAAAGTGAAACCAATTCGTTTAGGTTACCCTATTGGCACAAAAAAATACACACTTTAACCAGTTACCTTGCCCTCGTTTTGAACCCAAACACAAGAAATTGCAAAGAAAAAAATAAAATAGATATAGTTCATGAAGCCTTCATGAAGGACTACAAACATAACAGAGTGGTGAAAGGATAACATATTTTTGTAGGCCAACTCGGAAGATAGCATCCCCCTGGTTCCCTCGATAAAAAACCCATAAGGATTTTTCCACTGGCTTTTGGATTATTGCAGAAAATAAGGTCTGTGACTAACAAAAGCTTATGAGTTGTACACATTTTGTTCATTGTGATAATCTTTACAAATGATCACAACTATTTTGAAGCGTAAATGCAATCGGCAGAAGTCAAAAGCTACCCCTAGGTTATAAACGAATTATACCACAGTCGCATGGCTTCAATATCACCATCACTAAGGGTAACAATGTTCAAGTTCAGGTAAGAAGGAGGCGGGAACCGGCGAACATTAAACACAACTTTAATGTTAAATAAAAATAAACAACAAAACTATCCTTCCGGAGCTCCTATGTGGGACTCAAGACCAGTGTGGTGCACAGGTGACTCATTAACACTCCTCGCTCAGTTCCCAAGACTCTCATGTCACAAAATATCACAATACAAAAATGCAACAGTATGTATCGTGGATAGTGACAAAATGTATTGTGTATAGTTCACCCAAAATAAAAATTACTGTGTGAGTTTTAGTGTCGGTACTACAATTAACTACTATATATAATGTTGAATATAATGTATTAATATTGGGAATATTTGTGGGTCCTGATAATGCCAAATGTCTTATGTTACCAGTAAAAAGTGGCCTACATTATTTTATATCTAGTCAGTGACAGAGAGTGCAAGCATATTCGTCTAAAATAATTATGTATGTTCAGCTTCAGAATAATTAATATTTGTAGTCTGGTGTCACCATTGTCCGGTGCATTGGGTTACCAGCACCAAGTCTAAACCTATTCATTTACACCCACAATGTAACACAAAATTTAGCATTTTAATCAACAGTTTTATTAACCTTTTACCACTTACTTGGAGTATCGCAATTATATTGTATCGTGAGTTCAGTGTCGGGATATGTATCGAATCTTGACATGAGGGTATCGTTACACCCCTGCCGGCGAGGGCTCTTTGACAGCGCGTTCCTATTTTTTCCTGCCGGGTTTCAGCACTACTGTAACAATGTTCAAGTTCTACCAGAAAGACTCGGGAGAATAAATACTGTAACAATAAATACATTTATTGATAGCCCAGCAAGCAATAAAGTTCTTTGGCGTAGGCCCCGTCCATAGCTCGCAATCCGAGGGTCCGGACTCTGCATTTCCTGCCTGAAGACGAAGGCAGGGGCGCAGCCGACCCCCTGTGAGGTATAGGAAGGGACCATCCTGGTGGTGGTGGGGAGGATGGAGGTGAATGAAAGCGTCAGCATCTGCGAACTCAAACATGTGTAAGTACTGGTCTTTTATACCGCAATTATTAGACACGATTGGATAGATGAGAAGGTAATAAGTGACGTAGCAATTGAGTCTTCCCAGCAGAACTTAACGCTAAAGCTTCCATTTCTACCAGAAAGACTCGGGAGAATAAATACTGTAACAATAAATACATTTATTGATAGCCCAGCAAGCAATAAAGTTCTTTGGCGTAGGCCCCGTTCATAGCTCGCAATCCGAGGGTCCGGACTCTGCATTTCCTGCCTGAAGAAGAAGGCAGGGGCGCAGCCGACCCCCAAAAATAGGTGGAAGATAATTCCACCAGGACGGAGCCCACCCCCAAAGAACGGTAAAGAAAAGTATACCCACCAGTCGTGTATCATGTAGAGCCTAAAATAGAAAGAAAAGGGAATTAATAATGGCATGAACATGAAATGTGGAAAGCCTCGTAGCCAATAACTAATTAGTAAAAGATGACTTCATAGTGAGCCTGAAAGGTACTATGATAAGACGTGAATAATGCATTTATGGATTTATGTTCTACTGCTGTATGTACATTAGCATTTATCCATGCTGACGCTTTCATCCAGGCGACTTATGTTTTGAGACGCACTTACGTCTGATCGAACCAGTTTCCCTGAGAATGAGTTGGAGGGACGCAAGTGTTGTGGAATAGTGACTTAACTGAGAACGAGGCTAACTTAGGACATAGGGACAGGTCATGGAACAAAAAGCTGTTATAGGACCACAGAGAAAAGGCCACCTTGGCCTTACAGAACCGGCCATATGGGGCAAGGCCGTAACAGACCGCACAGAGACAAGGCCTCGATGGACCACACAGACAATGCCACATTGGGCCAGGCCTCATTGGACCACACAGAGACAAGGCCTCGATGGACCACACAGACAATGCCACATTGGGCCAGGCCTCATTGGACCACACAGAGACAAGGCCGCGATGGACCACACAGACGATGCCACATTGGGCCAGGCCTCATTGGACCACACAGAGACAAGGCCGCGATGGACCACACGAAACAGAGCCGCATTGACCAGGCCTCATTGGACCACACAGAGACAAGGCCGCGATGGACCACACAGACAATGCCACATTGGGCCAGCCCTCATTGGACCACACAGAGACAAGGCCGCGATGGACCACACGAAACAGAGCCGCATTGGCCAGGCCTCATTGGACCACACAGAGACAAGGCCGCGATGGACCACACAGACAATGCCACATTGGGCCAGGCCTCATTGGACCACACAGAGCAGGCCACCTAGGGCCATACACAGAGCAGGCCTCCTTAGACCGCAAACTGGCCACATTGGACCACACGGCCATGATAGACCACAGACACAAGGCCGCCCGGCCACATGGCCTTGCTAGACCACAGAGACAAGGCCGCAATGAGCCACAACGGCCTCTAATGCCGCACATAGAACGAGGTAGACTGGACAAGGCCGCAAGGCCACACAAAACCAGGCCGCAAGGACCACAAGACCACATGGCCTTTTTTTTTTTAAACGAGGCAACAATGCCTCAAGGCCGCTTGGCCACACAACAACGGCCGCTTGGCCACATTGAACCGTGCCACTAAAGGCCACAGACCACTGGCCATTTTTTACATACAGGACAAGGCAACTTGTGCCACAAGGCCACTATAGACCACACAGAGCAAGCCACACAGACAACGGCCACTAGGCCACATTGAACCGCGCCACTAAGGGCCACAGACCACTGGCCATTTTTTACATACAGGACAAGGCAACTTTGTGCCACAAGGCCTCTGGACCCACACAGAGACAAGGCCCGCTGGGCCACAAGGCTGCTAAAGCCATACAGAGACAGAACCACTCATAGACAAGGCCTTAGGCCACATAGAACCAATGCCATAACTGGCCACAAGACCACGGGACAAGGCCACATTAGGCTACACGGTCACAGTAGACCACACTGAACATAGAATGAGGCCGCAAGGGCCGCGATATCGTAAGCCCACACTGAGACGAGGTCACACAGGGACAACGGCCACTAGGCCACACAGAACCGAGGCCATAGGGGCCACAAGACCATGTAGGCCACACATAGGACAAGGCAACATTATGCCACAAGGCCTTGAGACCCGCACAGAGACAAGGCCCGCTGGGCCACAAGGCTGCTAATGCCACACGGATACAAGGCCAACGAGACACAGCCACTAGGCCACACAAAACCATGCCATAACTGGCCACAAGACCACGGGACAAGGCCACATTAGGCTACACGGTCACAGTAGACCACACTGAACATGTATATCATACACTTGCATGTTTTTTTTTTTTTTTTTTTTTTTATAAGACCATAAAGACCACATGGAACAAGACCACAACGGCTACTACTGCCACATAGAGACAAGGCCACATTAAGACAAGGCCACTAGGCCACATATAGACGATGACTCATTGACCATTTGTAAATGCAAGCAGAATTTAGGACCAATTGTGAGAATGGATTATCATGGCACCACCACCAGTAGTTGCGAAGGTTATTTACCTGAACCGTTTTAGTGAAGAGCTTGCTGAGCTTCGAGGATGATTTTGAATCGGGTCTTATATAGACTCTAATGTAGAAGACCATTTGCCCAGGATCTTAATAGCTGAAGTAGAAATGCCATGATCAGCTGCTGTAGTGGCTGCCCCGATCCTGAAGGAATAACCAGTATACTGGGAGGGAGATAGACTGCAGCTTTTGAGGACAGAAACTGATGAGTCCTGAACTAGGCTTAGAGTGCTCCGTTAGTTAGGATAAATGAGGGGAATTTAAAGAAATTAATCATAGATGAGAAGGGACAGAATTTATAACTAATTAATAAATTGATAAGTGAAACAGAGCCTTGAGAGTCATTCTTAGAGTTCTTAAGAAAGAGAGTAAAGAAATTAGGTGAGAAACGCAAATCAGAAAAGACCATGGGGAAATCGGAGTATTTAGCTCCTGGAGTGAATCCCCTGGATGCATGAGCCATGATGCTGTAACAGACAGCTACAATCTGAATACCAATAGAAAAGAGACCATTGCGGACATGAAGTAATAAAAGGAGGTTGGATGGATTTTGCTTTTTCTAACTTACTTAGTGTGTAATGTTGCCGTATAAGCATAATCAACATCTTCAAGGTTACAACACTCAAAGTTCAAGCAATGGGAGAAATTCATTTAAGAATTGCTTTTTAAAGACTACAACAGCGCTGAGAGGAGCTAACGAAATTCCTCCTGGGTTAGTGCATCACAACCTAAATTTACATGAATCCTGCCCACGGGACATGATTTAAGAAAATCGAGACAGAATAAGCCAATTAGTGACTAGAGATAGCTACATAATTCAACGACCATCCGGAATGTTGTCTATATGTTGACACTTCTTGAGTCTCTCCATCTTGAATGATCCCGGTTGAACGAAGCGAAAAGTTTAAAATTGTTGGTGAGAGGTAATCGAAGCTGCAAACGAGCTGTTGAAACTCCGACCCCTGTGCCGGGAGTAGCAGCCCTGCCACATCCAAAGGGATAGACAAAACGATATGCTTATTCACCTTCGAAATAACCATTCCAAAATGCTATTCAAAATTATCTGTGGGCATTCCGAGCTAAACCCCACGTACACACTGGAGACCCACCACATATCCTGCGAAAAGGGCACAATTATACTCATTTTTATCTTTGTGATACAATGTGATTGGCAGGCGTTTATCGGAGGTTTACTACAGGTCTTGGCTATGCCTTAAGTAGCAAACAAAGAGAAGGTATAGTGAACATACTTGGATAATTAGTATTAAAATACTTGCGTGAATTTGAATGCCTGCGAGCAAACTATGAATGGAAGAATATTAAATTACGATTTCGTAATTGTAGACGAGGAAGGAACAATCGGCCGTGATCAGGATGTGAAAACAGGAATCTGAAAAGAAAAGCAAAACATTACTAATTTAACATAAACTCTGATAGAAGAGGGCAGGGTGATGGATCCGGGTTGCTGAACGGCAAAAGCCGTCTGAAAGCCTGTAACAAAGAATGAAAGCGCGTAGCTATGGCTTTGCATTGGCAGGAATAAGCACAACCTTAATTATGAAATTGAAGACGACTGATAGCCAAATTAACGTCTCAGGAATGGCATGATCGCCTAACAATAAGATCTGCCTTGATGACAACCATGCTTTGTTAGCACGGCGATATAATATATTTTGCGACCACGTCAAATCCCTAAGGACGCTAACGACCGCTATAGGATGATTTTGTGAAGAGCGGACGAAACGAACCTTGAGTAAGCTTAAAATATTCATCTAGCCTTTACTGATCTAGATATCCGAATCTGAGATTGTGTTTTTTTTTTTTTGTTTTTTTTTTGTTTTTATAGAAATTCTTAAACCGGCTAAATCTGACTTCTTAATACGGTACTTACCTGAAGTAAGGTGACGGCGTCCTGTCAAGAAGCTACTATCATTACCTAAATGATACTTGATCTGATATCTTTTGAGCGTAGAATCCTTTTCTCAGATGCGGAGCATATGCCTGACATGGCTCCCAAGTTGCTCTTTGCAGAAATAGCCCCATTCGTCGCTGGCCACAACAAAAGTTGAGACTCTTGAATAGAAAGATACATGTACATGTGAATCATACAGTTGAGGAAAGACAATGCCACTCGAGTCTCCTTCACTGATTAGTTCTGTTGATTGGTTTGACTTGATAAAACTAATATGACTGTTAGTTCTACTGAGTTAAAAGTTTTTGCTAAGGATATTGACAGGAGTATCCTTAGTCTGCATTTTTCTGTACATTAATGTGGAAATACCCATCACATAAAATATTTCTATCACACATATCAGTGGATTAAGTAGTCACCAGGAAAGGTTAAATATTACAGCAATTGTACACATTTCCAATATTGTAGATCTAATTTTCATTAAGGGACTTATAATATGATTTTAAAGTAGGCCTAAATATGTTAAATAGTTGTTTGTGAAATTACAACACTTATGTAAGTATGTAATTAACTGCCATTGTAGAGATATCCACTACAGAATGTATAACAGTCAAATGAACAACTTGCTCTCTTTTAGCTCAGGTTTTTTTTTTTTTTTTTTTTTTTTTTTTTCAGTTACTCAGTTGTTAGTGGGTATTTGCAAACTGCCCACGAGAGCGTGGTATCGACAACGCTGATAGATATATATATATTTTTTTTTTTCTTCAACAATTGCACAGTTTACAGGAACGTTCATCTCCATTGTAAAAAATAATACATTGTGCAGTTTCCAACATTGCGGGTGTTTTGACAAAAATGATATTATTAGATCACTGTACTGTGGCGGTGACACGAAACTTGCTTACACTTGCTATGAACATTTCCCCTTTAAGGCGAGCTAACCGGCCCCATTGCAGTCTGCAGATCAGTAACATTAGTAATTATGAACACGTACGCCACGTCACCGTAGACACCAATTTGAACTCTGCCGCTGGTGTTGGAAGCAACGGAGAAATACTTACCTGGATGAAGTTTAATCATGCTAGAGGGGACATATTAACAGTGGCTGGTGGAAGCGCCTACCAAACTTGAAAAACCAACTTGAAAGCCTTGGAAGTGGAGCTTGAACTTGAACCAGCGAGAGAAGATCGCCTCTCGTGATTTGAGTTGTTGATTCATGTCGGTGGATCAGTGATCTGCGGGATAATGCACCCGTGCAGACAGCGAGGTTCTTTTGCTGGACAAGTTGTTGAGAATGACATAGTTCTCTTCCTGCCGGATTATCCTGACTGAGCTGACGCTGTTCGAGGCGTTTGATGACGTGAAAATGGAAACTGATTGGTTACCCAGGGTGTTTTAGGCCTAGAGAGCAG
Organism: Tiaroga cobitis; assembly: GCA_030578255.1. Taxonomy (NCBI): domain Eukaryota; kingdom Metazoa; phylum Chordata; class Actinopteri; order Cypriniformes; family Leuciscidae; genus Tiaroga; species Tiaroga cobitis. The sequence continues at coordinate 17,273,391 of CM060603.1, forward strand.
AGCTTCTCATGAGAGGCCTTGGCTGATCAAAAACTCTCCGAAGACCACTGTGCATACGGGGAGATGCGGCACTGAACGCGGGAACCTCGACGTGTAGCGGAGATACGGCGGGACATATCCATCGTCGGAACTCAATAATAGAACAGTCCTGAAACATGTTGGCTGACGACTGAACGAGAGCATGAATGAAAGCGTCAGCATCTGCGAACTCAAACATGTGTAAGTACTGGTCTTTTATACCGCAATTATTAGACACGATTGGATAGATGAGAAGGTAATAAGTGACGTAGCAATTGAGTCTTCCCGGCAGAACTTAACGCTAAAGCTTCCATTTCAGAGGAGGAGGAGGCGGGAACCGCTGAACGTTAAACATAACGTTAATAATGAAATAAACATAAACAACAAAACAAAAGTAAAGCACCAGCCCCTCACGGACACCTACTGCATAAACTAAAACAAAACACCAACATAAAGTCCAGACCTGGTCCTCTCTTGTCCTTCACTGTCATCACTTCTCCTTTTGTCCTTTCAGAGCTTCTCTGTGGGACTCGAGACAAGTGTGTGCTCATTAACACTCGCATCAATGGGCCTCGCTCTGTTCCCTCGCAGCCTGCCATATTCTTCAGATTCCATGTCTGTAATTTATATCAAACCATCAAGCTTTAATTTGATCACAAACAGTTTCATTAAAATAAGTTATTACTCCACCACGGGCGTGACGTTATAAACCAACGTGGTTGAATGACCACTTTGCGACAATATGGTTTCGGGAAACAGTCGTAGCTAGTTGATTTCTGTAACAATGCATCGTACTATGGTAGTTAAGCAGCGAGATACGTTATTGTACGGGAAACGCACCCCAGTTCTGGTGATGCACCAGCCTAATCAGGATCATTGGTGGAAACTCAATCTTTAGTGACAAACACAAACAGCAGAAAGGCTCTGATTAAGTTGCATCAAATCAAATGTCGCCACTAATATATATATATATATATATTATAAACAGCAAAGCTAGTTTAAACTGATCTGCTGTTTAACTAGTGTCCACAATTCATTTAAAATCAATAAACCGGCTGGGAGAGATCAGCAAACCAACATATGAGCCTTGTTTTTAATTTTCTTTTCTTTTTTTCAGGAGGTTTCTATTAGTGAACTATGTTTGGATAACGACTGCTAAACTGAATAACTGATTGTTGTCCCCAGCAACTGCTTTCTGTAGTTTCTTTTCACTGTGCTAGTTTCATGTGCCTTATAGCACTTTATTTCTTTCTTTTTACAACTTTACAACTTAAATCAATATTTGTGTTGCAATTGCTTACCTTAGGGTCCGAGTCGGCTGATCGATTGCTCCTGCCTGATCGCTGATCGATTGCTCCTGTCTGCCTCGCTGCCTGCTGTGTGTTTGTTTGCTTCGAGGCTGTAAGCTTCGCCTGAGCCTCGTATTTCTTTATGTTTTGAGCCATCATTTACTATCTAGTTGTTTATACTACTAAATACAGCTTACCCAACATCTCAGATTAACCTTACATCTCTAGCTTCCGTTATTCTTAACACAGCACGCTAGTAACTCGCTAACGTTAGCCTGCTAACGCGCCACCCGTGCGCTCATTTATTTATTTATTTTCTCTCGCGCGCCCGCGCCTTTGAGTTCATAAAGTCCAGGTAAGTAAGAAATCAATCAACAAACACGGTGAGTAATGTCTTCTTGTCCTGTTATTGTCACCTGTGTCACATGTCATATGTTTAGTATAGCCTTCTCCGATGGCAATATAGGATTTATATGTGATAAATGCAAGGAGACAGTCAGGCTGACGGAGAAGATTTCAGAACTAGAGACACGCATCCAAACTTTAATTGAGGATGGTAAGAATGCTAGATCTTTAGATAGTGTTTTGGATGCGCCTAGCATAGTGAACTCTTTACATGATTCGGTTCCGGCTGAAGTAGAGCCCGTGCAGCAGGGCAGATGGGTGACCGTGAGAGATCGTTCTAGTCGTGGATCAAAGAACCACTCTTCCGTTCCGATTCCCATAACAAACCGATTTGCCCCACTCAGTGAAACACCCACTGAGAATTCTGTTGATTGTGCCCTGGTAATTGGTGATTCGATCACACGGAACGTGAAAATAGAGACACCAGCCACCATAGTCACATGTTTGCCGGGAGCCAGAGCGCCTGACATCAAAGCAAATTTAAAAGTGCTGGCTAATGCTAATCGTAAATTCTCTAAGATCATTATTCATGTCGGCACTAATGATGTTCGACTCCGCCAGTCGGAGATCACCAAAATTAATATTAAAGAGGTGTGTGAACTCGCAAGTACGATGTCAGGCACTGTAATTTACTCTGGCCCCCTTCCTGTACGCAGGAGTGATGAGATAGTTAGCCGATTGGCCTCACTGAACGGTTGGCTGTCGAAGTGGTGTCCGCAGAATAATATAAAATTCATAGACAATTGGAAAAGTTTTTGGGGCAAGCCTGATCTGTTGAAAAGAGATGGTATCCATCCCTCCTGGGCTGGTGCTGCTCTTCTCTCTAGTAATTTGGCTCATAGTCTTAGAGATAAAACATGACAATCTGGGGCTCAGGTCAGGAAGCAGACAGACTGGCTAAACCGACCGTCTGCTAGCGGCCTCACGTCACCAAGGTCAGATAAATCCCATCACATAGAGTCTCTTTCACCTAGATGTCATCATATAGAGACTGTGTCTGTTCCCCGAATTTGGAACTCCAAAAAACGTCAGGTTAAAAATTTAATTGATGTTCAACAAATAAAAAACAGATATAATACAGATGAGCAAATGATAAAGCTTGGGTTGCTGAATATTCGATCCCTTACTTCAAAATCTCTCATAGTTAATGATATGATTTCAGATTATAATCTTGATATGCTGTGTTTGACAGAAACCTGGCTAAAACCAAACGATTACATTATTTTAAATGAGTCAACCCCACAAGATTACAGTTATAAACATGAACCTCGTCTGAAAGGCAAAGGGGGAGGTGTTGCTGTAATTTATAGTAATATTTTCAAAACCACTAAGAAATCTAGCTTTAAATATACTTCTTTTGAAGTATTGGTGCTTAATGTAAAAATCTATAGTGTAAACGATAAATCACATTTGAGAATTATGCTGGCTACTGTATACAGGCCACCAGGGCACCATAAAGATTTTATCAAAGAATTTGCGGACTTCCTATCAGAATTAGTATTGGCTGCAGATAAAGTACTAATTGTTGGTGATTTTAATATACATGTAGATAATGAAAAAGATGCATTTGGATTGGCATTTAAAGACATTGTAAACTCAATTGGAGTTAGACAACACGTGTCAGGACCTACTCATCGTCGTAATCATACTCTAGATCTAATATTATCACATGGAATAGATGTTGATACCGTTGAAATTCTGCAGCAGAGCGATGACATCTCAGATCATTATCTAGTCTCATGTAAATTACATTTAGCCAAGGCTGCAAAGCCGACTCCGTGTTATAAATACGTTAGACCTATAACTTCTGCCACTAAAGATTGCTTTATCAATAATCTTCCTAATCAGTTTCATCATCTCAGCATCCCGGATAGCTTAGAAGAACTTGATATTGCAACAGAAACGTTTAACTCTCTCTTTTCCAGCACTTTAGACGCAGTTGCTCCGTTGCGCTTAAAGAAGATTAAAGAAAATAGCCCAACGCCGTGGTACAGCGAGCACACCCGGGCCCTTAAGAGAGCAGCCAGAAAAATGGAGCGCAACTGGAAGAAAACTAAACTAGAGGTATTTCGGATTTCATGGAAAGAGAGCTCGATTGCTTACAGAGAGGCTTTAAAAGCTGCTAGATCTGCTTATTTTTCAAACCTATTAGAAGAAAATAAACATAATCCAAGGTATTTATTTGAAACAGTGGCTAAACTAACGAAAAAGAAAGCTTCAAGCTCAGAAGTGTCCAAGCAACACAGCAGTGATGACTTTATGAACTTCTTCACTTATAAGATTGATAATATCAGGGACAAAATTATAACTATGCAACCGTCTACCACAGTATCGCATCAGGAAGTGCATTGTAGTCTCCCTGAGGAAAAATTTGATTCATTTGTTGCTATAGGAGAGGAAGAATTCTGCAAACTCGTTAATTCATCTAAATCGACAACTTGTATGTTAGATCCTATACCGACTACGCTACTGAAAGAGATGTTTCCAGAGGTCATATATCCTCTTCTCAATATCATTAATTCATCTTTGTCTCTAGGATACGTACCAAAAACCTTTAAACTGGCTATGATAAAACCGCTTGTTAAAAAAACACAACTTGATCCTACAGAATTAGTCAATTACAGGCCGATCTCGAATCTGCCTTTTCTGTCAAAGATATTAGAAAAAGCAGTATCTTCACAACTGTGTTCCTTTCTAGAAAGAAATGATATCTGCGAGGATTTTCAGTCCGGATTTAGACCGTACCATAGCACTGAGACCGCTCTCATTAGAGTCACAAATGATTTGCTCTTATCATCCGATCGTGGTTGTATCTCTCTATTAGTGTTACTCGATCTTAGTGCTGCATTTGACACAATTGACCACAACATTCTTTTAAATAGACTAGAAAACTATGTTGGCATTAGTGGAATTGCACTAGCATGGTTTAAATCATACTTAACTGACCGTTATCAGTTTGTAGCAGTAAATGAAGAGATGTCTTATCGATCACATGTTCAGTATGGCGTACCACAAGGCTCAGTACTAGGACCGCTGCTGTTCACTCTGTACATGCTACCATTAGGAGATATCATTAGGAAACATGGAGTTAGCTTTCACTGTTATGCCGATGATACTCAGCTGTATATTTCTTCAAAACCCAACGAAACTTACCAATTCACAAAATTAACGGAATGCATAGCTGATATAAAAAATTGGATGACTAGTAATTTCCTACTACTAAATTCTGAAAAGACAGAGATTCTAATTATTGGACAAAAAACTTCCACACGTAATAACCCAGAATACTGTCTAACACTTGATGGCTGCTCTGTCAAGTCTTCGTCGTCGGTTAGGAACCTGGGTGTGCTCTTTGATACCAACCTTTCTTTTGAAAGCCACGTGTCTAGTATCTGTAAAACTGCATTTTTCCATCTTAAAAATATATCTAAAATACGCCATATGCTCTCATTGGGAAATGCGGAACAATTAGTCCATGCGTTCATGACCTCAAGGCTAGATTATTGTAATGCTCTACTGGGTGGTTGCCCTGCACGCTTAATAAATAAACTACAGCTAGTTCAAAACGCCGCAGCTCGAGTTCTTACCAGAACCAGGAAATATGACCATATTAGCCCGGTTCTGTCAACACTGCATTGGCTCCCTATTAAACATCGTATAAATTTTAAAATATTGTTGATTACCTACAAAGCACTAAATGGTTTAGCTCCGCAGTACTTGAGCGAGCTCTTAACGTATTATAGTCCTTCACGTCCATTGCGATCTCAAAATTCCGGTCAGTTGATAATACCTAGAATATCTAAATCGACTGCAGGCGGTAGATCCTTTTCCTATTTAGCACCAAAACTTTGGAACAGTCTTCCTACCATTGTCCGGGAAGCAGACACACTCTGTCAGTTCAAAGCTAGACTAAAAACACATCTCTTTGACCTAGCATACACATAACGCACTATAGACTTCTATAAATTCAATGTTAGGCTGCATAGATTAGGTCAGCCGGAACTGGGAACACTTCCGTTAAATCTTGATGTACTCGCTACATCATAAGAAGAATGGCATCTACGCTAATATTAGTGTCTTTGTTTATCCCGAGGTTTTCCCGCAGCCTGCCGGATCCAGGCCGTGTCCAGATCTGACGAAGGAGATCCGCCTGGACCCGATGACAATGCAGTGCTGAAGTGTCCACTATCCTCTCCCTATGGAGGATCCCTTTCCCACTCTACAGATAAAGCGTTGTGAATTCCGGCTCGCGTACCCCGAAGTGATCAAATAAAACAAAATTCTGTATCAAAATTTATAGGCAAGAAAAGTAGTTTGTTTAGGCTGGGTTGTATGAATTATAAACCTGCGCACATATTTTAAAAAGCACATAACTATAGAATCAATTCTGAATGAGCATGTGAACGCCGTCAGCGTTAATCACAGGTTCGCGTTTAAAAGTCTGATCATTTCGACGGAGGTGAATCAATCAAAGTTAACTTTAGCTGGAAATAACATTATTCAGGAACCGCTATGATGCCAAAACAATCTGTTACCTTAAATTATATGTTTATCTCTGTAAAGCTGCTTTGAAACAATCCATTGTTAAAAGCGCTATATAAATGAAGATGACTTGACTTGACTTGACTCCTGATCATCCTGTCATGGATTATTTTGCAATAATGACCAGATGACTATATTTTATACCCTACATATAGACTTCAAACTCAATATTAATGTCTGACAACCAAAACCTGTCTTATAAAATAATATACACCCCCAAAATAGTCTGGAAGAGCAAATGAACAGAGTTCAACGTGAAAAGTAACACAATGAAGAGCATCTGCCAGTGCCAGAATATGGACATGACACTTGAGACAAATGAACAGCGGCATCACCGATTACCAGGCGCCTCGGATGAGTTGGCTTGCATTGTGATGGGATGGAAATGTTTGGATGCTCTACAAAAGCAACTGTCATTTCTGCTGAGACACTATAATGGGACATTCATTTCTAAGATTCAGCGCAGTCTTTTGTGCTCAGGAAAAACGTGACAATTTCACGAACAGATTTTGTGTGATTAAACAGTGCCGTCTCAATATGGAGTTAATAAACTGTGAAGACAGAAACACATTTATGCCTGTATACTGTTTTCTTTAGAAGCAGTCACACTTCTTATTTGGAGTCTGAATTGGAGAGGGGGTTCTCTTATGAGAGGTTCTCTCGTACTGCATAATATCTTACGCTAGGGGAAAACCTTTTTCCACGAGATATTGAAGCCAAAAATTATCCTTAATTTTTAATTAATGTAAAACGCGTTGTGGCAGCATGCAGACATAGGCAAGGTGGCTCGCGTGCCTATTGGCTATCCTGCGGCAACTGCAGCAGCCTATCGAGAGAGGCCCTTGGTGTCAATAGATCTGAAGGAAGCATATTTCCAAATACAAATAGCGTCACGTCACAGGCGATTCTTGAGATTCGCCTTCGAGGGTCAGGCATATCAATACACAGTCCTACCGTTCGGCCTGTCCCTAGCACCCCGTACATTTACAATGTGCATGGACGCGGCTCTCGCACCCCTGAAACTTCGGGGCATGCGAGTTTTGAACTACTTGGACGATTGGCTGATTCTAGCTCGATCACACTCAGAGCAAGTCAATTGGGTGAAAAGTTCGCTGTCTCCCAGTCAGAAAATATATTTTCTGGGCACAGAACTGAACTCGCTGTCTATGACAGCACGACTGTCACCAGAGCGCAGACTGAACATTCAGCGTATCATGAAATCCTTCCGCTGCGGCACTATAGTCCCGCTCAAAAGGTTTCGGAAAATGCTGGGTCTCATGGCCTCAGCATCATCAGTACTCCAGTTGGGTCTGCTTCGCATGCGCCCGCTGCAGTTATGGCTAAAAGCGTGAGTACCACCTCAGGCATGGGCCTCCGGTCTGTTTCGCCTCAAGGTCGATCAGAAATAGGTCACAGCTCTGAAACCTTGGAGAGCAATCAACTGGTACCAGTCAGGTGTAAACCTGGGCACTTCCTCAAGTGTGAGAGTGGTGTCCACGGATGCCTCCACCTCGGGATGGGGAGCGCTGCTCGAGGACACACCGCTCTTTGGCCAGTGGTCAGAACGGGAGAAGCTCCAACACATAAACTGTCTAGAAATGATGGCAGTCGACAACGCGCTGAGGCGTTTTTTGTCCCCGCATAAAAGGTCACCACGTCTTGGTCCGCTCGGACAACATGTCAGTGGTGGCCTACATAAATCGCCAGGGTGGCGTCAGGTCTCGAAACCTTTAAAGGCAGACGGAACGCCTCCTGGTCTGGGCTCAGCACAATCTGCGCTCATTGAGAGCAGCACATGTGCCTGGTCGCCTGAATTTGGGACCAGACAGACTGTCCAGAAACATTGTTCCAGCAGGAGAATGGTCTCTGCACCCGCAGACGGTCCTACTGCTCTGGGAGACATTCGGCAGAGCGCAGGTAGACCTGTTTGCGTCCCAAGAAAACGCTCACTGTCCAAAGTTTTTTCTCCAAGAGCAGGGATGCGCTGGCCCACGTCTGGCCCCGCTGCCCACTCTATGCTTTTCCCCCCGTCTCGCTCCTGCCTCAGGTATTGGAACAAATCAGGGAAAACGGATGCTCAGTGCTACTTGTGGCTCCGCTCTGGAAAAACCAGGCTTGGTTCCCAGTTCTGATGCAGCTGACAAGCACTGCCCCATGGCCAATACCGACGAGAAAAGACCTCCTCTCTCAGGCCAAGGGCTCGATTTGGCATCCTCGCCCGGAGCTGTGGTCCCTGCACGCTTGGGCCATCAACGGGTATCCGCAAACCTCCCGGAGGGAGTGTTAAACACGATCACGCAGGCTAGAGTGCCGTCTACTAGACGGCTCTATTCCTCAAAATGCGCGTCGTGGAAATTTCTTGAAGTGTCGTTTCAGGCCTACAAGGAAGAAAAGGAATAGTCGAATAAAGTCGTTATTTTTGTTTGTTTTTTCGCACAAAAAATATTCTCGTCGCTTGATAAACTTATAGTTGAGCCACTGTTGTGACATGGAATATTTAAACATTTTCTTTAATGACTTTCTGGGCCGTCCGGTGTCATTCCCTTAGGGAGCCTATGGAGGAGTGATCAACCTCTCAGATTTAATCATAAATATCTTCATTTGTGTTCCGAAGACGAACGAAGGCCTTACGGGGTTGGTACAGCATGGGGGTGAGTAATTAATGACTTAATTTTCATTTTTGGGTGAACTAACCCTTTAAGAGCTCATGTGTCTCGCTCGTCTGTTTTCAGACAGACTGAGCAGCTCTTCGTTTCGTTCAGCGGACGTGCTAAGGGACTAGCCGCATCGAAACAGAGCCTATCCAGATGGATAGTTGATCCCATAGCACTGGCATACTCGTCTAAGGGCTTGAAGTGTCCTTTAGGTGTTAGAGCGCACTCCACAAGAGGCATGGCCTCGTCGTGGGCTTGGTCTAGCGGGATTACCTTGCAGGATATCTGTAAGGCGGCAGGCTGGGCCTCCCCGTCTACATTTATAAGGTTTTATAACCTAGAGGTTCCCGCCTTACAAGCTAAACTACTTTCGGTCTTAAATAAGTATTGTCTGCCCCGTTGCTTCGGCTCAGAATACTACAACCGCTTGAGCACCGCTCGCTGATCGATAAAATTACTCCATGGGCAAAAGTAAGACCCATACTGTTACACAGTTGAACACTGTTAATGTGATTAGCTCCCTTAGGAAGCTAACTTATTGGGAATGACTCGGTTACTAACGTAACCTTGGTGTTCTCTAGAAGAGGTAACGAGTACTGCGTATCTTTGCCGTGCCTGCAACCGCTTTGGCGGGAGGTGACGTAGTGGGCGCGAAGCGCCCCCATTGGATCTGACGTCACCAATGGCCTCTCGCGATAGGCTGCTGCAGTTGCCGCAGGACAGACAATAGGCACGCGAGCCGCCTTGCCTATGTCTGCATGCTGCCGCAACGTGTTGATTGGCTTCAATATTTCGTGGAAAAGAGGTTTTTCCCTAGCGTAAGATATTACGCAGTACTCGTTCCCTCTTCTAGAGAGAACCGAGGTTACGTTAGTAACCGAGTACGATACCTGTGAATGTGTGTATACAAGGTTATAATAGCTGTACAGTCTATAAATAGTATAGGGTGAGTTCAATAAAAGTGGGACATCAGGGGTCCAGGGGTTTAATGATCAATTGCCATTTAAATATCAGGAGACAATCATATAAAAATGTTTTAGCTTGACATGATAAAGATAGTGGTGGTTGAGCTTCAACATCTAAATAATCTCAGAAAACACATAGAAAATCAAATGGAATACTTCTCTTATAAATAAACCTCAATAATGAATGCAAATCACTTATATAAAGCGTTGATTGTATTAATATGACAATAAATGCACTAATTGATTCCAGACCTAAGTGTCATGTATATATGCTATGAATAAACTAATATTGAAAGTTTTAGATATATATTCACAACATTTGGCAAATGTTCATTTATCTGTACATGTCCAAACAAAGATAATTCTGGGTGATATTAGATATTACAAGTTGTGACAATTCTAGGTATTTAAGTATCACATTTTTTTAGCAAGGAGGACTAGTTTATTAAAACAACAACAAAACCTAAAATACAGTAAACAATACAATTAAAAAAGGCCAGATAAAGCATCTCCAGTATTTCCATATATAGCAGTGTAACATGTCAAAATTTTTTGATTATCCATTTAAAAAAAAGTGAATCATGTGCCTGTAAATATGTTCAATGTCACTGTGACTTACAAAACGTACCATGGTCCTATATGATTTATGGCATTATATTATTTGGAGTACCATGTATCAAGGTAGCTATACAAAAACAAACATTGTAGGTAGGCCTATATCTGGTAGCCTATCTGGTACCATCACTGTACCATGTCCCGTTACGCAACAGATTTAAAACACCAAAGAAACGACAAAAGTATCTAGTTACAGTTTCTTCTCAACAGGGGAGCCCAGAATATAGCAAATGAGCTGTGAGAATGATACCCGCGCGCGCGCGCGCGCGCGTGTGTGTGTTTGCAGTGTAATCCATATCTCTGCAAGTAGTATCTCTGGATTACAGACGTGTGTGCCCGCGCTCTTATATCTATTCGCTCTCTCTTTACGCGCAGTTTGATGGCGTCGCCGCGCGCTCCTCTCTGCGTTCTCCGACCATCACTTACGATCTCACGGTTTTTTAACGGCGAGGACCACATATTATGATAGAACACTGTCGGGATTGGTTCTACAACATTTTCGCCAAAGGGTTCTGTGGAAACTGAAACTCCGCATGAACTCAGAACCGAGCCGTGAAAGAGAATAATATAAGTTTGCTGGATACAGGTGCGATCTCTCTCTAACTCCAGCTGATGATCACAGTCACGGACCTGGACTGCCGGATTCCAGTAGATCACATCGGATCTAGCTCAAGGTATGCTCAGATACACACTAGTATAATGATGATGGTGATGCCGGTTAGAGTTTAGCTATTCAGTGCAGGAGATCCTTACAGTGACGCTTTTTACCGAAATACGGAAGAATTGGACTAGTTGTCACACTTTTTACTCCAGCAAATATTCCGCAGGGTTGGATTGATGTGGAAAACATTTGCATTTACACATACCCCAGAGTCTTGGATACAAAAAGCTATTTAACATACACAGGACAAACGAGATACAGATCGTTGAACGGACATTGACAGCGAGGCATGTTGTCACACTAAGTTGCCACAATGGGAATCTACTCTTTCTCGACTCTGCTCTGATTGGAAAATAATATATATATATATATATATATTTTTTTTTTTTAAGTTCAAATTTAAACAGTAGGCTACAATATGTGACACAAAAATAACGAAAAAGCATACATTGGAGATATCAAACTAATGATTTGGCCAACAAACACTGTTAACTTTTCAGTTAAAATCTTTGTTGAATTTAGTTAAAATATCCTTATTTACAACTGTTTTGAACTTGGTGTTTAAAACCAGTATACTTAACCACTGCAAGAGAAGTAGGTTTTCAGATCTTTTTCAGATCAAACTTTTCTCTCCTCAGTGCATCATGACTTGTGTCAGAGTGCCAGACTCTGCAGTAAACTGAAGTTGAAGTAGTATAGTGCACTCTGAGCGGTTGAGAAACCTGAGATTGTCAAAGTTTAAATTACATTGATCTTTATCCATTAAGACTCTTATAAGCGCATCCGCAGATAAGAGTAGCCTGTCAGTGTCTTGTTACTGCAGAATCTTGAGAACATGTTCATGTTAACAAGATGCAGAATATGTCTCATCCGCCGTTGATTGAAATGAGCAAGAAGTGAGCATTACCATTTATCACAGATGTAGATAGAGTGCTGTAAAGTCTGTTTTATGACCATTTGAAACTAATTGAAAGAATAGAACCATGCTGACATCTTCAACGTCTGCCACCTTGATTCATAATGTCCGCAGAGTGCACTATACTGCCAACACTACATGCACAGTGTTGTTTACAAGACTACACTACATACTTCAACTCGAACACTCCTGTTTTTGCTGCCTTTTCTTTTGCTTTTAAACTGAAATTTATTAGAAGTGTGTCCAGTGTGGGTGTTTTCTTTGGTTTGGGTCAGAAATTTGTTACAGTCCTGTAAGACCTGCTGTCGGATGCTTATACCATCTATGATATATTTCCATAAACTTTCAGATTGTGCTATTTAGTATTCAAAGCAGGCAGGGCAGCTTAATAGTAAGGCCTGAATTGACTTATATTTAAATTTTGCAGATGCTTAAATATTCAACTATACACTAACTGTATCCCATCATGTGTATATATATATATATATATACATATTATCAAACACTAAGTTCCGGAATTCTGATTGGTTGAGCCATGTTCAGAGCCTTTGTAGAAGGCTGTCAAATCAAATTATATATTTATACACTAATTTGCTATGTGGCTTGACAAGTGTAAACAGATGGACAGGAGCATGGACTAAATAGAATTATTGCTTTTTCTGATTATTAATATTTATCACTTTAAATACTGAACACTTTAAATACTAGTGTTTTTAAAAAGCAGTATATTATGGAAGGGCTAGCAAGCTCAGTGTTTTTATTATTATGTTATAGGCTTATAGACTAAACATTCAGTAGCCTATCTGTATTTGTAGCTTTTTTTTTTTTTGATATTTAAAGGAATTTCCCAGGTTCGATATAACCAAAGCTGTATTTACAGCATGCGTGGCATACTGTCGATTACCACAAAGTAATTTAGACTCGTCCCTGAGCAAACGTGTAAGCAATAATGCACTTACAATTGAACATTCTTTGACATCTTAATCCAGTTCCTTCAGAAATATGTTTCCCCTCTTTCGTGTCATTGTGCTGAGTAAGCGTTTGGCCTTTTCTGCTAATTTGTGAAAGAAAACAGCATGCAAAAATAGATCATATATGAGAGTAGCTCTATTTGTTAAATGGAGAGGTCACCTAAAAATTTAAATTATGTCATTATTTATGCTAAAAAAAAATTCTTCTGAGGAACACAAAAGGATAACAGAAGGACTTTTGAAGAAGTTTTACAAGGACACAGTCAAGTTCTATAAAAACACAAACAAACACCATAAAATAGTCTATGTGATCCATTCACTATATTGCAAGTGATCAGTCAAACAATAACTTTTTATGAGGAACACACTAACATTTGAAGTATTCACTGAATTTTCACCTCCTCCAAAGCAGTATGATTCACCAAATACATATTTTAAAATGAAAAATTTTCACGAGTAGGTAAACAATCCCTTGAAATCATGTATCATTTCAATACTAGAATTTACAGCAGGGATTTATCCCAATGCTTTTTTCAACAGTCAATTCTTCTGAAATCTGCTTAGGTTTTTTTTTTTTTTTTTTTCTGGGTTTGACTGATTGTTTAATACTTTACACCTCTGGATGGCAGGTGCATTGGGCTTTCTCTAAGGAAGATATATTTGTTCTGTGCCCTCTGTGCTTTATCTATGGTGAACAGGGATTCTCTCGCAGCTGTGACACCCGTCAGCGGTGAATGATAGATATGGTGCTGGTGCGCAGGGGGAAGTTTATGGAGCAAATGATTTGCTGTACCATGCAATACGTGAGCCACTGACTCTCCTGCAGAGACTCAATGCAAGAAATAACAACAGACCTAAAATATACTTTTAATATGTGTGTGTGCAATGCGTGTACGCAAACCCGCAGCTTGTGAGGATGTGCACAACAACATATTGTCTGTATCAACTAGTAGGTTAAAGGATGATAGGCTGTTATGCGGTTGTTTTACGAAAATGACCACCATGACCCATCCCTGTGTGCTGAAAGCGAAGTTCAGATATAGCAGCAATATGATTATCCCTAATTATTCTTAATGTACTTGGTGTCAAACCCCATGAGGCCTCCTTTAAATACCATATTTTTGCCTAATCAACATAATTGCTCCATCTCAGAGGGATGTATAAATATGTGCCTCTTCCTTTCTTTTCTTTTCTTTCCATTTCTTTTTTTTTTTTTTTTTTTTGTTGTCTAAGACAGGCTGCTCTTCTGACCATGTACTCTCGTTTCTCAACACTGCTCCATGGCAACAGGCATGATGATCCAAAAGCATGCATCTTTGGTACATCTCCTGATCTGCATTAATATTTTTTTAACACTAATCATATGCCCATGTCACAGTTATGAGATATGTTGTTATAGATGTAATCAAAAGACATTTGAAAATAAAAGACTGTAAATCCTGCAGGTTGCCAGTGCAAATGATAGATCTGATGTTTTCTTTTTGAGTGTGCAATCCGAGCTTGCATATTAAACAACATCTATATTAAAACCAATGCTATCATATAATGCTGAATAGTTTTTTTTTTTTTTTTTTTTTGTGGTTTCTGACAATGTCCTGTTAACCAGAGACATATACAATAGTCTGTCCCTGCTTCAGCTGGATGTCCCTTTGGTAACTAAGATGTAGATACTGTAACATTTGTATTTGTGTGTGTGTGTGTGTGTGTGTGTGCGCGCATGTAAGCTGGATAACAGGAATATAAGCTGAAAATGTGAGCCAGTGTGTCAACAGCTTTGAGAGGTCACACAGAGTTCTGTGGTGAACATTTTCTTGCTCATCAAGCATGTTTTCTGTGCTTTCTATTTTATATTTTACATCTATTTTATGTCACATTTTCTGTAGAAAATGTAAATGTAACTCACCAATGCCTACCGATCCCAAAAAAAGTCCATCTTCAAGTCTCTATCATATTATATGATATCCTCCTAATTAATTGAGATATGTTTACCCATTTTGTCCACTAGGGGCGGTATAACCAACATCTATCATGGTGTAAGTTATTTTAGCATGGTAACAATATACAGTATCTCACAAAAGTGAGTACACCCCTCACATTTCAGCAAACATTTTAGTATATCTTCTCAAGGGACAATACTATAGAAATGAAACTTGGATACATTTTAGAATAGTCAATGTGCTGCTTGTAAAGCAGTATATATTTGAAAATAACTCAACATACCATTGTTGTCAAAATAGCTGGCAACAAAAGTGAGTACTCCCTAAGTGATAATAGCTTTACGTCATTTAACCATTCAAAGCCACGTCCTATTCATCATGTTCATGTTTTTGTCTGCTTGACAAGACCATACAAATTTGTAGAGATGTTCCAATACCCTTTTCCCCATCCCTTCCCGACACCGATTCCGAAACCTGGACTCAGCGTATCGGCCGATACTGAGTACTGATCTGATACCTGGGTGTGTATCTATACAGCTGCAATATTTATACATAAATATTATAAACATATTTATTGCTCGTTGGCTGTTTTTTGAAAACTTTTTCTCTTCGTTTTGAATGAAGCTTCCAGAGATTTTTGATTCTGGCGCGGCTCATCCTTCTCTGCCCTTACCATCGTGTTCTGCGGGGTGACGCATCTTCAAATGCTTTATTAAGTGTTGAAGCTGCTAATCTTGTGCCACCCCTCGAAATTGCAGTATGGCATATGAAGAATGTTGCGTTTTACTGGCTTGTTGCTCCAGTCTTAAATACTCCCAAACAGTGGACATACTGCTAGTGCGCGCTTTCTTCTTCGCTGATCTAAACAGTGGTTGCTTGTGGCAACAGCACAACTTCCTGTGTTGCCACAAGCAACCACTGTTTAGAGCAGCGAAGAAGAATTGATCTCCGATTTGCAGCGTTAAGCAAAGCTAGCGTGCATAACTAGTTATTGTTTAAGAAAAGGGTATCGGATCGGTACATGGGTAGAAGTACTCGCCGATACCGGTGCCAGAATTTTTATTGGTATTGGCGGCATTTCCGATACTAGTATCAGAATCGGAACAACTCTACAAATTTGTGTATCTTGTATTAGAGCAGTTACAGTTTATGCAATTCTCTCATACTGACCACTGAATCTTCAACATGGCACCTCATGGTAAAGAACTCTCTAAGGATTTGAGAATTAGAATCGTTGCTCTCCGCAAAAATGACATAGGCTATAAGAAGATTGGTGACACCCTGAAACTGAGATGCAGTACAGTGGCCAGGGTCATACAGAGGTTTTCCAAGACGGGTTCCACTTGGAACAGGCCCCGCAATGGTCAATCAAAGAATTCTCGTGCTGTGCGTCAGGTGCAGAAGCTAGCTTCAAAAGACATATGCATGATTGCTGCCAGCATTGCTTTAGAGGTTGCAGAAGCGGAAGGTCAGCTTGTCAGTGCTCAGACCATACACCGCACACCGCAACAAGTTGGTTTGCATGGCCGTCGTCCCAGAAGGAAGTCTCTTCTGAAGCTGGCTCACAAGAAAGCCTGCAAAAAGTCTGCTGAAAGCAACTTGTCCAAGAGCATGAATTATTGGAACCATGTCCTGTAGCCTGATGAGACTAAGATAAACGAGTTTGGCTCAGATGGTGTCCAGCATGTGTGGCGATGCCCTGGTGAGGAGTACCAAGAAAATTGTGTCTTGCCTACAGTCGAGCATGGTGGTGGTAGCATCATGGTCTGGCGCTGCATGAGTGCTGCTGGTACTGGGGAGTTGAGCTTCATTGAGGGAAACATGGATTACAACATGTCCTGTGACATTCTGAAGCAGAACATGATGCCCTCCCTTCAGAAACTGGGCTGAACGGCATGATAACAACCCCAAACACACCGCCAAGATGACAACTGCCTTGCTGGAGAAGCTGAAGGTGAAGGTGATGGAGTGGCCAAGTATGTCTCCAGACCTGAACCCTATTGAGCACCTGTGCGGCTTCTACTGCAGCTTTTTCCATTTTTCTTATTGATGTTTAGCACCAGTTTATCAGGAAGTGGCGATTTTGTTCTCTTCGCCTCACTGGATGGAAACATAGCAAATATTTTATGCAATATTCTCATTTTGCGCATAAGCTAAATTCGCAACATTGAATGTAAACATAGCTAGTGACACTTTTTCTATAAAATGAATTGCACTGCAATATAAATGATATAGAAGAATGCATGGCCTCACACAGTAGGAAAGTAAAAGCGCACAATGTGATCTCCCTCGTACGACTGGGGTGATGGCTCTGTCTGTTATCTGTCTTCCGTCACTCATGCTTCAGATTTCCAATGAGAGCTGCAACTCATACTGCTGTGAGTCATAGACCGCATGCTCTGGTGTGAACGAACCAACAGGATGAAAGGAATGCGGGTCTGCCTTTGTTACAGGATTTTGTTTGTTCTCTTTCCATATCTCTCTCTCTCTAATGTTTTGTTTACGCTTTTAATGATATTACCTCAAGGTAAGCCACACCACAGCTGCTGGAGGAAGAGGACATCGCTTTGTTCTTCTAGTAACACTAAAAAGGGAATGAAAAATGAAGAAAAAGCCCTCATTTATCTCTTTGAAACGGCCGAACGCATAGAGGAATAACTCAATAAATAAAATGTTATTATTTACTCATCCTTATGTCGTTTCAGATGACTTTGTAAAGCAAAAGGAGAAATGCAGCAGAATGTACTAGCCATTTTTTTTTTCATTTATTAATAGTGAACAGCAAACTGGACTTAAAAACAAAAACATAAAAGTATTGTCGAGTCAAGTCACATTTACTTATGTGATGGATGATATGACTTTTGTTGTGGTTTAAGTTGTTATTTTATGCTCGTAAGTACAGCTAGATTTTTATGCTATTTTATATACTGCACATTGGTCCATTTTTTATAGTTGTAAAAGTGCTCTATTAATACATTTGTACATGTATATTGAGTTATTTATTTAGCACTTTATACAATACAGATTGTTTCAAGCCAACTTAACTGTAGTAAACAAGAACATAATAGTATTAATGTTTCAAAGTATATATTGAAATTATGAAACTAATACAATCCCAGCTCTAAAGCAGCTCTAAAAAGACAATAGTGTCGTTATTTAGCTCTATTTAGTTCAATAAACGTGTAAATGTTGCAAAGTTCGTTAGCTATGAAGCAAACTCAGTTCAACTACACTCTCAGAAAAAAAGGTACAGCAGCTGTCACTGTTCAAAAGGTATACTTTTGAACAGTACTTTTAATTTTGGGTACCACAGACAGATTTTCTCCTATCTTTTGTTCTGAGAGTGTTATAAAGCAGCTCTGTAGATAATGTCATCATTCAGCTCAAGACGGTTCAGTCAGTGTTGATTCATTTAACTTCAACGACAGTGTCGATGTTGTAGCATATGAGGGTATAATAATAGAGGTCCATTGGGATTTTTATTCCAGGTAAGAAAGAGATTCATGTGGGTTTGGAATGACTTAAGTGTCCAATTCTTACTATTAACTAGTTGCTTATTACTAGCATGTAAACTATATTGGCTGTTTATTAGAATTATAAAGCACATATTAATGCCTTATTCTGCATGACCATATTCTACATCCCTTAATCCTACCTACTCCTAAATTTAACAACTACCTTACTAACTATTAATAAGTAGTAGGAGTTTATTGAGGCAAAAGTCATAGTTGAAAGTGATAATTGGAACATAATATAAATTGTGACCGTAATGGTACAGTAATTTGTGGGTTAACTTTCTCTTTAACCTATGAGAAAAGGGTAACCATGAGGGTGCAAAAGCCAGTGACGTGGGGCTTCAGGGCTGCTCCATGTTTCCTGGCACATGAGGAGCCCAATGCGCCAGCACCCCAGAGTGCGACGCAGTCTTTCTACTGTCACTACATCATGGAATCTGTCCTCAAATGCTGGTGTCTCGTAGGCATAGCTGGTTAATCCCCATATGCCTTTCCAAGAATTGCATATGAGGAAAACTCAAATTCACAAAATGCCCAGCAGGAAGTGACGCACATGACTGTGGGTTTTACAGGCATCTGGCAGTCGTATATTTGGCTTTGTGGGGTGAAAAGAGGAGGGCAAAATGAATACTGTGATTAACAGGTTTACAAACAAGGGCATGGCAAGGTGCTTCAGTAAAGAGCAGAAAATGAATGAAGATTTTACTGCAATGCTTCTTTGGAGTTATTGCTTCATGGCTATTTTTGGTCTTATTGCTGACTGAGGCCATATTCTCTTGACATTTCAGTACTATAGCATTCAAAGATGTGTAAGATCTTTCTAAAATAACAGCATAATTTAATGGACAGTGCACTTTACAAGGTATGTATTAAACGAGTCTTAATTGTTCTTTAATTATGGCTAAACAAATATGAACAAAGTATGATCTTGCTTTAATCCTATAAGATAAATCCTTAACGATAACTGACCATTATTCTTATTTTTTTTGTATCTGTCCAAGCCTGTACCAGGCAGATAATAAAAAGTGTATAGTGTGCATTTCCTGAAGTTCTTGCAATGCAGCAAAAGTATAGTCTAAAAAGGTTTCAGGCTTTGGTTCTGCATAGATACAATGCCACATCAGCGCTGGTTTGCTGATGACACTCACTGTGCATTTTACTTTCTATCAGCAATGCATGACAATAGATACACAAAGCAGTTGATGAGATGATTAAATAGATGTAAATAAATGCTTTCGTGTAAATTCTTGCATGTAAAGAAGTATTAAGGAAATGCGAAACAACTCTAATTGTCACAATTCCTGTCTCGTTTCCCCTGTTTCGTGGTTAATGACTTTTATTTTCCATGGCGATTGATTACCTTCACCTGTTCCTCGTTAGACCCTTGTTGTCTCAGTAGTTTGTTGTCGGTTGTGGTCTTTACATCCCACTTGTAAAGCTGTCGTTTTTCACCCTCTGCCTTGCCTGGATTTGTGTTTCTTGTTTGGATTTCAGTCTTGTTTGGATTTCTGCCTTCGTTGGATTATCTTTGTTGTGTGTTTGTTAAATAAAAACTGCTGAAATCAGGCCCTCGCCTCACCTCGTCCCTGACGACCGCAACACTCATAAATAATATGTTTTTGGAATTGTGTCTGTAAGCAGTGTGATGTGAGTGTGACTTTGAATAAAACTCAGTCATTGTGCATAAATTAAACTGAGCACTTAGAACAAAGCGCCTAAGACGTTAAGGAATATGAAGCAGAAAAGATTTTGTTGGAAGTAAACAGCGCTCCTGGAGTCTCAAAAGGACAGGGGATACATATTCATAATGCACATGATAACAGTAAGAAGCTTTAATATATAGTCAAAGGTGCCGTGATTTTCTTCTGGATTATCACACAGAAAATATGCCCTGACAGATATCACTGAAATTGGTGCCCTGAGATATCACACCTGTCTCTGACAGCCATCGTCAAAAAACAAGACTTCATAATGCTGTTGTTCAGCCAGTCAGAAGATTTGGATGTCAGTCATTTTGAGCGTTCGGTTTTGTTGATGTGTGTTTGGAAGGAGGATTTTTAAGGGAGGGTGGTCTAAGCCAGTGACCAAGTCGGTGGAACAGCTGACATTGACTTGCGCGTAGATTTGAAGGTTGCGTCTCAAGAGACGTGGTAGCGAAAGAGCGTGGCATTTTAGAGTGTCCAGCTCTTGGTGAACAGAAGTCAGTGTGGAGTATAGAAATCAATATTGGTGTTATCCTGAGGTTTGAGGTTGCATGACCCTCTCAGAAGCACCTGTCTCAGTTTTTTTATGATGACATTACTATATCAGAATAATTAACAAACCCTTCGGCCTGAGTGCTAATGGTTTCCCTTTAGGAAATGCATGAATAAACAGACTTTCAGCGTTATCATTTGAGAGCATGTATCTAATATACAGCTGATGTGTGCTTCCCATCATTCCTAGAGAGGGTTTAGCAAGCAGGGCTAATCCTCTGTCATCTTAAAAGTGGGGTAAAAAGGCATTTATTCAAAGGCTTTTCTTGGAAGCTCCGATATCAGCTGCAGCCCACATTTAGCCCCAGACCGTATCCAGGGCATTGTGAAATGAACCAAAAAAACCCTGGAGAGCGGAGGTGTTTGTGCAATAGGTCGCACACAAACTGAATAATGGACGAGATCGTGGAAAATATATCTGCGCTACACACTAACAGCCTGCACAAAACATTAAGCTGCAAGTTTAACAAAGGGACATTAGCTCTTTGGTGTCTTTCTCTGCTTGAAAGAGGGTTTCTCGTGGCTCTGATTCCTATTTGGACTGACATGCTGTAGCTCTGTGGTTGGGGGTTGTTCATCCAGCTTGAAGGCTTTTGTTGCTCTGCCATCCCCATCTCTCATCTCACATATTTGCTAGAAATGGCCAATCTCACAGAGAGATTCCACTGATGAATTTGGCAGGTATAAAGACAGTGGATTGCTCCCGAAGGTCACAGACTGTCTGTAGTACTGATGAGTGGGAGACTTCTGAAATGAAGAGGCAATGTCCCTTTCTGGATTTGGGCTTTAGTTCAGTCCAATATAATGTAATGTTTCAGCTCCATTTAATGTCTATAGAGTTTATAAGGGACATAACTTATCTTACACTATAAAAAAGGTAATTATTCCTATAAATGTTAATAGCCTATAATAATTTACATTCACATTGTATTTATACATGCACATTAAAATACTAGTTATTCAAACCATCCACATCATTCACATAAGATTTCTGCATTTTTACTAGGGCTGTCAACAGATCTTTCTAATCTATTTTCAGCCATACACATTTACGTAATATACAGTAGCCTATGGATTAATTAATCGCAAATAATGGTATATGTCATTTCTTGTTGAGAAAAGTTCACAAATTTAAAAGATAATATACATTTTTGAGACAGTTGAGTAAAGCATTGAATGGACTTTAAAAAAAATGGCTTTAGAAGTCACACTTGTTTTCCATGATCATATCGCATCGCATTTTTAAATGCTGTACCACGTTGCTGTCTAGTCTCGAGACCCCAGCATTATGACGTTTGAGACATTTTTTGATTTTCGGCTGATTCTGTTAATGGTTGTCATGTGATAGCCTACTTTTGGGACAAAACACTGACAAATTCCGTTTTCAGCGCCACAACAGTGCTACTACTGTTTTATGTATGATTTTCTTAGTGATTCAAAAATCTAAAGCGCGACCAAGCGATTGAGGCGTATGAAACGTCTCGGTTACGGATGTAACCCTCGTTCCCTGAGTAGGGAACGGAGACGTTACGTCGGATGACGGAGAATGGGGGTTTCGCCAGAAAGCCAATCCTCTTCGAGTATTAAAAAACGAGCCTATGGCAATGAAATGCCATGGGTCTGCGGAATTTGCATAATGTATCTCCGCCTCACTGCGTGAGTATTTAAGGAGAGACACCTGCAACAGCAGATCATGTCTTCGCTGAGGAGCCGAGACTGAACTCAGGCGTCTACCCAGCGGTACAGCGGAAGTGGCAGGGAGACGTAACGTCTCCGTTCCCTACTCAGGGAACGAGGGTTACATCCGTAACCGAGACGTTCCCTTTCGTAGTCACTCCGAGTTACGTCGGATGACGGAGAATGGGGGTCCCCGTGTAATCACGCCACCTTCACAGCTGTCTTCCGGTGCCCTGCGAAGTCTGACCTCCCTGTCGTGATATAGGCACGGACGAAGGAGTCCTACTTAACACAGGAATACCAAGGTACACTGGGAAGCATATCTCATGGGAGATATGCCGCAGCATGCCTACCCATAGGGAGGACTTAAGAATACACATATGGCCCAAGGGGGCTACATATGGAGGAACACTGGAGTGACCAGCCCGTAGGGTGGCATCTACTTTCAACTCCAGGAGTGGCAGGTGACTTGCCTAGGGAAAGACACATGCTCAAAGAGGCTTACAGTGGAAAATACACATGTGGGGGTTACTCAGAGGAGGAACCATGCACACGGAGGCACCTAGCCGACGCACAGGCAATAGACACTGGCGCCAGCGTCAACAGTGCTGGAGGAACTCAGGGCTTCAGAGAGGAAGGCTCACCTGAGGAAATATCGCACGTATCCAGTCCGTGGAGTGGAATGGCGAGCAAGCGAGACACTTAACAGCTCCCATGTTAGCTTGAAAAAGACAGTACATGGGCGGAGACTGGCTCCACTCGGAGATTGTAGAATCTGGCGAATGTGTTAGGTGTCGCCCAGCCTGCAGCTCTGCAGATGTCTGTTAGCGAGGCGCCACGCGCTAAAGCCCAAGAGGACGCCACACTCCGGGTGGAGTGGGCGGTCACACCAAGGGGGCATGGTCGACCTTGCTGCTGGTATGCCAAAGCAATGGCGTCCACTATCCAGTGAGACAACCTTTGTTTGGAGAGAGCCTTTCCCTTCAGCTTCCCACCATAACAGACAAAGAGCTGGTCTGAGGTCCTGAAACACTGCGTCCTGTCTACGTAAGCACGGAGAGCGCGTACTGGACAGAGCAGTGCCAAGGCTGGGTCTGCCTCCTCCCGGGGCAGCGCTTGCAGGTTCACCACCTGGTCCCGGAAGGGAGTGGTGGGAACCTTGGGCACATATCCCGGCCGGGGTCTCAGGATCACGTGAGAGTGACCGGGCCCGAACTCCAGGCACGCTTCGTCAACGGAGAATGCGTGCAGGTCCCCTACCCTCTTGATGGAGGCCAACGCAACCAGGAGCGCTGTCTTCATTGACAGGATCTTAAGCTCAGCTGATTGCAGAGGCTCAAAGGGAGCCCTCTGCAGGGCACTTAAGACCACTGAGAGGTCCCAAGAGGGAACGAGAGGAGGGCGAGGAGGATTCAGTCTCCTCGCTCCTCTCAGGAACCTGAGGATCAGGTCGTGTTTTCCAAGAGACTTGCCTTCAACTGCTTCGTGATATGCGGCGATAGCGGCCACATACACCTTCAGGGTGGAGGGAGACAGCCTTCGCTCCAACCCGTCTTGCAGGAAGGAAAGCACAACGCTGATTGAGCATCTCCTGGGGTCTTCTCGGCGAGAAGAGCACCAGTTAACGAAGAGGTTCCACTTCAACGCATAGACATGTCTCGTGGACGATGCTCTAGCGGAAGTGATGGTAGCCGCCACCGCTGGTGGCAGGGTACTCAAACCTGCCTCGTCCCGTCCAGGAGCCACACGTGGAGTCTCCAAAGATCGGGACGAGGGTGCCAAAGGGTGCCCCGTCTCTGAGAAAGGAGGTCCTTCCTCAGAGGAATTGGCCAAGGAGGTGCTGTCGCGAGGAGTATCAGTTCGGAGAACCAGGTCTTGGTGGGCCAGTATGGGGCGACCAATATGACCTGCTCCTCGTCCTCCTTGATCTTGCACAGAGTCCGTGCGAGAAGGCTCACTGGGGGAAACGCATACTTGCGTAGGCCCTGCGGCCAGCTGTGCGCCAGTGCATCCGTGTCGAGCGTGCCCTCGGTCAGGGAGTAATACAGGGCGCAATGGGATGAGTCGTGGGAGGCAAACAGATCTATCTGTGCGTCCCCGAACTGGTCCCATATCAGCTGGACCGACTGGGGATGGAGTCTCCATTCGCCAGAGGTTGGCCGGAGCCGTGACAGCTCGTCGGCTGCAAGGTTCCGCACTCCAGGAATGTAAATAGCACGAAGGGACCTCAGGTGCTTCTGACTCCATAAGAGGAGGTGGCGTGCGAGTTGCGACATACGGCGAGAGCGTAGACCAGCTTGATGGTTGATGTACGCTACAGTCGCGGTATTGTCCGAACGGACAAGTACGTGTTGACCCAGGAGCAACGCACGGAAGCGGTGCAGGGCAAGGCGTACTGCCAGCAACTCGAGGCAATTGACATGCATGAGGCGCTGGAGTCCTGTCCAGGAGCCCGCGGCTGCATGACCATTGCACATGGCGCCCCAGCCCGTGGCAGAGGCATCTGTGGAGACGACAACATGCCTGGAAACTCGTTCTAGGGGAACTCCGGCCCGTAGAAAGCTGAGGTTCCGCCACGGGGTGAAGGTCTGACGGCAGGTCGGAGTTATTAGAACTCTGAGCGTACCGCGATGCCATGCCCACCTCGGGACTCGATCGCGAAGCCACAGCTGAAGCGGTCTCATATGAAGCAATCCGAGTGGCGTTGCCGCGGCTGCGGATGCCATATGCCCCAGGAGCCTCTGAAAAAGTTTCAGTGGGACCGCACTCTTGCCCTCGAACTGTCGAAGACAAGTCAGCAGTGAGTGTGCGCGCTCGCTCGTAAGCTGCGCGGACATGGCGACCGAGTCTATCTCCATACCGAGAACAGAGATCCTCTGCACGGGGCAAAGTTTGCTCTTCTCCCAGTTGACCCGAAGGCCCAGACGGGCTAGGTGCCGGAGCACAAGGTCTCTGTGTTCGCAAACCTGATCTCGAGAGTGAGCTAATATTAGCCAGTCGTCGAGATAATTCAGGATGCGAACCCCGTGTTCGCGTAGGGGAACAAGGGCTGCCTCGACGACCTTCGTAAAGACGCGAGGAGACAGAGCCAACCCGAATGGGAGAACCGCGTACTGGTATGCCTGCCCCTCGAAAGAAAACCGAAGAAACGGTCTGTGTCGAGGTAAAATGGAGACATGAAAGTAGGCGTCCTTCAGGTCTATCGCTGCAAACCAATCCTGTGGCCGCACGCATTCGAAAATGCGTTTGGCCGTGAGCATCTTGAACGGCAGCCTGTGAAGGGAGCGGTTCAGGACGCGCAAGTCCAGGATTGGCCGTAACCCACCGGTTTTCTTGGGGACAATGAAGTAGGGGCTGTAGAACCCTGACCTCATCTCGGCTGGAGGGACAGCCTCGATTGCACCCTTCGCCAGCAGGGTAGCAACCTCAGCTCTCATGATCGGGGCATTGCCACCGACCATAGTAAAGCGGACTCCCCTGAAGCGGGGAGGAGACCGTGCGAACTGAATCGCATAGCCGAGCCTGATAGTTCGGGCGACCCAACGGGACAGATTGGGGAGCTCTAACCAAGCCCCCAAAAACTGATCCAGCGGAATCATCCGAGCCACAGGCGTCCCCCCGGAGGGGCAGCGAGGCGGAGTGACCGGCACAGGCAAGGGTGGCATAGCGGCCCTGAGCGTGTGCACAGCCAAGCTCCGCGCCCTGACAGAGGAGACCAGGGAAGGACCAGCGTTCCACGGGGGTCTGCTCTGCCAGGGGTCTGGCGATAGAGGGGAATGAGAGTGGTGTGGTCCGGGGACGGCACGCACTGTCATCCTCGCCCTCAGAGACAGAGGAGGACGAGAGTGGCGAGGCACGGGGGCGTCGCGCACTGCCATCCGGCTCTGTGTGCTCAGTGATGGACATTTCGGTTCTTTCTTTAACCACATTAGGGTGCTGCCCACCCGTGGGTGAGCAGCGGGGAGTGGAGAACAAAAAATTCTCCCCCGGCCCTCCACCGCCTCCTGGGAAAAAACCGACACCATCACTGAGCAGCCCGTCTCAGGAGCGCCGCTTGGCCTGGCGTTTAGCGGGGCGCGGGGCCTGAGGGGGCTGGGGCGCCTTCCTGCGGCTTCCTCCACGACGCGGCCCGGGTGAAGGCTGCTGCTGGGGCCGTGCGGGAGGGGCGGGAGCCGCAGGGGGGCGCCCTCGGCGGCGAGCAGGCTGAGGCGTCTGTGCCGACGGCTGGGTGGAGGCAGCAGCTGGCCGTCGGGGCAGAATATGTTTTATTGCCTCAGACTGCTTCTGTGCGGTTGAAAACTGCTGGGCGAAGTCTTCAACCGCTCCGCCGAAGAGGCCGGCCTGGGATATGGGGGCGTCGAGCAGACGAGTCCGCTCAACGTCCCGCATATCGGCCAGGTTCAGCCAGAGGTGACGCTCCTGGACCACATTAGTGGACATCACCTGACCCAGGGAGCGTGAGGCCACCTTCGTCGCCCGGAGAGCGATGTCAGTGGCGGCACGCAGTTCGTCGAACGTCCCTGGGTCAGTCCTGCCCTCGTGCATGTTTCTGAGCAGCTGGGCCTGGTAGACCTGCAAGGTGCTCATCGCATGCAGGGCTGCAGCCGCCTATCCTGCAGCTCTGTGAGACCTCGCCACCATAGATGACGAGAATCTACAGGCCTTGGACGGGTGCTTAGGATTGCCACGAGAGGAGGCGCTCTGAGGACACAGTTGCATCGCAACAGAGCGCTCCACCGAGGGAATCCCAGTGTACCCATGGACAGCTGCGCCATCGAGGGGAGGAAAGGCGGAGAAAGCTGACGAGCGTTCACGGGAGGTCAAAGGAGCCTTCCATGATCTCGACAGCTCCTCATGCAGCTCCGGGAAGAAAGGAATTGGGGTTGGCTGAGGCCGTGAGGCGGCAGCCGCACCTAAAAACCAATCGTCCAGCCGCGAGCGCTCGGGGCAGGGCGGAGGGTTCCACTCTAGCCCGATGCTCACGGCTGCACGGGACAGCATGGCCGTCATCTCGGGATCCGACACGGGCAACGCTGGGACTCCCGAAGGAGGCAACGCAGCCGCATCCTCACTTCCCGAAGACTCGAGCCCACCTTGTGATGCCGCGATCGACATCGTGTCATCCTCTGGAGCGCCGAATGAAACACGCGGGACTTCCGAAGAAGGACCCGCCTGAATCACCGCGGCACTCGCGGGTTGCAACACAGCGGAGGGGGGTGTGGTCCGAGGACGCATCGTCGGATTGCTCCACACCGTCACCCTCAGATCACCCTGTCCCCCAGCCGAACTACCACCTCTCGTGGAGGAAGCAGAACGGGTGGTGGACGCGGGGACTCTCACTGAAAGATCATCGAGTCTTAATCTAAGTGTTGCGATGGTCATGTTCCCACAGAAGGAACATGAGTCATCCGCTCGTGCCCATCAGAAGATGACAGATAACGACCGCAACCAGAAGAACACGGGCGAGACATCTTTAAAAAGACGTGCCACGTGCAGCTCTTTTAGGAGAGGAAAACTCTGCAATGCTGAGGCGACCAGGGAGAAAACACAAAGTCAGGCAGACCACTGCACAGATCGCAGGCAATGTGGACTCGCTGGATACCGCCGTCACACCAACACTGGAGAGTTCGCTCGTCTCGAAGAAGTGAGTCACTTGTAAACTCAGTTTGTGGCTGTGGAGTGAAAAGGTTCTCTTAGCTCCGAAGCGAAAACATGATCTGCTGTTGCAGGTGTCTCTCCTTAAATACTCACGCAGTGAGGCGGAGATACATTATGCATATTCCGCAGACCCATGGCATTTCATTGCCATAGGCTCGTTTTTTAATACTCGAAGAGGATTGGCTTTCTGGCGAAACCCCCATTCTCCGTCATCCGACGTAACTCGGAGTGACTACGAAAGGGAACGGTTCTTTTTGGCGGATCAAAAACATACGGCGCGACTGGGATAGTCTGTTTCCTGAGCGATTGTGTCATATGAAACAGTTCTTTAAGTGAATCAAAAAGCGTATCCTACCAGTGTAGTCCGACTTGGTTATGAACTGAATCTTTTTAGTGAATCAAATGCATACTGTACATCTAAAAGCGTACTGTATTTATTTAAGGTTAATGACGATGAGTAGTTAAAGGCACACATAATGAGTTTCGTCAGTAGTAGGATATTTTATAAAAATGAATGAAATATGTAACCACATTTTTGTTTTAAAACTATGTGTAAACGCATCTTTCACAAACATTGTTGTACGTTTATTATTGAAATAAATGTATCATCATATTTGGCAATGAAATTGCATTTATTTTGTCCTAATATAGTTTTTTCCTCAAAAGTACAATTCACAATTGTTAAATTATTTACTATTCCTTTTTTATGAAGTGAACCTTCGGGTCAGGGTGCATGATTTACTGCATCTTTAATGAATGCTGATAATGATATATTCCTTAATGAACACAACACATAACATTTCCCATAAATGTGTATTTTTGACGTAATGAATGTAGTCCATATGTCTTGGGGTTTTAATGAAGTTTCTGTCCATCTGAGGCGTTCTTCTGGGGCGTCTGTAGTCTGTAAATGAGCTTGTGATGCTAATGTTCTGGTCCATTACCCTCTGAAATGAAAGCTTACAGTAGCACACTGCTCACTAGAGTCCCCAGTTAATAGAGCGCTGTATTTGACTATGCAAATAGTGAGAGGGTATAATCTATATTAGCTCACTGTCTGGGTGGCCTTTTCAAACAGCCTTAATGACCAGGTGGGTCAGTACACCGTATTCGCGGCTCTGAAATTTAAATGTCACTGCTTTCTGACAGAGTTTGCTGGTTTCAGGAAAATAAAAATAAAAGCATTTATGAACCAAGTGTGTTATACTAATTAATAATACTTAATTATAATAAAATATTATACTTAGTTATACTAAAATGAAAACATGCATAAGCCTCTATAAAAAAACATGCATGAGCCAATAGCTGTACGGTTAAAGGGTTAGTTCACCCAAAAATGAAAATTAAGTCATTAATTACTCACCCCCATGCTGTACCAACCCCGTAAGGCCTTCGTTCGTCTTCGGAACACAAATGAAGATATTTATGATTAAATCTGAGAGGTTTATGACTGCTACATAGGCCCCCTAAGGGAATGACACCGGACGGCCCAGAAAGTCATTAAAGAAAATGTTTAAATATTCCATGTCACAACAGTGGCTCAACTATAAGTTTATCAAGCGACGAGAATACTTTTTGTGCGAAAAAACTAACAAAAATAACGACTTTATTCGACTATTCCTTTTCTTCCTTGTAGGCCTGAAACGAGACTTCAAGAGATTTCCACGACGCGCACGCGCGAGAACTTAACTGAAGTAGTTGAAGGAGATCGCAATTCTCGCGCATGCGTCGTGGAAATCTCTTGAAGTCTCGTTTCAGGCCTACAAGGAAGAAAAGGAATAGTCGAATAAAGTCGTTATTTTTGTTTGTTTTTTCGCACAAAAAGTATTCTCGTCGCTTGATAAACTTATAGTTAAGCCACTGTTGTGACATGGAATATTTAAACATTTTCTTTAATGACTTTCTGGGCCGTCCGGTGTCATTCCCTTAGGGAGCCTATGGAGGAGTGATCAACCTCTCAGATTTAATCATAAATATCTTCATTTGTGTTCCGAAGACGAACGAAGGTCTTACGGGGTTGGTACAGCATGGGGGTGAGTAATTAATGACTTAATTTTCATTTTTGGGTGAACTAACCCTTTAAGATAACCATATACTGTAGCATATGGCTACGATTACGAATCTACAATGTCTCATGTCGCTGCTTTTTTGCCATTCAAGATCTAAGATCCTAACAAAAGTCAGTTGGAAATGTTAAAAAAAATTAAGCAGTCATTATTTTCTATGTGCATTCTTTCTATATTTTAATAACAATCAAATGAAATTCAAACAGAATTCTAAATAAATAAATAAATATACATTTATAGTACACAACATATTTCCAAACATATATATATATATATATATATATATATATGATCCATTTATGAATCTCCCATGGTGTCAGCGTTTGGTGCTGCATAGATGAAATATAGAGAGCTGGGTTTAGTTGCAGCAGTAATTCGATGTATTAAAAAAATCAAAAGAAACCAACATACGACATAGGTTTCCTAATCAGAAATGTAGCACATTATCACCATGTATTGTTCTAGCTACTTGTTCTATCCTTTCTTAGCTAGTGCTAACTGAAAATACGGGTGTGATGATGCACTTAGGTCACGAGTCGAGACGATACACCATAATGGAAAAGAGACACAATGATTTTTAACACTTTTTAAGAAATCTTCAATGACAAAAATATGTGACTAGAAGAAAAGTCGTTTATTTGACTGAAAGTCACAAAATGCAAAACAATGCAGGTGCATTTTGAAATATTTTAACTAAACCGGTCAGTAATGATTATTTTGCCAAATTAAGTAGTCGTTCGCCACAAACTCTTCTCTGTTATCTTGATATCGCGAGATATCACCTCAACGAGAAATATCGTCACATTTTAATATCGCGAGATCTCATAGCATGAGATCTCGTCACACCCCTAGAAAATAAAATGAAAAGGGTAAACATTTGTCCATTTTATGCTAAATAAACTATTTTTATATAAAGTATTTTCTTAAAATCACCCATAAAAAGTCTTCGCCAATGAAACTGGCCCGAGGGGTATGGACACTGTTATTTGTGTTTCTGTCTGTGGCAGATAAATAACTCACACACTTGACATGGCTTTCGTTCGTGATTTCTATTTTACTGCACTAGAGTGATGGAAACAGGCCGATGGTGTTTTCAGCAATACTGCACATCATTTAATGTCACTGCAAAGCCTCTCTTTCAGATGTTTTAATCAGCAGTGAGTCAACCTGTGGGATGGAATCGGACAGGAAATGTTCCTAATTGCGACAAGAAAACGAAGCAGATGAAGAGATTTCTGACGCTGCTCGTGTTCTCGATGGGGTTGGTGGGGGAAGAGATTGCAAAGGGAGGACGGAGGCCCAGATCTCTTTCGTCTTTTAGCTGATGTATTTTTAATGCTTCCCTCGTGCTGGTGTATGGGCGAAAAAAAAAAAAAAAAAGTTCTCATCAACTTTGTAGAGTCGCTTTGAAGAGATGTGGCTGTGGGATTCGATGCCAGTCGTGGGAGCCTGAGGCCTTCAAGCCTGCCAACATTAATTTCATTTACATACGTGTCTTTCTACCTTCATATCAGAGTTGTTCCCCCATATAGACTGATGTTTTGCTGGGTGGATTTGGGCAACAGTGAGAAAAAAAAAAAAAAAAAAAAAAAGATCTTTGATACTGTAACCATTATACAGTTGGAGTGCTAAAGCATGTAATATAGCTGATTATCAGATTACATGGAAAGTGTTTAGAATGACTGTCCGTGTGCATCTCTTCACTGCAGCTGAAAATCAAATATTCCTCTCTATATTAAGCGCAAAACAGCACAGCTTCATGATGCTTTGCATCATTTGATACATATAGCAGCACATTGAGCATTACACTCTTCTTTAAAAGAGTATTTGTAATTGCCATTCTAGAGCGCATAAGCACATTTATTTAAAGAGGCCAAATGATATCATGTGGTGGGAAACTACAGCTCGTTTACTGTGCCTGCCCTGCAGATGTCTGCCGTTGTTCTAACGTTCAGCTCTGAAGGTCGCTCATGAGTCGACCTAAGTAGGCCTGATTCTTTTTCGATATACTTCAGGTCTTTGTATTGATATTTTTGTGCTGTATGATATCTGAGCATACAATATATCAAAATAAATAGATTCCATAGATTCTTTTTTATCAAGATTTAAATGTGGGTAAGTTTCATAAAAACGAGACATTTTAAGGAAAAAGTTGGGAAAATCGTGGTTTTGTCAAAACTATGTCTGGATGGTATTTAGAAAGATGATCAAAACATATTTTTGAATTATATGCCATTTATATGCGATCTTCTATCGCTTGTTTCTGCTTCTTCGCCTGTGTTTTGCTCGGAGGATTCTGTACTCTTTCAGAAAATGTGTAATAGCGCCCCCTACCGTATAAAAGTGAAAACATGGAAATTCGATCAATGGTGGGGAAATGTTGTGTCATAAAATACAGACAAGTTTGTCAATAGTGGGTTTGTCAGAGAATTTTAAAAAAGTCAGGAAGCACTTTATACAGAGAAAATTTGACTATCTCTCCACAGTTTCAATAGCAATTAAGTTGATATAATTACGCATCACAATACATTGAACCTGCAACATGCGCTACATGAGCTATATATTCTGCCTTTTTTTCCCTGTAGCAGCATGTAAATTACAAATTTAATTGTACTATAGAATATTTTGCTTTTAAAATGTAATACTATAAAGTCTATTCAAGGGTTCATATAAGTGTGAAATGGACATTTTTCTTGTCTTTTTACTTCCACATCATATTTTAAGATAGTCGCTAGTGAAGTGTTTGTTATTTTGGTGCCATCAGCTAAAACTGAAACTCAAATAAAACATAAAACATAAATAAAAATATAAATAGTTATACATATTTTTAAAAAACCTAATAATTAAAACACATACAATTTCTAAAACGGAAACTAAAATTAAAATGACCGTTAAGTGAAAATATAAAAAAATGAAAGCTAATTCAAAATATTAATATAACACTGATTAAAATAACACTAAATTTGTAACATTTTGTGTATCAACAAAACATCTAAGTAAACACTTTCACAGACTGAATTTTATAGGAAAATTCTACTCAACTTAAATTATAAAACTGAGATCAGTTATATACAATAATGATCTATTTATAATAATAAATAACTTTTTTTTTAATAACAAAGCCAAACTCTACACAAATCCAAGGTTAAATATTAAAAACGGACTATAATCTGGTACCAAACATGACCAGGTGGTTAGAGCCGCCTGCAGTGAAGATAAATTAAACTCTGTTCTTACTGCGTTAGACCTGTGTGCTCTTTTGAAGATCAAATGAATCCGTCTGCTGTGATTAAAGCAAAGCATGAACTTCTGCATCCACAAAGAAAGGGCAGCCCATTTCTCTCTGTGTCTTTCTCCTATCATCCATCACTGTCTTTCCCCCCTGTAGAACACCACACTTTATCAAGAAAACAAGTGTGTTAGTCCTCTGTCTGACAGTAGCATGAGGTGAGAGGAAAGGAGCGAGAAAGAGAGAGCTGTAGGGGAGGAATATAAAGCTGCTGGTGGTTTCACCACATGGGCTGTGTAAAAAAAAAACAGAACAACATCAGCATGTCTGTCATGATGGCATGACCTCCACACAGTCGTGGCCAGCTGTCAGGAGATCAGGAGGCAGATGGGAGAGGGAGGTATGATGAAGAGGAGGAGGACTTTCATGAGTAAACTGCTCTAGACACGTGCACCACATCCCACAGACTAGAATTGTCACGAATCGAAATCACGCGTCTCTGATGAGTGGTCCGTTTACACTTACACAAGCAAACGTGGATGGAGTCTGGAAAGACATATCTTGTGGGCTGTTTTGTACCTGTGGCTGAGTGATTATGAGATCATGAGATGAATTACAAACATCCATCCGTCCATCTCCCTTCAAACACCAACGCTTTTTACAGTTTTTCTGTTTCTCATTCGCTTTGGCTCATTTTTCGAAACACTCTTAATATTCTCTAAACTGTAAGTGGAACTGTCACAATTGTTTGCTGGAACATCAGAACTCTATTGCATGTCTGCAACATAGTAACTCACCCAAAAGATTTATTTCATGCTTCAAAACCTACTTATTGGTCTGTTTTTGGTTTAGGTTCACATTGATGTTTCCATGTCTTTTATTTTGTAATTTGTCATAGTCATGTTTCCTGTTTCACTCAGGTGATTCTGCCATGTGGTTCCTTGGTTCACGTGTCTGTTCTGGTTTTATTAGGTGTGTTCGACATCGGCTGCATGTAACCGAGAGTTGGCGAGAGTTGCCACGTTCAGGCGAGGAGGAGCTGTAAACGGATACGTGAAGTCAGACACTTTCTGCTTCCCGTAGTGTGCGCTCACGTGTATGGCGTCGTGTTTGCTGTTACCACCTTTTACTGTTATAAAAATGCTGATTTGTGAGCATTAGTGGAACTGAAGGTTCAACCGGCTGATCTCGAATCACTCTTGCGGTACTTTGATGGCAAACGTCACAGTTATGTGGCGTCGGAGCTGTCGGACACAAATTTCTAACCAGCATACGTTACAGATAGAATTGTGTCAGTACATTGGCCAATGCAAGAAAGAAAGAAAGAAATTAAGAGAGTTTTTGTTGCCGTGTGAAACTGATCAAAATGTTAGTTTTTTTTCACCATGGAAATATTTGTTTGTTTTTTTTGTCAAAACTGACTTCTTTATATACTATACATTTTTTTTTTTTGTTCATTTTTACACACTCTCTTATGTCTTCCACTAACACCAACACACAGTCTTCCATATCTTCATATTGCTCTTCCACGACAAGCAACTGTGAATTATCAGTTTACATGTAACATTTCTACAAAAATATGTATATTCTGCTGTAGCTGCTGCTGTTTAGGGTTGTGACGTTCCTCCATGTTCAAATATGACAGTGATTGTGCTGGGCAAACTCAATATACAGTATATGATTCCAAACTTGATTGGCTGATTGGTACAGTAAGATTGTGATTCCATTATAATGGCAAGCCATTTTCCAATTTTGCAGATATTACAAATATTGCATGTCACATATTTATGGAATATACATGCATGTCTGACAGATTTTGATCTCCGAATAGATCATGTTGCATGTGATGGATCACATGATGAAAGAATGTTTAGAAGTTGTGAAGAGTATGACAATTTCATTGAGAATCATCTTATCGGTTTTGATTAACAAACCATGTGCAATTAGTTATTGTGCAATTTGTAGATAATTGTACTTACTCTTTTGCACACATGTGCCAATCAAAGCAATATTGCACCCATGTGAAAGATATTTTAATTAGAAAATAATGTGACAAAGATTTACATGTACAAAGTTATCATTATTAATATTAGAAATCACATTATTTTAATAGCATAATAGCTTGCAGTTGTACCTCAAGAAATCTCATAGAGCTCATTCCTTCTGTAAGTAATGTCCTTGATAGAAAGGCACAGATAAATGTATTTTGAAGACATGTTTTTCTGAGAAAATAACATCAGTGTGAGTGCCTGAACACTTGAAGTCTCTCTGTGTCATTTTATGAAAATATGATTTAAAACATATTAAATTAAACTTGCATCGAGGTGTTGTGAGAGATCACTGATGTTTCAAAATAAAATTATTATCACAGACAATTAAATTGTGTGAAACCAGTTTGGTGCCTGAATGCACACAGATGGCTTGTTTTTGGAACTTAGATTAAAATAAATCTTTAACGAGGCCGCAGAGTGAATCAGAAATTAACTTTATTATGCCACAAGATAATTTCCTCCCAGGTTATTTTATTCAAGATTCTAACAACTGGTAGAGGAAAGCATCCATGGAGTGAAACCAAATGTTCAGTCATACTGTGTCTGGACCAATCAGACACACACAAATGATTCATTATATTTAATGAATAATCCAGCATACTCACTACCCCAACAAAGGTCTGTGAAACTTCCCCCAAATCCAAGGGCGTAACTTTGGGTCTACCATTGGAGGGGTTAAACTCGCGACATATTTATTAATTAATTTATTAATTCAATAATTTTATTGTGTAAAAGGTAACATGCTAATTTGCCGTTCATGTATTAGAAATACATTGTGATACTTTTACTGATTTAGGCTACTTAACATAAATGCAGCTGTTCACCTGACTATTTATGCCATAATGACACAGTAGTTAAATTAAGTGTTTAAACACTAGCCAACAGTGGCAGCTTACATGTAATTTATTTTTTGTATTCAATATCTTATGAAAAAAAAAAAAAAAAAAAAAAAAAACAAGAACGTTATGTTAATAAACTAGGCTTTAAGTTTAACTGTTAATATGTATTTTTATTAACATCACATTTTAAAAACGTAACATCAAATAACAGCATTAAAAACTTTCAAATAGAGAAAATGAAAGTGCAATTATATCACTTTGCATGAAATAAGACTCAAAAGTAGATACAAAAATTGTGTTTGCATTTAGCCTCTGAAAACATCAAATTCAGACACTGAGAAAATACAAGTGTGGACTAACCTTCGTTGTGCTTTGATTCATTTTGTAACTTTGCAAACTCCATGCAAAAAGAACAAAAAAAAATCATTAAAATAATAAGAATAAGAATCTCAAATTGAGCCGGAGGTGGTAAATTCCTAATTAATGTACGTATGTTTTTAGATAACTAAAATACAAATGTATATATATATATATATATATATATATATATATATATATATATATATATATATATATATATATATGTGTGTATATTAAGGTGTTTGCAACAACAAAACACATCCACTTGCACATATTTGAGAATCGGAATATCAGATATATCCTGCTATAGCTAACAAATTTGTGAAATTTTGAATAAAAAGAAACAAAAGCAGTCAGATCATCAGTCATTCACCTATTGTGGCTGCGTGTGACAAGCAATGAAGGACACGGGTCTCCATGGGAACCATAAAGTGATACTACGATCAATACCGGTCACATTGAAAAACTTTTAAACTTACTTGTGAAAGGTTAAGTAAGGGTTACATTTAAATGTGTCTTTGTTTTGTTTGGGGTGTATGGTCAATAAATAAAGGAATTAAAAAGATGGGCAGTTGGGCACAAAACCCGTTTGTCGCGCACTTGTCATGCCTCTATTCCCCACCAGTGGGCCGCGCTCGCGCACGCGCCAGTGTTGCCCGATCTCGCGAGACAAATAAGCAGCCAGGCCTGTGAAAACAAGCCCAAAACAAGCGACTTTTTCTCATAGACAGTAAAAGAGCTTTTTCTGCGGAGCAGCCCTAGGTTCCCGGAAGAGAAAAATAAATAAACTGTGTGCACGGTTTTACAATCCGTGGGGACGGATAGTTTTAAACTGTGGCGACAGGTTGTCAATTTACATCCATGTGGACAGATTGGTGAACTGTGCGCAGTCGTGTAAAACTGTGCACACGGTACAGTTTATTTTTCTTCAGTAATGAAGCTTGGCTGTCCATCTAGTGAAAAATGTTGGTACTGCGCCCAAATAAAATCTCACTGAAAGCTAATTTTTTTGAGATATCAACCTAAAATTTGGAACACAACTTCTTCCGATTTTTGGCTTTCATTTTCTTGCAGTTTTAGAGTGAAATATATTTTGTAATATATTTTATATAAAATACAAATTTTATTTAAAAATTCAAATTTTAAAAATGATATTTTTACATCGTTCATTTTCATAAACTCAAACTTGTATAACTTTTTTTCACTTTCATAATTTCATAATACTTCACTTCAACAATAATCTGGCAAATGTCTTCTTTAAAACAAGACCAACCATAGGTCTATTTTCCAAAGCTTGCTTGAATTACAACCATTTAAATTTGGATAGGGATTCTCATGTCTATGCGAAAAAAAGGGGGGTGACAGTTAAAGGGTTAAACAATATTAAACTATAATATCTATATCTATAATATAATTAATATATAAAAACTCTCCTGAATTTCCAGTCACCATCAGTCGTGACGGTCGCAGTTGCGACTCGCACGTATTTTAATTTAAATGTCACTCACTGACGTTTTCCTAACCAGAAAAAAAAAACCCCGATTGCCCTGCTCTGCATCTGATTGGCTAGTACTCGTTGCCATCTGGGTCAGAGCCTATTAGAAGCAGGATGTGGGTGGGAAGAAACTCTACTGTCTCCTGTGTGTATGTGGAAAGGGGAGGGACAGAGGGAACAGGCAAGACAAACTCCTACGTTTAAATAACATATAGAAAATATCTGCTTGACAATGAGCTGGGAACAAGCCCAAATAAGCAACTACACTTTTAGAAACAAGGCCAAAAAAAAAACGCAACCCGCGACTATCAATATTTGTAAGCAACTTTACAGAAAACAAGCCCAAAGTCGCTTATAATAAGCGGACTTGGCAACACTGGCTCGCGCCCGCGCCCGTGCACCACACTTTGAGAAACGCTGAGCTAACTTGACAGCTAAAATACCTCCTTTTGGTCAGGATTTTCCCTCTTTTTGGCTTGTGTCGACCAACAATGAAAAATCGTTGTCTGGATGCCTTTCAATATCCTTTTCATCTTTCCATCCGTTGGCATGCACTGCCAGCTTTCTCCAACCATTCACCCCAGCGACTGCACAAAATACTGAACAAACTTGGTAGAGAAAGCGGGTTGGGTAAAGTAGGTAGTCAGTGCGGTGGGTGGGGGGTTCATTCCAGATTATTAAAAATATGATACTATCTTTCTTGCTGGCAAATTAATTTACTAAAGAAAACAAACAATGGTCATGACCCCCGTAACCCCCTTTTCCCCCCTCACGTTTAGGGACAGGTAAATATGAAATCAGAAAGTAAAAGCGAAATATGCTCAAGGATATCTCATTTAGTTGCTACTGAGTGTATCAAACAACACTCTTGAGGGATAAATCCAATAAGAATGAATTGTGCTGGCTGATAACGTTGTTTATTTGCGCACATTGTCAGCATTGTTTTAGCACCAGATAAACTAAAGGAATTATGCAAATGTAGGTAATGGCGCCTACATAATTAGTGCTGATCACAATTTGCATGGGATTTTTCCTAGCTTGCAGGCAGATTCCTAGTGCTATTGGTTGTAAAGAATCCAACGGACTACTTACTGCAACAGTTCATCAGTGTTTCAATGTTGTGATCCACACACCTCAATCGCCTCCTTTGCATGTCATAATGTGCTTGACTGTGTCTGGATATATGTTTGGTTATTCTCCCATCATTTGATGAAACACTGCAATTTTCATTATAATTTGTACACAAACATCTCTTTGAAATAAAATTCCTAGATGCCCAATATATTGGTTCTAAATCGGTTATCTGTACTGTAAGAACATTGGAAATTAGCATGCACAATTAAATAAAAAAAATATTAATAGATATTATATATTTAATTATGCATGCTGATATTACCTATTTTTATATTTAATTACTTTTGCCATCATCTAACACTCACGTAATCTCCAAAAAACATCCTTTAGTAACACACTTAAGCAAATCTCAAGATGAATGATCATTTTTTGTTACGGGTGTGGTGCAGGCAGATGAAGAGGCAGCAGTCAAAAGATCAAATTCAATAATCTTTACTAAATAACTCAGACCAGGAATCCAGAAAACACTAACACACCATATACAAACGTACATACGAAAGAGAACCGACCAGGATTGAAGGAGAACACAGGGTTTACATACACAGAGAACAGATTAGGGAAACAAGGCACAGCTGGGACAAATTAACTAGAAACAGGTGAAGGAACTGAACACAAACGAGGAGCGGGAAAACAGATACAGGACTGAACCAAAACACAACGCAGGGGGAAACACAGGACACACATGTAACATAACGCCCCCTCCAAAAAGGCGCGTCCTCACGCCGTATAACTTCAATAGGGGTGGGGGGGGCGGGCGCCCTGGAGGCTGACGAGGGCGTGGCCTACCCTGAGCAGGAAGCCTCCAGGGCGGAGCAGGCTAGTCAGGGGGCCATGGCGGAGTAGGTGACCACCCCTCGGGCGGTCCTGGCGGAGAATCCCCTTCGGGCGGCCTCCGGAACCCTCTGCATACCTCTCCAAGAACTCCGTGTCCCTTGCTGCACCCGAGATGCCCGAGCCAGAGCTTCCGCCGCTGGTCCCGTCCAGCCCTTCAGAGCCTTCTCCGCTGGTCCCGTCCAGCCCTTCAGAGCCTTCTCCGCTGGTCCCGTCCAGCCCTTCAGAGCCCTTCACCCAGTCTCTGGGTGGGCAGAAGGGACATGGAAAGTCTCTGGCTGGGCTAGCGGTGAAGGCCCGGCTATGCTGGATGGAACCAGCGGTGAAGGCTCAGAAGGGCTGGACGGGACCAGCGGAGAGGGCTCTGAAGGGCTGGACGGAACCAGCGGAGAGGGCTCTGAAGGGCTGGACGGGACCAGCGGAGAGGGCTCTGAAGGGCTGGACGGGACCAGCGGCGGAAGCTCTGGCTCGGGCATCTCGGGTGCAGCAAGGGACACGGAGTTCTTGGAGAGGTATGCAGAGGGTTCCGGATCGAGGTGAACTGGGGCGCCTACATACTTCCGGATAGGAACTGAACGATGATTTTGACTATCTTCTGCATAGTCAACGAGGAAATCAGAACCATGTAATTCAAGGACATAATTAATAAAGTCCGGGACGGACTTATAACAATTCTCCACGGAGATGAAATGGAATAAATTATCATCGTCCAGTCCCAACCGGAAGCAGCCGTTAATAGTGGAATCACCCCAGTTCACTAGATGGGAAACCTCCAGGAACTCCTCTACATACCTCTCCAACGAACGGCCATTCTGCTGCAAGTTGAAGAGTCTGTCTTTAGCCAAGTCCATCTCTGTTTTGGGTCGGTTCTTCTGTTACGGGTGTGGTGCAGGCAGATGAAGAGGCAGCAGTCAAAAGATCAAATTCAATAATCTTTACTAAATAACTCAGACCAGGAATCCAGAAAACACTAACACACCATCTACAAACGTACATACGAACGAGAACCGACCAGGATTGAGGGAGAACACAGGGTTTACATACACAGAGAACAGATTAGGGAAACAAGGCACAGCTGGGACAAATTAACTAGAAACAGGTGAAGGAACTGAACACAAACGAGGAGCGGGAAAACTGAGAAACAGGACTGAACCAAAACACAATGCAGGGGGAAACACAGGACACACATGTAACACTTATAATGCTGTGATGCCTAAATTATCTTGTAGTATTCTGTAAAATGAGTTTTTACTTTTATTTTATTTAGACAAAGTACTATTTAATTTAAAGATTTGTCATATCATGAACATAATTAGCACATGGTATTAGCCAGAATTTCAATGTCACCATGAAATCAATATTGATATATATTCTTATTTTTTTAATGGAATATTGCTGTATTAATTATAAGTGTGTCACGTACTGGCTTGACTTCATAATCAAGATTCAAGAAGCTTGACGTAGATAAACGATGAAATCACATATAATAAACACCAGGAACAATCACAATTGATTAGGTATGACAAAGTGATTTGTCTGTGCACATTATTATTATTATTATTATTATTTCAGTAACTTTACCTCCCTCTTGCAGTCACATCTTATTTCTTCTTTAATGACGTGTATACTGGCGCGAGAGCGGGACAACCTGTCACTCACATGAGATCACAGCCATAGCAAACCACAATGATCCAATCAATTCCCAGTGGACAAAATAAAGTCCTGGCCTACATTTTTGTCTTGTTTGAGAAGCCGTTTCATTCAGATACTGTATTTCACAATATTGGGAAGAAAAAACAATCGCAACTTCTGCTTCATGCCAACTGTAATATCGGTGCTTCCATAAAAATCACCCAGCCACTTTACTCAGCCATTAATTGCAATGTTAATTTTGACAGCAAAAAAGCCTTTAGTAGTCTCATTTGCATATAAATGGTAAGAATTAGTTGTAAAAAAAAAAAAAAAGATTTAATGTATAGTGAAATGCTATACCAGCACATATAACAAGTAAGGCTTTATGTTAAACCATTTAGTGCACCTGAATATCTTCAAAGATTTGCACAGGTGACACATTCTCGATTAGCTCCATACTATAAATCAAATAATGACAGTCTGAAGCAAGAATACTGAAGAGAAGGTCCAGTATGTTCTCAGCTGTCATGATGGCGACATTCTTTCATTGTGTTCTCCATGCACTGTCAGTGCCTGATTATTTTGACCTTTATCTGAGATTATTTGAGTCATCGGTGTGACATATGCTGTCAGGCTGATGTGTACCCATCAGTCCCTGCACTCGAACTGTACCTGAAGTCCTTAGCTCTGCATGAAGGCTCTTCAAGAATCAAGATTAGACCACAGTTGAATTCCACAAGTGCAACCTCAACACTAACCACAGATTGCCATGACTCCAACACTGTGAATAATTGATTTTGCACATCAGAATCACCCTCACTCACAGATGGTGAAAGAGCAATGTTGAATTCTCATGACACTTTGCTTTTCAAATATACATGAGGTTTCCTCGGATATCTTATTCATTCTTGAGAAATCCTGAGCCTACTGTAGTTTTCGTCTGTGATAAATGGTAAATGCCAATGCTTCCTTTGAGTCACAGGATTTATTAGAAAAGCACATGTGTAAAACTCTGGTCCTGGAGTGCCACCATCCTGGAGAGTGTAGCTCAAATCAGCTCCAAAACACCCGCCTCGAAAACTTTAACCCTGAAAACCCTGATTCCCTTTCGTTGTCACTCCGAGTTCCGTCGGATGACGACGAATGGGGGTTTCGCTTAGAAAGCCTATCCGCTTTGAGTAATACAAAACAAGCCAATGGCAAAGAAATGCCATGGGTCTGCAGAATTTGCATGGAGCAGCTCCGCCCCACCTCGTGGGTATAAAGGGCGGAAATTCCAGCAAAGCAGTATGTTTTCGCTTCGGAGCCAAGAGTATCTCTTCACTCCACAGCCATTTCTGACTTCACTCTACGAGACGAGCCACTCTCTCCGGTGTTGGTGTGACGGCGATCTGCAGCGAGTTCACATTGCCTGCTGATCTGTGCAGTGATCTGCCAATGAGTGTGTTTCTCCTTGCTCGCTTCAACATCGCGGAGTTTCTTCCTCCTCTCACAAAAGAGCTTGCACGCGGCACGTCTTTTTAAAGACGGCTCACCCGTGCATTTCTGGTTGCGGTCGACTCATTTCCATTTTTGATGGGCACATTCTCTGCTCTGCGTGCTTGGGCTTCATCACGCTAGAGCAGCGTTTGTGGATGACTCACGTTCTCCCCGTTGAACGCTCTGTTGCGATGCTACTGTGTCCTCAGAGTGCTTCCTCTCGGCGCGATCCTAAGCACCCGTCCTAAGCCTGTAGTTTTTCGTCTACACTTGTGGCGAATTCCTATAGCGCTACAGGACAGGCAGCCGCCTCACTGCATGCCATGGCCATTCTGCTGGTCTACCAGACCCAGATGCTCACGGACATGCACGAGGGCGGGACTGACCCAGGGCTCTTCAATGACCTTGCTCTCCGAGCGACGAAAGTGGCCGTACGTTCCCTGGGTCAGGTGATGTACACCATTCTGTGGCTGAACCTGTCCGATGTGCAGGAAGTCGGGCGGACCCATCTGCTTGACACCCCCATATCCCAGGTCGGCCTCTTCGGCGGTGCGGTTGAGGGCTTTGCCCAACAGTTTTCAACCGCCCAAGAGCAGACTGAGGCTTATTCTGCCCCGACGGCCCCGCCGTCCGAGCTGATCCCTCAGTCTGCCCACCGCCGAAGGCGCCCTCCTGCGGCTCCCACCCCGCCCGTTCACCCGGGCTGGCTCTGGAAGCCGCAGGGGGACGCCACAGCCCTCTCCAGCCCCGCCCCCCGCTATACGCCGGGTTAAGCGGCACTCTTGAGATGGGCTCCTCCGAGATGGGACTCAGTTCTTTCCAGGAGCTGGTAGCAGGGCCACTCCTTTCCCTGGTGGAGGGCCGGGGAAGAATCCTTATTCAGAAAGAACTGACTCTCCCGTTTCTGAGCACACAGCGTTCTCGGATGACAAGGTGCGCTGCCCACGGGCCGCGCACCCCTCGTCCTCCTCTGTCCCAGAGCCGGATGACAGTGCGCGCCGTCCCCGGACCGTGCCGCTCTCATTCTCCTCTGTCGCCAGACCCCTGGCAGAGCAGACCCCCGTGGAACGTTCGTCCTTCCCTGGTCTCCTCTGTCAGGACGCGGCCTATGACTGTGCCCCCACACCGGGCCGCTATGCCGTCCACGTCCGGGCCAGTCATACAGCCTCGCTTCCCCACCGACGGGAAGTCTGTGGTTCGCGTGACCCCGCTGGTACAGTTCTTGGGAGCCTGGCTAGAGCTTCCCAACCTGTCCCGCTGGGTCGCACGAACGATCAGGCTCGGCTACGCGATTCAGTTCGCGCGGTCTCCTTCCCGCGCAGGGGAGTCCGCTCCACTATGGTCGGTGGCAATGCCCCTATCATGAGAGCGGAGGTTGCTACCCTGCTGGCGAAGGGTGTGATCGAGACTGTCCCTCCAGCCGAAATGAGGTCTGGCTTCTACAGCCCGTACTTCATTGTCCCGAAGAAAACCGGTGGTTTACAGCCAATCGGGGACCTGCGTGTGCTGAACC
Organism: Tiaroga cobitis; assembly: GCA_030578255.1. Taxonomy (NCBI): domain Eukaryota; kingdom Metazoa; phylum Chordata; class Actinopteri; order Cypriniformes; family Leuciscidae; genus Tiaroga; species Tiaroga cobitis. The sequence continues at coordinate 17,318,098 of CM060603.1, forward strand.
GCTCCCTTCACAGGATGCCGTTCAAGATGCTCATTGCCAAACGGATTTTCGAATGTGTGCGGCCCCAGGATTGGTTTGCAGCGATCGACCTGAAGGACGCCTACTTTCATGTCTCCATTCCCCCTCGACACAGACCGTTCCTACGGTTTGCTTTCGACGGGCAGGCATATCAGTACGCGGTTCTCCCATTCGGGCTAGCCCTGTCTCCTCGCGTCTTCACGAAGGTCGTCGAGGCAGCCCTTGTTCCCCTTCGGGAACACGGGGTTCGCATCCTGAACTATCTCGACGACTGGCAGATCCTAGCTTACTCTCTAGACCAGGTTTGCGAACACAGGGACTTAGTGCTCCGGCACTTAGCCCGTCTGGGCCTTCGGGTCAACTGGGAGAAGAGTAACTTTGCCCCGTGCAGAGGATCTCTTTTCTCTGTATGAACATCGACTCGGTCGCCATGTCCGCGCAGCTTACGAGCGAGCACACAGTCACTCCTGACTTGCCTGAGACAGTTCGAGGGCAAGAGTGCGGTTCCACTGAAACTTTTTCAGAGGCTCCTGGGACATATAGCTTCTGCAGCCGCAACTACACCGCTCGGATTGCTTCATATGAGACCGCTTCAGCTGTGGCTTCGCAACCGAGTCCCGAGGTGGGCATGGCATCACGGCACCCTCCGAGTACCAGTTACTCCGACCTGCCGTCAGACCCTATGGCACCCTCGTCCCGATCTTTGGAACCTCCTCGTGTTGCTCCTGGATGGGACGAGGCAGGTTTGAGTACCGTACCACCAGCGGTGGTGGCTACCATCACTTCCGCTAGAGCTTTGTCCGCGAGACGCCTCTACATGTTGAAGTGGAACCTCTTCGTCAGCTGGTGTTCTTCTCACCGAGAAGACCCCCGGAGATGTTCGATCGGTGTTGTGCTTTCCTTTCTTCAAGATGGGTTGGAGCGAAGGCTGTCTCCCTCCACCCTCAAGGTCTATGTCGCCGCTATTGCCGCACAGCACGACCTTATAGAAGGTAAGTCCGTAGGGAAGCACGACCTGATCGTCAGGTTCCTGAGAGGAGCGAGGAGACTGAATCCTCCTCGCCTTCCTCTCGTACCCTCTTGGGACCTCGCAGTGGTGCTAACTGCCCTGCGGAGTGCTCCCTTCGAGCCTTTGCAGTCGTTCGAGCTTAACTTCCTGTCAATGAAGACCATTAAGAGGGTAGGGGACCTGCACGCATTCTCTGTTGACGAAGCGTGCCTGGAATTCGGGCCGGCTTACTCTCACGTGATCCTGAGACCCCGGCCTGGATATGTGCCCAGACCCAGCCTTGGCACTGCTCTGTCCAGTACATGCTCTCCGCATCTATGTAGACAGAACGCAGTGTTTCAGGACTTCAGACCAGCTCTTTGTCTGTTATGGTGGGAGACTGAAGGGAAAGGCTCTCTCCAAGCAAAGGTTGTCTCACTGGATAGTGGACGCCATTGCTTTGGCTTACCAACAGCAAGGTCGACCGTGCCCCCTTGGTGTGACTGCCCACTCCACCCGGAGTGTGGCGTCCTCTTGGGCTCTAGCGCATGGCGCCTCGCTAACAGACCTCTGCAGAGCTGCAGGCTGGGCGACACCCAACACATTCGCCAGATTCTACAATCTCCGAGTGGAGCCAGTGTCCTCTCATGTACTCGCTTCAACTTGCTAGTACCGGACCCGCTCAGGTATCTTCGCTTGCTCGCCATTCCACTCCACGGACTGGATACGTGCGATATTCCCCTCAGGTGAGCTTCCCCGAAAGCCCTGAGTTCCTCCAGCACTCCTGATGCTGGTGCCAGTGTCTCTTGCCTGCGCGTCGGCTAGGTGCCTCCCGTGTGCATGGTACCTCCTCTGAGCTACCCCCACATGTGTATTTCCACTTTAAGCCTCTTTTGAGCATGTGTCTTTCCCTTGGCAAGCTACCTTGCCACCCCTGGGGTTGAAATATTCCACCTGCGGCTGGACACTCCAGTGATTCCCCATATGCATCCCTCGGGTCATATGTGTATTCTCTAAGTCCCCCCACCCCCACCCCTCTGGGTTGGCAGTAATTGCGTATTCCCTTAAAAACCTTGGGATATGCTCCCCAGTGTACCTTGGTATTCCTGTGCTAATAGGAGTCCTTCGTCCGTGCTGTCTCACGACAGGGATCTCAGATTACGCAGGGCACTGGAAGACAGCCGAAAAGGTGGCGTGATTAGACTGGTATCCCCATTCGTCGTCATCCGACGGAACTCGGAGTGACAACGAAAGGGAACGTCTCGGTTACGGATGTAACCCTCGTTCCGTCTTCCTGCCACTTTCCGCTGTACCGCGGGGATCGCCTGAGCTCAGTCTTGGCTCCTCAGCGAGGAAACATACTGCTTTGCTGGAATTTCCACCCTTTATACCCACGAGGTGGGCCGGAGCTGCTCCATGCAAATTCTGCAGACCCATGGCATTTCTTTGCCATTGGCTCGTTTTGTATTACTCGAAGCGGATAGGCTTTCTAAGCGAAACCCCCATTCGTCGTCATCCGACGGAACGTCTCCGTTCCCTACTCAGGGAACGAGGGTTACATCCGTAACCGAGACGTTATTTGGTTCAGGCTTGTTTCATTGGGGTTGGAGTTAAACTTTGCTGGATAGTGGCCCTCCAGGAACTGAGTTTGGCTACGTTCACACTGTCAGTCCTAATCCGATTATTTGTGTATCCGATTGGAATCTGATCTAAAATGATTGATGTCTACACTGTGTATCGCAACAGTTCAGATCTGATTTGTGTGTCCATGAAGCTCTTTTGTTTTCCGAGAATATCTGCATTGGTTTCTATGGCAATGACGTTGCGTTGGTAGAAATAATCCAAAAGCAAGTTCCGCAACATGGAGGGTTTTGCAATGGAGAGTTGTCAGCTTTTTTCCGCGCTGTCGTCTCCGTCGGTTTACAAACATATCTCCGTTATATTGTCATTTTCTGCTCATCTGACACTTTGCAACTTCACAGCCTTGTTTTGGCAGAGACTTTCAGCATGTTTCCTATAACAACGTCTGACATTCACGTTTTACGTGGCGTGAGAAAGTCATTTAAACCACATAAAATCCGATCAGATTGAAACGGATTTCCTATGGCTGTAGCTTGAAACAGATTTGTAAAAATTGCATTTCATGTGATTTTTTTTGCCATTCACACTAACTATATCTGATCAGATTTCAATCAGATATGCACAAAAATCTGATTTGGTCTGACAGTCTGAATGTAGCCTTTGACACCCCTGATACAGGAACAATGTGTTGTGAAACTTTTCAACCCTCAGTCAAAATATGTAGTTTATTTCAGTAAAACAGTGGGAGAGAAAAAAAATATCCCATGTACACTGTTGGTCACGTTCTGAATGTAGTGTATGTTTGATCTTGAGAAAGGCAGGTCATTTTACACATTGCATACTGTAGCTCTTCACAAACAGTAGCCTGGGCCAACGACTGGAAAACATTCACAACTTTTCTCAGCGGAGAGTGAAAAATAGCCTCACTACCTTAGTGCAATGAATGCGAAACTGCTCACTTCAGCTCTGTCCCCAAGCCTAGTGAGCATGTTCCAGTCCAGATGCCAAGGTTTTTATAAAAAAAAGTAGTTTAAAAAACACTCAAGCTAAAAACAAAGGCAGCATCAGGATGTAGCATTCATGGATAAAGCAACTGCAATTAGATCAGTGAAAAAAGTCAAGAGAAATATTATGGGTGTGCCAAATTACAGAAATCAAAAAGACAGAAGATTCATAGAAGATACATTGTAGTGCCACGGGCAAAGATGTGCAAAACAGTGCAGTTTTAAAAACTTTACAAAAAGTGTTTTTTAGGATTGTCAAAGCTATGTTAAAGGTTTAGTTCACACAAAAATGAAAATTATGTCATTAATGACTTACCCTCATGTCGTTCCAAGTCCGTAAGACCTCCGTTCATCTTCGGAACACAGTTTAGGATTTTTTAGATTTAGTCCGAGAGTTTTCTGTCCCTCCATTGAAAATGTATACACAGTATACTGTCCTTGTCCAGAAAGGAAATAAAGACATCATCAAAGTAGTCCATGTGACATCAGTGGGTTAGTTAGAATTTTTGAAGCATCGGAAATACATTTTGGTCCAAAAAAACCCCCAAAACTATGACTTTATGCAGCATTGTATTGCCTTCCGGTTCTGTTGTCAATCCACGTTCACGAGTCCGCAGTGACGCTGGTGACGTAAGACGCTGCTAACGTGTTATCGGATTCAACACGTCATTAAGTATTCGGATTCAAATAAATATGGCTGGGCAAAAAAATGCAAGTCTTCCTCTGTGTCGAAATCCTTAGACATGTTTGCGAAGATTGTTTTGTTTACAGTGTGCGTCTTCCTCAGACTGTGAACGAAGCTCTTTCGCAACAGATAACACGTCAGCAGCGTCTTACGCCACCAGCGTCACTGAATGCGGCTTGACAACAGAACCGGGGGAGAATACAATGCTGAATAAAGTCGTAGTTTTTGTTATTTTTGGACCAAAATGTATTTCCGATGAAAAATTCGAACTTACCCACTGATGTCACATGGACTACTTTGATCATGTCTCTATTTCCTTTCTGGACAAGGACAGTATACCGTGGATACAATTTCAATGGAGGGACAGAAAACTCTCGGACTAAATCTAAAATATCTTTAACTGTGTTCCGAAGATGAACGGAGGTCTTACGGGCTTGGAATGACATGAGGGTGAGTCATTAATGACATGTTTCATTTTTGGGTCAACTAACCCTTTAACTTGAGATAAAACATAAATGTTTAACCTAATTGTCACAGTTGTGTTCCGTTTAGTTTGTTTTCATTGGACTTGTCTACCTGTCGTCATGTCAAGTGTCATTATCATTATTAGTTCATCTGTCTCACCTGTCACCTCGTTAGTCTTGTCAGCTGTCTCGTTTCCCTGATCTGTTTCCCCATGTATTTAAGCCCTGTGTTTTGCCTTGTTCATTGTCTGTTCTACTTTGTATCATGTGTGTGTTAAATGGTCTGCCTGTCAGTCCTGTACATGTGTGAGTGATATTAGTAAATGTTTATATTGGAGCTTTTTGCCTTTCTTCTACCTACACCACACTGTGACAGAAGAACGGACCACAACAACGGGACAAGATGGGCATTCTCATCACCCCTTCCAACTCCAATAACCATCTTCTGACCGGTTTCCAGAATGGCCGTCACATCGACGAATATGTCGCAGAGTTCCTGGAGCTCTCTGAAGGGATAAGCTGGGCTGATGACGTCCAAAGAACTGTCTTTTGGTGTGGGTTGGAAGATCTATACCAGCAAGCTCCAGCAGCAGTGATCCCAGGTACGCTCGCGTGCTGTGGTTCATGATGACATCACCACTCAACCACTAACACCACTTATCTTCGCCACGCTTCTTGTCCTCGTCCAGAGTCATGAAAATAATGACTTAATTGACTTTGACACCGACCCTGAGATGCCTGTCATGTCTACCGAGCCTGAACCTCTTCACTTCATGTCTGCCGAGCCTGAGACTCTTCACGTCATGCCTGATCTTCACGCCATGCCTGACCAGCCTGATCTTCCCGTCAGTCCTGTCGAGCCTACGCATCACGTCATGCCTGCCGGGCCAGAGACTGTTGGCGTCATGCCCGTGGAGCCAGAGACTGTTCGTGACATGCCCGCCGAGCTCGAGCTGCAGGTCAATCATGCCTAGTTTGAATCTTCTGTCCCCGAGTCTGTCTCAAAATTCCCAGCCTCCCTCTCCCACCTCCTCCCATCTACGCCCTCTCAACCCTTCCACCACTGCCTGTCAGCCCCTCTGCTCCTCTCTCCGTCTTCAGGGAGGTGAAGTCACCGTGGGTCGGCCGGCCTACAGCTCCAGCCTGGTCGGTGGATCCCCGGTCTCCGCCTCTGACCTCCGTGACCAGAACTCCACCTCAGCCCAACAGTCCATTGATGTCCCCTGGGCTCTTACCTCCTTCAGCTCCACCGTGGCCCATCAGTGCACCAGTTCTGCCAGGCTCCCTCGTCCCCCCGGATCCACCTTGGTCGCTCGTCCACCTTCCCTCACCTCTGGACTGCACGGCTCTGGCTTCCCTTCTTCCCCCCGGCTTAGTTGGACTCCTCACTCCCTTCAGTTCCTCCTTGGTCCTCACTCCTGCTGTCTTCACCGAGCCTTTCTGTGTCCCCGCCTGCACCTCAGTCGCCTTCACCTGCTCTTCGTCGTCCTTAACTCCCTCCATCCGCAGTTGGTCTTCCTTCGGCACGAGGTCGCGCCTACCGGGAGGGGGGAATAATGTCACAGTTGTGTTCCGTTTAGTTTTCATTGGACTTGTCTACCTGTCGTCGTGTCATTATCATTAGTTCATCTGTCTCACCTGTCACCTCGTTAGTCTTGTCAGCTGTGTCTCGTTTCCCTGATCTGTTTCCCCATGTATTTAAGCCCTGTGTTTTGCCTTGTTCATTGTCCGTTCTACTTTGCATCGTGTGTTAAACCTGCCCGTCATCCCTGTGTGAGTGATATTAGTAAATGTTTATATTGGAGCTTTTTGCATGTTCGCCTTCTACCTACACCACACCTTGACACTAAAATGAAAATATTTAAAAAAGATATATATTAATTACAAGTTTGCTTTCTAAAAACTGATTTAAAAAAAAAAAATCTATAAGGATTGAAAAAAATCAAAGTAAAAAAAAAGACATTTTTACCAGTTTTTTTTTTTTGGCTGTGTTAAGCTAAATGATTAAAAATTGTTGCTTTTAAAGACAAGGAAGCTCACAAGGATTTGGAACAGTTTTCTGGGAAAAACAAAAATATCAGACTTCTGTTAAAAAATATCAAGCCAACTGGTCTCACAGACTGACCAGGGGTGTGTTTCCCGATGACATTGACCATAGTTCCAACGAACATTTGCAAACAGCATTGCAAAGTTGTGTGGTTGGAACTACTGCTCTCGGACCTGTGGTTAGAACATCTCAGGTTACATATGTAACCCTGGTTCCCTGAGAGGGAACGAGACGCTGCGTCGAGACACGGTGGGAACGCCCCTGCGTGATTGCGTCGTGAAGCACGTGTATAATCAGTCCAATGGAGAGACGAGAGGTCATAGGCGGGTGACGTCATCGACCAGGAAACTATAAATCACACCTGAAAACAGACTGCGCTAACTTCTGATAGGCTGAAGCAAGTCGATCACAGGCATGAAGGGAGTATGGCAGGGCAACACAGCATCTCGTTCCCTCTCAGGGAACCAGGGTTACATACGTAGCCTGAGACGTTCCCTTTCAAGGGAACTCGAGCTGCGTCGAGACGCGGTGGGAACCCTATACCCACGACGCCATATGAAAAATGCCTGTTGTGTGTGAAGGCCTTGCGCACACTAATAAGCAAGCACCCTAGACCCAGGAGTGGAGCCTAGATCCAAGTCATAGCCTTTGAGGCAGCCATACTCCTAGTATCTTGGTCAGACGCCTCACAGTGCCGCAAAGGAAATGTACTACAGGGTGTCTCCCCAAGGATACACCACTTAAAGGGACATGGTAAGCAGCTAAGGCTGCCCTGTACACCTTTAGTGTGGAGGGGGATAGACCTGCGAAGAAACGCTACAGTGGCTCAACTATAAGTTTATCAAGCGACGAGAATACTTTTTGTGCGAAAAAACAAACAAAAATAACGACTTTATTCGACTATTCCTTTTCTTCCTTGTAGGCCTGAAACGAGACTTCAAGAGATTTCCACGACGCATGCGCGAGAATTGCGATCTCCTTCAACTACTTTAGTTAAGTTCTCGCGCGTGCGCGTCGTGGAAATATCTTGAAGTCTCGTTTGAAGTTCGTCGCTTGATAAACTTATAGTTGAGCCACTGTTGCGACATGGAATATTTAAACATTTTTTTTAATGACTTTCTGGGCCGTCAAGTTTCATTCCCTTAGGGAGCCTATGTAGCAGTCATCCACCTCTCAGATTTAATGATAAATATCTTCATTTGTGTTCCGAAGACGAACGAAGGCCTTACGGGGTTGGTACAGCATGGGGGTGAGTAATTAATGACTTAATTTTCATTTTTGGGTGAACTAACCCTTTAAAGGCTGAATATAGTGTATTAATATAGACCTCATATTATAATCTCAAACAATAAAGAACACAAAATTAGTTTTCAAACAATCATAAGCGAAGGAGAGAAAGGGAAATTTTCCGTCTACTCAGTTCCCTGTGCATATTAGCTACCATTTATCTACACGTTGCCTCGGCAAACGTGAGAAGAGCCACTTTATTATGCAGATATGCAGACCCATAAATTATAATCACGCGCTGCCTCGGCAAGCGCGCGATCTGAGCCATAGATTCTTATTATAGAGATGCACAGCGCCGCCGCTCCCACCACGCGCATCACGCGCTGTGCGTAGGGCACCAATGCTGAGGGGGCACCAAAAATAGCCTAATGAAAAATCAATCATCATATCGCGTAGTCATGATAGTTATAATGCCGATATTATTTCAGTATATAAATATTATTAGGCACTTTTTAGGGATGTATATAACAAAACAGGTGGAACAAGAGTATTTAATTGCTCTAGAAAGTAACGATGGCGCCGCCGCCTCAGTGATCCGTTGGATTGCGCGTTAAAAAGTTAAACTGGCAAAAATAAACTTTTTTTTTCTCGGGGGGGGAATCATAAAGGAATTATGCTTAGGGCACCAAAATGGCTAGCAGCGGTACTGGAGATGCAGACCCATAATCTACGCGCTGCCTCGGCAAACGCGAGATCTGAGCCAATAGATTCTTATTGCAAACCCGTAATCTACGCGCTGCCTCGGCAAACGCGAGATCCGAGCCACGACTCTTATGCAGCCCGTAATCTACGAGCTGCCTCGGCACACGCGAGATCCGAGATCGAGTCACAGAATCTTTATTGCAGACCCGTAATCTACGTGCTGCCTCGGCACACGCGAGATCCGAGATCGAGTCACAGAATCTTTATTGCCCAACCGTAATCTACGCGCTGCCTCGGCACACGCGAGATCCGAGATCGAGTCACAGAATCTTTATTGCAGACCCGTAATCTACGCGCTGCCTCGGCAAACGCGTAGATCCGAGCCAAATCGTTATTGACTTTCTTCCCTCGAGAAGAAAGCCAACAAGAGCAGAGCTAAAACTCTTGATAAGTGCATGTTACACGTCGGGAATTTATGAATGAACACAGTCAGACCCAATTTACTAGAGCTGACCGTGCATGCTCCACTCCCAAACAGACAACACATGAATCGCGTGTGTCCCCACTCGTAATGAAGCGAGGGCAGGGACGAACACACGATCCAAGGTTGTTTGCTCTCCATACTCCTGTCTAATATATATATATATATATATAAATATATATATATATATATATATATATATATATATATGCTTGTGGACAAACAACAATAAATAGACAGAGACAAGATCACACAGAGCGCTTGCTGAAGGCACAGAAGCTAGCGCGATCTGTTTTCAGGTGTGCTTTATAGTTTCCCGGTCGATGACGTCACCCGCCTATGACGTCTCGTCTTTCCATTGGACTCATTATACACGTGCTTCACGACGCAATCACGCAGGGGCGTTCCCACCGTGTCTCGACGCAGCTCGAGTTCCCTTGAAAGGGAAGCGTAGTTTCTTATTTGCATGACATGTGGACTTAATAAATCCTTATCTTGAGCAAAATACGCAAGCTGACATTCAGTAGAATCTATATCTTTTATTTCAAATATATAGAAAAGTAATTTTAAAGCACCGTTTTTGAACAGTTTGCGCATACATGCTCTAGTCCGTAAGCATGAGCCTATGATTGAATCTGCAAAATAACTGAGACAAATGGTTTTGGGAAACAGTCATGACTAGTTGATTTCTTCAATGATGCATCATACTATGGTAGTTAACCAGTAAGTTACATACGGGAAACACACCCCAGGTAACCAGTGGCCAAAAACCCTTTAGAACCAACAAAATAAAACTTGCCTGACTAGGTAGGAGCAATACGATTTTTTCCAGCAGTGAGAGCTATAATGCCTTTATTTCAACTACACCACTTTACACATATCCCAACGCATTCTCATCCTTTGGCGTCATATAAGTGACGCCTGACAAAACGTCGAAATACTACGCACATGGCACCCTTTAGCGTGAATATAACACGCGAAGTGATGGGTAGGTTTAGGTGTGTTGTAGGGTCTGCGTCTCATATTCACGCTAAAGGATGCCAGTCAACTTTATGACGCCTTGGGTTCGCGTGTTATATTCACGCTAAAGGGTGCCATGTGCGTAGTATTTCGACGTTTTGTCATATAGCGTCACCTATATGACGCCAAAGGATGAGAACGGGCTGCATATCCATGTAATGAGTGCCGCGAGTTTCACAGCACTTTGTGTCTCTTTTGTTCAGATGAAGTCTGCCGGAGCTGGTGATGAAGGACTCTTCACCGAGAGCTACTGTAACATCTGCAACGCTCAGCTGATCTCCGAGTCCCAGCGTGTGGCACACTATGAGGTAATCACACACACACACACACACACATTATGTTAAAAGTAGGCCTCATCAATTGTTTATCAGGGATGTAATCATAATTTGTAACCTAAATGCTCCTCTCATGTATCTTTCAGTCGCTGCTTTTAAAGTTGTAATGCAGTGCACCTTTCCTCAGACCCACAACCCCTTCATAAGTAACCCAATGATTGACCATTAAATAATCATCCTACTGCATTATTTACATCTCTTACATGCAGTTCCTGAGACCACAGAATACGCAATCACTAGATTAACGAGCGCGCTAATGAGGACAAACTCCTTCGCACAAAATCAGTGTAGCTGAGGGAACGTGTCTGTTCAACAGGATCGTTTGGCCAGATTGGTTTACGAAGAGAAGCCAGCAAGATATATTCAGCTTTACGGTAACACTTCAGCTCTTCTGTCACTGATCCCTGCGATCACTCGTCTTGAGTAAACGCTCTCAGATGTCACAGCGTGAGGCTGATGTCCTCAATTATGTGTGAACGACGGCTGGATTTAAAACTTTCTACATTTTAACTTGATATTAATTAAATATGTTTAACCCAATATATTTTTTTACATTTAAGATATATAAGTTTCTGTAATTTTGCTTTCTAGAATTTTTTTATTATTATTATTGATTAGCATTTTAATACATGAAAATGGGATGTTGGGTGATGTTTTAGACCAAATTGTCAAATTTTAACTAATCATTTGATTGAATCTTCTTGTTTTTTAATGAAACGAAGGTCCGTAGTGATCTCAATAGATTAATGAATACATTTTCTGATTCACTTAAAATAACAGATTCATAAGACTCATAAATTTAGGAATCAATTTAATAGCGTTAAACTAGTCTATTGCCACATCTTTTGGGAAACTTAATGGGCAAATAATGTTGCATTAAAATAAGCAATATTCACAACGTTGGTTGGTTCATTACTCTTTTTTTGTAAAATAATGTTAAAAATAAAAACATTATCTGATATATTCCCCAGCCCTAAACCTCAGATACACAACAGTTTCCCTAGTATCCAGTAAGACTGCTGTGTATTCAAAGAAAGTCCAAGTGAATGAACTTGTCACTATGACCAGTTCATTTCAGGCCCTGAATCTGCCGGCCATTTCCCTGGAGAAGCCAGGAGAAGGAAATGGAGAGAATGAGAGAAAAACAGAGAGACAGATAGAGATGTTCTGTGTGATAACATGAGTTCACCGCACCACAGCACACATTAGAGCCGTTCCCTTGGGACTAAGCAACACCAAACTCTCTCCACCTGACAGAGCAACTTTAATGGACTTTCGGATATCTCGGGGCCTTTTCCTCTTTCAATTTCTCATCCTCTGTGTGAGTGTGTGCGCGCATGGCTGATAATCTGGACAGCTAACGGACATAGACTAAAAGCTTGGGTTTAATATCTGGAGAGAAACTTCGTTACCTGTCAGCTGCCCTTTACTATCTGGACTGGACGCTTCTGTCTCCTCTATTACTCAATTGTTTGTCCTGTCCATTTCTCCATTCTGCTTTCCTTTTCATCGCTGTTTATTTCATTTCAACTGCTGTTTCTACCTGTCTGGAAACAAAAACATGCATACTGTATCACACATGGCACTTATAGGTGTACCGGTTGCAATTTATTTTAAAGTACATGCACTTATGTGTACTTACCTAAGAAAGTATTGGGTACTATATGGTAACTATGGGTTAAGGTTAGGTTTAGAGGTAGTGCCTAGTTATACTCAGTTATTGCAATTACTATAATAAGTACATACCTGTATGTACATGGGGAACAGGACGTGCTCAATTAAGTGAACGTGCTCCTCCCGAACTTTGTTAATAAAACATCATAATGTATTTAGTCATTTAATTTGCCCTTATAATAATACATAAAATCAGTTTTTATCCATGATTTTTTTTTCACTAGCCATTTTAATATATGAAAAGATATAGAATATATTCAGATATTCATAACAACTTTACATTACTAACAACAAGACACTCAAAACAGTAATACATTATAGATATGTTTGAATGATCCATTGTCAAAGATATGCAAAATAGCAGATCTTTGCTTTATACTAATGTGTCCATTAAAAATTTGATAGGAAAAAAAAAGACGTTACTAAATGTATATTTTATATATCACACAGTATATTGGATTTTCATACATGGAATTACATAGACTTATATACAGCATACAGAATCATAAAAAATAATTGCCATTATAAACGGTATTGTAAATTCTGAACCACTTTCAGACACTTTTTTGTATTGCGAAATGTACATTCTGTACAACCATAGGCCTACTTCTCATGCACTACTGGCAATGTAACATTTCAAATCATTAAAAAAAACACAAATCTATATTTTTAATAGCTGTGTCATTTACCCTGTCTCCTCTTAAACCCTCAAATCAAATCTCTCCCAGACCAAATGCTCCCTCAGTGTCTGGCATTTAGCTCATTCTGTGTTTATCAACGGCTCCTTTCATTCCCTCATTGCACTGAGCTCTTCACTGGACCAGTGTAATCCAGCCTAACTGCTTCGGAGACAACAGAGACACTCTCACTCTCTCACTCACTCTCTCACTCACTCTCTCTCTCTCTCTCTCTCTCTCTCTCTCTCTCTCTCTCTCTCTCTCTCTCTCTCTCTCTCTCTCTCTCTCTCTCTCTCTCTCTCTCTCTCTCTCTCTCTCTCCCTCTGCGCATGCGTGGGCGTGAGTGTTTGGTCGAGTGAGTGGAGTGTGACTTGGAGAGACTAGTAGTGGGAAGTTCGGATCATTTTACTGACTCGGATCTTTGAGTCTCGTTCAGCAAAATGAACGAATCTTTTTTCGAGTCATTTCGTTCATTTCATTAATTTCAGCATAATATAATTAAAATGGCATGTTAAATATCCCAACACATCTAGTACTTATGAAAATGTTGATTAAATTTGTAAAAAATAATAAAAATGAACTATAGGGTAATGCAGCCAAAGCCAAATTATAAGAAACCGAAATTTGCATTAATTGATTAGTTGTTGGGTCTTAAGTTCAGGCTATTGCAGTCTGATTCTGTTAGTTCACCTCACCTCCTGATCCGAGACGTTCTTTCCTTTGCAACTTCATATTTATCAGGTTTGTTCTCCTCCTCTCGTGTCTCGAGACGTTAGTTGTCGACTCGTCAGTGTCTGACTCTGATCTGTGCTGTCTGCTGGGCCGTGCCGTGTGTGATAGTCTTTCGTTCTTCCTGTCAGTCCCATAGAGGCTATGCTGTCAGTACCGGAAAGAGAAATGATTAGTTAATTTTCTTCGAGTCTTCGGGTTTGAGTCTTTCGTTCTTTTGTCACGTGACCGCTGGTATTTCGCATCAAATACAACATTAGATTCGTATTATTGACTGCGTCTGAATTGTATATTGTTTTATATTTAGGAATTAAAATACAAAATATGTGAAATAAACATTATCTGAAAAATAAAAGTTCCATCTTATTATTGTCCCAGTTCGTCTCTTTTCTAAATGTTTCTTGTGCATCTGTGGTGTGTTTTATTATATATTATACATTAATTAACTACTATTATATTATACATTAACTATGTGCTTGTTTGTAAAAAGGTTGTGAATTAGTAGGCTATTCAAAACGGTGACAAGTCACATGACAAAAGAACGAAGGACTCAAACCCGAAGACTCAGAAAATGAACTAATCATTACTCTTTCCGGTACAGACAGCATAGCCTCTATGGGACTGACAGGAAGAACGAAAGACTCGGACCCGGCCGAACTCGAGACTCGAAAGATGAACTAATCATTACTCTTTCCGGTACAGACAGCATAGTCTCTATAGGACTGACAGGAAGAACGAAAGACTCGGACCCGGCCGAACCCGAACTCGAGACTCGAAATATGAACTAATCATTACTCTTTCCGGTACAGACAGCATAGCCTCTATGGGACTGACAGGAAGAACGAAAGACTCGGACCCGGCCGAACCCGAACTCGAGACTCGAAATATGAACTAATCATTACTCTTTCCGGTACTGACAGCATAGCCTCTATGGGACTGACAGGAAGAACGAAAGACTCGGACCCGTCCCGAACCCGAAGACTCGAGAGAGATGAACTAATCATTTCCAGTACAGATTCAGATTCAGAAACCATATGTTGCGCAATGCGCATCCGTGGTCAACACAAAATGAACGAATCACTCTCTGAGACAACTCGGTAGTCCCGAGTCATATTAAAGATTCGTTCAAAATGAACGAATCGTTCATGAACGACACATCACTAGGAGAGACTTGGAGAGTGGTTGCGGTTTTTCCTTTCATCTGGTCTGTCAGTTTTGAATGTTTTTTCCTCACACGGATTTGTTTACATCATCTTTCTCTGTGAACTGTTACAAAGCACTGAAACTAGTTCTATTGGTTTAGTGGGTCGTGTCGGACAGCTTTAAGCTGCAGCTACGACGATGGCGGAGAAGGCTGGTTTTGAGCAGCTCACCCGGCGGCACGGGCTGAAGGTCCCGGTTGGAGCTGAGTGCTCAGTCGAGGACACTGTTCTAGCGATGGGAGAGGTGGTGGGTCACGAGAGTATTCGATCTGCATCTAGGATGAACGGAGCTGTTGTTTTGTTCTTGGACAAAGTTCGAAAAAGTTAATGACATCGTAGAAAGTGGTATAGTTCTCAACGATCGTTTCGTTAAGATTTTTCCACTGGTTAGCAAGGAAAGTTTTGTTATCGTGCCCCCGTTCATTAGCGATGAAGCACTGCAACGTGAACTGTATATATGGCGTTATATGTGTGCCTCAATCCTGAGCGAGTAATTCGTTTGAGCAAAGAAAAACCGATTCCGTGCTCAATAAATGTATTTGCATTATCCATATTAACATGCAATGATAACACCTCTCACGCAGTTTACAGGTGCTCTCTCACAAACTTATTCTCTGCGCTCCTGTCAAGTCCCTCTCTCTCTCTCTCTCTCTCTCTCTCTCTCTCTCTCTCTCTCTCTCTCTCTCTCTCTCTCTCTCTCAACCTCTTAAAGGTGCAGTGTGTAACTTTTGGCGACATCTAGCGGTTCGGTTGCGAGTTTGCACTAAGGGCTCAGCCCACCGCTCACTAGGGTTGGGCGGTATTACGGTAATATTGTATACCGCGGGGTCTTAAAATAGCAACGGCATCAGTTGCAATACCGTCATTACCGGCACTTATATATAATATATAAATATAATTTATTCAATGCCTAAAAATGCTTATGTAGTTGTCATCAAGTGACAGTGTGGAGGAGAAAGAGAGAGAGAGAGAAGGGAGAGGCGGTTAATACTGACGAGGCAATTTGTAAATGTTGCAATAAAAAAGGTGACGCGAGAGATGGAAACACTAACCTAATGTCTCATCTCCGAAACAACCACCCACTCACTGCTGCGAGGATGCATTTCTCATCATAAATTAACCGAAACTCAGTGTATGCCTCACAGACATGACAGATAGGCCTATATCTAAATAAAGCTTGAAATTTCATTAAACGAAACAATTCAAAACGAAAAGAAATAGGCCACTCGCTGATTATTTAATCCATGATGTGCATTTCTCTCTATGCGCGTTCATACGGAGATGGCGATCATCAAATTCATTAAACGAAACTATTCAAAACGAAAAGAAATAGGCTAGCCTACTCTCTGATTATGTAATCCATGATGTGCATTTCTCTCTATCGTTCACTATGGAGATGGCGATTCGTCAATTTCTTTAAACGAAACAATTCAAAAGTAAAAGAAATATAGGCAGCATAATCTCTGATTAATCCATGATGTGCATTTTTCTCTATAGGCGCGTTCACTACGGAGATACCAATCGGCAATTTCTTTAAACGAAACAATTCAAAACGAAAAGAAAAAGGCTAGCCTATAACTTCTGATTATTTAATCCATGATTTGCATTTCTCTCTATATATGCACGTTCACTAGGAGATGGCGATCGTCAACTTAATCTTTGACACTGACAGAAAAGTTGTATTAATAAAAATCAATGGACCCGTGTCACCGGATTTACAAATGCACTTCTTGCTTGTTGCTTGTTAATTTAATTTAATTTAATTAATAAAATGAATACTTTAATTGTCATCATTAAAATAATTAAATATTATTAAGTGTCCCATTTTTGCTCATTTATAAATAGTATTTATATCTACCACCCCCTCAGCACCTGGGTTAAAAAATTATTTGGCGCCACCATATTATAACGGCCCACGTATTAAAAATAGTCGAGTCTAAATAGAGCTCCGGCTCATAATTACATTTAATCCCGTCAGCCGGGATCAGACACAATGTGCACGGGTTGGCCTTGATTTTTGTTTTGATTTTTTTTTGCCTGATCTGGTATTCAGTTTCTGAACGGTGTAGGCACAAGCCAACAGTTTGGTGATGCTGTCTGAGCCTTATGTCATCATTTTTAATTAGTCACGGTAATACCGTATACCCCGGTAAAATAGGGAGGAGGTTTGACGGTATCAAAATTTGGATACCGCCAAAGCCTACCGCTCACCCCTCCCTTTCGAAGAAGCTACGGTGGCTAAAACGGGACAAACATCGTCGTCTGAGACAGCAGAAAATAGCCAGAGTAAACCAAGCTTCTGTACCATAGTCCATTATAAACCACATCATGGATAAAGTTTACAAAGCCATAGTCAGGTGAGGATCAAGGGTCTTTCTCCCCACATAGCAAACCCATAATACAGCGAGGGAGAAAAACCACATGAAACTATAAAACTATATTTTTTTTCTAACAGGGTAGTAAACGTTTAGCTGGCTAATATGAGCTGTTACTGTGGCTGAGCTGGTTAAAGCGTAAAGCCTTGTTTAAACTCGACGTGTCCGCATGAGCCCAAAGGTGTGTGGGGCAAAAATGATGTGATTGTAACAGTGCGCGCGCGCCTCCCCATCCCCTAGACACCACTAACTACACACAATAAGCTTTTTTCTCTGATTTAGGAAACTCGATCGACTTAAAATGCTTCCAAGATCGACGGGTTTGTGATTCCTGTAACTGTTTTACGGTCAATGACAAGAGTAGCCTACTAATCAGCTGTCTCACGAACGTAACCAGCACATTTATCCCCACATAGCAAAGCCATAACACAGCAAGGGAGAAGAATTAAGTTACATGAAACAATCCAACTACAAATTTACACCACTGTCAAGGGAAAATTCACTACTCACGGTGTTTATGGCTAGCTTCTGAACACAAAGTTATGGATGTCATATTGCATTTCTGTTAATAGATACTAACATTTTTTACACATTGCACCTTTAATTCTGTGCGCGCTCAACTATTGACACACACGCTCGCTCAACATACAACAGCGTTACAAGTGTGCCACAAAATCAACCAATCAGAAAATTAAAGGTCAATTGTGATTGGCTGTTGGTCTCCAATCACCACGCAGCACAAAGAAGACAAAAAAAATAATTTTATGGATAGATGTCTTCTCTAGCCACCATGAAACATGACAGAGTCAAATGGTGAAAATGATAAGTCAAACTAACTTTAGTCACAATAGGAGATATAGGCTTTTGTAATATTATAAGTTAAACAACACAACAGCATTATAATACACACAACTAACAAGGCACTTTTAAGTTAATAATAATAAAAAATACTTACCAAAATGTGTTTTAATCCATTAGTGTCACTGTAGTCATTTTTTTTATTTTTTTTTTATTTTTTTTTTTAGTAAGCTTCCGGGATGCTGTAGTAGATAGTTCTACCAGACAGGCTTTGATTTGATTGGAGACCAACAGCCAATCACAATTGACCTTTAATTTTCCGATTGCCTGATTTTGTGGCACACTTGTAACGCTATTGTATGTTGAGCGAGCGTGTGTGTCAAGATTTGGGCGCACATAATTAAGAGGTTGAGAGAGAGAGAGAGAGAGAGAGAGAGAGAGAGAGAGAGAGAGAGAGAGAGAGAGAGAGAGAGAGAGAGAGAGAGAGAGAGAGAGAGAGAGAGGGACTTGACAGGAGCGCAGAGAATAAGTTTGTGAGAGAGCACCTGTAAACTGCGTGAGAGGTGTTATCATTGCATGTTAATATGGATAATGCAAATACATTTATTGAGCACGGTTTTTCATTGCTCAAAATTTTTTTTTTTTTTGCGATGTTAATTTCTGTTCAAAATATAATGCAATGTGCTTGCAAAATATAGTTCTCTGTGCTCAAAACTTACAATTACTCGCTCAGGATTGAGGCACACATATAACGCCATATAGATATGGACAGCTCGCATCTGCAACTAAAACAATCCCGATGGTTTCAAGTCTCCCCTGTTGAAGCATGTGGTTTCTTTCCGTCGATTTGTTTACATGATTTTAAAAACGGATATTGAGGAAATGTTGTTTTCAAATTCAAAGTTGATGGCTTTGATTATGTCATTTTTGCCACAACTGAAAACATGAAGTGCTTTGGATGTGGAAATGAAGGGCATTTAGCACGTGCTTGCCCTGAAAAAGGCAGATTAGTAAACACTGCAGATGAAAATGCCCCTCAAAACCAAGGAATTAATGTGGTAAAGGATAGGCAAGCTGATGAAATGGCAGACACAAATGTACATGTTGAGAATGAGGAGAGTGGAAGTAAGGGGTGTGAAAAGGGAAACCTGAGAAGTGATGAGACAATGAATATTGACATTGACGAGGTAGAGAATGAAATCTTTAATGAAGAGGAGAACATTTTTAAAGTTCCAGCAGTGAAAAGAAAATCAAATTCTTGCAAAGCAGCTGATAAGTTGAAGAAAAAGATGCAAGCTGAGAACAATATGCATATATCTGATGTATCTGATTCAGGAAGTGAGCAAGAGGGGTCTGAGGCATCTGTGGAAGATAATGTGAGTCAAGATCGCAGTGGCTATGGTTTAGAACAAATGAAGAAGTTTTTACAAAGTACAAAAGGAATGAGAAATGTTGAGGTGATAGATTTTTTTCCTGATCTCTCTTTGTTTATGGACTCAGCAAAAAATCTAATGAAACACAAGGGTGATGAGTTTTTGTCTAACCCAGAGGTGTATAGATTAAAGAAAATTGTGCAAAAAGTGCGCACCCAGACAACGCAGAATGAGTCACAAGAATAATGCAATATGTTGTTGTTTGGTTATAGTGCTGCTCTCTTCCCTCATAATGAACACTTTTAAAATCGCCTCCCTGAACGTCAATGGGATGAGGGATGCTAAAAAACGGATGCAGCTCTATGACTTAATCAAACTTAAAAATATAGACATTATGTTTTTACAAGAGACTCATATTACAAAAGAAAATGAAGTAGAATGGCTGAAAGATTGGGAGGAAAAGATATTTTTTAGTCATAAGACTTCTCTTAGTTCTGGAGTAGCAGTT
Organism: Tiaroga cobitis; assembly: GCA_030578255.1. Taxonomy (NCBI): domain Eukaryota; kingdom Metazoa; phylum Chordata; class Actinopteri; order Cypriniformes; family Leuciscidae; genus Tiaroga; species Tiaroga cobitis. Next base: position 17,337,986 of record CM060603.1, read on the forward strand.
TGATTTTCAAAACAATTTCTGCCAATGTCTTGTGATCGTTTTGAAATAATAGAAGGTAGAGTTATTAAGTTAACAGCCAGGCTTGAAAATATCACAATGGAATTGATTAATGTCTATGCGCCTTTTAAACCTATTGAAAGAATGTTATTTTTGGAAGCATTGGGTGAAAATCTTAAACAGTGTGATATGGAAAATCTTGCTGGTGATTTTAATTGTACGTGTTATGATATTGACAGAAATCATATTGAACCACATTTGGCTTCTAGACGTAAATTGTTAAATATCATTAAAACCTACCAACTTTGTGATATTTGGAGGAACTTTCATTTTAAAGATAGGCAATACACTTGGGCTCATGTAAAAGACAATTGTGTTTCTTTAGCACGATTGGATTACTTTTATTGTCTTAAACATCAAGCACAGTATTTTAACCTGTTAAGCTTCAACCCCACTTTTGAAAAATCCCCAGAAATGGCATACCCAAACTGAAACAGATGCAGTTCATGAACCCTTTGTACTAAAAGCACAAGTAAGATCTAATTTGAAAGCTGACACCTGGCAGTTTATTGTAAATGTGGAATTAATTAGTCATAATGAAAAAAAAAATAATTAAAAATGTCTTCAAAGTTTTGTAAAGTTATTAGAAATGTATTTTTATGAAACATCTTCATGAAAATAAAATTGAAGTTGGCATTGTATCAATCTAGAAATGCACTGCAACTAAAGCCACAAGTCTGACCATGTTATATTTAAAATTTGAAGAAGATAAGTATAAAACTCTGCATTTAGTTAAATGTTTTTCAAGATCATGTCATATGAATTTATTTTGATTAGACTCTAAAATGCAAACTGGTGTTTATTGTCATATTCTAGCATCTATTCAGTCTATTTTCTCTATTGTTTTGTGGTGCAAACGTACTCGGTTACTAACGTAACCTCGGTTCTCTCTAGAGAGGGAACGAGTACTGCGTAATAGCTTACGCTATGGGGAAAAACTCTTTTCCGCGAGATATTGAAGCCAAAAATTATCCTTAATTTTTTATTAATGTAAAACGCTTTGCAGCAGCAAGCAAACATAGGCGAAACAGCTCGCGCGCCTATTGGTTGCTCTGCAGCAAATGCAGCAGCCTATCGAGATAGACTCTGCGTGACGTAATGACCAATGGGGGCAATTCGCGCCCATATCGTCACGTCCCGCCAGAAGGGGCGTGGTCTCGCCCTATAAATATGCTCGTTAGGCTGATACAAGCTGGTTTTTACCGCTGAAGCGAACCAGAGCGTATTCCACGCACGGCAAGATACGCAGTACTCGTTCCCTCTCTAGAGAGAACCGAGGTTACGTTAGTAACCGAGTACGTTCTCTTACGAGAGTATCTCTCGTACTGCGTAATAGCTTACGCTATGGGGAACACAATGCAACACGCCGTGCGTACAGGGATCCAACACCAAAGTCCCAGGGGCCGAAGCCCAGGGCTCATGTAGTGCATAATCACCATAAACTCACATAGAGTAAAGGAAGAGAGGCTGGAAGCGTCATTCCCTATAAAAAAGCACCCAGCGGGGCTATTATACGACAATCAAACGCGCAGCCAGGGTGAAAGCATTCAGCCTGATCTGGGCGGCCATACGTGAGTCAATACTCATGGGGCTGCAGTAAACTCAGCATCTGGGCCGCACAGCGGGGCAGATAGTACTGAATTTAGACCGCCAAAAGCTTAGCTTGTAAGGCGGGTACCTCCAGGTTATAGTATTTTATAAATGTAGACGGCGAGGCCCAGCCCGCGGCCGTACAGATATCTTGCAGGGAAACCCCGCTAGACCATGCCCACGAAGAGGCCACGCCTCTCGTGGAATGCGCCCTGACACCCAAGGGGCACCGTAAGCCCTTCGCAGAGTAAGCGAGCGCGATGGCATCCACTATCCATCTGGATAGGCTCTGTTTTGAGGCGGCGAGTCCCTTGGAGCGCCCGCCGAACAAAACAAAAAGCTGCTCCGTCTGTCTGAAAACAGACGAGCGTGCCACATAAGCTCTCAATGCCCTGACGGGGCAAAGGAGACTTGCATCCTCCTCCTCACTGAGAACCGGAAGGGCAGACAGGGAAATGACCTGGGCCCTGAACGGCGTATTGAGGGATTTCGGGACGTACCCGTGCTTCGGTTTGAGAATGACCTTTGAGTCATTAGGCCCAAACTCCATACACGACGCGCTTACTGAAAGCGCCTGTAGGTCCCCTATGCGCTTCACTGAAGCGAGAGCCATGAGAAACACTGTCTTGAACGACAGGTGTTTCATGTCCACCAGCTGGATCGGCTCGAACGGGGCGCCTTTCATGGCCTCCAGGACCGTGGAAAGGTCCCACGTCGGGACTGAAGGGGGCCTTGGAGGGTTCAGCCTCCGAGCTCCCCTAAGGAAACGCACGACTAAGTCGTTTTTCCCAAGCGACTGGCCAGACACCGGTTTTGCAAACGTTGCTATGGCCGCCACATATACTTTGAGCGTGGATGGGGTCCTGCCCTTATCCAGTAGCTCTTGAAGGAAGGAAAGCACTTCCGAAACCCCGCACTCCACAGGTGAAAGGCTCTGGGCCTGACACCATGCAGAGAAAACAGACCATTTCGAGGAGTAGAGCCGCCTGGTAGACGGAGCTCTAGCCTGCGCGATCGTGTTTAACACTCCCTCTGGGAGGCTAGCGGGTACCCGTTGATGGCCCATGCGTGCAGGGACCATAACTCCGGGAGAGGGTGCCAGATCGAGCCCTCCGCCTGAGAGAGGAGGTCTCTCCTCAATGGTACAGGCCATGGGGCAGTGCTGTTCATCTGCATCAGGGCAGGGAACCACGTCTGGTTCGTCCAGAGCGGGGCTACAAGCAGCACTGGGCATCCGTTTTCCCTGATTCGTTCCAACACCTGAGGCAGGAGCGAGACAGGGGGAAAAGCATATAGGGGGCAGTGGGGCCAATCATGAGCCAGCGCGTCCTTGCTTTTCGAGAAAAACTCCGGGCAATGAGCGTTTTCGTGGGACGCGAATAGGTCCACCTGAGCTCTGCCGAACGTCTTCCACAGCAGCTGGACCGTCTGCGGGTGCAGCGACCATTCCCCTGCTGGAACATTGTTCCTGGACAGTCTGCCTGGTCCCACGTTCAGGAGACCAGGCACGTGCGCTGCTCTCAGTGAGAGCAGGTTGTGCTGAGCCCAGACCAGGAGGCTTTCCGTCAACCTGTAAAGGTTTCGTGACCTGACGCCGCCCTGGTGATTTATGTATGCCACCACCGACATGTTGTCCGACCGGACCAAGACGTGGTGGCCTGTTATCTGGGGACAAAAACGCCGTAGCGCTTTGTCGACTGCTATCATCTCCAAGCAGTTTATGTGAAGGAGCTTTTCCTGTTCTGACCACAGGCCAGCTAGCGGTCTGCCCTCGAGCAGTGCTCCCCACCCCGAGGTGGAGGCGTCCGTAGACACCACCTTCACGCTCGAAGCGGTCCCCAGACTCACACCTGACTGATACCAGTCGGTCTCTTTCCAAGGTTTCAGAGCTGAAACACACGTCGACCCTGAGGTGAAACAGACCCGCTGTCCATGCCCTGGGTGGAACCCGCGTCTTCAGCCACATCTGCAGTGGGCGCATGCGGAGCAGGCCCAACTGGAGTACAGAGGCTGCTGAGGCCATCAGCCCCAGCATTTTCTGAAACCTTTTGAGCGGGACTATAGCGCCGTGGCGGAAGGATTTCACGCCGCGCTGAATATTTTGCACTCGCTCTGGTGACAGGCGTGCTGTCATGGACAGTGAGTCCAACACGGTTCCCAGAAAGGAAATTTTCTGACTGGGAGACAGTGCGCTCTTTGCCCAATTGACTGTGAGGCCCAGCTTCTCGAGGTGCTCGAGTAATGCGGCCCTGTGTTCTATGAGCTCCGATCGTGATCGAGCTAGAATCAGCCAATCGTCCAAGTAGTTCAGGACTCGCATGCCCTGAAGCCTCAGGGGCGCGAGCGCCGCGTCCATGCACTTCGTAAATGTACGAGGCGCTAGGGACAGGCCGAACGGCAGGACTGTGTATTGATATGCCTGGCCCTCGAAGGCGAATCTCAAGAATCGCCTGTGATGGGACGCTATTTGTATTTGGAAATAGGCGTCTTTCAGATCTATCGACATAAACCAGTCCCCGTAGCGCACCTGCGCGAGGATTTTCCTGGTCGTGAGCATTCTGAACTGGCGTTTCACAAGCACTCTGTTCAGCTGCCGCAGATCTAAAATGGGTCTGAGACCCCCATCCTTTTTCGGTACCAGAAAATATCTGCTGTATAGGCCCCCTTCGCTCTGAGCCTGAGATAAAGGTTCTATGGCCCCTTTGCTCAGTAGTTTCGCTATTTCGGCACGAAGCAGATGAGATGCTTCGTTTTTCACCGTAGTTTACCGTATAACGGCGCGGGCGTCGAGCAAATTGTAGCGAATAGCCTCTCTTTATAGTGTTCAGCACCCATTCTGAAACCCCGGGAAGCTTTGACCACGCATCTGCGTGAATAGCTAGAGGCAGAATGAAATCCGGGCTCTGGCCGCGACAAAACGGCAGCTTGAGAGCCTGGGCATACTGGGAACACAACACCGTGTTTACAGCGTTCGAGGCGGGGGGCGCGCTGATCACAGCGGGCAGCCTGGCCGCGCTCAGCTTCTCTATGGCAGATTGTGCAGAGAAAGTGAGCGGGGGAGATCCCGTGGGAATCGGCGTGTCTGTGAGAAAATGTGGGCGCGGGGCTGCGGGCACATTTAATACACTGAAAACACTGTCGTTCATAGCCGACTGAATGTGTGTTGGTTTCGTTTTTACAGAAACCAAGGGACACGCAGCATGTAGTGTGAGCGGGCATGTTGACATGGGCACTTGCACTACAGTGTTTGCACAATCGACCGGAGTCGATTTTATTTGTGCTAGCCCTGCACCGTGGCGGGCTGTGTTTGTGTGTGGGAATGGGCACTGGGTGGGCACTCTTACAACACTCATAACACCATCGGCCGTGGCCGGAACACCAGAAAATGCACTTTTTATTGGATTTATCTGGGTAGCCGTAAAAACGGCTTTTGTGCGCAGGCCAACGGGCTGTGACACCGGCTGGTTCTCTGCGAAATACACTGGGACAGTCGCGATGTTTGGAACTGACCGAGCGAGAAGTTTTGGTGAAAATCCGGCCGCAGCGGGATCTGAACACCGTCGCCTTCCTAGAATGACTAGGAAGATTTTGAGGCCTCGGGCTTGATCTCAATCCTCGGCCGGGGCCCGCGCTGAGGGGGGCGGCGTCCAGCAGAGCGAGAGCGCGGTCTTTGGTCTCGGACGTGGCGGCGCTGTGAAGCGGCGGCGGCGGGCGGTGCAGGCTGCGGCTGAGAGCTGCGAGCAGGCGGCGGTTTAGAGCGACCTGCAGCGGAGCTCGAGCGCTTCGGAAGGAAGTGCTTCATGGCCTGCGAAGTCTTTTGCACCTCCATGAATCTATCCGCAAAGTCTGTGACGGCAGATCCGAAAAGGCCCGCTTGTGAAATGGGCGCGTCGAGGAATACAGAGCGCTCGGCTTCCGTCATCTCGGACATCGTCAACCATAAATGTCTCTCAGACACGGTGAGAGAGGCCATGTTTCGTCCTATGGCCTGTGCAGCGGCTTTAGTAGCGCGAAGAGCGAGGTCTGTAGCGCTTCTCAGATCCGCGACGCAGATCGCTCCGGGTCCTTCCTCGTCCAGTTTAAGGAGAAGGTCGGCCTGGAAAATCTGCAGAACGGCCATAGTGTGCAGCGCTGAAACTGCTTGCCCGGCGGCGGTGTAAGCGCGACCGTGCATGGAAGACGTCACCCGGCAGGCTTTAGAAGGAAGCGTCGTGTGCGCGCGCCGTCCAGCGGAGGGCGGGCAGAGATGAGACGCTACAGCTGGTTCAACAGGAGGAACAGAAAGGTATCCTCTTTCCTTCGCGCCATCCACAGAGGAGAAAGCAGCAGAAGCAGAGGTACGAAGCCTGGCAGAGAAGGGGGCGTTCCATGATTTCGTCACTTCGTCGTGAAGTTCCGGGAGGAAGGGCGCGGGCCGTGATTTCGACGGAGCTTCGTCACTTCCGAGAAAGCGTCCGTCCATTCTGTTGCGCGCCGGCTGCGCGGGCGCCTCCCAATCGAGGCCGATGCTTTCAACGGCCTGAGAGAGCAGACGCATCAGCTCAGTCTCAATGCCGGCTCTCTTACCAGTGGTCTGGCGGGAAACACTAGCGGAGGGGAGATCCACGGAGCTCGCCCAATCCTCACTATCGGACGCCAGGAGAGAACACGCCTCGGAGAGTTCGTCAGGCTCGTGGATGGAAGCGGCGGCAGGCGGCGGCCATTGTCCGTCGGAGAGCGATCCGAGCGAAGCCGGCGAAGCAGGCAGGCGAACCGGCGAGCTTTGGCGGGCTGGAGATAGCTCGGGAGCGCGCTGGGCGCGGCGCTTTTTACGGCGCGGCGCCACGGCGGGCTGTGGTGAAGGCTCGGAGAATGATGCCAGGCGCGTCCTCAGAGTCACCATGGGCAAAAGCTCGCAATGAGGGCATCCGCCGTCAGCGAGCGCGATAGCAGCGTGATCCACACCCAGACAGGCAACACAGATGACGTGTCGATCTCCATCGCTGAGCGGGGCGCGGCACGAGCAACATGAAGGCATCTTTAAAAAGACGCTGCTCTTTTGTGAGGAAATGCAAGTCGCGTCAAGTAAGCGACAAACACTTCACAACAGAGAAATACACACAGAGTATTTGAAAGGATATATAACGCCGGAAAGCGCAGCAGGTACGGCAGTTGAAGGCGGCGAGGCCAGCGACTCCAGAGCTCGTCCCGCTGAAAGCTTGCTTCGACGACGCGGCTTCTCACTCCGGATCCAGCGATGCAAGAGCTTCGCTGAAGAGGTAAAAATCAGCTTGTATCAGCCTAACGAGCATATTTATAGGGCGAGACCACGCCCCTTCTGGCGGGACGTGACGATATGGGCGCGAATTGCCCCCATTGGTCATTACGTCACGCAGAGTCTATCTCGATAGGCTGCTGCATTTGCTGCAGAGCAACCAATAGGCGCGCGAGCTGTTTCGCCTATGTTTGCTTGCTGCTGCAAAGTGTTTTACATTAATAAAAAATTAAGGATAATTTTTGGCTTCAATATCTCGCGGAAAAGAGTTTTTCCCCATAGCGTAAGCTATTACGCAGTACGAGAGATACTCTCGTAAGAGAACGAGCCCCATTCAGTGTCAGTCTCCCCTGCACACATTCACACCTCTCCGGCCTGGTTATGGCTCTAAATATGAAGAGGTCTTTTCCAAAACGCTATAAATCCATTTCAATAGTTTTCAGGAAAATTACATTTTTTACCTAGACCCACACATTTTGTGAATATTCAATTTATCCTGTTAAAATGTTTTATTGGCTCAGTCTGAACATGTTGAACAATGATTATTAAATCAAACAACAATATTGTTTATGATAAATTAAAAGTTAATTTATTTTTTTTCCAAAACGCTATAAATCCATCAATTTTTTCCAAAACTGTATGGTTTGTCTTTAAAAAAAAAAAAACGAGAGCATGTAACATATAATCAGGGGCTCATACTATAAATTAAATTTAGTAACACATTTAGGCTAAAAGTCATTTGGTGCAGAACCTGAAAATAGTAATGATATCAATAGCTATTCAATAAGTTATTTAGTAATACATTCAGAGTCATTTTTAGTAAAGTGTCAAACCTGTAACAAGTAGGACCAATTTGTCCACTACATATGCGTAAAAAAAAACAAATTATTAAAAATATTTAATAATGATAACGATATTCAAAAGTAGTGATGGGCACCCCTCCACCACACACACACACACACACACACACATGCTTGTATAGGCTACACAGCATGTGAACAAAGCGGAGCGGCGTGACGCTTACATATAGGCTAAGTTTAAAAAAAAATTAAACATACGTTTCATATTAATGTTTAATAATATAGGCTAATGTTATTTTTTTTATTTCATCTATGTTGATTATATGAAAAGGGAACCGCATGAGATGAGTATGATAGGATCATAAGATGACCAATATATCGGAAAACATTTGGAATGGGTCAGACATGATTTTGACCACTTATTAAGTTTTGTTTAGTAGAAAGCCTTGCTTTAAAGTGAATTTCGTTTTGTATAAATTGTATCTTCATTTTAATCAATGTTTCATCAACAAATTGACTGGATTAATAATAAATAAATAAGCAAATATAGCAGACATATAATCAGGACACGGAAGCGCCCGCGCGTGATCTGGAGAGCATCACATAAATGAACCGAAACACAGCGATACTTGCCTCACAATCCTGAGAAGTATATCTATAAAAAGCTTGAAATGTCTACATTTAAACAAAACAATAAAAAACGAAAAGAAATTGGCTACTCTCTGCGTATGTAGGCTAATTCAAAGTGTGCATTTCTCTCTATAGGCGCGTTCACTACTGCGAAGATGGCGAGTCAGCATATCAACTTTATCTTTTCAGCTATATCTGACAGAAAACACTAATTAAAAAATAAACAATTCAAAAGTTTCATGCATAGGCCTAATCATTACTTTTGTCGGTTCTTTGTGGCAAGCTTTATGCGTGAGATGCGGAATAGGCAATTAAAAAAATGGTCATTATGGTTTCTCTCCCATATTTAAATAATTAAATCAATAGAAATATGTGATTAAACTTAAATGAACTACTACTAGTCGACTAGAAAACTCACTCATTTTGAGGAATAAATGAACATAAACAAACCTCTGTTCAGAGCGCCACCCTGTTGGATTGCGTAGAACGTTCACCGAATTCTGATTAGTCGAGAGGATTTATCGCGTTTAGGCTAAAAATAGGTTTGGCGCTTATCGCGTTTTGGAAAGAAACTGCATCTTGTAGTACATTTTAAACAAGGAAATGTAGCGATTTGGCATGACATGTTGATGGAGCAGTGAATAGGTTCAGTGCACAGCAAAATGATATGACAAACTCATTTTTTTTTTTAAATGGCGTTTATCGCGTTTTGGAAAAGACCTCTTCATATGCTTTTCTTTTGTCTGCATTATAATCACTAACGACTGGATATTCACACTGTTTCAATCCCTTTTTTTCTTTTGTCAAAGTTCTCACTTCACATTTGAAACTGTATCAAATGTCCTTTTTGAAAAAAGAAACATTTCAGTAAGCATTCCTATTTAGAAAAATCCATAAAAATAACAGCTAATGTGCTGGCAGGTGCACAGATTAAACCAGCATGTTAGCTTAGCACACCATCAATACACGACAATTTATGAGATTAAAACCATGTTTGTGCTCCAAACTTACTTTATAACGCAAGTCGAGTGTTTTAAATAACCTTCTGTGATCTGATTTGGCTTCAGATGAAAAAATTAGACAGAAAATATATTATTTTATACTATTCTGCACAATGATAAAGTCTATATCGATTAGCATTACATTATAAATATAATATATTATTATGAAATTCCTGACATGGCTCTAAGAACACAGGTAAATCAAATATCATTGCAATCATGTTTATTATCTTCAAAACATCTTTATCTGCATGTTACAGCGATCTCTGGAAGCTTTGTTTGTGTCAGGGACTTCCTGGAATGTCACATGGTTATGGCACTTCTTCGTGTGTTCCATATATGGACTATTACTGTGCATAGAGCGCCGGCGCCCTCAGGCTGCCAGTATGGATTGAAAACACAGTACATCAGAGCATCCAGTGCTCATAATGTTTACATCGACGCATTTGGGTATAAATTCAATAAACATTATTCCTGTCTATAGAAATATGATGTAAACCTATGAGAATCTATCAATATTTCTCCACATCTGCACATTGTTGAGCTAAAAGTCCTGCGGGACGTTGTTTTGTCAAGCGCTGTCATGACGACGAAACAGGAGTTTTTTTCTGAATGGAAGCGGCTGACGCTCATAATTCATATTAAATGTATCGACTCATTTTTTAATTAGATAACTCCTGGCACAAATTAAGACATAACTGTCATTACAAGTTTCTCAGAATACAATAGTGGTCAAATACTGAAACTTGAGTATTATATCTTTTTAATGATGTATAGTTTGTCAAGCTAATAACATTAAATATGATAGTAACTTTGAACTATTTAAAAAAAAAAACGCTTCAGTGCGCCGGCGCTCTGGCAACGGTTAAGAGGTTAAGTCTTGCTCTATTTGTCCTGTTGGTTTTTCTGACCACTCAATGGTGGAAGCTAGTGTGTTCATCAAATGTGTTAAGCAAAAGAGTGCATATTGGCATTTTAACACTGCTTTAATTGAGTATGCTGCTTTTGGGCAATGTTTACTTTTTTTTTGGATGGGATGGAGAAGCCAAAAGCCTAATTTCACTTCAATACAACAATGGTGGGATATTGGGAAATTAAAGATAGAAAAACTATGTAATCAGTAAACTTCTAATGTCACAGGGGACACTCTTCAAAATATTAGGAATTTGGAAATGGATATTTTGGAGCTCCAAGGGTTGTGTGGAGCTCATGGAGATCCGGGCCACATTCAGACTCTTAAGGAGAAAAAAGTTGCACTAGCTGATCTGTTGGACACTAGAGCTCAAGGGGCATTAGTTAGGTCCAGATTTTAGAGTATTTCTGAAATGGATGCCCAGTCCCGATTCTTCTTTAGTCTGCAGTGGTGGAAAGAGTACTGAAAAAGCATACTCAAGTAAAAGTACTGTTACTTGTCAAAAAATGTAGTGAGAGTAGAGTAAAAGTACCGGTCCTAAAAACTACTCAAAGTAGGAGTAAAAAGTAGCCCTTTTAAAAGTACTCAAGAGTAGTGAGTAGTGAGTATTATGCTATGAATGTTAGTCCACCTTATACCTGCAAATTGAAAATGTAGCTTACTCTTTTATCACAGATTCATAGAAAAAAAGAAACAGTATTTCAATATTTCTCCAACAGTTTTATTTTTGACTGCTAGCACTAAAAATACAGCGTTTCTCCTACCATTGTATTGGACGACCCCCGCCCCCCCTAAAATGCTGACAAAATCCAGTCATAAAAAAGGAATTTATAACTCGGAATTTCACGGAATTTGTAAATTTTTTAAGGAATAAATAGAAAGCAGTTCAGTACACTTGAAATCAAATCGCGATATAGTGTGAATATTAAACCACAAAGACTATTTAAATACGAATCCTGCATATTCTGTGTGAATGAATGGTGCAGCCGACGCGCAGTTTCATTTACCACACACACACACACACACACACACACATACTGAAGCACGTGTGAGGTGTGACGCTTGCGCTTTTTTGCCTATATGAAGACACAAATGCATGAACTTCCTCCAGGCTCAAGATCCACTCCGAAAGTCACTTCGTGAACAAAATAAATTGGCGCCAGGTGTCTCGAAGTCTGTTGACGCTGGTTTGATGCAAAGTTTTCCGCGCGCGATTTGATTTGACGGGAATCACGCATGGAGTCACATGATGACTTATTATAAAAATAAATATTAATATAAATGTAGCGACGGCAGGTTCAGGGAAAATAGCGCAGTAAAAGTACCGATACAGCACTTAAAATGTACTCAAGTAAAAGTAAAAGTACACTGTTTTTAAACTACTTAAAAAAGTACAATTCCTAAAAAAAACTACTCAATTACAGTAACGAGAGTATTTGTAATTCGTTACTTTACACCACTGTTAGTCTGTAAAAGAAAAATGGACAAAAAAAGAGTATTCAATGTTTACGGTCTGTGGATGGGAAAGATCTGACTGGGGACTCTGACATTCGGAAAAGGGCTGTTAGCTTCTATAGGGAGCTGTATGCCTGTGAATGTGTGGAGGATCAGTCAACAAATCACCTCCTTTCAGATCTTCCACAGATGACTGAGGAGTCGTGTGTTGGTCTGGTGCATCTTTTGACAGCAGATGAACTTAAGGCACTGCAAAGTATGAAAAATGGCAAAGCACCAGGTCTAGATGGGCTGCCTGTGGAATTTTATAAGGCATACTGGCACTTCCTTGGAGAAGACTTGCTTGTAGTGTTAAGTAGCAGTCCGTCTGAAGGGCGACTGCCAATAAGCTGCAGGAGAGCAGTCTTAACTCTGCTTCCGAAGAAAGGTGACCTCAAAGAGGTTAAGAATTGGAGACCAGTGTCTTTGTTATGCACTGATTACAATATTGTCAAAAACGTTGGCCAACAGACTGAGGGAGGTTTTGGGGGAAGTCATCCATATAGATCAGTCTTATTGTGTACCCAACAGATCAATAGTGGACAACATATCTTTAATTCGAGATGTTCTGGAAGTCTCTAGACTCTTTGATCAAAAGGTTGGGCTGATTTCTCTGGACCAGGAAAAGGCTTTTGACCGGTTGGAACATCAGTTTTTATGGCATACTCATAAGGCATTTGGTTTCCCACCTAGGTTTATTGCTATGATTAAAGTGCTCTTGTCACGATGCAGTAGAAACGAGGAGGAAGCAGGATCCACATGCAGCACACTTTATTAGACAGATTGGAAACTAGACAAAGACTCAGGCTATGGACAGGACTCAGGGAAAGCACGACCAACATCAACGATAACAAAAGAACTCACAAGGACTGAACTGAAACACAGGGGTTAAATACAAGGGCAAACAAGCTAAACGAGATAACAAGGGGGCGTGGCTTACAAGAAACACCTGGGAACAATAGACAAGACACATGGCAAACAGGGAATCACATGACATACAAAAACAAGAAACAAGACACAAAACCCAAACCGTGACATAGCCCCTCCCCTATGGGCGGCTCCCGACGCCCATCAAAACAAAAAAAATTGTTCAGGAGGGTGGTGACGCGGAGGTGGTCCCGGGGAGGGATGGAGGGCCAGACCCGCACAGGGGAATGGGACCAGGATATAGTCATGGCGGACCTGGGCCATGGAGCGTGGGCGGACCAGGCTGTCCAGGCGACCAGGGTGGAGCAGGCAGTTCAGGCGGCCACGGCGGAGAAGACCCTTCGTGCGGCCAGGGCGGTGAAGACCCTTCGGGCGGCCAGGGCGGCGAAGAACCTTCGGTTGTCCACCGGCTCAGGAACAGCAGACACCGGCTCAGGAACAGCAGACACCGGCTCAGGAACAGACAACACACACACTGGTTCAGGAACAGACAACACACACCCACCCTGGCTCGGGAACAGACAACACACACACTGGTTCGGGAACAGACAACACACACCCTGGCTCGGGCTCAGGAACAGACAACACACACACACTGGTTCAGGAATAGACAACACACACCCTGGCTCGGGAACAGACAACACACACACCGGCTCGGGAACAGACAACACACACACCGGCTCGGGAACAGACAACACACACCGGCTCGGGAACAGACAACACACTCACCGGTTCGGGAACAGACAACACACTCACCGGTTCGGGAACAGACAACACACTCACTGGCTCAGGAACAGACAACACACACACACACTGACTCGGGAACAGACACTAGAACAATAATGGCCACAAGGACAGACATAAACACAGGAACAGACATTGGCTCCGGCTCAGAAACAGACGCTGGCACTGGCTCGGGAACAGACACCACACACACTGGCTCGGGAACCAACAACACACACACGGGCTCGGGAACAGACACTAGAACAGTAACGGCCTCAAGGACAGACATAAACACAGGAACAGACGTTGGCTCCGGCTCAGGAACAGACGCTGGCACTGGCTCGGAGGCAGTGACGTGAACAGTCTCTGAATAGGCCATCTTGTCCGTAGACACTGGCTCGGAGGAAGTGACATGAACAGTCTCTGAATAGGCCATCTTGTCCGTAGACACTGGCTCGGAGGAAGAGATGTGAACAGTCTCTGAATAGACCATCTTGTCCGTAGACACTGGCTCGGAGGAAGTGACGTGAACAGTCTCTGGCTCGGACACAAAACCTGAACCGTGACATAGCCCCTCCCCTATGGGCGGCTCCCGACGCCCATCAAAACAAAAAAAATAGTTCAGGAGGGTGGTGACGCGGAGGTGGTCCCGAGGGAGGGATGGAGGGCCAGGCCCGCACAGGGGAATGGGACCAGGATATAGTCATGGCGGACCTGGGCCATGGAGCGTGGGTGGACCAGGCTGTCCAGGCGACCACGGCGGAGAAGACCCTTCGGGCGGCCAGGGCGGTGAAGACCCTTCGGGCGGCCAGGGCGGCGAAGAACCTTCGGGTGGCCACCGGCTCAGGAACAGCAGACACCCGGCTCAGGAACAGCAGACATCGGCTCAGGAACAGCAGACACCGGCTCAGGAACAGCAGACACCGGCTCAGGAACAGCAGACACCGGCTCAGGAACAGACAACACACACACTGGCTCGGGAACAGACAACACACACACTGGTTCAGGAACAGACAACACACACCCTGGCTCGGGCTCAGGAACAGACAACACACACACTGGTTCGGGAATAGACAACACACACCCTGGCTCGGGAACAGACAACACACACACTGGCTCGGGAACAGACAACACACACACTGGCTCGGGCTCAGGAACAGACAACACACACACCCTGGCTCGGGAACAGACAACACACACACTGGCTCGGGAACAGACAACACACACACCAGCTCGGGAACAGACAACACACTCACCGGTTCGGGAACAGACAACACACTCACCGGTTCGGGAACAGACAACACACTCACCGGTTCGGGAACAGACAACACACTCACCGGTTCGGGAACAGACAACACACTCACTGGCTCGGGAACAGACAACACACACACACACTGACTCGGGAACAGACACTAGAACAGTAACGGCCACAAGGAAAGAAACACAGGAACAGACGTTGGCTCCGGCTCAGGAACAGACACTGGTACTGGCTCGGAGGCAGTGACGTGAACAGTCTCTGAATAGGCCATCTTGTCCGTAGACACTGGCTCAGAGGCAGTGACGTGAACAGTCTCTGAATAGGCCATCTTGTCCGTAGACACTGGCTCGGAGGAAGTGACGTGAACAGTCTCTGAATAGGCCATCTTGTCCGTAGACACTGGCTCGGAGGAAGTGACGTGAACAGTCTCTGGCTCGGCCATCTTGTCTGTAGACACTGGCTCAGAGGAAGTGACGTGAATGGTCTCTGGCTCGGCCATCTTGTCCGTAGACACTGGCTCGGAGGAAGTGACGTGAACCGACTCTGGATCGGCCATCTTGTCTGTAGACACTGGCTCTGTAGAAGAGATGTGAAGCATCTCTGGCTTGGCAGAAGTGACGTGAAACTCTGGCTCGGCAGGCGTGACGTGAAGCTCTGGCTCGGCAGGCGTGACGTGAAGTTCTGGCTCGGCAGGCGTGACGTGAAGCTCTGGGCGTGACGTGAAGCTCTGGCTCGGTAGGCGTGACGTGAAGCGCTGGCTCGGCAGGCGTGACGTGAAGCTCTGGCTCGGCAGGCGTGACGTGACGTGAAGCTCTGGCTCGGCAGGCGTGACGTGAAGCTTTGGCTCGGCAGGCGTGACGTGAAGCTCTGGCTCGGCAGGCGTGACGTGAGGCTCTGGCTCGGCAGGCGTGACGTGAGGCTCTGGCTCGGCAGGCGTGACGTGAGGCTCTGGCTCGGCAGGCGTGACGTGAGGCTCTGGCTGGACGTGGCTGACGTGAGGCTCTGGCTGGACGTGGCTGACGTGAGGCTCTGGCCAGATGTGGCTGACGTGAGGCTCTGGCTGGACGTGGCTGACGTGAGGCTCTGGCTGGACGTGGCTGACGTGAGGCTCTGGCATGACGTGGCTGACGTGAAGCTCTGGGTTGGACGGGTACAGCAGTGAAGGAAGCTCTGGGCTGGACGGGACCAGCGGCGAAGGAAGCTCTGGGCTGGACGGGACCAGCGGCGAAGGAAGCTTTGGACTGGACAGGACCAGCGGCGAAGGAAGCTTTGGGCTGGACGGGACCAGCGGCGAAGGAAGCTTTGGACTGGACGGGACTAGCGGCGAAGGAAGCTCTGGGCTGGACATCACCAACCCAGGGTTGAAGAGATGCCAGAGTGTAGAGTGGTGTCGGGGTTCCTCTCGACCACCTCCTCTACTGCAGCCTCCACAGATCCCGCGAAATTTGACCAACCGGGTCCCCTCAAAGGAATGTCCTCTCTCCCGTTCGGTGGCTGGGGAAGAGACACTGGCGAACATGCTGCTGGATCTTGTGTGGTGAGTTCTTCTGTCACGATGTGGTAGAAACGAAGAGGAAGCAGGATCCACATGCAGCACACTTTATTAGACAGACTGGAAACTAGACAAAGACTCAGGGAAAGCACGACCAACATCAACGATAACAACATAAGAACTCACAAGGACTGAAGTGAAACACACAGGGCTTAAATACAAGGGCAAACAAGCTAAACGAGATAACAAGGGCGCGTGGCTTACAAGAAACATCTGGGAACAATAGACAAGACACATGGCAAACAGGGAATCACATGACATACAAGAACAAGAAACAAGACACAAAACCCAAACCGTGACAGCTCTATTGTGACATTGAAAGTATATTGAAAGTCAATGGTGGCTTAGGTAGTCCTTTTAAAATTCAAAGAGGTATAAGACAAGGTTGTGCCCTATCTGGTATGCTGTATTCAATAGCTTTAGAACCAATGTTAAATAAAATCAGAGCAGAGTTAAATGGTTTTAATTGTGAAAATCTCTTTCCACCGATAAAACTGTCAGCATATGCTGATGATATAATTGTTTTGATTAGTGGGCAGAATGATATTAATAAGTTAGTGGATATTGTTAATAGCTATGGGAAATGTTCTTTTGCAAAGGTGAATTGGGCCAAAAGTGCAGCGTATTTAGTTGGAGATGGAAGGAGGAAAGTCTGTTTTTGCCAGGTGGAATGAGCTGGTCACAGGCTGGTTTAAAATACCTTGGAATCTTCCTAGGCGATAAATCAACAAATAAGAAAAATTAGGAGAATGTGTGTGAAATTGTTGAAGGAAGATTAGAAAGGTGTAAATGGATATTGCCTTTTAGGGGAAGGGCTCTGATCATTAACAATTTGGTAGCCTCCTCTTTATGGCACACATTATCTGTTTCAGAGCCTCCTGTTGGGATTCTTGAAAAAATACAAGTCAAAATGACAAACTTTTTTTGGGGGATAAATTGCATTGGGTGCCTAGGGCTGTGTTGTATCTTCCGAAGGAAGAAGGTGGTCAAGGTATTCAGGGCTCCAGACTGCGACCAAATGGTCGCATTTTGCGACCAAAATTTGAGAGTGTGCTAGAATTTTACATCTAGTCGCACATGTGCGACCAGTAAATTTGTCCCTTTTTTTTTTTACACGTTAAACATGGAAGGGGCTTATCGATGAATCCGGAATGTGTGGCAGGCCAATGAGTGTGAGAAGAATAGGAAATGGCCACTGTAAGTGGCTAATGTGTGGAGGGGGAGGGTCCTAGAGATAGTCGAGCGCGCGTTTAAACGTCTGTGGGAAGGAGACGGAGACAACCTGCTGTGCGTCTGAGCAATGAACGAGCGAACTATTGACTCATTATTCCAATCTGCGGCTAGTGTGCCAGTTAAATTCACTTGCTGGCTTCCCAAATAATACATTACAACAGCGATAATCAAAAAAAAAAAAAAAGTGAACAAAACGATTACTCTTTGTAAACACTGTACAATGTGAGTGCCAAATCTCGAAGATGACCTGTCATCACCCGGGAGTTGATAGCGCACGAGCGCAAATGAGACCTGAACTGCAGACGTTACCATCGGTGTTTAAACTAAACTGATTTAACCCTCCTATTATCCTTGGGGTCAATTTGACCCCATTCAATGTTTAACATCTGTAAATACATAATTTTTTTTTTTTTTTTTGCTTCAGATTTAATGACTTTTCCTAATTTAATGGGGGCAACTCTGTAAACATAAAATTAATATTTTTTCAAAGTCCTGTACACATTAAATGAAACATAAAATAAAATTACACATACAATTTTTGTAGCATCGGTGTTCCTTGGGGTCAATTTGACCCCAGGCTCTTTTAGTTGTATAATAAAACAGAAGAAATATTAAAATTAAACACACATTTGTTTTGGTTGTTTTATTGAGGCCACTATAACATGTTATAATTTGAATTTATAATGTTCATTGTAATTCTACATATTCAATATCATATTCAAAAAACTTCCCTCTGTTTTAGGGCTCTAACCAAACTTAACCATACCTGTAGTATTGCGAGAACCACTAGTAGTTCACATGACATGTGATATAATTCTCATCAGAACTAATACTTCTTTCCTGTGTCAGGGTTTTTAAAAGAACCTCTGATTAATGGTGCACGTTTCGATTTATATGATGATACAACACCGTGGTTAAAACTGGTTTTGACAAATGCTAAGATTGTGACAATGAAGAGCCTAATGGAAGTGGCTGGTAAGACTTTGGACAATACTGATGCATTTGCACAGAAATTGGGCATAAGATCAACAAGGACAATTTATCTTCTGTTGAAAAAATTTCGAGTGACAAGGACTAAAGAAGATTGGACTTTTTTATCGTTACGAATTGTCCGAAATGAAATGGATCGCTTTCCAAGTATGGTTATACCTAAGACTGTTTTAGAAATGGAGAATTCTTCAGCCACTTCAAAGATTTTAAGAGATATTGTCTTTGATACAATGGGGGGCAAGAGTTTATATCAAGTGTGTGTACGAGTGATAAATAAAGACAAATTACAACGTGTGGATACGCCATGGAGAAACCACTTAAAGGTTGAGGATGGTTTTAAGCCTGTTTGGGGTTTCTTTTAAAAGCCACCATTGACTAAAAAAGTTGGAGATTTGCAGTGGCGAGTATTACATGTGCTGCGTCCCAATTCACATACTATCCGTCCTAAATAGTATTCGAAAATATAATTAGTACGTCCCAAATCGTAGTATGTTGAAATGAGTGTCCCAAAGAGACCCGGGTGGTCTACTATATCCGGTCAGAATCCGAAGTGCAGATCGATGCGCACTCTAACGGTTGATATTGCCCACAACCCATCGCGCGCTGGACGAGGATTCGGTTAGAACTACAAACACGACTGAAAAGTGTTCAAAAACTACAGACATGGAGGACGCGCGAGTTCGGCGGTTATGTAGAGAGGTTTAGAAAAAGGGGTTTGAGTGATTAATTATCAGTATCTAACCTCACGAAAATGTATTTATTCAATGTTGCCCACATTATATTGCATCTGCAGCATTGTGAACTTTTGCAAAGATACGTTTAGCCATTAACTCGGTGACAGGATGGACGCGAGTGACGCGACAGAGCTGTCCGTTAAAGATGACGAAGTAGTATGTCCCAAAGCTTGCCTACTCTTTTGCTACACACTCAAAAGTATGTACTTTTTCTTCACAAAAAGAGTACATACTTTTAGGGCGTAGTATAAGTAGGCGAATTAGGATGCAGACATGGCATTATTGCAGTTAATGCTTTTATTTCAATTTTGAACCCAACTGTGCAAGATAAATGCCCTTTTTGTACTGACAGAGAAACAATTTTTCACTGTTTTACGCATTGTGAGAGACTGAAATCTCTTTTTGTCTTATTGGAAACTTTGTTTTCTTCTGTCAATGAAATGTTTACAATGTAGGTGTTTATTTTTTGCTTTGAATATTGTAAAAAAAAGAAGAGGAAAGGACAGTTGCTAAACTTAATTTTAGGACAAGCAAAAATGACTACATACGTTAGTAGAAGATATACAATTCTATATGATTCAAATTGTGTAGTTGAATTGTGTTTCAAAAGGCTTATAAAAGCAAGAGTAAGGCATGATTTTATGTTTTATTTATATATGAAGAATGTGGAAAAGTTTGAAGACATTTGGAGTGTAGAAAAATTGCTGTGTTGGGTTGATAATGATGTGTTGTCTTTTGCCGAGATTATGGGATAATTTAATGAAGGGTTTTGTAATGTTTTTTTAGAATTTTGTATTTATAAAATTAAAAAAAAATCTCTCTCTCTCTCTCTCTCTCTCTCTCTCTCTCTCTCTCTCTCTCTCTCTCTCTAACTAACTCACTCTCCTTCCACACACTCTCATTTGGGTTGGCCAATATATACTGTGGAATGGTAAAAATGTGTCGACTGTATAAATCACATACTGTAGCAAGATTTCTACTGGTAACAGATATATTTTCGGAGATTTAATATTTTAGCTGGTGCTTTAAAGGGGGATACATTTCGAGACTAACATTCTGAGAGGGAGTTAGTGTTCTGACAGACTGTCTAGCGCAGTAAAACCTTCCTGAGAAGTTTCATCTTTAAATTCACTCCCTACTGTTAAGCATCTCTACTTCTGTGACAAATTCAATGCCAAATTTCAAACAATGTTTTGGTTTGTTTCTTTTTAATTAACATCTAATCACATTGTTCTGTGATTGTGTGTCCTCAAAAGCCTAATAACATTCTGTAGATGCCAATGTTTTTAATACCCAAAGGTTCATTGCAGTTCATTTGATGAAAGATTTTCTAAATTATTAAATCATGTTTTAGATTATACTACGCATTCCTTACAGATTGAAGGACAGTTTTTATGGACATTTCTTACAAAGCTTCAGAAAACCATTTTTTACTTTTTACTGACTAATAATTCAGATAACTCGCTGACTACTTAATTGTGATATGTACAGTAGTTTCAAATGGTAGTGAAAAGGGTTAACCAACCATATAGATAAACTAGAAATAATGTAAAATCAGCTAATCCCCTTTGCCAGTATTGTTGCTAAAACTAAAACTGATAAAAATGTAAAATCGTTAACTGAAAAACAGCTGAAATGATAAAAATAATTAGTTGAAAAGCTTAAAAAACGCAAATAATTTGATAATAATAATTGAAACTGAATTTAACTGTAAAACTGAAATTGTAATAAAAAACGGTACTCGGTTACTAACGTAACCTCGGTTCTCTCTAGGGAGGGAACGAGTATTGTGTAAGTTTAGCTTACGCTACGGGAAAGATTCATCTTCTCGAGATATTGAAGCAAAAAAAAAAAAAATTACCCTTAATTTTGTATTCATTGTCAACGCAGTGCAGCAGCTAGCAGACCTAGAGCAGGCCATCTCGCGTGCTCATTGGCTGCCCTGCGGGCAACTGCTGCAGCCTACCAGTGAGCCTGGCGTGACGTTACACCCAATGAAGGGCGCCCGCACCTTCATAGCGTCACAGCCCGCCAGAATGGGCGTGGTTCAGCGTATAAAAGTAGGGGCTGTAGGCTGACTTCCCTGGTTTTTCGTCGACTGAAGCGAAGTCGCTCGTGGCGCGAGCACGGCTGGTTACGCAATACTCGTTCCCTCACTAGAGAGAACCGAGGTTACGTTAGTAACCGAGTATCGTTCTCTTACGAGAGGTTCTCTCGTATTGCGTAAGTTTAGCTTACGCTACGGGAACACTTTGTCAACGCCGTGCGTGCCAAGCATCCACCATGAGACCCCGAACTTTCAGGGGAACCCTATAAGTGGGAAAAAAAAGCTGGCCAGCCACACGGGCCATCACTTGTACATAAGCACACATAGGGAATACAGAGCAGTGCGCCGGTCTGTATAGGCACGTGGCACATACCCTACTAGTGCAGCTCAACCAGGAGAGCTGCGTCACGTGAGAGTGATCTGAGCAGGAAGATCTGGGCAGAACACACCTCTCCTTCAAACTGACAAAAGTTTAGCCTGCAAGGCAGGAACTTCTAGGTCATAAAACCTGACAAAGGTAGACGGGGAGCCCCAGCCCGCCGCTACACATATGTCATGGATAGAAATCCCACTGGACCACGCCCATGACGAGGCCACGCCTCTCGTGGAATGAGCCCTGATGCCCAGAGGGCATTGCAGACCTTTTGACGCGTAAGCAGCTGCTATAGCGTCCACTATCTATCTGGACAGGCTCTGTTTCGAGGAGGCGAAACCCTTGGTGCGCCCACCAAACGAAACAAAAAGCTGTTCTGAACGCCTGAAGGAGGCGGAGCGCGAAATGTAAAATCTCAGCGCCCTGACAGGGCAGAGGAGATTCCCATCACTTTCGCTGTCAGATGCTGGCAGAGCTGACAGTGAAATAACTTGCACTCTGAATGGAGTGCCGATCACTTTAGGAACATAGCCATGTCTAGGTCTGAGGATGACTTTAGAGTCATTCGGCCCGAACTCAAGACACGACTCGCTGACAGTCAGCGCATGCAGGTCCCCCACACGTTTTACTGACGACAGTGCAGTCAGAAAGACGGTTTTCAGTGATAGATATTTCATCCCCACGGAGTCTAGTGGTTCAAATGGAAAAGCTTTCAGGGCCTCGAGGACCAATGAAAGATCCCACATAGGAACCGACGGGGGGCGCGGCGGGTTCATCCTTCTAGCTCCTCTAAGGAAGCGGATGACCATGTCTTCCCAGTGACTGGCCGTGCGTCGATTCTGCGAACGCTGCCACGGCCGCCACGTATACTTTGAGCGTGGATGGGGACCTCCCCTTATCCAACAGCTCTTGTAGGAAGGTGAGCAGATGCGCCACCCCGCATGTCCGTGGGTCCAGACCTCTGTCGGTGCACCATCCGGAGAACACCGACCATTTAGACGCGTAGAGCCTTCTCGTGGAAGGAGGTCTAGACTGCGTGATCGTGTTCATCACTCCTTCTGGCAGGGCAATGAGTACCCATTGATCAACCATGCGTGCAGAGACCAGCGCTCTGGATGGGGATGCCAGATCGCACCGCTAGCCTGAGAGAGGAGATCTGCCCTCACCAGAATCGGCCACGGAGCTGTATGTGACAGCCGTGCTAGTTCCGGGAACCAAATCTGATTTTCCCAACGCGGGGCTATGAGGAGCACTGAGTGGCGCGTTTCCCTGATTCTCTTGATCACCTGTGGTAACAGAGAGACCAGAGGGAAAGCATATAGCGGGAGGCTGGGCCAAACCTGGGCCAGTGCGTCCTCGTCCTTCGAGAAGAACGTCGGGGATTGAGCGTTGTCTTTTGACGCAAATAGGTCGACTTCCGCTCTGCCGAATTAATTTTTCTATTACATTTTAAAAGCAGTATTTTGAAATATGTCCTCCGTCACTGAGCTCAGGAAACGGCTCTGCATACCTGTCTGAAGTGGAGCGTTTTGACGCAGGCCAACTTCAAATTGAAAATCATGATACACTTTACATCTCATATTTTCTTAAATATGGCCAGATGTCATATTATTATCTATCATTCAGGGCAGGTATAAAATTGTTGCCTGAGATACCGGCTGTGCATGAAAAACAAAAAAAACAAAAAAAAAACAGTCAGTCATAGTAATGTCCCGGCTGTGAACATTATAGTCTTATAGCAGGTAGCCTAGGTTAGGTGTTTTTTTTTTTTTTTTTTAAAGAAGGTCATTGGGGCTTTGCTCTCTTGGCCCACCTTGTCTATTTGATATGTGCGTGTCTGTAAATGTTTTGAAAGCTAAGCAGTCACATGCATTTTTCAAAGTTGAAGCGACTGGTATCCTCAGATCCCTATGAAATAATAAAAATGTTTGGGTGGAGTAACAGAAGACAGCAGTTAATGTTCAATGCAGATAAGAAATAAGAAAACATAAAGGCACATACATATCCATATATATATATTTTAGTTAAAAATAAGGATAACAAACCTGTACAAAACCCAAAAAGTTGATAAAAAACTTAAGGCTGAAAAGTTTAACTGGAGTTATATGTGAAACCAGAATGTTTGAAAAATCCTTACAAGCACTGCAAACTCTTGCAAAATCCGTTTGACAGTGGAGGGGATACTGCAACAAGCAACCTCAAAAGTTCTGCACAAAATGCACAAGTTTATTTTGAATACTTTCAGTAAAGTCCGCATGCATCAAAACTATTAAAGCAGTTGATGCTAATTTTTCTAAAAGCAAAATTATGTTATGTTATTAATTAATTATCTATTGATTTCCCAATATAGTTCAATAATGAAAATTGGATGCTCAAGTCATGTTTTGCAGAAATGGATATTTCCTGGGTGTCTGTCATTTATTTACATTCATGTCAATTAAAGTGAGAACACTTTGATCTCTGTAATGCTAACTTCTCCCACTCTTTCTGTCTCTTTCACACAACAGAGCAAGAAACATGCCAATAAAGTGCGTCTGTTCTACATGCTCCACCCAGAAGATGGAGGACCACCATCCAAAAGACTGAGACCAGACAATCCGGTATTTTCTTAAACTTTTAAAATAAAACTTAATTTCAGATTATAGACTTCCTATCTCTTTCTTTCTTTATGGACATTATCAGTACAAATTTAATGTTATTAAAATACAAACATATTTTTGTGAAATGTTTGGCTTGAAAAGTATGCTTCAGCTAATGCTCTTTGAAATAAATGCCATATTTTGTCTAATGTAATGAGAAATCATATTTGAACTACATACACTTTTGTAATGTATGTTCCCAAACAGCTTTTGGGGATTCTTTCTCTCTTTATTTATTAGTCTGAGGAGGAAGGAGGGGGAGGGGTCAATATTACAATGTCAAAATTACATACTGCACCTTTAAACCTATCTGTCAGACATTTAAGTTCACATTTACCTTTTCCCTGGTGATATTCTATAAGATTGGATAATCATTTATAGATCGCAATGAGATTAAAGGGAAAGCAAATAGAGATTTACTGTATATTGACTGGCTCCCAATTGTTTCTCTTGAGAAAAATACCCCAGTAATCTCAACCTCCTCTCAAAAATGTTTCAGTTTCTGCTCAGATTTGCCAAGATACAAAAGTCTGCAATCAAAAGTCGGAGATCTCAAAATGAACTAAACTATTTCTCATCAAATTATCTGAGCTATGCTAGTAATTTTTTCACATTCATTTTATACTCATATAAATTTAGTGTAATGACATACTGTAAATATCAACTATTTGGAATAATCTGTTTTACATGTTTATAAACTTCAGGAGCCATTTTTGTTTGCAGTGAAATGCTAAATGAGGGCAGTGGAGATTACAGATCACTGAGCTTTGATTTTTCTGTTGTTTTCACTCATCAGAGACAGAATGTTAATGTTCATTTTCCCCAAAAGGTAAATGACTGGCACAGCAGTCATCTAATGTCTTCATGGACTCGGAATTAAGCCATGATTAACACCGAAGATAGACGTCTTGAAGAGGCTATTAAGCACTAAATGAAGAGTTTTAGGGCTTTTTATTCTTTTCTGACAGCTCTTAACATACAATAATGATCCCTGTGCGGATTGATGATTTGACACACTGGCTCTTACAGATTGTTTTGACTTGTTTGAAAGTGCTTGAGCTCTTGGAATTGCTTTCAGAAGAGTCTCTGAGGAGTGGAGATCTTAGTTTATAACTTTATGAAACATTCAGCATTGAGATAAACCTAACCTCTCAGCTACAATTTTTGTTTGAATTGTAGTGTGTGCTCGTATATAGAGCCCATTAGTGTGGTTGTTTATGAATTATTCTTCTTGGACCAGACAGAGCTTTGCCATGACACTTTCAAGCCCTCTGTTTGAGAGGAGCAAGGCTGACGGGCCACAAATCAAAACCGAACACAGCTGAAGAAAGTACAAACACTAAAGAAACTGATTCCGGATACCATCACTGACACAAACTTTCACAATTTTTTTTTGTCCACTCCACACATCTATACAAGTCAATGCAGATTCCTGTCAATAATAGATGGACTGAAGCAGATATTTTTCACATCTGCTCGTCTATCAGTCTGGAATCAGTCAGAGACAATGTGTGCCCTGTCAATGCCGTCTCACACAGGAGAAAAAAAAAAAAAACCTTTCTCCTTGAATTTGAGAAGGGAAAATATCTCCTTCCATATCAACATTTTCCCCAAGACAGTCCTGAGGAACTGAGCTTATTATCAGTTGTTTCCTCAAGACAGAAATGCTTTAATGGTGAGCAAATTGAAACTCTTGATTTATCCTGAGAAAAAGACTGCAGTAATCTCAAATGTCTCTGGAGTTTAAAAAGAGATCTCAATGTCTCAAACTGTGCCCAGATTTACCAAGATACCAAAGATTACAAGAAAAGTCAGAGATCTCAATATAAACTCAAACATTTTTAATCAAATTCCTTTGAGATCAAATGATCTGAGATATGCTATCCAATTGTATAGATCTATATTATTATGGTATGTGAATAATTGTCTCATTTAATTCTATTTTTAGATCATTTAGGGATTTTAAACATTTGAGAAAAAGTTGATATTGGCATGAAACTACTGAGAACTCCTTTAAGTCTTATGAACCAAGAAAGGCTTTGTTCACACTGCACACAATTCCAACCCCCATTCCAATTCCAACCCCACCCACCCCAGGGTCAGAAGAGGGGAATGTAGGATCTCGACCACGGGAGGGGATATATCGCTCAAGCGCTGCTGACTTAACCTTCGCCTCTCTGAACTTTTGCAGCAATCGAGTGGCCCACGGCACAGGCCGCCTTCTTGGTAGCACGGAGGGAAAGGTCTGTCGCACGGCAGAGCTCCAGGGCTTCATCTGGAGATAATTCCTTCCCCAGATTGAAGAGGTGTTAGTGAGGACATCAGGAGATGCTCACTCTGTGGTCTGTGTGGTTCCTAGTGCCCCAGTATAGCAGGGTACCCGCGGGTCTTAAAAGCCTTGAAAAAGTCTTGAATTTGATCATCTCAAATTAAGGCCTTAAAAGCCTTGAATTTAGTATACAAAGTCTTGGATTTCGTTACAAAGGTCTTATAGGCCTATATATATTTTTTGCCTTTGTTAGGATTAAGTTCATACCGTAACAAAATTAACTGTTACTAATGTAGGCTAATTCAAAATGTATGCAGCGTTGAGTGCACCTCGCGCTCCACGTCATAGTAGAAAAAGCGATCGCGTGCGCACCCGTTACTATGGTTACTAGGCAAGTGAGGTACAGGACAAGATAGTATCTAGCCTAGTTTAATCCGCTGTGGCCTTAAATTACAGAATTTAAACCCCAAATAAAAGCTTTTCTGTTAAAAGAACATATTTTCTACCCGGTCTTTTCAATAGTATCTGGCAACCATGCGCGCGCACTCTCTCTACACTGCTGAAGAAGCACGGATGATCTGAAAACACAGACAAGCTGGAGTTCAGCGATCTTTATTTAAGATGTTCTACTTAAATTAAAGTGTCATTCAGTCAGTCTGTGTTCTGTCACGAGCCGCTTGCGCTGTTTGTGCGACTAAACCTGCGATCAAAATGCAGGCTGATATATCCACCAGTGTTCATACGAGCAAGAATGCAATGTTTCCCGAATATCCACACGATTTTAAATGTGACATTGATTTTATACAACAGTAAATAAGAAAAGAAAAAAGGGTAACATTAAGTGATGTACTACATTTAAAACAGCATTGTCAGGCTTGCTCTATTTTGCAACGAAATATGTGGCTTTGAACAAATCGTGAGATTCAATGAATGAATGACTCAAAGACTCACTCATAAAGATAGTGAGTTACTGCCACCTACTGGTGATTTTTATGTGTTTTAACATTGCAAATTTAATGAAAAAATTAAATGGAAAAATGTATTAAAGGGCAAATCTTGTCCCCTAATGGAAAGGGTGTGACTGCAGTGTAAGTGGAAGAGAGGGCACCAGGGGGTACGGCACTCTAAAAAATTGGAGAACCACAGAACTTAGGAAAAGGGATCATTATCATTACAAGTGCTACTGCTAAAGAGTGCAATGTCAATAATTTCTCATAAGCTTAATTGAATTGGCCTAGAGAGAATAATTAGTATGACATTTTCTGTCTAAAGACAGAATATATAATATATAAAATATATTATATAGTTATTCAGAATATATAAAATAACTATCAAAAGTAAAGTAACTGCAGTTTGACCAAAAGTTGACAAAAAATGCAAAGACTTTGTCAACTACAACTATAAAAAACAGGATGACTCAAATGTGATTAAGACCAATAAGCATTTTCGTCTGAAGACTAAGACTAAATCAAAAATGGCTGCCAAAATTAACACTGGCCTACACACACGTGCGCACTACAATGCTGTTGCGGATGTATTAAGTATGACTGATAATTTAAGTAAAATGTTTTATTTAATTCAAGTTAGCCTCCTTGTACATAATTATTTTCTAGGGTTTAAAATGTATACAGATTTGACATTTTCCCCTCATACTTCTGTCGGAATGGGTACGAAGTTGGCATTGAATTTCATTTGAAATGGTATTAAAAAGGTCTTAAAAAGCCTTGAATTTAAGTTGGAGGATCCTGGGGGTACCCTGTATAGTGACAGGGACACTATACTGTAACAAGCACCGTCCTTTGGAAGAGACGTTAAAGTGAGGTCCTGTCTCTCTGTGGTCATTAAAAATCCCATGGCACTTCTCTAAAAGAGTAGTGGTGTAATTCCAGTGGCCTGGCAACATTCCCACCATTGGCCCTTATCAATCATGGCCTCCTAATAATCCCCATCAACTGAATTGGCTCTATCACTTTATCTCCTCTCCATTTATAGCTGGTGTGTGGTGTGCTTACTGGCGCCTTTGTACTGTGGCTGCAGTCGCATCATCCAAGTGGAGGCGGCACACTGGTTGTGGTTAAGGAGAGACCCCTGACATGATTTTAAAAAGCTTTGGGTGTACAGTAGTGCATAGGAAATGCGCTATATAAATACCTCATTCATTCAGATCGAGATCCTTTAATAAATCGGCCTGGTAGGCTTGCAACATCGACATAGTGTGCAAAGCCCCACCAGACTGACACGCCACCACATAAGCCTTGCCAACAAGCCTAGACGTAGTCTAACACAGCTTCATTGACAATGCTGGAACCTTCCATGAGGATGCCGTACCAGGAGAGAATCTTTAATCTGGGGCATCCTTATATATCCGTTTTCAGCCAGCCCCTTCATGGTTGTAGAAGGGGCTTGAACACGAGCAGAGTATGGCTTCTCTCACCACTTGATCATTTCATTGTGGAGATCGGGGAGAAATGGAAGGCTCACACTAGTGAGACACTTATGACCCACAAGGAATCTCTCATCCAGTCTGCCTGGGACAGATTCTCCTTTTCTGCCGACCAATCTAACTTTAGTTTGGCCGTGTTGCTGGTCATAACGTCAACCTGCTCCTCATATGTTGGGGTAAGGGAGGAGACGGGCTCACTCAGCGTTTCCTCCCAACTCCCATCATATCTGGTTCCACCGAACTAGATCGGGCCAACAACAAGCTCTCTGCCGGATCGGAAGAAGCCTCAGAGCGAGCTGGGAGCTGGGAGCCTCAAGTGATGACCGCGCATGATCCGCTCCTAAACAGACAGCTCATGTGTATCATCTGGTATTATAAAATTTTCATACAAACAAACGGCTTCCTGTAGACAAAGAAGCTGATGACGTTCTCCCTAAGCGCCCTTATATACCCTGCGCACCTGTATGTCACCTGACTGCAGTAGCCAATCAAAATTGGTGTGTATCACACGTGCTTCAGACCATAGCGTCAACTCCATGACTCGGCGACTTTAAATCTTCCAAATGGTGACATTATTTCCAATTTTAAACTTTGTCTCACAATTACCTTTTTTATTTTTTTTTCACTTAGGTGACAACAGGCTCCCATAAGAGAGACATTCCAGCATGTAAAAGCAGAGCCACCCCTGATAATAACACTCAGTCTCATTTTCAGTTACCTCTTAAAGGGTTAGTTCACCCAAAAATGAAAATTAAGTCATTAATTACTCACCCCCATGCTGTACCAACCCCGTAAGACCTTCGTTCGTCTTCGGAACACAAATGAAGATATTTTTGATTAAATGTGACAGCTGGATCACTCCTCCATAGGCTCCCTAAGGGAATGAATCCTGACGGCACAGAAAGTCAATGAAGAAAATTTTTAAATATTCCATGTCACAACAGTGGCTCAACTATAAGTTTATCAAGCGACGAGAATACTTTTTGTGCGGAAATAAAACAAAAATAACGACTTTATTCGACTATTCCTTTTCTTCCTTGTAGGTCTGAAACGAGACTTCAAGAGATTTCCACGACGCATGCGCGAGAACTTAACTGAAGTAGTTGAAGGAGATCACAATTCTCGCGCATGCGTCGTGGAAATCTCTTGAAGTCTCGTTTCAGGCCTACAAGGAAGAAAAGGAATAGTCGAATAAAGTCGTTATTTTTGTTTTATTTCCGCACAAAAAGTATTCTCGTCGCTTGATAAACTTATAGTTGAGCCACTGTTGTGGCATGGAATATTTAAACATTTTCTTCATTGACTTTCTGTGCCGTCAGGATTCATTCCCTTAGGGAGCCTATGGAGGAGTGATCCAGCTGTCACATTTAATCAAAAATATCTTCATTTGTGTTCCGAAGACGAACGAAGGTCTTACGGGGTTGGTACAGCATGGGGGTGAGTAATTAATGACTTAATTTTCATTTTTGGGTGAACTAACCCTTTAAAACTCGCCTTATTTTCCAGATTTGTTGACTTCATCAGAAGGAAGCGAGTCGCACTGAGGCTGTGGAAAGAGTTTTTGAGTTTCCTTTTTAAAAGTGTCAAGCAGAAGTACAGGAGAATAACAGGAGAATAAGAAAAGAGGAAAGTAGGTCGGTAAGGTGCTTGGAGATATTTAAAAATAAATCTTTCTTTGCGTTAGTGTCTCTCCATCAGGTAGTTAAAGCATGTTAAAGAATGTTTTTTTTTTTCTCTGTGTGTGTGTGTGTGTGTGTGTGTGTGTTTATGTTTATTTGTCTCCTTCTCTATTGTCCTCCTTTTTTCTAAATCTATATTTTTGTATTCCGTTTTTAAAAGGCAGAATAAATGTGCTTCTGTGACTTTTCTCCTTCGGGCTCTTATTTTTAGCTTGTTTTCACACCCTTTCCAATGTAACAACAGAGGAATGAGAGAGTGGAGGAGAGAGATAAACAGACTCCTAATTAAATGCTCTTTGTTAACAGCAGAACAGGACCTGACATTGCCAGAGCATCACATATACACACACACACACACACGCTCACACATATTCACAACTTCACACACCACCACCTTCACACACACATGCTCACACACTCACTTTGCTTTTATTATCAAACCTAAAATAGGTCATATGCATGCAGACAAATGTGTAGGTGACAAATTATTGGCAAGGAAGAAAAAGGAATGTTTGAATGAAAAGCTGAGAGTAAATATGAAATAGATTTGCATTCGTTTTCTGAAGCAAATGCTATCAGAAAAAGAACAAAACATTTCTCTTTAAATCGAACAGGAGTTTTGTGTCTATTGGTCTTTCTCACCTGGGTTGGTTGGTTTATTTTTGGTGTTGCTGACTGCTTACATTTTCCCAGTGTTATTTATTGGATTACACAAGGACGGATGTTTGCCCTGGTTCTGGGATCATAATCATCATAGCAATCCCTATACACAGGCCCTGTGGATCTGAAAACAATTGAGCACATCCCTGAAAATCAAAGAATCACCGAAAAGTAGGAGGAAACAAACTGACAAAGCCAACTAAAATCTCAAATTCAAACAGTTTCCGTCTGTGCTGGGAACCACTGCAACCCTCATGGGTTTTTAAAAGTGTTTCATTTTATTTGTATTCTCTTTATGGTTTTGAAGGACATTATATTGTACTGTTGTCTACAGTTTTGTACATATATTCCCTGAGCTGTGACAGTGAACGGCAAAAAGCCTGTTTTAGAACTTGGGAAAACACGTCTGTGAGTGGAGAGAAAGCTACACACTCACCTCTCGTGCAAACAGCAGTCAGAACACACACATTCACTGGCCAGCTCGCTGGAATCAGGTCACAGGCTCAGGGAAACAGAACTAGGCCATGAAGTTTGAATTTATTTGTCCGTTTCCTTTCAGCAGGGAGGTGACAGAGAACACTCTGGTCCTCTAACACACACACACACATCACCACAGCTCTAAGATGACCGCTCTGGTCCAGACGTGTAAAAAATAGTCTGCTCTTGTGTGCAGTGAGAACATGTTCACATTTCACTCATATGTGCCAGTTTGCACCACAGCGCATTCAGGCATTGTAAAATTCATGAGAACTGTAAGAATAATACTTAGGTAAAATGAACATATTGATAGATAGAAGTGCCATGTAAGCATATTTAGCTTAGAGGCCTTGGTGGTGTGAGCATAAGTAGCTACCAATCAACAGGTAGAGAATCTGCTAGTGTCTACTATGGTATAAGCCGGCACATTATTTACACGTGAGAGCAAAAATAATTATATATCTACAATCTCAATGCTTTGGCATAATACAATATTTGGATTTTTTTTTTTTTTCATTACGTTCAAAATCCTTACTAGAAAATACAGCTTAAACTCTGTTTTGGAACATACACCTGGCTTTCAGCTGGTCCAAGATGCTGGACTACCATGTTCCACGATCCATCTGAAGCTGGCTTGATCATCTGGACGCTGCTTTTGTTTCTGGTCCAAGATGATTCCCCATCAGGGAATAGTAAGCTGCCATCAATAAATTACATTATAAAATATATTAAAATAGAGAACAGTTATTTAAAATTGTAAATATTTTACTATATTGCTGTTTATACTTTGCCTCCATGCAGCTGTTCACAATGCAGAGAAAATCTGTTTCTGCTGAGATTATATATATATATATATATATATATATATATGGCTAGATGTATATGGATATATATGGCTGGTCTCACCTTGAAATGCTGATTTTACTCTAATGAATGTGAAAGCAGAGCACAGCTGAGCCTGTGTTTGTCATTGCGATACATCAACTTCAACCACACTACAACTACATATTGTTTTATGTGACTGAGGGTCTTTTTTTTATTTTTTATAATGATATTGTAGGACAGGACCCATAGGAGCATTGTATAGCTCAGTGGTTGTACTTTCAGAGCTCAGAGGGCTCAAGTTCTCAGTTTCTTTTAAGTGTCTACTGTCTCAGATGTTTCTCCTAAAATCCCTTAGAGAATTAAAAAATAGAAACTAATGAGACATTTGTTGTCATGCAGTAAAAGTAAAGAGCCTCAGTATATGATTAAAGTGAAAAGCATCACTTTGAAAATTTTATCTAGGATTAATTTGATGAGAAATATCATCTAAGAACGTTGAGAACATTTACCTGAGAAACTAAATTTTGTTAGATAATAAGACTAATTGAGTTTATTTTTTTAACCCACTGGCATTTTTATATAAAAAAAAAAAAAAAAAATTGCCAACGGGGTAAGAAAAATAAAGTTAATTACAGATACAATCTCTGAATTTTGTAAAGTTAAAAGCAAAATAGTTTTAAGGATGTTTATTATTACTTACCATTCACAAGTTTGGGGTCTGTAAGATTTTTTTTAATTAGTACTTTTCAGTGGTACAAGAGTACTGACAAATTGTACTTAAGTAAAAGTATTGCTACTAAAGTAGCCTAATAATTTACTTGAGTACAAGTAGAAGTACTGGAAAATAATATGACTCAAGTAAGAGTAAATAAGTAGTTTGCTTAAAAACTACTCAAGTAACTACGTTACAAAGTACTTTAGTATTTTTCTATTTTTACCCAAAATGGGAAGATGATAGCGAAATGGAGCGCTAAACACTCTCGTCATCTCTTTGATTCATACTGAAGGCCTAGTACTGATGCATAGAAGTATTAAACTTAACCATTTCAGGAAATGCCTTAATGTATGTAATAACATGCAAATAGTGATGTTTTGACTGATGAAACATGAAGACAAAAACATTATAGCTATAATATATCTGTGTTTATCAAACTATCAGGTATTTTCAAAAGAATGATGTATGTCTTTAAAGGGATAGTTCACCCAAAAATGAAAATTAGCCCATGATTTACTCTCCCTCAAGTCACCTTAGAAGATATGACTTTCTGCTTTCAGTCGAATACAATCAGAGTTGTATTAAAAAAAGGCCTGGCTCTTCCAAACTTTATAATGGCAGTGAATGACTGGAGAAAATTTGAAGCCCAAAAAAGTGCATCCATCCATGATAAAAGTACTCCACATATAGACCACTAGCTTTCTCTGTTGTCAAGAGCAATTTTTTTTTATTACTAATTTTGAAAAGTAAGTCCAGGTAAGATCATTTGAATGTTTTGATTTGAATCATTCATAATTGAAAGCAAAGAAGGTTAATTGAGAGGTCTGATAAAAAAAAGGTATGAAAAACAATAAAACAGTATGAATAAAAAAATCCCAGTAAAAAAAATAAATAAAAATTAAATGGGGTAACTTATGGTTAACATGTTAAATTAAATGATCTTTTTTTCATTGTAGCCTACCGAAAATGTGCTGGGAGCCCACTGTTGCTATAGGAACGAACTACACTTTTACTTGCATCTGATTGACAGATAAATCATGCGATCTTATTTCACTGTTTTTTCAGCTTTGTACAAAGTTTGCTTCGTATATTTAGTTTAACTGTATTGTTAAACAGGGCGAGCTTTACAATTAATTGAACTGTGTGCATGTATTTTAGACACTTACATTGATCTTGCTCCGTCCATGCAGAACTGCGTCCATGTTATGAGCCGAGCTTTTTTATTTACTTCAACTGCTCAGTGCTCTGGTATTATCAATGGTATGACCCATTTCAGTAGTTACCATAATTAAATATGAGCAGAATACTCATTTACATTCACTGAAATATTAAAACGTTAGCGCTACTGATTCAAAACACGAGCGCCAGTGATTGAATGTCAAACTCAAAGCGCGGTTTGAACGCCCCGCCCCCCAGTCGAACTGGAGGTTTTGAATGGTTTTGCACCCGAGTCAGACCTGTCTGTTATTGGCTGAACTGCTTCAGATATGTCTGTTATTGGCTGAAGCCCAGGGCTCCACCGCAGTAGTTTGAAAAGTGTCTGTCAAATGTCAGCTTGCCCTATTGCTCCGTCGGCACCTTTGTCAAAGTACTTTGTACTTTTTATGAAAAATAAATGTAGAGAAGTTAAATACTTTATTTTTATTTTACTCAAGTAAGAGTAAAAGTACCACAATTTAATTATACTCAAGAAAGTAGAAAAAATGAAAAAATCTACTCAAGTACTGTAACGAAAGTATTTGTAATTAGTTACTTTCCACCACTGGTACTTTTACTCTGCAAAGATGTATTAAATTGATCAAAAGTGGGACTGTTTGAAAAAAAATCTATGTTAAATGCTTTTCTTTTGAAGTTTCTATTCATCAAAGAAAAAAAAGTATTACAGTTTCAATGAAAATATTAATTAACACAACTGTTTTGTAGGAGAAGTTGCTACTGAAAATACAGCTTTGATTCAAAATGCCTTTTAAAAAAACGTCTCAGGTTACGACTGTAACCATAGTTCCCTGAGAAAGGGAACGAGATGATGCGTCAATGACGCTTTGGGAACGCCCCCAGCGTGAATGCGTCTGAAGCATCTATGTCAACTAGTCCAATGGAAAGAATGAGCGTCACGGGCGGGTGACGTCATGACCAGGAAGGGATAAAAGCACATCCGGTGCAAACGGGCATTAGCTTCGAAAAATTGCCGAAGCAAGCCAATCACAGGGATGCAGGAAGTATGGCAGGGTGACGCATCGTCTCGTTCCCTTTCTCAGGGAACTATAGTTACAGTCGTACCCTGAGACGTTCCCTTTCGCGGGAACTCGCGATGCGTCAATGACGCTTTGGGAACGAGAATACCCAAAACGCCAGACTTTCAAATGCCTGAGTGTCAGCCTGTTGTCACACTGCACCAAGCACCTGGGAACCTGGGGCAGCATCCAGGTCCAAGCTGTAAAACCTCACGAATGTGAGCGGTAAGGCCCAGCCCGCCGCATCACAAACGTCTTGGAGAGAACTCCAGATAATAAGCTTAGAAGCCATACTCCTGGTGGAATGAGCCCTGACCACCAAATGGTTGGCCAGAGGACTCACAAGCAAGAAGAATAGTCACAACTATCTATTGCTCAATAGGTTGGATTTTCCCGAAGAGAAGTCCAATGAACATAAGTGTCCAGTGCTCACACTGGGCACAAGAGGTTCAGCTTTTCCTGGTCCGAAAAACGGGGGAGGACAGAAACCTGCAGCACAATAGGCCTCGGAATAATGGTAGGCACCTTAGGAACATTTACCTATGTTTGGGGTAAGATTGCCTTGGCCATCCCCGGTGCACTCAAGGCAGGTGGGGACCGAAAGGGCCTGAAGGTCTCGACTCTTAGAGGGACGAAATAGCTAGCAGAAAAAGGTCTTAAAAGAAAGGAACTTCTCTGAGACCAAATCTAAGGGCTCGAAGGGAGCCCCAGATAGGCCTTCTAGAACTATTGCAAGGTCCCAAGCCGGCACCTTAGTGCAAGTTGCAGGCCTCAGCCTCAAAGTGCCACGAAGGAAACGAGTGATCAGGGGGTCTCAACCCAAAAATGTACTACCCACCAGGAAGTGGAAAGCCGCAATGGCCGCCACGTATACCTAAAGCGTGGAAGGACATAGACCTGGTACAAAGCGTTCTTGCAGAAACTCGAATACTGTGTTTACTGAACAGTTAACCGGATCCCACTGACGCTGGTACCACCAAGAAGTGAAACACTCTCGAAATAGTGAATATAGTTTCCTCGTAGCGGGAGCTCTGGAGCTTAGAATGGTCTCAACAACCTTAGTTGAGAGACCACTCTCTATGAGTTGGGCCCCCTCAGAGGCCAAACCCACAGTTTCCAAATCTCCTGCCGGGGGTGCAATATTGCATCCCCTGCCTGAGACAGAAGGTCTCTCCTGATCGGGACCTCCAAGGGAGGGCCGTCGAGGAGAAGAATTAGGTCCGCAAACCAAATTCGGCTCAGCCAGGGTGGTGCTACTAGCAATAGGCTTATTCCATCCTGGCGGATTCACTCCAGAACTCCTGGGGGCAGAGCAACAGGGGAAATACGTACAGACGTAGCCTCGGATACGTCTGCACCATAGCATCCAGCCCCGAGGGGGCTGGTTGAGTGAGGGATAACCAGAGTGGACAGTGCGTCGTATGCTGAGACGAGAACAGATCCACTTTGCCTGGCCGTAAAACTCCCATATTTGCTCCACCGCCTCGGGGTGGAGTCCCCTGGCCTCAGCCCCTGCCTCGACAGGGTGTCTGCTCCAATATTCTGGCCCCCTTGAATATACACTGCCCTCAGACAGCGTAATTTCCTGAGGGACCAAAATAAGAGGCCATCAACGTGTTGTCTGTGGGACAAGAACCAGATTTTCCTCCATATAACCATGGCGCGGGGATACTGCCGCGTGATCTTGATCGTACGGAGTGGGTTTCCCCTCAGGGAGAACCCTCTGGTCCTGAGCCACCACTGTACCAGAGCAACACATGATGGCCTCTCAGGTCTGGGAGGAGATGTCTCAACGCATTGAAGACGACCATCATCTCTAGGCAATTCACGTGCCAAGAGAGATGATGACTCCTCCACAGACCCTGAACCGAGCGGCCTTCCATTACCACTCCCCAGCCGGTGAGGGAAGCATCTGTCGAGATCGCAACTCGATGGCAAAGAGCTCCCAACACCGGACCCTGGGTTAAGAACCAGTGTTTCATCCATATAACCAAGGCACGGAGACACCGCCGCGTGATCTTGATTATATGAAGTGGGTTTCCCCTCGGGGAGAACCCTCTGGTCCTGAGCCATCACTGCAAAGGTCTCATGTACAGCAGGCCAAAAGGAATCCCGTTGGACGCCGCTGCCAAAAGACCCAACAGTCTCTCAAACTGTTTTACAGTGCGTGACTGGCCTAGCCTCAGCTCTTTTGTGGCTGTCAGGATAGCAGCTACACGAACGGGTGACAGAGTGGCCCGCATCGTCACTGAATCCCATACCACACCAAGGAAAGTGGTTCTCTGTACTGGAGAAAGCACACTCTTCTTGGCATTGAGCCTCAACCCCAACATCTGCATGAGCGAGAACGACACCTCGGTGCCGAACCGCCAACTGCTCTGATTCCGCTAGAATCAGCCAGTCATCTATGCAATTTCAGAATGCATATGCACTGCAGCCTGGTGGGGCCAGAGCTGCATCTACGTGCTTCGTGAATGTGCGGGGTGATAGAGCTAGACCGAAAGGAAGTGGCTGATAATGGTGTTCTTTGCCCCAAAGAAAACCTCAGGAACCTCCTGTGCTGAGGGAGGATCTGATTTGAGTCATGATCTGTTTGAGTGTCAGCATCTTGGACTTGAGTTCCAGCACCAAACACTCAAACAGACGAAGATCTAGTATGTGACACAGCTCTCCATCCTTTTTTGGAACAATGAGATAACGACTGTAAAGACCCGACGCAATGTCGGGTGAGCACACCTGCTCTATAGCTTTTTTTGCTAACAGGGCCTTTACCTCTTGCTCCATTACCAGAGCCTGCTCGGAATGCACTAACGTGAGCAACACCCCGTTGTAGCCTGGAGGACGAGAACCAAATCTGCCTCTTACCACTAACTGCAGGACCCATAGAGATATATTTGGCAGTAGCGTCCACGCTGCCCGAAAATCTACCAAGGGAACCAGCCCCTCGAGGCTGGCCTCTGGTGTAATCAAGACAGCCAGTTCGGGGACCTGAAGCATACTGGCAGGAACCCCCGAACTGACTGTTTTCGAACCCCCCTCAGAGGGCGCAAGTCCGACGCAATGTCGAGTTGACACTGCGCCAGAAGCTCGCTTGGAGACCGCTGCGCCCCGAGCACCAAGGGTGGCGGGGTTGGCAGAACGGTCCCCTGAGGGCACCGAGATGGAAAGGGCACCGTATAATGAGGTGTACACCGTTCCACCCCGGTTGGGGCTGCCCTCATCGGTCTGACGCCGGTGGTGCCAGACCTTTTCCTTTGAGCCGAAGCCTTCTCAGCATGAAGAACGGTCCTCGGATCCGGCTTCTGCTTTGAAGGCTTTGGCTGCTGTGTTGTGTATGAGAAACTAGACGGCTGGAGCTGCTCACGCCCAGCAGCCCCAGGGGGTTGGACATAGCGAGGGAGAGATTATATTGTATCTTTCTCCATGATTCCCATCAAATTGAGCCAGAGGTGTCTCTCAGAGACCCCAAGGGCTGCTCCATCCCTGAGAGATAAGTCTGTGGCCCGACGAAGTTCTCAAACCCCATCGGGCCAAACTCCCTCACTTCTGTCCAAATACCACAGCAGATCAGCCTGATATGCTTGTAGCACTGCTATAGTGTGCAAGCAGGCTCCTGCTAGACCCACTGCCGTAAATGCTTTTCCCACTAGATTAAAAATAGTTTTCTTTAATGGTTTAGTGAGAGAAACCGACGCCTTCAGGGTCGATACTGAACCGGGAGACAGATAGCTCGCAAGCGTCTGTTCTAACCGGGGTATTGCCCCATAGCCATACTCTCTTAACCCCCTAATATCTGAATATACATGAATGTGGGGGCTAAAAGACAAGATGAGTAAGGCTTTTTCCATGATCTAGACAGCTCGCTGTGCAGATCGGGAAAAATGGAAGGCCCCGTGATGGAGGTGAAAAAATAGAGGGAATGAAACTCGTTTTATTTATTTTATTTTTTAAAACGAGTGCCCCCTTATTACTGCTGGCCATTAAATATTTAATTTATCTACAGCCTTAGTAAACACCTCCACCAGCTTTAATTATTATTATATATATATTTTATATATATATATATATTGGGGTGTGACGAGATCTCGTGCCACGAGATCTCGCGAGACTAAACTGTGACGAGATTTCCCGTCGAGTGAAAAGCTGTCTCGCGATATCGCCATGACTGAGCGTGAGGGTGAGATTACCATAGAATATTCCACCGCTGCACTCATATTCGCCTAAACTATCGTTTTGCTGTTTTTATAAAAAAAATAAAACCATAAACTAATGTAAAGTCTGCTCTGCTCATCCAGCACGAGTTGCCGTTGCAATCAGTGCAGCACGAATCACAGTTCACTGATCGCGTGACGATGGCGAAGGATTCGTTGCGCAACATAGACTAAACGTCTGATAAATGTCTTATCTTGTAGAATGCGCGCTCAGCACAGCTGATCCCTATACACAGAGTACGCGCGATCACGAAAGTGAAAGTAAAACACAAGCTCCCGTCCCTGATGTGCATTGCGCACAAATTAGGCCGCATACATACAATAGTCCGTCTCCCAATACCCGTCTCTGGACTGTTTATGTGCGGCTATGGTCTCTGTTTGCACTTCGAATATTGAGAGAGTACTGTAATGTCTTAAGGACAACAGACGAGGCTCTTTTTCTGAACTTATAATCAGAACGCAAGAACAACTGTAGAGACAAACACACCAGCCACCAGCCTCGTTTCTCTCTACCCGGCCTTTTCCGAACTCGCCGCATTAACCCTATAACTGCCGGTGCAAAATAAAACAGCAATTTCAAAACAATTATAAAGAGTCTGTGTGCTAACTTTGATTATGGTTGCACTTGCACTTATTGTTTGCACTTAAGACTTCAAGGAGTTCAGTTAGGAGGTCACACGCAGCCTCAATCAAAGTTCTGAAAGCGCGTAATGTACAGTAAGGGCTGAAGAGACTAATGTGAAATCATACTGCAGGAGAAAAGGCAGTCAATAAAAAAACTTTTACAGTGCTTGTATATTGTTTTCTTTTAATGCATTTGATCATTCATACTCATAAAGTAGACCTGACATGACATGCATTAGAAGATTATTAGTTAAACATTGCAAAATGCACCTGCATACTATTTTTCCAGTCATGAAGTCATTGAGGATTTCTGATAAATTGTGCAAAAATCTCGTCTCGTCTCGTTCTCGTGAACCTAATCTCGTGTCTCGTCTCGTCTCGTGAGATAAGCGTCTCGTCACACCCCTAATATTATATATATATATATATATATATATATATATATATATATATATATATATATATATATATATATATATATATTCATTTTATTTTATATATAATATAAACTATTATATATATATATTTCTCATACACTGGGGAAAGAGATGGCAAATCCACTTCCCCCATGATTGTGTCACTTTCAATGCCCAGCATATCTACCTCCTCGGAGATAGAGCACTGAAGCATTGGTCTCTCTCCCCGGGCGGAAGTAACCGCGGCGCAGGCTTCCGAGACCGGAGAGAGAGCAATGGATCCCTCAGGAAAGGGAGGAGAAAAGATCCTCGGACCCGTCTCCACCCCCGTAAAGAGATCCATTTGCGATCCCCAGGAATGCATTCTCCGCGCTGCCTCGGCAACCTGCAGCCTGAGAACCGCGAACCTGAACACTTTCCTCGAAATGTGACAGGCGGGAGCGGAGCATGCGAAACGAGAGCTTCTCACAATGTTGGCAATCAGCCCCCTCGAAGGCTGATACCGCTGCTCTACTCCCAAACACATCACACAAAGCTCGTGTGTGTCCCTACTCGTTAAATAGCGCGAGCAGGGAGAACACAGAGTTTTGCAATTGTTTAGTTTCCATAGTGTTTAAATATATATATCAGACAGACAACAGTAAATATAACAGACAGTATGACACAGATCGCTTGCTGAGGCAACAGAAGCTAATGCCGGTTTGCACCGGATGTGCTTTTATCCCTTCCTGGTCATGACGTCACCCGCCCGTGACGCTCATTCTTTCCATTGGACTAGTTGACATAGATGCTCCAGACGCATTCACGCTGGGGGCGTTCCCAAAGCATCATTGACGCATCGCGAGTTCCCTCGAAAGGGAACATACATTTTTCAATTGTAGTAATATTTCACAATATTTTTACTGTACTTTTGATTAAATAAATTCAGCCTTGGTGAACATAAAATACTTATACATATATATATACCCCAACCTTATAGGAACAGTAATATGTTAGCCTATATTATTACTGGAACATTAGACAAATTCATTGATTATTATTATTTGTATTTATTTTATTTTTTGGCAGGAGTGCATTAAGAACAAGTCTCGATTACCCTCTTAGCTTTTTATTCGAAACAATTGAGAGGTTAAAGAGTGGCAAACCTGCTGTGGTGGTCAGGTGTCCACTGCGTCAACATGCTGTCAAGAATTATGTGCGGGTTTTCAAACTTAGTGAACAAGGTGAGGAGGAACAGAGCTGTCAATACCAATAAAGATTCTATCACGGGCACTGAAAGTCAATGAGACGGCTACCTTGAGGGTGTGTGTGTGTGTGTGTGAGTGTGTGTGTGTGTGTGTGTGTGTGTGTGTGTGTGAGAGAGAGAGAGAGAGAGAGAGAGAGAGAGAGAGAGAGAGATTTTTTTTGATTTTTAATAACAAACTTTATTCGATCATGATATCAAAAGAATAAATATTACACCAATTTCAAATCCACACAAGTTCAAAAAATAGCTCCTCCTCCACAACCGTACAAAAAATAGACTTGTAACACCACTGTAATTTAAAAGTTTCTATATCGTTCATTGCTTTATAGTACTTAAACTCCACAACAATTCTTGACTTGATAAAAGCTTTAAATAAGACTATAATCTCCTGACCACTCCTATTTTCTATTCTGTTCTTCCTTGTTTTATAAATTGCGAGCTTTGCCTGTCCAAACAGAAAATTAAGCAGCTGCCATTTAACCCTTTTCTTTTGATTGTATCCTGCCCCTAAAATAAAAACATCTGGTGTAAACTTTTCCCCACATTTACCACATAACAAATCCAACAAATTAAAAAGAGTTTGAAGTCTTTTACACTCCAAATAACAATGAAAAATAGTTTCTCTAGATCCACAAAACACACATTTATCATCAGTAATTGGATTAATGACTGAAATAAAAGCGTTAACAGCCACAGCCCCATGTAATATTCGCCATTGTAAGTCACCAGATCGTTTGGTCAATGGTGGTTTGTACAGCACTCTCCACACAGGTTTCTTGTCCTCTGTCAACCCAAGTTTATCCCTCCACACTGTATCAACCCTCCCATTTAGTGTT
Organism: Tiaroga cobitis; assembly: GCA_030578255.1. Taxonomy (NCBI): domain Eukaryota; kingdom Metazoa; phylum Chordata; class Actinopteri; order Cypriniformes; family Leuciscidae; genus Tiaroga; species Tiaroga cobitis. The sequence continues at coordinate 17,380,836 of CM060603.1, forward strand.
CCTTTATTAAAAGATTTTACAAAGGATTTATACATCACTTTCCCTTCGACTTCATTCAGATCTAAATTTTGCAGTCCGCTGAGATCCAGCAAAGGTCCTGACATTTCTTTTAAGTCTGGTGTAATCCCAAGTTTTGGAAATGGGTCTCTTATATCCAGAGTCACTTGTCCATTCTTAAAATCCTTTATTAAATTCAACTCTCCACTTGTCATTCTTGTTTTCCACATATCCACTAAAATCTGTGTGTGGCGCGTTGACCTCTGACCCAACAAAGTTGCTACTGCATTTATATCCCTCATCTCGGGTCCAGCCACATTAACTATATGCTTCAATGCCACAGTTTTAGAAGCACACAGTATCTGCGTAAGTCCCAGAACATTCTCACTTGCAATATCCATGCGAGCTCCTTTGATTAGAGGTTCTTCAAGTAACCAGTACAAAGAATTGGTCTCCTCCAGTCTGCAAACATTTAACAGTCCCCACACTTTAAAAAGTTCACAATAAAATCGAGGCACTCCAGTCAATCGTAGTTGTTTAGCATCCATTAGAAACAGCGCAGCATCCAGTCCAAGCGCATCTACTGTGTGTAAAATCGTTTTTGCCATCTTCCTCCACACCAGATCAACAGGACCAGTCAGAAATTTCTGAATAAACTGCAGACGAAAGGTAGCATGTCTGCTTGGTAAGTGCACCAAGCCTTGTCCTCCCTCTTCTTTCGGAAGAAAGAGCACACTTTGAGGAACCCAGTGTAAACAATCCCAAAAGAAATTCACTAGAATGACCTGTAATCGGGACAGCAGTCCAGCAGGTGGATCTACACAAAATAATCTATGCCACAATGTAGAGGCAACCAAGTTGTTGATGATTAAAACTCTTCCTCTAAATGACAATTGTGAGTGAATCCATTTCCATTTTTTCAATTTTCCTTCTATTTTCTCAATCACCCCTTCCCAGTTCTTTTGTTGGGTATTTAAATCCCCAAGATGTACTCCTAGATATTTAAAACCTTCTTTCTTCCAACTCAACCCACCAGGTAGTTTTGGTAGCCCTTCCTCCCATTTCCCAACAGCCAGTGCTTCACTCTTCTCCCAATTAACCTTTGCGGCAGAAATGATTCCAAAATCATCAACAACAGAAACCAGCTGATTAATGTCTCGTTGCCCATTTACCAACACAATTACATCATCGGCATATGCTGAAATTTGATGCTGTATATCATGATACAACGTTAAACCTTTGATCGTGTTTCTTAATTTATTCAGCATTGGTTCAATAGCTAAGGAGTAAAGCATTCCAGACAGTGCACAACCTTGTCTGATCCCTCTACTAGCTTTAAAAGGGGCACTCAAACCACCATTGACCTTCAGCAAACTCTCAGTGTCCTGGTACAACACTTTTATCATACCAACAAATCCAGAACTAAAACCAAAAGCTTCTAGTGTGTCCCATAGATATTGATGCTCAACTCTATCGAATGCTTTTTCTTGGTCAATAGAGATAACCCCCAAATTTACCCCTAAAAGACTCGAAACACTTAAAATATCCCGTATGAGACAGACATTATCTGTGATTGACCTACCCGGCACACAATACGTCTGATCAAAATGAATGACTTGCCCCATCACTTTTCTCAGTCTATTAGCTAGAGTCTTAGAAAGGACCTTAAGATCAGAACAAAGCAAACTCACAGGTCTCCAGTTCTTAATCTCCTGCAAATCACCCTTTTTAGGAAGCAATGTGATCACTGCTCTCCTACAGCTCAAGGGTAAAGAGCCATCAGCCAAGCTTTCATTTAGGACTTCCAGCAGGTCCTCGCCCAGCACAGCCCAAAACTCTTTATAAAACTCAGCTGGGAGTCCATCCATCCCAGGAGCCTTTCCACTCTCTACGCCCTTGAGAGCATTCAGAAGCTCCTCTTCCGACAAAGGCCTCTCCAGCTCTGCCTTTGAGTCCTCCGAGACATTTGGCAGACCTTCATAGAAACAAGACGACAACTCCTCGTCCTTTCTATATTCACTACTATACAATTTGTCATAGAACTGTACAGCTCGTTTTCTAATATCAGATGTCTTTGTCAATTCCTGCCCATTTTCAGAGCGTAAGGAGTGAATATAGCGACTCTGGCCGTTCTTTTTTTCAAGACTAAAGAAAAACTTAGATGGGGCATCCATTTGCGTTAAATTTTGAAAGCGAGATCGGACCAGAGCCCCCTTTGCTTTAATGCCGAGCAAATCTGACAGAAGAGATGTCTTAGTTTTAAGTGTCTCGATATGTCTTCCCTCCCCAGTAATCTCTGCTAACCCTTGTGCCTCCATTATTTCAGACTCAAGTTTTTTCATTGATCTAGTTATGTCCCGAGAGACACTGAAAGTATACTGTTGACAAAGTACTTTCACTTCAACCTTGCCATAGTCCCACCACTGACGTAAATTTTGAAAACATGGTTTTCTTAATTTAAAATCATTCCAAAAACAGACAAAAACATCTCTAAAATGCACATCATTTAACAGGGAAGTGTTAAAATGCCAATATGCACTCTTTGGCTTCACATTTGTTATAAACACATTACATGTGACTAGACAATGATCAGAAAAACCAGTAGGTGTAATAAAACAACTTTTCACAACATTAAAATGATGCTTAAAACAATAAAACCTGTCCAATCTGGCTAAAGAAATAAAATTTTCTCTATTATGTACCCACGTGTACTGTCTTACATTATTATTTAGATCCCTCCATATATCACATAAGCTATGGGTCTCAATCAGTTCATTTAAAGCACGACTTGAACCAACATGAGGTTCCATATGATTCCGGTCTAATCTATAATTCTCTGTACAATTAAAGTCCCCACCCAAAAACAGAAATTCATCAGAGCTACAATTCTGTAGAATTGTATTAACATTTTTGAGAAAGAGTACTCTTTCGTTACCATTTGTTGGAGCATAAACATTAATAAAAACAGCCTTGAATTTTTCAAACTGAGCCCTTACAAATATTATTCTGCCAGATACCACATGTTTAACCTCACATGAGATAGGTAAGAAATTCTTAGCAAAAAGGACAGCCACCCCTCCTCTAGTAGAACTCATGTGAGTAAGAAAAGCTTCACCCTCCCATTCTTTTTTCCAGTCAATTTCATTAATACAGTCACTGTGTGTTTCTTGGACAAACATTACATCAATATTCTTTTGTCTGACAAGCTCAAAAAGTATTGCTCTTTTATATATATCTCGGGCTCCATTCAAATTAAGAGAGCTCACCCTCATAACACTCATTAAAATAAATAGTATGAGGGGACATAAACCAAACAAAAACATGAGAAAACAGCGATTATGTGGTTTCGAAGCCATCTTCAGTTTGTACTTCTAATTTCAGTTTGGAAACAAGTTTCCTTAATCTGTATATTTCCTGAACCGTAAACTGTCCGCCTCCTTCACTTCTCATTAGCATTGTTACTGAATTAATAAACATTCTGCGGTCAGCAAAAAAATCCTCAAACTGGACATTTTTCACATTTTTGGTTCTTTGCAGGAATGACTTTACTTTGTCAAAGTTGTAATCACTGCGTCGACTTCGTCCTGTACTGTCCACTGCTTCACCATCAGAGTCATCAATCGTACTGCCTTCAGTATCATCAAGTTTTTCAGAATCTGTTTTTGTTTGTCTGCTCATTTTAGTTGTTCCCGTACTCTTCCTATTTCTCTTTCTCTTAGTATTGGGTACTTTGAAAAGTGTTTCATCATTAGCAATGTCTGTTACCATCTCTTCCTCCTCTACAATGGACTCAGCCACTGTGTCAATTTTTTTCTCAACATTTTCTGTGTTCCCCCCCGCAATAACAATAGACACTATATCAGTTTCTTTCTCCCCGCTATCTGTATTTCGCCCCGTTGCATTACTGCCATCATCTTCATTAACAGAATCCTCAGTCACCATCGTGCTACTGTTATCACGCGCTGCTTCTGCGCTCGGCCCCGGCTCTGCGTCTACACCATCCGCTCTCTCAGGACACGCACGCCTAACGTGCCCCGTTTGCCCACAGCCAAAACACTTCATAGTATCAGACGACACAAACACAATGTAATCAAAACCATCAATTCTGAATTTAAAAGATACATTCAGTTCATCCAAATCACTCTTTAGGATCATATGTAATTGCCGTCTAAAACACACAACATGTTTAAGCAAGGGCGACTTACACCCTAGTGGAATCCTTTTCATTTGTGAGACAACTTTTCCATGCCTAGACAATTCATTAATCAAGAGCTCATCTTTAATGAAAGGTGGTACATTGGATAATGTTATCTTTCTTGCCGGTTGAACCAGCGGTACTACTGGAGTAAAAGTGTCTTGTATTACTACTCCGCTCTGAACTACACTGTTTACTTTCTCAATTGTATCAAGGAAAATAACCACAGCACTGTTCATTCGAGAGGCCGATATTATGCAATCAAAACCAACAGCGTTTCCCACAGCCAAACTACAATCCTCCACAGAGCAATTCATCACAGGTGCGAGTTTTATCCCATGCCTGCGTGAAAGTTGCTCAAACTTTGTTTGGCTTGGACCCGCCATTTCTGACCAGCAAAGCGCTGGTTAACAGCGTTCCTCAAACCCCCCACTCCTTAAACTTTCTTTGTATTCTTTTCAAACAATTTTAAACCAAAAACCCTAAACAGGGACCGTATAAAATGAAAGAAAGAAAGAATAGACTCACTCGCACCGCAGCACTCTCACTCACACACGCCGACTCCGCCCACTCACTCACAGCATCCGCTCAGAGAGAGAGAGAGAGAGAGAGAGAGAGGGAGATGTGGATAGTCATTTGACAGAATATCCAAAGAGAGAAAGATATGGATCTGGAAAGAGAAACAGACTCTCACCATCACACGTTGCAGTGGAAGTTCAGCTGAGATTTTCCATGACTGCTATTTTACAGACATTTTGCTAATGAATCGTCCGTACTGAGTGTTGCTTTGCACCTCTATTTAAGTGCAGAAATGTCAGCAGTGACGTTTGAGCAGAATGTGGAGATACAAACCTGGCTTAAGACAACAAGCTTGAGCCAAAATTTTCTCTGCTCTGCATTGAAAATATGCCAGTTTTATTTTTGTCTGATGTGTGATTGCGATTGAGCAGATGCTATTTGCAGTATCAGCAGCATCACTTTTCTAAAAATGAAAAATCTGTCATTTAGGCTACTCATCCTCATGTTGCTCCAAACCGGATGTCATGTTTTCTTTTTTTCTCCGTTTTTTTCTGTTTGCTTTATGGAACATAAATTGAGATGTTTAATGCAATGTTAAAGGCGCATTCAGTCATTTTCTTTGTCATAAAAAATTTTACACACAAATACTTTTTAATTTTCATCTCTCCCTCACACACTAGTTTCAGATGACTTAGTATATAGCACATAAGACCACTTTTATGGTGCTTTTTTGTCCTTTTTCTTTTATTCTTTCTCAGTATTATTGCATTTAAAAGAACAGTGTAAACATTGGGCTGTTTGCATTTGTATACGTTATATAGATTTTAAACATTATGAGTATGAATACACTACCGTTCAAAAGTTTGAAGTCAAGATTTTTTAAATCCCTACCAAGGCTAAATTTATTTGATTAAAAAATACAGTAAAAACAGTAATATTTTGAAATTGCATTACAATTTAAAATAACTTTTTCAAGAAATAGTTCTTATTATCAATGTTGAAATCAGTTGTCTTAGAGAATACGCATATGACCCGGAGGGATGCATATGGAGAACACTGGGGTGTCCAGCAGCAGGTGGAATGTTTCAACCCCAGGGGTGGCAAGGTGGCTTGCCAAGGGAAAGACACACGCTCAGAGAGGCTTACAGTGGAAATACACATGTGGGGGTCGCTCAGGGGAGGGACCATGCACACGGGAGGCACCTAGCCGACGCACAGGCAATAGACACTGGCGCCGACGTCAGGAGGGCTGTAGGAACTCAGGGCTTTCGGGGAAGCTCACCTGAGGAGAATATCGCACGTATCCAGTCCGTAGAGTGGAATGGCAGGCAAGCGAAGACACCTGAGTGGGTCCGGTACTAGCTAGTTGAAGCGAGTACATGAGAGGACACTGGCTCCAATCGTAGATTGTAGAATCTGGCGAATGTGTTGGGTGTCGCCCAGCCTGCAGCTCTGCAGATGTCTGTTAGCGAGGCGCCATGCGCTAGAGCCCAAGAGGACGCCACACTCCAGGTGGAGTGGGCAGTCACACCAAGGGGGCACGGTCGACCATGCTGCTGGTATGCCAAAGCAATGGCGTCCACTATCCAGTGAGACAGCCTCTGCTTGGAGAGCCCTTCCCTTCAGCTTCCCACCATAACAGACAAAGAGCTGGTCTGAGGTCCTGAAACACTGCGTTCTGTCTACATAGGCGCGGAGAGCACGTACTGGACAGAGCAGTGCCAAGGCTGGGTCTGCCTCCTCCAGGGGTAGCGCTTGCAGGTTCACCACCTGGTCCCGGAAGGGAGTAGTAGGAACCTTGGGCACATATCCAAGCCGGGGTCTCAGGATCACGTGAGAGTAGGGCGGCCCAAATTCCAGGCACTCTTCGTCAACAGAGAATGCGTGCAGGTCCCCTACCCTCTTGATAGAGGCCAATGCAACCAGGAGTGCTGTCTTCATTGACAGGAATTTAAGCTCCACTGATTGCAAAGGCTTAAAGGGAGCACTCTGCAGGGCAGTTAGAATCACTGAGAGGTCCCAAGAGGGAATGAGAGGATTCAGTCTCCTCGCTCCTCTCAGGAACCTGACGATCAGGTCGTGCTTCCCCACAGACTTACCTTCGACTGGGTCATGGTGTGCGGCAATAGCGGCAACATAGACTTTGAGGGTGGAGGGAGACAGCCTTCGCTCCAACCCTTCTTGAAGGAAGGAAAGCACGACACTGATCGAACATCTCCGGGGGTCTTCTCGGTGAGAAGAGCACCAGTTAACGAAGAGGTTCCACTTCAACGCATAGGCGTGTCTCGTGGATGACGCTCTAGCGGAAGTGATGGTAGCCACCACCGCTGGTGGTATGGTACTCAAACCTGCTTCGTCCCATCCAGGAACCACACGTGGAGGTTCCAAAGATCGGGACGAGGGTGCCATAGGGTGCCCCGTCCCTGAGAAAGGAGGTCCTTCCTCAGGGGAATCGGCCAAGGAGGTGCTGTCGCGAGGACTACAAGTTTGGAGAACCAGGTACGGGTGGGCCAGTACAGCGCGACCAGAATGACCTGCTCCTCGTGCTCCCTGACCTTGTGCAGGGTCTGCGCAAGAAGGCTCACTGGGGGAAACGCATATTTAGGGCCCCGCGGCCAACTGTGCGCCAGTGCATCCGTGCCGAGCGTGCCCTCGGTCAGGGAATAATACAGGGTGCAATGGGTCGAGTCGTGAGAGGCAAACAGATCTATCTGTGCATCCCCGAACTGGTCCCAAATCAGCTGAACCGACTGGGGATGGAGTCCCCAATCTCCCGGGAGGGGCTGAAGCCGTGAGAGCTCGTCAGCAGCACAGTTCAGGGCTCCGGGGATATAAATGGCACGAAGCGACCCTTAGATGCTTCTGACTCCATATGAGGAGGTGGCGGGCGAGTTGCGACATACGACGGGAGCGTAGACCACCTTGACGATTGATGTGTACTACAGCTGTATTGTCTGATCGGACTAGTACGTGTTGATTCTTGAGCACGGCCTGGAAGCGGCGCAGAGCAAGACGTACAGCCAGAGCCGGTCCGAGCCTTTTGGGGGCCCTAAGCAGAATTGGAATTTGCCCCCTCCCACTACGCGAAGTCACCTGTGCTTGACGATTATTGACACAAATGTCACGCAATAATGATACATTATAAATGAATACAGTGAGGTTATGTATTAATACAAAATAAATACTTAAAAAATAGATGCCTACTTAAATAAAAATATTTTAACTTTTACTTTACTCTTTTACTAACTCTTTGAAACTTCTTAAAACAAACTGTCTCAAAACATATAAAATAAATGATTTGCTAAAATAATGACAAAACTGATAAATCAGAAACATAATAAGAGCAAGGGTTTAACAATGACAATAATTGTTGAAAACTGTAAAAATATTATTATTTCTCAACTGTCTCAATACAGTGTAACTGTCCTCAAAATCTTTTTTATTATTATTATTGTAACAGAACTTTGTTGGATTGTACATGCCAGAATCCAACAAAGTCTGTTACTATAATACCGGTAATGATGTACTGGCGCTCGTTGTTTGTGTGTATGCAATAGGGGTGGTTAATCTGTCTGATTTCCCGATTCGATTCCGATTATTGAAGTCCCGATTCGATTACAGTCGATTTTCGATTATTAACGATTCTCGATTAGCGATTATTGATTTTCCATTTCACAACAGTAAACGAAAATACACTAGACCAACATATGATTATATTAGCAGCAACATTTTGGTATTAATTGCACTTTTTATTTGTTATATATTCTGAAAATGTAATGATGGTTAGTGAGGAGATGCAAACATGCTTGTTGTCTACTACTTAGGCAACCCATTATCTTTTTTTTTTTTTTTTTTTTTAAGTAATTGTGTTGCATTATAATGCAAAGGCACCTGGTTCTATTAATTGACAACATTAAAAGGCATAATTTTGTGATTTCCTTCAATTGAAAATCTTTGAAGCAAGTTTGGGGGATGTCAAGGGCACCCAATTCAGAGAATCACCCAGAAATTCAAAAGAACAGCATTTATCTGAAATGGAAAGCTTTTGTAACATTAAACAATACCGTTCAAAAGTTTGGAGTTGGTAAGAATTTTTATTAAATTTTTGGGGCGAAAGAAAAAAGAAATCATTACTTTTATTCATCAATGATAAATTGATCAAAAGTTAGTGAAGACATTTATAATGTTACAAATCGATTATCTGAATCTTTTGTGTGTGTGTGTGTGATAAATACTTTGCTTTAAAAGTACAAAGTAATGACCCATAAAGAATTAACGTACAATATATTTTATTAACATTGCAAAGAACCAACAGGAAAATAAATGTGTGCCTGAACTAGGAGCATAGTTGTAGTAAAGTAATATTATAACGACTGGTACAGCCGAGTGTTTTTCCTCCTCTGGCTGGAAACGTGTCATGTGGCTTCTCATATTTGTCGTGTTTCCGTCGTTAGTTTTATTCTACAAAGCTTACAACTAGGGTGGCTCTTGTACAGCTCCTTTCCCCCTTCAACTTCAGAAGCCAAAATATTTCCACCTCAGCTTTTAACCTAACAAGGAGGATGTTTGGATTTAGTGCACTCAGCCATCGCGTCTCTGTAATGTGCACGCCACAGACGGTCCGGCCACTGCACTTCCGCGCTTCAGAGTTCCGTCTTTCGCGTTCCATCCATATTACGTTATTATACATATATATATAATTATTATTTTTTTTTTTTTTTGGGAAAATCGATTTTTGAACATTTGTGAATCGATTCAGAATCGTCCACGTCCACATCGCGATGCATCTAAGAATCGATTTTTTCCCCCACCCCTAGTATGCAATGTATTTTTCCCCTTGGGGCTTACCGTAGATAGGAATGGGTCGTGCGCACTTGGTACTGGAGTGTCGCGCGTTTTTGTAGTTAGTGATCTGATGTGTGGTATAATAAAGTGGAGAAGAGTTCAAACTGCTATGTTTATTATTTATTCAAACTGCTACCCTTACACCTAGAAAGTTAAGTTCCCCTGCGGCTATTTTCTCCAACTTAAACCGATACCGTGACTATGCGCAGTTGCGCATGAATTGTCTATGCACGCGCGAGGTGTCTAGATTATGCGCATGACTTAAACGCTGGCAGACACAGCAGCAGTTGTAGGCAGGTATATTGATCATGAAATCAGAATTTTCTTGTCTTGAATTATTCATTCAGTCATATTCATTCATTTATTTATGTCACTTGTTTAAGTCATCTAAAAAAAATGTTTTAAACTCGATTGGGGGGGCCCCTGGTGGCCAGGGGGCCCCAAGCAGCCGCTTAGTTCGCTTATGCCTCCGGCCGGCCCTGCGTACAGCCAGCAACTCAAGGCAATTGACGTGCCATAGGCGGTGGGGTCCGGTCCAGGAGCCCGCGGCAGCACGTCCATTGGACATGGCACCCCAGCCCGTGGCAGAGGCATCTGTCGTTACAACAACATGCCGGGAAGCTTGTTCCAGGGGCACTCCGGCCCGTAGAAAACTGAGGTTCGACCACGGGGTGAAGGTCTGACGGCAGGTCGGAGTAACTGGTACTCGGAGGATGCCGTGTTGCCATGCCCACCTCGGGACTCGGTCGCGAAGCCAAAGCTGAAGCGGTCTCATATGAAGCAATCCGAGCGGCATAGCCGCAGCTGCAGATGCCATATGCCCCAGGAGCCTCTAAAAAAGTTTCAGTGGAACCGCACTCTTGCCCACGAATTGTTTCAGGCAAGTCAGCAGTGACTGCGCGCGCTCACTCGTAAGCTGCGCGGACATGGCGACCGAGTCGATGTCCATACCCGGAAAAGAGATCCTCTGCACGGGGCAAAGTTTGCTCTTTTCCCAGTTGACCCGAAGGCCCAGACGAGCTAAGTGCCGGAGCACTAGGTCCCCGTGTTCGCAAACCTGGTCTCGAGAATCAGCTAGGATCAGCCAGTCGTCGAGATAGTTCAGGATGCGAACCCCGTGTTCCCGAAGGGGAACAAGGGCTGCCTCGACGACCTTCTTGAAGATGCGAGGAGACAGGGCTAGCCCGAATGGGAGAACCGCGTACTGATATGCCTGCCCCTCGAAAGCAAACCATAGAAACGGTCTGTGTCGAGGGAGAATGGAGACATGGAAGTAGGCGTCCTTCAGGTCGATCACTGCAAACCAATCCTGGGGCCGCACACATTCGAAAATGCGTTTCGCGGTGAGCATCTTGAACGGCACCCTGTGAAGGGAGCGGTTCAGAATGCGCAGGTCCAGGATTGGCCGTAACCCACCGGTTTTCTTCGGGACAATGAAGTACGGGTTGTAGAAGCCAGACCTCATTTCGGCTGGAGGGACAGTCTCGATCGCACCCTTCGCCAGTAGGGTAGCAATCTCTGCTCTCATGACAGAGGCATTGCCACGGATCATAGTGGAGCAGACTCCCCTGAAGCGGGGAGGAGAGCGCGCGAACTGAATCGCGTAGCCGAGCCTGATCGTCCAAGCGACCCAGCGGGACAGGTTGGGAAGCTCTAGCCAGGCTCCCAACGACTGTACCAGTGGGGTCATACGAACCACAGACTTCCCATCGGTAGTGCAGCGAGGCGGAATGACTGGCCCAGACGTGGACGGCATAGCGGCCCGGTGTGGGGGCACAGTCATTGACCGTGCCCTGACAGAGGAGACCAGGGAAGGACGAACGTTCCACGGTGGTCTGCTCTGCCAGGAGGCTGGCGGCAGAGGAGGATGAGAGCAGCACGGTCCGGGGACGGCGCGCACTGTCATCCGGCTCTGGGACAGAGGAGGACGAGGGGTGCGCGGCTCGGGGGCGGTGCACCGTGTCGTCCGAGAACTCTGTGTGCTCAGAGACCGGAGAGTCAGTTCTTTCTGAGAATAAGGATTCTCCCCGGCCCTCCACCAGGGAAAGGAGCGGCCCTGCTACCAGCTCATGGAAGAACTGAGTCCCATCTCTGAGCAGCCCATCTCAAGAGTGCCGCTTAATCCGGCGTATAGCGGGAGGCGGGGCTGGAGAGGGCTGTGGCGTCCCCCTGCGGCTTCCAGAGCCAGCCCGGGTGAACGGGCGGAGTGGGAGCCGCAGGAGGGCGCCTTCGGCGGTGGGCAGACTGAGGGATCTGAGCGGACGGCGAGGCCGTCGGGGCAGAAAAAGCCTCAGTCTGCTCGTGGTTGGTTGAGAACTGTTGGGCAAAGCCTTCAACCGCACCGCCGAAGAGGCCAATCTGGGATATGGGAGTGTCAAGCAGATGCCTGACATCCTGCACATCGGACAGGTTCAGCCACAGAATGGTGGGCATCACCTGACCCAGGGAGCGTACGGCCACATTCGTCACTCTGAGAGCAAGGTCAGTGGCGGCGCTCAGCTCATTGAAGAGCCCTGGGTCAGTCCCGCCCTCGTGCATGTCCGTGAGCATCTGGGTCTGGTAGACCAGAAGAATGGCCATGGCATGCAGTGAGGCGGCTGCCTGTCCTGTAGCGCTATAGGATTTCGCCACAAGTGTAGACGAAAAACTACAGGCTTCAGACGGGTGCTTCGGATTGCGCCGAGAAGCACTCTGAGGACACAGTAGCATCGCGACAGAGCGTTCAACCGGGGGGACCCCAGTGTACCCATGGGCAGCGGCCCCGTTGAGGGAAGGAAGGGCGGAGGAGATCAACGAGGGATCGCTGGAAGACATGGGGGTCTTCGAGGATTTCGAGATCTCCTGATGCACATCCGGGAAGAAAGGTATTGGAGTGGACGCTGACAGGAGTCAGCGGCCACACCCAAAACCAATCGCCCAGCAGCGAGCGCTCAGGACTGGGTGAAAGGTTCCACTCTAGTCTGATGCTCGCAGCGGCCCGGGAAAGCATGGCCATCATCTCAGGATCTGACTCGACAAATGTCATATGCACACCCGAAAGTGGCAGCATTGTCGAATCTTCACTTCCTGAAGATTCTAGCCCGCCCTGTGATGCTGCAATGGACAACAGATCCGATTCTGGAGCGTCAAGGGCAACCCGGGGGGCATCCGAAAATAGACCCGGGTGAATCCCCTGAACACTCGCGGGTTGCGTCACTGAAGAGGGGGGCGTGATCCACGGACAAACAGTTGGCGGTTTGTTCCACACTCTCACCCTCAAGTCACCCTGGCCACCACCCGAAGTAGCACCTCACGTGGAGAGTGTTAGATCGGGGTGTGGATGAGGGGACTCTCTCTCTAACGAGATCATTGAGTCTCGACCGTAATGACGCGATGATCACGTTCCCGCGGGGAGAACGTGAGTCATCCACAAATGCTGCTCTAGCGTGATCAAGCCCAAGCACACAGAGCAGAAAATGTGCCCATCAAAATCGGAAAGGAGTCGACCGCGACCAGAAATGCACGGGCGAGCCGTCTTTAAAAAGACGTGCCGCGTGCGAGCTCTTTTGTGAGAGGAGAAAAAACTCTGCGATGTTGAAGCGAGCAGGGAGAATCACTCATTGGCAGATCACTGCACAGATCAGCAGGCAATGTGAACTCGCTGCAGATCGCCGTCACACCAACACCGGAGAGAGTGGCTCGTCTCGTAGAGTGAAGAAATGGCTGTGGAGTGAAGAGATGTTCTTGGCTCCGAAGCGAAAAACATATCTCCATATTGCCGGCGTCCTCCTTTTATACCCACGAGGTAAGGCGGAGATACGCTATGCAAATTCCGCAGACCCATGGCATTTCTTTGCCATTGGCTCGTTTTTGTATACTCGAAGTCGATAGGCTTTCTAAGCGAAACCCCATTCGTCGTCATCCGACGGAACTCGGAGTGACAACGAAAGGGAACCTGATTTAACTGAATGCAGCATGTTCCTGGATCGTTGTTGATCCTTGAACAACGTTCCAATCAACTAATCAGATTTGAGTTTACAGTTTATGTCAAGTTTAGGCTTACAACCAGGGTTGGGTGCTTCTATATCAGTCTGTGAAGGAATTTACAGTTAAGACCTGAAGACCAGGTATGGTGAATGAAGACCAGGAGTCAATACAATTACTCAATACAATTATACTCTTAACACAGGTCACTAAACTATGTTACTTCAGGTTGAATGATTATGATTGGTTAAGACATAGATAAACTTAGGAAATCTACACAAATGGACATATAGTTCAAAGCACATCTCTTTTGATTATCCGGATGACAGTGGTCCTGGTTTAGGCTCAAAATGACCATCTGCAGTCACATATCAGCATTTCTAGGCATCAGTTTGTCTAAAAGATGGTCATTTCATCTCCCCTCAGTGCCATTTGTTCACCTCACGGAAGCCAGGACCTGTAAAAAAAGGATACTGACACACACACAGATACACAGCTCTAACTCTGATCAGAAAACTTTCCCATCCCAAACATACTGATGAGATGTAGCCTACTTTCTCTCAGTAAGGGGTTAAGACAATATTCATTATTATTATCTAGTGATTTAAGATGAAAAGTAAAGTAAATGTTTTAACTGTGAATTGGTCACGTAGTAGTCAGGCCAGAGTGACCCTAGTAACCTAGGCTGTCAAGGTTAGCTAGAAGAGTAAATATATGTTTTAACATGTGTTGGGTGCTTCTCTCAAAATCAAGGAGAGAGCATGTTCCAGTGAGAAGACATGTAATTGTGCAACTACTTAAATCTCTTAAACTTAAAGAAGTCTGTAACGATGTTAAAGGATCAGGGAAGGAAGAGGTGGGAACCGGCGTGGAACAGACGGGAACATAATACTTTACATAAAATAAACACGACTGCCACACAAACATAAACAAAACAAAACAAAACAAAACATAAAATAATCCAGGGCTGGTCCTTTCTCATCCTTCTCTGTCATCACTCCTCCTTTTATCCTTCTGGGGCTCCTCTGTAAAAACTCAAGTCCGGTGTGGCGTGCGATTGCAAATGAGAGTTAACTGCGCGCCACACCGGCCTTGCTCCGTTCCCATGGCTCTCTAGTCCATCCCACCCTCGGCAAATCACTCCAGCCCACCATCTCGAGCATCAATGGCGGTAAAACCTGTTCAGCTTAATGGTTCCACGGATTTCCCACAGCGGCAAGGACTCTTTGACAGTGGCAAGTTCCTCCTTCCTCCCGGGTTTTTGGCACCAGTGTAATGATGTTAAAGGATCAGGAAAGGAGGAGGAGGGATTAGAACGTCTACTTGTTTTAGAGGGAATCGAACGTTCAACATAATAATTTAATCATAAAATAAAGGGAAAGTAAAGATGACTTTCGACCCCTCTCAGACGACTGCCACACAAACATGAACAGAACACAACGTAAAACTCTCTCATCCTTCACTGCCATCACTCCTCCTTTTATCCTTCCAGAGCTCCTCTGTGAGAAAATCGAGGCTCATTAGCAATCGCGCCACCGGCCTCGCTCTGTTCCCACGTCTCTCGGCCCCGCTTGCTTGCCAAGAATTCCTTCAAATCGTTTAATATTTAGAAAGATAAATATTGATTAATAACTTGTTTTAGACTAATGTGGGGTCTAATACCCCACATCTGGACTAACAAGTGAGGCCTCTATGGAAGGTGACAGTGATGCATGTTCAACTGTCGGGTTAATATTGGATAAAACAGATTATATATTTTCCCTCCAAGGACTTAACTGGAACAGAATATCATACAGAGCACGCAGTGCATTATTGACCTTCAGAACCTTAGACATAGTTGTCTTTTCATGTCTTATCCAGCTATTATAAATCTTGGCTAATTTGATTGCATGAGCAAATTAATTGATTAAAAAAACAAGTACATATTTATTCTCTGTAAGCCGGCTAATTGAGCAAACACTGTTACTGCATTACTGACATGGGTCAGACCCTCAGTCACCTCTCAGATACCAAATACAGATATTGCCTGTAACATAAATACCAAGATATATACACTTTTTTTTTTTTTACTATGATTTCCAGTTCATTATAGAATACAAAAAAGCGATTGTAAATCCCCTCCTTTCAAGTGTTATTTACCTATTATTTCCCTCTGATTTTAGGGATAACATATGGGCGGGGTTAGGTTAAGGGATATGGACATGGTTAGAATAAAATCTTTGGACTAGAATGTTTTTCCAGGATCAACAAAATATGTTGACCCAGGAACGCATCTAACTCGGCAAAATCAGGATGTGCGGGAAGGATGTTGATAGAAATGACAATTGCATGCATACATAAATGTTTTGTTATTATTATTATTATTTTTATTAACAACAGCAAGTACTACTAATATAAGTTTTTATTTATGTATGTTGTGGCGAACAGGACGGCCGAGGGACGTGAGAGAATGTCGCGAGGCCGGTGGTGCGATTGCTAATGAGCAGCACCTGTGAGCACACCGGTCTCGCATCTCTCACGGAGGAGCAGAAGCATAAAGGGGGAGCGACGACGTGGATGAGAGAGGAACAGGCCTGTGTTTTGTTTGTATTTTATTTTGGTAGCCAGCAGTCGTACGTGAGGGGCTGCTGGCAGGTAGTTATATTTTATTTTGGGTAGCCAGCAGTTCCGTGAGGGACTGCTGGCAGGTATTTTGTTTGTTTATTTCAATTAAATAAAGTTTTATTTGATTGTTCTCCGGTTCCCGCCTCCTTCTTCCCTGAACATTGCTACACTGGTGCCAAAACCCGGGAAGAGGGAGGAACGCGCTGTCAGAGAGTACTCGCCGCTGTGGGGAAGCCGCGGTGCCATCGAGCATGGTGCGCGAGTCGCCGCTGCTCGCCGTGGGCCGGAGCCTGCTGCCGTCCGCCTGAGTAGGGGAGGAGCAGGGAGCAGGGGACTCGCGGCCATGGACGCTCGAGGCGGTGCGCTGGAGTGAGTTGCCGGTGGGACGCTCAAGCTCGCTGCCGACCGCCTGGGTATTGGAGGGGCGGCTGCCATCCGGGAGGGAGAGGAGGAGTCACCGCCACTCGCCGTGGGCCGGAGCCTGCTACCGTCCGCCAATGAAGGGGAGGAGCAGGGAGCGGGGGACTCCTACCGTCTGCCCTAAGCACCCGAGGAGCCGTCGCCGTCCACCTGACGGCGGAGGAGCGTCGAAGCGTCCACCGAGAGCTATCCAGCGTCACTGCCAGGCACCGCGGAGGAGATCGCCCAGCTGGTGAGGGACAAGATGGCAGCGTGTTGTGGGAGCCGGATTAATTTTTTTTTCCCCTCTCTCCCCTCTCTCGTTTCCATCGCTCCTCATGCTTCCATCTCCGTTTCCCTCGGCTCGTCGGTCCATACCCCCCAGGGATTCTCGGGTGTACCCCCCCGGCCTGTGAGGGGCGATGGGGGTATGTGGCGAACAGGACGGCCGAGGGACATGAGAGAATGTCGCGAGGCCGGTGGTGCGATTGCACCATGTTTTTGAGCAGCACCTGTGAGCACACCGGTCTCGCATCTCTCACGGAGGAGCGGAAGCATAAAGGGGGAGCGACGACGTGGATGAGAGAGAGAGGAACAGGCCTGTGTTTTGTGTGTATTTTATTTTGGTAGCCAGCAGTCGTCCGTGAGGGGCTGCTGGCAGGTAGTTATATTTTATTTTGGGTAGCCAGCAGTTCCGTGAGGAACTGCTGGCAGGTATTTTGTTTGTTTATTTCATTTAAATAAAGTTTTATTTGATTGTTCTCCGGTTCCCGCCTCCTTCTTCCCTGAACATTGCTACATATGTATTTATTTATTTGTTGTATCTTTAGACATATCTAATATTTTTATTTGAAAGTTGTTTTTCTCTTATGTTGGTCTACAAAGGTGAAATCTTTCCAAGTACCTCACATGCAACCTGCTAAAATATCTCCTGAGGTCCACATTCCCCTGCCTGGGAATCACTGATCTGAGAATTCTCTAAAGGAGTGTTTGGTGTGTTCATTCCAGTAACTGACTTTCTTGTGTTTCTAAGAGACGATAAGCTGGATTGTTGCTTTGAAAGGCAGGTCAGTGAACTAGGACAGTTCTTGGCTTCTTTTTTCGCCTGATTTACTTAAAGCTGACCTGTTTCCTGCTGGACTGAATCTGGACCTGACTCACAGCGGGGGGTTGGGAGAATGCCAAGGGCCCCGTCTGTGCTAGAATTGATAGTGGCCCCATAATCCACAGTCCAGTCTCCAGAGACGAGAAGGACAGTTCAAGCCACTGGCAGCAGCTCACAGCAAACACAATGTGGCTGTAATCATACTGTGCTCGTCTTTGCTGCTGTCTGGGCTAGTTTTTACTGGCATATGAATCTTCTGGCAGTTAGATTCTGTAAACCAAAGTACATGTGATCAGTTGTTGATGGCCAAAGAGCACTGGCTGAATATTTTATTAGTTTTTATTCATCTGTAAAAAAAAAAAAAAAAATGTGGAATGTTGTATTTTAACACTTCTCACATTACTGCCTCCCCAGACACAATAATTGTATTCCTTATTTGCTAAAGGAGTAAATCAAAATGTATAGAGGGAATGCATTAACGTCACTTCCCCGCCGGAACACGCCCCCCTCAGCGGGACTGAGTGGCAGAAGAGCTGCTGCGTGACTGGAGTTAATAGGGGAAACTGCGTTAACCAGAGTAAAACAAACTATTATCAGTTTAAACTAAAAGTTGGACTCGATATAGTGTTCCTTACAACTTATCAAAGATCCAGTGATCCATGGATATTGACATGCAGCCAGGAATCGTGTTTCCTGACATTTATATGTGCCTGATTTCGACGCCGGGGAAATAAATGAAGAAAATTTGCCTGTAAACGTTTTATATAAATACAATATAGATAGGTCTAAATCCGAGTGATCACTTACATTAATGTTATACTGTATATCATCATATCGTCCAGCCCTAAAACTTGTATAGTTTTTTGTCAGTGTTTATTTAAAAACATCCAATTATGCAGAATATAGTCTGTTCTGTAGCTTTTTGCAGTCTGTAAAAATATACAGTACCTCAGATTTCTGGTCAAATCTAGTTGTACAGTCAATCGCATAGCTCTTTCCCGTTTTAGATGTGTTTTGTGTGATTTTCACGGCATTCACGCTGAAAACAAATGCTGCCGCTCAGTCTTTTTGCCACTTGTGGGCGTGACCGCATTCACTCCAGCCGACGGTGACGTCATGCGCATACCCTCTATATGTGAGAAATAACTGGAGCAATAATTATGTTGGACATTTTTACTAATGTAATGTCTGATCTCAGGATAGCTGTTATTTGTTTATTTTTATTTAGTTAGTAGTCAAATACTAGACACTATGGCTGAGGAATATTAGGAATTTATAATGTATGTATGTACATTTATATAACATGATGCAATAAAAGCTAGGGGGTGAAATATATATATGTTGCCCACTAGATCCTATTGAATCAGTAAATGCTTGCACCTTTTGTTATAGTGGTGTATCTGGTATAGTTGAGTACATCTTTATCATACTTTATCATCAATTTATCATAAATGCATCAGATGCGTTAATGATTTTCCACCTTGGAAACTATGCATTTTCTATATGTCCTGTATTTCTTTTTTTTTTTTCTTTTTTTTTTTTTAGGACAGTGCAGAGAATGAGGTGGACAGAAATAAATGCTGTACGCTCTGTAACATGTTCTTCACATCTGCCATCGTGGCTCAGTCGCACTACCAGGGCAAAACGCATGCTAAGAGAGTACGCTTGGTGCTGGGGGAGTCACCAAGTCTGCCCACACCCACAGGTAAGATAAGCTCAACTAAATAGCCATTTAATCTTGTTTTTTTGTTACTTCATAAAAACGTGCAAAAAAATGTTTTTCCTTTTTTTGTTCTTTTTCCACTTTTACTAATGGCAGAGTATAGACACTGTACAGTAGTGGATTAGATACCCAGAGGTGTGCTCAGACAGTTATGAACCAGAGCTGTAGGAACATAGTGACTGGTTCATGTTTGAAGCCCAGAGTGCGAAACTCAACCTAGAGTTCAGTTCTGCTTTGTTAAAGCCCTCGGCCCAGCTGTGTGTGCAGTGGTAATGAAGCTTTACACAAGCTCCAGTGAGCGTCCTAGACCACTGCATGGATCCACAGACACAAAGACATCTAGAAACATAATATTGCACTGTTGTTGAGTATTGTAGAGTAGCTAAGTCTAGAGTCTGTTAAATGTGCAAAACTGTGATAAGGATGCAGTAAGCAACCAATCACTAAGTGGACGTTTTGTTTCCTTTAGTTCCCATATCATTCTAATATGCTGATTTGGTGCTTAACATTTTTTAGTATTTCCAATGCTAAAAAACAGATAATATTAATGCCTATATTGTTAAATGACCCCAAACGCTAGTGTGTTTTACAGACTTTGATGATATTCAGTATTTGTCTTGATCATTTTTGTATTTTCTTTGTATTAAAGTAAAAAAGGTTGGGTTTCATTTTATTTTGATGGTCCCTTTAACACATTTTGTTGACTATTAGTAATGTTGCACCTACATGTCTACTAACTCTCATAGTGTTAGTAGAGTATTAGTAGATTGGTAGGGTTAGTATAAGTTGACATATATTTGCAAAGTTACTTATAGTCAGTAGAATGTCTGTTGGGGGACCATAACAATAAAGAGTTCGCAGATATTAAGCTGACATTCCACTAATAATCTATTGAGAGTTAGTTGACATGTAGTGTAAAAGTTGCTTATAGTCAACAGAATGTTAAAAAGGGACCATCAAAATAGAGTGTTACCACGACTCCTGTCTAAAGTTAAGTCATTTCTTTCTTTTAAAAACTTTGAGAAAGTGATTTATGCTTTTATTACTTCTAAACTTAACTACTGTAACTCACTTTATTCTGGGATTAGTCAAACAGCTTTGTCCCGATTACAATTGGTTCAAAATACGCCAGCTAGACTTCTGAAGGGGGTCCATATACGGGATCATATTACTCCGGTTTTACGATCCTTACACTGATTGCCTGTGCGATACAGAATAGATTTAAAAATTGTATTTATTGTTTACAAATCACTAAATGGTATGGCTCCTTCATATATCTCTGATTTATTGATTGAGCACCATGTAACTAGATCTCTCCGGTCTTCTAACCAGAGACTCTTGTCGAGCCCCAAGACTCTGTAATGATTTCCCCATTTCTATTTAAATGGCTTCTTCTGAGTCTTAGTTAAAAACCTATCTGTTCGATAAGGCTTTTAATTCTGGTTGAAGAACTCTTGTACTTGTCTTATATTTGCCACATGTTTGTTATGTAATAAATAATATTAACTACTATTTTTTATTTGTATCTTTGTGTTGGTGTTTTTTAGTCATTTTGTTGTAAAGCACATTGGTTAACTTAAATCTGGTTGTAGTAAATAGTGCTATATAAATATAATTAAATTGCCATTGCCACTAGTAAAAAATCCTTGCATAAGGCTGAAATAGTCTAAAACGTTTTGGGTTACTTGACTGTAACCCTGTTCCCTGAAAAAGTTCCCTCAAAAGCTTATATATATGCTGCGTGGCTCAGCGCTGTTGGAACAAAAATACCAATGCTGCCACACAGGAGGTGTGTGGACCCCTCTAGGTTGTGTAGTGTGGGCTCACAGGCACGCAAAATGTATCAGACATGAGCTTGGAATGTTGACTCAAAGACGTGTGAGCCTGGAGTCACATGAACATCTTAACTATAAAATCTGATGAATGTATGCAAAGAGGATTAGCCTGCATCTTTTACTTGTTTCAAGGGGGCGCCTTTTGCCAAAGGTTTGGAGGAAGCGAACCCCCTGGTAGAATGAGAGAGAATTCAGAGAGAAGCAGAGGAGACATTGCGCTGTCCCTTGAGAGGCAAAGAGGTCACCTTTTCTTCGTAAAATCTTTCCCATATCTGCTCCCAAGAGTGTAAATCGCCCTAAGGGACAGGACTTTGTCCTAAACCTGTAGCAGAGCCTGCTGCGCTAGCCTGTTCAGACGTCACGAACACAGTCCGCCTACCTATTTATGTAGGTGAGTACCTTAGTGTTGTCCCCCTGCACCAGGACACGGTAGCCCCTTAACTTTTGGAGGAAGTACTTCAGGGCCAGAAATACAGCCATCAAATAGGTAATTGATTTGCCAATCGAGATGATGACTTCTCCAGATCCCTTGGGCTGGAACGCCTTCTAAGTCCGCTCCCCAGCCCGTACAGGAAGTGTCTGTCGTTGGCATTTTGTGATGACAACATGCAACAAGAGTGGGACCCAAGAGGAACCGGGTTCTAAGCCACATAGAAAGGGAATGGAGCCCACAGTGCATAACCCTTGCCATAAACATGGATATTAGAAAGTGTACAAAGTATTCAGCGCGTGCACTTACCATAAACACAGATTTTAGAAAGGGCACAAAGCACTCAGCACATGCCATTGTACTTATTTGCCTCTGGGGATTGACCCTGGGGATTCTGGATGAAATCCCCTGGCTTTGAGCCACAACCGAAACTGTCTCATGTGCAATAGGCCCACAGGTATCACCATGGGGACAGCTGCCATAAGACCTAGAACTCTTTAAAATGTGATTTCCTGATGTAATTGCCTGATGTTTGTGCACTTTTTTAAATCGTTTCTATTTTGTTTTAGTAGAGTGAGTGCATTACCGCACGCGCCCGCGCTCGCACTCGGCCATCGAATCTAGTCCCGCGCCGCACTCTATTGCGTTGGGAGTGCTCAGCTAACTTTCTCTTTTTCCCCTTGGGATCCATGGCCCATGACACACCCGCCGGTTTGTTTGCTTGTCAGCCACCGGTCTGGCATCACGCAGATTTGACAGACACGTGTGTCACAGTCTATGACGTAAATTCTTCGTTGACAGAAATGTTGAAATTAAATATTTATTATACACATTTTTACAACGTTGAAAAACTTTAAGAATGTTTGTCATGTTTTTCCTCCTACAGAAATTATATTAAAACAAAAAATATTTCTTCCATTTTCTAATTTTTGAAAAAACTCCAGGGAGCCACTAGGGCGGCGCTTAAGAGCCGCATGCAGCTCTAGAGCCGCGAGTTGCCGACCTATGGCCTAAACTAAAGAGGCGCTGTGGTGCGCTTTAGAGTCAGGCAAGAGGACATCCTGATCTGGAGAGAGAGTAAGCGATAAGGACAGACCCGTCTCTCGCTCCTCAACCAGATCGACTCGCTAAACCCACGATCCCATTGTGGGTACTAGCCCTTGGAAGCAAGCAAGACGAGCGCGAAGTACTTAACAGTGAACATTTTACAGTGCTCATGATCGCCATGCTCCAACACAAGGACAACATGCCCTACCTCCAAACACACAAAGCAAAACTGATGTGTATTGTAGTCAGGCATGGGCCATGAACAAGGAGGCACACATGGCTTACTTTGCATGATGCTCTTTTTCTCTTTCTCTTTCACACACTTTTTCACACTACCAGTGCACAACTCTTAGCAAAGCGTAGCACACAACAAAGTGTAGCATACACACACACACACAATATGGTCTCTGATGACAAAGAAACCTGAAGGCGCACCTGTTGCACATCTATTTATAGCCTCTGACGAGTGTGCATACCAATGACGTCATAGTTAGAGGTTATCTAAGTCCAAGTTCATTGGTGTGTTTGCACACATGCTTTACAACCGGGCACGCACAATACCCATAGCGATGAGCAGCTCAGCATAATGAGAATCTGTTGAAAGGGAACAGCATTTGTAAGGATTTCAGCTGAATTAATTGCATACGTTTAATACTTCGGGATTGGCGTTTAGAACAGAGCATTAATCAGAATGTCTGAGAAATATCAATACATTTTGCTGTATATAAGTCTCCCAAAAAAATTATGTTTATGTCTCTGGTGATATTTACAATCCTAACAAATGGTTTCATCTATGCTCAGTGTAAATGAATAATTCAGAACTTGTTTACAAATGACTGGACATAATGTGATGTATAGCAGTTCTAACAGTATAATTAGATTTCTTTTTTCCAGTAAAGGTTTTTTTTTTTTTTAATGTAGAGCCAGTGTTTGAAGTGATGAAGACATGAGTACAGGCTCATGCATCTGAGGCATAACTGATCAGAAGTTAAGCAGTTAGTGTGTTATCCTTAATGTGCTGCAGAAACAGTCAGTCAGGTTGCAGAGAGGTCTTTTATCTATTTTCTTGCTTGAAGCACAATACTGTCTGAGAATAAGTCCATGCAACTGCCAGAGGCAGCAGT
Source organism: Tiaroga cobitis (assembly GCA_030578255.1). Lineage (NCBI taxonomy): Eukaryota > Metazoa > Chordata > Actinopteri > Cypriniformes > Leuciscidae > Tiaroga > Tiaroga cobitis. Next base: position 17,404,622 of record CM060603.1, read on the forward strand.
GAATATATGTTGTCAATGTCATGTATAGGCTAACTCGAAAATAATATTGAGCTTAAATGGTAAATAAAAATAAAAAGCAAGCCGTTCTACTGATGCATCTATATAAGCCCATTGATCCATGCACATACCTACCTAACTAACCTTCAGCCCACTCAACCACCGACCTACCCGGTGTAAACATGGCATAACTGTAGGTTGCTTATGATTGCCAAGCAATATCACAACATTCAACTGATCACAAGTGTGCGTATATCAACTAATTTTTAATGGGTTTAAACGTGGCTCGAATCAAACACTGTTTCGATTTTTATAAACTTAGGTGACAATGTATATAAAAAAAAAAAAAATAAGCGCCTAAGGGGCTGTTTACATGACACCGTTTTCAACTAAAAACGGAAAATTGTATGCGTTTTGGCTGTTCATTTACACGACAAAGGCGTTTTGGGGGCCTGAAAACGTGTTTCAAAGTGACATTTTTGAAAAAGACACCGTTATCCTCTCCGACACGTAGATTTCAAGAGTTCACACGGTAGTGTATCTGGACTGTGTCAGTTTGACTCATTCAATTCTACATGTGAAAATGCTTTTAACCCTTTGACTCTTATCCGTAACTCTCTATTCTGGCACCACCGAGTCAGCGTTAAAATTGCCCATTGACACGTTTATGGCATGCAAATGTTTACACACAGCCATGGGTTTGGGCCTCAAAGAGATCAGTATCTCTTCAAAGCAATGCAAGCTGGCCAAGAAAAGCTCACTCCAAAACGCACACACACAAACAGACATTCCTTCATTGAAATCTATAATTTGACTAATTCTGGTAAGAATACGATATATTCCTGTATGTTTGCATGTTTCCCAGTTCATATTAGTCTAGTGACGATTTCCTAGTGTATCAGTGGAACTCTTAAGTGCTTGTAATTATGCATTAAGCTGTATCTTTGTAATTCCTATTCTTTTTCATGTTTTATTTGGTACCGTTGTAATCCTCTTAGTCTCACTGAATTAACCAGATACAGGAAATTACAGTAAAATGTATTATTCTATGCACAACAGCTTTCTGGTTAGAAACTACATCTTTTAACACTGCCATAAAACATGCAAATTAGGCCGTCCCAACAAGACAAAGGGACTTTCCCGCTCACGGTTTGCCGAAGGACTATTGGCCAGTTCACTCCAAAAAGGTGTGAACTCCGGTTTCCTCAAAAGGATGGAACGCCAGTTCCTCCTCGTCTGCAATGCTCTTCATCTCTTCCTTCTTCATCTCTTGGACGCTCTTCAAGAACTTCTCGTCAGTCCGTTAGTTTAATTTTTCTTTTGTTTCCTGTTTCGTATTCTACTTTGATCATTTCCACAGACTAGTGAACTTAGCCTGAATTATTTTTCTTTGAGTAACTTCACTTCAAGAGACTTTAAATCCGTCGCTCCTCCGCACACCGGAAGAACCACGGACCTACAAGGACGCTCACTCACGCAGACTTGTTCAGCAACATAAGAGAACCATATGCAAGTATTCGTTTTATCGAGCTTTAATGCATTTATGATTCGATATCTTGGTGTCTCTCTATCTCAAGGTTCCTGTCTCTGTGATTTTGCCAAACTGTCGACCACTTTTGAATTCTTTTATCTTTCATTTTCTTTCATTGTTTGTTGCTTTAATCCGTGTATATACATGTATTCCGTGTAACTTTAGTTCACCTGTATATGTAGTTTCATTTATTAAATACATTATATTCATTTGATTTACTGTCTCGTGCGCATATTTCAAAGTCCCTTTAATGTTGCGATCAAGCTCCAGGCTTTAAAATTTGTTGATACTTAAATAGTATCGTTATAGAACAGGAAAGTTCATCCTCGTGGCCAGAGGAATAGCGTCTCCTGAAAATCTATCAGAGGGATAATTTTTCAGGGGGTGACAAAGATCGGATGATCAGTTTGCTGGGCAAAACAGATTAGTCGGTACTAAATTAATTCCATGGGGAATTGTCCTTAGAATCGATCTATTTTAGACAATTGACATTAATATTTAATTATAATTCGTTGTGATTGATTATTGATAGTATAATTGTTCTATTTTTGCCTACCTGTATGGAGAACTGAGGATAATTCATTGTATTCAGTTGTTCATGCAGAACATTGGCAACTTATTCCTTTACGGGAAATTTTACAATTAGTAGGTGATTCCCGATCATGTTTCATGATTCGTTATTAAAATTATATTCCCTGTATCTGAGCTAATAGGAGTATCCCTACAACACTTACAAATAATCAGATAGAGTAAAGTAGTATGTGTATTTGGCCAGCTGAGAGGGCTCCGAGCACTTTATTTTGGCTCAAACCTGGAGTACTCCCCACTTATCTTTGGTTAGGGTAGTAAAAAGGAAAGTGTGAGGAGACAGGGTGGTGGTCCTCTGGCGGGGGGGGGGGGGGGGGGGGGGGGGGGGGGGGGGTTGTTGATTGTGGCCTGTGGAATGTTGGTCCACTCCTCTTCAATGGCTGTGCGAAGTTGCTGGATATTGGCAGGACCTGGAACACACTGTCGTATATGCCGATCCAGAGCATCCCAAACACATTTATTCATGCTGACTGCAGGAATGTCCACCAAAGCTGTTGCCCGTGAATTGAATGTTAATTTATCTACCATAAGCCGTCTCCAAAGGCGCTTCAGAGAATTTGTCAGTACATCCAACCAGCCTCACCACCGCAGACCACATGTAACCACCTCCACCCAGGACCCAGGACCTTCCAGGACCCATGACCACCCAGGACCTCCACATCCATAAGCAGTTTGCATAAGTTTGCATAAGCAGAGAATTTCTGCACAAACTGTCAGAAACTATTTTAGGGAAGCTCATCTGCATGCTCGTCGTCCTCATCGGGGTCTCGACCTGACTGCAGTTCGTCGTTGTAACCGACATGAGTGGGAAATGCTCACATTCGATGGCGTCTGGCACTTTGGAGAGGTGTTCTCTTCATGGATGATTCCCGGTTTTCACTGTACAGGGCAGATGGCAGACAGCATCTACGGCACTATGTGGGTGAGCAGTTTGCTGATGTCAACATTGTGGATTGAGTGGCCCATGGTGGTGGTGGGGTTATAGTATGGGCAGACGTATGTTATGGACAACGAACACAGGTGCATTTTATTCATGGCATTTTGAATACACAGAGATATCGTGACGAGATCCTGAGGCCCATTGTTGTGCCATTGATCCACGACCATCACCTCATGTTACAGCATGATTCTGTCACGACGCACACACAAAAGGTTAGGATCCAAGTGCAGTGGTTTTATTGGGGCAATCCAAAATCGTAAGTCATCCAGGCAAGGTTCAAAATCCATAAAAAGCAGTCCAAAAAACAAGAACCAAACTAGACAAGAACTCCAAAGTGCAGTTGACATAAAACAAGGACTCGATGACAATCACAGAAACAACCAGGGTATATACACAGATACTAACAAGGTGACGGGAAACAGCTGTGTGCAATAATCAATGAGTGACAAACAGGATGATGGGAAATGTAGTCTGAGTGAAGGACACTGTGGTGGAAAAGGACCTCTGCTGGAAAAGCAGACACTGTGACAGATAATGCACGGCCCCATGTTGCATGGATCTGTACACAATTCCTGGAAGCTAAAAACATCCCAGTTCTTGCATTGACAGCATACTCAGCAGACATGTCACCCATTGAGCATGTTTGGGATGCTCTGGATCAGCGTATACGAGGTCCTGCCAATATCCAGCAACTTCACAAAGCCATTGAAGAGTGGACCAACATTACACAGGCCACAATCAACAACCCTTTTTTTCCGGTGGTGTCCCCCCTGGACCCCCCGATCCAGTAAAATTGCACATTTTAGAGTCGCCTTTTATTGTGGCCAGCCTAAAGCACACCTGTGCAATAATCATACTGTCTAATCAGCATCTTGATATGCCACAACTGTGAGGTGGATGGATTATCTCGGCATAGGAGAAGTGCTCACTAAGACAGATTTAGACAGATTTGTGAACAATATTTGAAAGAAATAGGCCTTTTGTTTACACAGGCCTATATGTACATATATATATATATATAGGCCTCCTCTCATGCTGATTAGATAGAACATTTGAACGTGTTTCTCCTGAACTTTGTAAATAAAACATTTGTGAAAATGGTCACGTCATGCACATGCGTATTGTGTGTTCAGTCTATATATATATATATATACCTAGGTGCGTTTCTTTACAAAGTGACATCGCCAACTACTGGCCTTCCATGAATAATACACCGTTTTTAGTCGTCATGTGAACGGGGATGGTTTTGACAACGGTGTTGTCTTTTCCGTTTTTAATACATTGTTATGTAAACATACCCTTAATTATGTGAAGCATTTAATTCAATACAATTTTGCTACATGTTTTATATAGTAAAGAGATTTGCGATGTTAGAAAATAGTTATATTTCAAATAATTACTGTTCTTTTAAAATTCATATTCAAAGAATCATGAAAAAATGTATTACAGTTTCGACAAAAATGATTAAGCAGAACAACTGTTTTCAACATTGATAATTCTAAGAAATGTTTCTTGGTCATCAAATCAGCATATTACAGGGATTTCTGAAGGATCATGTGACAGTGAAGACTGGAGTAATGATGCTGAAAATCAAGATGTGCCATCACAGGAATAAGTTACATTTTAAAATATATTGAAATAGAAAACTTATTTTGAATTGTAATAATATTTCAGTATATCACTGTTTTACTGTATTTTGATTTTGATAAATGCATCCTCGCAAAAAAAAAAAAATATATATACAGTATATATTAGTCTCTAATAAGAATATTATAAACTATTTTTATTTTATTATATATATATATATATATATATATATATATATATATATATATATATATATATATATTAGGGCTGTCAGTTAAACGCGTTATTTACGCCGTTAACGCAAACCCATTTTAACGGCGTCAATTTTTTTATCGCGCGATTAACGTTCTTTTTGGCCTAGCAAACTTTGTAGTTTTTTTCACATGCTGTTACAACAGGACGCTGCATGCGCGGTGCTGCGCTATGAAGCCCATTCATTTCAAAGGCTTGCGCCGCGCGAGGACGTTTTATTGCTTCGTCGACCAAAGCGCAAGCGGATCTAGCTAGACCGGAAACAAAACAACAGGCGCGCCGCACACACTTGTGAGGCGGCCAAATAGTTGGTTAACGTTACGCTTTGAGTGGATGGCGAGCGCGAGACGCCGAAACGAATGCCAATAAGATTCTGAATGGAAAGTTTACTTTTAAAAAGTTGCCAAATGGTTCCATTGACACGACCAAAGTGATCTGTGTGTTTTGTCGTTGTGAACTGAGCTATCATCATCGCAGCCCGTCCAGTCTGAAATACCACTTGATGGCCAAGCACACACACACACACACACACACAGCTGATGCGAATTCTCCGCCCCTCGTCAATATCAGGACCTCGTCAGTATTTATTTCACCCTTTTATTGATGGACAGTGTTACATTGAGAGATTATTTGCTCCAAGTGAGAATGTTAGTGTGAAATTGAACACTGTACATGTCAATGTTGTTTTCAATAAAAAAACATTTGCACAAAGCAAGCCGATCCACTTTTCCATGTTGATAAGAGCATTAAAATTAGAAAAAATAATGGGACAAAAAGAAAATCAAGAGACATTTAGAATAGATAAAAATAATTGCGATTAATCGCGAGTTAACTATGACATTAATGCGATTAATCACGATTAAATATTTTAATCGTTTGACAGCACTAATATATATATATAATAAAAATAGTTCATAATATCCTTATTAGAGACTTTGAATTGATGTTACACATCCATCAGTATTGTGCCCTGAACAGATCCACCCCTTAATTGGATTTTGCACTGTGAAACGCAATTGATTTGCAATGGACACTTTCAATCACTTGAGCTTTTGTTACTGGATATTTGCCAGTTTGGAAAGTCATCAGTCGGGGTGGTAATAAACTCTAAACTTGGGCTAAAATTGCTGCTGTTTTCTGTGTGAGACAAATTTGTTTTAACATGTTTTCAGTCTTTCTGTCCATATTTGATTACGCTCACTTTAAAGTGATCCTAACCAGATCACAAATGTGTACTTTCTGGCATGAGGACAAATATGTGGCATGTGTTTCTATCTTTAATCTGTCAATGAGTATTGAATTCCATTTCCTGTCATAAAGGGGGAATGATTTCAACTAAGCAGGGTAGTGTTTCTTACAGCCCTCTAGAATAATTCCACTAATGTGTCTGGTTAGATATTATAACACACTCTCAATGGTGAGAGTGAGAATCATCATAGTTCACTAAAGTCAGAATTCTGTGGGTTACTCGCTCCATTTTGACTCTTTTTTTTTTAGTCGTTTGTGACAAAGATGAATCTCAGATGGAGATCACACAGACAGATTTATAAAGTATTAGCGAACCAGTATGAAAGGACTTTTCCACAAATGTAAAGAGAAAGTGGTAGAACGGGGGTTTCAGGAAAGATTAGAGTCAAAAGTAACCTTCATGAAAATCCAGAGTGCTGCTCGCTCGGGAAAACTCATCAGACGAGGATTGGTGCTGACAGTTGAAGCGGATGTGATTGAATTGCCCTTGAGATTTTTTACCTGTCCAACCCCGTCTCTTTCTGCTCTTCTTGTCACTCCAGCTGTAAAACCATCTTTGCTTTGGGGTTCAACTTCAACATCTGCCCCTGCACACCATGCCGTGCTCTGTAGGAATAAATACATCGAGTGTTAGGGAAATGCAAAATGGAAGCTCTGCATATGTTGAATGTGATTTCACCAAGTACAACATGTTCCTGGATCAACAATTTTGTTGATCCTGGAACAAATTTCCAAACAACCAATCAGATTTGATGGACAAGTTTACAGGTTCTGTGAAGTTTAGGGCTTACAACCAGGGTTAGGTGCTTCTACACATTTTTCACCTATCATTTCCCTCTGACTTTAGGGATAACTTAAGGGTTACATTTAGGAGTAGGGATAGGACAACATTTTCAGGCAGGAATGTTGTTCCTGGATCAACAAAATATATTGATCCAGGAACATCACAATGAAAATCACTATAACCAGAAATGCAGAGTTTTAAGATGTCCAACAGACCCTGATCAGACTCCGAAAGGATGTTTACAGAGCATTATTTTTTGCTTTTGAAAGGAGCACAAGAGATTGAAACAAAACGCATGGGTCTTGAGATAGATGAACTATTTTTAACTTGAAACACATTCTTTAAAACCCTTATAATTATTTATAAATGTATTGTTGAATGCTGTGAATTTGTTACGAAAGCAGTGCTTTGATAACTGTATCGGATAAAGCGGATTAATTTAGAGTCGCAACTTCTCAGAGAGGATTTTAACTCGCTGACAGATCAACAGTAGCACACTGTCAGCATGCTAAAAATCTTGCTTGAGAAGTCTCTAAATTCATTGTTAAGAAATACTACATGTACACTAAATTCACCATTCAACTAGTCTGTAAGGATGCCCACTGAAGGCAAGTTTGTAGAGAACCCAAGTGCAGTTTATTTAAAAACATGATCAAACATAAAACAAAGGCATGCTGTGGCATTAACTCAAAACATGGACATGACCAGAACGCTTACCAACAGTACTTGCCAATACTTGACAAGGACACATGAGGGCTTAAATACACACAATACTAATGACTAGACAAGGGACATAGTCAAGCGTCCTGACCCAACCCTAATGTCTGTATGCATGTTTTGTCAGACTGAAAGCTGGTTTTAAGTGATCCATGCACAGTGATATAAATCATCATGCACATCCGAGTGAGAAGTGGGTGGTGAGAACAGAGAGGTGTAGTTACAGTATGTTGTTGGATGCTGCAGTATGAGAAATCAACTAAGTAAGGGATAATGTAGAGCGAGGCGGTTGTTATAGCAAATACAACCCCGACAGGCTGATCAGGACCCCGACACGATTACATGGCTACCTACCAAATAAATCAATAATTTGACTCAAAATAAAATGTTTGTTGATTTAAAATGATTTAAAATGTTTATTGATTATTAAGGAGATTTATAATCTATTGATTTATAAATTATTGTTTATTAAGGAGTTTATCCTCCAGAGTGAACAGAACTGTGTTCATGGCAACGGTGTGTTATACCAGAGACAATTTATATAGGGACATGCCACTTCCTCAATCTTCAATACAACTGTATAGGGAAAACCCGCAATGCCAAAGATGGCGGTTGTATGCAAATGTCCCGCCCCTCCCGCTGGAAAGCCAATCGTCTGCTTTTAAAGCAACACTATGGAACTTTTCAACCTTCATAATATATTTCCAAGACCCTTGTGATGGTACATCGACTTACAATAGGTTAAATGACACGTCTGCCACAGGGGCGTAGCCACGAGGGGGCCTGGGTGGGCCTAGGCCCCCTCATTTACATGTCCGGCCCCCTCAGATTTCTGATTGCTGAGAAAAAAAAAAATAGGAGGCAAAATATTTTTTTAGTGATTGTGAATTTGTAGGCTACACTGCGCAAACCAAAGTAATACCCACCGGATGAAGAAGGGTTTCCTCTCAGTCTCCACAGTACATAACATATTTATTTCATTTTATTTTATTTTTCGTGTTCGCATTTATGAGGAAAAACAATGTTATGGACGTGTTTTAGTGGAAAACAAAAAAAAGCTCTGAAAGCGGCACTAAAAGATGCTTTAAAACTTTCACAGACACATCAAACAGAAAGCACAAAACCTTTCTTTAACCTGAATTTCGTTTTGTATTAATTGTATCTTAATTTTAATCAATGTTTCATCAACCAATTGCCTGGATTAAATATAGCAGACGATATATAAGAAACGGAGGCGCCGGCGCGTGAACTGGAGCGCGTCTCATAACTGAACAGAAACTCAGCATATAAGATAGTCTTGCCTCACTTGTCTACTTTTAAACAGAACAATTCAAAACGAAAGAAAACAGACTACAGACTGCTCTCTGCTTATGTAATCCTTATGAAATGTGCATTTCTCTAATTCTCTCTGGCGCGTTCACCTACTGAAGATCGCGAGTCAGCATCGTCAACTTCATCTTAGCCGACAAAGAAAACACTTGTTTATTAATAAACAATTAAAATACCTCATTGCTATATTTTACATATTCATAATCATTACTTTTGCCGGTTCTTTGTGACAGCTTTTAGGTGCTTTATTGGCAGCGCCACCCTTACATGTCAGAGTCGCCACCGCATCACCAGAATAGGCATGTATAGCCTATATAAATTCTGGCTATATATATATATATATATATGTTGCCCCCTCATTTAAAGACGGGACCCCCCAAAAATAAAATTCTGGCTACGCCCCTGGTCTGCCATAGCCTGACGTGGTCTGTATCGCTTTTACTCGCACTATGTAACTTCGGGTTTCGGGTAGTAACCCGAGCACAAAAAGAACTACAAAACTCGACTGCTTTACGGCATACGTCACTTCCCCCACCACTTCCTCAAATTGTCTATGGCCATTGCAGACATCCCAAGTCTATAGCGTCTCCCTGATGCCCGCAAATTAGTTCAAATCTGCCGGAATCTAGAGCGCGCATGCGAGACAGAACATACTGCGCGCATAACATACATAGCGCGAGCACGGGAGAGAGGTAACGTTAGAGCGTGAGAGACCTTGCAAGTGTGCCTCACGAAAGCTAGTCAACCAACCCGCCACCCCCCGTCAACAATCCAGTCACCAAGATATACCTCCCTGAAATGACTTCTTGCAGGTTGGGATGTCTGCCATTGTTGATTCCAAAGCCGGTGCTGGATAAACAGCGAGCGTGCGCGTGTGACAGTAGGCTGCGGTAGGCTAAATTATTTACGACAGCGGTAATGGACAATTCCACTTCCAACCTGTAGGGCGACCGCTGAGGAAAAGTTCCTTGGTGTTACTTTAACAGTCAAGCCGGGAAACATTTAAGCCTATCGTCTGGTTCCACTGACGCATGTGCACAGTTAAGTTGGTGTCGAGAACCCTTGCGCATGCGTAGTAAAAGTATAACCTGTGGGGAAAAAGGCGTTTTAAACCTTATTTTGGGGCAAAGTCATCAAACTTTTCAGCAATTTTTATAATATTTTACTGCTGTTTCTATACATGCAGTTTTTATGTCCCGGTGACCAGTGAAAGTGCAGTTCTGACTGTCTGCCCATTAAATTTAGATAGGAGCCTGGTCTTGTTAGTCCGAAATAGCTGCCCGGAGGCATTGCCAAGATGGCGGCCGAGTGGCATGACTTGCCTAAAAAGAATTTGGTTATACTTAGCAGCAGTCTGTTATCAAGAAATAACAGACCGCATTCTACATTAGAATTCAACCAAGCCATGTAATACATTAAATTAACAACTTCCTAGCAACCAGTGTCCAATATAAGATTCCATATTTTTATATATATATAACATTTTTATTATTTTTATATTTTACATATGTATATATATATGTTTGTGTGTGTGTGTATGTGTTATATACACACAACATGACACCATTGCCATCTGTTTTGATCAAAATGTGGTAATATTCTTCATAAATAGATAGATGGTGTCATGCTGGTAGATTCAAAGAATTGTTGCTATGATAATTTTTAGAATTCAAACTTTTAACCTAAAAGCTATTAAGCATTACATAATTTATTTAAAAAGCTGTTGCAGTTTTACTACAATGGGCCTCTGAAAGTGCAGTAAACAATCATAGTGTGTTTAGCTCATTCTAACCTGCGGCAGTGTCATGTCCTGTGGATATTTGGGGTTGGTAACCATGGTAACAATCCCCATGGTGTCTTTGAGAGTGTCACCTGGAAGATCAATCCATTTGCTTTCTTTTTCCTCATAAGATGGAGGAAGGTAACCTAACTCAGGGGTGAATTTTCGTCTCCACATGTGCTGACCCTCTCTTGACCTGCATAGATCAGGCTTGGAGTCATCAGTGTGTTTGCCAGCAGGGTAGTTTCAGATGCTCTCAACAGAATCTTTATTGTTTGTTTTGATATTGCATTGGCTCATATATGCTATATTGATGGAAGTTTTTTCTGTTCTGTGCAGAGTCTGCCCCTCCCACCCCTCAGACCACAGACACACCCCCTCCCACGTGGCAGCCGCTGACCAATCACGGAGAGGCGGGCAAGTACTGCTGCTTGTGTGGCGCCTGGTTCAACAACCCACTGATGGCACAGCAACACTATGAAGGCAAGAAGCACAAGAGAAACGCGGCGCGGGCGCGATTGCTGGAGCAACTGGCTGGCAGTCTAGATGCCAACGAAAGTACAGGTCTGTCTTCAATTGAGTGTTAAAGTTAAATTTTAACAAAAAAAATCTAAATCTTGTTTCCTCTTGAGTGAATAACTAAACTAAACTAAAACAGGCTAAAAGGCAACAAGGATGCAGTTCAGAGTCCATACATTTTTAGCACACGTTTCTTACATCCAGAAATCTTTCAGGTCATATAGAGTACAGTACCTCCCTTTCCTCTGCTTCCCACAGTTGAATCCTGTCAGCGACTTTGTGCTCTTCAAATGCATATTTCACATTGATGTAATCACTAGACATGTTAATCATACAGTGTGTGATACAGGTGTCTTGACAGATCCCATAAGCCAGTTCAAATAAACTGTGAGTCACATCGCAGTAGTGCTTTGGGTTTTCAACAAGGTCGAGTCGAGTATTGCCTTCGGATACATCTCAAGAACTAATTCCATAAGCCTTGAGGGTTACTTTCCCTAAGGCAAATTAGCAAAAGGCTTGTCACTTGTCTTTAGGAACTAAGACTAAAATCGCTTTGATTCTGATTCTGCTACTGAAATGAACTCAGTCTGATTTAGGCTTCTTTTGTTCAGTAGCTGTTTAAATATTTATTCAATGACATTCTTACTGCATAAGCATGAAAATTAAAGACTGAAACAATTTCAATACTAATACAAAGTATACGTTTTTTTTTTTTTTTTTACAAACCTATTTTAGTTCACTCAAAAACACAAAAAGTGACCTTAAAGAAGAATACAAAAGAAGATATTTTGATATTTGTTGTCCATAAAATGATATCCTGAAAACACTGATTGGCTGATCAAAGTGATTGGCATCTCAACTTATATATTTACACACACACAATGTTGTTTGGACCCCATTGACTTTCAAAATATCCGGTTGGAACATGAATGGCTAAATATCGACATTTTCGATTTTGGGTTGAACTGTTCCATTAAAAGCTTCTGTTTTCCATAATGTTCAGAATTGGATGGTGATTTTATACTGCCTAGATCGATAAAATCACCATAAAAGAATACAAATATAAAAATAGTCCACACCACTCATGCACTATGTTCTAAGTTTTTAAAGTCATTGTTCACTATTTATCTTCACTCTAACACTGTATGTTGTTCAATCTTGCCATATCATATGCTGTCTTCCCACTTCTGAAGTCGTGATTATGAGCTCATCGCATACAAATATTGATTTGAAAGGGCTTTTGTCTACAACTTCTTTTAACCAGGAAACTAGTATTTACGATAATTCCGAAAGCATGTGAATGCAGCAATAATCACAACATCCAAGAGCATCATTTTGAATAGTGTTATGGGGCTTTTGGAGGTGAACAATTATTTTAAGTGAAACAGTTTTTAATATCCTGTGCAGAAAAAAACCTGTTGCCATCAATGCCGAAGTTATTAAGAAGGAGACAGAGATAACCGATGTGTGAGGGTAGAAAGACTGTCCTAATGTTTCCTTAAATACCAGCAAACTGACCAGTCCAAGGGTAATCAGAGCTTCGGGCTCATGAGACATCAGTCACAGTGAAGAGTATTGTCCAAAAAGAGCATGTGGATACCCGCCAAGACTCAGCAGGTAATTGACATTCTGCATTACCAGAGATAGAAACACACAAATCACAGTGCAGAGGACGAACAAGCCAAGAAGCAATGCCTTATTTTTAACCGCTGTTTACAATCCTGCCGTTAAAGTCCATCAAAAAGTCATGCATGGGGGGTGGGGGGTGGGGGGGGGGGGGGGGGTTGGGGTGGCAGACCTGTTGCGCTGCTCATAGTGTTGAGAAAAACAGAGTGTTACCCTTTCAATAAAAATCCTGTGGAATCTGCAGTTGTTGATGTTTTTTGTCAAGCCTGGAGGCAACAAAAACAAAAATATTACATTGACGCTTGCATTCTGCATAAGAGATAATCATTTTCCCCAGCAGGATGCTCTTGTCAGGAACTTTTCACTGTGAATGTCATGCAAATTGAAATATAAGCAGAAATGCTGTTGATTACAAAAGACTCTCATCAAGCTGTTCCTCACTCGCAAATATCACATCTGCTGTTAGTTAAAGGTGAAGTATGTCAAAATGCATTCTTTTAACCCACTTTACTGTTTATTGACTACTATTAGTATGCCATTCATTGGGTTTATCTCCCCCCAAAGTGTAAACAATGAGCCCCTAAAGCACCCCCTAAACCAGGGGTGTCCAAAACTGCTCCTAGAGGACCACTATCCTGTAGAGTTTAAGTCCAACTTGCCTCAACACACCTGCCTGTAAATTTCTTGTATGCCTAGTAAGACCTTGATTAATTGGTTCAGGTGTGTTTATTTGGGGTTAGAGCTAAACTCCCAAAAGTGGCCCTCCGGGAGCAGGATTGGACACCACTGATCTAAACATTGAGAGCAGGCCGCTCAGATCTGTCTCTTTCCAGTTCAACCTATAGTCATCCTTGTTTAGTCATCCTTGGCCATGACATGTCAAAGCGAACAAGACATTGAGTTGCAATGCATTACAATGGACGCTTCAATCCATTCAGAAAGACGAATATTACGGTTTATATAGTTTACTTTGACCTAGACAAGTCTCAAAATAGTTACTACTTTGGACGGGTTTATTATAAGTGAGATGCTTGTGTCACCGGGTGACGAAGGGCGGAACCATTATTTTGGTGTTTCCCTGGGGAGCGAATTCAATGTAACATCCCGCCGGTTGCCCCATGAAAAACAGTTCGGCTGGATCCCGCAAACGGGAGAAATGAGCGGCAGCTGTGCGGTGGGCGGAGAGTTAATCATGGCGTTCACGAGGGGCATTATAAAAGCGCACGTTTGAGTGAAGAGGACATGCAGAGCTGGAGGGGCAACAGGAAGGGCGATCCACGGCAGAACAGGAGTTTAAACACGACAATTCGACCTGAATGGAGGAAGGAGAGACAACATTGATAGAGAAGTGAGGCAGTGGTTTCATGTCACTCCATCAAACATACATTCCCAATACAGTCTGGATGTGTCGTTTCATCAATCCAGGAGGAGGGAGTCGGCTGGGCTAACGAGAGGAGACCTTATTTCACGGCGAGTGGTGTGAGTTGCAGTGATTAGTGTGAAGTGGACACCTGTTACTATTTGATGTGATTGATGTGCGCACCGTGTGAGGATTGTTCCCTTATGTCTGTCCGTGCCCCCAGCCGGTACACTCATTTTCCTGGATTGCTGGGTCAGAAATAGCCATTACTGGTGTTGAGTGTACACTATACAGGAATCTTGACTCCAGTCTGTCCCGTGTGAAGAGGACCAGTGTCTGCCTATTGAACTTCTCACATTGAAGAAAAGCCCTGCCGTGAGTATTTGCATACTATTAACTTGAAGAGGATTCTTGAACTGTTCATGCACTACTGTTTGATTCTCTTGTTCTGAATAAGAACCAGTGTCTGCCTATTGAACTCCTCACATTGAAGAAAAGCCCTGCCGTGAGTATTCGCATACTATTCACTTGAAGAGGATTCCTGAACTGTTCATGCATTGCTGTTCGATCTTCCTGTTCTAAACGAGAACGAGTATCGGCCCATTAAGCTCTCACGCTGAAGAAAAGCCCTGCCTATCTGCCTATTGAGCTTCCCGCCCTGAAGAAAAGCCTGCTGCAAGCCCTGCCGTGAGTATTTGCATACTATTAACTTGAAGAGGATTCTTGAACTGTTCATGCACTACTGTTTGATTCTCTTGCTCTGAATAAGGACCAGTGTCTGCCTATTGAACTCCTCACATTGAAGAAAAGCCCTGCCGTGAGTATTCGCATACTATTCACTTGAAGAGGATTCCTGAACTGTTCATGCACTGCTGTTCGATCCTCCTGTTCTAAACGAGAACCAGTATCGGCCCATTAAGCTCTCACGCTGAAGAAAAGCCCTGCCTATCTGCCTATTGAGCTTCCCGCCCTGAAGAAAAGCCTGCTGCAAGCCCTGCTGTGAGTATTTGCATACTATTAACTCGAAGAGGATTCTTGAACTGTTCATGCACT
The DNA here is from genome assembly GCA_030578255.1 of Tiaroga cobitis. Classification (NCBI taxonomy): domain Eukaryota; kingdom Metazoa; phylum Chordata; class Actinopteri; order Cypriniformes; family Leuciscidae; genus Tiaroga; species Tiaroga cobitis. Next base: position 17,419,933 of record CM060603.1, read on the forward strand.
ACTGTTTGATTCTCTTGTTCTGAATAAGAACCAGTGTCTGTCTATTGATCTCCTCACATTGAAGAAAAGCCCTGCCTGTCTGCCTATTGATCTCCTCACATTGAAGAAAAGCCCTGCCGTGAGTATTCGCATACTATTTACTTGAAGAGGATTCCTGAACTGCTCCTGCACTGCTGTTCGACCTTCCTGTTCTAAACGAGAACCAGTATCGGCCCATTAAGCTCTCACGCCGAAGAAAAGCCCTGTCGTGAGTATCCGCATACTATTCACTTGAAGAGGGTTCCTGAACTGTCCATGCACCGCTGTTTGATCTCGTTCTAAACGAGAATCAGTATCGGCCCATTAAGCTTCTCACGCCGAAGAAAAGCCCTGCCTGTCTGCCTATTGAACTCCTCACATTGAAGAAAAGCCCTGCCGTGAGTATTCGCATACTATTTACTTGAAGAGGATTCCTGAACTGCTCCTGCACTGCTGTTCGACCTTCCTGTTCTAAACGAGAACCAGTATCGGGCCATTAAGCTTCTTGCACTGAAGGAAGCCTCCTAACCAGTATCTGTCCATTAAGCTTCCCACGCTGAAGAAAAGCCCTGCCAACCAGTATCTGTCTACCGAACTGCTCACACGGAAGAAAGTCCTGCCCATTTACTCCTGGCTGTGGAAAGAGGAACGGTCGTGTGGATCCCAAGGCAGCATCTGCTCCAGCATTTATCTCTGGCCGCCCGAAGAGGAACGATAGCGTGAATTCTAAATCAGCCCCGCTCCAGTACTTGTCCCTGGTGGCCAGGAAGAAGAGACACTGAGTTTAGTTAGGAGATTTTAATTCAATAAAATACTTTTATTGCTTGATACCTTGTCTGGTTTCGTGGTGTTTCTGGGTAACTCCTCGAGGTGGTACGCTCACAGGGGTGGTCTGCGCCAGGGGGGGGGCCATCCCGACCTGTGACACTTGCGTTTGCTCTAGAGTCTAGACTAAGTGTGTTAGGCTACTCAATTGCTTTCTCATGACACATAGCAACACAGCTAAAAGTATTCCTAATATTTTGGACAGTTTATTGAAAGTTGCCTACTTTAACCTGTTTAGACATGCCTTCACAAGCACAAGAGATGTATTTGTGATGTTTGAGTTGGGGGAGGCGCGATACACGAAAGGGGGTGCCACTAGTGTTGCAGAAACTACATACATCACCTTTAAGCTTAATCTAACAAATCAGCAACCCTCTTAAACCTCAAGGGATAGCCATTTGTAATGTTGCATCATCTTTTTGTAGCTTATATGAATACAGACATATTTTTGCCCAGATGGAATGTGGAAACCTTTTCACATTTCTGCTTTGGGCAAAATGGGCAAAATCAGCAAAATTGTATATGGCTACCTGTTTTAATGCCTGAAATAATAATAAAATGTACATTTGACAATAAATAATGTTTTATTAACAAAGTTCGGGAGGAGCACGTTCAGATAATTAACCTAATTAACAAGGGAGGAGCTCATCCAGTCAACTCAAATATCATCAGGAGGTATTTATACTGCAGACTTACCTCTGTTCTATGACAGTTTTCCAGCATCCCGCCACTACCCCATCTCCTCACTTCTAACTATTCCTATCCCAACCTGGGATGGGGCAGTATTCTGGGTTCGGGACAAATTCCGAGCTCGGAGCCCTCCCCTCGGACAGTAGGCCAAGTACGCATAACCTTTACTCTATTTAATTATATGTAAGTGTGAAAAAATCAATTACTATTCAAACAAAGGACAATCATATAGTGCAATTACGTATAGTATTCAAAGAAAACAAACAAACAAACAAATTAATGGAGAGCACAACATGGTAGATAGCAAATGAGTATGTTAGATTTTTTTATTAAATAAATATATAAATAGAGTGCACAAAATGGTAGAGAATTATGTTTTATTAAAAAAGATTAGGAAGAGCACGTTCAGATAATCTTACCAATTAATGCGAGAGGAGGTATTGTTACGAGCTGCTCTGAAACTGTTGAGGATCCAAATGCAGCTTTATACAACAACTCAAATACAAGACTTCACAGAGAATGACAGAACACACAGGGCTTATATAGGCAGAATTAACAAAGTAATGAGACTGTAATCAAGCATAATAAGTCCGGGCGATGGGTTAGTCCATGATAAGATAGCACAAGAGTCGAGTGGAGTGCCCTATAGTGGACTTAACTCGGCTCCACGAAAGTTTATATGCGAACTACTGAAGAGGTTTAACTGGGTACATATGCTAATAAATCAATACAATTTGTTTCCCATCATTTGATATGTATATTTACAAATTCCCAAAATTCTTTAAATTTTTACGCAATGTCATTCCAAACTTGTATGCTGTTGTTATTTCTAGGAAACCAAAAAGAAGACATCTTTTCACAATGCAACAGTTCATATTAACCATGACAAGGGGAAAAACTAAAAAAGAACCATACAAAACATTGCCATAAAAGTAGTCCATAAGACTTCGTTCTTTCATGCTGTTTTTTTATTTTTTTGGAGCTTGGCAAGAGGTCACAATGACCTGTTGATGTATGGAAAAGATTCCACTAGAAAATATACAGCATCAGGATGAGTAAATAAGGACACACTCGCTTTGGGGTCCAATTTGGGGATAAATATACAGCATCAGGATGAGTAAAAAAGGACAGACTCGCTTTGGGGTCCAATTGGGGATAGGTTTTACAAGACAAAGTATTTAACACTGCTCTGCGTCTTAGCCACAATCCTGAGCATCTCGATCTCCTCAGCTCTGGTTTGGTCGTCCCTCAGGGAGCTGTCAAGAGTTTTTTCATCCTGTCCTCTCTCATTCATCATCCTCATTAGCAGCCTGCACACGAACACAGGGTACATGCAACATACAGATGAACACACATGTCCCATTTTTAAAAAAGGAAAATGCAATTGGATGAATCCAACAGAACGGCTTTCACGGACATGTAGCTATTCATTATCTGTCGAGCTTCTCATCGGGTACAGGAAGCCATTGGTTGGGCTCATCTGAGAGGTGACTGCTAGCGGATCCCGGCCCAGACTCTTGGCTATTTTCGTGGAGAACACTTCAGTGTAATTGCCTTCCAACTGAGGCTAAATTGTGTTGCTGAGAAAATTGGTGCACAGCACAGCCCTCTCCTGCTGCAAACAGGTTTTTATTTCCCCCTAAACAAAAAAAGCAGGGAGAGTGACAAGCTTTAGGATGTAAATACCAGCTCGGCGCTGAAGAGCCTCCTGCCATTTCGTGAAGGGAGATATTGAAAGTGCAGCGATTTGCCCTGCTTAAAATTGCAAGAGCAGTTTATGTGCTTCACAGAATCTGTAAAAAGCCAAGGACAAGCTAGCATCTCCTTCCTGTTCCGTTATATCCACCTTGACAGGCAGGATTAAAATTGACATTCACAGTTGATTATTATTGTTGTGACTGTATAAGATATCTTCTGTGCTTGAAAGTAACGATATAATTATAGAACTGAGTGCAGTTAATGACTTAATTGATATGTTCTTGTTAATTAAAAATAGGGTTTAATGAACAAAGACAGATATGTATCCTTCATAAAATGTGTGTAATTGTCGCAGTAATCATCTTGGGAATTATTTAATTATTTGGTAGTGACATGATTAGATGATCATTAGATTTGCTAGTTTGGAAACTTTGGATTTTTTTTTTTTTCATGTTTTTGAAAAAAGGAAAGTTGAACCATTTTCTATTTTAATATTTTTTAAATGTAATTAATTCCTGTGATGGCAAAACTGAATTTCAGCAGCCATCAGTTCTAATTCTAATGTGTTGAATGTTCAGCAGCCATCAGTTCTAATTCTAATGTGCTGATTTGCTGCTCAAGAGACATTTCTTATTATTATCAATGTTGAAAACAGTTGTGCTAATTGATCTTTTTCTGTATTGATTCCCCAGAATTAACATAAGACGAGCAACTGCTACAATATAAGCTGTTATTTACAGCAGGGAATGATTCAGGATTCATCACAGTTCAGCTTAGCTAATGATAATACTTCTGCACGCAATCTTCAGATCATTTTTACGTATTTTCTGACCTACTTTTCAATGTGTTCATATTTTTAATGAAAGAGAGTCACACTTTTGGCTGAGTTATAATTTAATACTCAAATCCAGAGTAAAATAGCACTTAGTAATCAAGTATTTCTGTCTGTCTGGTTGGGCACAATTAATAATTTGGTGGAATTTTACGAGTGCCTCATTATTTGGTAGCAATTTCCTGGGCAAGAGACGAGAAACTGATTGATAGCCTATTGTCAGAAATAAGTGTGACCTCTTTCCCACAAGCCAGCAGCCAGGAGCAAACTTTAATCTCCTCCCAGTAAACATTCATCTCATACACTGTGCCACATTTCTCTCACTCTTTCTCTCTCTCCTGCTCTTTCTGTCTGTCGCTGTGGTTCTTTTCGAAACTCAGTCGGTTTAATTAAGTGGGATTAGAAGCCACCACAGTGTTTTCCAAGGCTTGTTTATGAGTACCACACTAAGAGGTCATCAGGGTTCCAATGAAAGAAAATGCCATCACACAGAGCTTTTTAACAGAAACAAACATTCTGTAAAGCTACTTATGAAGTCTGAAGGCCAAGTTTTACATGTTTAATCTTTGAAAGAAGCTGGTCCTTGTGTAGTCTTCAGCTACCAGTTTTACATCTTTCATTTTTCAGTTAAATGCTAATTCTTAATGAATAGACATAGTGAAGTAGCAATAGTTTAGCAGGAAAATAGTTTCTCAGACTAAAGCAGCCTGTAAAAGTGTGTTTTGTGGTGTGTTACATTTTTTATTGGAATATTTGTCAGTCATGCCATGCATCCTGTTCATATTAATAGCTTGCTATGAATAGTGTTTTGGATTCATTACACATATTTGCTGTCACCATATGTTTGGTGTACTGACACCACAAGCTGTCTTTGAACATGCATCACATCACTCTCAACTCACAGAAAGCATCCAGAAAGCCTCATTAGAACGTGTGTATGTGTGTGTGTTCTTGTATATTTTTGTATTACAATGTAAAATGGCTTATGAGGACACTTCCATTACGCCTATGGAGAGACCCTGTAAACCAAATGTACAAGTGTGTGTGCGTGTGTGTGTGCATCTCTGTGTGTGTGTGTGTGTGTGCGCGTGTGTGCGTGTGCATGCGTGTGTTTATTTCAGTGACCACGAAGAAGTTCCAAAATAAATTTCAAATGAAAGCACCAACACATTGCTGGAAGTCATAATGTTTTGTCCTTTAGCTATGGGTAAAAATCAATACGCTGACAAAACACTGATAATACAAAATATTAATAAAGTCTATGGCCTTGATAAAGCCACTTTAAATGACAATTTATCAAATATTAAAGCAAGTTTCGAAACTCTCAGCAGTTCTCTCAGAATTTGCTCTCATTTCCTCAGACCGGGTATAACTAAAATGTAAGGAAAACTATTCAATTGACTATAGTCTTTTTTTTTTAACGACCCTTCAGCTGATCCCTGTCAAGTGTTTTATACACTGATGGAAGCGAATTGTTGAAAATTGGTTTCTTGTGAATTAACAGAGTACCAAATAAAGCAATAAGCCATGAGAGGCTGAGCAATACAGTGTTTTTACCATGTTTAAGTGGTGTTCTAGCCTCCATAGTCTCCATGCAACCCCCACATGAAATACCCTAAAAAATGTTGCTGTTCATAAGTCATTCTGAATATACACATTACCAATATATTTATTTATAATTTATTTATCTGTATTTAGTTAGATTTACTGTATAGAAAGTGTTTATATGCCTGTAACTGCATGTGGAACTTCAAGCCTGACAGAAATCTTTTTTTTTTTTAAACAATGCAACTTTTTAAATCAATTATATCTGTTGTGCTGGTAAATCTGAATTTTCAACATTATTGCTCATAAGTCAAACTAGACTCAGCATGAAACTGCATGCAGCTTTACAGTGATGTGCTTCAATTACAATGTCAATAGGTCTACTATAATGCTGCATGGATACTGTTAATATAGTTGCCAAAATGCCTCACTCTGTGTACAGTTCCCAAGCAACGCAGCAACTTTCCACATTACTAAACAGCTACATTTGCAGTCACACAAGTATGCATCTTTGAAGTATGCAGCTCATCCAAAAACAAAAACTTAGTTTTAACTAGACAAGTACAATGTACCAATGCATAAAATGCATTAAAAAATCAAGAAGCATGACTGATTAGCATACTAATTACATATATATTCTTACACATGTATGTAATCACCTTGCCTGAACTTAGAAGCTCGTTTTTAGAGCTCGTTTTAGAGCTGTTTTCAGAGCTTGTAATGTAAAAGTGTGACAGCGATGTAATGTAAAGGATGTGAAACAGATCGAGGAACAGACAACACTGTCATCAAAAATAACTCTGCAGATCTCTGAGAGAAATATTGCCCAGAAAGAGCACACATGGTCTCTCCACATGTAATGAACGAGCCTCTATGCTTTTCTGTTCTACGTCTCTCTCCCATTATTCACATCCGTCTATTTTTGGTCTGACGTTGTTCGTTATTTGTGGTACCACCTGCAAAGCCTTTAATTAGCTCACATCTGCTTCACTCCCTCCTGACTGATGCACTTGGCTCCCCTCCACTCTAAAAGACCATCATTAAGCATAACCCCCCAAATCAAAAGGCCATCAAGACAAAAGCAAGCTAAAATCGCAAATACTTCTGATTCTATGAAGACTGCCGAATGAGATGCCACATTACGAGCTGGTGCATTTTCATCTGACACACAGAGAATAGAGTCTTCAAACAAACCCGTCATCAGTTCGAGAGAAGCAAAAGAACAGGGATTAAATATAGATTTATGTGCTCTTTGTCAGCCAAGGCAATCTTGAAATCAAAAAGCAATCAATAATGCTCAAAGAGAACGAGAAAAGGGACAAAACATTTTTAAGAGCGTTTCAGCAGGGACATGTTTCCGTTCTGCTTTCAAGTTGAAATCAGTTTTTTTTCTTTCTTGCTTTGTGTTGCAGTCCTGCGCCGGAGTTACTCATGCAGCATTTGCAAAGTGGTCCTGAACTCCATTGAGCAGTATCACGCACATCTCCAGGGCTCCAAACACCAAAACAAGTGAGTGTAAATTTTCTGTCCTAAATGATTCCTTCACATCTCTCCAAGGCCCTGTTTACACCTGGAATTAATATGCGTGTTGGTCGATCGAATCATGAGGGAGACATACCTTTTTACACCTGGTGTTTTAATCCGTCTCTATTGTCCACTTTCAACCACTTCTGTCCTTATTTCTTCGAGGGGAGGGTCTATAGGTGGGTAAATGTATGGGCTTTTTCAGATCTTTCGATGTAATGGACGAAATAAGCTTGCACAATTTACATTTGAAGGTTAGCAGGTTTAATTTCTGCTCTGACAGCGGAAAGTCTACGCATGAGTGTGTGTGTTAGAAATCAGCAATGGTGAGAGAACATTGTGCTTGGTACATTTTTCATCTTCAAACCAAACTTAGGTCTCGACAAAGTTTGAATCCTGTCTGGCTAGGGCGCTTCCCATAATGGTTATGCATTAGGTCAGAAGGCGGAGAGTAGGCGGTCTTTTGTGGCTGTTTGAGACACATTCAACCATATGAGCATCTGCACTACGAAAGCAATCGAGTCAAATGCGTTTTCGACTGCCTCTGGAAGTGGTCAAGTAGACAAACTCAAAATGTTTAAGACCAAGTATTCACCTATATTTAGTGTTATAGTCTTGTGTTCAGATTGAAAAAACAAATATATCTCATAAAAATAGCATGCTTTCTGGAATGAAAATGTCCACCTCTAATTGTAGCTTAGAATTATAAAATCAAAAGTAGAGGTTCTGAAGAATATTTTTCCAGGTTGCTTGTCCATGTCTGTCAAGTTCCCAAAATGGCAGAAAGATGTGTTTTTTTGTTTAAATGGTGTCACATCAATGATTTTATCTTTTTTTTTTTTTTTTGTTGTTCTTGTGATAACATGAGATTGACATCAAACCAGTAGCTGTATGGATTTCTTTCTTTTTCTTTTTTTTTTTTTTTTTTTTGCTTAGTTTTATGACAAGGTTAATTTTGGGTGGAACAATTCAGTCCAGTAATGGTTAATCTTGACACACAAACAATATAAAAGTTATTCTAAAGTATACTTGATAAAAAAAACAGTAGAGATTTTACAGGAAAAAGACATGTGTACCACGACCTGAAGTTGGATGTTTTTACAATTATGCTGAAAGGCCTTTTACTTGCTAAAACGTATGAAAGATCAATCAGACAACAGAAAGCATGAAGAAGAATGTGTACAACAGGTTTTTCAGCAAAGTTATTCATTTAAAAATTTAGAGGCCCTAGAAATGTGTATCAAATAAGAAACAGTGAGCTTTATAAGGTTATAAGAGTTGTCTAGCAGGACTTTTTGTCGACCAGCTTCACCAGCTAATGTTTGCTTGTAAACATTTGGGCTAAACAACAGCCTGAACCAGCAGGGAAAGTCATGTTGGTTATTTAACCAGGTTCAAATAACATGATGTTTTCTATTCAGTTAGAGGTGGGTAAACATTGCCACCTGTGCGCACTTAGAAACAATTAAAGTCACTTCTTGTTAATGTCTGGCAGAGCCCTCTGTGCATCAGGCGGCGCTGTTTAGTTGATCTGCCACCCCGTTTGCCTCCAAATCCACCCAACTGCCTCAAGCAGGATATGCCCATCAAACTTGTAATGACATAAAAATGAATTAGAACAAGAGAGAGAGAGAGAGAGAGAGAGAGAGAGAGAGAGAGAGAGAGAGAGAGAGAGAGAGAGAGAGAGAGAGAGAGAGAGAGAGAGAGAGGGGGGAAATGAGGTAGTAGAGCTCCCACTGTTTGTCCAATCATACACACGGCTGACAGAAATGAACCCCCCTTCATAAGTGGAACTGTCAGGTTTAGAGCCTGTTGTGAAGGCACTTTTTCATCGTCTTCGTTTCGAGGCAGCTGGCCTGTTTCTGCTAGCTACGTGAGTCGACAACAGCCCCTAATTGCTTTTCACAATAAACCAATTGATTAACATGCCAACAGAGCCTGGATTGGACAGGAGGACTCCAGCTGAAATCCAAATCACTACTATTTTACAATCATTAATTGTAATTAGAGCTACATCCTCTCTTACGAGGAATCACTGACAGCCAGGAAGAGTATTGATTAAAGAGGATGTTTCCCTATCTTGTCGCTGCAGCGGGTCCCTGCGTATTATGATGAAGGGGAGGAAGAGTTTATGTAAGGGTCTGTTTTGCATTAACCCCTTTCTAGTCAGCCCCAATTTTGGCAAGTGATGCATTCATGACATACCCAAAATAAAAAGGTTTCTGCTCATTCAACAGCAAAAAGGAGAGTAGTTTTTCTTTATTTTTTTCTTGTAACCCCTGCAGTACATCAGCGCTCAGGATACTGTTGTGGGAGGACAGCGTTTCCGATCTGTGCCAAACACAAGCAGCTTCCTGCTACATTAATATTAACTTTCTGTGTTGAAAACTAACCACTTTTGTCTACAGCAGTTAACATGCTTTGCCAACCTGCAGTAAGCACTGAATGCAGACCTTTACAAATGAAGAATATTTAAAGGTGACCTATTATGCCCATTTCCACATGATGTAATATAAATCTCTGATGTCCTCAGAATGTGTCTGTGAAGTTTCAGCTCAAAATACCAGCCAGATTTTTGTATGATAGCTCGTCAAAGTTGCCCCTTTTTGGGTGTGAGGGAAAACGCTCCGTTTTTGTGTGTCCCTTTAAATGCAAATGAGCTGCTGCGCCCCACCGCTGTTCAGAAGACGGCCGATCCTTTACATGTGCTTCGTATACAGGAACAACATAACAGCCGATCTTCTCTCAGGCAAAATGTCGATAATACCCAGTAGCGGAGTAAAACCGGAGTCAGACACAAATGAAGAGACTCAGGAAGAGGCTGCAACTGTTAGACTGTACATGGACGTTTCCAGGGCTGGACTGGCCGTCGGGCATACCAGGCATTTTCCCGGTGGGCCGACGTGCTTTGTGGGGCGATACATCTCGTACTTTAAATTATTTTTTTTTATTTTTTTTTTTTGTCTGAACGGCCCATAAAACTCGTACAACGGCGGCCCATTACGTTTAGTTTTGTTTAATTGGCGGCTCTGGGATCTTTGTGCCGGTGTACAACGCATTCTCATCCCAAGGCGTCACTAAAATGACAATTTTGACCATGCTTCAATATTCGACGCTTTAGGCACCCTTTAGCGTCAGTTACATGACGCAATCCTAGGGCGTCATCTTACTGACGCTTTACCTTAAGCGTCAGTTAGATGACGCGGGTAGGTTTAGGTCTGGGGTAGGGTTAGGATTAGATAGCGTCATCTAACTGACGCTTAAGGTAAAGCGTCAATAAGATGACGCCCTAGGATTGCGTCATGTAACTGACGCTAAAGGGTGCCTAAAGCGTCGAATATTGAAGCATGGTCAAAATGATTCCCAAGGCGTCAGTTTCATGACGCCTAGGGATGAGAATGGGCTGCGGTGTAATGCATTGGACAGGTTTTTTTGGTTGTTTTTTTTCCCTCACAGACCGGGGCATGATGAAACGCGTATATCAGCGGCCCATTGGTTATTTTCTTGATTGACACTGGGCTGGTCCAATCACATCTTTAAATAGCTTTGAGTGAGCGAGCAGTGTCAGTGTGTATCTGTCAAAACAGTCAGAGCGATGGAGAACAAACGCAAGGAATGTGCAGAGAAATAGCGTGAAAAAAAAGAAACTTCAAAGGCCCTTCAAGTGGCTGATGAGGATAGTGAGGAGGATAAGGAGAGAAATAAGTGAGTGTAGAGAACTGTGGTAAGCAGAACTAGGCTACTTTCAGGTTGGAACGCATTATTTCCACATCTGCATATTTGACGATTACGCATTTTATTAGAATTGTAATGAGACGAGTTTGTAAACCATATTTTTCGCCAAAATAAAAGCTCGATGCCGTTTCCGTCAAAATAAAAGATCATGTGTTTATCTCTTTCAAGTATAGAAATTAGTACGGAACTAATTATGAAAGTTGCTTTTAGTTTTCAGTGCATTTGTTTTACAACATATGGCTATTACTGCCATGGGATTAATATTATAACTATATACACTCACCTAAAGGATTATTAGGAACACCATACTAATACTGTGTTTGACCCCCTTTCGCCTTCAGAACTGCCTTAATTTCTACATGGCATTGATTCAACAAGGTGCTGAAAGCATTCTTTAGAAATGTTGGCCCATATTGATAGGAAAGCATCTTGCAGTTGATGGAGATTTTTGGGATGCACATCCAGGGCCACCACATCCCAAAGATGCTCTATTAGGTTGAGATCTGGTGACTGTGGGGGCCATTTTAGTACAGTGAACTCATTGTCATGTTCAAGAAACCAATTTGAAATGATTCGAGCTTTGTGACATGGTGCATTATCCTGCTGGAAGTAGCCATCAGAGGATGGGTACATGGTGGCCATAAGGGATGGACACGGTCAGAAACAATGCTCAGGTAGGCCGTGGCATTTAAACGATGCCCAATTCGCACTAAGTGTGGCAAGAACACATCCACACCATAACACCACCACCACCAGCCTGCACAGTGGTAACAAGGCATGAGGGATCCATGTTCTCATTCTGTTTACGCCAAATTCTGACTCTACCATCTGAATGTCTCTACAGAAATCGAGACTCATCAGACCATTTTTCCAGTCTTCAACTGTCCAATTTTGGTGAGCTCTTGCAAATTGTAGCCTCTTTTTCCTATTTTTAGTGGAGATGAGTGGTACCCGGTGGGGTCTTCTGCTGTTGTAGCCCATCCGCCTCAAGGTTGTGCGTGTTGTGGCTTCACAAATGCTTTGCTGCATACCTCGGTTGTAACGAGTGGTTATTTCAGTCAAAGTTGCTCTTCTATCAGCTTGAATCAGTCGGCCCATTCTCTTCTGACCTCTAGCATCAACAAGGCATTTTCGCCCACAGGACTGCCGCATACTGGATGTTTTTCCCTTTTCACGCCATTCTTAGGAAACCCTAGAAATGGTTGTGCGTGAAAATCCCAGTAACTGAGCAGATTGTGAAATACTCAGACCGGCCCGTCTGGCACCAACAACCATGCCACGCTCAAAATTGCTTAAATCACCTTTCTTTCCCATTCTGACATTCAGTTTGGAGTTCAGGAGATTGTCTTGACCAGGACCACACCCCTAAATGCATTGAAGCAACTGCAATGTGATTGGTTGATTAGATAATTGCATTAATGAGAAATTGAACAGGTGTTCCTAATAATCCTTTAGGTGAGTGTAGTAGTGTAATGTAGACAGAGACTATATCACAACTAAAAGAGTTTTGAGTTTTTCTTTGTTCAATTTGCACACTGAATATGGGATGGAGCTCTTTATTTTGAACTCTCAAAGTGCACCAGATTGATGAATTTAACATTAAAAAGCACACAATTTTCTTACGGGGGAGCATGCCTCCCAACCCCCCTAGAGGGACAGAGGTGCATTCACCACAGATTTCCCAAAATCCTGATTCAGTTATTACATGGCATTAGGGGTTTTAATAGTAGTTGGTATACATATTCAAGGGCGTGCAAAGTTCGGTTGTGTTTATGATCATATGTAGTGGGCCGGTCTGGGCCAAAATGCCCGGGACGATTTTTTGTCCCAGTCCAGCCCTGGACGTTTCTGAATGGTTAGTGGATGCATTTATGTAACTTAGTTGTTGTGGAGTTGATTCATCTCATTGACTAGCCTGTACCGTCATGTTAATCTATAAACTATTGTATAGGTGCTTGTTTGTGAACTGTATTAGGATGCTCACAGAGCCAGAAAATATATGCTGCATGGAGATAGAGCAGGTATCGTATAGTTTACGGTTATAATGTCGGACTAATGCTTCTCACTCAGGGCGGGATCTAGTGCAAATCGTCACCAGTCGTGGGTGGGGTTTGCCTATTCTTACATAGGAGTAGGGGGAAATTTGAAAACAGTATGTTCTGAGAGATTGATAATGATATATGGGGATTATAGGACAAGTATTGGGTGGATTTTTACCATTATAGGCTGGTTGTTTACACACAGTGTGGACACACGTCTATGTTCAAACACCTTATTAAAGTGAATTTTGATTAATAGGTCCCATTTAACTGATGAACTAATGTAAACTACCTAACTATAAATCTAAAACAGGCTATTCATTGTAAACACCATCAATATACACAATACAAACAGTATATTATTATAAGCCTCTCTGGAATACTTTATTCTGATTAGTCAATCGTGGCAGTCTGTAGTCAGATATATTTGTGTAAATGACTCTAAACTGTATAAATGACTATTATACAACCAGTGTCCTACCTATCATGTATATTTACCTATAGTTTCTTCTTATATGGATAGTTCAGCCATGAAACGCCTCAGTTATGACTGTAACCTTGGTTCCCATTCGTTGTCACTCCGAGTTCCGTCGGATGACAACGAATGGGGTTTCGCTTAGAAGCCTATCCACTTCGAGTAATACAAAACGAGCCAATGGCAAAGAAATGCCATGGGTCTGCAGAATTTGCATGGAGCAGCTCCGCCCCACCTCGTGGGTATAAAGGGCGGAAATTCCAGCAAAGCAGTATGTTTTCGCTTCGGAGCCAAGTTCATCCTTCGTTCCACAAGCCATTCCTGATACTGTCAGTTCTACAGACGAGCGAGATTCTCTGGTGTTGGTGTGACGGCGATCTCCGGGGAGCGCACGCTTCCTGCCTATCTGTCTGTGATTCGACAGCGAGTGTGTGTCTCCCCGGGCGCTTCAACACAGTCAGAGTTTCTTTCCTCTCACAAAAGAGCTTGCACGTGGCACGTCTTTTTAAAGATGCATCGCCCGTGCACTTCTGGTTGCGGTAGACTCGTTGACATCTCTGATGGGCACGAGCGTTGCATAGTGTGTTTGGGCATTGATCACGCTAGAGCAGCGCTCGTGGATGACTCATGTTCTCTCTGTGGGAACATGACCATCGCAACATTACGGTCGAGACTCAGTGATCTCGCAAGAGTGAGAGTCCCCTCATCCATCGGCTGGTGGCCAGGGTAATCTGAGGGTGACGGTTTGGAACAAAGCGCCGACTATCAGTCCATGCCCAGCCGCACCCTCTCCAATGTTGCAACCCGCGAGTGTTCAGGGGATTCCCGCGGGACCATCTTCGGATGCCCCGCGAGTTTCCTTTGGCGCTCCAGAGGAGGACGCGATGTCTATCGCAGCATCACAAGGTGGGTCTGAATCTTCTGGAAGTGAAGACTCAGCGCAGCTGCCACCTGCCGGTGTGCATACGGTTGTGCCTGAGTCGGATCCGGAGATGACGGCCATGCTTGCCCGAGCCGCCGCGAGCATCGGGTTAGAGTGGCCCCCGCCACCCTGTCCCGAGCGCTCGCGGCTGGATGATTGGTACTTGGGTAAGGCCGCGGACCCCCGTCCGCGTCAAACCCCAATACCTTTCTTCCCGGACGTGCATGATGAGATCTCGAAGTCCTGAAAGACCCCCAGCTCTTCCCGTGACCGCTCGTTCGCCTTTCCTCCCCTCGATGAGCCAATGGCAAATAAATGCCATTGCAGCAGCAGCCTTCACCCGGGCCCGGTCGTGGAGGAAGCCGCAAGAAGGCGCCCCAGCCCTCTCCTGCCCCGCCCCCGCTAAACGCCGGGCCAAGCGGCGCTCCTGAGACGGGCTGCTCAGGGATGATGTGCACTTCTCAGGAGATGGTAGCAGGACCACTCCTTCCCCCGGTGGAGGGCCGGGGGAGAATCTTTTGTTCCACCGCTGCTCACCCACGGGTGGGCAGCACCCTAATGTGGTTAAAGAAAGAAGTGACACAATTATCCCTGAGCACACAGAGTTCTCGGACGACACGGTGCGCCGCCCCCGGGCCATGCACCCCTCGTCCTCCTCTGTCCCAGAGCCGGATGACAGTGCGCGCCGTCCCCGGACCGTGCCGCTCTCATCCCCCTCTGACGCCAGACCCCTGGCAGAGCAGACCCCCACGGAACGTTCGTCCTTTACTGGTCTGCTCTGTCAGGCCGCGGTCAATGACTGTGCCCCCACACCGGGCCGCTATGCCGTCCACGTCTGGGCCAGTCATTCCGCCTCGCTGCACCACCGGTGGGAAGTCTGTAGTTCGTTTGATCCCGCTGGTACAGTCGTTGGGAGCTTGGCAAGAGCTTCCCAACCTGTCCCGCTGGGTCGCTCGAACAGTCAGGCTCGGCTACGCGATTCAGTTCGCGTGGCCTCCTCCCCGCTTCAGGGGAGTCCGCTCCACTATGGCCGGTGGCAATGCCCCTATCATGAGAGCGGAGGTTGCTACCCTGCTGGCGAAGGGTACGATCGAGACTGTCCCTCCAGCCGAAATGAGGTCCGGCTTCTACAGCCCGTACTTCATTGTCCCCAAGAAAACTGGTGGGTTACGGCCAATCCTAGATCTGCGCGTGCTGAACCGCTCCCTTCACAGGCTGCCGTTCAAGATGCTCACCGCCAAACGCGTTTTCGAATGTGTGCGGCACCAGGATTGGTTTGCAGCGATCGACCTGAAGGACGCCTACTTTCATGTCTCCATTCTCCCTTGACACAGACCGTTTCTTCGGTTTGCTTTCGAGGGGCAGGCATATCAGTACGCAGTTCTCCCTTTCGGGCTAGCCCTGTCTCCTCGCGTCTTCACGAAGGTCGTCGAGGCAGCCCTCCGGGAACACGGGGTTCGCATCCTTAACTATATCGACGATTGGCTGATTCTAGCTCACTCTCGAGATCAGCTCTGCGAACACAGGGACTTGGTGCTCCGCCATGTAGCCCGTCTGGGGCTTCGGGTCAACTGGGAGAAGAGCAAACTTTGCCCTGTGCAGAGGATCTCTTTTATCGGTATGGAGATTGACTCGGTCGCCATGTCCGCGCAGCTTACGAGCGAGCGCGCACAATCACTGCTGACTTGCCTGAGACAGTTCGAGGGCAAGAGTGCGGTTCCACTGAAACTTTTTCAGAGGCTCCTGGGGCATATGGCATCTGCAGCCGTGGCTACGCCGCTCGGATTGCTTCATATGACACCGCTTCAGCTGTGGCTTCGCGACCGTGTCCCGAGGTGGGCATGGCATCACAGCACCTTCCGAGTACCAGTTACTCCGACCTGCCGTCAGACCTTCACCCCGTGGTCGAACCTCAGTTTTCTATGGGCCGGAGTGCCTCTGGAACGAGCTTCGCGGCATGTTGTTGTAACGACAGATGCCTCTGCCACGGGCTGGGACGCCATGTGCAACGAACGTGCTGCCGCGGGCTCCTGGACAGGACCCCACCGCTTATGGCACGTCAATTGCCTCGAGTTTGCTGGCTGTACAGCTCGCCCTGCGCCGCTTCCGGGCCGTGCTCAGGGGCCAGCATGTACTAGTCCGTTCAGACAATACCGCGACTGTACCGTACATTAACCATCAGGGTGGTCTGCGCTCCCGCCGTATGTCGCAACTCGCCCGCCACCTCCTCTTATGGAGTCAGAAGCATCTGAGGTAGCTTCGTGCCATTTATATCCCCGGAGCTCTGAACTGTGCAGCCGACGAGCTCTCACGGCTTCAGCCCCTCCCTGGAGAATGGCGACTCCATCCCCAGTCGGTTCAGCTGATTTGGGACCAGTTCGGGGACGCACAGATAGATCTGTTTGCCTCTCACGACTCGACCCATTGCGCCCAGTTTTATTCCCTGACCGAGGGCACGCTCGGCACGGATGCTCTGGCGCACAGCTGGCCGCAGGGCCGCAAATATGCGTTTCCCCCAGTGAGCCTTCTTGCGCAGACCCTGCGCAAGGTCAGGGAGGACGAGGAGCAGGTCATTTTGGTCACGCCTTACTGGCCCGCCAGGACCTGGTTCCCCGAACTTGTACTCCTCGCGACAGCACCTCCTTGGCCGATCCCACTGAGGAAGGACCTCCTTTCTCAGGGACGGGGCACCCTATGGCACCCTCGTCCCGATCTTTGGAACCTCCACGTGTGGCTCCTGGACGGGACGAGGTAGGTTTGAGTACCCTACCACCAGCGGTGGTGGCTACCATCACTTCCGCTAGAGCTTCGTCCACGAGACACCTCTATGCGTTGAAGTGGAACCTCTTCGTCAGCTGGTGTTCTTCTCACCGAGAAGACCCGCGGAAATGTTCGATTGGTGTTGTGCTTTCCTTTCTTCAAGATGGGTTGGAGCGAAGGCTGTCTCCCTCCACCCTCAAGGTCTATGTCGCCGCTATTGCCGCACAGCACGACCTTATAGAAGGTAAGTCTGTAGGGAAGCACGACCTGATCGTCAGGTTCCTGAGAGGAGCGAGGAGACTGAATCCTCCTCGCTCTCCTCTCGTACCCTCTTGGGACCTCGCAGTTGTGCTAACTGCCCTGCGGAGTGATCCCTTCGAGCCTTTGCAGTCGGTTGAGCTTAACTTCCTGTCAATGAAGACAGCGCTTCTGACTGCATTGGCCTCCATCAAGAGGGTTGGGGACCTGCACGCATTCTCCATTGACGAAGCGTGCCTGGAGTTCGGGCCGGCTTACTCTCACGTGATCCTGAGACCCCGGCCTGGATATGTGCCCAAGGTTCCTACCACTCCCTTTCGGGACCAAGTGGTGAACCTGCAAGCGCTGCCCCCGGAGGAGGCAGACCCAGCCTTGGCACTGCTCTGTCCAGTACGTGCTCTCCGCATCTATATAGACAGAACGCAGTGTTTCAGGACCTCAGACCAGCTCTTTGTCTGTTATGGTGGGAGACTGAAGGGAAAAGCTCTCTCCAAGCAAAGGTTGTCTCACTGGATAGTGGACGCCATTGCTTTGGCTTACCAACAGCAAGGTCGACCGTGCCCCCTTGGTGTGACTGCCCACTCCACCCGGAGTGTGGCGTCCTCTTGGGCTCTAGCGCATGGCGCCTCGCTAACAGACATCTGCAGAGCTGCAGGCTGGGCGACACCTAACACATTCGCCAGATTTTACAATCTCCGAGTGGAGCCAGTCTCCTCCCATGTACTGTCTTTTTCAAGCTAACATGGGACCCGTAAGGTGTCTTCGCTTGCTCGCCATTCCACTCCACGGACTGGATACGTGCGATATTCTCCTCAGGTGAGCTTCCCCGAAAGCCCTGAGTTCCTCCAGCACTCCTGATGCTGGCGCCAGTGTCTCTTGCCTGCGCGTCGGCTAGGTGCCTCCCGTGTGCATGGTACCTCCTCTGAGCTACCCCCACATGTGTATTTCCACTGTAAGCCTCTTTGAGCATGTGTCTTTCCCTTGGCAAGCCACCTTGCCACCCCTGGGGTTGAAATATTCCACCTGCGGCTGGACACCCCAGTGATTCCCCATATGCATCCCTCGGGTCATATGCGTATTCTCTAAGTCCCCCCCCCCTCTGGGTTGGCAGTAATTGCGTATTCCCTTAAAAACCTTGGGATATGCTCCCCAGTGTACCTTGGTATTCCTGTGCTAATAGGAGTCCTTCGTCCGTGCTGTCTCACGACAGGGATCTCAGATTACGCAGGGCACTGGAAGACAGCCGAGAAGGTGGCGTGATTAGACTGGCATCCCCATTCGTCGTCATCCGACGGAACTCGGAGTGACAACGAAAGGGAACGTCTCGGTTACGGATGTAACCCTCGTTCCCTGAGTAGGGAACGGAGACGTTCCGTCTCCCTGCCACTTTCCGCTGTACCGCGGGGATCGCCTGAGCTCAGTCTTGGCTCCTCAGTGAGGAAACATACTGCTTTGCTGGAATTTCCGCCCTTTATACCCACGAGGTGGGGCGGAGCTGCTCCATGCAAATTCTGCAGACCCATGGCATTTATTTGCCATTGGCTCGTTTTGTATTACTCGAAGTGGATAGGCTTCTAAGCGAAACCCCATTCGTCGTCATCCGACGGAACGTCTCCGTTCCCTACTCAGGGAACGAGGGTTACATCCGTAACCGAGACGTTTTCCTAAAAAGGGAACGAGACGCTGCGTCATTACGACACTTTGGGAACGCGTCATTGCGTCTTGAAGCACGTGTGAAATGAGTCCAATGGTGTGACGGAACATCATAGGTGGGTGATGTCATGACTAGGAAGGTCTAAATAACCCTGCCAAGAAACTTTCTTGCAGAAACTCCAGCACTGTACCAACCGTGCAGTTAACGTAGTCTAAATGACTAATCTCGTACCATGAAGAGAACAATCCTCATTTAAAAGCATAAAGTTTCCTCGTGGAGGGAGCTCTGGAGTAAAGAATGATCTCAATAACCCTCAGTTGAGAGACCACCCTCTATGAGTTGGGGACCCACATACCCACAGCTTCCAAACTCTAGGCAGGAAATATTGAGGCCCTCACTTGAGATAGAAGGTTCCTCGTAATCGGAATCTCCCAAGGGGAGCCGTCGAGGAGGGATATCAGGTCTGAAAACTAAACTCGAGTTGGCTAAAGAGGAGCCACTAACAGCAAAAGGGGCACCCTCCCAGGCGCGAGCACAGACCCCCCTGATGATTTAGGTAAGCGATCCCTGATGTATTGTCTGACGGGATAAGAACATGATGGCCCCTTAGATCTGGGAGAAAAAAATTCAATGCCAGAAAAACAGCCATCATCTCTGGGCAGTTTATAGGCCATGACAAATCTATTGTCTGATGGGACAAGACTAGGCACTTCCACAGACCCAAAGTTGAGCGGCCCTACATGACCAGTCCCCAACTCGAGGGAAGCAACTGTCATAAGCATCACACTGTGACAAGGAGCTCCTTGGACCTTGGAACAAGAACCAGGGTTTCTTTCACAACATCAAGGTACGAAGATATCTGCTTGTAACCTTGATTGTGCGGAATGGATTGCCCTTTGGGAAAACCTCCTGGTCTAGAACCACCACTGCAGTACTACAGAACAAAAGGTATTATGTTGGCTGCTGCTACCATCAGACCCAACAGCCTTTGAAACTGTTTGACAGTGCGTGACAGGCCTAGCTTCCGTTCTTTCACGACTAAGAGGATTGAATTGATGCGTGCAGGAGACAGCCAGTGCTGCATCATCGTTAAATCCCATATTACACCCTGAAAAGTAATTCTCTGTGCTGAATTGCCAAGTACTCTGAATGAGCTAATATCAACCAATCATTGATGTAATTTAATATGCAAATTCTGTGGATATGCAGCTGAGACAATGCAGCATCCACGCATTTCGTGAAAGTGCGAGGTGACAGTGCTAGGCCAAAAGGAAGAAAGCGGTACTGGTATGCTTCGCCCCCAGAAAGCAAACCTGAGGACCTTCCTGTGATTTTGAAGGATTTATATGGAAGTACTGACAAACCAGTCCTCGGATCTGATTTGAGTCACGATTTCCTTTGAAGTTAACATTTTGAACTTTAGCTTTTTGACCGCACAGTTTAGATGGCACATATCTAATATTGGACGCAACCCTCCATCCTTCTTCGTAATGATGAAATAGCATCTGTAAAACCTGGACTCTCTCTGGTGGAGGAACACGTTCTATGGCCCCCTTGACCAAGAAAGTTTTCACCTCTTGTTCCAAAACCAGAGCCTGCTTACCGTAGTGGGCAGAACCCTGCTGAAACGAGGAGGACGAGAACCAAACTAAATTCTGTATACTTTTTTTTATTTTATTGCATGAGCCGGATCCATTGTGACACATTTGGCAGAAGTTCTCACGCTATTAGATGGTCTACTAAGGGAACCAATCTCTCAAGACTGAATTCTGCTGTATTTAGAACACAAGTAGGGAAGAAACATCCAAAAAAAAAAATTCCTTTTGATTTGAAATTGCCAGCATGCTGGGATATATTGTCCCCAGAGGAGAGTAGTGAACATTAGCATACAGTCTGAACTGTTACAGTGTTTTGGTAAAGCGCATAGTTTAGTTTGTATACATAGTTTACCCAAAAATGTCATAATTCTTCATCATTCGCTCACCCTCATGATGTTTGCAACCTTTATGATTTTCTTTTTTTCTTGGGAACACAATAGATTAAATTCTGAATGTCCATTTAAGAATGGACAATGATATACACTGCCAAGCTTCAAAAAGACAAAAAAGGTCCTTTAAAATACCATAAAAGTTATCCAAATAGAATAGATTAGATTCAACATGAGTGTCATTGTACAGACAATGAAATACAATTGGCATCTGATTTAGCAGCTGTCTGTCTTGCTATCTTCATTAACATGCTTTGTTTATTAACATTTTTTTTAAAAGGCCATATTTTTATTAAAACTTTATTTTAAAAAGGCCATATTTAAAATGGAAATATGAATTAACCTTTATTACAAACAAAAGCACAACATATGCCAATTTCTTCTTTGTTTCGAACCTAAAAGCTACAAATTTGAGTCAGAAAGTCAGAAAGAAAAAGAAAAAAAATTAAACAAATGCAGCTGTAAGATAAACCTGCATTATGCATAACTGTTTGTGTCTGGTGTCGGTCTTGTACTTAAAAAGCAAATTTTGGTAAATCAGTGAGCATTGTTTTCTGTGGGGTGTGTGAGACTGACCTTAGTGAAACCAGTCAAAGTTGCTGAATCATAAATGTCCAAAGTTACGGTAGTTACAATTAACTGCTAAACGTTTAGCAATGTAACATTTATAGCACGATTAATTGACAGCAGTATGCTGTGGTGCTGTGTACTGGATATTTAAAACTGAATTTGAACTTCAAAAAAGGTAATTTGGTGTCATGCATGATGCATCTATGGGGAAAAAGTTATGCGTACTGTTTAACCATAAGTAGAACACCTTTTATTTTAACAATTTAAAGCTGCAGTGCGTAGCTTTTTTGGGGTTAAAAATTATTCAAAATACATATTTGAGAAAATACATAACCAGCCAGTGTTTAAAACTTAGTCTTATCTAGTTTTCTAGTCTTATCTAAAACTTATCTGCTTGCCTTAGCTCGATTCAAAGCGGTAAGCTTGTAATAATGTTTTTAATTCCAGTGGTACTGGTGGATTTCCACGGGAGATTCGAGCATGTCTTTGCATCATTACATCCAGTGGCGGAGCCAGAGGGGGGTCCGGGGTGGCACTGGACACCCCTGACATGCGATTGGCCACCCCGGGTGCCACCCCAAAATTTTATTTGCTACTGGCAGTTGCTGATGCTGATTTTTTTTTTTTTAAATTACGTTCGCCGGCAGCGCGGCGCGCGCAGTTTTCAAACGGACGAGCAGAGGACGAGAGATGGTTGCAAGATACCGAACTTCACCGAATAGGAAAACATCATATTTGAAGTAAGCTTTTAAGGTTTAGCATCAGGGTGGTTTGCTCCCAATAGCCTACATTAGGCCTAATACACGCATATACAGTACCTTGCCGTGTGTAGTACGTTACACAAATGTTCTAGCTAATGTAAGGATAGGAGATCAAAACGCAGGCAAAGAAGAGCAGAAACAAGCGATATCATAATGCGATCACTATAGGACTATGAAGCTTTATGGGTGTAGGTTGTTGATGGACTCGATCTACTGTGTTTTGATCATCATTATGAATCTTATCTAGATGTAGTCTTTGATAAAAATGCGATTTTCTCAGCATTTTGCTCATGTTGCTTTTTATGAAACTTGCCAACATTCAAGTGTTGATTAAAAAAAAGACGCACGAAGCTAGAATAACATTATTTTTTTGTTTTTGTTTTAAAAGCACAGGGTTTGTTATTTCTTTTGGTATGTTCAGATATTCATACAACAAAATATTCTAGGGTGCCATGAAATTGTGAAAATTACCAAAACCACATTTTTTTTATACTGGCGAGAAAGAGTTAAATGTTGGTAATTGGATGATGATTAGAATATGAATATGATTGGAATCATATTTTAAATTTGTGATATTTTTGAACAGGGTCAAATAAACATGAAAAGAAAGGGAGAGATATCAGAGTTATTTTAAAAGAAGCACAAACATAGTCCAGTCATTTTATGAAAAAAAGGTTGAACAAATTGCAACAGAAGCAAACTCAACAAAATAATTTTGTATCCTCATTATGTCCCGAGTAAGGAAACAAAGTCCCTAAGAATCCCATTTGGGGAAAGTTTCGAAATCTGTTTCTGGGGATTCACTTTTTATTTTACTTACCTTTTGTCTTCTGCATTCTCCTTACCCTTGTCTCCTGTTCTTCCCTTAGACTCGTCCCCCAGAAACAGTCGCACAGACCCAGCCCCAAACCCCATCTCTTAATAATTAAAAAAGGCTGGTTTCTAAAGTACTTCTTCCTGCCTCTATGTATTAATGCTCATGGGTAGCCTAAATGGGTTCCATTCAGACTTTAACATTAAGTATTTTACTGTTATGTGTCAACAAGAACAAGAATTTTCACCTGGCTAGACCCAATGTTTAGATCTGTTGTGGTATTTATGCAAATTAGCACATACTTAATTAGATTATGAATGAATAGGCTATATTTGTTTTTTTTCCTAAACTTTCCCTAATGGGATTCTTTGGGACTTTTTTTTCCTTACTCAGGACATTTTGAGGATACAAAATCAGATGAGTTTGCTTGTTGCAATTTGTTCAAGGTTGACCCCCATTTTGTCTTAAAATGTCTGGACTAACAGGCAGATCAGGTGCAAACAGACCCCCCAGCCCTTGCATCACCACTGGCTAGTCAGAGTCAGTGTGGTCAGACTTCAGAACCAGCAACAGGTCAGAGCATCTACCAGACACAGGCAGTCAATCACATACCCAATTCAGGAATTTAAGTTGAGATGATTTTGCCAGATTAAAAGGATAGTTCACCCAAAAATGAACACATTTTTTTTTTATAAATTAAATAATTAGAATTAGAATTATTATAAATTATTATAAAGAAAGAATTATGTTGTATTTAATCTTCCCAGGATAAGATTTTATATTGATGGGCAATAAAATTGTTTAACTTTTTCAAGGACATGTCTGCTTGATCCCTGCTGTATCTAATAAAAGATAAAATAAAAAAATATTTTTTTGTAAATAAATGCAGCAGTTCATAACAGACACATGCAGTATCTTATCTACTTGGTGCTTCAGCTTTGTTTTCTGCAAATATTTTGGATGTTCAACACTTATAGACACAAACAGAGTGACCCAATTCCTTCCACAAGCTTTTCCACTGTGTGTGTGTAATGTGTACCCCTGAAAGTAGCAGTGGCCACCCCCTGGCCACCCCATGTATTAAACTCTAGTTCCGCCACTGATTACATCACATCTGTACACATAAAGAAGGAGTCTCGGCTAGTAGGCTATGAGTGTGAGGATGTTGGAGGTGGAGATTTATAGCCTTTTCTCACAGCACTTGATATAATTAAACTTATCAATTTGTTTGCGGATCCAGAAAGGTTCAAACGACAATCACCAGTGACAACTAGAGATTCACCCGTTGTAAAATGCAAAAGACTTCGTTTGGACTTCAGGGTGGCTACAGAAAAAAAGAGACTGCAACCGGACCCATGCGAAAACAAGGATACATATCGGATGGGCATTACATGTTGTCACGCAATGCTGACGTTGTTAACATTAACAATTTGAGAACAAAGTATAATTTGCACGATTTTGCGTGATATGATAAGCGATTTTTAGATTTAATCAGCGCGATTTACTGCAATGTCAGAACAAAAGTGGATGTTACTTAATTGTTCAGATGACACTATCCGGTGAAAATTATTATGTTGGTTCTACTTCCAAAAAGAATAATCTGTGATTCTGAATGCTAGTATACACACCGGCGCGGTAACTGACAGCCTCACACTCTCCTCAAACCACGGAAATTCTTCCACGTTGTGCCATGTCGAAGTACAACTCACGTAAAGTTGATAATTCCGCAAATAACTGCAATTGCAGATTTCGAACAGAGATGGCGACAAAGAGGAAAAACTGTGGACTGCAGCTTTAAAAAAAAACGTATCCTGTAATCAAAACCAAATGGAAAGGTCAAAAAAGTAATAGAAATGGAATTGCAAAAGCAAAATGCAAAAGCAAAAGTAAGATATAAAAAATATTTTCAAAAACTATACACAAAATAAAAGCCATACAACTTAAATAATAAAAAAAACTTGGTCAATAAAGGTGGAAACCCTCAATTCACAAAAAATCTAAAAATACCGTAACACATAATAGCCGAGTCCCAAATAGACGCCTGTCTCTTTTACACGCCTGGTGTGGCTGCAGGTTTGGGTAAATAAAGGCCGGTCTCAAATAGAGGCTGGGTCTTTTTTTTAGTTTCGGGTTGAATGTAATCTTCTAAAACCCGTCAGGTCGTCCGCTTTTTGGCGGCCACCAAAGCAAATTTTTGTCCCGCCAAAGCCAATAGAATGACTGCACGAGCAGAGAGCAGAGAGAGAGAGAGAGAGAGAGAGAGAGAGAGAGAGAGAGAGAGAGAGAGAGAGCCCCGGCCGCTCGCGCGCACTCTCACGTCTTCAAACAACACGAGCGCTGTTTTGCTTTCTCTCCCTCGCGCATTCTAATCCAAATCAACACGATAGTAAAAGATAGTAAAAAGTTGGAAGACCGCAGTTTCACGTGGAGCATTTGGATATTTGTAGAGATTAGAGACTCTAGGACTCAATGAACAACATCTCAACACTAAATTATAAAGGCCGGTCTCATCTGAGCCGATGCTCTTCGACGATTTGGGAAAGTAAAAGCCCGGGCTATTATTTGAAGTTTTACGGTAGTATTTTTCATATAAATAAAAACTACTTGTGCACCATAAAAAAAAAATTAAAAAAATGTTATAATAATTGGTCAATAAATGTGGAAGCACCATACTTCAGCACTATAAAACTACAATCATAATACATACTAAAACAAAATAAAAAATGACAAATTACAGCTATAATAATCAATGGTTCATAATTGGGAAAAGGAGCAGCTCCATATCTAATGATGTCTATTAAATAAAGCTCTGAAACATTAGGGAATTAAAGCTCATCTGTGAAGACATTATCATAATTATTAAGATCATTTGCAAAATCTCATGGCAAATTTCTCAAGTGAGCAATCAAAGATCGAAGATATGCTTTTAGTGCAGCAATGGAACCACCCCCCCCCCCTCCCCCCCCCCCCCCCCCCCCCCCCCCTCTCTCTCTCACGCCATTAAATTAGAGGAATATTCAACCTGAAGGAACTGCCACTAATGTGAGGGAAATTGATTTTTGAAGACCAGAAGGGATAATAATAGCAGTCAAAAATAAATCATAAATGAATCATGAATTCCCATTCAACAGTGCTGGCTGGTTAGAAGTTCCGAGTGCGTTCAGTATGGACAAAAGCCTAACTCAATGTGAAAGGTGCTATGGCTTTTTTTAATGAACTTTTACATACTCTAAATACCTGTCACCAGAAATGCCCACTGAATTTAAAGTAGACATTATTGCCTCTTGATTTATGGTGAAACATGTAGAATTGGACACCAATCTGCAGTTTAAACACTCAGCCTGTCTTCTCTCTGCATAGACAGCAGTTTGTTGATGGATGAACTAACTTCAAGACTGTTTCTCCTCTCTTTCCTCGTCTTTTCCACTGTTCAGTCTTGTATTACACAATCAAGCATTCCGTGAAAAGCAGTAATGACAGTCCAAACTCTGACGGCTATAATTATCTATTTGAAGAGCAGGAAGGGAACGTCAGAGAGACGTCCTGCTTTAGGGGGCGGAGAGAGCTGTCACACACCCTGGCACCCCCTGCTGTAGCCCGTATGTGGAATCAGCTCTCAATCCAATGTTAAATTTTCACCTGTCACTACTGCAATTCATTCAAATTCATCCAAAAAGTAAAGCTGTTTTCATCATATTGTTATTTTGTTATTTTCTCAAATCAAATTCAGTGAGAGCATAATGACAGAACTTTCATTTTTGAGTGAACTATTCCTTTAAAGTGAGAGCGATATAATATATGAAATCTTTTTTTTTTTTTTTTTTTTGCATTGATCTATATGGTTCTAATCACGATGGAAGTAATCAAGTGGATTCAGGTGG
This sequence comes from Tiaroga cobitis, assembly GCA_030578255.1. Classification (NCBI taxonomy): domain Eukaryota; kingdom Metazoa; phylum Chordata; class Actinopteri; order Cypriniformes; family Leuciscidae; genus Tiaroga; species Tiaroga cobitis. The sequence goes on from CM060603.1 coordinate 17,446,921, forward strand.
CCACGCAGACGGTGCATTTTCGGTTCAGCGCACTTAACTATCAGCATCTCTTCTGCATGAGCAGCATTTAGCCTCTCGGTCATTTTAGTTTCAAGGTGACACTGTAGGACAGCTGATGGGGAGTTCACACACACAGAGATCTGTAGCAACAACACGTCATTCATTTTCAGCGAGAGTTGGCAATTTCCAGCGACATGACTGACAGCTACTCTTGATGGGATGCAAAAAAAGTTTAACCCTATGCTAATTCGAAAGAAAGACTTCTACCAATAGGAGTGAAGACATTGGAGTGCACTAGACTTGTGAGATACTAGTTGAGTGTTGTGAGATTCCTGACTATGTTTACTTTCTGTCCAAATGCTAGGATATACATTAAAAACATATGCATGTTAAATATGGGATGAATTTAGTCTCAAAATGATTAACACATGCATGCTCAATTATCCATGAACTTGATAAATGTTGCAGATGTTTTACTATCCATGACCAAATGCCTTCTTGCGTGTGCAAAATTCAGAATTGAATGTGTAGCAATTTGTACAAATAGAGACGTTTTTGTAAATACAAATGTTTTCTTTTGTATTAGTGTATCATAATTTGTACATGCAACAAAGAAGATGTGCATTTGTGGATCAGGTGACACGAATGCATTCATTGACGTCTTTTCTGAGTCGATCTCATTTGGTTTTCAAGCATTTCACAACCCACACACAAACAACTACAAATGAATTGGCTAGGTGCTGTTAATGTGTGCATGACTACCCGTCTATTTGACAAATTCACAAATATGCATAACTACATTTAAACTAATACTTTACTACTTGTATGTGCAAAATCCAGAATTACATGAATGTGCAGCATTTTGTACAAATAGAAATTTAAAATGTCCAGCTGTCGCTCATCAATATAATGGCAGTGAATAGCGACCAGCATCAAACTTAAAAAAAAAAAAAAGTATCATAGAATGGTCCCATGCAACACATGTTAGGTGTTCTGGAGGTAAACAATAGAGTAATTATTGTAATTATTGTATTATTGTATTATTTAATGAAAATCCTGACCTTCGCCGTTGGTCTTCTGTGCTTGACTGCGCGACTTGAGACTCTATTAGCGCTGCAGTTCACTCTGTCTCGCCAAGAAAAAGCACACAAGTTGTGAGAAATCAAGATGAACACACCATGAAACAGCTGGAAATCACAAAAAAAGGCATATGTGTACTTTCTTCACTTACTTGAATATCTCCGGACCGGGATTCCGGCTTTCAGATGATGGTCAAATTGACGGTTGACATATGTGAACTTATAAGACAACTTCTTGTTACAGCAACCACAATGTTTATATTCACCTCAGAAGGTACATAGATTGTATTATATGTCACGTTTTTCTTAGTCTTGATTTCTCACAACTTGTGTGCATTTTCTGTGAGAGTTGAAGTGAACTGAGTAGAGTCTGATGAACGCTCATGTGATCTGAAAAAGAAACGGCATTAGAACAACACCAGGGTGAGTAAATTATGACTTTTTCATTTTAGGGTGAACTAACCCTTTAATTATAATATGTAATGTTTATAAAAATATAAAACATGTAATCTTTTACAGTTTATTATTATATAATTTTAGAAATAAAATCAAGATATTTAATGAAATGAACATAATAATACTAACTTTTAATAATTAATAATATTAGCCTTCAGCAAAAAGAAAAACAAATGTTATTTTTTGACAGCCACTCAACAAGGTCATCCGCCCAGACCTACATTTAGGATCTAAATTGGTGTCTGTTCAGTGCACATTTAGCACACTCCAAATTTATGGATAATGATATGGCGGATAAGAAGTAGCAGTTTGATTCAAGCTGTGCTCTTACATCTTCAAGGGACCCTGTGATTGTCTGTGCATCCTTCCGGCTGTGATTTCACAAAGCGAATGATGCAGTGACTCAGTGTCCTCAGTATTGACCTCTGACCAATGCAGACTGCCAGACAGGTTGTTATCATCATCAGCCACAGACAGATGATACCTGCAGAGATGAAGGTTTTAGCCAATCATATTCACTGGCTTTTACCCCAACCACAGCCTGTCTGCTCCATTTGTGTCTGAAACGCAGTTGGTGGCCAGTAATAGTCTCACTGCACCGCGACCAGGGAGCTTGTGGTACAGGGTCACGCCAGGCTGTGCTGACAGGATGTGTTAGTAGTGCTTACCCGCCGCTGGCCAGTGTCGCCTTCTTTAGAGCTCTAGGGTGCACCGCTGGAGGAAGACTGCCTGGTTTAGCATTTACGGCCCACTCCCACTGCGTCCTCTAAAAGCATAATGCCACTCTCTTTCTGCCACCGAGGCTCGGGACATAATTTCCTGTAGCGCCAAACTTTAACTCCACCGGAACACGTCAGCCAAATTGCAACGACCACACAGAGATGGATTCAAACTCACACATGTCTCCCTCTTAGGAGACATAAAAATAGAAACAGATGAGACAAGTGTTAAGAGACAATTAGAGCTGCATACGCATTACAGAAGGCTCTTGGTTTGACTAATTAGAATGCTTAAGATTTTTGTGTGCACAGAATGAGCCAGGTCAATTTGTACTTAAGTGGAATTACAGCAAACTGGATCTCAGAAAGCACGAGTGTAAACATTATTAAATAAAAACTGTAAAAATATATTAAGCAGCATAACGACTCGGTTACTAACGTAACCTCGGTTCCCTGAGAGGAGGGAACGAGTATTGCGTAAGTAGCTTACGCTATGGGAAAACTCCTTTTCTCGAGAAATATTGAAGTCTTTATGTAAAACGCATTGCAGCTGCACAGCATACAGCAGTGAGCGAGGCAGCTCGGTCATTGGCTGTGCTGCGGCAACTGCACGAACCTATGACGGGGCGACTCTGAACCCGCTTCCAATGAGCGTGCTTCGCGCCCGCGCGCGTCAGAGCCCGCCAAGATGGGCGTGGCTAAGGGCTATATATTGGGCGCCCCGTCATCTGAGTCCTTTAGGTTCAATCGACTGAAGCGAACTGACCAAGCACAAGCACGGCAGCTTACGCAATACTCGTTCCCTCCTCTCAGGGAACCGAGGTTACGTTAGTAACCGAGTCGTTCCCTTTCGAGAGGTCTCTCCTATTGCGTAAGTAGCTTACGCTATGGGAACACCATGTAAAACGCCGTGCATGCTGACTTCGCTCTATTATAGCCAGAGGCAGATGCCTGAGCCTTTAAGCAAAGTAATTATCCATCGAGCCGGCCGAAGGCGGGCTTTATACGGGACAATGTAGAACGGCCCAATGGCCGTCCAGTGGAAAAACACACAAGCACCTTTATGTACTGATATGCATAAAAAACCCTCTAAGTCAGTCAGAGACGGACCCTGTAAGGGAGGAGATAATGCTCAGCATGTACACACTCCAGTCTATACTTTTTTATATTTAGACCGACAGTATGTTGGAATGTAATGAGGGGACCTGTAGGTTATAAAACCTGATAAATGTTGACGGCGAGGCCCAGCCTGCTGCCGCACAAATATCCTGAATGGGTATCCCACTCGACCACGCCCACGAGGAGGCCATGCCTCTCGTAGAGTGAGCTCTGATGCCCAAGGGGCACTGAAGGCCCTTGGCTTCATAAGCCAGCGCTATAGCATCAACTATCCAGCGCGATATTCTTTGCTTTGAAACAGCGTGACCTTTGGTGCGGCCGCCAAAGCATACGAATAATTGCTCTGTCTGTCTGAACAGGGCAGAACGTTCCAAATATACTCTGAGCGCCCTGACTGGGCAGAGTAAATTAGCGTCACTTTCGTCTGCTGGAGACGATAGCGCAGCCAGAGATATCACCTGTGCTCTGAAGGGTGTGGAGAGCACTTTAGGAATATACCCGTGTTTTGGTCTAAGGACAACTCTACTGTCGTTAGGTCCAAATTCCAGGCAGGCAGCGCTTGATGACAGCGCATGCAGGTCGCCCACTCTTTTGATTGAGGCGAGAGCCAGCAAGAGAGCGGTTTTGAGCGAGAGCTGTTTAAGGTGCACAGTTCGTAGAGGTTCGAACGGGGCACTTTTGAGTGCGTCCAGGACCGTGGCCAGGTCCCAGATCGGCACTGAGGGGGGGCGTGGGGGATTCATCCTCCTGGCGCCTCTCAGGAAACGAACAACTAGGTGGTTTTTCCCTAGTGTGCGTCCTGCCACAGGATCATGTGACGCCGCTATGGCAGCCACATATACTTTTAGCGTGGAGGGGGTGCGGCCTGCCTCCAACAGCTCTTGTAAGAAGGCGAGCACGCTCGGTACCTCGCATGTCTCAGGGTTCAGGTTCCTGGTCTTACACCAGTCGCTGAACACCGTCCATTTCTGGGCATATAAGCGCCTCGTAGAGGGCGCCCGTGCCTCCGTGATGGTTCTCAACACTCCACTGGGGAGGTCCCCGGGAACCCGTTGAGGGGCCATGCGTGGAGGGCCCACAGATCGGGGCGGGGATGGAGGATCATCCCGTTGGCCTGCCTGAGGAGGTCTAGCCTCAGCGGAATCAGCCATGGGGCAGATTGCATCATCTGCATCAGCTCCGGAAACCACGTCTGGCAGTGCGCATTTTCCTTGGAGGCAAAGAGGTCGACCTCTGCTCTGCCAAAGGTCTGCCATAGCCACTGGATCGTCAGGGGGTGGAGAGACCATTCCCCTGGGAGAACTTTGTCTCTGGACAGCATGTCCGCTCCCTGGTTCAGGGCACCCGGCACATGCGCTGCCCTCAGCGAGCGCAGGTTGCTCTGGGACCATAAGATGAGTTCCCTGGCCATCGAGTGAAGGGAGCTCGATCTGAGTCCACCCTGGCGATTTATATATGAGACTACCGTCATGTTGTCCGTACGGACCAGGACGTGCTCGTCTTTTAGGTACGGAAGCAGGGCTCTGAGAGCCAAAGCGACCGCTTTCAGTTCCAGACAGTTTATATGTAGGCGCTTCTCCGGGTTTGACCACAAGCCGGAGACGGGCCTGCCCTCGTAAAGGGCCCCCCAACCTATTTTGGAGGCATCTGTCGTGATCATTTTTCTCCTTGTGTTCACACCCAAACTCACACCGGACTGATACCAGTCGGCAGCTTTCCAGGGCGTCAGGGCTTTTATGCAGCCGTGATTTGCTCTGATTAAAAAATGGCCCGAGCGCCACGCGTGAGTGGGGACACGGCTCTTGAGCCAGCGCTGGAGAGGACGCATGTGCAACAATCCTAGCTGGAGTACAGCTGATGCCGAGGCCATGAGACCGAGCATCCTTTGAAAACGCTTGACGGGGGCGCGCGCGCCCGCTCTGAACGATGTTGCAAGGCGCTGGATAGTGAGCGCGCGCTCTGATGAGAGGCGCGCCGTCATCTGCACTGAGTCTAGCACTATTCCCAGAAAAGAAATATTCTGGCTGGGAGATAGCGTGCTTTTTGCAAAATTGATTCTTAGACCCAAGCATTCTAGATGGCTGGTAATCCAAGACCTGTGCGTCATTAACTGACTCTCTGATTGTGCTAGGACTAGCCAATCGTCGAGATAATTCAGTATTCGCACACCCCGTTGTCTCAGGGGGGAAAGTGCTGCATCCATACATTTCGTGAATGTACGGGGTGCCAGTGATAGGCCGAATGGTAGTACTGTGTACTGGTATGACTATCCCTCGAAAGCGAATCTCAGAAATGGCCTGTGATGAGGCGCTATCGGAATGTGAAAGTAAGCATCTTTCAGATCCACTGATAGAAACCAATCCCCTGGGCGAACTTGCGCGAGGATGTTTTTGGTTGTTAACATTCTGAACGAGCGAATCATTAAAGCTTTGTTCAGACGTCTGAGATCTAGGATGGGGCGGAGACCGCCATCCTTCTTCGGGACGAGAAAATAGCGGCTGTAAAAACCCGCCTCGCTCATAGAGGGAGGAACAGTTTCTATAGCGCCCTTCTCTATCAGTTTGAGCACCTCGGTGCGTAGAACATGTGAAACATCTTTTCTCACTTTCGTCTCGACCACCGCTGAGAAGCGGGGTGGTCTGCGAGCGAATTGAAGCGAGTAACCGTGTTTTATTATGTTCAGAACCCATTTCGGCATGTCGGGGATATTTTCCCAAGCTTTTGCTCGCACAGATATGGGCTGAATGCTAGTTGGGGGCGTGTCGTAGTGACGTATGGCTCCCGCCGGCGAATCGCTCTGTACTAACACCGAGCTTACGGCTCTCAGAGGCGCGGGCGCTGCGCAGCTTTGTTGAGTGCCGAGTGCAGGGGTGCGTGTGAGATTACAGGCACGCTCGCCGCATCTGTAACGCTCACAGCGCGGGCTGGAGAAAATTTTGTGACTGTATGGGCAGTGCTTATGGGTGGGGGTGCATAAACTGTGGTAGGCACGCGCGCCACTTTCATAAAACCCCCCGCTCGTGGCGGTCGGTTTTTGGCCATGTAAACAGTGTTTGTGAGTAGGGGTGCGTGCATTACAGCGGGCACACGCGCTACTTTGACAGGATTTCCCGCTTTTACTGGAGAAGTGTTTATAACTGTGGGGACAGTGCTTATGTGTAGTGGTGCATACATGACAGTGGGCACACGATCTACATTTATGGGGCGTCCAGCCTGAGCCGGGGAAGCATTTGGCACTGTTTTGACAGTTTTGAAATGTGGGAATGCGCACTTTAGTGTGGACACGTGACCCTCTAGTGACACAGGCAGAAAATGACTCTTTATGTGATTTCTGTGTGTCGCCGTTAAAACGGCGTTTGTTTGCAGGTGAGCGAGCTGTGCGGCTGGCCCATTGGCTGCTGTACAGACATTTCCAGCCGCCTGTAAGGGGACTGGGTAATGTTTTAGACGTTTTGGAGAGAGTGGTCCGGCTTCTGCGAGACGCGCGCTCTCTCTTTTTCTCCCTATAGCTAGGAAGACTTACGAGGCTCCGGGTTCAGCACAATCTTGGGCCGAGGTCCCCGTCGCTCGGGCGGTTGCTTCTTGTTGGCAGAGCGCGAGCGGCGTCGGAAGTCAGATTCCGGTCTGGGCTGAGAGATGGGAGGTGCCGTCCTGACTCGCTGCTGCTGCGGCGGTTTTTGGCGGCTCTGCGACGAGCTGGAGCGCTTGGGCAGGAAGTGACGCATAGCCTGCGAATCCTTCCGGGCTTCGGTAAAGTGCTCAGCGAACTCTCTCACCGCTGGTCCGAACAGGCCGCTTTGGGAGATAGGCGCGTCAAGGAACGCCGCCTTATCCGCATCCTTTATCTCTGTAAGCGTCAGCCACAGATGGCGCTCAAGGACAGTCAAGTTCGCCATAGCACGGCCGATGGATTGGGCGGTGGCTTTCGTGGCTCGCAGGGCTATGTCGGTGGCGCTGCGCAGGTCCTTGAACGCTTCAGGATCAGGTCCAGACTTGTCCATGGTGCGGAGAAGTTTGGCCTGATAAACTTGGAGGACAGCCATGGAGTGAAGCGCTGACGCAGCTTGGCCGGCGGCGGCGTATGCGCGACCGGCGAGAGCTGAGGTAGATCGGCAGGGCTTCGAGGGGTGAGAAGCTTTGGCTTTCCAACCCGCGCTGGAGGGTGGACACAGGTGGTTGGCCACAGCCTCCTCGAGAGGCGGGGTTCCCTCGTAGCCTCTTTCTTTCGCGCCGTCCACAGAGGAGAGTGACGAAGAGAAAGAAGGCTTCAGGCGGGCGGAGTGAGGGGCTTTCCACGACTTAGTAAGTTCGTCATGAACCTCCGGGAAGAACTGGGACGGCCTTTGTCGGGGGGCCTGCCGGCGCCCCTGCAGGAACCACTCGTGCAGTCGGCTGCGGGCGGGTTCTTCCGGGGAAGACCAATCGAGCCCGAGGTCTTCCACGGCCTTAGACAGGATGCGGACGATCTCCGAATCCATGCTGGAGCCCACACTCGTGTCCGCTAGCGTCGATGGCGCGGGGTCGAAGGAAGAGCCCGACCAGTCGTCGGATGCAGCATCAAGGGAAAGGCTGTCATCCTTTTCGTCATCCCCTGACACGCCAAACGAGACGAGACCCATCGCTCCGCTGGAGGGGTGCTGGTCCGCCTGTGTGAACTGAACTGGCGGCGGGGAATCCTCGGGTGGCGGTGAAGCACGCGGGGATTGGCCCGCCGTGACGTCACTACAATCCGCGTGCTCTGGCGGCCTCTGCGAGCGGCGCTTCTTCTTGCGCGGCTCAGCTAGAGGGGATGGTAGCACGGTGGTGGTGGGCTCTCTCGCGGCGAAAGCGGCGAAGCGAGCGCGCAGTTCGGTGAGGCCCAGGGTGTCACACTCGGGGCATCCGCCTCGAGTAAGGGCAGCTTCTGCATGGTCCGGGCCCAGGCAGCGAGAGCAGATGATGTGACGATCCCCGTCCGGAAGGAGGCCTCGACACGATGCGCAGGAAGGCATTTGGAACAACGCCTTTAAATTTGCTCTTTTAGCTTTGAAAAAGTGTCGCGGGGGCGAACACTAGAATGATAGCTTTAAAAGGATATGATGCGCGCCGGATGGCTTAGCAGAAGGCGTTCGAAGGCGGCTGAAGGCGCCGGCGTCCTCGTAGCAGTCCTGCTGTAGGCTTGTCGACGGCGGCGGCGAAAAGACTCCAAAAATCCGGAGGATCCAGCGAAGAGAAGGTCTTTGCTGAAGGAGATTAAATCTAAAGGACTCAGATGACGGGGCGCCCAATATATAGCCCTTAGCCACGCCCATCTTGGCGGGCTCTGACGCGCGCGGGCGCGAAGCACGCTCATTGGAAGCGGGTTCAGAGTCGCCCCGTCATAGGTTCGTGCAGTTGCCGCAGCACAGCCAATGACCGAGCTGCCTCGCTCACTGCTGTATGCTGTGCAGCTGCAATGCGTTTTACATAAAGACTTCAATATTTCTCGAGAAAAGGAGTTTTCCCATAGCGTAAGCTACTTACGCAATAGGAGAGACCTCTCGAAAGGGAACTGTTTTCACCATTGATAATAAATGCGAATTGAGAGCCAGGGCCCGTATTCATTAAGATTCTAAGAATCCTCTTAGAAAACTCTTAATTTAGCTTAACAACTTTTACGTAGGAGTCTTAGCTTAAGAGTGATTCGGGACCGATCTGAGAGCAACTCTGAGGAAGGAAAAGACAAAAACTTTCATCTTAGTGAGGAGGCGGGGTTGACCATGCTATGTCATTGCTATGAATGACACAATCTTTTGAAGACTGTGATTGGTTGGTTGTCCAAGAAGGAAAAAAAGAGTGATTTTAAGTATAGGGTCTATTCTAAGCCTGCACTTTGAAATTGCATGCGTAATTTTTCCTATTTGACCGTTCTCACACACACACACACACATTATACATGTGTATATAAATCATTTTTTTCATTTACCATGCTGTTAATTTCCTATAAGGTATTTGATTGGCTTAGAATGATAAAAATTGTTCCACTCGTTCCAATTACACTGGTTGCTGGCATGTCCAATTAAGTGGTGGTTTGAATGTTGCTTTTAATGTAACAAACATGGAAACAAAACCAAGAAGGACAAGAAACCCCGACTGGACAGAGGAACAGTGTTTACTGTTAGCCAAGTTAGTGGATGAACACAAGGCCATCCTTAAAGGAAAATTCGGGCCGGGTGTCAATCTATAGCGTCTTAACTCACTGTCATCCATTGTCTGCAAAACATTTCTTGTCCCTCTTAGTCTTTCTGCCATTTTCTCCTCTGCTAAAGAAACTCTTAAGCCTCTTAAAAGTCTTCATCTGTACTCCTAACAATTTTGACCTTAAGACCTCTTTTAAGGGTTAAGATTACTTTTTTAAGGGTTAATTACTTTTTCTTTACAAGGATTTTTTCTTTAATTTTAAGAGTAAATGCCCACATTTCTAAGAAATTTCTTAGAATTTTGTCACTAGGAGCTACTCTTTGCATTAAGATTCTTTATGAATACGGGCCCAGATCAGCAGAATGATTTCTGAAGGATCATGTGACTATGAAGGCTGCTGAAAATTGTATAATCATTTATTTTTAAGAAATTGTAAGGAAGTTATTGTAATAATATTTCACAATATTGCTGTTATTTTTTATGTAATTTTGGTCAAAAAAATGTAAACATGAGGAGCATAAGAGACTTATTTCAAAAACATATTTCTGAAAAAAATCTGACAAATTGTTACGGTGGCTGAGGAGGAAGTGCACGAATGAAGTCAAATGAAATGGGCTTTAATTCTAACACCAATCACTATGAACAGGAGAATAACATAACCACATACACCTAAACACACATCAATGCAAGGCAAAGATCAGACTGAAACTGAGGGCATATACACAGCAGGGGCGTAGCCAGAATTTTATTTTTGGGGGGTCCCGTCTTTAAATGAGGGGGCAACATATATATATATATATATATATATATATATATATATATATATATATATATATATATATATATATATATATATATATATATATATATATATAGCCAGAATTTATATAGGCTATACATGCCTATTCTGGTGATGCGGTGGCGACTCTGACATGTAAGGGTGGCCAATAAAGCACCTAAAAGCTGTCACAAAGAACCGGCAAAAGTAATGATTATGTAAAATATAGCAATGAGGTATTTTAATTGTTTATTAATAAACAAGTGTTTTCTTTGTCGGCTAAGATGAAGTTGACGATGCTGACTCGCGATCTTCAGTAGGTGAACGCGCCAGAGAGAATTAGAGAAAAAGAAATACACATTTCATAAGGATTACATAAGCAGAGAGCAGTCTGTAGTCTGTTTTCTTTCGTTTTGAATTGTTCTGTTTAAAAGTAGACAAGTGAGGCAAGTAGACTATCTTATATGCTGAGTTTCTGTTCAGTTATGAGACGCGCTCCAGTTCACGCGCCGGCGCCTCCGTTTCTTATATATCGTCTGCTATATTTAATCCAGGCAATTGGTTGATGAAACATTGATTAAAATTAAGATACAATTAATACAAAACGAAATTCAGGTTAAAGAAAGGTTTTGTGCTTTCTGTTTGATGTGTCTGTGAAAGTTTTAAAGCATCTTTTAGTGCCGCTTTCAGAGCTTTTTTTTGTTTTCCACTAAAACACGTCCATAACATTGTTTTTTCCTCATAAATGCGAACACGAAAAATAACATAAAATAAAATAAATATTTTATGTACTGTGGAGACTGAGAGGAAACCCTTCTTCATCCGGTGGGTATTACTTTGGTTTGCGCAGTGTAGCCTACTAATTCACAATCACTAAAAAAATATTTTGCCTCCTATTTTTTTTTTTTTCAGCAATCAGAAATCTGAGGGGGCCGGACATGTAAATGAGGGGGCCTAGGCCCACCCAGGCCCCCTCGTGGCTACGCCACTGGTAGGCCCAATCCCAAATGGCACACTTCATGTGCACTTTCGGTCTTGTGGACTTACAATGGCTGCCGCGTGCGCGTGTCCGTTAAGTCCGTGAGACCGTAGTGTGTCCCATTTGTCATTTTTAGATCTCAGAAGGGTGCTCGCGAGCGCCCCGTGTGGTCGATTTGCGCCCTTGATGCGCACTTTTGCCGAGCCCGTGCTGATGCGGACTCCACAGCAGACTTCTTCCCGACAGTCAAAGCGGCATTACGTTACGAAAGTGCGGACTCAGAGGAAGACCGCGAGTGCTTAGGGTTCCATTTGGGACAGGGCCATACACAGGCAAACCAAGGAGCAAACGAGATAATTAACGAGGTGATTAATAAGATGGGTGAATCGGATGAATGAATGAAACCCGTGGGGGGAAACTGGGTCAAAGGCAAACTAACACAGAAGACAAAATCCAAAAACACAAAGGCAAAACAAACATAACCCTGACACAAATCATATTGACCCCAAACTTTTGAAAAATAGTGTAATAGTACAGTAGTCTCAGTTCCTGGCAAACGTTATTATTATAATTTTACTGCATGTGAATTTCTTTTGAAACTCTCATGGGGAGGGGGGGTAATAAAAATATTATATTTGCGGCAACATTTATTATGAAAGCATTATACAAATACATTTGAATTTGAATTAATAATATTTTACAGATCATTTGAATCTTTTTATTTCACTTGAATGAAACGATACATTCCAATTATTTAATTTTTAAAGTATTGCACTTTACAAAAAAAAATAGTATACGTATTTTTATATCAATCCATATTAATTTTATTATGTTAATATTTATAATATATTTTAGGACATAGACTAGAAAATATAGAGGGATTTAGCTGCATCAGCATATTTGGTGATATATTAAGTCCCATTAAAAACATTTTTTTAAATTGTAAACACCAATGGAGACACATGTGAGATTACTTTCCTGAGGTGAACATTTTGAGAAGCAGGATATTAAAGCAAATTTGCTCTCTATTTAATCTCAGTGGTGTCTATAAGAAACAACTGATACACTAAAGAGACCTAATTTGTGATTTTCTTTCCAGCCAGAATCCATTGTGCTCAGAGTTGCATTTTAAGTATGTTAACTAAGGTACTTGTGGTCTGCAAAACAGACATTAAGCGGTCCGATTTCAGTTCATTCAGTTTCCTCCTGCAGTTGCAGACACCAACTCATCTATAACATTCCCTCCCTCTAATGTTCTCCATCATAGCAGCAGGTGAAAATGGATCTGACTGGGTCACTATAAACTTCGGTTGTTGGATTGCCAGTTGCACTGCAGGCGAAAGTCAAGAAGAGTTAAGCACGTGTTTAGGTGGTGAAAGCGCATCCTCTTTACCAGATCCCATCTCCACCCACTATAGAATCTATGAACAGAGTGGAAGCGTGGAAGTGGTTGCTCCAGGATCGCGCTGATACAGCTGTGCATATCAACTTAACAGGCCATAATGCAATAATTAATAAAGTAATAGCATCTGGTCCAAAATAGCAATGGAATTGGATTTTTTAATTTTTTTTATTAAACATAATAAATTACTTGCAGTTAAGCAACAACAAAAACAAAACTTGTTTTTTTATGCTAAATAAAAAAAATATTTGCATAAAATGTGGATGGAAACCCAACTACTCTCTCTTTTCAGGTGTTCAGGTTATATATTATATAAAAATACAAATGTTGTATAAAAATGTCAGTGTTTCCATCCAGGGGGCTTGAAAATGGCAACAGATTTCAGTTACACTTTATTTTGATGGGTCAACGAGCCATTATTAGTAGACTCTCTGCTTAATGTCCCCCAACAGACATTCTACTGACTATGAACTTTGCAATTACATGTCAACTTATTCTACTAACCCTAACACCTACCTCTACAAATACTCAAATGAGAGTTAGTTGACATGTAGTTGCAAAGTTACATATAGTTAGTAGAATGTCTAAAGTGGACAATCGAAATAAAGTGTAACCCAGATTTCTGACCTTTGAACATGACGTGACGAGGAGTGGAAAACCTAAAATGGAGCTGGAGCGGAGTGATTACAGAACACGCTCCAGTCCACACACATACTCCGCCATCGACACAGCGCTCTCTGCTTTTTTCTTTCCTTATCTCCTTTACAGCTCAGGAGCACACAGGTCTGGCCTGCTGTGATTACACACCCTTTATCTTACAGTCAGGCCGGCTCCGGCCTCACTACATCACTCGGTTGGGCTTTCACCTGAGCTCTGTTTGCTCGTCAGCACTCTTAAGGAGAATTTTAGGACGTGGCCAGCGGTTGGATAAGTCAGTGATATAGTGCAGGCGAGTGCAGGACTGCTGACAGTGTGGCATTTTACTACAGACGGTGAGGATGGAGCATGTGAGAGCGCAGGATGGGGAGGATGTTCAGTGACCCATTTTCTGGGTGTGATAACAGTGTGGTGTGACGGGAGACTGAGTAAAGATACCTTTGTCTCACCCTGTGACAAAAATTAAAAAAGGGGGAGAAGGCAAGAGAATGAGGTTGCGGAAGAAGGGGGAGGACGGCTGGCTGCTTGAACAGACGTGCTGATTGATTAGATGAGAGAGGTGTAATCTGAGCCCTCTGCACTGATGTTTAGGCCCTCTCTTCCTGCTATCGATCCCTTGGGCTGCCTGGAACAAGAAAGGAGGTTCCAGCTCATTGGGCTGCCGCTACCTGTGTAATCACTCTCCTCGAATTGGAGGAAACCCAGGGGAATGGGGCAGCGGATGGTTAGACAGTGCCGTCTCTGGTGGGAAAGAGCTTATCTGTTGAGCTAATCAGACTGTATGCTCACTGCCTTTCCAGCCTGTAAAAAAAAAAACGGATTGAGATGTTGCAATAAGCCATTAAATGCTGAGGAGTTTATACAGTGCACGTATGCAAACTCAGAAGCCGAACAACCTGAAGTTTCACAATTGTTGCATTGCAAAAAAGTGTCAGAAGACAATTCATGATGCAAGCGAATGTTTCTGCAACTTCAGCCACTTTTAAAAACTTACCATTTTACCCTTTTTCCAGAGACAAACTTTTAACTTTAAAATATGACAAACCATTATAAAAAAATGAAGACCCTAAAAAAGTTTGCCCCTAATAAAAATAAATAAATAAATGATGTACTTGTTACGGTATGAAGACACAGGGAATGAAGATGGATGGTGAATAGTGATTTATTGATAATATAGGTGCCGTGATGAAGTAAGCAGGGTAGTGGAGCCTAAAGGATTATCTTAATGGAGACGCTGGGCACAGGGTGATTGTTGGAGACAGGGGGAATAGTCCACATGGCATGAACGAGGTCGGACAATGAACCGTGGTGAGGAGTGTGCATTTGTAGTGGCAGTGATGAGGGTGAAGATGACGCGCAGATGTGTGTGATTGGAGATGGCGTGCAGGTGGGGACCAGGAGGGATGCTGGGAAATGAAGTGCAGAGGATGGTGACTAGGTAGATATGTGACAATAAATTAAGTAATTAATTATTATTTAAGTACTATTTTAAAAAGTAAATAAGTTAAAAATAAAAATAAATACCGGATCCGATTGTCAGCAGCACTAAGAATTGTAAAATCAAATCATTTCCCCTAACTTATGGGTAAGTTTAGGTTTAGAATATGGTTAGGATTACATTTTTGGACAGGAATGTTGTTCCAGGATCAACAAAATATGTTGTCTAACTCGGCAAATTCAGGATGTGCAAATCACAGCGAGCCCTTAAGGCAAGTGTTATTTTAGAACGTTTCACCTTATTATTTCCATGATGACGCGTCATGCTTGTCACGTGACACACCACAGCCACAATAGCGATATATTACAGATGTATTGCTTTTATTTTATTTTCCCCTTTTTATTGAAAATATTCACAAACTTGTTAACTATATCATGAAACATCTGGTATTCAGATTCTCAAATATGTATAAGTGAATGCATATTGTCGTTTAAACACCTTTATAATTATCATGTTAGCTGATCTATAACGCGTGATGCGGACCACCATGCTAGCTGTCATGTAGAAAGCCGTGTCTGTTTATATTTTTATCTATAGTAATATGCAGCCATGTGCCTGTGAACACTGTTTGTGTGAACGGAAATGACAGCCGCTCAGCCAAAAACAAACATGGCTACGCGCATCACTTGACCGTTTCATTGAAAGGCCTATATTGACATTATTGTGCTTATATGCCCTATAAACTTTTGTCATGGTACTTCTGTGACAATTTGAGTGTCTGAGATAAAATAAACACATCATGTGCCTGTAAACACTGTTTGAGCTTGTGCGAAAATGAATGACAGCCACTTATCCAGCTCGCCTCTCTCTATTTGAAGCCAATTTGAATCTGGCAAAATTTGATGTCACTGTACATTCTAAGATTCCATGTTAGGGGCACAGAAATAACAATCCCTCATGTGGGACCGTACGGCTCGAGCGGTTAAAGGGGTCATATAATGATACATGCACTTTTACAAGTTGATTGTACTGAAATGTGTGTTGGCAGTGCCTGTACACAACCATCATAAAATGATAAAAAATATCCATCCAGTGTTTTTGTTTTAATCTCCTTATATGTTTTCCCCTGCCTCAAATCAAGCCGTTCGACCGTGTGACGTCACACGGTCGGACGCCCCTCCCACGATTGTTGATTGACAGCAGCGTTTCAACACAGACCCGCCCTCGCTCGTGAGCGAGCTGTCAATCATAGTCCGCGCGGACGGGCGCGGTCGTTGTTGATATGCCGGAGCACTGTCTATGAGCAGAATGGCGTCTAAGCGATTGTGGTATTCCGTTCTTGGGTGTAATAACAAACACAGTGATTTTTATGTTCCTAAATCCGAACCGCTGAAGACGCAGTGGCTGAGTTTTGTTTTCGAAGGGAATATTCCCCACGAGCAACGTCAATGCTCTTATGTTTGCGCGAATCATTTCTCACCAGACTGCTTTATAAACGAGGGTCAGTATAAAACTGGTTTTGCTAAGAAGCTACTCCTGAATAAAGAATCGGTCCTGACTATTCGTGTTCCTGCTGAACCTCCAGAAGAACTGAAGTGAGTGTAACGTTTTATTAACCTTTATATTAATATTTATATTAATCTTTGCAAATCGCTTGCACGCTTCACAATGAATGCGTCGGTTTACACTCAGGGTACATTACGGCATGTTTTCTATGTACGACGTTCTCAATATAATTCATAATCCCACGTTTATAATGAACAACGCGTTATGGTTATTGTGTTATTGTATTACAAACGGTGTACGCACAGAACAGAGGGGCGGAGTGAGCGAAGCTCATTATCATTTAGGCATATGCACTAAAACGGCGTGCTGAAAACAGAGCTGTTTTTGACCAGGTAAAATAAGTGTTTTCTTACAATACTAATGAGAATTTTTAATTAAAGTATATTACAAACTTTTAATTTAGACCCTAAAGAATCATATTAGCTTGTACAAAAATGGCATTATATGACCCCTTTAAAAAACTCACGCTAGGGGCTCGGCTAGTATATTTAAAGCTTCTCTGTTGTTGAAAAGCGATTCCCATTACAAGAATGGGAAGATGGTTGGTGAATGTTGCATTCCCAAATGCACATTAAAGCGACCTAAACTGGAATTCATGGAATCCTTGTGGAGCAGCATTTACTGCAATCCGAGCCGCACTGAGACGGCGGGGGATCATGAGCTGCTCACATCTACGAACACATTGCTGGTTTGATTCGATAAATCCCACTAAGCCATATTCCAATGTAGAATTTATTTTGAATAATCGTGCAGGTAGAATGACTTCATGCTTGATTGGTCATACACACACATCTGCATTTGTTTCTGGTCTCAGAGTTCACCTGGCTCACTCCAGGGGAGCGGAAACTCATTGACAGGGAAGATTGCTCATGATGGACAGTCAAGAATAAATTTTATCTCATCTTGCTCTTATATAAACCAGGAATGAGCTGCCTAATGTGACGCCGGGTGCCAGTCAAGAGAAAGAGTGGCTTTGGGGATTAAACCATCCCGTCTCCAGGGGACAACGGGGCGCCAGCTGATGCGGATGCGGCTACTGCTGGATGTGCGTGGAGTCGTGTAAGGAGCTTTGGTGGGGTGACGAGTATTCGGCTGACAGTCATTGGGATTAGTTCCCTGCACAGGCATAAAGAGAAACTGGCTGTAAAAACAGATTTCTCTTTCCGTCCTTCATTGGGGGTTAGCGTGGGTCTTTAATCTGACTGCCTTCCTCTATTGCGTTTCAGCTCTCTCAAACTTTTGCGCTGCATCTTAGAAGTCTCGCAGAACTCCTGGCTTTGGGTTAAAGACAAGTTGGTTTTAGTAGTGTATATATGTGCTATGTTTCATCTTAAAAATGTGATTAATGAGCATGAGACTGTAAATTGTCATTTTTAAGCACACATATAAGCATTCATAAAGTTAAAGCATAGTTAAGTTTTTAGCATCCAAATAAAGACAAGTCATTCTGAGACTCCATAATGGAGCATAATTTTTAGTGGCCCATACCTGAAATATCTGTTTTTACTGTGCATTTAAAATCAGCATGCAATGGTAAATAATACACTGCTTTTCAAAAGTTCGGGATTAGTAGGGGTTTTTTTTATTTTTTTTTTTACAGGAATTAATACTATAATTCAGCAAGGATGCATTAAATTACTGTTACAAAAATGTATTTCAAATAAATTGTTCTTTTCTATTCCATTTCAGCACTGCATTTTAGAAGTCTTGCAAAACTTAGATTTGCATTAAAGACAAGTTGCTTTTAGTGCAGTATCTTTATATTTTTCTCGTATTAGAAACGTGATTAATGAGCACAAGAGTGCATATTGTATTTTTTAAGCTTGCATACATCACTAGTATTTATAAAATTAAAGCAGTTAAATCTTTAAAAATAGCTCTGCTGAACTCTTTACCTTTTCAAAATTGTACCTTTTAAACCCCACTTAGTAAACCCTTAGTACTTATTTCCCTGAATAATGCTTCTTAATATCGCTGTAAACACTGGCATATTTGTAATGGAGAGATGAGTGCTTACCTCATAATAGATTCGAGAGACACATTAGCTAACAGTTCAACTCAAATTCCTTTAGTTTCATCATTTACTCATGATGCATGAGTTAGTTTATAGGATGCTGGATATTAGAAATGGTTCTTTTCAGTGTGATTACGAAAAAGATTCTTCAAGATGCTGAGCATGTTCAGATTTCACACCTTGTTAGGTGTGTAAATGTACTTCAAATGTGAGAGTGCGTGTTAGTGCTCACTAAGGAGGGTTCTAACAGAGCATTCCCTGATATCGCCTTTCAGTAGGCCTAATCATCTAGATTGTTCATTTTTGGGGAGGAAGAAGAACATGAAGCATACCTCACAGGGGTTGTTTTGAGAATGGTGCTAAATGGTGCAGCAAGACTCTATATCAAAACGTATTCGTACCCTCCCAGGTTGTGAAATAAATAACTAGGCTCAGTGCATCCTCATTAGACTACATATGGTACACTATGTGTCTCTTTCTTTTGTCTATGCCACTCCGGTCAAGGCTGAACTGGCTACTTTTTGAGGCAAAGAAAATGCTCAATGCATATCAAGCAAACAAAGTGCTGTCAACCCAAGGGAAGCATCCAACAGAAGTACCGTCAAATTGCCTTCCATGATATTGCTTTACGGCAGTTGAGCAACTCTGCACTCATCATCATCGCCTAGATCTTTCACTTCAGGGGGAGGACAGAGGAAAATAAGCTAAAGTGGTCTAGCTCGCATGGGCCCTCCTTAGGGTTTGTATTTCTCTCAGCCCAGCATGCAACACTTACAAATATGCACTGGTAGAGAAGCACGAAGGATAGACTATCATTTGAGATAGTAAATGGTGCAGAACGACTCCTCTCCAATTACTTTCAAACATCTCTCTCCCTATGTCTACAGCTGAGTACTTGACCAAGGTTAAACTGGTCACTTTTTGTGTGCAATGAAAAGGACATCCAAATATAGAGAAGTCATTCTAAGAATCAAAAATTCAGCATAGATTTGAGTGGCCCATCCCTGACTTCAGTCATTATTTAGATGTTGTATGTTATTATTGAATGGGAACGTGTGTGTGTTGATGACTAATTGTAATTTAGAGTAATAATAGCGTTTGATATACCGTAGTCCATTACTAATACACAGGCAAACCAGTTAAAATATAATGAATAGGTTTCAATGGTATATTGATCGCTGAACTAAAAATGGCCCCTGTTCACCTGCCACATGCTTAAATTGCCTGTCTGCACAGTCTCAAAAAGTTGCCAGTATGTCAGGGCCTTAAGTTAATGTGCAGGCCAGCGAGCTGTCGAACCTCAGCCAAAGACAGAGAAAAGGAACCAAAGGCACACCAATACTTCACCAGGATCTCAAGAGATGAGTCAACAGCTGACAGGGTTTTTTAAAGCTCGTGTAAATAGGGACCCTGGAGCGTCCAGAGCGTGTCTGGCCTCACAGCAATGCTGAAGGGGAAGGCCGATGTCAGTTCCTCTTTCTTCTGCTGTCACTCCAGCTGATTGGAGCAGATACAGGGGGATCGTGACCCCTCTGGCGCCCTCACACACAAACACCTCTGACTCATTTTGGCGATGGCTGTTTGTGATGGAAGTTCCCCTTCACCTAGGATGTCAGGGTTGGCACAGTTTCCAAGGTGATGGCTGTATCCGTCACTAACTAAACAGAATGCACCTACACCGTACAAATATGTGCTACTGCATTTCTGGTATGTCAGTGGTTCCCAAACTGGGGTACGTGAGGTGCCAGAAGGAGTATGCGAAAAAAATCATGAATTTTTTTTTTATTTAAAACATTACATAACATTATTTATGCCATTGTATTGCGTTCATGCCGCAATAAACTTTGTGTAAATACATAGATGCAGCTTGGTTTTGACACTGTATCTCATCACATACTTACCACTCGGCTGTCAGCTATCGGCACCACAGGCAGTGCTTTATCTTGGTTTATGTCATATCTCACTGATAGACACATTTTTATTACTGTCCATAACTTAAAATCTTCCCTGTGTTCTCTCTCAAGGTGTCCCTCAAGGCTCTTGTCTTGGGCCACTTCTGTTCAAATTTATGTTACCTCTGTCACATTATCCATTGTCATGGTCTCAGCTATCACTGCCGGTGACTTGCAAATGTACATATCAGCTCGATCCGTCTCTGCTCTTCATTTGTACCGTCATTTATTTTTTCTATAGATTCTTTATTTATTTAAAACATTACCTCATAACAATATTTATGCCATTGTATTGCATTCATGCCATTAAACTGTGAGTAAATACATAGATGCAGCTTGTGCCACTGGAGTGCCAAGATGGCTTTTGTTGAAACTGATTTCATTTGATTAAATTAAGATTTAAATTAATGGAATTTCAAGAATTCTACATAAAACATGACATTTAATTGGGTTAGAAAAACTTTACCTTAATAAAATAAAAACAAAATGCACCTGAAATCAATTTATGGGGCAAATATTGTCCCTTAATGGAAAAGCTGTGACTTCAGTCTAAGTGGAAGAGAGGGGGTACGCAGAAGGATGTTAAATTCCTGGGGGTATAACAAGTTTTGGAATAAGTTTTGGTATAACACTGTAGTATGTAGTAGAATCTTGCCAGCCCGTTCTCATCCCAAGGCGTCATCTAACTGACGCTAACTGACGCTTTTGACCATGCGTCAACATGCCGACGCACATGGTACCCTTTAAGCGTCAATATGAGACGCTCATCCTCAGGCGTCATCTAACTGACGCTTTTGACCATGCGTCAGCATGACGACGCACATGGTACCCTTTAGGCGTCAATATGAGACGCGCCTTCAGTGGTCTAATCCTAACCCTACCCCAGACCTAAACCTACCCATAACAGAAGCGTCATCTAACTGACGCTAAAGGGTGCCATGTGCGTCGGATTTAGACGCATGGTCAAAAGCGTCAGTTAGATGACGCCCGAGGATGAGCGTCTCATATTGACGCTTAAAGGGTACCATGTGCGTCGGTATGTTGACGCATGGTCAAAAGCGTCCGTTAGCGTCAGTTAGATGACGCCTTGGGATGAGAATGTGTTGATCTTGCAGGCATGGCAAATTGTGTTTTTACAATTGAGAGTGGATAAACCTGCTGAAAAGAATACCATTCATAAGAAAGAAATTAATAATTTGTTTTCAGAAATGATGCATCAAATTGATCAAAAGTGAAACTAAAGACATTTATAATGTTAAACGAATTATATTTCAAACAGATAATGTTCTTTTGAAATAAATCAAATAATCCTGAAAAATATGCTGAAAATATTAAGCAGCACAATTGTTTTCAACACTGACACTGAAGACTGGAGTATTGACTGCTGGTCACCGTGATTTTGCCAAGTAAGACATGGTCCTGGATCAACATATTTTGTATCATAACATTCCTGTCCCAAAATGTAGTCCTTAACCAATCCCGACCCCTAAACCTAACCCTACCCATAACTTTTCCCTAAAATCAGAGGGTAATGAAAGGTGAATAGCACTGATGTTTAAGTACTTCACCCTGGTTCTAATCCTTAACTTGACATAAACTGTAAACTTGTCCCTCAAATCTGATTGGTTGATTGGAAAGTTGATCCAGGATCAACAAAGATGTTGATCCAGGAACATGTGGTACTTGGTGAAATCACGTTCACCATTGAGGTCTACAACGAAGCTTTGCCATTACAAGAATAAATTACATCTTAAAACATATTAAAAGAGAAAACAGCTATTTTAAAATGTAATAACATTTCACAGTTTTAACTATATTTTTGATCAGATAAATGCAGCCTTGGTGAGCATAAGAATTTGAATTTGAATGGTTGTGTACATTAGTGATATGCTGGTCTTTTCAGAAACATTGTTTTTAACCATTTTTAGTATAAGTTAAGCTAAATCTCAGAGTTGCACATTAATGATTGTCTTCTTTCTCTTGTTGTCTTGAAAGTTTCCTTCACCGATTTCACCTTATTGTGGCCTCCCATGGCTCAGATCTTTGACAATTATTTCTTATATTTTTGAGGAAATAAACAAAGATCCAAAGCAGGAAAAAAGCACATAAAAGTCTGAAGGAGTAAGGTGCAGGGAATGAAAGGTTATTTCTATTGCATGCTCTATTGAACTCTGTATTTCTGTCAGAATGATTGAAGATAGGTCTTCATTTATGAGCCATCAAAGAAACCATGTTAGTTATAGGGCTGAATCCTGCAAATTGTATTCACTGTTGTCTGCTCAATGAACTGAGTCACTCTATTCCCTCACAGCAGCTTTGATATTCTCTTTATAACTGTGTGGGCGAATTGACTAAACAGTTGTGCCACTTTAACGTGCAGTATTCAAAACCAATCTCTGCATCTTATTTGCATGGCACCTGCAATCCAGCTTATCCAAGCGCTACAGTTTGTGCTGGTATAACATTGCACCATGCAGATTTAAGTTATTACATTACTTTATAGCCAAACATGCCTCCTTTCTATGCAAATAAGCCTCATTATAGAATGCACCACATTTTGTGATTGTATTGTGCTATTACCATATAAAGCTGGTGGTAAACAATCTTAAAAGGGACACGTGTGTACGTTTTTGTACATTTTATATGGATATTAGCAGCATCAATTTATAATGATTCCAAAGTAGAATCAAATGATAGATGATAGTGGAAACACCAGCTTGAATTAATCACCAAATTAATTTCTAGAACTTTTTACAATAAATATAAATCCAGAGCAGTGCTCTACTGATTTGCACAAGTGAATGTATATATAGGGAATGGTCAAAAATCTTTTTTTTGTTGTTGTCATTTTTGTGTCCTTAAGTAAATATATATATATATATATACAGTACTGGTCAAAAGTTTGAAAACATTACTATTTATGTCATGACAACTCTCTGAGTGATTGGCATGGTAATGGTTATGACAATGTTGTATGTTTGGTCTTGGCGGAATAGATTTGCTATGCTGCTGCTGCTGTAGATTATTGCTGCTGCTGCGGCAGAGTACGGGACTTGCTATTGCCAATACATACACGACACACTGCTGTGATTAAGTCAGACATGCTGCTGCTGCACAACATAGAGTACATGAATGACCCATAACAGGTGGAGGGTTTCTGAAATGTTACCCAAGTATTTGTAGGTTGAGCAGTGAGCTCATTGGCTACTGATATGGCAGGAACCAATCAGCTGCGCCCTGTAGATAACGATGTGATTATGAACAGGCGAGTAAAGGACCTATTAGCCTGCGCCACCTAGAGTTCCATGCCAGAACTTTATATTTTTTATGTTTTTCAAAGAAGTCTCTTGTGCTCATCAATCCTGCATTTGTTTGATAAAAAAAAATACAAGAAAAAAAAGAAATATTGTGAAATAATATTACAATTTAAAATCATGGTTTTCTATTTGAATATACTTTAAAATATAATTTATTTCTGTGATGCAAACCTGAATTTTCATAAGCCATTACTCCAGTCTTCAGTGTCACATGATCCTTCAGAATTCATTCTAATATGCTGATTCATCATCAATGTTTGAAACAGTTGTGCTGCTAAATATATATATATATATATATATATATATATATATTTTTTTTTTTTTTTTTTTTTTTCAGAATTATTTAAAGAAAAAGAGCAGAATTCATTCAAAATAGATTCTTTTTCTAACATTATAAATCTTGGCTATCACTTTTTATCAATTTAACACATCCTTGCTGAATGAAAGTATTAAGTTCTTTCAAAAAATGAAAAAAATAAAAAGTCACTGACACCAACTTTTGAACAGTATATATACGTGTATACGTGTATATATATATATATCACCTAAATACTCACCTAAAGGATTATTAGGAACACCTGTTCAATTTCTCATTAATGCAATTATCTAATCAACCAATCACATGGCAGTTGCTTCAATGCATTTAGGGGTGTGGTCCTAGTCAAGACAATCTCCTGAACTCCAAACTGAATGTCAGAATGGGAAAGAAAGGTGATTTAAGCAATTTTGAGCGTGGCATGGTTGTTGGTGCCAGACCGGCCGGTCTGAGTATTTCACAATCTGATCAGTTACTGGGATTTTCACGCACAACCATTTCTAGGGTTTACAAAGAATGGTGTGAAAAGGGAAAAACATCCAGTATGCGGCAGTCCTGTGGGCGAAAATGCTTTGATGATGCTAGAGGTCAGAGGAGAATGGGCCGACTGATTCAAGCTGATAGAAGAGCAACTTTGACTGAAATAACCACTCGTTACAACCGAGGTATGCAGCAAAGCATTTGTGAAGCCATAACACGCACAACCTTGAGGCGGATGGGCTACAACAGCAGAAGACCCCACCGGGTACCACTCATCTCCACTACAAATAGGAAAAAGAGGCTACAATTTGCAAGAGCTCACCAAAATTGGACAGTTGAAGACTGGAAAAATGTTGCCTGGTCTGATGAGTCTCGATTTCTGTTGAGACATTCAGATGGTAGAGTCAGAATTTGGCGTAAACAGAATGAGAACTTGGATCCATCATGCCGTGTTACCACTGTGCAGACTGGTGGTGGTGGTGTAATGGTGTGGGGGATGTTTTCTTGGCACACTTTAGGCCCCTTAGTGCCAATTGGGCATCGTTTAAATGCCACGGCCTACCTGAGCATTGTTTCTGACCATGTCCATCCCTTTATGGCCACCATGTCCCCATCCTCTGATGGCTACTTCCAGCAGGATAATGCACCATGTCACAAAGCTCGAATCATTTCAAATTAGTTTCTTGAACATGACAATGAGTTCACTGTACTAAAATGGCCCCCACAGTCACCAGATCTCAACCCAATAGAGCATCTTTGGGATGTGGTGGAACGGGAGCTTCGTGCCCTGGATGTGCATCCCACAAATCTCCATCAACTGCAAGATGCTATCCTATCAATATGGGCCAACATTTCAAAAGAATGTTTTCAGCACCTTGTTGAATCAATGCCACGTAGAATTA
Source organism: Tiaroga cobitis (assembly GCA_030578255.1). Taxonomy (NCBI): domain Eukaryota; kingdom Metazoa; phylum Chordata; class Actinopteri; order Cypriniformes; family Leuciscidae; genus Tiaroga; species Tiaroga cobitis. The sequence goes on from CM060603.1 coordinate 17,472,254, forward strand.
AGGCAGTTCTGAAGGCGAAAGGGGGTTAAACACAGTATTAGTATGGTGTTGCTACTTTAGGTTAGTATATAAATATATATAAATATATATACAGTATATATATGCGTGTGTGTGTGTGTGTGTGTGTGTGTGTGTGTGTGTGTGTGTGCGTGCTTGTGTGTGTGTGTGTCAAAATTAATTTGCACATTTTAGTGGAAGAGGGAGTTCAAAGCTGCACATCTGAGGGTACTGACACAGTGACAAGCTAAACATATATTTTTTGCACATTATTTCTGACAGGAAATATTGCTATCAGCATTTTGTGGGTGTGTTTGCCCAATTACCTGATTTGCCTAATCTCTTTAGTAGATTTTCTAAAACAGCGCATGCAAATAAACAACATTATCAGCCGGCGCAATTCATTTTCCCCCTTGTATTTTCAGTTAGTCTTATTTGTACGACTGAGATAAGGATTATAAGACCGGAGGGCTTGCCAGACTCCATCCCTTGGAAGGTTATTCCACAGGCAAACTAGCTGATGAGCAGATTTATTTTCAGTCCTGTTTGCTCAAGAAGGGTGCTGAGAATGACCTCTCTAGAGACTGAAGCTTCCCCAGGTGTTCAGCTGTGTCACTGTTACAGGCTTGAGGTATAAGGTCTGAGGCTTTGGATTTGAATACTGACAGCCCTGGTGGTTTATAGACTTAGACTCTACATTTCTCCTGAGGCGTCTCCATGCGTGCAAATTGATGTTTGAAGAAAGAAAGGGAAATATTCATTGGAACAGTTTATATTCTGTGATAGATTAGATATATGAGAGTAAATATTTACACTGTGTCATTACATGCAAGCCAATAAATATCCATCTTGAAACAATCTCACACTCTTTCTTCAAGCTTGGCAGGTTTAATCGAGTTTCAAATAAAGGCATTGTATGGGGGATTGGATTTTTTATTTTCACTGCCAAGATGCAAATTAAGAAATCTCTTGGACCCAATATTTCCACCTCTTTTTGCATTGATTATGAAAGTCAGAAAGTCACATAAAAGCTTTTACAAATGTATATTGAACAAAACCTGGTACTTTAATTGTGTTAAATCCTCCAGAATCATAGACAGTATTGGGTAAGCTTTAGAAGTTACAAGCTACAAAATTTAAAGTTGTTAAAAAATACTCTTCAGCTACTGTTCTGAAAAAGTAGTTTATATAAGCTACTGACAAAAGACAACAAACATCAAAAAGTACATTTAAGTGAAAAGTTAGCATAACGTTAATTCGTATTTACTGTAAAAATTCCAATAAAGGAAAACAAAATAAAACGGACTGTCTGTCATTTTATGGAACAAAATTTTGAAAACAGTTGAACGTTTAAGTTAAATTTACTAGTACTTAGAAGTAAAATGTATAGAGGGAATGCATTAACGTCACTTTCCCGCCGGAACACGCCCCCCTCAGCCGGACTGAGTGGCAAAAGAGCTGCTGCGTGACTGGAGTTAATAGGGGAAACGATCTCGGTTACTTCACTGTAACCTTGTTCCCTGAGAAAGCGGAACAAGATGCTGCGCTGCTCAGCGCATTGGGAACGTCTTTAGTCGTGACCAGCTGTGAATATTGTGTGTAACACGTCGATAGAATTGACCCGGAGGTAATATAGCCTCGGTCGATGACGTCATCGGCGCGCACCCGCAACGCGAGGCTATAAATAGATGAGCCGCAGGTGCATCGTCAGGATATTTTGTCTGAAGAGCAGTCCTGGGACATCTTCAGCACGGCAAAGCAGCGCAGCATCTCGTTCCGCTTTCTCAGGGAACAAGGTTACAGTGAAGTAACCGAGATTGTTCCCTTTCGAAAGCTACAATCGATGCTGCGCTGCTCAGCGCATTGGGAACGAGAATACCCACGCCGCCGTGCTTGAACATGTCTGGACCCTAACGGTTGTGCATGTGCTCACAAGAACGCAAGAAGGCCTCAGACACTAGCCTGTGATGTTGACTCAAGGACATGAGAGCCCGGAGTGGCATGAACATCCAAACTATAAAACCTTATGAATGTGTGCGGAGAGGACCAACCTGCCGCATCACAAATCTGTTGTAAAGGGGCACCCCTCGCCAAAGCACTAGAAGAAGCGACCCCCCTGGTAGAGTGAGCTCTGAGACCTATAGGCGAAGCTTGACCGCGCGCCTCATAAGCCAAAGCAATTGCATCCCTGACCCAATGAGACATGGTCTGCTTGGTGGCAGCTCCTCCTCTGTTACTACCACCATAACAGACGAATAATTGCTCTGACTTACGCCACTGGCTAGTGCGGTGGATGTAAGCCTGAAGAGCACGGACTGGACACAGTCTATACGATTTCTCCTGCTCCGGCGTTGTAAACGGTGGAGGACAGAAGGCTTCTAGAATGACCGGATGTACAGACGAAAATGGAACCTTAGGCAGGTAATCAGGATGAGGATGCAAAATTACTTTCACCATTCCTGGGGCAAAGTCTAAGCAGGATGGAGAGATAGACAGAGCCTGCATATCCCCAATCCTCTTCAAGGAAGTTATTGCCATTAGAAAAACCATTTTTAGAGTCAGAAGTTTATCAGACGCTGACTCTATAGGTTCAAAGGGGGTTTCAACCAGACCCTCGAGGACTATAGCTAAATCCCACGAAGGGATCTTGGTTTTTACTGGAGGCCTCAGTCGCCTGGCCCCACGAAGGAAGCGAGAGAGCAGAGGATGTCTCCCGAGCGGCGCCCCGTCAACTAAGGCGTGGCAAGCCGAAAGAGCGGCCACATAAACCTTAAGAGTAGCAGGGCATGTGCCTGTTGATAATTTCTCTTGCATGAAGTCCAGAACTGAAGCAACCTGGCAGTTGACTGGATCTACATTGTGTACAACACACCACCTTTCAAAAACACCCCATTTACCGGCATAACTTTGTCTAGTGGAGGAAGCCCTAGCACTCAGAATAGTCTCAATAACAGCAGGCGAAAGCCCAGTGTCCCTCAGTTGGTTCCCATCAGGGGCCAAACATGAAGATTCCACAGGTCGGGCCTGGGATGGAATATCGTGCCCTCCGCCTGAGACAGAAGGTCCCCCCTCTCCGGAATCGCCCAAGGCGAGCCGTCGAGGAGAGATATTATCTCCGAGAACCACACTCTGTTCGGCCAACGTGGCGCTATCAGCAAGAGGCAAGACCCTTGTTGGCGAACTCTGGCTAGCACTCCCGGGAGCAAAGAAACTGGAGGAAACGCATACAGGCGCATCTTGGGCCATGAGTGCGCCATCGCATCCAGACCCAATGGAGCTGGGTGACTCAGAGAGAAGTAGAGGGGACATTGCGCTGTCTGCTGGGAGGCGAAGAGGTCCACCTCTGCTTTGTAAAATTTGGTCCAAATCTGTTTCACTACTTCCGGGTGGAGTTTCCATTCCCCCGTCGGTAGTGTCTGTCTGGACAGTAAATCTGCTCCCACATTCAAATGCCCTGGAATGTATACTGCCCTGAGTGACAGGAACTTGTCCTGGGCCCAGAGAAAAATCTGCCTCGCTATTCTGTTCAGATTGCGTGAGCGCAGACCCCCCTGATGATTTATATAAGAGACTGCTGCTGTGTTGTCCACCCGCACTAGGACATGACAGCCCCTCAATTGATGGAGAAAATATTTCAGAGCCAGAAATACGGCCATCAACTCGAGGCAATTGATGTGCCAATCGAGCTGATGACCTTCCCATTCCCCTTGAGCTGGACGGCCATCTAAGACCGCTCCCCAGCCCATCAGGGAGGCGTCCGTCGTTAGCAGTCTGCGACGACACGGCGCCCCTAGAGTGGGACCCAAGGCAAGGAACCGGGGTCTGATCCACAGAGATAGTGTACGAAGCCCGCGGCGCGTCACTTTTATGTGCCTTTGAGGATTGGCTCTTGGATGAAATCCTCTGGCTTTTACCCACAACTGAAATGGTCTCATGTGCAACAGCCCCAGAGGAATCACCGTGGATGCTGATGCCATGAAACCCAACATTTTTTGGTACTGACGAACAGTGAGTTCTTGGCCTAGCCTGACTTTGCTCATGGTCTGCCGAATGGTCTCGATTCGAGCGGGAGACATTTGTGCCCGCATCGTGACCGAATCCCAAACAATCCCGAGATAAGTCGTTCTCTGGGCAGGAGAAAGAACACTTTTCTTGGTGTTGAGTCTCAACCCTAGAGCAACTAGATGAGCTAACACGATGTATCTGTGTTGGAGCGCCATCTCTCGCGATTGAGCTAGTATCAACCAATCGTCGATGTAATTCAAAATGCGAATGCCCTGGAGTCGTAACGGAGCCAGTGCTGCATCCATGCATTTCGTGTATGTGCGGGGTGACAAGGCCAGGCCGAATGGAAGAACCCCAAACTGGTACGCTTCGCCCCGAAAGCGAACCTCAGGAATTTCCTGTGTTGTGGCAATATTTCTATGTGAAAATAAGCGTCCTTCAAATCGATCGTGACGAACCAATCGTGATGTTGAATTTGCGTCACGACCGTCTTGACGGTTAACATCTTGAACTTGAGCGCTTTGACTGTACGGTTTAAGCCTCGAAGATCTAAGATTGGACGCACCCCCCCATCCTTTTTGGGAACCAGGAAGTATCTGCTGTAATAGCCTGACTCTCTCTCTGGAAGAGGAACATGTTCTATGGCCTCTTTGCTCAGAAGGGTTTGCAGCTCTTGCGACAGTACATGCATCAGCTCCGGTTTCACGGAAGTGAAGACCACGCCGTTGAAACGTGGAGGACGACGAATAAATTGGATTCTGTATCCTATCTGTACTGTGCTTAATACCCACGCAGAAATGCCTGGCAGAAGTTTCCACGCTGCCAGACTTCCTGAGAGTGGTATCAATTTTAATACTTCCTTTTGAGGGGATGTTGGATGTTCCGTGTCCTGTATGACGGCAGGAAACAACGGAACATCCAACATTTCGCTGGAAACCGCTGCCCCCCGAAGCACGAGAGGTGGCGGGGATGGAGAGGTTTTGTGAGGGTAACGGGAAGGGGCGAAAAGATCTTGCATGCGCCCCATCCCGTGGGGGGCTACCCCCACCAGATTGGGCGCCAGACCATCAGGACTTCTTCTTCCTGTTAATGATAGTCCTGAGGTCTGGCTTGGGAGGTTGCTGAGCACGGCGAACCTGTCCCCAATCCCTGCGAGGGGGAGCACGGTCCGCTACATTCTGCCTCTTTACCTCCCTAGGTTTTGAAGGACCGGGGCGGGGCTGGGTGGCAGACGGCCCCTCCCCTTGAGTGCGGCGAGGAAGAAACTGAACAAACGCTTCCTCGTGTTTTTTAACTTCCTTAAAGCGGGTGACAACGGTGTTCACTGAGTCACCAAACAGCCCAGATGGAGAAATAGGAGAGTCAATCAAAAACAAACGATCTTTTTCCTTAATCCCTGTCAGATTAAGCCACAGATGCCTCTCCGTGCTGACCAAAGCAGACATCGAACGGCCGATGGCACGGGCCGTCTGCTTGGTCGCACGGAGAGACAGATCTGTGGCACGACGAAGCTCAGAGAATGACTCTTCGTCGATCGTACTGCCCGCACTCAAATCCTTCAACAGGTCAGCCTGGTATGCCTGTAACACTGCCATAGTGTGCAGCGCAGCACCAGCCTGACCTGCAGCTTGATAAGCTTTCCCCACTAAAGATGATGTTATACGACAGGGTTTAGTGGGGAGGGTAGGTTTCTTTATCGAAGATGCCGAGTCAGGAGAGAGATAGCTCGCGAGCGTCTCTTCAACCCGAGGCATCTCCGTATACCCCCGCGCCTCTGCACCCACGATAGTCGAAAAAGTCGACGTCGAGGGCACAAACACACGAGAAGTATATGGTTTACTCCATGACTTAGATAGTTCGTCATGGAGGTCCTCGAAAAAGGGAAGAGACTGATGTTTTGGTCCCTCCCCTCTGCCACCGGACAGAAACCTATCCCCTAATTTAGACTGTTTAAGGGTCTCTTGTTCGCGTGGCCAGTCAAGCTGTAATCTGGCCACAGCGCGAGTAACCACCTCGAGCAATTCCTCGACAGATTTCTTTTCACGAGAGGAACGCTCAGAGGCTGGTTGCTCACGGTCCGAAGACCCAAGAGATACATCATCCCCCTCGTGAGTCGAAGAAGCACCGGAGCGCGCTTCGAAATCACGAGAAGGGATGCGTGGATCTGGTGACGCAGCAAGCGAAAGGGACGGACCCGTCTCTTGCTCGTCATGCAGATCCATACGAGAGCCCCACCATGATAATGCGGGTGCGGTCTGGAAATAGGTCAGACGGGAGCGAAGCATCTTAACCGTGAGCTGGTCACAATGCTCGCACCCGCCCTTCTCTATAGCCAGAACCGCGTGCTCTTCCCCCAAACAAACAAAACAGTAATCGTGTGTATCCAGCTCAGAGATGAGACGGGAGCATGGAGGAACACAACGCTTACTATTTTGTTGGCTCATTTCTCCTCTTTTTTTACTTTCAAAAAACTCTTTGATGTAGCGTGAGAGAGAAAAGATTTGAGAAATGAGAAATTTTCTGCACACTGCCTGACAAAACTAACTCCTAACAAAGATCTGAGAACAGATGAGAGATAGAGAGAGTGTTTGCGTTCACACATGCACAGAATGGTCTGAAGACAAAAGACCTGACGATGCACCTGCGGCTCATCTATTTATAGCCTCGCGTTGCGGGTGCGCGCCGATGACGTCATCGACCGAGGCTATATTACCTCCGGGTCAATTCTATCGACGTGTTACACACAATATTCACAGCTGGTCACGACTAAAGACGTTCCCAATGCGCTGAGCAGCGCAGCATCGATTGTAGCTTTCGAAAGGGAACTGCGAAAACGCGAGTAAAACAAACTATTATCAGTTTAAACTAAAAGTTGGACTCGATATAGTGTTTCTTACAACTTATCAAAGATCCAGTGATCCATGGATATTGACATGCAGCCAGGAATCGTGTTTCCTGACATTTATATGTGCCTGATTTCAACGCCGGGGAAATAAATTAATACAATTTGCCTGTAAACGTTTTATATAAATACAATATAGATAGGTCTAAATCCGAGTGATCACTTACATTAATGTTATACTGCATGTCATCATATCGTCCAGCCCTAAAACTTATATCGTTTTTTGTCAGTGTTTATTTAAAAACATCCAATTATGCAGAATATAGTCTGTTCTGTAGCTTTTTGCAGTCTGTAAAAATATACAGTACCTCAGATTTCTGGTCAAATCTAGTTGTACAGTCAATCGCAAAGCTCTTTCCCGTTTTAGATGTGTTTTGTGTGTTTTTCACGGCATTCACGCTGAAAACAAATGCTGCCGCTCAGTCTTTTTGCCACTTAGTGGGCGTGACCGCATTCACTCCGGCCGACGGTGACGTCATCCGCATACCCTCTATACCTAAATGTATACCACTTTAAAAAAAAAAAAATAGAATTTATGAAACCTTTTCATCAAACTCATCAGAAGTTTCCTCTAACTGGTCGCCCTCTCTAGCTTTACTCTCACCAGACCATCCTCTGTTAGTGGCCTAATTGCTCAAACTACTTGTCAGTTAGATCCAGCACCTACCTCACTTCTTAAAAGCTGCCTATCTGTAATCTTATCTCCTATTGCTCATTTGATCAACTTTTCTATTTCGTCCGGGTCTGTCCTGCTAGCATTTAAAACAGCTGCGGTCACTCCCATTTTAAAGAAACAACGGCTTCTTTTTATGAATAATTTAAGACCTATATCAAATCTTCCTTTCGTTTCTAAGCTAATTAAAAAAATTAGTTGCTTCACAGTTAAGCTCATCTCTATACTAACAATCTTCTTGATCCCTATCAATCTGGCTTTCGGTCAGGCCACAGCACTGAAACAACATTGGTAAAAATGACTAATGACCTCGTAATATCTGCTGAATCTGGTTGTCTTACTGTTCTCATCATGCTTGATTTAACAGCAGTTTTTGACACTGTATCTTATCACATACTTACCTCTCTTCTATCAGCTATCGGCATCACGGGTAGTGCTTTATCTTGTTATCTTATTACTGTCAATAACTTCAAATCTTCTCTGTGTTCTCTCTCTCAAGGTGTCCCTCAAGGCTCTGTTCTTGGACCACTTCTGTTCTATATTTATTTGTTACCTCTTGGTCACATTATGCATAGTCATGGTCTCAGCTATCTCTGTTATGCCGATGACTTGCAAATGTATATGTATGTACATCAGCTCGCTCTGTCTCTGCTCTTCCTCTTCCATACTGTTAAAAATCTGGGTGTAACATTTATTCGTCGCTTACATTTAAATCTCATATAAGTTATATTACAAAGACTGCATTCTACCACCTTCGCAATATTGCCCGACTGCGACCTGCTCTCAGCACTAAAGATACTGAAACTCTTCATGCTTTGATAACCTCTCATCTTGACTACTGTTACTCACTTCTTATTGGGCTGCCTGCTAAAACAATCACTAGACTACAATATGTTCAGAATTCTGCTGCCAGAGTCATCAATCAAGTCAAGAAATCTGATCATATTACCCCTTTGCTCTATAATCTACATTGGTTACCAGTTTCAGTATTTTTTTATATTTCAGTACCGCATTCAGTATAAAATTCTCTTGTTAACTTTTAAATGTCTTCATGGACTTGCTCCCCATTATTTATCTGAACTTCTGCACTATTATTCAACTCCTCGCTCTCCCCAGTCATCTGACTTAAAACTGCTTACTGTACCTATTTTTCATCTTTCAACAATGGGTGGTAGATCATTCAGTGCTGTGACTCCGAAACTCTGGAATTCTCTTCCTCTAACTCTTCCTGACACTTCTACTATATCCTCACTCAAATCTCAACTAAAAATGTATTATTATTATTATTGGTAAACTGGCCATGATATAAATATGAATATTGACAATTTTTTTCTTTTCTTTTTCAGTTTGAAACAACATCAGCAATGAAGATATACACCAGCCGAAACAGAACACAAAGACCGTTTCAGGAATTTACAGAACTGCACAAAACTATTTGTGAACTCATAAGAAAAGATGTCTTGTTTGGCCACATGAATTGTTAATCTACAATATCTGAGTTTCCTCAAATGTCAAGTGTTTTATTTTTTATTCACAATCAGAAGCTAAAAGATTGATCTACTTTGGGAATATCGGTCCTTCCATGAGCGTAACGCAAAAGGATGTCTATGAACTCCAGAGATATTCATCATCTAACATGAGCGCACCAGCCTGAAGAGGCATGCAACGGCCATGCTACTTTTATTTTTGCCTTTCAAACTTGTATGCAGTGCCCTGTCATTTCTCTGCTCTTCAAACGAGTCATCGCTGCTTTGGTCGTTTGCTTTGGCATGCCGGTGACAGAAAGAGATCATCAACCCTATTCCAGTGATTTTGTCTCACTTGTGTGTGTGAATGCTGCCAGTGAGGAATCAATTCAGCTGCCTTTGTGTGAAATCTCTTTCAGCTACGGTCAAAAACAATGTTTCAGCACGATTTACAGCACTGTTCCCACAGACTAAACGCATGTGCTGTTTATTCGCACCACAGTCAGTGTCGCAGAGGGCACGACATTCCTACAGAGCTGTGATGCTGCTTAAACACTGATGTCAAACGGAATATGCCATCAATAAAAAGGAGTCCAGATGCAATGAGTTGGCATTTTTCACTCTGACTCAATCATGGATGATTCACATGGACGTAATTGTTTGAAGCAGGCTCGGAGCTTTGTCTAAATCTATGCCAAAATGACTGCCTGTAAGACCAGAGCTCAGTGCCTGCTGTTTTATGTATGAATGCTCCTTTTTTTTGGTTTTCTGATGTGGCATAAAAATCAAAATGTGGTGTTTTTCTCGTTATCTTGGACTATATGGTAGCTACTAAACTAAAACTAAAACAGACCTGGGGCCTCATTTATAAATATGTGCACAGAATAGCCGCTTTTCCACTGTCGGGGCAAACCGTTCTCTTTCCTTTACCTTTCCAGTGCTTGGCTAGCTACAAAAAACTGGTAGCCAATCAACAGACAATTGACCAATCCTGAGTTGCGGCGTCACTACACGCATGCTACCAGGGGTGCGTTTCCCGTACAATGACGTAACTCGATGCTTCACTACCATAGTACGATGCATCGTTGAAGAAATCAACTAGCTAGTTACGACTGTTTCCCGAAACCATATTGTCACAAAGTGGTTCTTCAACCACATTGGTTTATAACGTCACGCACGTGGTGGAGTAATAAATTATTTTAATGACACTGTTTGAGATCGAATTAATGTTTTGATATAAATTACAGACATGGAATCTGAGGAATATTTCAAATTTTTCTCAGTTATTTCGCTTTATTTCCAGATTCAATCATAGTAGAGCACGTTTGCACATGCGCAGTCTTCAAACACGGTGCTTTAAATCTCTTGACAAACTCAAAAACGTAAATGACATTTGTATGTATTCTAAATAAAAGACACAGGTTGTACTGAATGTCAGCTTGCTTATTTTGCTCAGGATAAGGATTTATTAAGCCCGCGTCATGTAAACTAGAGACTGTGCTTCTAACCACAGCTCAAGATATGTCGTTCCAATCACACAACTTTGCGATGCTGTTTGCGAATGTTCGTTGGAACGATGGTTTCGGGAAACATCGACTCGTTGAACTATACTGATCACGACGGAACTTGCGACCATAGTTGGTTAACAATGCTTTCGGGGAAACGCACCCCAGAACGGTTCACCCTACTTGCCAACCGTGCTGATAATTCCGGGACGAGAAGGATTTGTAATCTTGCCGTGCCGTACCAGGCTCAATTGGACGTTCACGCCATGTCGTAATTACCATAATGTTTCTGAACTGCAAAAAGCCTTCACGTGCATGTGGAACTTGTAATTACAATGTGTAAACTCGTAATTGTCTGAGAGCTACGACTTGGCTGCTGTACCACCTGATCACTGCAGATTCAAGGTGTGTTCGACTTGAAGCACCGTTGTGCAGATTGATCTGTGTATGACATCAAAGCAGGGGCAATTCCAGGATTTTATAAATGGGGGGGGGGGGGGGCACAGGGGGGACCAAGAACCAGTCAGGGGGGGGCCCATGGGAAATCAGAAAATTCAACTGGAAATAAATACTTGTTTAGAAAATATTAAGCACGATTTAAAAAAAATCTTCGCAATGCCCAGTGCCCTAATTTAAATGGTATTAAATGTGGCACTAAACAAGAGCCTGAAAATCATTTTGTATTTGATTGGACCACACAGTTTTGTTCTAATAAATAAAAAACATCACCTAGGCATTAATTAGTCATTTAACATGCTTTATTCTCAACACAAACATTGAGGGTGTGTGTGTCGGCGAACGTTCTCTGCATGAAATCTGTCTCTCACATGGTTTCTTCTTAAAGAAACCTTGGATGTCCTGTTACGGTGTAAAAATAAACAAAAATCCATTAAGTATAAATTACACAGAATTGCATGTAGCTATGGTGTTAACGTTCTCACATTTTAATGTTTACCATGGCACGGCTTTTTTGGAAAAAATAAACTATAGTGCCTTTAGTGCCTTTAGTGTTTGAAACAACAGATAAAGTAATATGTATCTATTTTATATTTATGAAGTCGTGATATGACACTGACAAGTCATCTCTTTACAGTCTGCCGAAGTTATGTTAGCTAATCTAACATTACTGGCTTGATCAGTCACACACGAAAGTAATCAGACTAACATACGGTGCGATATTTCAAAATATATAATACTGTAATTGAGTGTGTATATACCATAAACAGTGACGTGTCGAGGTGTCTCTCCAACTGTTTGAAAAACGCGGACCTGTGATTGCGCTTTGCGAATAGCAAATCAAGCAGTGATTGACTGCGCAGTGATTGACTGGGCAGTGCCACCCCGTGCCCCCCTTCTAGACACGCCCCTGCATCAAAGTAACACAAGAGCATTTTGAAAGCATACGAAACTTTATTTATGGTAATTATGACATGCCGTGAACGCAGCATGTAACTGGAACCACTCATTACCGTTGTTAGAACTGTTCAACCCAATGGTGGAAAAGTGGCTAATCACACTGAACGTGAGCAAACAAGCATTTGATAAATGTTTAACAAGCAAGCATTTCCAAAAAAAAATAAATCCAAATCCATCCTGCTTAATTTTGTATCCTACAAAACCCCAACAAATATCCTTGCAATGTTATATTCATTCCTTGGCCATGTTTACATGCAACTCGTAATCGGATTCAAAATCATATTCTCACAAAAATGTGTAGTTGACATTAAAACCTCCTGTTATGTTATCTTATTCCAGGTCTTTTAAAATCTTTTGTTATAGTGGTTTTAAAAATAAGACACTGACAAAACATCATTAGCCTTTGTCCAAAAATCGAATTCATATCAGAATATTCCTGCGAATGGTTGTCACTCATTTATTTATTAATTCAGACAGTGAATATTTTCACATCAGTTTCTGCCTTTATGAATCCCAGTTTGTTCATCTCTTTTAACAAAGGATCAAATCCATCAGATTTAGCATCAGATCACACATGTACATTTTATAAATGAGGCCTCGGTCACATTAGTGTGAGATTTATGCAAATCAGAGTATAATGGTAGCAACCAAGCCAGATGTTTTGAATGGTATGGTTAAATAATGCAAAAAAAAAAAAAAAATGCTTTTTGTAAATAATATATACACAACAATATTGTTTTACCCCTGAACTGCTAGTCCAGGATGATTATTGTGGATTAAATGAATGCCAGTAAGAGCTGTGTGAGCAAGCCTCACTCCCCTGGCCTCAAGAGGTGCACTAGCGACTGACGCTAGACACTGTGGTCATAGGGTCCTTGTTAGCACAGACCACCTTCCATGCCGGAAGAGCCGGTTCAAATCCCGCTCAGAGCAATGCGAGAACCGGAGGTGTTACATCTACTTGACAAGATTTTTGTGTGTTGCTTTCTGATCAATATGTGATTTAACTGAAATCCTGAAAACCCTTAGGCGTTTACAAATCATCTGTTAACGGCATAACGTATTTATGACATAACGACATAACGTATTTATGTCTAACCCCATGATGTCTCTTTTGAAAGTTATAGTGGAATAACATTTCATTTATTGTGAGCTAGACTATTGAATGGCTGTTATTTGAATGCGATGCCAGTATTTGTGTCTTGGTTTCCAGTAAAAATGTCTGAACTATATTTTGCAGTGCTGTTTGCGACAGTATAAAAGGACTCAGGATTACAGGACCCCTGTTGTAGACATCGTTTTGTGAATAATACCGTCTCGGTTACATATGGTAACCCTCGTTCCCTGAGGGAGGGAACGGAGACGTAGGTCAGACTGACCAATAGGAATCTCGCCAGAGAGCCAATTTACTTCGAGTGAATCTAAAACAAGCCAATGCACATTGGCATGCAATCATTTGCATCAGCTGCGCGTCCTCGTTAGCGCGGGTATTTAACAGCAGCTGTTATGATTGCACTTCAGTTTTTTGCTGAGGAGCCAAACTTGGAAGCTGGGCCCCCCGGCGGGCAGCAGCAGATGTGGCGACGGGACCTACGTCTCCGTTCCCTCCCTCAGGGAACGAGGGTTACCATATGTAACCGAGACGTTCCCTATCGGTCAGTCACTACAACGTAGGTCAGACTGACCAATAGGAATCCCTACCAAAGCGCCACAGTCGCTGCACCCCATCCAGCGCCCCATGCAAGCCTCTGCACCTTCTTGCCTGAAAGGACGATAGGAGGAGGGTTACACAGAGAGTGTCTGACACTGTTGTTCCTTTATAACCCATACAGTGAGACTTGGATAACACTGGGAAAGCGTGCCCTTTTTTAGAGGGAGGGGAACGCTGCGGAACCCACTTTCTTCAGAGAGTTATGTGGAAATACATATGGACTAACCCGAAGGCTGTACTGCATATGATATAATGGGTGACTTAGCCCAAGGGAAAGACACGGGCTTCCGACTTAGGAGCAGCCGTGGAACATATACACATATGGGATCCCCGAAGGGTCGCACATATGGAACCCAGCCCGGGTCCGGCTCTCAAGGATTCAGCGGACAGGGGCCTGGCTCCGGACGCTCCGCCATGTCCGGGCCGAGGGGTGTTGGAGGACTCGACAGGTTTTTCACTCTGGAGCAATAAGGTTGCACAGTAGGGTGCAGCAAGCCGACAGAGCCGGGCCTCTCAGTGCTTCTACCCGTTTAGGGTGAGAACACGGGAGGAGACCGGCTCTACACGTAGGCTATAGTATCTAGCGAACGTGTTAGGTGTCGCCCAGCCCGCAGCTCTACAGATATCTGTTAGCGAGGCGCCACGAGCCAGCGCCCAGGAGGATGCAACGCCTCTCGTGGAGTGTGCATGCAACCTGAGCGGGCAGGGCACGCCTTGAGCTTGGTAAGCCAAGGCGATGGCATCCAAGTCAAGTCATCTTCATTTATATAGCGCTTTTAACAATGGATTGTTTCAAAGCAGCTTTACAGAGATAAACATATAATTTAAGGTAACAGATTGTTTTGGCATTAAAGCGGTTCTTGAATAATGTTATTTCCAGCTAAAGTTAACTTTGATTGATTCACCTCCGTCGAAATGATCAGACTTTTAAACGCGAACCTGTGATTAACGCTGACGGCGTTCACATGCTCATTCAGAATTGATTCTATAGTTATGTGCTTTTTAAAATATGTGCGCAGGTTTATAATTCATACAACCCAGCCTAAACAAACTACTTTTCTTGCCTATAAATTTTGATACAGAATTTTGTTTTATTTTATCACTTCGGGGTACGCGAGCCGGAATTCACAACGCTTTATCTGTAGAGTGGGAAAGGGATCCTCCATAGGGAGAGGATAGTGGATACTTCAGCACTGCATTGTCATCGGGTCCAGGCGGATCTCCTTCGTCAGATCTGGACACGGCCTGGATCCGGCAGGCTGCAGGAAAACCTCGGGATAAACAAAGACACTAATATTAGCGTAGATGCCATTCTTCTTATGATGTAGCGAGTACATCAAGATTTAACGGAAGTGTTCCCAGTTCCGGCTGACCTAATCTATGCAGCCTAACATTGAATTTATAGAAGTCTATAGTGCGTTATGTGTATGCTAGGTCAAAGAGATGTGTTTTTAGTCTAGCTTTGAACTGACAGAGTGTGTCTGCTTCCCGGACAATGGTAGGAAGACTGTTCCAAAGTTTTGGTGCTAAATAGGAAAAGGATCTACCGCCTGCAGTCGATTTAGATATTCTAGGTATTATCAACTGACCGGAATTTTGAGATCGCAATGGACGTGAAGGACTATAATACGTTAAGAGCTCGCTCAAGTACTGCGGAGCTAAACCATTTAGTGCTTTGTAGGTAATCAACAATATTTTAAAAATCCACTATCCAGTGGGCCATCCTCTGCTTGGAGACAGCCTTCCCCTTCTGCTGGCCTCTGTAACAGACAAAGAGCTGGTCTGAGGTCCTGATGCTTTGAGTTCTGTCCACGTACATACGCAGAGCGCGAATGGGACAGAGCAAAGCCAGGGCTGGGTCTGCCTCCTCCAAAGGCAGCGCTTGCAGGTTCACTACCTGGTCCTTGAAGGGAGTGGTAGGAACCTTGGGCACATAGCCAGGCCGGGGTCTTAGTACCACATGGTTGTCACCCGGCCCGAACTCTAGGCACAATTCGTCGACCGAAAATGCGTGCAGGTCTTCTACTCTCTTGACTGAGGCCAATGCAACCAGTAGCAAAGTCTTCATGGAAAGAAGCTTTAAATCCACTGTCGGCAAAGGCTCAAAGGGAACGTCCTGAAATGCTCGAAGCACCAGGGAAAGATCCCAAGAGGGTATGGAGGGGGGTCGAGGAGGATTTAATCGTCTCGCCCCCCTAAGAAACCTGACGACCAGGTCGTGCTTCCCCACTGTTTTGCCATCTATGTGGTCGTGATAAGCTGAAATAGCGGCAGCATGTACTTTGAGGGTGGAGGGAGACAGCCTTCGCTCCAACCCATGCTGCAAGAAGGAAAGCACAGACCCTATCGAACATCTTCGGGGGTCTTCTCGGCGAGAAGAACACCACTCGACGAACAGGTTCCACTTCAGGGCGTAAACACGTCTCGTGGACGGCGCCCGTGCTGAAGTGATGGTGTTAAGTACCTCAGGGGGTAAGTCACCTAGAACCTCCGCGTCCCGTCCAGGGACCAGACATGGAGTTTCCAGAGGTCTGGACGCGGGTGCCATAGGGTGCCCCGTCTCTGAGTCAGAAGATCCTTCCTCAGAGGAATGGGCCAGGGAGGGACTGTCACAAGGAGCATGAGTTCTGGGAACCAAGTCCGGGTGGGCCAATAGGGAGCCACCAGAAGGACCTGCTCCTTGTCCTCCCTGACTTTGCACAGTGTCTGTGCAAGAAGGCTCACTGGGGGAAACGCATATTTGCGAAGGCCCCGGGGCCAGCTGTGTGCCAGTGCGTCCGTGCCGAGTGTTCCCTCGGTCAGGGAGTAAAACAGCTGGCAATGGGAGGTCTCTGAGGAGGCAAACAGGTCTACCTGAGCCTCCCCGAACTCTCTCCAGATCAGCTGAACCACCTGGGGGTGGAGTCGCCATTCTCCCGGGAGCACAGCTCGTGATAGCTCGTCGGCCACACGGTTGAGCACGCCGGGGACATACATGGCTCGAAGCGACCTCAGATGCTTCTGACTCCAGAGGAGGAGATGGCGGGCAAGTTGCGACATGCGACGGGAGCGTAGACCACCTTGCCGGTTGATATACGCAACGGTCGCAGTGTTGTCCGTACGGACCAGCACA
Organism: Tiaroga cobitis; assembly: GCA_030578255.1. NCBI lineage: Eukaryota > Metazoa > Chordata > Actinopteri > Cypriniformes > Leuciscidae > Tiaroga > Tiaroga cobitis. The sequence continues at coordinate 17,489,041 of CM060603.1, forward strand.
TCCCTGCCCTGCAGCGGTCTTTTCAGACGGCGCAGAGCGAGATGCACTGCTAGCAACTCGAGGCAATTGATATGCCAATGCAGATGAGGGTCCGTCCACACCCCTGATACTGCATACCCGTTGTACGTGGCACCCCAGCCGGTGGCCGAGGCATCTGTGAATACCACAGCATGCCTGGATACCTGTTCCAAGGGGACTCCTGCCCGAAGGAACGAGGGATCTGACCACGGGCTGAAGGTCTGACGGCAGGCCGGTGTGATTGCCACCCGGTGAGTGCCGTGATGCCACGCCCATCTCGGGACTCGGCCGTGAAGCCAGTGCTGAAGCGGTCTCATATGAAGCAAGCCGAGCGGGGTTACCGCTGCTGCCGCTGCCATATGCCCCAGGAGCCTCTGAAAGAATTTCAGTGGGACCGCCGTCCTGCCTTTGAACGTGTTCAAGCAGTTCAGCACCGACTGAGCGCGCTGCTCTGTGAGGCGCGCTGTTTGTGCGAACGAATCCAACTCCATACCGAGAAAAGAGATCCTCTGCACGGGGGCGAGTTTGCTCTTCTCCCAGTTGACCCGAAGACCCAACTGGCTGAGGTGCCTGAGCACAAGGTCCCTGTGAACGCATAACTGATCTCGAGAGTGTGCTAGTATGAGCCAGTCGTCGAGATAGTTGAGGATGCGAACACCCTGTTCTCTCATGGGAACAAGGGCCCCCTCCGCGACTTTCGTGAAGACACGGGGGGACAGGGACAGCCCGAAGGGTAGGACCTTGTACTGATATGCTCGACCCTCGAACGCAAATCGTAGAAACGGCCTGTGTCGAGGGAGAATCGAGACATGAAAGTACGCGTCCTTCAGGTCGATCGCTGCAAACCAATCTCGGGGACGGATGCATTCGAAGATGCGTTTGTGCGTGAGCATTTTGAACGGTAGCTTGTGGAGGCTCCGATTCAAAACTCGCAGGTCCAAGATCGGTCGTAACCCACCACCTTTCTTGGGTACAATGAAGTAGGGACTGTAGTGCCCTGACCTCATATCGGCTGGAGGGACCGGCTCTATCGCGTCCTTCGCCAGTAGGACTGCGATCTCCGCGCGCAAGACATGGGCATCGGCTGCTCTCACTGTAGTGGAGTGGATGGCCCGAAACTTGGGGGGACGCCGGGCGAACTGAATCGCGTAGCCGAGCCTGATGGTCCGGATGAGCCAGCGAGACGGACTGGGGAGCGCTAACCAGGCTCTCAGAGACCGTACAAGTGGGACCAAGGGGACCGTAGGCGTACCCGGAGTGGGGCAGCGAAGTGGAACACAGGGACCTGGCTGGGGGGGCTCTCTCTGGGAGGCAGCCCCCAGCGGGGTCTGAGTGTGCTGTAAAGCGCTTACCTGGTTCCACGGGGCAGGAGGTGCGGGAGGCGGCTCGGTGGCGTTCTCGAACCGTACACTGCTGCCAGCTGGCGATAGAAGAGGAGGATGAGAGTGGTAAGGATTTTGTCCCCCCACTGCTCTCCGAGTCCTCTTCGGACCCAGAGATGATAGAAACTGCTCTTTTATTGAAAATTGGGGAACAAAACAAAACAAAAGATTTTCCACCCGGCCCTCTTCCGGGGGAGGGAGCGATGCGGCCATCGTCTCCTGAAGAGCAGTCCCTGCCATCCCTGGGTTGCCCGTCCTAGGGCCGCTTGGTGCTGGCCTTGCCGCCCTTCTTGGCGGGGCCCTGGACGGGCGGGGCGTTCTGCCTGCGACTGGCTCCGCGGCGCCGCTTAGGTGGAGGCTGCTGCTGCGGCGCGGGAGCCGGGGAGGGCGCAGGCGGACGCCCCCGGCGACGAGCAGACTGAGGAGCCGCCGGCGATGGGGTGGAGGCAGCAGCTGACCGCCGTGGCATGATGTGTTTGATGGCCTCAGTCTGCTTCTGTACAGCCGAGAACTGCTGGGCAAAGTCTGGGAGAGGAAGAGGCCGAAGAGGCCGGTCTGGGACACGGGGGCGTTGAGGAACCGGAGCTTGTCGGTCTCCCGCATGTCGGCCAGACACAGCCAGAGATGGCGTTCCTGGACCACCATTGTGGACATCGCACGGCCCACTGAGCGAGCGGTAGCCTTCGTCGCACGAAGCGCGAGGTCCGTCGCTCGCCGGAGTTCTTGGAACACCAGTGGATCGTGACCACCCTCGTCCAGTTCCTTCAGTGCCTTGGCCTGATGGACCTGGAGCAACGCCAAAGCGTGCACGGCAGAGGCAGCTTCCCCACAGGCCTTGTAAGCCTTGCCGGTTAAGTCCGACGAGTACTTACAGGCCCGGGAAGGGAGACACGGTTCTCCGCGCCAGGTGGAGTTAGGGCACAGTTGCATAGCAACGGCCCGCTCCACCGGCGGGATGTGCGTGTAACCCTTAGCTGCCCCGCCGTCAAGGGTGGTGAGGGAGGAGGAACTACTGGAGCGGTTTCGGGCAGTAAAAGGTGCCGTCCACGTCCCAGTGAGCTCCTCATGCACCTCCGGGAAGAAAGGCACTGGGGTGGGATGCTGAGCACCAGCACGCGCCACCCCGAGATACCAATCGTCCAGCCTCGAGGGTTCGGGACCCGGTGGAGGGTTCCACACGAGTCCGACCCTCTCGGCGGCCCGGGAAAGCATGGCCATCATCTCCGGGTCCGTATCGGGCACCGCCGGCACCCCCGAAGGAGGCAGCGGCTCCGCCACGTCGTCCGCAGAGATATCTGACCCACCCTCCGATGCCGCGATCGACATCTGTTCATCGCCGGGAGCGCCAAAGGAAACGGTTGGTACACACCTCGTGGATGGTCCAGCACGCTCCTGTGGCAGCTCACATGGTTGCGGAGGCTGAGAGGAGTGAGGGTTCCTAGGGGGTTGGTTCCCCGAAGGAAGCGCGCTCACTGTAATCCTCAGGTCACCCGTGCCAGCGTCCGAAGCAACCCTCGCAGGAGGATTGGAACGGGGCGCCGGCACGGGGACTCCGCCCCTTTGCAGGAACGAGAGTCTCGACCTCAGCTCCGAGATGGTCATCTTCCCACAATGGGTACATGACTCATCCACGAACGCTGCCTGTGCGTGTTGTAAGCCCAGACACACAAGACAGCGTTCGTGACCATCCCGCGATCCCAGGTAACGACCGCATCCAGAAACACACAGATAGAATGTCATCTTTAAAAAGACGCAAACTATCTGTGTAAGCTCTTTTAGGAACTGCTCTCGCTGACACTGAGGCACACAGGGGGACAGATACAGACGATCACGGCCGGGAATGTGCACCCGTACGTGCGCTGATCAGCTCTCGTGCTCAGTCTTACCAGCTGTGAAAACAGCTTTTGGGTTTCTTCACCGGAGAGAAAGAAATCTGTCCACGCTGTCGCGCCGTAACACCCGTATCAGAGAGAGAGTTTCGCTTGCAAGAAGTCACTCTAAGCAGAGGCATCGAAGTTTAGGCTCCGAAGCAAAAAGCTGAAGTGCAATCATAACAGCTGCTGTTAAATACCCGCGCTAACGAGGACGCGCAGCTGATGCAAATGATTGCATGCCAATGTGCATTGGCTTGTTTTAGATTCACTCGAAGTAAATTGGCTCTCTGGCGAGATTCCTATTGGTCAGTCTGACCTACGTTGTAGTGACTGACCGATAGGGAACAGAAAGTTCAGGACAAAGCATCAGGACAAAGGACATTATATAATTTATTGTGAAGTACAGAGTTGCGGGATCTTCGAGAACAAACTCAGGCTGTTGAGATGTATCAGTTTGTATCAGTTCTTGTTTCACCTCATCTCTGTCTTTAGCCTTTTTCTGATCATGTAAATGCAAATATCAGTCTTGCTGTCCATGAAATGGAATGCAATTTCAACTACAAATGGATTACAAAATATTTTATGGTCAATATTATGCTGTGGGCTAGAATGATATATTTATTATAAAAACACATATTAAATACAGTGTGTGAAAGCATATATGTAAATTGAAAGAGTTGAATTTCCTGTGAAATGGTGAAAAATGAAGTCTGTACTGTGCACATTTGTAAATACACTTGATAATTACTATTTTCACTTTCAAACTATTAACGAGTTTCTGGGTATTATTTTCATGGGAATATCATCATTCATTGATAGATAGATAAATAGATAGATAGATAGATAGATAGATAGATAGATAGATAGATAGATAGATAGATAGATAGATAGATAGATAGATAGATACATACATAGGCTACATACATACTGGTCAATAGTCAAGAACATCACAATTATTTTATTTTGTAAGCTAGTGTCCCATCAGCTGTGAATTGCTGCTGAAGGATGGTGCTTTGGAGGAAAGGAAAATTATGAAAAAAAAAAAAAAAAAATGTAGCCAGTGGGTATCAGTAAGCGGTTGCCATATTGATTGTAAAAGCTTTCAGGGTTAAAGTTAATGTGTCTGCGTGCAGTTAGCCCCAAGCTGCACTTTGTTGTATGTTCAGATCTTATTGAGGTTGTACACACAGTCTATTTTCCCTGAAGCTTTCAACTGGAGCTTTCAAAACTATATTTAAGATTAATAGTTAACATCAAAATAAAAAATTGGCCAAACTTTTTTTTTTTTTGTCAAAAACGTGCTAAAAGATACTGTGACTAACATTGCATTTGGAGATCTAAAAAGTTCAATTACTCGTAACAAAAATATGAGAGCACATAGAATTAACTCACACAAAAATGAAAATTCTGTCATCATTTATGCATCCTCATGTTATTATATGTGTTCATCAAAATTTTCAAATGTATAATTGGTTAAGAATCCAACATTGTGTCATATTGTCAAAGTCGCACCAAGCCGTGACAATCACCAAATGAGATTTGGAGACTATTTAGATTTTTGACAGTTCGTTACAAAACTGTTGTATGCAATACGGAGACTTAGAATAAAGATCAATATGGACTTCTTTGATGATACTTTTATGGTCATCTTTTGTCATTTTTAGGGCTTGACCCCAGTAACTATTTTCTTTCGTTGAACAGAATTAATTAAAATGTGAAGAAAAATGCTGAAGTAACAAGGCCAAGCTGCTACTAAAATCTGTTTTGTACCTGTTGTGGAAATTTTAATAGTCATTGATCCCTAACAGATATCATAAGAGAGAGAACCTATTTAATGTGTATGTGTGTACGTGCATGGCGTGACACTCAGGAGCAGATGGGAGGAGACCTTTGACCTTAGGCACTGATCAGCTTTTTGGCCAGTGTATTTCTGTGTTAGGCTGTGGCCTGGGGAGGAGAGGCGCCTGTAATGCCCTTAAAAGACACAACAGCCATATCATATCTGTAAACTTACAAGGAAAGGTCCTTGAAACGGGTATAAAACCCCCCGTCTGCTCTTCGAGGGTGTGTCACTCCTCGCACAGATTTAACTTTGTGTGTTTGGGACTGGACCTATTCCTGCAGGAATAAAATACTTCTTTTATTGAATTTGACTCTGTATGACTCTTACTCAGGTGATATTGACTGGTGGTGAATTTTGCCTCAACATACCTTTAATATATACTGACAACCACCATAATAACACTGGTGGTAAAGGGAAAACCACACGATGAATCAAAGTTCATCACAAGTAGCTTTTCGACTAGTCTCTGTAGCAAGACCTTTAGACTGACGGCAGGTCATAGCACCTTTCATTTGCCAAGGACTGCCCAAGAGGACATCTGACCAACATTTAAAGAAACCAAACACAGTCTATTTCGTTCAATGTTATGTTTAGGGGCGTGAAAATGTAAAGTCGATGTCCCCAAAATAACAGACCGGTGTGTAATCATTCAAGAAGGTCTTGCAAGTTTACTGAGAAGGTTAATTGCGCAACAATGGTGCTGTAAACTTTTTCGAAAATCCAGCCTTTTGTTGATCCTGATAAGCACTCATCGTCACAGTTATGATTTTCTTCTTCCATAAGGGGGTTCGGTGTCACGACGACTTTGTTTCCAGGCGGACTGTTAGAGTGTGACACACGTCTTCCTGAAATCCTCGAGAATTCGACCAGATGACGATTTCGAAAGTTTCGAAGTGTTTCTCATTTTGAGTGCCTTATATACATCAGACATTCAGGCAATGGTCCGAGGGTGTTAAGTCTGAGGCTGAGACTACTTTTCCATAAGCTGGGTATAGAAGGTGCACACAGTGTCATGCACAGAAATACAAAACACCATCATTATAATACAAATAGTTGTGCCCCGATCTCCCCTATACTTTATGTGATTTGGGAGTATTCTAGTACCATTGTTTGAAGTTTAAATTAGTTAATTATCTTTAAATTATATCATTGCTGTGTGTAATGACTCATATATATTTATATGTTTTGTGTTCTCTGTATAGGTTGCTAAAAATCTGAATTAAGCACTGAAAATAAGCAAAATAAGATCAAGCTTCAAGATCAATTGACAGTGTAATACCATAACATTCTTAGATTTATTAAGGAAAATGGGTCATATTTATACACAAGATCAAGCAAAATTGTCCACGATGTCCAGGCCATCCAATCAAAGTACTCAAAGATCAACCCCTACCAAATGTGGCATGTTAAGAAATATGATAAGTCAGAGAGGTCAGATGTTCAAATGTACCGTATGTGCGTGTCTTGAGTCCCGTTTGCGTGTGAGTGTATGAGTGTGTCCAAGGCCTAGTCACGGTGTGTCCAGAACTTTCTCGTCGGTTCTTTCTCACACGCTGACTATCACTGTTATTGTCTTTATTAACTGTTCTTTCTTTTGTCTTTCTTTGATCCTCAATGGTGCCGTTGTGTTGGTCCAGATGAACTAATCAGCTTGCATATCAAGATAACGCTTCGTCTCCAGCTCCTTTATGCCTAAATGTCTGCTCTCCCAGTTATTCTTGGTGTCCCCATTGGCATGGGGCAGCCTTCAGGCTACTAGCTTGTATCCGCGGTTGCAGATCAGTCAGCTCAACCGTCCTTGTCACTGTAATCACTGTAGCCGGACCCAAGTTTCAGCTCTCTGACCTTGACTGGTTTCAGGCTACTAAATAGCACCTGCTGGTTGGACATCACCATTAATAGAATTATATTTCTCAGCCAGGGCTGTGACATAGTCTACCAGGATCACCTCCATTTAACCTATAAAGAAGAAATGCCAGCGCAGCCTTTGACCCATGGGTTTGGGAAAGGTCAAGGCATTAGAATTTCAAAAGGATTCTGGTAATGGAGGATGGTGTAATTCATATTTCAGTTTGAACACAAATTACTGCACTTCTTAAAAAGCCATTGCTATTTCAGAAAAAAAAAAAAAAACATCTATAGTGAATATTTGCTCTTTTTTTAACTAGTAACTGTTTGAAGCCATTAACATTGAGAGGAACAACACTGACTGACTTGCTAATTTCCTGACCAGTGATTTGTGAATTACATGGTTAAGACCATAAAAAGACCACTAAATATTTTGCCATTATTGGCTTGGCCCACCCCATAATTTGGTTAACGTCCAAAAACAGTATATTTAACAGTATTTTACAGTAAAATTGCTCGTAATGTAGATCTATTACAGTTTTCCCCTGTATATAGTAAGGGAACTTACTGTTAAAGCTGCAGTCCGTAACTTTTTTGGGTTAAAAATGATCCAAAATAAATTTTTGAGCAAGTACATAACCAGCCAGTGTTCAAAACTATCTGCTTGCCGTAGCTCGATTCAAAACGTTAAGCTTGTAATAATGTTTTTAATTCCAGTGGTACTGGAAATTCGAGCATGTCTTTGCATCATTACGTCCCATCTGTACACATAAAGAAGGTGCCCCGACTAGTAGGGTATATTGCATGTGAGGATGCTGGGGGTGGAGATTTATAGCCTTTTCTCACAGCACTTGATAGAATTAAACTTTTCAATTTGATGGCGGATCCAGAAAGGTTCAAACGACAATTACCAGTGACAACTGGAGATTCACCCGTTGTAAAATGCAAAAGAAAAAAAGTGACTGCAACCAGGCCCATGCGAAAACAAGGATAAATATCAGAAGGGCTTTTGAAAGGTCAGCATGTACTCCATGTTTTGAAGGAGTTCAAAAGAACGCAGAGATGGCTTTTTTTCTGCTGGACGGGTAAGACATTTCAATGGTTCAATTATGTAACAGTAGCGCACTTGTTTGTTTGCTTAATTCATACAGTTATGGAGTACTGAACTACAGGTATCCCTAATACACATTAAATGTAGTCATGCAATGCTGATGTTGTTAACAAGATTTTAGAACAAAGTGTAATTTGCATGGTTTGACATGATATGATAAGCGCTCGTAGATTTAATTTATGCGATTTACTGCATGCGTTTTTTGTTTTTTTTTCTTAGTTGGTCAGAACAAAAGTGGATGTTACTTACTTGTTCAGATTACATTTTCCGGTGAAAATTCTTATGTTGGTCATACTTCCGAAAAGTAGAATCTGTGATTCCGAATGACAGTATCTACACCGGCGCGGTGACTGACAGCCGCACATTCTCCTCAAAACATTGGATTCATCCGCGCTTTAACCATTTTTTTTTTTATCTTTTTTTTTTTTTTCAAAACTGTGTAGTACATCCAGCTTTGCCTGGATACATACAGTACAGTTACGTAAAGTAATATGCCTTCATATAGCAAATCTCAACTGTGTGATTGTTTATATCCTCGCAAAATGTTAACTATATTATTGCAAAACTCTATGTATAAAGTTACTGTATATATAGTACAGTCATTAGGGATGGGAATTGATAAGATTTTATCAATATCAATGCCACTAACGATTCTGCTTATCGATGCGATTCTTTAACGATTCTCTTATCGATTCCTGATAGCACTGTGTGGAAACTGTGGGGGGGGGGGGTCGGGGGGAGTGGTTTTAGTTGTTTTAAACCTTACACTTGAGTAAGTAAACTGTACTTTTTATGTAATCTATGTAATAAAAGGGAACCTTATTGTAAAGTGTTACCGATTAGTTAAACGTACCGTGAGTTCAGTGTTGGAAAGGTCAGTTGTTTTAACCATCCATTAAAACGAATCGGTTCAAATGAGTCATTAGTTCGCGAATTGGACGTGTCATCATTATCGGACGTGTGCCGGTGTGTGCTGCCTTGTCGAAAAATGCTACCGTAGCGCGAATCGATCACAGAATGTCGATTAATATTATATGAAATACAATTATAATACAATTCTAAGTTATAAGTAGCTAATGTATAGCCTACTGTAGACTAGGCTACTGTTTTTATTTTTAAAACGGTGTGAAAAGTAAAAATTATCATGAAATATTCATATTTGACACTTTCCTTAGTAACTGAAACTTTCAGTTATTCTTGTTCAGCTGGCTGACCGTACAAATATTCATATGGTAGTTAGCATTTTTTAAAGGGAAATTAAATAACAAAAAAAACTGTGAGTCTGCACATGCGCATAACCAGTAAGTAGCAAATCTCGATGGGTAGCATGAATCGTCAGAACACCGGCGGTTGGGACATCCCACAAGATGTGTCATTACAGAAAACATTTCATCACTGGATAGGTTTTTTTTTTCGTTTATTTAAAGTGTGGTTTATGTCAGCTGAATGTGCGGAACGCTTTTCAGAGAAGATAAGATTTTAGCACAATTCACACCCAGCGGTAGCCTAATTCAGGAAAAACAAATCTCCCAATGCTCCACATGAAACTTTAGTCTCCCGACCTTACCATCGTGTCGTTTATTTTGATTTATATGTGCGAGGGAGAGAGCAAGACAGCGCTTAGTTTTGAGACTGTGAAGCCGCCTTGCTCCGAAGAGAGAGAGTGCGCGCGCGACCGGGGCTCTCTCTCTCTCTCTCTGCTCGTTCAGTTTAACGTGCGCCCTGTCACAAGCGCAGCAGTTCATCTACATTACTCACCGATCAAATAAGACTTTGGCGGTACAAAAATTCGCTTTGGACGCCGTGCTATGGTGCTTGATAAAGGACAAAAGGGACAGTTGTGAGTTCACGGTCTGTAGCCTACATACTATGGCTGACTCAGAGCAGGAGCATCGATAAGAGGACTCGTTAACGTCGAGGGCATAGTACAATATCGATGGATCGTAAAACTTAGAACCGGTTCTCGAGTGGAACCGGTTTTCAATTCCCATCCCTAACAGTCATCAAATGAAAATAATCTTTTAATATTATCTAAATTCGGAACACTCAGGATATACTACAGAGAAATACATAAATCACAACCACGTAACCAAAGACGACACAGAACAAGGAACAGAGTTTATTCAGAGCTCAGGGTTTAAATACACATGGGCTGAATCTGAAATCACCGCCTAAACCCTCAATCACTATTCCCTACGTTAGTCCACTAATACGGTTCACTTTCTGAATGAAAACGAGTGAGTGAATTCGGACAGCCATTGAGTGTACATCGGTTGTCCACTCATTATTGTGGTGCAATGTGGGATAGAATGAGTGCACTTGATAACGTCCACTATGGTTTTGGACAAAGCTACATGGATGTCCCCTCTAATAATGCCCTATTTGAGGGTATAGGGGCCATTTCAAATACAGCCATGGAGAGTAATCAAGGTAAAACAGAACAGGTGCAGGAACTAATCTACAACCAGGGAGATTGACTAGTAGCAGACAGGCAGGCAGACAGACAGGGACGAGTCAATGATAATAAAACAGAAAATAACCATTACAAGTACATATTTTCCCCTTATAGTACACTCATGTAAAGCAATATATATTATATAGACCATATCAAGGACGTAAACAATAACAAACGCGTTGGAATGCTACTGCGCATGTCTGGTCCTGAAGCATTTCCTGTGGCGCCATTTTTATAATATAATATTATTATATATTATACGCCATAGTTGATAATACCTAGAATATCAAAATCGACTGCTGGCGGTAGATCCTTTTCCTATTTAGCACCAAAACTTTGCAGTCCTGAAGTGTCAACAAGCCCCTCCCCTGTGAAGGCCTCCCTCCCATCCCTTCCTCTCTAAAGATAAAGCGTTGTCGGGATAGTTCCGGTTCGCGTGGCTACGCCAAAGCGTTCAAAATTCTGTATTATATATTTTAACGCCATCGGCGTTCTCACAGGTTTGCATTTTTGAATTTTGCGTAGAGAGAACTTAAGAGTTTTCTGTTAAAGCGGTGTCGTGTTAGAGGCCCCTAAGTTAATAACTAATGATCGTTGCAACGGAAGTGAATCAATCAAAAATTTAGCTGAACAATAACTTTATTCTAGAGCTGCTATAGAGCCAAAACAATTGTCACGAGGTGACGAAGCAGAACTAAGTCCCGCTGAAATGGTGTTTCCCCCCGGAACGACCTTACTGAAACACCAAGCCGGTTCCGGTTGTGTATCTGTCGTCATGTCAGCGGCGGCTGATGACAGATCAGCCTCAGGTGTGGAGGATTTACGCGGGGATCTGCGATAGGCTATGCAGACAAATGGAGTGTATAAAAGGAGAGGGAAGAGTCGAGTGTGGTGCTCCCCCGGGAGAAATGGCTTTTCACCTACTTGGTGGAAGAGTTCTCTCCTGGCCATCAGTTTCTGTACCGGCCACGCTCCGACTGTTCGACGGTCCGAGAAGGTTTGCTCACCTGGACACTCACCTGTCCGCCCCTCGAAGATCCTTCTCCATCACGAGACTCTGTCCTGCTCCGCTCCTTGAGAATGTATACGTACCTGGCTATTCACCTGTCTGGTGGAAGAGTACCCTCCTAACCTCAGCCTCTGTACCGGTCTCGTCCTGACTGTTTTACGGTCCGAGAAGGTCGACTCACCTGGATACTCATCTGGCTGCTCAGTGGGAAGTTATCCTCGATCACGAGACTCTGTCCCGTTCCAAGAAGGTCTACTTACCTGTATATCCACCTGCCTGTTCAAGGAAAGATTCTCCGAACTTTGAGACTCGTCCCGTTCCACACCCTGAGAGGTTCTACTTATCGGAATACTCACCTGTGTGTCGGACCGGCGGCTGACCCCTTAGCCGTGACGTCTGGCACGAGTTGCCTTGAAGAGTTCGACACCTCGACCGGGGTCAGGGGTCTGACTCCCGCACCTGTTGAGGGGCACAGGAGCTTGATTAAGACTTTTAAATCCATTTTATTCAATAAAACGTGTTAACTTTTATCTACTTGTCTGTCTGGTCTTTGGCACGTTCCTCGAGGTGGTCCTGGTTTTAGGGGTGGGTGCAGTCTGGCTTTGACCCTCCCGACCTGTGACACAATCTCTGTTAGTTTAATTTCCTATAATCACTGTAAAGCCGCTTTGGAACAATCCTTCCAAAGAAAACAACAAAAAACAAAACAAAAAACAAAAAAGCTCTATATAAATGAAGATGACTTTTAAATATCAGGTCTGTCAAAACAAGCGCATACCTTTAAGTCTAGCGAAAAGGCAACAGTTAAGGTATTTCCAAAAACTGAACATAAATGATGATTGGAATTACCAGACCCTTTAAATAAGACTTTGATGCGTAAACTTTTTACATTTTACACAGAACATTAAACGTTTGCCTGAATAGTCTGATTGCGTGTTGCGGCTGCTTGCATGTACATGAGAGATGCAATAAAAGCCTATCGCAGTCTGGATGCTTACAATTAATTTCTTAGCAGAAAGGTTGGGAACTGTTCGTACAATGTGGATGACATCTGTCTTGTGTTTGGTGCAGATGAAGCAAGTCAAAACCATACTAATGGTTTGTCTGGGGAGGTTACGAGTGGGCATTTTCACTTGATTTGCTGAGTCAGTCTGTATATCTATGCAAATATTAATATTTATTTGTATAGCGCTATTCAAAATATATATAGTTTCAGAGCAGCTTCACAGAACATGCATGTATATTCCAATGCTAATGAGACTGGGTTGTATATGCCAGTACTCATTTCATAGGTTTCCAAATGTGTGTGCTTAGTTATGTGAAGTTTTGTTTCTGTGGAACGTTGTGCAAGGGTTTAGATGTCCTATCTGAGCCCTTCATGTGGTCACAAAAAAAATAGAAGGTAAATGCAATTTAATGCTGGCTGTCTTTTTTTTTCTAATGCATAAAACTATATTAGTAATTTAAGAGAAACGTAGATTCGTGCAGATTAATAATTGTACAATTAAGAATAAAACATACAGAACACACTTTTTAGGTCCTTGAGGGTAAAATATGTAAGGAATAATTGACGACAGGCCGTTGAATTATTAGAAAAATAATGCACACCCAAGGTAGTAATGCGGTAACGACGCGAAGCGGAGTTTATTCTTTTATGGTTTTCAAGTATATTCACATACAGATTTGCTAGCTATGTGTGTGTGTGTATATGTATAGTAGTCAACATTTGAAGTGGATAAAAAAAGTTCATCAAAGTTGTCCTAAGACAAGAACGGGTATTGTTCAATACATAATTGTTCATCAAGGCTGGAAATGAAAAACGCCTTATATTCTGGTGTGCAAAAAATGGAATCAATTCAAGCTAAACTTAAACACTTAAATATTGTAAAAAAATAAATATATGTTGTGGTTTTAAGATCATAGGCTACTTAAAGATACATATCTTCTTTTGTTTTTATCTGACAGTCCTTTTCACTAATTTATCATTCTTTCTCTGTATTTTTCTCTCCTTCACGTTGTGCCGCAAATGGAGGACAGTGTTTTCAGGACAGCACGACTGTAATGTAATTACCTGGGAAAATCAAATCACCTATCGGTAACAACTCGCTAAGCAAAATATCTCAAAGGCTCTCACAAGGGCAATGACCTGGACTCTCAAAACAGCTTGATTTAATTGACATTCATTTTGATATCCTGTCAAAGACGAAGACAATCCTTCCATACATAAATAGATAATTTTTCAGCAATAGCGAGCAGCCAGTAATGATATTACCTTCATCTATGACATCAATAGAGGACACACACACACACACACACAAAAACACACTTCAACACAACACTGCAGTCACAACAAGTGACATTCATAATATTTTCCCAATGGAATTGGTTTTTAGGGGCATTTTCTTCCTTTACTCTCACCATTTATAGAAACATAGTTTGACTTCAACTTCTGTCAGTACTTCTATTGAATCAGTGACAAATATAAAGGAACAGGAATAAAAAATGCTTACGATATAACACAAATATAATAACACTGCTAATGCATTTTAATCATAGTCAGCCAATTATAAGATAATACAACTTTTAAAATTTTAGCGTATTCAGTAATATTTGAAGTTTTTATTATAACATTTTATTTTAAAATTTGTATATATTTAAATTGTTTATATTTTCATTTTTTTAATATGTTAATTTTTAACCACCCTGGTTTAAAAACAGGTTAAAAAAAGACTCCTCACATTTTAAATATCTGAGGCATTTCCATCACTTTCAATGGTTAAACATTTCTGATCCTGATGCATTAGCAATTTGTGGATTGGGAAGAGACACTCCAGATGTATCAAACATGCCTCAATAAATTGCAAAACTATTTGTGAATTTATCTGATTACATCAATGACAATGTTTCTCTACAAACTGTTTGAGGTGGAAGGCACTAGACCCACCACACATTAAATGTTCACTGAGAACCACTGCCTTATTCAGGGGTGCGTTTCCCGAAAGCATCGCAATTTCGCATTGAACTCTATTGGTAACGACGGAACCTGCGATCATAGTTGGCTAACGAAACGCACCCCAGAGCAGCAGGTATGCAATTTCTTGGAAAGATATTTTTGCAGTGTTTCTTAAGCAGAACAATCCAAAAACACAATAAATAACAGTGCAACACAGTGAAGAGATGTGTCCCTCACAGCCTCACTTTTATTTCTGTTAAAAATCAGAGATGGCACTGCTATAAATAAGGTCTATGGTCCCACATCCTTTACTATACTGAAACACTGAATCACACTGGCTGAATACAGGAGATTGCTTTTGACAGAGCAGTTACGTGAAGAGGGACTTAACCCTGAGTGACTATATCAGTGAAACATCTTCTGATCATAAATACTGCAGAGCCACTCTGGAACATAAAATCTCTTTTCTCACGTTTCATAACAAAACAGACTGTAGGTACTATTTTAGCAACCTTACTAAGAGTTCCCTCATATATGATTTTCTTAAGTTAGCTGTCACTACACAGCGCATCTGAGGAAGTCAACATGCTGTTGACATCCTGTTTTACTTATAAGAGATTACAAAAACAAGCGTTTATTATTAGGAATAGCATGCCCTTATGAATTGATCCAGATTGAGTCTCATCCCAAGACGTCAACCAACTGACGCTTTTGACCATACGTCAACATCCAACGTTTTAGGGTACCCTTTAACGTCAGTTAGATGACGCTATCTAATCCTAACCCTACCCCAGACCTAAACCTACCCGGGTCATCTAACTGACGTTAAAGGTAAAGCGTCAGTTGGAAGACGCCCCAGGATCGTCATCTAACTGACGTTAAAGGGTACCCTAAAACGTTGGATGTTGACGTATGGTCAAAAGCGTCAGTTAGTTGACGTCTTGGGATGAGACTGTGTTAATTGATCACAACAAGACCAGTAAAATGCCGTAAGAAAGTCTATAAGGTAAAATTTGTTTGAAAGGAATCTGCACTGCACTGCTTTCATGTTCAGAAAGACTGTGAATTATGCATTTCTATGGGAACACGTGTCATCTTTTTCCACTGTTTTATCATTGGTTTTGTTGTTAGTTTTACTTCGTGACATCTGGAGTTCATTTTCTACTCAAAATGACGTTCATACCCAAAAAATGAATATGATCCAACAAATGTTATCATTAATGTGTACCAAGTATTGAGGTCTCTGTGTTCGGGTAGATACTATATTACCTCTACGTGTATGTTGACTACATAATATCCACTGCATTATTTAATGGCTTAGTTCATTATATTATTTGAGTAAAATGTATTTGAAACAGAGTATTGCAAAGTAAACTTCAAGTACAAGTAAAAATTACTCAATAAACTTTAACTGGCCAAGTTACAGTTACGTATTTTCTTTGTTAATTGAACCTAATTTAGTTAAGTTGATTTTACTTAATTCCATGTGTGAAATTTACTTGTGTGAAAAACTCTGCATGCAAAAACATGCAAAAAAAAAAAAAAAATTAAGTACATTTTTAACCTAAATAGCCTAAATGCTTTACAGCATGAAGTAAGCATGAATGAACATCAGAAGGTATGTTAAAAGCAGGGACGGATGACCCGGGGCCAGGTATCTCCAAAGGAATCTTTTTTATTCGTTCAAACAACTGTAGAGTGAAGGGTGTACGTTTTTACTTTTTACAGTTCAAATTTAATAACTATGCTAAAACATGTTCTCTTTAGGCCCATTTTGTTGGATCATTTTTTATTCGGCAATAAAACATTATGCAAATGAGGCAAATAAAAAAATGCCTCAAAATCCCCCCACCGGGATTCTGGTAGTCAAGGGCCCCTGGGCACTGGCCCCATAGGCCCGGTCAGTAATCCATCCCTGGTTAAAAGATACAGTACAACTTACTGAAATCCGTATCGTGTCTCATGTAATCGATTCAAAGTGTTTCAACCACGGAAATATGTCAATGCCAAGTAATGTTACATTTACATGTACCTCAGAAAAGCCATTCAGTGTCCATATAATCGATATTTTGCTAAATTTTCACAATTTTCATTATATGTTTTACTGTTCTTCAATATGTAATGTATGTTTGAATAATCAGTCAAGTTATGACAGACACCATTTAAATGTCTAGGCCTATTTAAAAAAACAAAACAACTGGAGTAGAAACATAATTATGTAATTATAAAGTTAGTATTATAACTTTATTATTATAAAAATGTCCTTGTTTGCTATTTAAGTGTTTGCATACAAATCGGTTAATTTTAACCTTCTATATTATATACCAACTGACTCCCTGTATAGTGTACATTAGTTGAGAGATTGTATTTTCTTGAGGACATTTGTCATGTACAGTACCTGATATAAATATCCAAATGAATCGATATCGAATCAGAATCGAATCTCAAGCTTGTGAACCGAAATTAAATCAAATTTTGAAATTCTATCAATATCCAGCCCTAAAGAGTCAGGATGCCGTTGTTAGCCAGAGATTTCTCAATATTAAATATCAATCAATAAAATTCACAAATGTAATACTACTGTTATGTGGAGGTGGTTGAAGCAAGGAGGAAGCAGAATCCAAATGCAGCTTACTTTATTTAACCCTTTCACGCATAGTGGTCACTACAGTGGACAGCTATTTAAAAAGCATTTTCTTGAATTTGCAAGGGTTTTGATGGCAAAGTTGCACATCAATCTCTTCAGTGAACCCTGGTGCACCATCCTATACATTGCAATCAAGTTGTAAGCCATTGTGTTTTTATTTTTTCCCCCTCCAAACCAAGATGGCCAATGGTCAGTCAGACATGCCAAGTTGCTCCGGAATATCCACCCAATCCTTTTATCCTAGGAGACTCTTGTAGGTAAAAAAAATATTGCAGCATCAAGCAATATCTAATGAGTCATATCACAGTAAAATTTTCCAAGTTTTGATTTTAGATTGGGAGATAAATCAGATTAATCACCTGTCCACTATAGTGGACCTCATGCATCAATGGCTATATTTCAGCTACAATTCATACTTAACTGTGGATATTGTTTTTGAAAATACGTAATCTGCAGTGACTTTTTTTGACTGTAAATAAATGTATTTGTATTATTAGAATGTAATTTTCACTGACATCGAAAAAAGTTATGTAATTAATTACATAATTTATGTGACTTGTAATGCATTGCTTTACTCATTTCATCAAAAAAGTAATCTAATTACGTAATGCATTTCTTCTTAGATCAAAAAGTTATCTGTTTACGTAATGAATGTTGCTTGTAATGCATTTATTTACTCGTAACATCAAAAAGTAATCTGATTACGTAATGCATGTTACGTGTAATGCGTTTCTTTACTCGTAACATCAAAAAGTAATCTGATTATGTAATGCATGTTACTTGTAATGCGTTTCTTTACTCGTAACATCAAAAAGTAATCTGATTATGTAATGCACTTTATTGTAATACGTTTCTTTACTCGTAACATCAAAAAGTAATCTGATTACGTAATGTACATTACTTGTAATTAATTACTTGTTAGATCAAAAAGTAATCTGATTAGTTAATACATTTTACTTGTAATACATTACTTTACTCGTAACATTAAAACAAATCTGATTATGTAATGCATGTTACTTGTAACACATTACTTAACATCAAAAAAGTAATCTGAATGTGTTATGCCAGCCCCAACACTGCTCATTTCAGATGAGATTGAAAAAAAATGTATCGCTAGGTTTTCTCAAAGAGGGCTATGCTAGAAATGTGTCCATCTTGAACATAATCAGAATTATCAGCTAATAAGGGTAACTTGACATACTCTGGCACACTGGAGGGAGCTTCAGAGTGGTTTCCACTGTTGTCCCTTGACAGGCTGTAGAAAATTCTGATGGAATCACGTCCTCATGTTCTGATATCAAAGATACACGAAGTCCAACTTGTATGAAGGTCAATTGCCTTTGCAATATTTCGGATTTATATTTTTTTAATATATTTTATAGTTTTCACATGATTTGATATATTTGTATTGATTAGTTTGTTAAAAACACATACTTTATCGGTTTGATTATTGTATTATGTGTAATACCGTATCTCTTCAGTTTAAACCATAAATGCATGCTGTCCATTCAAGTGGACATCTGAAAATCTCTTTGAAAATTTTGCTTAAAAAAAAAAAAATCTAATCAAATCTTGTTTTTCATGCCTTAAGAGCAATAAAAACACATAGGAAAAAAATCCTGACTGAGGTTATCATAATTCATGCATGAAAGGAACAAACTAGACAAAAACTCAGACTAGGGAACATGACAAGGAAACAGAACAACCAACCTGTCATAACACAAAAACAACATCAAGAACTCAAAGACTGAACTAGACACAGGGCTTAAAAACACAGGCAAACAAGATAACAAGGGGGCGTGGCTAATAAGAAACACCTGGGAACAGGGAACAATGATCAGACAATTAACAAGACACATGGCAAACAGGGAATCACATGACAGACAACAACAACAAGGAACAAGACACAAAACCCACACCGTGACAACTACTCAGCAAGGAAGCTTAAAGTGATAAAAAGTGAAAGTAAAGATAATGTTATAAAATATGTATTTCAAATAAATGCTGTTCTTTTGAACTTTCTACTTCTTTCTACAAATAATCCTGAAAAAAAAAGTATATATTTATATCACAGTTACCATGAAAATATAAGCAGCACAACTGTTTTCAACATTGATGATAATAATAAGAAATGTTTCTTAAGCACTAAATTAACATATTAGAGTGATTTCTGAGGAAGCATGTGACTGAAGACTTGAATAATGGTGCTGAAAATTCAGCTTTTACATCACAGGAATAAATTACATTCTAAAATATATTACAATAGAAAATAGTTATTTCAAATTGCAATAATATTTCACAATATTACTGTTTTACTGTATTTTTTAAATGCAGCCATGGTGAGCTTAAGAAAAAAATCATACTGACTCCAAACTTTAGATAATTTATTGTAAGTCACTTTGGATAAAAGCCTTTGCCAAATCCATACATGTAAAAGTTATATCAATCTCACATTAATTTATTGTAATGTATAATCATACATTATAATTTATTAAAACAGTAATAGTTATTATCAGTTTTTAAAAGACCCTTTTTTAATTAACATTCAAGACAAAAAAAATTATCTGTGTAAAGAATTTAGGAATCAGTCCTTTTTTTTTTTTTTTTTGCCGTCAAGCTGCTGTTGTTTTTCCCATTTGCTCACAAATCTTAGCTGCTAAATGGAACACAGGCTCTTTATAGACTGTCAGTATGCAGCAGATGTCCTGTCACTGTACACTAATCTATGATGACAATATTTGCATATCATATTAAAATATAAATATGTCTTAATGAATTGCAAAACTATTTGTGCAGATTACTGTAACAAATGATTGTATTTTAAATATACGTTTTACAATAAGTCTGCTCTGCTCATCTAGTTTGCTCACTCTCAATGTAGAAATGGTAGCCTGACGTCGTCATACTCAGATTCTAGTCAGAATGTGAGTCTGATACTGCTCCATTGGGCTGTGATTATGGGACGTGTTTCAACCGAACCAGAAAAAAAAATGCCTCTGCACTCAATTGGATAGACCGAATCCCGTAGGAAGGACGGCAAAAACATCTTTCCGATCGACAAATGCCTTGATCGTGGTTCTCTGTTCCTCTTTTAAAATGAATGCGCTGTCTACATCTTCTATAACAGACGCGATGGCTGAATCTACACTTCTCAATTCTCCAGCAGCAGCCATTCTTTGTTGTAAACGAATTCAACCCAAGCGCTCTTTGGTGACGTGGATGATTAGCCGCGTTCCCACTGCCGGGCTAGGGCCGGGCCAGGGCTAACAGCGAGCAGAGCAGAGCCAGTGGCCTCGGCTTAAGCACCGGGCTTGCGTTTCCACTGCTGGGCCAGTAGCCCCGCAGCGCTGCCCTAAACCCCGCCCCTAACACGCCTTTCTGGATCAAACGTCATACAACCCAACCCATTTCAGCGGATATTATGAATTTTTTTTTTTTTTTAAGTTAGGAAGATAGCATGTATATTAACTCACCAGCCGTGGCTGCAATAGTGTCCCGATTGTCTCGCGAGTAATCACTAACAGAGGGACGGTGACCCAGCACACGTCCATCAAGTCGAACCCTGGAAAGTTCCTTTTCTGAGCTCTGCTTTGTCCGTTGTGCGTTTTAATCGCCTTGAACAATACTGCGCCCGCAACTTTTTAATTTTTTCCTGAACTTGAAGCATTGATCGCTGAATGCTTAGCTTAGAAAGTTCAGCATCGATGTATTTTATAACGACCTCGTTTCTTCACATGCCGTCAAAAGTGACGTTGTACCCTTTCTTCTGCCCAAATGCTCAGAAGTGCTTTGCAGCGATTATTTTGCGTGATATAAAAAAGTGAAATGTTCATCTTGCTTCAGATCATAACGTTCCATAACACCGATAAACTCCGCCTTTTACCTTGAGCACGCCTCTAGCCCGAGCTGGCCCGCTTTGGCCCAAGGTATTCGACGGGCCAGAAATCCTGGCCGTTGGCCCCGAGTAAGCCCCGATCAAGCCCTGAAAGTGACAGTGGAAACGCGACTGGCCCTGGCAAGTACTAGCACGGCTCGGAAACGCGGCTATTGATCATCTGTCCATCATCGTATAAAGCCCGCCCTGACAATTTGATTTGTCCGAACAGCTTTGGTTCGGGCATACTTGCTTCTCAACGGATCAAGTCCAGACTGAACTTCCCATCCTCAAATGTTGTGGGCGGGGCTAAGTTCGGCTGGCATCCAGGCTATAGAAATGGGTTTGAACTGACACCATATCTTGCAATGCAGACAGATTAATTTACTATAACGAGAGTATTTTGATTTATCACGTCAGTGCAAATACAGAATTGCAAACTCTCAAAAAAATGTCTGCATTATGGAAGCGAGCCGGACTTTGACTATCCGTAGTCTAGTCATCGTGCCCCGGGAACCTGAAAATTGGTCCCAAGCCCCATTAGCCTGGATATAATACTAAAATCCATAAATTCAGAAGATAAAATGTTGCACACCTTGACCCTATTTATAAATTTCCCTCAATTCACAGTTGATGATGAAAAGCTAGCTGTCACTCAACGTAATAAGATTTTTACCAGTGATATTGGAATTGCCAGCGGTTGACTGAAATGAATGTCAGTGCTGACTCTGGAGTATTTGCTGTCTAATAAGCTCACTTC
Organism: Tiaroga cobitis; assembly: GCA_030578255.1. NCBI lineage: Eukaryota > Metazoa > Chordata > Actinopteri > Cypriniformes > Leuciscidae > Tiaroga > Tiaroga cobitis. Next base: position 17,510,815 of record CM060603.1, read on the forward strand.
CAGCTGACGTTTGTATCATCTGTCACTGTCAGATGCATGCAAGCTGCTTTCACACTGCTGTTCCTTCTCATATTGAGATCCCACAACCGGACACCACTGACAAAACAATATGACACAGGCAAGACATTTCTCACATATTAAAATCTACACATATACACACACTATGCAATGAGGGCAGACAAACAATGACAGGCAAGCAAAATGGAATTTCAAAATGACATTAATTTATATGAAAAATAGTATGTCATGGAAATCGTAAGATTTAGCCAGAAGTACACACACACACATACTATGTTTAGGACACTTTTTGACACTCACGTCACACTCAAAAATGGCTCATCTTTGACAAAATATCAAACTGAGTGGCATCTATAAATTAATGATGCTACATCTTTTCTCAGAGCTACCGTCATTTTTCTGAGCTACTTGTGCAACAACAACTTCGGCAGAACAACATTTTACACTTAAATTCAAGCTGTAACTATTCTGAAAATATCTTGGTCACGTTGGGACAGGACACTGGTGACGATTTGCAATGAAACCTACTATATCTTCCATCACAATGTTTTTCAATAACAGGAGCCCCTGATGGTACCTGAGCTCCACAGACCAGCGAAAGTGTGAAGATAAGGTCACAAAATTTCAATTACCGATTTCAGCTGAGCAGAAAATTACCCTCAGGGACAAGGAGAAAATAAAACACTGGAAATAGGCAAGTGCAATACTATTGATATGTTTCCTCATTTATGTGGGTGACAGCAGCTAGTCTGTCGTAATACTGCACTGGTTCAAAGAATGGACAGGGGGATAGATAGATAGTATTTTATTTTTTGAATAATAATTACAGAACGGAATTTCGAATATTCGTGCACATCCCTAATAGATAGATAGATAGATAGATAGATAGATTAAACAAATGAAACATGAATGAACATTAGAACTGCAAAAAGATGTCAATACACACCATTTTTCAAGTTTAAATCCACTGACTGGTTTGGTTTGTTTGTCAGACAAAAATGTCAGATATCTGCATTGTGATTGGTCAGATCACCTGTCAATCAAACTCCAGAGAAAAGTCTAAACACTGAGCTCTTTAATTAATATTTTAACCTTTACAAAAGGATTGCAATCTATAGTTGCAGTCATACGTTTTCCCTAATGTACATCTTTCAGAATCTGCAAGGTAATGCTCAAGAATGCAACAAAATGCATTAAGAGCCGGGGTAAACTTTTGAGCAAGATGATGGTGATGTGTAATTTTTTCATATGTTCTTTTACATGTTAATATCTTATTTAGCCTCTGAAGGGCAGTACTAAATTAATTAATGAATTTTTAACAAAATAAGAACAATTTACACCAATGTACAACCCCTGGCTCTTAATGGATGTTTCCTTAATGTTTGCAGCTTTTGCAATAGTTGTTACAAACGTTAGTAAATGATTTATAGTTATAGACCACCTGCATTTTTCCCCCCAAAAAAATAAATTCTAAAAGTAAAATTATTATTGTTATTTTATGCAGCCCTACAAGTAGACACAACAAACCTGGTATTATTTATATTTTTTGTGAATTTTAAATCACAAATTTAACCAGAAAAATCACACGATTTTTTTTTTTCTAAAGTCCTGGTTGCTCCTGATGTTCACAGTTTTGTTCTTTTTTACAGGGACCAGATGCATCCTGTTGCAATTCAGAAGTCGGAGTCAGGTCCATTTGTAACAACGTTTATTAAGGTCGCTCAACAGGAGTCAAAACAGCTTAAACCGTGTAGTGGGGCGTGCAGAAACGTGAAGTAAGCCAGGCAGGGGATTGATAGGCGGGCAGCAAACCAACGGAATCCATGCACAAGCGGAGGGTCAATAGGCAGGCTGCTGACAAACACGGAGATCTAGAATAGCAAGGAGTAGAGTCAGGAAAACTTCCAGGAAAAAGCTCGGACATGCAACACAACTGTGAAACAATACTTCGCACAGAGTGAGCCGTGGGCATGGTTGATATAGGCTAAAGACAGGTGATCATTAGACACAGGTGGAAGGCAATCAGTGCGTGAGTGATGCATTATGGGATTTGTACTTCTGGAGACATTAGTATTCGGGCGAGGGCGTTTGCTGCCGGTTACTGTTAGAGACAGAGGGACTGTAGGCCGTGACAGAGCCCCCTCCCTGCGAGCGACTCCCGGCGCAAGGATGGTGGCGTCGACAGGGTCTACCATGCGGTCGGGTGGGTCTACCATGCGACTTGGCCATTGGAATGTGGGAGAGATGCGAAGATGATTAGGTAGAGCGAGACGATAGGACACCGGAGTGATCTGACGGATGATTTTAAAAGGACCCACAAACCTCGGACTGAGTTTTTTACATGGGAGTTTGAGACGAAGGTCCCGAGAAGAAAGCCATACCCATTGGCCCGGTTGGTACTCTGGGTTAGGACGGCGGTGGCGGTCGGCCTGCTTCTTGCTGCGGTTTTAGAGCTCGTTGGAGGTGATGGTGAGCCAGGTTCCAGGTTTCCTCACTGCGTTTTAACCAGTCATCCACAGAAGGGACATTTGTGGGCTCACCGGACCAAGGAAACAGGGGTGGCTGAAAACCGAGAACACACTGGAAGGGAGTCAAACCAATGGAGTGCTTGCGGATAGAGTTTTGGGCATACTCTGCCCACATTAGATATCGACTCCAATCCTCTTGGTGCAGGTGACAGTAGGACCGGAGGAACCGGGTGATCTCCTGATTGAGGCGCTCGACTTGGCCATTGGCTTGGGGATGATACCCGGATGTGAGGCTCACGTTGACTTGAAGCATCTGAAAGAATGCCGCCCAGACACGAGAGGTGAACTGAGGGCCCCTGTCCCACACGATGTCCTCAGGCAGCCCGTAAAATCTAAAGACCAGATTGCAGAGGTGTTCTCCTGTCTGTAACGCAGTGGGTAGTTTGTGGAGTGGAATGAGGCGGCAGGCTTTAGAAAAGCAAGGCAAGGCAAGGCAAGGCAAGTTTATTTATATAGCACATTTCAAACACAATGGCAATTCAAAGTGATTTACATAGATGAAATTAAAATAATCAAAACAAATAAGAATAATTAAAACAGTTTAGAATAAAAATAAAATAAAGTAGTACTGGTCCACCCCTATCTGAGATGGAAGAGATTGAGCCGGTTTACAGTGCCACTGGACCTCTAGCCCAGGGACGTACTCTGCTGGGGTGGTGTTACACAAGTACTGCCCAGCGGGGCCCCCACAGAGCACGCTTCACTGTCTGCTGCCGTTACCCTTAACGACGCTCTCAGCGACTTCTTATACTCTCAAAGCAGTCTTATACTCTCGGTCTTATACTCTCAAAGCGGTCTATTACTGTGAGAATGGTGGTGTGACCATTAGAGGGAGGTAAATCAGTGATAAAATCAATGGCTATATGTGACCAGGGGTGTTGCGGGATCGGCAGAGGATGGAGAAGACCGGCGGGCAGTAGTCGAGATGAATTCTGTGTGTTGCAGTTCTGACACTGCTGCACGAACTTGGTGGCATCATGGGCCAACGTGGACCACCAGTAGCGATTCTGAAGGAGTTGAATGGTAGCTGTGATGCCCGGGTGTCCAGAGCTGGGGAGTGAGTGCACATGTTCCAGGACCTTTCCCCGGAAGGGTTCGGGGACATGGACTTTATTGTGAGGACACTCTGGAGGAACTTCCACATTGGCATTGGCCTGGTCAAGCTCCGTTTCAATATCCCACTGGATGGGGCCGAGGACGATGTCAGGGTTCAGGACTGTTTCCGGAGACTGTGAGGTCACTTCAGAGTCGAACTGTCGAGACAGGGAATCAGCCTTAGTGTTCTTTGAACTGGGACGGTAAGTAACCGTGAATTGAAACCGAGAGAAGAATAGAGACCACCTGGCTTGTCGGGGATTCAATCTCTTTGCCGTACGGAGGTACTCTGGTCCGTGAGCACAGTGAAAGAATGGGAGGCTCCCTCTAGCCAGTGCTGCCACTCTTCAAATGCAGCTTTCATTGCCAGTAATTCTCGATCTCCTACATCGTAATTCCGTTCCGCCGAGTTGAGCTTCTTGGAGTAGTAGGCGCACGGATACAACTTGGGTGGAGAACCCTGTCGTTGTGAGAGGATGGCGCCTAATACCGTGTTAGAGGCATCCACTTCCACTATGAAAGGCAGCTCGGGGTTAGGATGGTGCAGGATGGGTGCTGTGGCGAACCGTTGTTTTAGGTGATCAAAGGCGAGAATGGCACTCTCATTCCAGGGAATCCGTGACACGTTCTTACGTACAAGAGAGGTAAGGGGTCCAGCCACTGTGCTGAAGTCCTTAATGAAGCGGCGGTAGAAGTTTGCAAACCCAAGGAAGCGCTGCAGTTCCTTCAAAGAGATGGGTTGAGGCCAATCCAGCACCGCCTTGACTTTACTCTTGTCCATCACCACACCTTCTGTACTGATGACATAGCCCAAGAACGTTACAGAGGTCTGGTGGAAATCACATTTCTCAATTTATGCGTAGAGTTAGTGTTGAATGAGCCTTTGGAAAACTGCCCGGACGTGTTGGATGTGGTCTTTCAGGCTATCAGAATAAATCAGAATATCGTCAGTGTAGACAATGACGAACCGGTGGATCATGTCCCGAAACACATCATTAATGAAGGACTGGAAAACGGCTGGACTGTTTGAGAGACCGGAAGGCATGACCAGATACTCATAGTGCCCAGTGCAGGTGGAAAAAGCGGTCTTCCACTCATCCCCCTCGCGGATGCGAATCAGGTTGTAAGCGCACCGTAAGTCCAGTTTAGTGAAGAACTTAGCCGTACGAAGGAGTTCCAGAGCTGATGGTACTAGAGGCAACGGGTAGCGAAACGTTGAGGGCTCTATAATCAATGCGCGGTCGGAGACCGCCGTCTTTCTTCTTCACAGAGAAAAAAACGGCCGACAGGGGGGACGTGGATGGTCGAATAAACCCTTTAGCGAGTTCTGTTTCGATGTATTCCTGCATGGCCTCGGTCTCGGGTTGAGAGAGCTGAAAAACTCGACCCCTGGAGGGTGTGGAACCTGGCAAGAGGTCGATGGCACAATCGGACGCCCGATGAGGGGGCAACTTGGATGCTTTGGTCTTGCTGAAGGCTTCCGTCAGATCATGATACATGGGAGGCAGACGGCTCAACTCGTTGCTCTCTCGAGGCTCGCTGATGCTCTGAACTGGGGAAGAAGTGACAGAGGTTAAACAGGTAGTGAGACAGTTCTTAGCCCAGCGGACGATTTGACCAGTAGCCCATTGGATGTGTGGGTCGTGTTTGCGGAGCCAGGTTAAGCCCAAGATGACAGGTGTACGTGGTGCATGAAGTACAAAAAATTGGATGCTTGCCCAGTGAAGGACTCCTGTTCGCATTTGAAGCTCGTGAGTGACGTGGGAGATTCGGCCAGAGCCTAGTGGCTTCGACTGAAAGGAGAGAGGAACAAGGAATTAAAGCAATCCTGTGATGCAAGGCATAATCTCGGGACATGAAATTCCCAGCAGCTCCAGAATCGATAAGGGCTGGTGTGGAAAGCACTCGGCCATTGATGCGGAATGCGAGGGGTACAGAGACACAGGAATGGGGGTTAAGGGAATCAACAGACAGACTCACCAGTTTGACATCCTTAGGAGTGGGTCGTAACGGGCATTCAAGACGAAAGTGCCCCGTCCCGCCACAGTACAGACACAAATTCTGTGACTTACGTCGCTCCTTTTCCCCCTGGGTCAACCGAGAAGTGTTTATCTGCATGGGTTCACTGGTATCAGCTGGAGGGGAACCTGAGGCTCGTGGAGTATAGAGGTAGCGTGCGGGAAATGTGAAGCGACTGCTTGGACGGCGTGAACGTATCAGATTGTCTACTTGAATGGACAGGTGAATGAACTGATCAAAATTTCTTCCCTCGTCGCGACAGGCCAGCTCCGCTTGCAGTTCATGGGTTAAGCCACGACTATAGACCACCTTCAGCGCGTTGTCAGTCCAGTTGGTCTGAGCTGCGAGGGTGCGAAACTCAAGAGCATATTCTGCGGCGGTGGAGCGCCCTTGTGTGAGCTCCAGAAGTCGATCTTATGCTCCCTTACCCTCCTTGGAGTGTTCAAAGACAGTTTGAAAGCGCTGAAGGAAATCATCAAACGTAGGGAAAGCTGAGCCGTCCGTTCGCCATACCACCGTGAACCAATCCAGTGCGCGACTAGTTAGTAGGGAGCAAACAAAGGCGATTTTACTGGCATCGGTGGAGTGAAGCGTGGGCTGATGAGAGAGATATATGCAACACTGGAGAACAAAACCTTTACATTTACTTGGATCCCCATCGTACTTCTCTGGAAGCGCGAGGCGGGGACTCACGTTCGCGGAAGATTGTACTACAGGCGCCGGAGCGGGAGGTGTTGAATCAGGGGCTGGGGTTTGAAGAGTTTGAACCGCTTGTATCAATTCTTCGGTTAAAGAAGTTAATCGGCTGAGCTGATGATGGTGAGTAGCGAGCTGGGAGGCTTGAGCAGAGACAGCGGCAGAAAGTGCAGTCACCGTTGCTGGACCTTCTGAAGGCGAAGTATTCTGTTGCAATTCCGAAGTCGGAGTCAGGTCCATTTGCAACAACGTTTATTAAGGTCGCTCAACAGGAGTCAAAACAGCTTAAACAGTGTAGTGGGGCGTGCAGAAACGTGAAGTAAGCCAGGCAGGGGATCGATAGGCAGGCAGCAAACCAACGGAATCCAGGGACAAGCGGAGCGATTAGCGAATAACAATCATACTAGAACAGGAAGACAAAACTGAAAACCTGAAAGAAACAAATACTAAACATGAGAAAACTAACTAAGAATGAGATAGATAGATAGACAGATAGATAGACAGACAGACAGACAGACAGACAGACAGACAGGTAATTTTGTGATAATAAATTGAAGTACAAAAAAGAGAATGTTCAGGTTCATACAAAAAAGCCAATGTTTCTTCTACATAAAAACAAAACAAAACAAAACTTCAAAACACTAACAGTGGTACAAACATATTTTCCCCTTTATAAAAAAAGTATACCAAAAAATTTATACAAAATACGATTCGGTGTCGAGTATACACACTGCAGACAATGAACATTTAACAGAATCTAATACGGTTGTGGCCCAGCACTTAACCCCAGATTGCTCCAGGGGGAAATGAACCTGCAATCAGTGTAAGCAGTTTGGGACTTTATATAGTCTGTTAAGTCAACAAGTAACAGCTGAAGTGCTCACCATACAGCTTAAGAGTTGGCCTTGACAGTTCAAAACCTTCACAGTACTGCAGTACGTTTTTTCCAGAAAAGTCATTAGCCTGCCGTTTGATCCTGTGCTGCTTTCATTTAGTCAGGGTGCAGAAATTAACATGATCAATTGCTGCTGTGACGAATCTTGCCAAATGTCCGTTTATGAAACTAAGGTCTGTTCTGTCTGTGATCATGTTAGAATTGAGCTCAAATCTGTTTTTATTTGATATCTCTGTAGACTGGTTTGTTTAAAATGACATCAGCTAGCAGAGTTAGAGGTTTAGCGTTGCATGCACTAAGATGACGAACGCAGCAGGTCAATGAAAACTGGCTTCATGCATTTTTATGAGCAGTCAAAGCAGAGGGAGATTTGGTTGTTATGAAAGGGACTACAACTATTTATGGAAAACCTTGGTAGACTGACCATCAACCCTGTGTTACAATTCTAAACAAACCCCTGCACACTGCTCCAGCATGATTTCAGCATATGATACTGAAGCTGCACAAGTTCAATCTGACTCTTGCCTACAAAAGAGGAAATAAGCTCTACCTAGCAGATACACTGTCACATGCTCACAGGAAAGTGACAAAGCAGCATCTCAATGATGATGATGAATTTGAGGTGATGACTGTCCAATTGATTTTGGTCAACCGGTTGCAAGAGCTCAAAATAATACAAGGGAAAAGATGTCTCTCTGCAAAGTCTGTACAATGCCATCAAACACAGCCACACAAAATTCAGCCAACGCTGCTGAACCGTTCATTCCTTTCCGAGACGAGCTCACTACTAAGGATGGAGTCATCATGAAGGGAACATGGGCAGTAATTCCTCAAACCTTACAGAGTGAGTATTTGCAAATCTTGCACAAGGGCCATGCAGGAGTTTTCTGTTTTCTGGTTAACTATGACACAGGACATTGACAACTTTGTGCAGTCTTGCAGCATATACAACGCCCTGAAACCTCATCAACAAAAGGAGTCATTGCACCTCCACGAGATCCCAGAACAGCCTTGGCCAGTTAGCCTGACGTCATCATACTCATATTCTAGTCAGAATGTGAGTCTGATACTGCTCCATAGGGCTTTGATTATGAGGCGTGTCTTAACCGAACCAGGAAAAAAAAAAACTCAACTGGATAGACCTACAAACAATCAGAGCAGCGCAGTAAGTGTTTTTTTTTTTATGAGCTACGGAAAGTTGTCAACAGAACTCAACTACACGCACGCTGGAAGAAGTAGTAAAATAATGAGTGTTGCTTCTTTTACTTGGTCCTCCATGAGTGCGACCAAAGGAGAAACCACAGCGACCACAGGGTCGGAGCCAGCTGATAAAATAAACGTTTGGCGAATCCCGTAGGAAGGACCGCAAACACATCTTTCCGATCGACAAATGCCTTGATTGCAGTTCTCTGTTCATCTTTTAAAATGAATTTCTGTTACAATTATATTACTTTTTATTAGAAGGAAGTATAGAACTAAGGAAAGGGGATGTAGATAACTGATGACTTATTATGCAGTTAGGGTATACCATGAGTGTATCTACGGAAGTTAAGTTCATATATGGTCATTCTTGTATCCTGGGGGGTTCCCCTGCTGATAAACAAATTCATGCACAAGTGATGCAGGCTCAAATAGTGTCTGTACACACGTCACTGATCCTCATCTCAAAACTGGACTACTTAACATCTCTCAATCTTGGTCCCACTGGTTCACTTGAACATACTCCTTGAAGTCATTTTAGATAAATGAGATTAGCTTTTTGAGTATTTGAGTATGACTATTTGTGGTGATTCATAATGGGCTGGCAGACATTGCCAAGGAAACAGATGGAAGCAGTTTTTTTTTAAACTAGAGCTATATTCATTGACGAGTGAGAGAGTTTTGGTATTATTAAAAGGTTTGTCTAAAAAAAATTAATTTAAGTCCCCCCACGCCCTCCTCAACCTTTCAGGTCACCCTTTGAGGATGAGACTCTTCAAAGGAAACTTCCTATCTGGCTCCATTATACACATTACATGCTTGACACTCTGCAGAGCGCAGATAAAGTTCCATCATCCTTCACAGAATACCTTAAGCAGCAGCAAGTATCCTGCATTACCCCACTGTCTCACGGAGGGAAGGAGAACAGGGAAAACGAATCGGTTACCTAACGTAACCTCGGTTCTCTCTAGATGAGGGAACGAGTATTGCGTAAGCTAGCTTACGCTACGGGAAAGATTCATCTTTTCTGAGAAATTGAAGCCAAAAAATTATCCTATAATTTTGTATCCATTGTCAACGCAGTTCAGCTGCAGCAGACCATGAGCGGGCTAGCTAGCAGCTCATTGGTTCGCTCACAGAGAACTGCTTAAGCCTATGAGGAGACGCAGATGAACTCTCGGCCAATGAGGGTCTGACCTGCTCTCATTGCGTCAGAGCCCGCCGAAACGGGCGTGGTCAGAGAGTATATCTTGGCGTCCCAGGCTGTCAACTCTGGTTTTTCATAGAATGAAGCGAGAACGCTAGTAGCACAAGCACGGCCAGGAACGCAATACTCGTTCCCTCATCTAGAGAGAACCGAGGTTACGTTAGGTAACCGATTCGTTCTTTTACGAGAGGTTCTCTCGTATTGCGTAAGCTAGCTTACGCTACGGGAACACCTGGTCAACGCCGTGCGTGCTAAGCATACACTACAAGTCCCAGGGGAGACCCCAGGGGGCCCTTATAAGTGGGAATAAATATATGTACATGTGGCAAAAGCCAGCAGAGCGGGCCGGTGATTGTGTCGTACATAAGCGCATGAGAGAGAGGGACAGAGCGAACCGGTCTGTGTGAATAACTCCCTATAGTGCAGCTCAACCAGAAGAGCTGTAACCTACTAGACTGCTAGTAGTTCAGCCTGCAAGGCAGGAACTTCCAGGTTGTAAAATCTGACAAAGGTGATGGGGGAAGCCCATCCCGCTGCCACACAAATGTCGTGAATGGAAATTCCGCTGGACCATGCCCACGATGAGGCCATGCCTCTAGTGGAATGAGCCCTGATGCCCAGAGGACATGGCAGGTCTTTTGATGCGTATGCGGCTGCAATGGCATCAACTATCCATCTTGATAGAGTCTGTTTCGAGGCGGCCAACCCTTTGGTGCGCCCACCGAACGAAACGAAAAGCTGCTCGGATCGTCTGACCGGAGCAGTGCGAGTAATGTATAATCTCAGGGCCCTGACCGGACACAGGAGATTAGCGTCAGATTTGCTATCGGATGCAGGCAGAGCCGATAGAGAAATAACTTGTGCCCTGACTGGGGTACCAATCGCTTTTGGGACATAACCATGTCTAGGTTTGAGAACGACTAAGGAGTCATTGGGCCCAAACTCGAGACAGGAAGCGCTAGTGGACAGCGCGTGAAGGTCCCCCACACGTTTTACTGATGCGAGCGCGAGCAGAAAAACGGCTTTGAGCGAAAGGTATTTGAGGTCCACGGTGTTTAACGGTTCGAATGGGAAGGCTTTCATAGCTTCAAGAACTATGGAAAGGTCCCAAATCGGCACCGAAGGGGGGCGTGGGGGGTTCATCCTTCTAGCTCCCCTGAGGAAGCGGGTGACCAGGTCATATTTGCCCAGTGACTGGCCGCGCCGGGGTTCAACAAACGCTGCGACGGCTGCCACATACACCTTGAGAGTGGACGGGGACCTGCCCTTGTCCAGCATCTCCTGGAGGAAAACTAACAAGGAAGGAACCTCGCATGACCGTGGGTCCAATTTTCTGTCGGTGCACCATTTAGAGAACACAGACCATTTAGACACATAGAGCCTTCTAGTAGAAGCCGCTCTAGCCTGCATGATCGTGTTTAACACTCCCTCTGGCAAAGCAACGGGTAGTCGTTGATCACCCACGCATGTAGCGCCCAGCGCTCTGGGTGGGGATGCCAGATCGTGCCGCGAGCTTGGGAGATGAGATCTGCTCTGACTGGGATGGGCCACAGGGCTGTCAGTGACAACTGAGTGAGCTCCGGGAACCAAGTCTGACCCTCCCAACGCGGGCTATGAGGAGCACCGAGTGGCGTGTTTCCCTGATTTTCTGAAGCACCTGTGGTAGCAGAGAAACCGGAGGGAAAGCATAAAGCGGGCGGCTGGGCCAGGTCTGGGCTAGTGCGTCCACGCTCTTTGTGAAAAATATTGGGCAGTGGGTGTTCTCCTCTGAGGCGAAGAGGTCCACCTCTGCTCTGCCGAATATCCGCCATAGCTTTTGAACTGTAAAAGTGTGCAGGGACCATTCCCCGGGGGGAATGGGGTTCCTGGACAGACTGTCTGGACCCTCGTTCAGATGGCCCGGCACGTGCGTCGCTCTGAGCGAGAGCAGGTGACACTGAGACCAAACTAAGATGCGTTCTGTCAGCCGGAAGAGATTCCTGGATCTGACTCCGCCCTGACGGTTTAGATAGGAGACCACGGCTATATTGTCTGAACAGATCAGCACGTGGTGATCGTGAATGCGCGGGAGAAAGCGCGTGAGCGCGTTCTCGACCGCCAACATCTCCAAACAGTTTATGTGTAGGAGGCTCTCTTGAGCTGACCAGGGCCCGAAGGCCGGTGAGCCCTCGCAGACTGCACCCCAACCCTTGTTGGATGCGTCTGTCGAGATGACTTTTCGGCGAGAAAAGGTCCCCATGGAAACGCCCCGCTGAAACCATTCTGCCACAGTCCATGGCTGCAGAGCTGTGATACAGGTCTGCGTTACCTTTATCAGCTGGCGGCCCGTGGTCCACGCACGGTGAGACACACGGCTCTTCAACCAGAACTGAAGCGGGCGCATGCGCAGTAACCCCAGCTGGAGCACCGCGGAGGCTGAGGCCATGTAACCCAACGCCTTCTGAAAAGTTTTCAGAGGTGTGAGTCTGTTCATCTGAAAAGATGCGGCGAGACGCTGAACACGGCGCGCGCGCTGTGTTGACAGACGAGCCGTCATCGTGACCGAGTCTAGCTCTATATCCAAGAAGGAGATAGTCTGACTGGGATGTAGTGCGCTCTTTGTCCAGTTGACAGAGAGGCCCAAAGCTTTCAGATGGTCGAGGAGAACTGTACGATGAGACAGTAGCTCTCTCTGCGATTGTGCCAAAATCAGCCAGTCGTCCAAATAGTTCAGTATTCGCAGCCCCTGACTCCGGAGGGGGGCGAGCGCCGCATCCATGCACTTCGTGAACGTACGGGGTGCTAAGGATAGGCCAAACGGAAGGACGGTGTATTGATAAACCTGGCCTTCGAAGGCGAAACGTAAGAATGGCCTGTGAAGGGGATTTATCTGAATCTGAAAGTAAGCATCTTTCAGATCTAGAGAAATGAACCAGTCCCCCTGGCGCACGTGCGCGAGGAGTTTCCTGATTGTGAGCATTTTGAACGGTCTCTTCATGAGAACTTTGTTCAGAAATCTGAGGTCTAAGATTGGTCTGAGGCCACCGTCTTTCTTGGGGACAAGGAAATAACGGCCGTAAAACCCCAACTCGCTCATAGACAGAGGAACTCTCTCTATAGCCCTTTTGCACAATATTTTAGCTATCTCTGAACGGAGCAGCGTCACTGCTTCTGGGTCCACAGTAGTTTCTAGCCGCGCTCGAAAAAGTGGAGGGCGACGGTGAAACTGTAAGCGATAGCCTAGCCTTATTGTGTTTAGCACCCACTGGGAAATTCCCCGAATAGCTTCCCACGCTTTGAAGCGTAACGCTAGGGGGTGAATGGCTACCTGGTCCCCGTCGTTGCACATAGCGGGCTGCGTGAGCGCGCTCATATTGTTTATGACAGCGGGACTTACACTCAGAGAGGAGTTTATGGGCCGTGTAACAGAGTGAGCAGAGGGGGGGCCCACGAGCCCGTGTGCGCGCTTATGCACTCTGAAACTCGAGCGGGTTGGAACCGCTTTATGAGAGTGGACTCTGTGTGAGACACGGGGACTGAAGTGCTTTCTCTCCATTCCCCCTGTTACATGTTGATCTATGTAATTGTACATGTACTCTAATTGACTGTGATCATGATGTGGGTGGAGTAACATACACAGGTGTGCAATCATTAATAAAATGGCCGCTGCTCTCTTGTGCGGGTGTGCAGGCTAAACGCCAGATAATGTGTGAGTTGTAAGTTCTTTAATCCTTCGTCATATATTACCAGTTACCTAGCTCTAATTGAGATGTCAGCGCCAACAGTAGTACAGTCAATTGTCCAGTAACAGAATCCCCCAATAAACAAACAAAATATCTCATGGAGCCTGCTTTTCCTCTTTTAAACAGCATCTAAATTCAAGCTACCCTGAAGAATGACCCCACGAGGCTGTCTCTGAGGTGTCAACACTTCCCAAGTCATTTATCTCTCATAATGTCACTGCTGTCAATCAAAGCCAGCTCAAATCTCAGCCATGCTAATGAGAAACGCATTGTTATTCTATGACAAATTCACCCCAAACCATATTCTAAACTGAGGAGACCAAAAACCAGAGGACTGTTGCTATTTAAAACACATTTAGAACACTTTGCACTGTATTCTGTGAGCAAATGAAGGATGTATCTATAACTGCACATGTTGTCATTTATTTATTTTGTATACAGTGAAAGTGTCCAATATAGACACAGAGGGTTACTGAGATAAAGATAGCAGTATCCAACCAGTCGTGTGACCTCAACATGGCAGCCCCCATGAAACGACACTCATGTCAAAATAAAATGGGCTTTTATTAGTGTTCTGATATGACTGGAGTCTTTATCTCATATGAATGTACTGTACAAGACTTTAAAATGTTATTTTGATCACTATCCATTTCTTGCTGTAAAATTTAATTCAAAATTAAGAAAAAATATAAATAATAAAAAATGAATGACAGGAAGAAATGAATAGAAAGGTTCAATAAGCGATTTCAGAGAAACACTGTTGATATTTGAACACAATCTAAACAAACACACCCCTCTCTTCATTGCTCCGCCCCCAAAATGCATTGCAACACAAGAGTTGATGTCTCTTTGCGATTGCTGAATTAAAGCAAAATAATGCCTAGAAAATAAAAAGAGATGACAATCGTACGACAAGTAACAAAAAAACTAATACAGTACACAAGTATATACCATACAAGCAAGAGTTTGTTGTTAGAACACCAGCTCCAGGCAATAAGACTCATATTACTATACAGCATATCTTGGTTCTGTTAAAACAGTAAAACCAATGTTACTCATGTATGAAGCAGAAACAGAACAACCTCAGCTCTCCAGTTCTGAAAAGCTTTTCTAATATTAACCCGGGTCCTAAAGCTCTTGCCTGATCATAACCCTTCTTTTTCCAGTGATATTCCTCTGCACTTTTCTCTTTTGTAATGTCTCTTAACCACCTCTCTTTCTACAGTCTTTCTTCAAATCTCCCTCCTGCTCACTCTCTCTCCTCCACCATCATGAGTGTATACATCCCCTACTGCTGATTGGCTACAAGTGTGTAGTGACCCACATGGAAAGAACCTATATAAACAACATATGTTTTAATATAGGTTTTGATATAGGATTTCAATATATGTGACATATATAAAATTGGCCGTTTTCCTATATTGTATGTACATATATGCACATACATTTACATATATGTGTACATATATGTGTACATATACACGTCCATATATGTACTTATATAGGTGCATATATGTGTGCATATATGTACATATATAGGTGCATATATGTGTGCATATATGTGTGCATATATGCACACATATATGCACATATATATGCACCTATATATGTACATATATGCACACATATATATACACGTCCATATATGTACTTATATAGGTGCATATATGTGTGGATATATGTACATATATAGGTGCATATATGTGTGCATATATGCCAATATATAGGTGCATATATATATGTGCACATATGTACCTATATAGGTACATATATGCACGTATATATCCAGCTATATGTTTACCTATATATTAGTATAATTATTAAAATCCATAGCTACTAGGCAACATAAATAATAGCCCAAAATGTAGAAATTTAAATTATTTATTTACTCAAGAACCATCAAATAATACAAGAACAAAAATAAGACAAAAAACTGTACAGAAAAAAAAAAAAAAAAATTTATCTTGTTGAGCTTCGAATTGATAGGTGTGCCTATCTGCCCTCGGCTGGCTGCCGGCCACTTCTTCAATGTAGCATCTAGAGAAGACAAAAATAATAAGACAGTATAATAATAATAATAATAATAATAATAACAATATAATGCTTCATCAGGAACCCAAAGTGCTTACAGTACAGCTGCGATTGGACACACATTTTGGATAAAGGGCTGATCATAATAAAAAATGCGTCATGTAAACACGTTAATTGGAAGATTCTGATTGGATTCTGCTAAATCTGAAATAAATTCTGATTGGAAACATCGTCCCTTTTTTTTTTAGCGGCATCGTTCTTTCATATGCACATGTCCGTCATCGGGACTGCATTGTTAACAGTCACACGGTCAATCATGTGCATCCAAAGCAGAGACAATTCATGGATAGAAAAATTTCAGAAATGTGGCTTTAGAAGAGGGAAGGTAGGATCAAGAAGTGATCAAGCAATGAATTAGTATGATAGGTTCCAAGCAGATACAGTAACAATAATGGGTGCCCTACATTATACAGTCTCCATTGATGCCTAATAAACATTGATACAAGTAGGCTATGGTTAAAGTGGTGAACTTATAAAGTCTTAAAAGTTTTCTTTTCCCTTCTCAACGCATTATGCATTTACTCACCAATAATGGCTGCCTTTTTAATTTGGTCAAGGGCGACCAGCTGCTCCCCATCCCCTCTGGTTGGCTTCCCACCTTAAAGTAATATTTCAAAATTATTATGAAAGGGGGGTAAAATGAAGGTGGTGAAAACAAAAGATTTTTTATATACACATCACATTTTCTTGAGGTGCAAGGAAATACAAAAATGGCAAGTAAAAAAGCGATGGTATGCCCGCACACAAACATAATTTATTCCACAGAATATGACTGACTTGTTTTTTTCAAGGACACAAGAGATTAGGAACATGTTGTTTAGTACCATTCAGGTTGCTTGTAGCGACAACGAGAATGAACCAAACACAATTGAAGCTTTTAGGTGACTGTTCATACATAATCCCACAAAGAGTCTTCACATTCCAGAATCAAATCACCAGACCCAGAGCCATAGGCTCAAGAGAATCTGCAACTGGAAGGACCTTTATTGTTTAACTAAAGGAAGAACGTTGTCAATGTTTTATAATTTGGCAAGAACAGATCTGTTCAGAAATGGTGAAACAAGAGGCCCTAACAAGAGGTCACCTGACCCCTGCGACTAACAGACTACTCTTTCTCAACGACCAGAGGTCCCATGAGAGATGAACAAAACAGCCTTCATTAGGAACGACCCCTGGCCTCAGACTGTAATGGCTTAAACGTAAACTTTACACACTAACACTTTACATATCGAAATCCAAAAACTCATTCCAGAACAATTCTCGATGGACTTATAATGATGGGGGGGGGGGGGGGGGGGGGGATAGAACAGACCCCCTTCTCAAATAGCCATATAGTATCTTACTGTCCGAATTCCAAATTCCTCCAGGAGGTGGAACAAAACATTGGAGTTTAAAACCTTAGACCCGAACAGAACTGTAGAAAAATAATGCAGAAGAATAATGCTGTAGAATAATGCGCTAGAAGAATAGAACAAGTCGGGTGGAGCAGACGAAGTAACCATGTAGACGCGTAGAGACAAAGAACCCAAATTAAGATCAGAAGAACGGGTTCAACAGCTTCATTCAAGCCATCATCATCTACTCTCGTCTCAATTTTCTTTCTTTCCTAAGTTTTCCTTTATTTTCTCGTTAAAAGTCTCGGTTCTAAGTTAAGTTTTGCTGCAAAGTTTCGTTTTAACGTTTCAACTGCAAAACCAGCTTCCAACTTCAAAGACTTTCATTCATCCGCGCCAACACACCACGTGACTGGCTGTCCGAAATCTATCCAGGCACACGAGAAGATCAGCCAAACGAACGGACTGGGAAAACCCCCTTTACGACGAAAAAGGAATCCCCAAAAGCAACGCAAGGACAAGCAAGTAGCCTCCAGACTCTTAGCTGAACTGGTGTATATTGATAAAATTGCATAACCCGCCTAAGAAACGATAGAAGGGTTAAATTAATGATTGATGGTTCGTTCAGGTCATGTCTTATAAGTGCATATAGAAACTTGGGATTTCACCATATCACTCTTAAAACTCATTTCTTCCTCACTCTCTTTCTTTCTGCAACTCGTATGAAAGTGTGTGTGTGTGTGTGTGTGCGTGTGTGTTAGATATTAGTTTTATGCGTTAGTCTTATAATTAATAAGGTATTGTTTGTGTGTGTTAGATATTAGTTTTATGTGTTAGGCATAGGCTGATAATCAATAAAGTATTGTTTGTATTTGAGAGAAGCATTACTTGTGTTATGTGCTTACGAATTTATTGTCTTGAACTGCGATCTATAAGCTACTTATGCTTTTACCCTTGAATTATTTCTTAATTTAGCTGTTAGCTGGGAATTAGTCTTTCTTGGCCAGGAAGATATTATATTTCCTAGAATTAATAATTGTTTATGCTTTACGTTCATTGGATGAAATGATAAAATGATCATACTATTGATTCTGCTACAGTAAATTCTGAAAATAATCAAATTATTAATTATTGATCATAACCCGTTATGAATAATAATTAATTATATTTATACGGGCTTATAAACGCTACATGCTTTTCAGCAAAGTATCCAAATCAAAGGTGCCCAGCAGCAGATCCCGCACCATGGCAGTGGCAGAGGTGGCAAGGTGGGCTGCTTTCCACGCTTCTGCCTGGCAAAACACCCCAGAGCCCTTTATAGCTTTAATCTGAAAAATAATTTCACATCACATTATTAATTTATTGGCAACTTTTAGAAACTTTTTCATGTTTCATATTGATTCTTATGCTTAGCTTCCCAAAAGTTAATAGGTTATGATGTATAAATGCAGATTAATGATAAAGATATGAAACAAATTAAATATTGCACTAAACGTTATTAAAGGAGAGAAGGAGGAGGTTGGATGGAGAGTAGGGAAGGAGAAAAGACAGTGGGTGGAGAGGAGCGAAGGGGGGCAGGAGGAAAGGAATTATTGTCTCTTATAACACTAATTGGCTCCAACAAAGCACACAGTTTATACCCATCCTTACTACATAATGTTATTCACCTGTGTTTTCGCTGTGGTCTCAGCTGTTGCTGCAGTCTTGTTAGAGAAGAAAAACATTGTTAAACTCAATTGTAAAACTTCAACAATTGTATGCATATGGGGCAAGTAAATTACATATTACCACTAACTATCCCAACTTAAAAATCCCTATAGCTCAGTTGGAGCCTTAAGTAAAATAAGTACAGAAAAATCTGAGGGTTACACACACCTGTGGTGTCTCTCGAAAGCACTGTCACCATGGGACTCTCTTTAAAGGGCTCGGTCTCCTCTCTGGAGTCTTAGAGAAGAAAGAAACTTAGTAAAACTCTACAACAATTTTTATTCATCCAAGCAAGCCACTATAGATTCTTATTTACAGGGGGGGCTTGGAAAACATTCATTCATTTCATTAGAAATGAATGGAAAACATTAAACATGTCAATAAATTGGAAAACATTAAACATGTCAATAAATTCATAGCCAAACATAAAATAAATAAATAAATAAAAATCAGCCAAACATCATAAAAATCCATATAGCTCTGTTTGAGTAACAAGTAAACTAAATAAATAAATACAAATGCAAGGGGGTTAACGTTACTCACCGGTTGCACTTCTCCAAAAGTCGAGAAGGAGACATCTAGATCCTCCATAGGACTCCTTCCAGTCTTGTTCATAGAACAAAAATATAGTCATTCTCTTCAATAAATTAAAGTGCAAATACATCAAATAATTAACACTATCAATCAGCCCAACATCACAGGTCTCTACAGCTCTGCTTGAGAAACAATTTTAAAAAGCAATGAAAATCAGTACAACTTACCTTTTGAGCAATAATGGCGAGGTCACTTTTCATTTGAGGGATTTCTAGAAAGAAGTTGTATAGCCTAAAGAAAAAACTATTACAATCACTAAAGCAGAATAGCACCCAGCAACTCAGTGCCCTAAAGTTAACGTTAGCAGCTAACGTACTATTCGAAAGACATTTCCTGCAGCTGTGAACGCAAGCTACAACCCTCCAATGACCATTGATAAGGCTCTGGAGAGGAAACCTGGTTGTGAACGCAATTAAAAAATATAGCTGCGAGCAGCGATTACGGGCCCAAGCCGGTGGCACCGCAACCCCGGTTCCTTTAGTTACCTAAAGGCACCGGGGTGGCGGTGCCGCCGGCTTTGGCCCTTCATCGCTGCTCGCAGCTATATTTATATATATATTATTTGCCTTGCCTGATTAGAACAATGAAAAAATAAAATAAAAAAATAACTAGGAAATCACTAACCCGAGAGAATTATTCTGATTTGATGATACACTCAAAATATTCCACAAGCAATCCTTTAAATTTAATGATATTCAGAACAGAACAAGAATAAAAAAATATATAATTAAGAAATAACCGAAATAATTTAAAGCGAAAGTGAAAGTAAGTGGTGTTGGGCTCACGTAACTCTCTCATTAGAATAAAACTGTTTCAACAGTTGCGATGTATTTGGATGCTAAACTATTCTTTATTATAGGCTTTGTACTTCACTTACGTTCCAATATGTGTTTGTGTGTGTGTGTGTATGTGTGTGTGTGTGTGGGTGAGGTGCGGGTGCAATTTAATTGTTACACATAAAAACATACTCTGTCATTTTGTTCATAGAGGACATCATTCAAACTGCGAAGTGTTTACTTATATTTGTGTACACTCGCAATAAAACACAACAAAGTGCTTTTGTCAAACTATAAACTCTTGTCAAACTGTAACCTACAACTGTCCCCCAACCAAAATCTCGCCCACACACACTGTTTAAAAGCAAAAAATATTTATCCAACCCTATTTAAAAACAGTCTGTGGGTGCCATCTTTTGGACATTCACCATATCGCATTGATTTTCATTTATTGTCCTCAGAGCCCTAATCTGTTTATTTTTCAATTACAGATTCTACATTGCTAAGAAAGAAAATTCAAATGTGTTTTTATTTTATACAGGAATAAATTATTTATAATTCAGATGAGAATAAAGTTAGTGTTGATTAAAATAAAGGACAACAAATATATTAATCTGAAATATAGCACATTCATTTTAAATTTATTTTGGTTCAATTACCAAACATACAATCTTAATTTAATTTAAAGCAAACAATACATTTAAAATATATGGGTCGTATGCATATTTTGTAATAAAAACAAAATATACATCCAAAAAGACAAGGCCTTAAACTTGAACAAGGGTTAAACTCTTGTCACTGTAACAGACACAATGATTCAGCATTTTGAACGAATCGGTTGACTCAAAGATTCAATGACCAATCCATAAGCTGCGTCCCAATTCGCATACTATCCGTCCTAAATAGTATTTGAAAATATAATTAGTACGTCCCAAATCGTAGTATGTTGAAATGAGTGTTCCAAAGAGACCTGGATGGTCTACTATATCCGGTCAGAATCCGAAATGCAGATCTATGCACACTCTAACGGCTGTTATTGCCGATAACCCATTGCGCGTTGGACGAGGATTCGGTTAGAACTACAAACACGAGTGAAAAGTGTTAAAAAAAACTACAGACATGGAGGACGCGCGAGTCCGGCGGTTATGTAGAATGGTTTAGATAAAGAGGTTTGAGTGATTAATTATCAGTATCTAACCTGACGAAAATGTATTTATTCAATGTTGGCTACATTATATTGCATCTGCAGCAGCATTGTGAACGTTTTTAAAGCGTTTAGCCATTAACTTTTAAATGCATCATTATATTCAAATTGCAAACACATGAGGAGAGTCTCCACATGAAAGACTCACGACTGGCAGATGAACGTGTGACAACATTTTTCTCCGAAACGGTAAGAAATGAAATTAGATTGAATGGAGGATTTTTACTGTGACAAGATGATTGACAGAGCGGCAGTTTACGGTGACAGATGCTCGCGACTGAGCTGTCCGTTGAAGATGACGAAGTAGTATGTCCCAAAGCTTGCCTACTCTTTTGCTACACACTCAAAAGTATGTACTTTTTTCTTCTCAAAAAGAGTACATACTTTTAGGGCGTAGTATAAGTAGGCGAATTGGGACGCAGCACCTGTATCATTCATGAATGACTCCGTCGTTCGAACGAATCGTTTGAACGAATGAATCAATGACTCGCTCATTAAGACGGTCGCCTGGCGACACTGACGGTTTAGTGTTGTTTAAAAGTATCATTCTTTCCAACGATTGTTAATTAACTCATATTTAAAACAATCTCATAACATTATTTAATGCATTGTTATTTTTCAGTGTAAACGATTTAATTTGATCACCCCTACCTAGAGTAACAGCCATTTAGTGTCTTATTATTCTAAATAATTGAATTTGTTGATCAAATTTACAAATTAAAAATGAAAGATGAAGCATACATTTAATAAGACTAGACTATGGGTGCCCTGCAGATATTACAATATGCAGATTTAAATATACCATGGCCCCCCACCGTCAATTTGATGTGTGTGTGTGTGTGTGTGTGTGTGTGTGTGTGTGTGTGTGTGTATAATAAAATCATTTAGTCACTACAATTAAAACTTGAAAGTATTTGCTTACTAAATTGTGAGCAAAACGAAAGTTGCAGCAAAGATCAGCAACAGGAGTCAAAATTCATTAATCACGAGAGTGAAGAGCTGACTGAAAAAAATGATGACGGAATATTTTGTGTAAAAGTACCTATTTAAGCGAATCTGTCATTTACTCTTTTGTTGTTGTGTTTTCCCTGAAAACCGGAAGCAATCGCCCCCGATATGGCGCTAATTTTAAAGTGACACTAAAAAGTATGCGGCTGCACTGACATTCATAACGGTGCGCGTCCATGGCGACGAGCAAGCAAAACAGAGCGAACGTTTTTTCATTTCTACTTCCATAGAAATTCATTCGAATTTCATTAATCACGAGTCGAGAGTGAGCGTCTCTCTCTGCTGTGTTATGCTGCATCACACGGGCATTCATAACGCTGCGCGTCCACGACGATGAGCGAGCAGAACAGAGTGAACGTTTTTTAGTTCATTCCTACTTCCATAGGAATTCCCTCGAGCGCTCTGCACGCACCACCATTATCAATGTCCGTGTGGACGTCCGCGATCGAACAGTGGAAACATTGGCTACTCCGTCATTTTATTCAAGAAGATCATTCAAACTGCAAAGTGTTTACTTATTTTTGGATACTCGCAATCAAACACAACATTGTGATTTTGTAAAATACATTCAAGAAATCCGGCCCCGAAATGGGGCTTCTTTTAAAATGAAACGAAAATGCTCACAGCTGCACGTCTTGTGGAGACGTCCGTTACTTTCGCTTTCAAGTTAGCGATTTTAAAGCCCCCAGCGGAGTCACGGTGGGAAAATATTCCCATAGTAGCATCCCTACAATTTAATACAATTGGCCTACCTGATTTTGAACACAAGAGGGCAGTAAAGCACTATGAATGATTTTTATTTTTTTATTTTTTTGGCTAAACAACCATTCTGGCTGTTTTTAAACTTAAACATAAATCTTAAATTGAAAAAAAGGAATACAATGGGTTTAGTTCTAATATTAGTATAATTTTATAGAAAAATAAATGGTGTATAATTACATTTTAGAAAGATATGAGACATTTCCTGATTCTTTTTTTGACATAATCCCTCGCCATAGCAAAACCGTTTGAGATATTCAATATCCGTTCACAATTTAGCATCTTTAATGTATTTTCATCAAGTTGAAAAAGTTTTGTAACTGTAGATGAAACTACCCCCCCCCCCCCCCCCCCCCACCACACACACACACACACACTTTTGTCACAAAAGGTGGCGCTACTGAGCCCCTGCACCACGCCCGTTTCTGAAACTTTGCACATGTCTACTGGCTAATAAATGTGATCTGTCTGTCAAGTTTCATGCAATTTTAAGCAATTTCAGGCATGCTAAGAGTCTCAAAAGCATCCAAAAAGAATATTAAAGTTTGATGCGTTGCCATGGCAACAGTATCTAAGATATCAATAATCCTTTCACAGGTCTACATCTGCCGTGTATTTACATTATACACATCAAGTTTGAAGCAAATCGGGTAAAAATAAGAGGGTGATTTCAAAGTATTTTGAAAGTGACACACTTCCTGCTGCCAGTTGGTGGCGCTATAACTTTGACTCACAATAGTCACATCCATGTGATCGGCCTCTTACAGCGAACACACTGTTGAAGTTTCATCAAGATCAGTTAATGTATGCAGAAGTTATAACACACTTCCTGTTTCCATTATTCGCCATAAATTCGTTTCCTCGTCACGGCCAAACCGTTCGAGATATCAGAAATCCCCTGGCAATTTTTCATCCTCAATGTCTTGACATCATGCTGACCGAGTTTCGTTGCGATTGGTTGAATTCTCTAGGAGTATATCGAATTCCAGGGGCATACGCTTCCAAACAAACCATAATAGCCGACTTCCTGTTGGGCTGGGGTAAAAAGTAAAAGTACAAAGGATATATAAACCGATGAGATCTATTTGTGTACCGAGTTTCATATTATTACATGCAAGCGTGTTTGATTTATGGACCAAGTTTTCGGACCTCGTTCCAGGGGGCGCTGTCGAGCCCCCCTGCCACGCCCGGGTACCAGCTTCAGCCCGGCCCTGATGGCCGCGGGTTCTGACCTGTGTGCAAAGTTTCAAGAGTTTTCGTGCACGTTAAGAGCCCCAAAAGTGCCCGGATAGTCGTTATAATAATAATAATAATAATAATAATAATAATAATAATAATCCTTAGGAAAACAATAGGGCCTTCGCCTTTTCAAGGCTTGGGCCCTAATAATAATAATCCTTAGGAAAACAATAGGGCCTTCGCCTTTTCAAGGCTTGGGCCCTAATAATAAGTCGGAAGAAGAAGAAGAAGAAGAATAATCCTAAGGAAAACAATAGGGCCTTCGCCTTTTCAAGGCTTGGGCCCTAATAATAATAGTGCGGATGAATAATAATAATCCTTAGGAAAACAATAGGGCCTTCGCCTTTTCAAGGCTTGGGCCCTAATAATAATAATAATCCTAAGGAAAACAATAGGGCCTTCGCCTTTTCAAGGCTTGGGCCCTAATAATAATAGTGCGGAAGAATAATAATAATAATCCTTAGGAAAACAATAGGGCCTTCGCCTTTTCAAGGCTTGGGCCCTAAAAATGTCTTTCTCCAATTTCTCCCAAATTCAAATTCCCCAGGGTTTTTTTTCTGGAGCCGATTTACTTCTTGAGCCGTTGAAGGCAGAGAAGCATCATTTATTCTCATGAACTGTACGTTATGTTCTCTAGGCCATGACTTTTGTTAACCCTCTACGAATTCCTCTAGAGAGAGAGACACATAAATATAATTCTAATTTGAATCTTATCAACTGCTAACGTTATATGAGCACCCACACTAACTTTACCTCAGTTAACAACATAGCATTTATTTTGCCAAACACGTGTTAAACTTTCAGCCCATACAATTTCTAAGTTTATACTTCTCTACCACCGCAATATCCATCTCCAGAAAAAAACCCTGCGAATAAATATTAGAATTAGGAATACCAACGCATTCTCATCCTTTGGCGTCATATAGGTGACGCCATATGACATTTCGTCGAAATCTTACGCACATGGCATCCTTTAGCGTCAATATAACACGCACTGTTATGGGTAGGTTTAGGTCTGGGGTAGGGTACGGTTATGACGCCTTGGGATCTGCGTCTCATATTCACGCTAAACGATGCCATGTGCGTTGGATTTAGACGAGCGTCACCTGTATGACGCCTTGGGTTCTGCGTCTCATATTGATGCTAAAGGATGCCATGTGCGTAAGATTTCAACGAAATGTACAAAGCGTCACATGTATGACGCCAAAGGATGAGAACGGGCTGGGAATACATACGATTGATGATAGGACATAGCGGATCTCCAACGCTGATATCGCCATTTTCACTCCCAGCCGATATAGTCCAGTTGGGTAGTGCACATATTAAATAATACCGTTACCGAGGTGATAAAAGCACCAAATTTTACATGAAGATTCTTTAGGACCTCCTGAATGATTTCAGCCTAGGAGCCCAGCTGAAATATTGAAATTTAGTGTCAAATCACTTAAAAAACAATATTCATGAAAAACGTTTTTCCATCTCAAGTAAAACTTTCAGGATAATGGCCTTTTAAGACCACTGAATAAGCTTCCTTTTGTTAATTTGTGCTCAGGCCAGTAGATCTTCCAAATTATAAGTGTAAAACAGAGTGCCAAGACACCTTATACCTAAAAAAAAATCAAAAAGCCCTGTATAATGTAGGCAGAATTATTAAAAAAGGCAGCAAAAATACTTAAATGTTAAGAGATCTTGGTTTTCTCTTTTATTTTTCAATTCAACTAGGTCATTCATAGCTATTCTACTAAGTTCATAGTTTGGTCATTAGTTTTATGTTAGGCTGCATCACATCACATTAACCCTTTCGCACGTACTGCACCGGTGTGATAAGAACGGTCAGTGCATGCACTGCTAAATTCAAATGTGCTTTCGCGCGTTGGCTGGCGCTGAGCCAGAGACAGGCGCGCTCAGAGCTGTTATATATCACAACTTTTCAGTGTTTTCATTTTCAACCACATAATGTTTATTTTAGGTTTCAGACATTTAAGTACTAAAAAAAACAATACATTTAGAGTTTGTAAAATACACACTGATGTCAAAGGAAGAGGCAATAATAATCCTTTCCATAATTAGAAATGTTTTATTCATATCAGATGCACATTGTGTAAGTGACTTTAAAGTTTACTCTATTCGTCTCCCAGTTCACCAGCCACTTACTTTTATGTATTTCGGGTGAAGTGGATGAATTCACGTGTTGTAAAATCCAACAGATCCGATTCTCTGAACTGCGTCTGCGGCACAAACTAGATGAGGACGCCCATCGCGCATACAGCTCAACTAACGCGATCGTTATAAAGGTGTTTAAACAACAAAACACTTCCACTTGCATATATTTGACAATCGGAATATCAGATATTTCATGCCATATCTAACAAATGTGTGAATATTTTGAATAAAAAAGGAAAAATTACATAAAAGCAGATCATCATTCATTCTCTGTTGTTGCTGCGGTGTGTCACGTGACAAGCAATGGCGCGTCACCATGGAAACCATAAAGTGACACATTCTAAATAACGGTAAAATAATAACTTTTATGTTTACATAACATTAGTTTCTGAAACTTCAACATGGAGCTGAACTGGGCTCTATGTATTATTTGCCAGAAAGACACATCTGAACCCCTGAGATGTACCTTGCAGACACCTGGGACAAGTGGTGATAAATCTCATGCCTATAGATCATTTCTTGCTAATGTCGAGCAATTCAGAGCGACTGACAATCTTCCAACTAAACTCTATTTTCGGAATGATGAAACTGCTACCAATTTTGCTTCACATTCTGCTTCTTGGCACAAATCTTGCCACCTAAAGTTTAACAATTCAAAGCTTATGAAAGCGACAAAGAAGAACATGCGGAATGCTGTTGAATCTGGACGGGGAAAGCCAATGAAACGCCAACGACTGGATGTTCGATAGTGCTTCTTCTGTGAGGGTGGCATAGATCAAGGTGCTCTCCATGAAGTATCAACATTTGATACTGACAAGAATATCCGAACCATGATCACTGAACTTAATGACACAAGGCTTATGACAAGGATAATTAGAGAAGATTTAATTGCAATTGAGGCAAAATACCATTTACCATGCCTTGTAAAGCTGAGAAATTGCTACCGTGGACTCGCTAGTAAGAGCTACCAATGTCCAGAAAACATAGATGAAAATATGAATGAGTCTCGCGCTTTCGTTGAACTTCAGGACAACATTGAAAAATGTGTTGATTCTGGAGTCCTTCTCTTCATGCTATCTGAGCTCCACTCTTTGTACGTAAATCGACTTCAGGAACTGGGTGTCAGTAAGCAAGTCAACAAAACCAGATTGAAAAATCATTTGCTTCAATGCTTTCCAGATGCACAAGAACAATTTGATGGAAGGAATTCAGTTCTTGTTTTCAAGGAGGGCATGAGAAATATGCTAAGGGAAGCTCTGAGGAAGAGAGATTTTGATGAAGATGCTCTCATCCTGGCAAAAGCTGCGAAGATTATTAGAAATGACATATTCAACCATACAGGCTTCAAATTCACTGGCTCCTTCCCAGAAAGATGTCAAGAAACCTCACTTCCTTCAAGCTTAAAGTCACTTATCTCGATGATAATGAATGGCTCCAACTTGAAAGATCAAGAGAAATGTGAGTCTCAGGCTTGCCTCACAATGGGACAAGGCATTCTTTATAACACAAAGAAAAGGGCAACACCCACTGCTAGGATGAACAGACACAGCCTTGAACGTGAACCACCACTCCGTATTTACAGAGGCCTTAATGTACATGTACAAACCAGAAGCAAGCAACTGGTCCAGCAATTAAACCAAATGGGTATTAGCATTTCATATGGAAAACCAAATGGGTATTAGCATTTCATATGACAGAGTTATTCAAATTGAAGACTGGCTTGCTAAAGCCACATGTGAACGCTTTGAAGTTGATGGTGTTGTGGTTCCAGCTTGTCTCCGGAAACGGCTCTTCACAGTTGGTGCCCTTGATAACCTTGACTATGACCCAAGTTCAACCACTTCTGTAGGCTCCTTTCATGGTACTGGAATCAGCATGTTTCAGTTTCCAACTAAGGATGACTGTGGTGTGCAGAGACCACCCATTATGATACCACCTTTTGAAAATAAAAATAAAGCTCTTCCTGACACTTTTGCCACTGTCCCCGCTGTAGCTCTGAAAAATACTTCTGTTTCAGTGCCAGAGTGTAATGTAGTTACAGCTATGTGTTTATTGGATAATGCTAGAGAAGAGGAAAACAGGTGGTTCAATCATGCACTGCCACTTCTAGAGAAGAGAGAACTAGACAGTGATGATGCAGTTGCATGGTCTGCATATCATGCTTCTATGCAACCATTGGTGGAAGACCCCCCAGCAAAATGTGCACTCCTTCCTCTGTTTTATGATAAATCTGCCACTACAGCCATGATTAAACATGGCATGAATGTTCTTAGACAAGCTATTGAATTTCTTAATCCTGGACAAATCCCAGTTACTACATTTGACCAGCCTCTTTTCGCTCTGGCAAAGTTAGTGCAATGGAAATGGCCAGACACACATGGTGAAAGAGTTCATGTAGTTATGCTAGGTGGATTACACACAGAAATGGCCCTCTGGAATACACTTGGCGACCTCTTAGATTGCTCTGGTTGGACAACAGCACTCACTGAAGCAGAAGTAGCATCTTCTGGAAAGGCTGACTCATTTCTGAAAGCAGCACACCTAACTCGCACCAGGCATGCCCACCAAGTCACTCTACTGTCACTTCACAATCTGCAGCAGGAAGCTTTTAGGCTTATTGCTGGCCCCAAAGATGAAGATACCTTTATCACTTGGAGAAATGACATGCTGAAGAAGAGTCCAACTTTCATGTATTGGGATCTAATACTAAGATATGAAACCCTCAATCTCATTTTTGTCAGAGCTCACAGAGAGAAGAACTTCCTTCTATATGTAGAAGTTTTAGAAGAACTCATCCCTCTATTTTTTGCCTTGGACCATACAAACTATGCAAGATGGGTGTCTGTCCACATCAGGGACATGAAGTCTTTGCCCAGTACCATCAAGGATGAGTTTGAAAAGCATTCACACTGGGTTCTCTCAAAGACATACAACAAGTTCTCTGCAATACCTTTCGACCAAGCTCATGAACAAGAGGATAAGATTGTGAAAGGTTGCGGTGGTGCAGTTGGTCTCACAGAAAACCCAAATGCTTTCAGACGATGGATGATCTCTGGACCAGAGTTGGGAAGATTGCTGAAAGAATTTGAAGAGGACTTTCTTCCTGAAAATGACAAAGATAATCCTAAGAACTTCCAGCATCATGAACAGTGTCTTTCCACACAGAAGACATTTCAAAGACATGTAGCCAACCTGTCTGAAACTATTAAAAGAATGGGCAACCCTTTCTTGGATGATTTTAAAGATCTAGTCACTCTTGACAGCCGTAACTGTGCAGATGAATCTGTGGCTAAAACAGTGTTCATCTTAGAAGACACAGGCAAGAAACAATATCAACAGTTTGTCACAAAGGTGCTTACTGATCGCAGCCAATCCATCCATGATCCAATCAAAAGGAATTCGTTGCAACTCTTCAAGCAAACTCGACGCAAGACATTATCTACACATGGGAAGAAGATTAAAATGCTCCAGAACAACGTGACACTATTTGGTCAGCTGTATATTGCAATGCAAAGTCGTGAGAGTGATTTGGATGAATTCTTTGCACATGAATTACAGTCCTTCCCTCCTTCCCTCTCTGACTTTGGAAAGATTCACCTGCCAGGCACAAAGTCTGACTTACTTCAATGCCTTGAGCTCCCTGGGCAATCACAGCCACCCTCATGCTTTGACTGCAAAATCTTGGATGGAGCGGTCATTGTCCACAGTCTGTCTACTAATACAGTGAACACATTTAATGAATATGCAGGTAATGTTTTCATCCCTTACCTGCAGAGGCAGCTACAGGATACACAAAGGTTGGATATTGTATGGGATGCATACATCTCGGACAGTTTGAAGGAGTCCACGCGTCAAAAGAGGGGTCAAGGTGTACGCAGGAAAGTGTCTGGCCAAACAAAGCTGCCAGGCAATTGGATGGATTTCCTACGTGATCCAATGAATAAGAAAGAGCTTTTTGCCTTTCTGACATCTAAGACTGAAGAGTTCAACTGGCCCCCAGACAAATCTCTGTATATCACATCAGGGCAAGCTGTATCTTCATTTGGTTCCAGCAGTACCATGAGCAGTTGCAATCATGAAGAGGCAGACACCCGGATTGTGGTTCATATACAGCATGCCCTGGAGCAAGGAGCAAAAACGGTCCATGTGCGTACTGTGGACACTGATGTCATTGTGATTCTTGCAGGTTTATTCCATGATTTACTGGTGATTCAACCTTTGACTGACATCTGGGTGGCTTTTGGCATTTGGCAAAAGTACCGATTTTACCATGTCAATAGCATATGTAAAAGTCTGGGTAAGGACAAGTCTCAAGCACTGTTGATGTTCCATGCCTATTCAGGGTGTGATACAACATCTGCTTTCACTGGGAAGGGTAAGAAGTCAGTTTGGCGGGCCTGGCAAGCCTATGATGAAGCCACTGAAGTATTTGCTTCCCTTGCCAGAAATCCATTCCAAAAATTAGATGCTGCTTCATGGCAGTTCCAAAAGCTTGAGAGACTGACTGTCATCTTGTATGACAAGTCCAGTTCTTCAAGCTCCATTGTCCAGAAGAGGAAAGAACTCCTCTGCCATGGGAGTAGGACAATGGAGAAACTACCACCCACCCAAGATACTCTACTGCAGCACATCAGACGGGCAGTTTATCAGACTGGAATCTGGGCGACCAGCACACTCTCACAGCAAGGTATTCCTTCTCCAAGGGACTATGGATGGACCAAGGAATCAGGGTCTTGGGAACCAATTTGGATGACACTAGGGCTGTCGCGATAACCGCAATATTGTAGTACCGCGCTTCTGACAAGTCAACCGCAGAGGATTGCACGTAACCGCAACAACCGCGATATTCACGTTTTTTTATAAGGCTATACCCTTCTTGTTTTGAACTTCATGCATGTGTATTGAATGTTGAACAAGTTCATAATGATAAAAAGACTGTTTATCTTGGTGATGTGTAGCCTACAGAGGCTTCACACAGACAGTGAATGAGAGAGATCGGCAGAGCGCGTACGATTACCTGCGTCTATCTTTGAAGTCGTGAAAAGGTTGCCGTGTCAAAGGAAAGCGAAATATTTGTCGTATCATCCTTTTAACGTTCACGTCACGGGTATTTCCCATAAATGTGCGTCAGCAGCAGCGCGAGGAAGCCGCGGGGAAATAAAATCAGCAAGTCACGCATTGAATCAATGCCATATTGGTCTCTAACTTAAGTGAAGCATCAGCTTCAGCGTTACCCATTGCTGCTCAGCTGAGCCTTGAAAAGTGGAACTCAAAGTTAAAAATAATTAACACCTTGTTTCATTACATCTCTTTTAATGAATCAGCTTTTTTGAATGTGTTCGTTGAATGAACGGTTTAATGACTCAACCTGTGACTCACTCAAAGTCCGTTGTCATAACAATATGCGCGCTGAGTGAAAGCCTTTCAATGCGCATTATGACGCTGTTTAGTTTCGGTTACTGAAAATGTCCTCGTTTTTGTCCACATCGTAAACTTTATTTATATAGCAACAAATACATATAAATTAAATAAATAAATGGCGGTAATACCGCATATCGCGCTATTCAGCCAGTCAACATTACCGCAAGGGAAATTCCATAACCGCGACAGCCCTAGATGACACTTCCAGAAGTCCCCACAGCCTGCAGAGAACTTATCAAATGTTGCTGTAAGGGGGATTGTTCCACCTGCAAATGTGGCAAAGCAATTCTAGACTGCTCACCTCTTTGCAAATGCAACTGTAACGATTCATAATTATCAATTACAAGGCCAACAAAGACCATATTGATAATACTTTAACATGTATTGAAGCTTTTGTTATGTAAAAGTTCATAAACATAAATACACATATAAAATGTTAACTTTGGGATTCATTTGAATACTTTATCTTGTGCAGGAACTTGAAAATCGCTGTGTTTTTAAGCATATTTCATTGATTATGATATACTTCTAATATGACATGTTACAAAAAAAATTCCGAGGGCTCCTAGGCCAAAATTACACTATAGACCCTAAGGAAACACCATGCAAAATTTGGTGCTTTTATCATCTCGGTAACGGTATTTTCACTACGCCACCGGACTAATATCTTTCGGGTTTCGGGACGAGACTTCAAGAGATTTCCACGACGCATGCGCGAGAATTGCGATCTCCTTCAACTACTTCAGTAAAGTTCTCGCGCGTGCGCGTCTTGGAAATCTCTTGAAGTCTCGTTTCAGGCCTACAAGGAAGAAAAGGAATAGTCGAATAAAGTCGTTATTTTTGTTTTATTTCCGCACAAAAAGTATTCTCGTCGCTTGATAAACTTATAGTTGAGCCACTGTTGCGACATGGAATATTTAAACATTTTCTTCATTGACTTTCTGGGCCGTCAGGATTCATTCCCTTAGGGAGCCTATGGAGGAGTGATCCAGCTGTCACATTTAATCAAAAATATCTTCATTTGTGTTCCGAAGATGAACGAAGGCCTTACGGGGTTGGTACAGCATGGGGGTGAGTAATTAATGACTTAATTTTCATTTTTGGGTGAACTAACCCTTTAATGAAGTTGAAAAATTACACCTACCTATTTATTGTTCCCTTTCGATACGATTCACTTTGCATTGTGTCAGAGAATCTTCTCTGATCGCTATGGGGAAACAGTTTTCTTCGAATACTGAAGCCTGATTGGTGCACATCTGTAAATTTCACAGACAAATGGCCTTTAAGCACATCGGTGCCAACTGCCTATATAACTCGCACTGAATGGCCATCCGGTCAGATTTACTCTCCTTCAAAGCGAAGATTCATCTACTCGCTGACTCCGAAGAAGAAGCAGCATCTATTCACCGTCGAGATAAGCCTCTGCAGCGAATCAATGGCGCTTCATTGCATGAGGCTTGCAGCTGACACAGCGCTCTCCCCTGCGGATTTCCGGCGAACACAAAAGAGCAAATTTCACGACACAGCCGCGAAAAGAGAAAATTACACAGCGCAAGCCGACTACAAGTGCAAATTTCTTTCACTAAATGAGCAAGCGGTGTTTGTTGCAAAATGCCATGAAAAATAAGTGAAAACTTATTTTCTTTGTTATAATGAAATGCTGATGAGATCTACGTGTTTACAAGGAAAATAGATATAATGGTTAAAAGATAATGTGTATATGGGTTACTAGTGTTCATACAACTATTTGACACACAAATAGTTTTATGTTTGTTTGGGTTGCGTAAAGTTTACTAAGCTGCCGAATTACGATGGCAATGTAGCAGTTAAATGTTCAACAGGGTAACAAGTGCTACTATGTACTGTTGTTTAACTTGAAGCAGTGAATTAATGTGTGTTTTGAACTAAATACTGCCTGTTACATATGAAGGTCAGGTTTTTTGCTCTGCGCTGGAACTGCATCATTTTAGCGTGATGATCCAAGATGGCGAGCCTTCCCAGCGAAATGAATGTTGATTTATGTGAGATTTGAGTTTCAAACCAACACCTGATGAATTTGGTAGGAAAGATCCGATTGCTGCTAGTTTTTGTTATAAACTGAACTAAGCTTCGTTTTGAGTGACTGCTCGAAGAGTATTTTTGCTCCGACTGTTTTCCCTTGGAACTGTTGAACTGAATAATTTTTTCTGTGATTCCAAGGATTTTTCGGATTCCTCGAACTGAACATTTGAATTGAATCTTTTGATCTGAGTTTTTGAGTCAAATCTTTGAATTGAATCTTTCAACTGAACTTTCCAAACTGAAACATCTGAACTAAGCCCAGTGCCCGCGTGCCTCACTCTGCCCACAGCATGCTGATTCACCAGTGCTCTTTACCCGCGATGACCAACGCCCCTCTTCTGGTGCGAGCGGCATGGCATGGTTTCATTCGGCGGTTTTGAGGGCGATTGTGATGAATCAATGTCTCTGGCCGCATCTGATGCAGAGGACTGGGCGAACTCCAGTGATGACTCCGCCCACCCAGTGCCTAGAGAGACTGACTCAGCAAGACCTCAGCAGGATTTGGAGCTCTTCCGTGTCCTCACCAAGACTGTAACTGAGCTGGGCTTGGACTGGTTGGCTCCAGAAGAGCCCGCCTGCAGCAGCCTCGATGAATGGTTCCTGCAATCGGTGTGCCGTCAACAGGGGTGCCGTCAGCAAGCCCCCCGCCAACTTTCAGCCCAGTTCTTCCTGGAAGTCCACGAAGAACTTACTAAGGCGTGGTGCACCCCCTGTTCGGCACCTGTCCACTCATCCTCTTCAGCGGTCCTCACCACAGTTGATGGCAAGGAGAAAAAGGGCTACACGAAGCTTCCTACTCTAAAGGTTAGAGCATACGCCGCAAACGGCTAGGCTGGCTCCACCCTACACACAAGGCGGTCTTACAAGTGTACCAGGCCATGGACTCAGTGGAGCCTTCCTGCCTTTGGGCCTAACTAGGCTACGTGCTTAAAGTGCTCTCCACGCCCTTTAGAGCACAGATTATATAGCTCTCTGCTCTCCCCTCCACTGACTCACTCTACCCGGTCTGATCCCTTAGGGTGTACATTGAGCACTACAGCCAATTCAGGGATTCGGAGCAGCTATTTGTGTGCTTTGGAGGTCGTTATAAGGGGCTGCCAGCAATGAAGCAGAGACTGTCCCATTGGATAGTGGACTCAATAGCGCTAGCCTACAAGTCCCTGGACTTGCAGTGCCCCATAGGAGTGAGGGCCCATTCCACCAGAGGAATGGCCTCCTCTTGGGCGTGGTCTAGCAGAATATCCATGGCTGACATCTGTGCGGCAGCCGTCTGATCCTCGCCGTCCACCTTTATCAGGTTCTACAGCCTGGACGTACCGGCCCTTCAGGCACAACTAGACCACAACTCAGCCTAGACCAGGCTCCATAGGGTTTTTCTAGACTTGCTATACCCTCAGACTCCGGTCAGCAAACCCGAAACCACCTTTTCTCGACATCCTACGTCCCTTATTCCAGAAGTCTGCCTGGAGCCCTCCTCGCTGAATGCCCCCGGGCTACGGCTTTGCAGGACGGCTCCATTCTGCACTAGTAGCACAGCATTTTGCAGCCGTTCCCCATAGCAATCAAAGAACATTCTGTTGACGCAATGCAAAGTGAACCATATCGAAAGGGAACGCTCCTGTTACTCACGTAACTTCGGTTCTCTGAGATAACAGGAAGATATAGACATTATATAGACAGTCGGCCCCGCCCATCTTGGCAGGCTGAAAGGTCATTTGTCTGTGAAATTCAAAGACGTGAACCAATCAGGCTTTAGTATTCGGAGAAAACGTCTCGGTTACGTATGGTAACCCTCGTTCCCTGAGTAGGGAACGGAGACGTCTCGTCAGAGGAGTTTCCAACGAATTGGGATCATGCTAGGGAGACCAATTGCCTTCGAGTGAATTAAAACGAGCCAATAAATATTGGCATGCGGGATTTGCATTCCGCGTCCCGCCTGTCAATGCGGGTATAAATCGGAAGCGAGCGCACACACATTTGTTTTACGCTGAGGAGCCGGACGGTGTCCAGTCCTCCGCGAAGGTACAGCAAGCATGGCGACGGGACGAGACGTCTCTGTTCCCTACTCAGGGAACGAGGGTTACCATACGTAACCGAGACGTTCCCTTTTGTATGGGAACTCCTACGTCTCGTCGGAGGAGTTTCCAACGAATTGGGATCCCAAATAAAACGCCATGGTGCTGGCCCCTTCCAGCGCCCAGCTGAGCTCCCCGCCAAGCAGTTTCCCATCTTTAGGGCGGGGGGTAGCTAGGAAGAAATCACCCTGCTGTTCCGCAAGACCCGCTCAGAGGATTTGGATAACACTGGGGAAACGTGCCCATGTGGGAACGTTGCGAAGCCCCCGGCCAGCCCGAAGGGAGGCACTGAATACACATATGAACTAGCCCGTAGGGTAGTAAAACATATGGGAGTCCTCGAGGTAGTCCCAGCCCGTAGGGTGGGGAGCATACTCAGCAAGGACGACAGAGTGAGTCTGTCGAGGGGAAGACACGTAGCTAGCCCGTATGGTAGCAGGAACGTGGAAAATGACCACGAGGAAGTCATCGTAAAGGTCACCCAGTCTACTAGCAACTTCTTAAGAGAGGTAATAGACCTAGCATCAGGCGGTCCGCCACGCCTGATGCCGAGGGGTGATGGAGGAGCTCAGAAGGTTAGCCGTTTGTTGGGGAACCAAGGAGCAAAAAGGCGCACGGATCCAGCTCATAAGGCGCAGCAAGCCGACAGAACCTATTCCCTCGCGACACTGACCGTAGCGAGTAAACGGGAGGAAACCGGTTCAACACATAAGCTATAAAACCTGGCAAACGTGTTAGGTGTCGCCCAGCCCGCAGCTCTGCAGATATCTGTCAGCGAGGCGCCTTGCGCCAACGCCCAGGAGGAAGCAACACTCCTAGTGGAGTGAGCCGTCAACCTGGGAGGGCAAGGCATGTCCTGGGATTCATAAGCCCGGACGATAGCATCCACTAGCCAGTGGGCTAACCTTTGCTTGGAGACAGCCTTCCCCTTCTGCTGGCCTCCGTAACAGACGAAGAGCTGCTCTGAGGTCCTGAAGCTTTGCGTTCTGTCCACATAACAACGTAGAGTACGTACGGGACAGAGAAAAGCCAGGGCTGGGTCTGCCTCCTCCACGGGCAGCGCTTGCAGGTTCACTACCTGATCTGCAAATGGAGTGGTAGGAACCTTGGGAACATATCCGAACCGGGGTCTCAGAACCACGTGAGAAAGGCCCGGTCCGAACTCTAGGCACGATTCGTTGACCGAAAAAGCCTGCAGATCCCCGACCCTCTTGAAGGAAGCTAGAGCCAATAGAAGAGCAGTCTTTTCGGACAAAACTTTTAACTCTATGTCATTTAAGGGCTCAAATGGGGGCCTTTGAAGCGCTCTCAGCACGAGGGCTAAGTCCCAAGAGGGTACAGGGTGCAAATTACGAGGGGGATTTAACCTCCTAGCACCCTTAAGGAATCTGATGATCAGGTCGTGCTTCCCTAACGACTTCCCGTCGATCACATCATGATGGGCAGCTATTGCGGCCACATATACTTTGAGGGTGGAGGGAGACAGCCTTCGCTCCAACCCGTCTTGTAAAAAGGAAAGCACGACACTGATCGGGCAAGTTCGGGGGTCTTCCCGGCGGGAAGAGCACCAAACGACGAACAGGTTCCACTTCAACGCACACAGGCGCCTCGTAGAAGGGGCTCTAGCAGAAGCGATGGTATCTACCACGGCCTGTGGTAGGCCATCTAGAACCTCCGCGTCCCGTCCAGGGACCAGACATGAAGTCTCCACAGGTCTGGACGCGGGTGCCAAAGAGTGCCCCGTCTCTGAGAAAGCAGATCCTTCCTCAGAGGAATGGGCCAAGGAGGTGCTGTCGCAAGGAGCATGAGTTCCGGGAACCAGGTCCGGTTGGGCCAGTACGGCGCAACTAGCAAGACCTGCTCCTCGTCCTCCCTGACTTTGCACAGTGTCTGTGCGAGAAGGCTCACTGGGGGAAACGCATACTTGCGTGGGCCCCGGGGCCAGCTGTGTGCCAGTGCATTCGTGCCGAGGGACCCTGCGGTCAGGGAATAGAACAACTGGCAATGGGTTGTGTCCAGAGAGGCAAACAGATCTATCTGAGCGGCTCCGAAGATTCCCCATATCAGCTGAACCACCTGGGGATGGAGTCGCCATTCTCCCGGAAGGGGCGGCTGCCGTGAGAGCTCGTCGGCTGCACAGTTGAGCACACCAGGGACGTGAATGGCCCGAAGCGACCTCAGATGCTTCTGACTCCATAGGAGGAGATGGCGGGCGAGTCGCGACATACGACGGGAGCGTAGACCCCCTTCATGGTTGATGTACGCCACGGTCGCAGTGCTGTCCGTACGGACCAGTACATGCCTGTGCAGAAGCAGCCCCTTGAGGCGGCACAAGGCTAAGCGTACTGCTTGCAACTCTAGGCAATTGATGTGCCAATGCAGCTGAGGCCCCGTCCACATGCCCGTTGTACGTGGCCCCCCATCCGCTGGCAGAGGCATCCGTGAAAACCACAGCATGCCTGGACACCTGGACTAAGGGTACTCCGGCCCGTAGAAAGGCAGGGTCCGACCAAGGACTGAAGGTTTGGCGACAGTGCGGGGTAATGTTGACCCGGAACGTGCCGCTCTGCCACGCCCATCTCGGGACTCGATCGTGAAGCCAGCGCTGAAGCGGTCTCATATGCAACAGACCGAGCGGTGTAACTGCGGCTGCAGCTGCCATATGCCCCAGGAGCCTCTGAAATTGCTTCAGTGGGAGCACTGACCTGCCTCGAAAAGACCTGAGGCAGTTGAGCACTGACTGGACGCGCTCCTCTGTGAGGCGCGCAGTCTGACTGACCGAGTCCTACTCCATACCGAGATAAGAGATCTTCTGCGTAGGGCAGAGTTTGCTCTTGTCCCGGTTGACATGAAGTCCCAACCGGCTGAGGTGCCGGAGCACCAGGTCCCTGTGATCGCACAACAGATCTCGTGAGTGAGCTATTATCAGCCAGTCGTCGAGATAGTTGAGAATGCGAACGCCATTTTCTCTCAAGGGAACAATGGCCGCCTCCAAACTGGATTACATAGCCGAACCGGATGGTGCGAATGAGCCACCTGGACGGTCTCGGAAGCGCTAGCCAGGCTTCGAGAGACTGAACCAAAGAGCCCACTCGGACCACCGGCGTACCCGCGGGGGGGCAGCGAGGTGGAAGGCAGGGACCCGCCCTCGGAGGCATTGCTGCGGCCGAAGGTGGGGTCTGTGTGTGTGGTGCAACACTTACCTGCCCCCACCGGGGGGCAAACAGCAGGGAAGGCCCATCTTTCTCTGGGGCGTTCGACTGCTGAGTGTCCCGTGGCGAAGGTCGGAGGGGAAACGAGGAGCGAGGCTGAGGGGTGTAGAGTCCTGGCTTCCACGCCTCCTTGGCCAACGACAGACGAGAGTGATGAGGCCGGGGCGGCATCACTGGCATCTGAGCGCTGGAGCGAAGGGAATGCGAGTGGCGAGGCAACGTGGCGGCGCACACAGACATTCTCGCCTTCTTCGACGGAGGAGACTGAGAGTGACGAGGCAATTGAGCGTCGTTCTTGACTGCCAGTCTCGACCGTGGGTGACCCAGAGGAAATGGAAACTGCTCTTTTATTGAGAATTTGGGTACCGCTGACCGCGGGGTCAGCGGCAGAACAGAAACAAAAGGAAACAAAAGATTCTCCACCCGGCCCTCCTCCAGAGGTCCTCTCCCGAAGAGCAGCAACCACGTCCTCTGGGTGGCCCGTCTCAGGGTCGCTTACCTCTCCTCTTGCCGGGGGGTTTAGACGAGGCCTGAGCAGGCTGCGCATCTCTCCTACGGCTGGCACCCTGTCGTTTAGCGGGCTGCTGCTTGGGCTGGGCAGGGGCGGAGGCGGCGGCAGGAGGGCGCCCTCGGTGACGAGCAGCTGGAGGCGCGACCGTCGGAGGCGGGGCAGCCCTAGCCCGCTTCTGAGGCATGATGTGTTTGATCACCTCCGACTGCTTCTGGGCGGAGGAGAACTGTTGGGCGAAGTTCTCCACCACATCGCCGAAGAGGCCACCCTGGGATATGGGGGAAGCAAGGAACTTATTTTTGTCCGAGTCCTTCATATCCGACAGGGTGAGCCATAGATGTCGTTCCTGGACCACAAGAGTGGACATCGCTCGACCCAGGGAACGCGCGGTGACTTTCGTCGCCCGTAGGGCAAGGTCCGTCGCCGTGCGCAGCTCTTTGAGCACCCCCGGGTCGACAACACCCTCCTGCATGTCACATAGCGCCTAGGCCTGGTAGACCTGCAGGAGCGACATGGCATGCAGGGCAGAGGCAGCCTCTCCACACGCAGTGTAGGCCTTTCCAGTCAGACTGGAAGAGAACCTACAAGCACGGGAGGGGAGCGAAGGGTTACCCCGCCAGGAGGAAGCGGAGGTGGGACACAGTTGCATCGCCACCACGCGCTCCACTGGGGGGATGCCTTCGTATCCCAGGGCTGCTCCGCCATCGAGAGTGGTGAGGGAGGAGGAGGGAGTCAACCTCAGTCTAGCCGCCAGGGGGTTCGACCAAGATTTCGTCACCTCCTCATGCACCTCCGGGAAGAAAGGAACCGGAGCGGTGCGCTGAGTACGAGCACGGGCCGCCCCGAGATACCAATCGTCGAGATACCAACGGTTCTGGACGCGGTGGAGGGTTCCACACGAGCCCGACCTTCTCGGCCGCCCGGGCGAGCATAAGTGTCATCTGCGGGTCAGGCTCGGACAACACTACCACACCCGAAGGGGGCAATGCAGCCGAGTCGTCATCCCCAGATCGCGACTCATCTCCCTCCGATGCCTCGATCGACATCTGATCCTCCGGAGGGGCCCCGAAGGAAACGACTGGAGCCACACGTGATGACCCAGCACGCTCCTCCGAAGACCCCAGTGGTACGGCTGAAGAGGAGTGGGATGTCCGAGGGGGTCTTTCACCCGGCAGATCATTCCTCACTGTAACCCTCATACCACCGATGGGATCAGCCGAAGTAGCTTTCTTCTGGAGTGAACCAGAAGAACAACTAGATCGGGGGATCTCCAACGGGACTCCCCCTCTGGTGAGGGATCGCAGTCTCAGTCTCAACACCGTGACGGTCATGTTCCCGCAATGAGAACATGACTCATCCACGAACGCTGCTTCAGCGTGCGCGAGGCCCAAGCACGTGACACAGCGATCGTGACCATCGGCCGGGGGCAGAAGTTGAACACACGGGTGAAACGTCATCCTTAAAAGGATGCAAACTTCACTCGTGTTGCTCTCTCAGAAAAGAAACGCTCTCTTATTGTGTCGAGACACACAGGGACCAACGCGGCGACACAGCGGGGAAACTGCAAGCCCGCTGCGCGCACTCAACCAAATACCAGCCGTTACAACAGCTCTTTGAAAACAAGGCAGATCGTGTGAAGCAACAGCTGACACCGGGAGATCGCGAGGATCACTGAAGCGCCGTCACACCAACACAGAGAGGCTCTTCCTGGAACAGCAGACTCGTTGAGCGTGAAGATATCAAACCAATCTTTGTAGCTCATCACTCAGAGGACACTAAGTTCGGCTCCGAAGCTAAAAGCAAATGTGTGTGCGCTCGCTTCCGCTTTATACCCGCATTGACAGGCGGGATGCGGAATGCAAATCCCGCATGCCAATATTTATTGGCTCGTTTTAATTCACTCGAAGGCAATTGGTCTCCCTAGCGTGATCCCAATTCGTTGGAAACTCCTCCGACGAGACGTAGGAGTTCCCATACGAAAGGGAACTGAGTTTCCCCATCGTGCTCAGAGAAGATTTTCTGACGCAATGCTCGTTCCCGTTATCTCAGGGAACCAAGGTTACATGAGTAACCGGAGCGTTTCTTTTCTATGGTTTTTCATTGATGTGATTATAATTTTTTTTTTTTTTATTGCAATATTAACAAACAGAACAAGTCGATACATACAAGAAATATAAACAATCTTCCAAAACAAAAGAGAAATTATGGTTTAGAATACATTAAGAGAGGAAATGTGAAAAATGTTAATCTATTCAACAATAGTCTAAAAAGAAAAGAGAGTTAGAGAAGAAAGAAAATAAAAAAGAAGAGGGCACAAAATAAAATAAAAAAAACATTAAGGGAGATTATTAAACATGGCACATATTCTGGATGTTTTCATTGCTTTCTTGTTAACAGTAGTTGACATTGTATTTAAATACATCTTAAATTCTTCTTTGAAAAAGCTAAAGTGGGGTTTACTTTTCATATATTTACATTTATGGATATGAAACTTTCCAATATATAAAAGAAGGTTTATACAAAAACATGCATTAATTAGATTCTTGTCTTTGACATAAAACCCCAAAAGAATGTGTCTATATGATAAAGAAAAGTTACAAAAAACCTTTTGGACAATCAGAGCATCAATATTGTTCCAGAAAGACTGAGTAAAAAGACATTCCCAAAACAAATGATCAACAGTTTCAGAGGAGGCTTCACAAAAAGAGCAGGAAGTATCAATATCATTCCTAAATTTCTTTAAAAAGTATTTAACTGGATAAAATCTTTGAATAATTTTATAGGATATTTCTTTAACTTTATTTGTTAGAAAGAATTTCTGAGGAAGTGACCAAACCATTTAATATCATCAAAAAGGTTATTCCAATAAGAAATGGAGGAAGGAATTGAAGTAACAGGGTCCAAAAATAATGACCTAATTTTATAATTGGATTTATGTATTGAAAAACAAATAGAACCAACCACAGTAGATTCAGGGCTAGGGGGAGAAACAGAAGTCACTGTAGCACTATTATTGTTTCTAAACAGCATACAGATTTCCAAAGAGATGGCCTTGAAAACTATATTACATTCTTTACTAGATACTGGGAATTGGTATCCTGAAACAAAATCGGAATAATTAAATAAATTACCTTCACTATCAAATAGCTGGTTTACTAACATCACTCCATTATTGAACCAGTTTTCAAGAAATACAGATTTCCTCTAATGAAGAATATTAAAGTTGTTCCAAATTAAAAAATTGTGGCGAGAAATTATGCTTGTAA
Source organism: Tiaroga cobitis (assembly GCA_030578255.1). Classification (NCBI taxonomy): domain Eukaryota; kingdom Metazoa; phylum Chordata; class Actinopteri; order Cypriniformes; family Leuciscidae; genus Tiaroga; species Tiaroga cobitis. Next base: position 17,553,616 of record CM060603.1, read on the forward strand.
ATAAGTTTCCAAGCCATAAGCATCTGCTGATGATAATTGGAAAGTTTGACAGGAAGTTTACTAATTGAATAATTGCAAATGTATACCTCCTAATTGAGAAAAAATATATCTTGGGATTATACTCCAAATAGAAGATTGATTGTGAAGGAAACGTTTAAGCCAATTAATTTTTAAGGTATTGTTAAGAGAATCAAAATCAATGAAATTTAAGCCACCTTTATTATAAGAATTCAAAATAACTGATTTTCTTATATAATGAGTTTTATTTTTCCAAAGAAATTTGAGCAACATCACATCAATCAACTTGCAAGTAGATTTATCCACAAATAAAGACTGAGCAGCATTGGATAAGCGGGAAATCCCTTCTGCTTTGTGAGCAAAGTTCTGCCTTTCAAAGATAGATCTCTTTCAACCAAAGGTTAAATTTTGTTTGTGCTTTCTTCACAACTGAACTAAAATTCATCTGACATCTTAATTTAGTATCTTTTATTATTTTTATTCCTAAATAGGTGACACTTTCTTTGATGGGAATGTTTGAGATTGAGGTTGCAGCACATTTTTTAATCGGGAGTAATTCACATTTATTAATATTAAGCAAAAGGCCAGATGCATTCGAGAAAGACTGAAGAGAGGTTAAAGCAATTGGGATCTCAGAGGTGTCTCTTAGAAACAATGCTGTATCATCTGCCAGTTGGCTAATAAACAATTCCGTACCAGCAATAGAAATTCCCTTCACAGGGCTCTCTTTAATATGTAAATTAAAAAAATTGTGTAGCTATTAGAAAAAGATATGGGGAAATGGGGCAACCTTGTCTTACACCACGCTTTAAAAAAAAACCTAGGAGAGGTGCCCTTATTGAGTCGGATAGAGCTATTACCATTACTGTAAAGCATTTTAATACATTTGCCAAAAAAATTACCAAAACCCAATCTGTGCAGGGCTTGTAATATAAATTTGCGTTCTAAGCAATCAAATGCTTTATAATAGTCAAGAAAGAGGATCTATCCAAGGTACAATTCAAAACGACATATACGCATTTCTAATTTATAAAAAAAAAAAACGTATTATCTTTTGGTGAATTATATCCATAGATATTAGCAGTAATACAAGCCACATTTGCAGACTGAAAAGCGAGTATAACGTAGTGACCATTGATGTCACAATCAGTAGCCAGAATCTTTCCACCAAAATAATTTTTTAAAATACAAACTCCAGCAGAATATTCATTTCCATGGGACATCCATATTTCCAACCCCCATTGTGATCTCCATAAATTGACATCTTGTAAAGTTGAATGAGATTCTTGTAAAAAAACAAAAATCTGTGTTGAGACTTTTAAGATACAGAAAGACTGCTTTACGCTTAAGAATGTTTCATAGCCCTCTACAATTTAAAGAAATAACAGATAAGGACATAGAAGAATAAAGAGAAGAAGAAAAAGAACAGAGCAATAATAGAAGAAGGAATTAGTTCTAAGAACAAGTATAAGGACTAAGTCACCGAGACAGAGAACCTAACTGGTCAGAACAAGCAAGGGATGAGGTCAACAATCCCTTCATTAATCTGTCTAGAAAATAAACATGTACAATTGAGGAACAACAACTATAATTCCCCTTTTAAGGGGTTGAAATAATTCACATTATTACTTAAATCGAAGAAAGTCTGAAATAATCCCATTTCTTTTTAAATGGATGTAAAAAAAAATATATATATATATATATATATATATATTATATAGGCGCAGTAATGCAAAGAATTGAAGTGAAATCAAAATTACTCATCAAAATGATACTCATCAAAATGTTACAGCATTTTTGGCTCAAAGTGGGAGTTCCAGAATTCAGACACATATCAGTTCCAAGGTCAAGTCAGCGTAGCATCAGTCAGGGCGGAATTCCGATCCGTTACCTTTTAAGCAGGAGGAAATATTTCCATACCATCCACAAATGCTCGTCCGCCGACGAAAAAAGCTCTTTTGTTCTCTTTATGGGCCTTTTCAACTATGGGCCAAAGCGAAATTCTCCTCGCTCTATCGGCCGGTGACAGATCTTCCGTGATTTTCAGTCGGTTCTCAATCAGAAACTCAGCATCCTTGGCGGCACGCCAGACAGCATCTCGGTAAAAACGCGAGGTGAATTGGAAGATGATTCCACGAGCTTTATTATTTGAATTAACACGGACAAGTCGGTGTACATCAACTACTTCAGGGAATTTATCTTTAAATTGTGGTAGAACACACGTTGATAACCTCATGACGGACGTTTTCTCTTTCTTTCTCTGGAATTCCATGGATTCTCAGGTTCCATCTGCGTGTGTAGGCTTCCAAATGAGCCAGGCGATTTTCTCGCTCAGTGGAGTTAATTTCTTTGCGCGCGAATCAATAGAATCAACTCTATTTTTCAAACTTGTAACTTCGCTGCAAACAAACTCAATGGTTTCCATCATTCCAGAGATTCGTTCCGTATTCCTACAGATCTCTTCCTTCATGTCTTTAATCACCCGCGAGTTTTCGCCAATCGACTTTTCCAAACCGTCTGATCTGTTTTTCACCAACTGAGAGAGCTCAGAGAGTTGTGTGGAAATAATTGCCGCATTTACGTTATCAGTTCTTCAAAGTTTAACGGCCGGGGAACTGTACGGAGTGTCGGGAAGCGGTGGAATCACCTCCGCCAGCATAATTTCAGACTCACCAATTTGTTCACAGTAGTCATGCAAACTGTCTTTCAACACCTCGGATGCAGGATAAACTGCTTGTTTATCGTCACCTGTGCTAGCAGAACTAGCAGGAGTATCCGACACTGTTTTCCTTGACTTCTTCGCACCTTTCCTCTTTTCAGATCCTCCCATTATTGTTGTTCCAAGAATTCAAAACATTAAATTAATGGAAATTCTCAACAAAAAAAAAAAAACCTCTAAGTTAGTTGTAACTACTATAAAACAGTTTGGGATTGCTGACCTCACAAACGTACATGTGATCAGGGCGCCATCTTGCACGCTCCCCTGTGATTATAATTTCCACCTGTTGATTATTTTGTTGATTAGTTTGCTTTGGTATTTAAGCCCTGTGTTTTGTTCAATTCATTTGTCTGTTCGTGTCGATTTGATTCGGTTGTTCTGTTCATGGTTTTCTAGTCTGAGTATTCCTAATATTTGTTAAAGCTACACTGTGTGATTTTTACCCCCATCTAGCGGTGAAAAGGTATATGACCATCCAGTGAATATTAGTTTCTGTTCCTCTCAATTCCGATTTCGTTTTAACTCCTATGGTGGCCAATGTAGTCCAAGATTAACATGGCTTCCAGTTCGACCTCGTCCATGAGTGTTCCTTCAAGTGATGAGGTTATTTTAGAAAACTATTATAATTTGCAGTAATTTAATTTGTCAGTTAACATATAGGTTATGACATCTATGTAAAATGAATAATAGTTTTATGTTTTCGTAATTTTTTTTACCATTTCATTGCTAACATCAGTTATCAGGTTCCCAGACGAATGCAAGCTAATCTTAGTAAAGTAACTTTTATTTTTAACTTTTAACTCTTTTTCGCTTCCTTGACGACTCTGATACGTATCCTCGAGAATAAGAGTGACCCTCCATCAGCAACAGACTTTCAAAAAGGCTTTCAGGTTTTTATATATCAGTCTCAAGCAATCCCCCTCTTCACATTCGACACGGTGCCATCGAGTGTTAAAACGCGAACGGCGAAGCTTGAATTAACGGGTATGTCCCTCTTTGGCTAATGTACTTTCAAGATGGAGGGGCAACATGGCGACCGACATTAGAACCCCTTACCCGTATGTATTTTCAATGGCATATTATACACTCACGAGAATACTTTATTACTTGAACGAAGTAAATATACATTAATGAGCACATATATTTTTGAAAGAACTAAGTGTTTTTAGCTAAGAATAAATGAAAAAAGCTACACAGTGTAGCTTTAAAGCTGCAGTCCGCAGTTTTTCCTCTTTGTCGCCATCTCTGTTCGAAATCTGCAATTGCAGTTATTCACGGAGTTATAAACTTTACGTGAGTTGTACCTCAGCACGGCACAGCACGGATGAATCCAATGTTTTGAGGAGAATGTCCAGCTCTCAGTCACCGCGCGGTGTGGATACTGTCATTCGGAATCACAGATTCTACTTTTTGGGAGTATGACCAACATAAGAATTTTCACCCTAAATTGTCATCTGAACAAGAACGTAACATCCACGTTTGTTCTGACCAACTAAGGGAAAAAAAAGCATTGCAGTAAATCGCGCTGATTAAATCCTACGATCGCTTATATCATGTCAAACCGTGCAAATTATACTTTGTTGTCAAATCGTTAATGTTAACAACATCAGCATTGCGTGACTACATTTAAAGCCCTTCAGATATTTATCCTTGTTTTCGGATGGGCCCGGTTGAAGTCTCTTTTTCCAAACTCTCAGTCCAAAGTCTTTTGCATTTTACAATAGGTGAATCTCCAGTTGTCACTGGTGATTGTCGTTTGAACCTTTCTGGATCCGCCATCAAATTAATAAGTTTAATTATATCAAGTGCTGTGAGAAAAGGCTATAAATCTCCACCTCCAACATCCTCACACGCAATATAGCCTACTAGCCGAGAATCCTTCTTTATGTGTACAGATTTGACGTAATGACGCAAAGACAAGCTCGAATTTTTAACCCAAAAAAGTTACGGACTGGAGCTTTAAGTACTAGTTTAATAGATAAACGTCACAACTGCTGCTATTAGATCCTGACAATTTTTCATTTTTGTTGCAATCGACGCTGACATTATTGTCCTAAAAGCACCCAGATAATGTGAGAAAAAACAGCGCATACTGTATCACATTCCATAAGGATGAGAAGTAACATACAAAATATTCAATTTAAAAAAATGAATGGCGTCAAACTTCTACCTCCGTCCCACAAATGCCTTTGCACAATTCTTTTTCCTTCAAGAGGAATCTGCATTGCTCATTTTCCTCTTCTGTGTGTCCTATTTTTAACACCAATATCACAGCATGCTAAATTTGTTCGAATAAACTTCTAATTATCCTTCTGTGCTCACAACGGCCTCTTAAAGATTGTATTGACTGAAGACACTAGAGGGTCTGTCAGATTCAGTATTGCCTTTGAGGGACAGTCCTCCAGTAAACAGGATTTTATATTAAGTGGCCTATTTCAGCAGCTGTTCGACTGAAGGGGAGTGGGAGGTCGGATCTATCTGACCGTTGAAAGCTCGACAATGGCTCTGAAGACCCAATGGAATGTGAGATGTGTGCAAATCGATTTAAAAAGATAAAGAGGAATTGATATTTGCCGAGTCCTTGGGGCCAACAACAGTCACTATAGTCTCGGCATGGAAGTCTAAAAATGTTCACCTTACAATAGGACACATGCAGTGAGCAATGAAGCTGAGAGCTACTGGCTGGACAGATTGAGTTGAACAGGTTCAGATGTACATAAAAAGTCTTCAGATACTGAATGACAAATGATGTGCCACATTTGTCTAGAAGTATCAAAAACTAATATGAGAACAGACCAGTCTGATGTCCTTAATGTCCATCAACACATCAGTAGGTTTGAACAAAAGGAAGCTGGAGCGCTGCTGGTATCCCTTGTATCCTCTGGTGCTCTTGGAAGGGTTGAATGTTCATAAAAATTGGAAAAAAATCCAAGTCGTAGGCACTCAGTATAGGTTACAAAAGTGAAAAAGCCTTTATTATTATTTGATCGAGGGCTAAACCATTAAAAAACACCAACGCGTATCGGCCAACTGGCCTTCATCAGGGTGTTGGTAACAAACAGACAAAATCAAGCAATACTTATAGTTGCATTGGTTTCAGGTGTGCCACTCTGGCACTTGCAACACAAATTTTGGCCACTAGAGGCAATGGTTCAGGTCCTGTCTAATACCAGAAATAAAATCATGCAAGTGCAAAGCAAGATAAGAGATCTCACAGTGGAAAAATAGGAAAAATAGGAGTGACACCACTAAAAACATCTAGTGTACTCCACACAATACGTACCAAATACGTACAATAGGCCACATGCAGTGAGCAATGAAGCTGAGAGTTACTGGCTAGACAGATTGAGTTGAACAGGTTCAGATGTACATAAAAAGTCTTCAGATACTGAATGACAAATGATGTGCCAGATTTGTCCAGAAGTATCAAAAACTAATATGAGAACAGACCAGTCTGGTGTCCTTAATGTCCATCAACACATCAGTAGGTTTCTCTGAGGGGAAGGACGCCCGTTTACATAGAAAAACAAGGTCGAGGGTGTCAAAACCTTGAAAGTTGAGCCACAGTCTCCTGACAAGATTTTTAATTGACCATGACAACTGGTTAGGGCAGGTAACCGCAGGCAACAGCCCTCCACTGAGCTGACTGCAGTTTATTTAGGGGGGAAAAATGCACTCAGAATAAAATAAAAGCAGTATCATCTTTTTCCACAGAGATCAAAATGGTGTATGTCAGAGATAACCAAAAGGCTAAATGTTTCAATTGGCACCATACAGACATTTAAAATCAACGTGAAACTACAGTTGTATTCATTTATTACGTTTCATAATATTTAATCTATTTTCTATACTTTTCTGCTAGTACATCTTATTTTTCAACCTCTCCTTCCAACCATCAGCCATTAAATAAATATACATAATAATAATACTAATATTTAATAACATAACTACTACTACTATATTAATAATAATAATAATAAATGTTTAAAAAGAGCCACACATGTACTTGGGTTTTGTTCACACTGACAAGCTCCAATAGAAGGTATAATACCTAAACCAATCAAAAGCGCCATCCCATATTCAATTGAATCTATATCTATTTAATAGGGAAAAATACATCAAGCAGACAGAAATTGCTTGTGCGCTGTAAACTATTTACTTTGTATTTGAGTGCAAGTAGAGTGCTGTAGCATTTGCTTATTAGTGGTTTTGTCTGGTTTGAGCAAGAAAATCAGGCATACAAACCATCTGTTTGGGAATCATTTATGGAATTCAAATCATTTAGTTATAATGATCTGGTAATTTGGAGTTGTATTATTGTCATATAAATACAAAAAAATATGTATAATTAAAACCTATATTAATTTAACACATTGGTGAATATAAATGTCTCTTCAAAGCATACTGTTTTTTTTATTATATTACATTTTAAAACTTTATTAATTTATTAATACATTTAATTATAATATTGTATTACATAAATTGTATTATTATAATGATTAATAAACATGACAATAATACAAAATAATGTATACTCTATCAATAAAAAAAAAAGTGCGGTCCGTGTGCTAATCTGTGCAAAGTATTTCAATTCATGAGACGTAAACAGTTGCATATTATAAAACGTATAAGTACTTTGCCAATTTGTATTTAATTCGCTATGAATAAAAGCAATTGCCAAATACAATTTCACTGATAATTACTGTCAAAACTCCCAACTCACTGCAGAGAGTTCTGGGAAGCACGCAACACATCAAGTGATTTTAAGTGAAGTCTGTAGAGCCTTTTCTCTGGGCACCTTCATTCATGGCTTAATGTTACACACTCATGCAACAAATCACTCCAAGAGACTGAAATATCCAGGGAACCTTTTAAGAGCATATCCATGCATTTATAAATATGTTAGTAAAGAATTTGCATAATATTCATTCTAGAGAAGTGATTACATTATGCTTGTCAGATCAACCAACGCTGCTAATGGAAAATTAATGTCTGCACATGAATCCGTTTTGATGAATTGATGAGGGTTAAAGGATCAAGCAGACCGACTGGCATAAACAAAATCAGCACTCACACCATGTTAGTGCAAAGATTAAAATGATGAACATAACTGAGAAGCACATATGACTGAAATACGTCCACTTTTTTGGGCTATATTTTTCAGTGTGAAGAAGTGGTCTTTAAGAATGGTCTTAACATCCATGCAAACAAACTCAACAGGGGAAAAGTGAAAACAGAAACAAAGTCCAAACTGAGTTTGATTGTGAGAGTATGCCCCCTCCCGGAAGACACAAACTCGCGCCAGCAGATGGATGGAGGCTTACCTGGAGGACGAAGAACCAGGAGAAGGCCAAACAAAAAAAAAGTCCAGGGTGGGGAAGAGCAAATGAAGACCCAGACCACAGCCAGGACTGTGTTCCATGGCGGTGTTGCATGCGTAGAGGGAGCTGCCATGGTGTGAAGAGTCCCGAAACCAACATGGGGATGACCGGAGGCGACAACGGTGATGGAGGTGGAGCCCACTGTGTAGCCTGAGAGCCAATGAAGCGAAGAGACACCAAAGACCTAGCAGGTCGCGACGGAGCAACAGCAATGACCCCTCAAGGTTGAGGTGGAGCCGGAGCCTGAGGGAGGGCGGAGCTAGCCGAAGCCGAAGGGGTGGAGGGCAGCGAATGGCCCGCAAGTCCATGGCGAAAGCAGTGCGATGTCCAACTCAGGTGGAGGTGATGGTCAGAGGGAGGCCGGCGAGGGCGAATGGCCGATGGTCACTGCTGACATCGAGGGTGGAAGGAGCATAGGCGCAAGACCCTGGACAACAGGTCGAGGTGGAGCGGAGCGTGAGGGGGCTGAAGGCAATACAAGTTCATACAACATACAAGAAACATACAAGTTCATTAGTTGTGTTTTGGAGAGGTGGTGTGAGAGGGATGTTGGGCGGAGTCACTCTCACTGCTTGTGGTGGGCTCATGCTGCCGATCCTCGCAGTCTGGGTGGTATTGGCTGGGCACCGGGTTGTGAGTGGGACCAGGGTTGTTGTCGACGGTTCCGACGGTTAGTGGCGATCCACAAGACGCCAGCACCAACTTCACAAATTCCATGGAACTCCCTCGAGGACCCTCCCCGACACTCTTGTAGCGGTGTTTAGGCCGGCGTTCAGAAACGAGCACAGTCAGTTGTCCGGGAAGGTTGCCTGATGGGCTAGGTCGAGAAACTCCTCTTATTGTTCCTCGAGGGAGCGAAAACAAAAAAAGAAATCAGAAAACACACACACACACACACACAAAGCAATTCTAAAATACGCCGCTTATCTTATCTGGGTCAGGTCTTCTGTCACAATGCTGCGGTGTAGAACGCACATATGAACACGATGAAGGCAAAAGGCGGTATTTATGTCACGATCCCAGTTCTGTCTTTTTTTAATGGATTTTTATGTTGACGTGCCTTCTCTGTTCTCATTTATTCCATTTTCTCTGCCTGTTTTGTCATTGAACACACCTGCAGTTTATCTATTCATTGTTCTGTGTATTTAAGGTCATTTTTCTGTGTATTTAAGGTCTTGGTTTTCATTTATGTTGTGCTATCGTTGTATGCTGTTCTCTGTGGTGGATATTTTTTTTGTTTAAGGTCAGATGTTCCTGTCTACTCATGTGGAGTTTTGTCATTATAAGCGTGCGAGCGAGTGGATTCTCTCTCTACCTCGTCTCTTAGCAAACGTTACAAATTAATAAATACACAGGCAATAATCCAGATGAAGAGAAAAGAGAACAGCTTACAACATATATAAATAAATAAAAAAATCAGAATTTTCTAGCTGTATATATCAGGGTAGGCATGCCATATGCCTAAGCAGCTAACCATGACAAAAATCTAATGAAGATTAAAAAGTTTTGGTCCAGAGAAGAGAGGGAACAGGCCAAATGAAAATATGCAAACAGTTTACACAATACTTGTACAGAATATCTCAATACTTTAATATTTTGTATATTATAATATATTAATATTATGTTTCTGAACAACATTGACGTAACAGTTTTAAACAAGACTTACTATCTAGATTTACACCAGTAGTCAACATGACAAATAAACCATGCAAATAAAAATGATTACACATTTAGAAGCCAATATAAAGCTTGAGAGATACAGATATTGCTAAAGTATCATAAATGTACATAATGTACTCGCTGTTCTCTCAGTTTTCAATATAATAGGTTTACCTAGCAAGCGGCTTCTCCTAATCAATAATATACAAACTTCTAATCTTTTATAATGCTTATATAATCAAAATTTCAATGGGCGTAAACAAAAGATTCCTATATAACTTGCAAGCTCCTTGCTAAAATTACTGCATGCTAATAAACAATAACCAAAAATCATTATAAATAACTATTGCAAATACTATAGTGCTGGCACCTAAATAACCTGCCACTGGTTCTCCATAACTTTGGAGAGCTGAACAATGCAACCTCACAAAACCAGGCCAAAATAATCAAGACATTAAAACATGCTAATGATTTAGCATTTTGAATAAAGAGAAGAATTGCTGTTGTTCTAAGAAAAAAAAAACAAATGTATCTCAGCCCAGACTAACACAATATGATGCTAAAGTTATGGTGAGAATAAAAGCCTTTAACTTTTAAATGCGTGTAATTTTAATGTTAAAATGACGATGGCCGAGAGAGCTTAACATGCTAAATGAAGAAAACACATGCAAATAGTCTTTGAGCTGTAAACACGTCCCAGCCAGGTTCGTCACTTATTGGGGTCACCTGGAATTGTTTCCGTTGTGGTCTATGCTATTTGCAGCACGTTTCTGTATTTGGTTGTGTTTTGAACGTTTGCAGTGCATTTCTGTGTATTTGATTGTGTTGTGATTGTGAGTATTTGGAGCACACATGTGTTGTGAAACTGATGAAGATGTTTTATTAATTTGCGGGTGTTTTTCTATCTGCATGTGTTTTCTTCAGTTGCAGCGCGTTGAGCTCTCTCGGCCACCATATAAAATACTTTCTCCAGCTGAATATGCAGAAACAAATATAAGATATTCATAGTGCATTCAGGTGTATAAGCATAACAGCCTCAAAAGATGGCATAACAGCCTCAAAAGATGGCTCTTGTGAGTAGCCTTCTGAAACATAAAAAGCCCAATTGGACACCCTACACATGGACTTCAAGGAGGCGTGTGAGTGAAAGTTACAAGGCCACAAATCCACATCAAGTGTGCTATTTGGGAGAGTAATTACTTTTGCAATTCTGTGCAACTAGCAAGGCATAAATTACCAGCTGATAAAGTGGTCACAGGCCGTCTTTTCTCTCTTTTTGTCGACTTTTACAGCAATGTTGCCCCCTAAACATCCATTGTAATGATAATAAATTATTATTTATAATAATTCAAATATCATTTTTTTAAGTATCTGATTGTAACGCTTGGTGAAAATGAGCATGCATGAGAGAGGATCTAAATGCTAGAAAGATTAATAAAAACACAAGGGAACAGGGAAACACAAGGGAAGTATGCAAACTCATCCATCGACGGACAAACCACGAGTGAAAACATAAGCACTATATACACACAGACAAACGAGCTAAACAAGATAGCAAGGGGGCATAATTACATGGGAAAAACTTGGGCTGCGTTCAGCCCCGACAAAACGTTGCACAACATTTTTTAAACAGAAACTGTTATGCGTTGAACACACTGTTCTGATGACGCAAGAGTTGCAACTATGGCAGCTGAGAAAGGCCATTCTTTGTGTTCTTTGTGAAGAATTTTCGGAGCCTGATGAAGTCGGTATAAATATGCGTTTAATACTACAAAATATGCCCGATGTTACAGTTACTGCACTTGCCGCCCAGAACACAAGAGAACATCCCAATCGAGTGAAGGGATTTGTGGAAACTTAAATGGAAGCACACATCGTACCTAATTCAGACTAAAACACATCTATTTAGCCTCACATACTGACTTTATTTGTAGTTCATACTGTTTTAATACCCTGTATTTTCTTTCTCATTTTTAGGGAAAGCACTTAATTACCATTGTTTATTTCTATACCAAATGTCATACACTTGCAATGAAGCTATAAACAACTACATCATTATGTTGATATCCTGTATTTTTACTATAAAACTTACCCACAAACATGTCTTCTAATATCCTCAGTTGTTGCGTATACCGAGCTGCATCGAGCACATTTGTAAATTACTTTCCTTGAACCCATTGTACGAGTTCACTTTAATACCGCGTGCTTTATATACATGTTGCTGCTGATTGGACTGCAGATCTGACACACCCACCAAACAAGAGAAAACGTATCTCAAACCCCGTTGCACACCGGTGCATGTCGTTTCCAGGAAACATGACGTTCAACCCGGAAACCGTAGCAAAACGTTGCGCACCGTTTTGAACTTGAACATGCCCCTGGAGAACTAAATCAACATGAAAAAATACAAAGCAAAACACACGACAGGAAATGACATAAAAGTACACAGGGAATATATGACACTGATTTTGTAAAAAAAAAAAAAAGAAAAAATAGCGTTTTTCCAAACGCCTCACACCCGTACATTCTTCCGTTGAGAGCTTGAATAATAGACACTACACAACCACAGAAACCTATAATTTTCGGGACAGCAGCATGTGTCCAAATTTCAATCTTAACTGTTCTATTTCATCAGAAACAATCTTAAAACAGGGCTTTAAGTGTAAAATACCGAACTTGTTCTTTAATAATAAACAATAATAACTATTATTATTATTATAATCATCAACATCAAAACTACTGATTTTGTTTTTAAAAAAATAGGCTGAATTGTGTAATAGTCTGTCACATACTCTCGATAGAGCAAAACAAAACTTAAAAAAGTATAGCCTACACAATCAAAATAGTATAATATTTATTATTCAATATTTAGTTTGCGCTATAAGTGAGTGAGATGGCGGAGTGTTGCGTGTTTGTTTTGGTCTGTTTGTTTATCAAGTCGGCCTCTGGGGAAGAGGCAGGATTTGATGAAAATGCAGACGGGAGAACGGTACTTAAAAGTGTGTAAAACGGAGAGAGGCGTGTTTTGGGAAGAGGGGCAGTCGTTTGTCTGCTGAGGCTGAAAAGAGAGCAAATCTCTGAAAGCATTAAGGGAGCTCAGAGCTCCAATTCTGTCTGATCCGTAAGCGTCTGTGGGCAAACGCTTGCAGAGTGTAGCGCAAGGTCAGAGGAAATCATGACAGAATGAGGGTGTTTGAGTGTGCGTGTTGGGGTTGAAATGCATTGCCCACTATGCCGCTGATCCACAATCCCATGAGGCAGTGCACCTGGGTCCTAATGCCCATAAACAGCATTATTGTGGCCGTAGAGCTGACAGCAGCCTCAAAGATCCCAGCAGAGAGTTCATTACACACATACCCACGCATTACCACGCAACTACACGCAGATGGGTTGCGCAGATGCTACATCAGTGGATAAGCGATTTAATCTGTTTACTATACACAAATCATGGTGGCAGCTATGAAGCTAATCAGGACAGAACATATTCTGTCACTCTCCTATATGTATGATGCCTAGTCTCAAACCTTTGACTAAACAGAATTAAATCAGACATTGCCCACATTAATGCTTATTCTGACAAAAAAAAAAACTGACCACACAAACAGGAAAAGTCTCCCTGACTGTCAAACAACCACAATTTGTTTATCTATTGTAATATATTATAGAATAACATACTGGCATGAAAGTATGTTTACATAATGGCAAGGCGTTCTCGAGAATGTTTGAATACAAACTGCAGAAAATAACAGAAAATTAATCTCTGTCCAGCTAAACGTAATAAATAGGGCTGCATCTAATGCATATCTTAATCCCTAAATGCATATCTCGGGTCTTTATGACCCGGGACGTCATTCACTGCATCCTCCTCATTATTATTATTTTTTTTAAAGTTTGACATTAGCCTTCTTATTATTGCTATCTATTTATTACAGACAACATAACAAGAAAAATATTAAAAACTGTATAGGGTCGCTAGCGACCCGAGGTATGCAAAGTGTAAGTTGTTGTTTTTTTCTACGAATTTCTGAATTTCTGATGGCTCAATTGTAATTTTCACCTTTATTCCTCAGGTGGCAATGTCTAATACGCAATGATGACATAATGTTTCACTCATAAGTACCGCAGGATACACAAGTACATATAACAAAAGCATACACAATCAGCAAAACTTGAAATAACACAACGATTTACTGCAGAGCAAGTACTCTACACAATTAATTATTAGTGTCACTGTCACTTGATGGTGGATATGGTAAAGAGAAGCTGTCAGCAATCAGACGATGATAGTGATGATGTAAAAAGTATCTGCTCTAATTGAACCCGTCCAAGTTTCAAAAGGTAACAAAATGTGCTTTATTTCGTTCTTTTGTTATTAAAATAATAGGTGCATTTTATACCATTGCGGCAATTAGAGATATGTGTTAGATATAGATCTGGGTCACTAAAGACCCAAATATGTAATAGCTAATGATTGACAAAACATTCACACATTTATGGCATTTTGCCCATAGTGTGCAAGAAGGATGCTACTAAATTACTAAAATAATAGATTATACTGAATTATCAATGATAAATTAAAAGATAAAAGGTTTATCCTCTGATCAGGAACACATACTATCATTTATTTTTCCTAATACATGTTAGAAACCTCTAACTGTACTTATTATACCGTAACTATTCTCCTAAACATATCATTACTTGTATTACAAGGCGGATTTCAATTAAATATGTTTGATTTTTCTTTTCTTTTTTTATTTAATACCCAACAACAAATCTTTCATCAAAATTATTAATTTTTTTTTTTTTTAAATGCATGTGCATGCTCATTTATTGAAGTCTGGAGACTTGCTCGCTATCAAGACGAGTCTTTGCGCAAAATGGAAATACTCGCTTAAATGTATAATATTTACAGGTTAACCCATGTGAAACTATATGATTATGAGCATCTTTGAAGCATCTTTGAGCATCTCCTGCTATAGCTCACTGTATGAGAAACTGACGTCTCGTCACTGACAGAGCGCACAGACACAATTAATTGATAACTGTCACGGAACAGAAGATTGCAAACACAGGTAAGATCTGACTGAGTTTCTTGAATCACACATAGGAAATTACCAGGCGAGTCTCTAGATTGCAGATCGTGATGGTGATTCTGGTAAGAGAGTGATAGGTCTTATCTGATGTAGGTTGAGGAGACACATGTGACCGGAGGACTGAATGTTATAATAATATTAATTTGTTACATTTATATAGCGCTTTTTCTGGGTAAGCGCTTTACATGGAAGGGGGAATCTCTTCAACCACCACCAATGTGCAGCATCCACCTGGATGATGCGACGGCAGCCATATTGCGCCAGAACGCCCACCACACACCAGCTTATTGGTGGAGAGGAGACAGTGATGAAACCAATCAGTATATGGGGATGACTTGACTGTCACCGTCCAACAGGTGGGACGCTTGCCATTATATTTTTAAAACAATAATATCTAAGAAAATATCTTAAGTAATATTGACAATATATATATCATTTGAAAGCTTACAATCTCTAGATTCATTTTTGATTTTCAAAATAAATTACAGAGGAGCCTCAGCCGTAATTTATCAATTTGCAACAAGAATATTTTCATACTCCTAAGGCGCGTGCAGACCTTGATTTTGAAATAGTGATGAACATGAAAAATCATGAAAAAAAGGTAGAAACCTCTGTTTGTTTCATGCCAAGAGTTCAAAAGAGTGCATCCATTCAATTATGTTAGAAAAAAAGGTCTGAAAATGTTTTAAATATAAAGAAAAATAATAAATTCACCATTTGTGAAGTGGCAATAAGCTATAACGCGCATGCGTGTTCTTTGTATGTGTTTCTTAGAGGTTGAATTCATTTCAAAATCTGCCAAACTTCCCATACTACTTCTGAAAAGGATATCTACTTCATAAATTGTATAAAAATTGTGGAAATAATGGTTCAGATCACTCAAAACACATATGGAAATGGAGGCGCCCTTATATAGGCAGTAATGGAGTCTGGTTGTGCCCTAGTGAAAAGTGTGGTACTGCGCCCAAACAAAATCTTACTGAAAGCTCATTTTTTGAGATATCAACCAAAAATTTTAAACACAACTTATTCAGATTTTTGGCTTTGAATTTTCTGCAGTTTTAGAGTAGCCCAGGTTTTGAAAATATATATTTTATATAAAATATGAATCATTATTTTTTTTTACATTGTACATTTCCATAAACTCAAACTTCTATAACTTTTTTTCTGTTTTACTTTCTTGATTTATTTCACTTCTACAAAAATCTTCCAAATGTCTTCTTTAAAACGAGACCAATCTTGCGTCTATATTCCAAAGCATTCTTGAATTACAACCATTTAAGTTCCAAATGTGCATTTCCGTGTCTATTCAAAAAAGGGGGGGGTGACAGTTAACAGGTTAGGAGGCCATGATAGGCAGGGTCCAAGGGGCAAGATATTGGTAGAAGATGAAACCAAAAACACAGGTACGTTTCCGAAGGTAAGTGGTCAGTTCAGTATAGAACGACGAGACCAGACCAGTGATTGAGAAGTGAGTGCAGGTGATGACCGAGGAGGATTGTGGGAGATGTAGTGCACAGAGGTGATAGACTTTTGACTGAGGATGTGACCGTAACAAGCTTGATTATTTTTATTATAGAATATTATTGTTTTATTGTTTTAATTGATAGTTGCTGCAGCAATAATACATTTCTAGTATTACCTGTTAGTATTACCTAGGATTCTAGGGAAATTTACCCAAGATATTGACTGTTAAAATGGTTTTCCACTTGAAATGTTTGACAACATATTGGACGATCGGTGAACGTACCAGAATTTAATTGCACAGTTGACATGCAACCAAATAATCCGTTAGTAATCGGATTGACGGCACAATTAAAAAAAACCTTTATGTAAACACCTTAATCGATCCGATTGAGCTTGATCCGAATTAAATTTCGATCTGATTGAAAGGGGTGGTTTATTCCTTTTCTAATCCAATAGAGAGAACACGTAAACCCTTGATCGGATTGCAAACCGAAACTGAAAGGACTGTTTCAATGACGTTGAAATAGCATATTGACGTTTGACGCGCGGAACGAGCTGTTGTTCCTGTTGAATAAAGTGTCATATAAATGTGTCACGTCATACTAAAATGATCCTTTCAACCATCATCTGTGAAGTGGAGCAGGACAACGTCCCACCAGTCCTTGTTTCAGATTCTCATCCACAGACGACAGATTTTGGGCGCGGGGAGGGGCAGTTTTACTGCGTGATAGATAAGCAGCAAGGCACAAAGGTTAACATGTTCATTTGCTCCAAATTATGACCAGAAATAGATAAATATTAAGTCTGCTGTTTAAAACAAATAAAGAACCAATGTAAGAGAATAGTGTGCGCAAACAGCGGGGAACTGTTTATTCGTGCAGTGTGCACAAGTCCAAAAATATTATATATTCCGATTTGAATCTTGTGACATTTAAACGCGCACATCAACCCGGTCACATGTTTAGAGTTCATGTAAAGACTACATTCAGATTCATCAATTGGAATGAATTCAGTGCGATTGAAACACAAGTTTCAAACGTAGCCACTGAGAAAAGCTCAGAACATTAGCTTATTTGGTCGTTTTTCTAAAGTAATTTGGGCGAGATTTCAATGTGTTCCAGAACAGCAGGCAGTAGAAGAAAAAGGCCGGATGGAACACAGAACAGCAAAGACCTGAGTTCTGCTGAATGCATGCTTGGTTAGGTTGGCTGGTTGATTGACTGGAGAAGGTCCATGATGCAAGAAGGATGTAACATAGCTGATGTGTCTCTACAGAATTGGCTTGTCAGTAAGGCTGCCACTGACAGACTTGAAAAGTAAGGTAAAATACACAAAACTGATCTAATGAGGAATGATAGGCTATTTTTTTTTTTTTTTTTTACCAGCCGTGAAATATATATATATATATATATATATATATATATATATATATATATATATATATATATATATATTTATTTTTTATTTTTTATTAAACGTTTTAGGTAACACTTTATAATAACTGCATGCTATTAATCATTAGTTAAGCATGAGTAAACAGTTAATTCATCATTTATAAAGCATTAATAGACATTAATAAGCAGTTTATAAATACAGCTATAAACGCTTTTTCTTGATTTATAAGCATATCTATAATGCGTTTAATAATTGTATTTTCATACCTTGTTAATGATCAATTAATAATTTCTATATGAAGTATAGCATTATTTACAAACAAGAGTTGTCAGTCATTCATAAGATCACTTAGAAAGTGTAAGTAAATGTAGTAAATTTGGGTAGTTATAAAGCATTTAGTAGTGGTCAGTTAACTATTTTGTGAGCTAATCTAAAGTGAGGACTATTCATGCCTTGTAAAACATTTATAAAGGAGATTTGAAGGCGCATCAATCTTCTAAACAGTAAAATGTAACAAACACAACACAGTGATACAGAACATAGAAATATTTAACAGCCTTTAAATCTCCTTTATAAATGCTTTACAAGGCATAAATAGTCCTCACTTTAGATTAGCTCACAAAATAGTTAACTGACCACTACTAAATGCTTTATAACTACCCGAATTAACCCTGAATTACAGCATAAATACATGTTAATAAAGCATTTATTAACACACTAAGTAACCATCACTATATGTCTGAAATCTGAATAATAAGATGTATGAATGTACATTTAAATAGTTTATTAATCATTTACTTACACGTTCTAAGTAATCTTATGAACCACTGAAAACTCTTAAATAACTGGTTTATAAAAAATGCAATTATTCATTTAGAAATAATAAATTGATCATTAATAAAGGATGAAAATACAAGTATTAAATAAATTATAGATATGCTTGTAAATCAAGACGAAAGCATTTATAGCTGTATTTATAAACTGCTTAGTAATGTCTATTAATGCTTTATGAATGATGAATTAACTGTTTACTAATGCTTAACTAATGATTATTAGCGTGTAGTTATTATAAAGTGTTACCACGTTTGGTAACACTTTATTTTGAGGTGCTTGTAATAAGCAGTAATTAACAGTTAATAAGACACTTATAAGACCTTATAAGATGCATATAAAATGCATATAAGCATTAACTACTTCATATAAGGGATAATTAAAGGTCCAGGCCCTGAAGAGATCAGGGAAACTACTCCCTCTTGGGAAGGTCAATGTTTAAGGGACTGTTACCATTTATGTTTGTTCGGCTGTTCTAAAAGTGCAATGTATTGATACTTGAGAAATTTATTATTTAATTCAATTTATTTATTATCATTAGTTAATGCTTATATGCATCTTATATGCATCTTATAAGGTCTTATAAGTGTCTTATTAACTGTTAATTACTGCTTATTACAAGCACTAATAAAGTGTTACCTTCCCTTATTGTCATGTGATCCTGTGTCTTGTCATTTGTTAATCTCATTTATCTGTCACACTTGATCGCTATTTCAATTTCGTGTCAATTTTAAATTAGGCATAATTAAGAACTCCTTTAAATTCTTCTGAGATTTAAAAGAGTAGTCACAGAGCAATAAGAAACTAACTGCTTAATGGATGAAGTGTCAAAGTCAAATGCTATTCTCCAAAATCTGTGTTTGGGTGTATTTTTTATGTCCTGATTCTCTAGCTGAAAGTTTTTTTGGTTTAAGGGGAATATCAATCAGAAAGCAGATTATATTGAGCAGATGGCATCATCGCCAAGTGTTCTCTTGCTATCTTGGGACGAAGTAGATTCATTTAATTTGAAGAAGGGACATCTCGCTTTGCCGGAAGGCTTAATATTTTATGACGAGTCTCATTGGAGCTGTTGCCGCACCTGTGAGCGGGAAAATAAGCAGGCTTAAAGGCAGAAAAAACCCTGCATCAAATTTAACATGGTGGGATCAGTAAGGCACTAAAAGCAGTATCCCCATGATTATTTTACAAGCTCACATTAAGTGCAAATCCCAGTTTCCACCACCTGTCAAAACAGAACTGCAGTCACATACACAAAATCCAAAGCGCAAGGCGACAACTATTCACATCTCAGCTTTAGAGAAATCCTCACAGTTCTATGAGATTCTTAGGATCATAACTTTGATGTGTTGGATATAATTTAACATATTAGCTGATATGGGACAGGCGTGCTTTTTAAAGCATCAGAGTATTATTCAGGTGCGAAGAGTTTCATTAAGCTCAAATCCGATGGATACTGGGAGGCCCGCTGTGCTCTCAGCTGGTGTCGTGTGTATGGAGACAGGCCCCGTAGAGCAGAGGGATTCAGACTCCAGCTGGCATCAGTCAATAATTCATATCTGCCAAATCTCTTCATGACCTTTTTGAGCGTTGTGCATGACAATAGATGTGATGGAGCTCAGTGGCATTCATTAGATTGAAATAAGGAGTCTGCATTGTGTCGCTGTAGTATAGAAAATCTGTGTTCTGATTCACAGGGTCCCTACACAGTGCTCACAGCTCCCTACGCACTCAGCGGGGCATATCTGTAGGAGTAAACTTAATTTGACAAAATGTGTTCATTTGGAAAGCTCTAGAACATCTCATAACATTTAGGTCACGTAGATTAGGGGTTTTGATTATGATGATATATATTGCTAATGTAAATACAAGCATACAAACATATAAATGCATACATTTTAGGTGTGTAAATTGGACAGTTCATCACGATACGATATCGATTCTCTCAGCCAGCGATACGATATTTGCCGATACCTCAAATTCTTACGATTCGATTAAATTCAGGGCTATATCATTCGATTTATCGATATTTAGATATAATGTGCCAAGTGTACACAACCAGTTAAATGTATTAACTCACAAATGCATCCAAAAATATATAACATTAAAGTTTAATTATGTGCTTTGTTCAAATCGTGTTATTGAATAGTGTCTGTAAACTGCACAAAGACTGTTTAAATATGAATTGCGTGTCTGTGTGTGAATGATTGAATGGCACAGACGCGTGCGCGATGTTGTTTACTACAGACATCGCATCTGTGCGTTCATTCACTCTCGCTCCTACATTAGTAAACGACGTTATTTTTACACGAACACATCCAAGCTATATTGCCATAGCCTACTGAGATTTGTTCTAATCGCGATATAGAATAGTGTATGTAATGACAACATTTCGTTGACTAGTTTTGGATAGATTATAAAGTTTTTACTCTAAAATAGACATAAGCTTTTGTTAGACAGTTTCTGCTCATATGTTAAATATGTAGTATGTTTTGTCAAAAATAAACTAATCAACTAGTGTTTGTTCCAATGCAAGCTAGGCTATATCAAAATAAGATTTATGGAAAAGACAATTTTCTCTTAAAGATGTTTCCAACTCTAACTTTGAACAATTTCTATAGAATAGCCCATATAACCTATTTGAACAGGATTTGTTTCCAGGTATGTCTAAAAATGTGCTTTTGACTTTCATTTACACTCACCTAAAGGATTATTAGGAACACCATACTAATACTGTGTTGACCCCCTTTCGCCTTCAGAAGTGCCTTAATTCTACGTGGCATTGATTCAACAAGGTGCTGAAAGCATTCTTTTGAAATGTTGGCCCATATTGATAGGATAGCATCTTGCAGTTGATGGAGATTTGTGGGATGCACATCCAGGGCACGAAGCTCCCGTTCCACCACATCCCAAAGATGCTCTATTGGGTTGAGATCTGGTGACTGTGGGGGCCATTTTAGTACAGTAAACTCATTGTCATGTTCAAGAAACCAATTTGAAATGATTCGAGCTTTGTGACATGGTGCATTATCCTGCTGGAAGTAGCCATCAGAGGATGGGTACATGGTGGCCATAAAGGGATGGACATGGTCAGAAACAATGCTCAGGTAGCCCGTGAAATTTAAACGATGCCCAATTGGCACCAAGGGGCCTAAAGTGTGCCAAGAAAACATCCCCCACACCATTACACCACCACCACCAGCCTGCACAGTGGTAACAAGGCATGATGGATCCATGTTCTCATTCTGTTTACGCCAAATTCTGACTCTACCATCTGAATGTCTCAACAGAAATCGAGACTCATCAGACCAGGCAACATTTTTCCAGTCTTCAACTGTCCAATTTTGGTGAGCTCTTGCAAATTGTAGCCTCTTTTTCCTATTTGTAGTGGAGATGAGTGGTACCCGGTGGGGTCTTCTGTTGTAGCCCATCCGCCGCAAGGTTGTATGTGTTGTGGCTTCACAAATGCTTTGCTGCATACCTCGGTTGTAACGAGTGGTTATTTCAGTCAAAGTTGCTCTTCTATCAGCTTGAATCAGTAGGCCCATTCTCCTCTGACCTCTAGCATCAACAAGGCATTTTTGCCCACAGGACTGCCGCATACTGGATGTTTTTCCCTTTTCACACCATTCTTTGTAAACCCTAGAAATGGTTGTGTGTGAAAATCACAGTAACTAAGCAGATTGTGAAATACTCAGACCGGCCCCTCTGTCACCAACAACCATGCCACGCTCAAAATTGCTTAAATAACCTTTCTTTCCCATTCTGACATTCAGTTTGGAGTTCAGGAGATTGTCTTGACCAGGACCACACCCCTAAATGCATTGAAGCAACTGCCATGTGATTGGTTGATTAGATAATTGCATTAATGAGAAATTGAACCGGTCCGTGTTCCTGGTAATCCTTTAGGTGAGTGTACATTTTGATTGTGTGTGTATATATATATATATATATATATATATATATATATATATATATATATATATATAGGCAAGGCAAGGCAAGTTTATTTATATAGCACATTTCATACACAATGGTAATTCAAAGTGCTTTACATAGAAGAAATAAAAATAACAACAAAAAAAAGAAATAAAAATAATTAAAACAGTTTAGAATAAAGAAATTAAAATAATCAAAACAAATAAGAATAATTAAAACGGTTTAGATGAAAAAATAAAATAAAGTACAGTAAAAACAGTCGGACGAACAGTGGCACAGTGCTCATTCAGTAAATGCATAGCTAAACAGATGTGTTTTGAGTCTGGATTTGAATGTGACTACTGTAGGAGCACATCTGATCTCCTCTGGAAGCTGGTTCCAGCTGCGGCTGGCATAGTAGCTAAAAGCAGACTCTCCGTGCTTAGAGTGAACCCTTGGTATTTCTAGCTGATGTGATCCTAATGATCTGAGTGATCTGTTGGGTTTATATTCAGTGAGCATATCTGCAATATATTGAGGTCCTAACCCATTGAATGATTTATATACCAGTAATAATACTTTAAAATCAATCCTAAATCTAACTGGGAGCCAGTGTAAAGACCTGAGGACTGGTGTGATATGTTCATATTTTCTGGTTCTGCTCAGAATCCTAGCAGCAGCGTTCTGTATGAGCTGCAACTGTCTTATGGTCTTTTTAGGAAGGCCAGTGAGGAGTCCATTACAATAATCCACCCTGCTGGTGATAAAAGCATGCACAAGTTTCTCTAAGTCTTGACTTGAAACAAAGCATCTAATTCTTGCAATATTTTTCAGATGATAGTATGCTGATTTAGTTATTGCTTTGACATGACTACTAAAACTAAGGTCTGACTCGAGACACACCAAGATTCCTGACTTTTAGTTGTTAGACCCCTAGCGTCAAGGTATGCATTCACCTTAAGAACTTCCTCTTTGTTTCCAAACGCAATGACTTCAGTTTTGTCTTTGTTTAACTGAAGAAAGTTTTGGCACATCCAACTGTTTACTTCATCGATGCATTGGCACAAGGAGTCAATGGGGCTGTAGTCGTTAGGCGATAGGGCTAAGTAGAGCTGTGTGTCGTCTGCATAGCTGTGGTAAGAGATTCGGTTCTTTCTCATTATTTGGCTCATTGGGAGCATATACAGGTTGAACAGGAGTGGCGCAAGAATTGAGCCTTGAGGGACTCCGCATGTCATGGATGTCCACTCAGACTTATGGTCTCCTATACTCACATAATAACCTCTCCCTTCTAAGTATGATCTGAACCATTTTAGGACTATCCCAGAAAGCCCCACCCAGTTTTCCAGCCTGTCAAGAAGTATGTCGTGATCGACAGTGTCAAATGCAGCACTGAGGTCGAGTAGTACCAGTACTGATAATTTGCCTGTATCAGTATTTAAGCGAATATCGTTTATTATCTTTATGAGCGGTGTCTCTGTGCTGTGATGCGATCGGAATCCAGATTGAAAATTGTCAAAGTATCCATTCAAGGTTAAGAATTTGTTCAGCTGATTGGGGACAACTTTTTCAATGATCTTGCCTATGAAAGGAAGATTTGAGATCGGTCTATAATTGCTTAATATAGTCTTATCCAGATTGCTCTTTTTCAAGAGGGGCTTGACAACTGCAGTTTTCAGGGAGTTTGGAAAACTACCAGAAAAAAGTGAGGCATTAACCACTTTTAGGAGATCTGCTTCTAAACAGTTTAACACACTTTTGAAGAAAGATGTGGGGAGTGTGTCAAGGACGCAGGTTGATGTTTTAAGGTGCTGTATGGTTTCTTCCAAAATTTTGCCATCAATTTCTTTGAAATCAGACATAGTAACTACATTCTCAGGTTGTGGTCTGAACTGTCTGACCCCAGTGCGGCTCAATGATGTGCTGATCACCTTTCTGATATTATTAATTTTCTCAGAGAAGAAAGAAGCAAACTCACTGCACTTGCCGTCTGAGAGCATTTCACTGGGAATCTGGCTTGGGGGGTTTGTCATTCTCTCTACAGTAGCAAAAAGAGTGCGTGTGTTGTTTAAGTTGCTGTTTATAATATTTGAGAAGAAAGTCTGTCTAGCTTTGCCTAGTTCCATATTGAAAGCATGGATGCTGTCTTTGTAGATGTTATAATGGACTACAAGTTTTGTCTTCCGCCACATGCGCTCTGCTTTTCTGCATGTTCTTTTCATATTTTGCACAGCTGTTGTGTTTCTCCAAGGTGCTTTTTGTCTAACACTCTTCCTGACTTTCACAGGAGCAATATCATCAATTACACTTTTGACTTTTGAGTTAAAAGAATCAAGGAGAAAGTCAACAGAGTCAGCAGATATGCTTGGTTTTAAAGATATAGCCTTCATAAATAGCACACTAGTGTTCTCATTTAAGCATCTCTTCTTGACAGACACAGATCTAGCTTCAATGGCAGGAGAGATCAATATATCAAAGAAAATACAGAAATGATCAGACAGTGCTACATCCTTAATAACAATCGATGAGATGTTTAAACCCTTACTGATAAGTAAATCTAGAGTGTGTCCACGATTGTGTGTGGGACCATGTACATGCTGAGTCAGATCAAAAGTTTTTAAAACAGTTTTGATTTCTTTTGCCATATTGTTTTCAGCATTATCTATGTAAATGTTAAAATCTCCAGTAATAGCAAAACAGTCAAACTCTGAGGAAATTGTTGATAATAGTTCTGTAAATTCCTCAGCAAAGGCTGGAGAGTATTTTGGAGGCCTGTAAATAATGATAAGTAAAATACGTGGGGCACCTTTTAACACAATACCCAGATATTCAAAAGAGGGGTAGTTACCAAATGATGTTTGCTTACATTGATAGACATCTTTAAAAAGAGCAGCTACTCCCCCTCCTCCCCTAGCAGCTCTGCAGACACTCATAAAAGTAAAGTTAGGAGGGGATGTTTCATTGAGGACTGTTGCACTGCAGCTGTCTTCTAGCCAAGTTTCATTTAGAAACATAAAATCCAGGTTGTATGTGGTTATTAAGTCATTGACTAGAAGTGATTTATTTTTAAGTGAGCGGATGTTTAAAAGTGCTAACTTAACAGTCTTACTTTTTGTTACCTTTGTCTTAGTTTGGCGTGCAATAGGCACCAGATTAGATGGGTTTGCTGTACGGCTTTTGAAGGCCTTAGACTTTCTATCATGTAATCGAACAGCAATAGAGAAAGATACAGGCACACTGGGTTCCCGCTTGTTCTGTAAACATTTGAGAAAGTTACTGTTATCATAGCGAGGACCCAGCACATATCACTGAGAGCTGGTATCAGTTGTTTTTGGTTCAGCTCGAGCCGATGGAGGAGGGTGTGGGCCCTGGCGTTTTTGCAGAGGCCGAAGAGCTCCCACAAGCGGAGAGCGAGCTGGGCCCGCAGGCTTTCGTGGTTTTGGGGCCTGACTTTTTTTGGTTGATGTCTGGGGGCTTGCAGATAGTTTGGTTCCAGCAAACACCAGTTTTTCTATTTTCTCTGAGAAACACAGAAGATGCTGTGGAGATGCTGGAGATAGGGATAACGTGTCTGGTGATAGGGTAGAGGCTGGACGGGGCTGTTTCTCTGGTGTTATTGGAGGTTGTAAAATGCTGTCCTGGTTTTCCAGCAAGTCGTCCTTGGGTGCTGAATGTTGGAGCAGTTCTAGTATGTCACAGTCTGTCTGTGGTGAGCTCTGTGGGCAGGGCTCAGCTGAGATTGTGTCCGTGAGCAGAGGTTGTTTTGTCTGAGTGGTGTTATCATTGTCCTTGTTTGACGTGTCAACCGCATGTCCATCCAGGTGCTGAAGTGAAGTCCTGTGGTCATTCATACTGTGTCCAGGTGTGTGTGTGCCATTCAGGTTGAGTGTATTGGCACACACTGCAGAAGGATGATTGAGGGAGAAGTAGATATTGTCTTTTAGCACTCTTGAACCAAGTTTGTTTGGGTGGAGCCCATCCTGTTGAAACAGTTGCCTCTGACTCCAGAAAAGATTGAAGTTGTCAATGAAGTTTACTCCTTTTATATTGCAGGTTTTTTGGAGCCATGTATTAAGCCCAAGCAACCGTGAAAATCTGTTTGTTCCTCTTGCTGGGAGTGGTCCACTGATGAATGTTTGTACTTTCAGTCTTTTAAGTGTTTCAAAAAGTTCATTGAAATCCTTCTTAAGGAGTTCTGACTGCTCTTTATGAATATAATTTTTCCCCACATGAATGATGAGTCGATTTGCAGTCTTATGTTTTATCAGAATGTTCTCAAGTTCCCTGTTTACATCAGAAGTCGTTGCTTGTGTAAGGCAGCACGTAGTTGTATCCCTGCTAATAATGTTTCTGATTATGGAGTCACCCACTATCAGAGTCCTGTGCTCGGCTGCGCTCTGAGCTGAGTGCCGCTGTCTGCTTGACCTTGAGCGCCAGTTAGCATCAGTGTTAGCTACTGGCTGATTTAGTCTTTGTTCAAACACATTCATCACGTTTGGGGATTCCTCATTTACATTCACTAATACTTCAAATCTGTTCTCAAGATGTATAGGCGGTGGTAGGAGACCAGTATTTGCAATCCTTGTCAGAGCCGTATCTGGGGTAGAGGAGGCTACTGCGACAATATGTGATGCTCGTGACAATCTGATGTCTCGAGTGCCTTTGGGTCTCGCTCCCTGTTTGTGCCACCGATTTGTAAGTCGATCGGCTTGTTTCCCTACACTCAGTATGGCCTGTCGAGGAGGACTAGATTCATGGGACTCACCGGCTGTAGGCTGAGGGCGTCCATGACGAAACTCTGTTGTGTGTTCCGTCTGGTTTGGTGGTCCCACAAATAACTTTGTTTCAAGAGCTACAATCCTTTGTAAAAGTCTGTGGCAGTTATTGCAGCAAGTAGATTCCAGAAGAGGCATTTTCTCTTATCCTTTAGAATGTAGGCAGTTGTGTTTTCCTCCCCGGAATGTAAGCAGTGGGAGGCTGGTTGAATAAAAGTATTCTGCTTTTTTTGTAGTAATCCAAGCGTTTGAGCACTGTGTTGATTAGCTGAAGTTAAAATTAGGTGATAAAAGGAGATGAAATATAAAAATATAAAAGCGATAGAGCAAAGCGCGGAGCGGTAAGCAAGAGCGTCCGAACAGTAGCAGAGCAGGAAGTAGGAATATATATATATATATATATATATATATATATATATATATATATATATATATATATATATATATATATATATATATATATATATATATATATATATATATATATATATATATATTTGTGTGTGTGTGTGTGTGTGTATATATATATATATATATTTTTTTTTTTTTTTTATAATATATATTGTCCTTGCATTTTTTCTTGTGTGACACACCTGAATGAAAGGCTCATTATTATGCAGGTCTTTGTCTTCTCAGGTGAGAACCTAATTATACATGAGGGGGTTGGGCCAAAAATGTTTTTTTACAATTTAAAACAATCTATTGTTTTATGTGAATGATTAGGCAGGATGATTTTCAGATCATTTTGAAGCAAAAACTCTAGGCGACAACATCCATTAGTCAAAAGTCTTGTGGACACATATTTAGTATGTGTTTTGTGGCCTTATTTATATATGTTTATAAGCAACTGAAAAAAGCACAAATGTCAGGGCATGTCAAAACATCTCAAGGACCCCAAATACACCTTAGACCCCAGAGGGTTAAACTCTTTGAAAATTACACACCCTCTCCCAATTGGGACATTTACAAGTTGTTTGTTACAAGTAATAACAAACATGATATATGAAAATGAACAAGAATGTTTTTTTTCAAAAACAGATAACTCCGTTCTTTTAATCACTTCTAATCAACAGACGAAACTCCTCTCAGCTAGCGCATCTTTTCAAAGTGACTAGCAGCCTTGTCGCCTGACCTAAATACTGTGCACTGATTCGCTAAAACAGACTTTTCGGGTTGTGTTCACAAACAACAAGGGTGCTTGTCGTTTCTGCTGTAAAAAATGAACTTGCGATCCCTTGACAGTGGAAAATATAGGCTTTTGTGACAAAGGGTTCAGTCAATCTTGTCAGGCGTCTATTTTAGCTGAGAAAAGTTAAGTGAGGATGTAGAGAGTGTCAAAATAAAGGGACCGTATATCGATATTTTATGTGTGGCATAGATGCATCGTATTGTAGACGTTTGATCGATGCATCGATCTATATTGATGTATTGTTACACCCCTAATACATTTCTTTTCGTATAAACAGTACCATTCAGAAGTAAGACCGTGTCTACATCAGACGCAAAGGTTGTTGCATCATGCCGCAACAGGTAAAAGCTATTCATACTGACAAAGCAAACTTTGCAAATCCGGAATTCGGAACTATATCATATCGGAATTAGCGCAAACGCTTGGAGTACATAAGAAATAGAACAGGGCATCAGTTTACTGCCAGGAATTTGACACATCTAGGCTGCGTTTGAAAGCTTAGGCTGCTGACTTGTTGCCTCACTGCCTTATCATTCAATGACTTTACAGCACAGGATTGTTGGATACATCTATGCTGCCTTCAAAAATGACCAGATGAAGGTATCTCAGCAGACAGGATGTGACACGATCTTTGGATTCGGACATGCCTTGCTGCCTACCGCCATATTTCCAGCTTTAACTGATTATGACGAGTTCTGTTTGCTTTTGTTGCTCCACTCACATCTGGTGTAGACATGGTATCAGTAGTAGTGTCAGTAATGTTTTTTTTTTGTTTGTTTTTTAATAAAATAAAAAATATTTTCGAAAGGATGCACTGAATTGATGAAGTGACAAATATATATATAAAAAAATGTATTTCCTTTTTCAAATGCTGTTCTTTTGCACTTTCTATTCATCAAAGAATGCTACAAAAATGGTTTCCACACAAACATTAACCAGTACAACTGTTTTCAATATTGATATAAAAAAATGTTTCTTGAGCACCAAAACAGCATATTAGAATGATTTCCGAAGGATCATGTGACACTGAAGACTGGAGTAATGATACTTAAAATTCAGCTTTACCATCAGCGGTATACATTACATTTTAAAATATATTCCAATAGTTGTTTTAAAATGTGATAATATTTCACAATATTACCATTTTATTGTATTTTTGATTAAATAAATGCAGCCTTGGTGAGCATAGAAAACTTCTCTGATTACGCGAGATACTGTCCATGAATTTTCTTAGCAATGTTTTTTCTGGGATAAGTTGCAACGTTTTTTCCCAACCCTCCCAATAACATGGCTTGGGACTCACACACACACACACACACACTCATTCGCCCATATGGACAACTTAGCGTCTCCAATTCACCTATACCGCATGTTTTTGCATTGTGGGTGAAACCAGAGCAGCTGGAGGAAACCCACGCAGACATAAGACATAAGGTGTCTTAACGTCTTAGAACATGCAAACTCCACACAGAAAGGACTCCTGACTCTCATGGCTCAGTCGGGACACGAAGCAGAGACCTTCTTCCTGTGATGTGACGGTGCTACACACTGAGCCACTGTGCCAAAAGACTTCTTTCCAATCCCTAAAGTTTTGAAATCGGCTAAAAAAAATTTAAAATATCAGTCAATATGTACAGTACTGTATCCATTGTCCGATTCCAATTCTATTAGCCATTGCACTCCAAATATATCATGTAAAATTGTTTTTCAGTGCCATTTTCAGTGCATGTACACTCCCTACAATGTGAAATCTCACTTAAGCTGGCCGAACACCCTGTGAAGTCCACTTCACATGGCCCTATCAGGCGATTGGAATGTTCCCAGAGTGTCTCACAGAAGGTACGTGAGTCAGATGGAGGGTGAGGGCAGTCTCTGAAGAGGTAGCAGTTGGTGAAGGCTGTTATGCTATCTCTCTGTGGAAGAGCACTGCCATGAGAGAAAGCCGCTCTGACACTTTTAAGGCCATTATGTAACCGGCCGTCTGTGTGATTGACACAGTTCCAGCCATTAGAACACCCGTAGACGAGTAGAACAAACAGGATAGGGTGATTCTGAAATTCTGTGACACCTTCTTGGTCAAACATTGTGTGTAGAAGGCCGGTAAAACTCTCCTCTCCAAGAAGAAACATAACTGCACTACAGAATTACCGTACAAAGATGGAGAAAAGAGAAGTAAAATATGAATGAACGAATGAATAAACCCACCAAAGCTGAAATCCCAGCTTCTTCTCCAGAGAGCGTGACAAAAGCCATCACATCATTCCTGTCCTGTTGCAGCCTGTCTGAGCATCACAGCGCTTCCATATTTAATGTTGCTTCCTCTCATCTGTGAATATTGCGTGCTGCCTGACACCCTGGATGTTCTTGCTATCCACACTGCAGATCAGAGCGCATTCCTGCTCTCTTCTCGTCCCTCACGCTCTAGCAGTCAGCCTAGCT
Source organism: Tiaroga cobitis (assembly GCA_030578255.1). Lineage (NCBI taxonomy): Eukaryota > Metazoa > Chordata > Actinopteri > Cypriniformes > Leuciscidae > Tiaroga > Tiaroga cobitis. Next base: position 17,584,500 of record CM060603.1, read on the forward strand.
CATAGTCTGTTAGGTTTGTATCCTCATTTTACACTCTTTCAACCCTAAGGGGGAGATTAGTCAAAGGAACCCAGTGGCTAGATCTTTGCACAACAGCATGCTTAAGTTGCATTCATGAATGCTTTTAATCAATAAGTCATCTACATCTGCTGATTGTCAGGTTCCTCCTGTGATGGGCGCTAAGTGGGACATTCATTCTGTTCAGTTTCATTGCAATAAGACTTATTGTATAAGAACCAGACAATGTACCCTAAAAAGAAAATGCAGGCTGTTTACATACACCAATGCAACAGTGATGCATGTAATTTACCTTCATCCAACAAGAAATGTCTGTCAGGCAGGCTGATATGTGAGTAGCTACATAATCTGGATGGAATAAGAGGTAGAGTTGTGAGTCATCAGCATAGCAGTGATAGGAAAAACATGTTACTTTTATATGAAAATATTGCATTTCTCTGTTCACTTTGTCATTAGACGAAAAACAAAATATGAATAAGAACACTCCGATAAAAAGTATCTGTATGACAGATACATATAAATAGATAATAAGCATACAAGTCTATATGACAGAGATAAAACCTTGTAATTTTACAGAAGTGAGTGGCTGGAAAGAAACTGTTATAAAAACGTGCTTTATGTGTAGTGATACTGTCTGGTCTACTGTGTCTCACATTATATATTGGGTGTTTTATGCCTTAGCAAAGAGTGACCTGGATGGTACGCATCCCTGAGGATTTTCTGTGCTTTTTTCCTGCAGTGTTGTGTGTATAAAGTATCCATGGATGGGAGGTCAGATCCAGTTATCCTCTCTGCAATCTTTATAACCTTTTGAAGAGCCTTCCTCTTAGCCTGGGTGGTGCTCCTAAACCAGACAGTGATGCCGTTTGTGAGGATGCTCTCTACGAGTCCTCTGTAAGTCTGGCCTTCCTTAGCAGCCTGATGAAATAAAGCCACTGTTGGGCCTTCTTCATTTTGGCAACAGTGTTTTGGTCCAGGTCAGGTTTGATGACACATACAGGCCTAGAAACTTGTGACTATCAGCCCTCTCCACCTCAGCCCCCTTGATGATGAGACAGCAGAGGGTAGGATTTCCTCCTGACGTCCATGATTATTTCCTTGGTTTTGTCGATGTTGAGGATGAGGTCATTGTCCTCTCCATAGGCAAGGATTTTGTTGACTAGCTCCCTATAACCAGACTCATCACCACTTTTAATAAGGTCCAGGATAGTTGTGTGATCTGCATACTTAATGATGGAGGTGCTGTCCTGGGTGGAGAAACAGTCAAAGGTACAGTATACAGGGCTGAGACTAATTAATTAATTAGTGACTAGTTAGACTAGTTAATTCGCCTTTGGCTAACCCCCGCCCCCCTTAGTTACTGTTGCTACGTCCGACAAACAAACTTTATGTGGGCTCTGGTATCAACATGGCTTATTCTGTGACAGCTCTTCCTGCTGAAATTTTATCAAACTTTTATAAAGCAGCAAATAAAGGGTCCAATAGAAGTAGGCAAAAGGGGCTGCAATATATGTTCGAAGGCTATATTCACGACATACAGGTGAAACGCAAGAAAAAACAAGGCATCCAAATAGAGGCAAAAGCATACCGGTCACAGTCAAAAAATGTACCACCGCATATCCTAGTAATCGAGACGGAAGTTGGGACTAACAATATCAAGGAGCAACACTGTTCATGCAAAGCTGGGTAGGTCTCTATTCACTTCTATAATCGTTATTACAAAGCAAACGGACTACGCGAGTATAACGTTGTATTTATTAGCAGCTTGTGCTAGATGACACTTGTCAGGATTTCGGTTTTGGGAAGGGAAAAAAACGGACACCCCCCTTCAACCTCTCTGGGAAACGCGTATCTGTGTTACAAATGCCCCAGGCACAACATTTAACCATATTTTTGCTAAAACTACGACGGTAATAGCCGGCCGAGACCAAAAATATGAGACGCCTGTGTTAAAGTCAATGGAGCGCTGTGAAAAAGTGTCAGACCTCTGTGGGAGCTCGTTCTTGGCTGCGCTGTGATTGGTCAATCTACATTCTAGGGTGTGGCTTAGCCAAAGGCGAATTGTGAGCTCAACAGAGATCCTCACCTTCTAAAGTCTGTCAGCTTCATAATTAGTTCCCTTTCAAGGGAACTTCGAGCTGCGTTTGAGATGCGGTGGGAACGCTCTGCGTGATTACGTCGTGAAGCACATGTAAAATCAGTCCAATGGAAGCCCGAAACATCATAGGCGGGTGACGTCATAGACCAGGAAACTATAAAGCACCCCTGAATTCAGACCGCGCCAGCTTCTGTACCTTCAGCAAGCGCTCTCTGTGAAATCTGTCCTTGTCTATTTATTGTTGTTTGTCAAAGCCCAATATATATCACTATCTATCATTATGGCGAGCAAGCAAGATTATAGATGTTGTGTTGTTCCCTGCCCTCGTTACATCACGGGTGGGGACACACATAAGCTTTTTGTTGCAGTTTGGGAGTGGAGCATGCCAACAGTCAGTTCTCGAGGGAGCTGACTGTGAGCATTGCGAGAAGCTGTCCGTGAGGACGCTCCGCTCCCGCCGGGCGTTCTTCGAGGAGGACGGTTCGGTTCGCGTTCCCCGCGCGGGTCTCTCTCGCATAATTTTCGGGGTTCGCAAACGGATCTGACAGCGGGGGTTGGGACGGGCTCCGCCCTATCTCAGCTTTCACATGCCAGATCTAGTGTGCAGCGATTTCCATCGTTAGTGTTTTGTTTTAAAAAGAAAGATAACAAAACAAATACAAATATTAAGAAAAAGGCAGATGTTTGAGTTTTCAATGAATAAATAAATAGTCAGCTCATAACTCTGCTGAATAAAGAGGAGCTTTTTAAAAAAAAGGAGGTTTTATAGTGCTGTTGCCAGTTAAATATTTACTGGCCAGCTGAACATTATGAGATTGAAAATAAAGAAGAGTTTGTTTTGAGTATGTATCTTAAAACAGGAAAACTCAGCCTCCTCGTCGGCGACTGCGGTTTTTTCCCTATCTCCACACTGAGGTGTCGGGATCGCGGAATAAACCGGTTTGTATTTTATATGTTTAATCCTCAGATGTCTAACTATAGTAATTTTGGGGTATTAGGTATCATAGTATGACAGTGCCTCAGGTTAAAGAGACGCTTGCGAGCTTTCTCTCTCCCGAGTCGGCGTCATCGTTATTAACCCCGACGTTACCCACCAGCCATCTTAAATAATGAATACATTTTTATTAGGCAGCGCTGGTGGGTAAAGTATATAAGGACATGGATGAATGTGAGGGCGAACTCTCTGAGGAGGGTCGCAGCGCTGCCAGTTCGGTTGTTTCCTGCTGGTGGCCACAGAGTGATATATGTATGTATATATATATATATATATATATATATATATATATATATATATATATATATATATATATATATATATATATACGTTTTTCTGATATAAAGATAAAGGAAAATAAAGATATAATTATGTCTGTTCTTCTGGACGCTCCGCTTTCAAGAAAACTAAGATATAAACCATTCAGCGGCGTTCCAGAGGTTTCTTCCTCACCAATCTAATGTTCCTGAGACTACTGGGCGGGAGCAGTCTCGGCCTATTAAGCTCCTCTCAGCACAAAGTGCAAAACAGAGCGTCGCCATTCGGGCTCCTCCGCAATTGAGGGGTACTTGGGTGGCGGTCGCAGTCTAGCTAGTTAGAGACATGCAAGATCTGAGGACTGTTTTATCTCTAAAATAGCTTGGACAAAGAAGAAGCCCTGACGCTGAGGCGATCAGGCTTCTAAGGGTGGTCCCCTCTGGGGTAGGGACGGTTTTGAGAAATCGTTTCTCCTCAGCGCCCTTTGGGCTGCGACTCTCTGAGGAGTTTCAGGGCACCAAGGTGTCAGTGTCCCCAAACGAGCCTTCAAATAAGAAAAAAGAAGAGCAGTCAGTTCGGTTTACCTGCCGGTTCGCCGTTTCAGGGCGCCGAAGTGCCTGCTTTTTCCAACGATCCTCCGAGGAGGGTCGTAGGAACTATGCTAGTTAGAGGTAGGCAAGGTCTGAGGACTGTTATCATCTCTAATAAAGCTTAGACAAGAAGTCCTGTCGCAAAAAAAAAAAAAACAAAAAAAAAAACGAGGCTATCAGGCTTCTGAGGGCTCCTCCGGGGCAGGGACGGTTTTGAGAAATCGTTTCTCCTCGGTGACCTCTGGGGTGCGACTCTCTGAGGAGGGTCGCAGCGCTGCCAGTTCGGTTGTTCCCTGCCGGTTCGCCGTTCAGGGCACCGAGGTGTCAGCGTCCCCATGCGATCCTCCAAGGAGGGTCGTAGAATGGTCAGTTTGGTTGTTCCCTGCCGGTTCGCCGCTTCAGGGCGCCGTAGTGACTGTTCAAACAAATCCAGAGGCCAGTCTTGAGAGACTGGTTCCCCTAGTAGAATTTCTGGCAGCGTGGAAACTACTGCCACATATTTCTCAGTGGGTCCTGCACACTATAGAAAAAGGTTTCAGAATTCAGTTCGGTTCTCGTTCGTACAGATTTCTAGGGGTCCTCCTCTCATTGGTGGACCCCGAGCAGGCTTTGGTTATGGAGCAGGAAGTACTGTCACTTCTGCAAAAGGAGCTGTAGAAGGGTTTCCTCCTCCCAGCAGACAGCCATTACTTCATTGTTTCCGAAAGAGGATGAGGGAGGTTCCCGAGGTTTGCTTTCGGGGGCGAAGCATACCATTATCGGGTTCTTCCATTCGGCCTAGGTTTTTTACCCCACACCTTTACAGTATGCGTGGATGCAGCTCTGGCTCTTCTGAGACTCCAGGGCATTCGCGTATTATACTACATCAATGAATGGTTGATCCTGACCCAATCTGAGTTTATGGCAGTTCAGCATCGAGATGTCGTTCTGTCTCATTAAGGATGTTGGGGTTGCCTCTCAACGCCAAGAAGAGTGTGCTCTGAGGACCACTTTTCTAGGTGTAGCAATTCTCGTATTGGGGTATATCTAGGCCAGTCACTCACTGTGAAACAGTTTCAGACTGGTGGGTCTCATGGCAGCTGCGTCCAACGTAATTACTTTTGGCCTTCTGCACATGAGACATCTGCAGTGGTGGCTCGGGACCAAGGGGTTTTCTCCGAGGGGAAATATGTTTTCGCATGATCAAGGTCACGCGGCTATGCCTTCGTGCCTCGGTCGTGTGGAAGAACCTTGGTTCCTCGCCCAGGCCCAGTGTTGGGGGCTTCTTGTAGACGCATATTGCTATCGACGGATGCTTCCCTCACAAGTGGGGGCGATCATGAGTGGGCGCTCGCAGATGGTGGACAACACACTGATGGTCTCGTATATCAGAGCAGATATCCTGTTGAGGCAGGGGCTGAGGCCCAGGGATTGGAGACTTCACCCCGAGGTGGTGGAGCTTCTTAGGGAGAACTTTGGTCAAACTAAAGTCAAGTCGACCTTTCACATCGTTTGTACAAAGCATTGCTCTTTTTGGTTCTCCCTCACGCATACAGCTCCGCTTGGACTGGATGTGATGTATTAGGCGTGGTTGACGCTACACCAGTACGCATTTCCTGATATCTTTGCTCCCCGGAGTTCACCCTCTTTTGGAGTTTGGATACTGTGGGCTCGGCCTCTGAGGGGGCCCGGCTCATAGAATCCGGTCTCTCGACTGAGGTCGTTGAGACCATTCTCCAATCCAGAGCTCCTTCCACGAGAAAACTATATGCATTGACATGGAAATTATTCTCCACCTGATGTGGTGAACGTCATTTAGACCCTGTTAACTGCCCTGTTGGTTCAGTTCTTGATTTCTTGCAAGACCGTTTCTCTGCTAGGTTATCTCCTTCTACCCTAGAGGTTTACGTGGCGGCTATATCTGCCTACCACACCCCTCGGGGGGGGGGGGGGTACTTCTATCGGGAGAGATCCTCTTTTTACTCGTTTTCTCTGTGGTACACTGAGGTTGAGACCTGCACTGCACTCTAGAGCACCGGCTTGGGATTTGGCCATTGAACTTGAGGGTCTGGCTTTGGCTACCTTCGAGCCCATTGAAGAGGTTTCAGAGAAATTCCTCTCTAAAAACTTTATTTCTCCTTTCTATTTCGTCTATCAAGAGATTTGGAGATTTGCATGCCCTGTCGGTTGCTGCTCCATGTCTGGAATTTGCACCTGGTATGGTGAAGGCATTTCTCTACCCTAGACCAGGTTATATTCCTAAGGTCCCAGTTAATGTTGGGGGCCTTATAGTGCTGCAGGCATTTTATCCTCCACCTTTTAATACCCCAGATCAGGAACGAATGAATCTGTTATGTCCAGTTCGGGCATTAGATGCCTACGTTCACAGAGCTGCCCTGTGGCGTAAGTCTGAACAATTGTTTGTCTGCTTTGGGTCACTCAAGAGAGGGTGCCCTGCATCTAAACAGGTTATGAGCAAATGGATAGGTGAGGCTATATCATTGGCTTATGAAGCAGCCGGTCAGCCTTCACCTATGGCTGTACGGGCCCATTCTACAAGGAGTATGGCGGCCTCTACGGCCTTAATTTCGGGTGTTTCCCTTCTTGATATCTGTAATGCGGCAGGTTGGTCCTCTCCACATACATTTGTCAGGTTTTATGATCTTGACCTCTCCACTCCAGGGGCAAGGTTGCTTGCTTCTTAGTGTGCGCAAGGACTTCACACAGAACGGGCATTTGTCACTATGGCGTAGTGGGTATGGGGTTCCCACCGCGTCTCAAACGCAGCTCGAAGTTCCCTTGAAAGGGAACGTCTCAGGTTACGTATGTAACCCTGGTTCCCTGAGAGGGAACGAGACGCTGTGTTTACCTGCCATACTTCCTGCATGCCCTGATCGACTTGCTTCAGGTTTTTTCAGAAGCTGGCGCAGTCTGAATTCAGGGGTGCTTTATAGTTTCCTGGTCTATGACGTCACCCGCCTATGACGTTTCGGGCTTCCATTGGACTGATTTTACATGTGCTTTACGACATAATCACGCAGAGCGTTCCCACCGCGTCTCAAACGCAGCGTCTCGTTCCCTCTCAGGGAACCAGGGTTACATACGTAACCTGAGACGTTTTCCTGGTCAGATGGTATTGAAGGCAGAACTATAATCCAGAAGAGCATCCTTACACATATTCCACTGCAGTACAGATGTTGACGTGTATAATGCAAACTATGGCCACATAATTAATGCATGAAAGTACCAGTTTCTCTAGGTCCTTCATGGAAACTGATGTAAATGTTAACTGCCTCAAGTCATTCAGGGTAGATGTGAATAGAGGGCTTAAATAAGCATGGTACTACTTGTTAAAGACGTCTGTGTACACACCTGCAAGTTGTTCAGCGCAGACCTTCAGGACTTTTGGTGATACACCATCAGGTCCCACTGCCTTACCGGTTTCAGAACCTTATAATTATTATTAATATTAACAAACATATTAACATAATGGAACATTGCAATTCCATTTGTTGCCAGAAGTGGTGCTGAAAACACACACTTCACATTCAGGGCCCCATTCTTGCACCCAGCGCAATTGACTTTGTACACTGACGCATGTATCATTCCTATTTTGCACCTGACACACAGTGGACTTTTCCCTCCACAGACACACGTTGGTAAATTAGGGAATGAACTTGCGCTCCCGGGGCGGTTCATCGAAAAGAGGAGGCGTGTTCCGGCGCAAACGTTGCCTGGTGGTATTTTGCAGTTCCAGACAACAATCCTCCATGGAACAAGTGCGCCTGCTCTTAAAGGGAATGTGAGATGATGCTCTGATTGGTTTATTTCACGTTACGCCCAAACCACACCTATGAGTAATGTAGCTACTTCAGACCAACCCATTTTAGATTTGCGTCAGGCGCAAGAGTCATTTATCCCGCCGGCATAATAGCAACAGCGCCCAAGATCTGCCCACAAAGTTACTTGCGTTTCACGTTTGACACTTGCGTTTCAGATAGTTAAAATAGGGCCCTTAAACTCATTGTCAACTGCAGTAAAAATAAACAAATAAATAAAAATCAAACAAGTATTCCAAAACAAGTACAACTGCCTTTAAGACAAAGATGAGTCATTCATATTTGCATAGCAGTCTTAAAAATACTTTAGGTTTGTAAATATTTCAGTGTTTTGGAACAAAATTTTGGAAAGGGGATTGGATGTTTGTCTGCTACATTTTTAACGGCGTGTCTTGGCTCTAAAGGTTTTGCTCATTTTAAAAGTGGTTTGGCTGACCTGGATAATCTAAAACGAGACAGAACTGCTTTTATGCATTGTTTGCTGACATCTCTGTGTCTATGTCTAATACTCATGACGCAGAGCTGGTGGTTATGCCATTATGTCAAGCAATTTACAAGGTTATTTAATGTCAATGTAATATCTGGCTGCTTTTTGAAAAGAACTCAAACAAAATTAATGACAGCACAACACAATTAAGGCAAAAGGTTGTGTTCTTCCAGGTCTACATGCAATCACCAGTTCAGCAACTGCACATGGGATGCTAATGGATTTCTTTCGTTTAAATGCAAAGCAGAAGATAGCGTGGAAATGAATGGATGCATGGATGAAAGGATAGATCGATACACCGGGGCAGAGAAATGAGGATTTTGGCTCTTTATTTAATCACTATGGTTGTAGAAACTGCTTTAGCACCTTCTGCCCTGCTGTTCCATTTTTTCCTCTCGCCCTCATTACTTGGAACTTATGAATATTTCATTTCTTTTGTAAAAATAATTTTTAAGAAGTCACTCTCTCACTCTCTATTTTCTGAAAAATGAACTTGTGAAGAAAAGGAACTTGGAAATGAAGAGTTGTACCTAGCTGACATGTGGACAAATTCACTAGACATTTGTGCAACTTTTGTGTGGATCGTATTCACCAACAATCAGTTATCCAGTTCAACCAGGCCCTAAATGCACCATGAGTATTTAAATAAAGTAATTTTCATTATTTTATACATTGATCAAAAGTGACAGAAATTGTTTGTATTATAAAAATATATTTCAAATAAATGCTAATTTTCTATTAATCAAAGAATGTTAAATTATATATATATATATATATATATATATATATATATATATATATATATATATATATATATATATATATATATATATATATATATATATATTTAGAAGCACAACTGTTTTCAACATTGGTAATAATAAGAAATGTTTCTTTGGCAGCAAATCAGCATATTAGAATGATTTCTGGAGGATCATGTGACACTTAAGACTGGAGTAATAATGCTGAAAATTCAGCTTTGCCCATCACTGGAATAAATTACATTTTAAAATATATTCAAATATAAAAGAAATAATTTTGTCAGGGTTGTGCCCTGGCAGGTTTGTCTCTTTTATCTTTGTTTGATGTTTCCATGTTTGTTTTGTGATATAATTAAACGTATTAATTTGATGGCGGATCCAGAAAGGTTCAAACTACAATCACCAGTGACAACTGGAGAGGTCCGTTGTAAAATGCAAAAGATGTCGTTTGGACTTCGGAGTGGCTACAGAAAAAAAGACTACTTGTTCAGATGACATTTTCCGGTGAAAATTCTCATGTTGGTCATACTTCCAAAAAGAATATTCTGTGATTCTGAATGCCAGTATCCACACCGGCGCGGTGACTGACAGCTGCACACTTTCCTCAAACATTGTGTTCATCCGAACTGTGTGGTGTCGAAGTACAACTCACGTAAAGTTGATAATTCCGCGAATAACTGTAATTGCAAATTTCGAACAGAGATGGCGACAAAGAGGAAAAACTGCGGACTGCAGCTTTAATGCAGCCTTGGTGAAACTTGGTAAAACATTAAGAAATCTTTGCGACCCCACATTTTTAACCTATAATGTAAAAGCTTTATTTTGCTATAATAGAATATTAGTAGGGATGCACCGATACCACTTTTTCCAGTACTTGCCGATACCGAGTACCGATACCTGTATTTTTTTCCTATACATTTTTTCAAATATTCAGTTGAGAAATCAAAGAATCTAATTATTTTGCTTAGCCTATATCACCTTGAGTTGTTTTTATGCCTAATGATGTATGTTAACATGTATTGTAGGAGCTACTGTTACTTTCACTGTTCATATTATAATTGCTCTATCATATTTCATCTTTAATTTAATAGCACAATGAATATTTAGAGCTGATCCAGCAGGGCTCAACCAGTCAAGAGCAGTTTATGATTTTTCTCTGTCTTTTTTTGTTAGGGGGCTTTCACACTGGCAGTTTAGTTCAGAACGGGACACGGTTCGCATGAAAAATCGCTAATGTGAATGCTGTCATGCGGACGCGGGTGCGCACTGGGGTACCGAGCCCGAGACTACCTGGAGGAGGTGATCTGAGTTCGGTTGAGCTCGTACCGTGTCGCGGTTCGCATGAATGTGAAAGCAACATTGACTCTGGTGCGCACTTGTTCAGGATGTAAAGTAACTTGTTCAGGATGTAAAGAAACCTGGGCATGCGTTTTAGCAGATTATGATGTATTTAGTTCAGTAAAACACATGTAAGGGATGATAGTGTTAATGATTTACCTTGGATACGAGCGAGAGTGAGCCTGCAGGGTATTCACGCATAGCGCGTGGAATCAGAGCAACAAATGAATGGAAATCCACTGTCGCCTCAAAAGAGTCCTTTTGCAAGCAGCAGAAAGCCACCTTATGCGACACACACACAGTAAACCTGTGTTGCTCACTCAGCTGTGCATAATAGCACCAAATTAATAAAAAAAAAAACAATTTATTGACCCGCGTTCTGTTTTCTATCATGCACCGTGCACATTTGTGATGACGTAAGATGCACGCAAACACACCAAGGTTCGATAGAATCAATTCGATAGAATCGGACCACAGCAAACGAGCCCAGTGTGAAAGGACCCCTAGATTAACATTGAGGACAAAGACAGCAGTAGGTTTATTAGGCTGCTGTCACTTTAAGAACTGCACATATCCAACATACTGTTGTGTTTTCTTTTTTTAACTGTTTACGTTCACTTAAAGCTACACTGTGTAACTTTTTTAGTTTATTCTTAGCTAAAAACACTTAGTTCTTTCAAAAATATATGTGCTCATTAATGTATATCTACTTCGTTCAAGTAATAAAGTATTCTCGTGAGTGTATAATATGCCATTGAAAATACATACGGGTAAGGGGTTCTAATGTCGGTCGCCATGTTGCCCCTCCAACTTGAAAGTACATTAGCCAAAGAGGAACATACCCGTTAATTCAAGCTTCGCCTTTCGTGTATTAACACTCGATGGCACCGTGTCGAATGTGAAGAGGGGGATTGCTTGAGACTGATATATAAAAACCTGAAAGCCTTTTTGAAAGTCTGTTGCTGATGGAGGATCACTCTTATTCTCCAGGATACGTATCAGAGTCGCCAAGGAAGCGAAAAAGAGTTAAAAGTTAAAATAAAAGTTACTTTACTAAGATTAGCTTGCATTCGTCTGGGAACCTGATAACTGATGTTAGCAATGAAATGGTAAAAAAAAATACGAAAACATAAAACTATTATTCATTTTACATAGATGTCATAACCTATATGTTACCTGACAAATTAAATTACTGCAAATTATAATAGTTTTCTAAAATAACCTCATCACTTGAAGGAACACTCATGGACGAGGTCGAACTGGAAGCCATGTTAATCTTGGACTACATTGGCCACCGTAGGAGTTAAAACGAAATCGGAATTGAGAGGAACAAAAACTAATTTCACTGGATGGTCATATACCTTTTCACCACTAGATGGGGGTAAAAATCACACAGTGTAGCTTTAAGACATAACCGCTATGTTTCACACCTATACAGGCATTTTGACATAAATTTGTGTTAATTTGCCCATTAAAGCACAAGAAGACATGAAAGAGAAGATTGTCGCTGTCTGAGAGGCAGCTTTCTGGATGGACGCTTTGGATATTTGAGCACAGAAAACTTATTGAAATCCTCATGTGATTACTGTACTGCCTTCCTGTAATAATATGGAACCACTCGTTATATAAATCACATAGTTCATGTTTTTACTTGCACATGTTGCACTTTATGGTCAGTTAATGTTAGTAATATGCTCCTCATTTAACTTTCTTTGCTATTGCCATATCCGATTGAACTACACACTTTCCTACAAACTACAATATTGGTATTGTTGCATCCCTAAATATAAGTTCATCGTAAATCCCCCCTTTGTCTTTCTGTAAGTTTAAGGCCAGATCTGTGGGGTAAACCAGGGGTCATGTCATTTCTCCAGTGTCACTGCTGAGCACATTGTTACTAGGCGGATTTTAAACTGGGTCATGACCACAGATAAGGGAGGAGTTCAAAGCAGGCTGTTGCTTTTTTTGGAGTAAAGGAAAGCTAATTTAACTATGATGGAGTTATACTAGTCATCTTGTTGACAAGGGTACCAATATTAGGCACATGATGATAGAAACCTTCAGTAGAGGCTTATTGCTTTTAGAAAACGATGTAACTCTGATATCAGTGTACAGAAGAACTGCTATAACAAAAAACTTCCAACCTGCAAACCTCCCCACAGGACTTTGAATAATTGTAAGTGGAACATTATTGGTCTTGACAGCCAGATGCCTCTGAATGCAACCCTTCAGTGGTCTGGATAATTACGATTTCATAATGTTCTCAAAAATCTGAATAGAGCAGATGTGCTGCTTTACGAAAGAGATCAAGCATCTATCGCCCTGTGTTACAAAAACTTTCTCTTTCAGTCTTCCGTATTTCTCTCTTCCTTTTCTTCAAAAGGTCCCAGAGACTGATATAAAACATCCAAAGTCTCTCCTGTTGCTCAGCAGATGGTATATTTAATAAATAAAAACCTCTGAAGCTACAACTCTGAATAAAAACAATTTTACCTTTACTTTTTTACCATGAAACTTTCTTTTCCTATTGAACTTTTACTGTAATTCTCACACATTAGACCTAGTTACTGATTATAATCTGAGAATTGTATGATGGTAATGGTTAAAGTGTCCATATATGCAATGCACCGGAGGCTTCCTAAACCCTTGTATACAGCAATGATGATGTCAGTTTTACCGTACCTATTCGGACCCGGGTCCTCGTCCTTTAGAAGGTGCACGAAGTTGATTTGCTTTCGCAGCAGAGAAAACAGCATCTTCTCGACACGTCGACAACACAAACCAAACTCCTACGGGCCTAAGCTAAAACTTCAGTGGTTCTTTTGGGAGACAATAACTCAGTTTATTGTGTACTTTGATCTTTGAAACTTTGCACACCTTTTTACATACACAACCATATTATTACACACTACATTAAAGGTAATATCTGAAAAAGCATACAAGTAAAAAGCACAAAAATAAATAAATAAATCAAAGCAAAACAAAATAAAAAAATGTACAAATCCAGCCTAAAAACTTTTCTAAATGTTGTCTGAAATTGAAAAATTGTCAGTAATGAATTACTTCAATAATGAATCATGACATTATTTGTAAGAGACTTAATAAAATATATGATAAAGTATATTTAATTCAACTGAATAATTTGCATGCATGATATCAGCAAGATACACAATCAAATAACAATAATGGCATTCATTTGAAAGAATTTTCAGTGAATATAAATGCAACCTTTTTTCACTCTGCCAACTTTTCTGACATATTTCCACCCATCGACCCATAGTCTGTGTGGTACTTTCCCATTGGAGGGTGTTCTCTGTGAGGGAATTGTCAAATCTAATGAATTAGTTTCCTGACAGGAAGAGACAGAAACGTTTGGCCTGCAAAAGGGTCGTGCTGATTGCTTTGAAGCCAGAGAGCCAAGTCAAATACGCGCTGCAGAATCACTTTGTCAAATCGGATGTAAAAGCTTAAGTTAAGCGGACTGTAGGACTAAATGCACCTCTCTGTCTGCATTATTTTCAGTGCTTCAATGAGTGGTGAGTCTGAAAGTAACGCAGTGGACTGTTTTCAAATCACAGCTATAATTAAATCAGCACCACTGGCTTCACAGTTGCACAGGGCCATACTGAATCACGGCCCGACTAGATTAGCACACAACTGAGTAAGCAAGCAGCCGACATAAAGAAGCCATTTGTCATGAATGCTACATAATATCACAGTAGGCTGTTAAAACCAGGTAACGAGGCAATATTTCAGCAGTTTACACAGTGTGAACCTCACTGAAAATTTTTATCACAGAAAGAGGTAATATCATATTTTAAGTATGGAAACACACACCTTTGTCTAAATCAAAATTGTGCCACAGCAGCTAAATATTCAGTTTAGTTCATCAGCTAACAATTTATCCAAACATGTGAACAACATGAATACTTTATGCAATAAAAACTCCAGCAGATTCCATACTCCACATGTTCAATCACTTATGACAAGGCCCGCACAGAATTAAGTATTGTTGACCACAGCATTTGAATTGGCCCTGCATTAATAAAGTTCAATACCCTAAGCCATGACTGTTACCAAATATTTTGGTTATTTTGATCATTTTGATTATTTTTAGAAACCATAACCATGTAGTTAGGGAGACCAGGGATCAAAACTTAAATAAGTTGACGTTTACTTCACATGTTCTCAATACATTTATTTTTCTGCCCGATTTGACCTAGATTCCTAGTGTGTGCCTGTTTGTTCCCTTGGTTAATTATTCTGTTCACCTGTTGTTCAATCAAATAACTCATTATTTCCTCTAGGGCTTTCACATTGCTCTTAACCCCGGGTTACAGTTGTTCTAAACACCGCTTTTAACCCTGGATAAGGGAGCGTTTTACACTTGTAATTTAGACGCAGGGTTAACACCTCTTTTTAACCGGGGTTATGAAACCCTGTTCTGGTGCAGAGTTAGCACCTGTAAACTCCACATTTCATTGACAAACTTGCAAAACAAATCATTAAAGATCTAATGATCATTGGGGACTACCTTAGAAAAGTCTAAATGTTTCATAACATAAGCTTATGTTTTATACCAAGAGATGGCAGGTATCATTATGTGAGTTAAGAATAATAAAAAAAAATATATATATAACAATCAAACAAACAAACAAGCCATAGTCTCCAGCTCTCTCAGCTTTATTTAAAGCTTAAATCCATTGAGTAAATCCCCACAAAATTACAGATTATGTCTGGGATTTATAGTAGAACTTATTTTTACTCACATTTTAGACTTTTAAAATGTCTAAAATGAGTTTTTTTTTTTTTTTTTTATCTCTCATCTTGGCTTTTATTTTGCTCAAAATATTCTTAAAGGGCACCTATTTTGGAATTTTGAAAATTACCTTTAATGTAGTGTGTAACATAGATCTAAGTGAACGAAAACATCCTGCAAAGTTTTAAATATGAAAGTTCACCGTATACAAAGTTATTGTCTTTCAAAAGTAAGAGTCGACTCTGAGTCGCTGATATGAATCGATAGACGAACGATGCTTTTTCTCTATCTAGATGACGTCAACTTGACAAGTTATTTGAATAAGATACGCCCACTCATTGTGCGCGCAGACACCAGGGTAAACTTGAAAACATCATGTCGACAACAAGATGCTGTGTTCTGAAGTGCGAATCAACAGCGCCCTTTTTTCACTGCCCAGGGAGGAGCATTTGAAGACTAAGTGGCTACAGTTCATATATACAACTATACCACACAAGTATAGGCCGAACCTTGTGCTGTGTTCGCGTCATTTTAATGACGATTGCTTTACAAACATAAATGCTTTCAAGTGTGGATTCGCGAGCCGGTTGATACTGAAGGAAGGTTCAGTACCAATTTTATTTGGATCAGCTTCCTCCTCCGAATCACAACCTGTAAGTATTATTAATCATTGTTGGTTTTATGTGTTTTGTAGCATGCTCAATAAGTATTGGAGTGTGTTGTGTAAGTTACGCTCAGCTTCTAGGTCTCCAATGTCAATTTTTTTTAAATATGTGAAATGTATGTCGTTGTTATTGGAGTTGTCATAAAGAATAGAGCAATACCTTGTAGTACTGCAGTGCTTTATCAATATGTTTATGCGTTGGGCTAACGCAAACAATAACTGATTGGGTCATCTGACCAATCACTGCCGATTAGCGTCACGCAAAGGAGGGGTTTGGAAAAAATGAGTCGCTGAACGAATCATTTGGGAGTCGGTAAGCAAATCCGGTAAAAATAAATGCATATTATACGACAACAAAAGTGTTTTTTTGTCATTGCATGCACGTAAAACTGTTGTTGGGGACACCCAAAACAATATTAGGAACATTTTAAATGCCATAATAGGTGTCCTTTAAACATTCTTCTCAGGTACAGTGCGCCACACATACCTGTCCAGCTCTTGACACCTTTAACACTACAGGGCACCACTAAATTCACTGCTAGATGTATAAAATCCCACCGTAGAGCCATGTGCTCTATCTCTCTTTTATCAGTTACTAAATGATAGAAGTCAAAAGCCACATGGAAAAAAAAGACAGATAGAATGAGGCCATGAGCGGAAAAAAAAAACAGATTCCTCTTAGGAGCTCAGGAGGTTACAACAACCAAAACATGAAAACAAAATCACAAATGGGATAGACATACTAAAATGTCATTATATTTTGACAAAACAAAATCAATTGTATTGATGCTATAAATTAACATTCTGAAGGGGAAGGTGTTTGGATTTTCAATGTAGGAAAGAACTCGGTTCTCCTGACCTGGTTATCCGGAAATCATTACAAATGAATCATTTCCAGCCATTTTCAAGTAGCTGTCAATGTGAACGCCCTTTTACATACAACTGAATTCAGATATACTTGACAAGAAAATATTAGTATACCGGTAAGTAGACTATTAAGGGTCAGAAACCCATTATATCTGAAAATCGGATGGATGGATGGATGGATGGATGGATGGATGGATGGGTAGGTTGATAGTCATCTATTCTCAATTTCAGTCACTGTGAAAGGCCTGTTTAAAAATAAATTGTAAAGAATTGTGATGGAATGAGATGCAACATTCTCTTCCTGTGAGGACAAGTATCTGTCTGTGAGCATCATGGAAACGCATAGAGACTCATCTGTCTGATGAGATCTAAGCTGGCAACACCATCATATATGGCAACAGCATGAATTTTAATGAAATACTCTCCTGTGAAAACCCCCCTCAGGTGTCAAAGTCTGAAAGAAAGATCTCAGAGAGAAAATCTAATGGGTAATTCAATTTTGAGGTGTCACTGCCTTTTTGACCTCTATGCAAATCCTCTGGATATTTTTAACCTGATTCTTTTTTTTTTCTTTAACACATTTTCATTTTTCTAACGGTCTGCTATGTTTAAAAGGGGGAAAAAGCTTTAGACGGTGAGGTGAAAATAATCAAATAATTTGTTTTTATGTAGGCCTAGTTTTGTCATTATCAATAAACATATTTCTCATCAATTAAATAAAACATTTGTCTGATCATTATTTTACAAAATCTTGGGTAACAGGGTTGACGTTATAATTTGTATAATAATTAAGAAAATATAATGAAACTGACTTGTCACGTCTTGTAGGGTCCAAATACAAATGTTATTTCTTTGGTGTCACAATTTTAAGAAACAAAGAAGACATGCATTAACTCTAAAGCTGTTAATAAATTAAGACGCTTGCAGCGAAACATTCTTTAATGTATTTTTGCCGTTTTTATTGCAATAACCATGGTTTTCAGATATAAAAGTACCTTTGTGACTCATATCTTCTAAAGGTTTTGGCCCCTCAGGTCAGGCAATTGAGGTCAGTAGCTGCTGAGCTACTAATTCGAACATTTTGAAATGTGCCTCAGATTGCTGCATGACACAGTTCCTCAAAAGTAATGAATAAATCATAAACAACAATGACATGGTGGGAGGACTTCCCTGCTTCCCAGAATCCCAAGAGATTCAATTAATCCTGATTACCAGCCCAACCATTTCCAACACCGCTCTCCAAAAATGAGTACATGAGCCAAAGCATCAGCCAGTCCAGTATGCAATATTTATCAACTAGATTTCTACATTTTCAAATGGAAATGAGTGGTGCTTGCCCGTGTGTGGTTGCCAAGGCATTACTACGTGGTTGCTAAGGTATTCTTAGAGTGTTTCTCGCACCCTGGTAAGCGCTTTCACTCCAAGCCAAACACTTGAGTGTACATTTTTTGTATGTATTATTCTGGCACGCAGCATTTCATAAAACATGGTTCAAGAAAGAAAAAAAAAGATTCTAATGTGCCAAATGAAAAACGTTTTTTTTTCATGATTCCCTATCAGCTTTTGTTTGGCCACCATAGCTGATTTTGGTGTGGAATGGAGCTGAATTATTGAAGGGAAAGAAAAGATCCTTCTCAGAAGAAAGTGAAACTGCTATGGCAGTCAGCAAAGTTCAACTCTAGAGCTTAAAAGCCCCCTGAAATCAAAATCAAAATTGCAGTTTATTAGCTTTTAGTATGACTATGCTAGCCTTAAAGGGACACTAAGTAAGAATTACTCCCATCTAGTGGTGAAATTGTATTTTGCATTCAAACGAATTGTGCTCTCCAGCGCCTGGCGTTTTCAAATGCGTGTTGCATCTACGGTAGCCGTTATGTACCAAAAAGCTATGACAGGATGTCTTCTAATAGCACTTCGTCGAGTTTTCCTTCGGGTGAACAGGTTTGTTATTTCAAACAAACTTCAAATTGACACAACGAACAAACGAATGTTACAGTATGAAATAATGAGTGTCAAAAACATGAACTATTGTAATTAGTTAGTAGTTATGCCTTCTTTATTCGTTATATTTTCTGAAGTAGCCTACGTGCATTGTTAGATATCATCATCAACTTTTAACTATACATGTTCATCTGTCTATAAAATAAAGTACACAACCAAACAATGAAAAAAGCTTGTAATTAAGACTGTAACATTGACTTGCCTGTCGAGAAGAAAGCAGGACTTCAGCGTCTCTTTTGAAATATTTCTCCTGCATTAGCTCTATCCACCTGGAAAAAGCTATCCCGACATTAACTTGTGTTTTTTGTAATCTCTGGTCACGTTTCCTTTTACGATCTATTTTGGACTTTTCTGGCGACGAGGATTTGCAACGCAGCCTTTTAAACTTGCCGGGGCAGTGACAAGCGCCTCTCACTGCTCTGCTCCTCCGCTTCTGCTGCGTTCAGTCACGTCACGCCGGCTCTGAATGAAAACGTGTTGTGGAAACGCGTTGGCCTAGTACTTTTTGTCCCTCTCTGCTATTATAGTTTTTCAAGATGGCGGAACTACATGGAAGCCTCCGTGGACTTACCCGTCCCATGTATATAAATATAATAAATTCTTTGTTTACGAGGATAAATCAGATAATTGGCAGAGGTATTTGTGCACCATTGAGGACATTTATGAATAAAAATATTGATTTTAGATTATAAATTACCTAAAAAGTTACTTAGTGTCCCTTTAAGGTTATGAATAAGCTGGTGTGTTCCAAAAAAATGACCAAAATCGCATTTAGGAGATATAAGCATTCACAACTTAGTCTCTCACTTCCACTAAAATGGATCACAGATTTTTATGACATCACCGCGGACTTCATCTTCTGTCCAGGCAAATGCTCTCTAGGACCTAAAGCATCCTAGAGAGCATTTGAATACCCTGCTATAAATACCACATGACCAAAGCGATCGTTGACACGTCACGGACGGAGAAATATGGGTTGAAGATACGTTTGTTGCTTAAACGCTCCAGTTTTATTCAGTTTTCCAACTTTACGTTGGTTAAGAATGAAATGGCTCGAATTTATCCACACCTCTATACTGAATCCAACGTATCATCAGCACTCGGATTCGCTTCCATGGTGCTGTCAAGTACGACTTGCAGTCTGTGAGGTAAACTAAACGCTATTGGCTATTTGAAAAGAGGGAGGAGCCATTCAATATGTCCCGCCTTAGCTTCCTGTTTCAGTGGAAATGTGACCCTGGATCACAAAACCAGTCACATGTCGCACGGGTATATTTGTGGCAATAGCCAACAATACATTGTATAGGTCAAAATGATACATTTTTCTTTTATGCCAGAAATCATTAAGTAAAGATTATGTCCCATGAAGATATTTAGTAAATAAAATTTCCTACCGTAAATATATAAAACATTTATTTTTGTGAAGGGATGCAGCACAATCGCGAACATAAATGGACAACTTTAAAGGCGATTTTCACAACGATTCGATTTTTTTGCTCCCTCAGATTCCATATTTCAAATAGTTGTATCTCGGCCAAATATTGCCCTATCCTAACAAACCATACATCAATGGAAAGCTTATTTATTCAGATATATAAATCTCAATTTCAAAAAATGTACCCATGTGACTGGTTTTGTGGTCCAGGGTCAAAAATTACGTCAACGCATCAAACAAAGCTACGCGTTATAAAGCACTTTATGGGCCTTTAACTCATGAAACCTTTATACATACTCCAAACGACTATGCATCTGTCATTGTACACAAACATGATGCAAAATAAGGCCTCAAACGCAGGGGTCATGATATGAGAAATCAAATTTGCCTTGACCTTTTGAAATTTAAGAGGTCTTTTGACATATAAGATGGGTCAAGCCAAAAAGTGACCTTGAAATGTACCTTATTTTTTATTTAACATAAGAACATAAGGCTCTGTGCCAAAACCATTCCCTGGCAGAATGATTTATTTGAAAGAAATGAATAAAAATAATAATGAGAGAAAAAATCTACTGTTCTCCTTAAAGACATTCATGAGTCCTCAGCAATATTCGGGATTTAGTGGTCGAAAACCTGTTATTTTTTGGACTGTTATGTCCAATTAAACCTTCACTATGATTAATTGCATCTGCATAGTAACGTTTCTTACCAGCACAAGTCAAATTCTGAGCTCAGAGGGTGGGCATGCTGACTCCAGTCTGACCTGAGACAAGATTTAGAGTCCAACAATAACTGCTCCCTCTCTGCGCCCTTAAACAGTATTAATTGTTTCCACTTTCGGCCTGAACCTTTTCCAAAGGGCACAACAGTATAACACTGATAATAGATTTTCTCTTTGGTTTCATTGGATTGTAATGCAATAAGAATGGAAAGAGAAAAACCATCCACATTAAATAGGATTGCTGTATTTGAGTACATAAAGATGGTCTAAAGCATAATCCAAAAATTATGTTTCAATTGAATAAAAAAGATACATAAAAAAGATACGTAAAAAAGATTTTATATGTAAGCTACATTTAAATAACAGTCAGAACCATTAATCTTGAACTGAGTCAAATACGCTAGAATAATGACACTCTTTATTAATTGTCAAAGATAACACAGTTTTATCTGTGAGCACAGGGAAGATGCTACAGTAAGCAAATGGGCTATTTTGTAAAAGGCGATTACATTTGCCAACATTCCATTAAACTGTAAAATGATGTTCTTTAATTACGAAGACGAAAAGCTAGATTTGGTTTTCTTTTTTTTCTTTTCTTGTTCTTTTTTTTTGGAAATGACATTCAAATCGTCAGAGCGGATGGGGCTGTAAAAAATAAATCCTGTCTCCTGGCAAGTACAGGGGCTCAGCACGCAGACGAATATATCAGAAGTAGATGAATGCACTGCTGGCAGCAGGCTCTTCGCAGGGCATCACAGGCCTTCACAGATGGCACTGACGGTTTGATTTGTGATGTTTGTGTTTCTCACGGGTCAGGGTTTGTTCTTTTCAAGCATTGTGAGTGTGTGTGGTTTTATTAAATATGAAAAACTGTCATTCAAAATACGCTCAGAAATACCATTCCAGCCAGTATTCAATCTCATAAGCGCAAACTGAATATTTATTGATAAGTCTCATCAAAATGTTCACTTATCTCTGCATGTTATCTCCTGAATTGCCATTTGTGTTATTTTGTTAGTTTATTTTTTTTTTTTATATTTTTCTTTCTGAAAACTTTCTTTCTGAACAACTGCATAGCAACACCCCAGCAACCTATCTGAAAACTTTTAGCGACTGCATAGCAACAACCTAGCAACCATTTTTCTTTCCTGTCACCATGATTTGCTTGGACCAGTAAGCAACCCTAGCAACAGTTCTGAACACTTTACCAACTGCATAGCAACACCCTAGAACCCACCCCTAGAATCAGTCTCTAAAGAAATAAATGACAAAGCAACCACTCCGAACACCCCAGCAATGCCTTCAAATATGATTTATTGTTTACTTATACACATCAAACCTTTAAACACAAAATGGCTTCAGTTTTGTTAAGATTGATTGTTGTAAAACAATAGACCAATCAGCATGTGATTGCTCTTTCTCCACTCTTTGTTTTTATACCTTTTGATTTTAATAAAATCAGACACTTGCATTAAATGCAATTTTCCTCTACTTTGCAAGGAAACATAATTAGAACTGCCTAAACATGAAGCAGAGAATGTAATCAAAGTGATGTGATTAAACAGTGTAGTTAGCCATTAGTAGTCTTTTGACTTGTAGAAGTAAAGTGTTAGTTCACCCAAAAAAATGAAAGTTCTGTCATTTACTCACACTCATGTCCTTCCAAAAATGATATAAGTCTGAGAAAATAATGACATTTTTCAAAATATCTTCTTTTGTGTTCCTACAGGTTTGAAACAGGGTAAATTATGATTTTCATTTTTGGGTAAAGGCTGCTTCTTTTTGCAGCTTATTCTGGTCAATAACAGCCTACTTAGACAGGAAGGTTATGTGTCGTAGTAAGTAAAAAAAAAAAAAAATCACCTATAGCAAATGTATTAAGTGTCACTTGGTTGCTAAAGAAATATATATATATACATATATATATTTCTTTAGCAACCAAGTGACACCTAGAAACAATAGCTTTAGAGCTAAAACTTTTTTAGAACATTGTTAATGCTAGTGTTCATTGACACTGAGATGCTTGTAATTTTTTTTTTTTTGTAAAAAAGTTGCACCTCCACCCATTCAAACAGCGAAGCAGCAATATGTCACAGTTAATGTTGTGTTATGTATCAAATTCCAGACAAAACATGGTTTTAAATGCAAGCGATAAAATAAACCAGTCTGCGTGGTTCCTTTCATGTAGAGATGTGCACCATTTCAGAAGCACCCAGGAGTGAACTAGATACAGAGACCTTTGATATGTCTTCCTGATTTCCCTCTGTCAGAGCCTCTATCTCAAACATAATTCTGTTTTGTGCGCTCTCCGTTGAGAAAACATTTCCCCATGATTTCTTTTCTCTGAATTTCCTTCCTTTCTTCATGCTGTGTGCCCTCAATTCTAGCAGGCTTTCAGATTTTACTCTGTTCAATAGTGAAAATGTTCAGTTGTTAAGGTGCGTTCACACCAAGGACAATAACTATAATAATAACGCTAGACATAATAAAAAATAAAAAAAATCTAAATTTAAAAAGAATAGCTCACTCACGTGATTGCAGATAAAGTAATACAAAGAGAGTAGCCTTCCCTTTCGTTCTAAACATCCCCAGGTTGCTAAAGCCCTGAAGGACCCAGTTGTACACTGAAGGCAGTATTTCCAGACATATGAATATTAATTTGTAGTGAGAAAACAGAGAGAAAGCAATTTTTATCTTAGTCCTGAGTGCAGCTTGTTCCCATGTCTTATTGTACGGATTTAGGGCTCGTTTTGCATCAGGACTTGATTTGCTTAAGCCCGGCACTTCTGACGGCTCTTTCTCGAACATCAAAGGTGCTTCAGCTTTGCAAACACACACACACACTGACAGAGCACTTGTCTTCGTTGAATGCAAAATAACATCTGAACTTGCACATCATGGGTTGCCCCTTCTTTAAAATCTGTCGAGGACATTCCAACTTCATTATTCATGGCAGAAAAAAAAAAGAAAAAAAAAAAATAGAACGTCTCAGGTTACGTATGTAACCCTGGTTCCCTGATAGGGAACGAGACGCTGCGTTTGAGACGCGGTGGGAACGCTCTGCGTGATTGCGTCATGAAGCACGTGTAAAATCAGTCCAATGGAAGCCCGATACGTCATAGGTGACGTCATAGACCAGGAAACTATAAAGCACCCTTGCAAACAGACCGCGCCAGCTTCTGAAAAGTCTGAAGCAAGTCGATCAGGGTGTGCAGGAAGTATGGCAGGCAAACGCAGCATCTCGTTCCCTATCAGGGAACAAGGGTTACATACGTAACCTGAGACGTTCCCTTTCAAGGGAACTCGAGCTGCGTTTGAGACGCGGTGGGAACCCCATACCCACTACGCCATAGTGACAAATGCCTGTGTGAAGTCCATTGCGCACACTAAGAAGCAAACAACCTAGCCCCTGGAGTAGAGAGGTCAAGGTCATAAAACCTGACAAATGTATGCGGAGAGGACCATCCTGCCGCATTACAAACATCAGGAAGGGAAACCCCCGAAATTAAGGCCGTAGAGGCCGCCATACTCCTAGTAGAATGGGCCCGTACAGCCATAGGTGAAGGCTGACCGGCCGCTTCATAAGCTAGTGAAATAGCCTCGACTATCCACTTGCTCATAACCTGTTTAGATGCAGGGCACCCTCTTTTGAGTGACCCAAAACATACAAATAATTGCTCTGACTTATGCCACAGGGCAGCTCTGTGAACGTAGGCATCCAATGCCCGAACTGGACATAACAGGTTCAATTGTTCCTGATCTGGGGTATTAAAAGGTGGAGGATAGAAGGCCTGCAGCACTATTGGGCCCCCAACATTGAATGGGACCTTAGGAATATAACCCGGTCTAGGGTATAGAAATGCTTTCACCATACCAGGTGCAAATTCCAAACATGACGGAGCAACCGACAGGGCGTGTAAATCTCCAATTTTCTTGATAGATGAAATAGCAAGGAGAAATAAAGCTTTCAAAGTGAGGAATTTTTCTGAAACCTCTTCAATGGGCTCGAACGGAGCCAGAGCCAGACCCTCAAGTACAATGGCTAAATCCCAAGCCGGTGCTCTGGAGTGCAGTGCAGGTCTCAACCTCAATGTACCACGGAGAAAACGAGTAATCAGAGGATCTCTCCCAATAGAAGTACCCCCCAGAGGGGTATGGTAGGCCGATATAGCCGCCACATAAACTTTTAAGGTGGAAGGAGATATCCAGCAGAGAAACGGTCTTGCAGAAAATCGAGAACTGAACCAACAGGGCAGTTAACAGGATCTAACTGACGCTCACCACACCAGGTGGAGAATAATTTCCATTTCAGCGCATACAGTTTTCTCGTGGAAGGGGCTCTGGAATGGAGAATGGTCTCAACGACCTCAGTCGAGAGACCGGATTCTATGAGCCTGGCCCCCTCAGAGGCCAGGCCCACAGTTTCCACAACTCCGGCCGAGGGTGAAAAATCGTGCCCTCTACCTGGGACAGCAGGTCCCTCCTGATTGGAATCTCCATAGGAGAGCCGCTCAGAAGAGACACCAAGTCCGAGAACCACACTCGAGTCGGCCAGTAAGGGGCTATTAGTAACAGACGGGCCCCTTCCCGGCGAACCCTCTCCAGAACCCCCGGGAGCAATGATATCGGGGGAAAAGCATACAGGTAAAGCCTCGGCCAAACCTGCACCATCGCATCCAGTCCGAGAGGAGCTGGGTGCGTGAGAGAGAACCACATGGGACAATGGGTTGTATTTGAGGATGCGAAAAGATCTATCTGAGCACGACCAAATTTCTCCCAAAGGAGCTCCACCACCTCGGGGTGAAGTCTCCACTCCCCGGGCCTCAGCCCCTGCCTTGACAGTATATCTGCTCCCACATTCTGACGCCCCGGAATGTAAACTGCTCTGAGAGATAGCAACTTTCCTTGGGCCCATAGGAGGATCTGATGGGCCTGCTTGCAAAGGTGACGTGACCTCAGACCCCCCTGATGGTTGATATATGATACCACCGACGTGTTGTCCGTACGGACCAACACATGATGGCCTCTCAGGTCTGGCAGGAAATATTTGAGAGCTCGAAATACCGCCATCATCTCCAAGCGATTTATGTGCCATGACAGATGATGGTCCTGCCAAAGACCTTGCGCCGAGCGGCCACTCATGACCGCCCCCCATCCCGTGAGGGAAGCATCCGTCGAAAGCGTGACGCGTCGACAAGAAGCCCCCAGCACTGGGCCCTGGGCGAGGAACCAAGGTTTCTTCCACATGACCAAGGCACGAAGGCATAGCCGCGTGACCTTGATCTTGCGGAACGGATTTCCCCTCGGAGAAAACCCCTTGGTTCTGAGCCACCACTGCAGGGGTCTCATGTACAGCAGGCCAAAAGTAATCACGTTGGACGCTGCTGCCATGAGCCCCAACAGTCTCTGAAACTGTTTCACAGTGAGTGACTGGCCTAGTTTTACATTTTTTACGGCTGTGAGAATCGCAGAAATCCAAGCAGGAGATAGACGTGCCTGCATTGTGGTCGAATCCCAAATTACACCTAAAAAAGTGGTCCTCTGAGCAGGGAGGAGAACACTCTTCTTGATGTTGAGCCGCAACCCCAACTCCTTTATGTGAGATAGAACGACATCTCGATGCCGAACTGCCAACTGCTCTGACTGAGCTAAAATCAACCAATCGTCGATATAATTTAATACGCGAATGCCCTGGAGTCTCAAAGGAGCCAGAGCTGCATCCACGCATTTTGTAAAGGTGCGGGGTGATAAACCTAGGCCAAACGGTAGAACCCGATACTGGTAAGCTTCGCCCCCGAAAGCGAACCTCAGGAACTTCCTGTGATGAGGATGGATGGATACATGAAAGTAAGCGTCTTTCAGGTCTATTGTGACAAACCAGTCCTCGGACTGAATCTGTGATACAATTTGCTTGAGTGTGAGCATCCTGAACTTGAGTTTCTGAACTCTGCTGTTTAACTGGCGCAGATCTAGAATAGGACGCAACCCTCCATCCTTTTTCGGAACAATGAAGTAACGGCTGTAAAACCCTGACTCTCTGCTGGGAGGAGGCACCCCCTCTATCGCTCCTTTTTGAAGAAGTGTCAGAACTTCCTGCTCCATAACCAGAGCCTGCTGTGGGTCCACCCCCGGAGAGATAAATCTGTCGTGCGACGCAATTCTCGAATTGCATCAGCACTAACTTCCTCACATTCATCTATGTCCCTCAGCAGGTCAGCTTGATAGGCTTGTAATATCGACATTGTATGAAGGCATACCGCCGCCTGACCTGCTGCCGAATACGCTTTACCCACCAGCATTGATGTATTTTTTAATGGTCTGGTGGGTAACGTCGGGGCTTTCAGTGATGACGCTGACTCGGGGGAGAGATAGCTCGCAAGCGTCTCTTCCGCACGAGGCATCGTCAAATAACCGTAATCATCAATACCTCTCACTTTACTGTAATTACTAGTTTGAGGATTATGAACTCTGAAAGATGCCGGTTTATTCCATGATCTAGACACCTCAGTGTGAAGATCAGGAAAAAGCGGGAGCTCCCGACGAGGAGGTCGTGATCTAGATGGTAAATAACGATCATCTAGAAGACTCTTTTTTGATTCAACATCAATATCATCAGTTGGCCACTCAATATTTAATTTAGTAACAGCACGAGATAAAACCTCCATTAACTCCTCATCATCGGGGATATGAGTTGGCGAAAACTCAAAATCCCCCATATCAACGACATCCGGTTCCTCAGAACTGGATAGCCGCAACATTGGTGCCTCAACCTGGGGAGGAGAAACCGCAGAGCGGGCTCCTTCCTGGGCTGGGACACCGGAACTAGCAGGTAAGGGCTGAGAAAGGGCTGGGCCCGTCTCAAACCCCGCTACTAGATCCATCTGTGAACCCCACGATGCACGCCGCCGCTGTGCCTCAGCAACAGCGGGACCCGCACCACGGGGAACACGAACCGAACCATCCTCCTCAAAGAATGCCCGGCGGGAGCGGAGAGTTTTCATGGACAAACTCATGCAATGCTCACAATCAGCCCCCTCGAGGACTGACTGGGCATGCTCAACTCCCAAACAAGCAACACACATCTGATGTGTGTCCCCACCCGTAATGAAACGAGGGCAGGGAACAACACAACGTTTGAAATCTTGCTTGCTCGCCATCATGATATATATATATATATATAGCAATATGATCGGACAGACAACAATAAATAGACAAGGACAGAATCACAGAGAGCGCTTGCTGAAGACAACAGAAGCTGGCGCGGTCTGTTTGCAAGGGTGCTTTATAGTTTCCTGGTCTATGACGTCACCTATGACGTATCGGGCTTCCATTGGACTGATTTTACACGTGCTTCATGACGCAATCACGCAGAGCGTTCCCACCGCGTCTCAAACGCAGCGTCGAGTTCCCTTGAAAGGGAACAGTTGTTATTTCACAGCTATTTCAACCTGATCTGAACCTTAAAAATGACTTAGGATGTAGGATACTGTAACGTTTATAAGGTCATTTTAAAACTGAATTTGAGGTCATTTGATCCCATATTTAATCGTTTTTAAAATGTCACAGATTCATGAAACCATCAGATATATTTTAAAAAAAAAACTTTTTTTTTTTGCTTTAGATTTTCAGCTTAATTCAAGTTGATTAAATCCATAAATTTTCAGTTGGTCAAATAGGTTATACATTTAAAATAGCTGTTCAAGGGGAGTAATTGGTAAGACATTGGTGTAATTTGCATGCATATTCTGGTGAAAACGACAGAACACCCACATCTCAAAATCCCAATCAGCAACAATGCACAAAATAAAATATATAACCTGTAAACGCCCATTCATACCAAAAATTATAATAAAGTTAGCTATAATGATAACTATATTGGCGTCCACACCAGTCATTCTTTCTGCAGTCATTGTTTTTAACATGAATCAGCTGGAAAAAAAATCTAAATCTGAAAGTGATTTGTTTCTCTGTGCCATAATCGTTATTGGTGTGTTGTGAACTCTACTATTCTTTTATATTTAGAACAATGTTTAGAATTAAGATTTTGCTTTAAGAGTGTGTAGTTACGACATTAACCAGCAGGGGTTAACTGGACAAGATAACCGGCCAAACCTTAACCCCTTGGTACATAGGGACATGCACATCATTCAGACCATAAAAACACAATAATACAGAAGTTCATTTGTAGAAGTTCATATAATGTATACCAGAACGTCATAGTGCTCTGACAGTTCTCTTCTTTTAAAAGAACAAGAGGTAACAAGCTCAAACTAAATGATTTTCCTCCCCTTGCAGTGTTCATTCGGTCCTGAGATTGTTTTCAGGCATCATAATAGCTTGCCCAGCTGCACAATGTCCAAATTTGTCACGTCTGACATCAGAGTGCGTTTAATCTCAAAGATTCATCCCTGAACTTCAACGTAACAACAGCCAGTCAGCAAATGAAGGTTGACTTTAGTCAGCATAAATCAAATGCACATGAGCCAGTTTTAATTTTTACCTTTATTTGACCTTTAATCATCTTTGTTATAACCTCTGTGCGATTTCTCTCTCTGTGTGTTAACACTGCATGGACCCCATTCAGAAACATCACAATATGCATGCACAGTGTGTTTTCTCTCATTTGGACTCCAGCTGTAATTTAAATTTCTCTCGCATTTGTCAATTATCTGAGTGCTCACTAAGGAAAAGTTTCCTTTGTTTAAATTGCATGGCCCCATTTAGAAATCATGTGCTTGTTAATTATTCAGACTAGTTTTCCTTCACTGTGAAAGCTAAATGGCACACATTAGCCGCAAATTTGACACAGATAAGTGACAGCCTAGTCAGCATAGAGTGATTTTCTTTGCTGTTTCTATTTAAAGTTGCCATGAAATCAAAATTGACTTCTTTTTTACAAAATGTTGCAGTGTTTATTATAAATGATTTATACGTGCACATCATTATTTTGGAAAAATTCATGTGCACTTATAATCTTTAATAAAAAACGTTAACCATTCATGTTAAAGGCACAATATGTATTTTTTCTGCTTTAAAATAGCAAAAATAACTGTACCTATGTTATATATTTCTATGAGAAATGTACTTACATTATCCCGCCAGTTTCCACCAACTTTCAAATCCAGAGAAATGTTTAGTTTAATTCGAAGACACGGGCTGTTTCTTTATTTCCGTTTTGTCGCCCGTCTATGGCGTCATATAACCTTTGACTCCTCTATTTTCTCTAAAGTCCTGCGGAACACGGCGAAACCGCCAAACACAAAGGGGAACACCGGACTACCGCAAATAAAAGAAAAGAAAACGACGTAGAAAAAAAAGTAGTAGCTAGTATCATTTTGCAACTGCACCAAACTTGAGGAGGGTTTGGCTGCACGCGCAAGATCTCTCGCTTGCTTACCTCTCTGACATCGTGCGCATGCGCGGTTAGGAGCTCAACATCTGTCTCGCATGCACGCTTGCTTTAGGGTATTTTAACTAATTTGCGGTAAAACTAATCGATCACGAGTGGCTCAACAGGTAGATCTATAGATAAGCTCATCTTTCTGGCTTTGACCGACCGGGTTGACACTTCAGCGTGAGAAATCGGGGGTGTGGTGTGAGAGCTCGAGAATTGGCTCAATTGCGTGAGTCTCGCGCTGAATGCGTGAGAGTTAGCAGCCCTGTAAGTTATGAACCACCATTACGCTTTGCCTGCACGTTCTGCTGCTGGAGCCAGCTCAAAGCGTAGACGTTAGGGTGACCAACAGTCCTGACATGTCCTGTTTTCACGTTCTGTCCTGGCCGTCCTGGCTGTTTTAATAAAGTGATGAAAATGTCCTGGTTTTTAAAAAAACTGCTGGCCGAGTGTCCTGGTTTTTGGTAATCAAAATATGGTCACCCTAGCAAACGTACGGGTGAAAAATATGACAGGAGAAGAAGCATGACACGGGTAAACTGTAGGGTTGCATTTAAAAAATGTAGAGAGCTTTGTGACAAGCTAAATATAGGCTACAGAGAGATACCGATCTCACTTGCATTCTAATAAACAGGTAAGCACCCATTCAGCTAACTATATCTATCCGTATATTTTGTGAAATGATGTCATGTGTAAAACGCAGACGGGCTAGCTCTCATGTAGCTATAATGTAAATTCATATTTGTTCTATATATAGCTGGAGAAAGTAGCTTCATATGCAGTTCACTAACGTTATCTTGTTCGATATCATAGTATAAGCGTAATTATATTTTTAACGAAAGGTGACTGTGTTTTTTAAACATCTATTAATACTAGCTAGATGGAATATTGATTCAATAGGGGTCTGATAATTCATATATCTCTCTGTTTGAAAAGACGTGATTATCCAAATACATAGTTAGAATGAGTGAGGAATGTGGGGAATGACAGATCGCACGTGTTCCAATGAACATCGTATCGCTGGTTCGCTCGTGCTCTCTCTCTCTCTCCCTCAGAGGGCTGGTTGTCATTGACAGCGACAACAACTCCCGTGAGTCCACGCTCTTTCCCGACGTCATCAAAGCACGTCTTTTGTTATTTTTTAGATCGAGTGCCCCCTGGTGGCCAGAAATTACATACTGTACATTTAACGTGTGGCACAGGGTAAAAAAGACACCATACGGTCGGCGCCAATAGCCTCGTGGGCAGCGCACCGACACATATCGCCTTTGTGCTTCGGACGACCTGAGTTCGAGTTCCCGATCCCGTCCCCCTCTTTCTCTCTCCTATCTTGCTTCCTGTCCACTCTATACTCTCCTATCATAAAAAAGCAAAACTTGCCAAAAATAGTGACACCATACTACAAAGTGTGCTCTCTGTTATCAGTTGTTATCAGATTTGAAGTAAATCTGCTTTAAAGGAAAGTTCTGGGTTCAACAAAATTAAGCTGTCATTATGATTTTATAATATCAACTGATCCCTCACACAGTTTATAAAAACAAGCATAAATACAGTAATGGATTTACAATGAAAGTCGGTGAGGCAATGCATTCCAGAGGGTTTAAAAGCAGAAATGTGAAGCTTATACTTAACTATAATAATACCAATAATAATAATAATAATGGTTATGCTAATATAAATAGTAGTTATATTAAACACTTTTATTAAAAATGTTTTACTAACTAATGTGTTATTTGAGCTAAATTGCCTAAATCATCCTAGAGAGTATACTGTGCATAGAATTTAGCCCAAATTATTTTCTGAGATAATCCATAGCACGGCGCAGACACTGTCAATAAAGCTTTACCATACAATTCCCAAGTAAATTTGTCCTTCAAACAAAAACGGCCTCAGTGTGAACACATTCCCATAAGCCCAACCAGCTCTGAACGTGCTTTAAACACTCACGGTAAGCAGGAGAGAGAGCGCAGCATTAGTGTTTTCATGAGCTATTCATTAAGACGAAAGAAAATATTTTTATGAATGCATAATATGTTGCTCTGAGGTCAGCAGATTGAAGGTTTCATGAAATAAGTCCATAAGCTCAGCAGTAGGAAATACAAATGCACTTAGTGATCTTATTTGCATAAAATACCAGATGCTCTGAGTGCTTTCACTCCATCAAGCAATTGATTTTCTTGTACTGTATTTTCTACAGGCGTCTTGACCATGAATGGATCTTTATGAAGATAAAGTACCCAAGTGCTAATTAAGAGAATGCATTAGGGGTAAGTGTAATCAATCATTAGTGTAATTTCAGGTCTGTAGTTTATTTATGTAATTAGCATTGTAACATAATTACAATGTCAATCATGAGATAATTACATCACTGCCATCTTGCAAAAAAAAAAAGAAGTAAATAGTAAACAGGTAAACATTGTGAATACACATATTTAAAGGCATAGGTGAGGTATAATTGTTTGTGTGTAGTATTAAACATGCTTAATGAATTAATTTTGCATTGGAATTTATAAATCTGTCATTGTTAACTCGTTCTAAAACTGATGGCTTTCTGTGGAACACACAACATTTTTTTAGAATAAATTCATGAATTTTTTTTTTCCATATCAATGATATCGCACCCCACTGACTTTCATTGTATGGACAAACCAACATGACATCATGACTTTTGCGTAAACATACACGCCACTTTCAAGTCAAGTGGCGTATTATCTATACGCATTTTGAGCTATCCGCGTGTATGCGTGTATGTCTACGCCATTAATGTCCAAGTGATTCCGCGTATATGTACACGCCATTAAATGTCCGAGCGAAACGAAGCAAAATGTAGATCTACATCTGGGGAGCGATATTTTTTTTCCTAGGATGGTAGGGGAAGACTCATAAATGGTATTAACCCCAGTGACGGGTAGGTTTAGGGACGGGGTTGGGGTAGGTCATATATTTATATATACAGTAATAACGTTAAGTCAACTGCGTTCATAAACACGCTGAAAAGCGATTATGCGTGTTGATAGCACGCCAAAAATGGAAATACGAATTGGCGTGTCATACACACGCAATTTTATGAGATCAGTCTGGGACAAACACACTATAAACATTCTTCAGAATATCTTCTTTTCACAGAAGTAAGTCATACAAGTCTGGAACGACATTAGCATTTTCATTTTTAGATGAATTATCCCTTTAAACCAAAAAGAAACCATTCGGGAGATCTTAAAAAAACAAAACAAGGGATAAGCACAATAGCCTACTATAAATTACAGAACACAGCTTGATCACATGACCTTGAATGGCTGTCAAGGTAACAAGCCTCATGATCATGATAAATGTGTTAAATGTCTGATTATACCTCTCTTTCTATCGTTAACCTCATTCTTCATTAATCCAAATGTCTCGTTTGGGCAAGATTCTTCATGCTCTGAGAGCAAGCAGTTCAGATGAGGTTTTCTCTCTTTAATCCATGGCAGGAGAATTTACCGACCTCAATCAATGAACCTTTGTACAACAGGGCAAAATTATTGCTTGTGACAAAGGGAGCAAATTAGCGGTTAATCTCCTCCATTGCTACCCCATGGGATTTTCATTAGCCTGACATTGTGTCCACGGCAGGAAGCAAATGAGATGTCATGCAACCTGGAGCACAAAGTCCTGAATGGTCCAGTGATAAGCGAATCATTGAAGGAGAAAAAAAAAACAGACTGAGCATTTCTGAAGCAAAGTAGAATACGTTTAAGGAACATTCTCCAGGGTAAACTGAGGACTCATTATTATGGTGCTTGTTAAGGCAAACATACTTGATTTGAACAAATCATTAACCCTTAATCAATGGTGAGTAAATCACGTAGCATTTGTACTATAGACATGAATTGACCTCAGATTTTGCAGCTTGTTGTGGTGAAATACCATTTTTCAAAGGGCTTTTGAAAAGAATTACAATTGTCACCAATATGTCACAATAAAAATGAACTCAAGTCATATCTTGGGACCAGAATATCATAAAAACATGGTACTAGGGTTTTTTGACTATAGGACCAGTAGTTTTCAATTAGAGATGCACCAATGTATTGGCCAATAATAGGTAGCCTATATTATTTTTACTATCCATCATCGGCAGATTGTTTAAAAACAGCCGATGATCAGAGCAGATTATATACTATCAATCAAAAGGGTGCGGAAAAAATGTGTTCAGACTGCAACTCATACTGTGTGCAAAGAAAATCTTCTATTGAGTTTAGAGCAAATAATGCATTAATAGTTAAAAAAAAATAGCTATATAAAAGCAGGCTCTATTTGACCCTAGTTCACACCAAACATTATTTATAGCTTCCCATCCAATAATCGCAAAGAGCTATTCTTTGTTACTTCTGATAAGAAAGATCTTCCAAATTATGTCAATTTTATCACGAAATTAAAAAATATGCAGTTTTTGACACTCTTAAATGTGACGTGACAGATCGCTGTGGCGCCTCAGTTCAAGCGGTAGCGCTATTCTTTTCTTCCACTTTAAAGTGCCCCTATTATGGTTTTCCGAATATTCATGCAGAGTGTAATATAGCTGATTGTGAATGTAAACCTTCTCCAAAGTTGTAAAGTGCACGATAGATAAAGTTATTGTCTCCCAAAAGAAAGAATCGATTCTGAACCGCCTTAACGAGTCGTTTTTAATTTAAATGTCACTGCGCAGCGGTTCTACATCACTAGAAAATACATTTGCATAATCCCCCCGTATGTTGTACGTTGTCTGCCCGCGAAGACAACATCAACATCATTCAAACACATCATTTTACTGACAACTGTTTCTCAAATCTCGAAGTTCAACGTGGGATTCTCAAAACACTTGCTCTGGAAAGATGGGTCAGTACCCAGTTTATTTGGACCAACTTTATTTGAATCACAACCTGTAAGTATGATTAATTATTGATATATATATTTTAAATCGTCAAAATACGTAGTTTTGTGTTTTATATTGTGTACGTTTCTGGCTTACCAGCTAACTCACATTAACTGTCTTACTGAAATACTTCTGCTAATCAGCTGTGAGCCACTATTACCTAAAACTGTGTCTATTAATGCAGATTGTCTGTCATTCTTATTATTTTGAGTAAAGATAAAGGATAGAGCAAGATTTGTTTTGCCAAGTTTAATGTTACATCAGTTATCAGAGCTGCCAACTCTCAGTCATTGGCCGTGAGACACGCATTTGATTGGTTTCACACGCTCACACGCCACACCCCCGATTTCTCACGCTGAAGTGTCAACCTGGTCGGTCAAATGCCTGGAAGATGAGCTTATCTATAGATCTACCTGTTGAGCCACTCTTGATCGACTAGTTATGCCACAAATTAGTTAAAATTTCCCAGAATCTAGAGCGAGCGCGCACGCGAGACAGAGATTGTGCTCCAAACCGCGTAGGGGACCACCCCACTGCGTCAAAGAACGTATATTGACAAGAAGTGAAAGCCAATAGAACGTTCCATTGCAACACCAGCGCCCAGCAGCAGCCCTACGCTTCCTCCATTTTGGGGTGAAAGCGACTCGGCAGTCCACTAGTGATGTGTCATTCGCGAAGTGAGTTCGACGATTCTTTGAAAAGAGCCGGACTTCCTATCACTATCCACTAGCTTCTTGCGGTCGCTATGGCAATATCAGCTGCTTGGTAAAAAAAAAAAAAAATTACATTAAAGATCAAATCCACGTACAATCACTAGTGATCATTAAATCCCCTTTAACAGTTTATTTCACAGACTTAGACAAGTCTTCTACTTTTTCCCAACAAAACCTTTAGTATTAGCATTACAAACACTGAATTAATACCAACATACCCAATTAAGTATATGGCATGCTATATCAGATAATTGGGAATGTTGGACAAATAACAGCAATGGACTGTTTTTTTTTTTGCAATACTATCTTATATTTATGAGCGTTAAAGCAAGACTTTGTAAACACAAAAACACAGCCACTGTCCAAAAGTGGCAATTATAGGATTACAGACACAGCAATGCATCATGTTGTATAAGATCATCGAGTTTGTAGCATGATCCAGGGGATTAAAATGTACAAAATATATTTCAGCAGGCCTAGTGGAGTTGGTATCTAATAATAGTAGTAAATATGTAAAGTTGCATAAAATGGAAATAGCGCATTTGCTTTACGCTGAGGAGCCGGACGGTGTCCAGTCCTCCGCGAAGGTACAGCAAGCATGGCGACGGGACGAGATGTCTCCGTTCCCTACTCAGGGAACGAGGGTTACCATACGTAACCGGACCTTCCCTTTAGTATGGGAACTCCTACGTCTCGTCGGAGGAGTTTCCAACGAATTGGGATCCCAAATAAAACGCCATGGTGCTGGCCCCTTCCAGCGCCCAGCTGAGCTCCCCGCCAAGCAGTTTCTTAGTTTCTTTAGGGCGGGGGCTAGCTAGGAAGAAATCACACTGCTGTTCCGCAAGACCCGCTCAGTGGATTTGGATAACACTGGGGAAACGTGCCCATGTGGGAACATTGCGGAGCCCCCGGCCAGCCCGAAGGGAGGCACTGAATACACATATGAACTAGCCCGTAGGGTAGTAAAACGTATGGGATTCCTCGAGGTAGTCCCAGCCCGTAGGGTGGGGAGCATACTCAGCGAGGACGACAGAGTAAGTCTGTCGAGGGGAAGACACGGAGCTAGCCCGTAGGGTAGCAGGAACGTGGAAAAATGATCACGAGAAAGTCATCGTGAAGGTCACCCAGTCTACTAGCAACTTCTTAAGAGAGGTAATAGACCTAGCGTCAGGCGGTCCGCCTGATGGAGGAGCTCAGAAGGTTAGCCGTTTGTTGGGGAACCAAGGAGCAAAAAGGCGCATGGATCCAGCTCATAAGGCGGAATGGCGCAGCAAGCCGACATAACCTATTCCCTCGCGCCACTGACCGTAGCGAGTAAACGGGAGGAAATTGGATCAACACGTAAGCTATAAAACCTGGCAAACGTGTTAGGTGTCGCCCAGCCCGCAGCTCTGCAGATATCTGTCAGTGAGGCACCTCGCGCCAAAGCCCAAGAGCAATCGACACCAAGTGGAGTCAGCCGTCAACCTGGGTGGCCAAGGTACGTCCTGGGATTCATAAGCCTGGACGATAGCATCCACTAGCCAGTGGGCTAACCTCTGCTTGGAGACAGCCTTCCCTTCTGCTGGCCTCCATAACAGACGAAGAGCTGCTCTGAGGTCCTGCAGCTTTGCGTTCTGTCCACATAACAACGTAGTGCACGTACGGGACAGAGAAAAGCCAGGGCTGGGTCTGCCTCCTCCACGGGCAGCGCTTGCAGGTTCACTACCTGATCTACAAATGGAGTGGTAGGAACCTTGGGCACATATCCGAACCGGGGTCTCAGAACCACGTGACAAAGGCCCGGTCCGAACTCTAGGCACGATTCGTCGACCGAAAAATCCTGCAGATCCCCGACCCTCTTGAAGGAAGCTAGAGCCAATAGAAGAGCAGTTTTTTCAGACAAAACTTTTAGCTCTATATCATTTGAGGGCTCAAATGGGGGCCTTTGAAGAACTCTCAGCACCAGGGCTAAGTCCCAAGAGGGTACAGGGTGCAAATTTCGAGGGGGATTTAACCTCCTAGCACCCTTAAGGAATCTGATGATCAGGTCGTGCTTCCCTAACGACTTCCCGTCGATCACATCATAATGGGCAGCTATTGCGGCCACATATACTTTGAGGGTGGAGGGAGCCAGCCTTCGCTCCAACCCGTCTTGTAAAAAGGAAAGCACAACACTGATCGGGCAAGTTCGGGGGTCTTCCCGGCGGGAAGAGCATCAAACGACGAACAGGTTCCACTTCAACGCATAGAGGCGCCTCGTAGAGGGGGCTCTAGCGGAAGCGATGGTATCTACCACAGCTTGTGGTAGGCCACCTAGAACCTCCGCGTCCCATCCAGGGACCAGACATGAAGTCTCCACAGGTCTAGACGCGGGTGCCAAAGAGTGCCCCGTCTCTGAGAAAGCAGGTTCTTCTTCAGAGGAATGGGCCAAGGAGGTGCTGTCGCGAGGAGCATGAGTTCCGGGAACCAGGTCCGGTTGGGCCAGTACGGCTCAACCAACAAGACCTGCTCCTCGTCCTCCCTGACTTTGCACAGTGTCTGTGCGAGAAGGCTCACTGCAAGGGAAACGCATACTTGCGTGGGCCCCGGGGTCAGCTGTGTGCCAGTGCATCCGTGCCGAGGGACCCTCCGGTCAGGGAATAAAACAACAGGCAATGGGTTGTGTCCGGAGAGCCAAACAGATCTATCTGAGCGGCTCCGAAGATTCGCCATATCAGCTGGACCGCCTGGGGATGGAGTCGCCATTCTCCCGGAAGGGGTGGTTGCCGTGAGAGCTCGTCTGCCACATGGTTGAGCGCACCCGGGATGTGAACAGCACGAAGCGACCTCAGAAACTTCTGACTCCATAGGAGGAGATGGTGGGCGAGTCGCGACATACGGCGGGAGCGTAGACCACCTTGATGATTGATGTACGCAACGGCCGCAGTGCTGTCCAAATGGACCAGTTTGTGCTTGTGACGAAGCAACCCTTTGAGGCGGCACAAGGCTAAGCGTACTGCTTGCAACTCTAGGCAGTTGATGTGCCAATGCAGCTGAGGCCCCGTCCACAGACCTGAGACTGAATGCCCGTTGTACGTGGCCCCCCATCCGATGGCTGAGGCATCTGTGGAGACTACAGCATGCCTGGACACCTGGACTAGGGGGACTCCGGCCCGTAGAAACGCAGGGTCCAACCAAGGGATGAAGGTTTGGCGACAGTGCGGGTTGACTTTGACCCGGAACATGCCGCTCTGCCACCCCCATCTCGGGACTCGATCGTGAAGCCAGCGCTGAAGCGGTCTCATATGTAACAGGCCGAGCGGCGTTGCGCTGCTGCCATATGCCCCAGGAGCCTCTGAAATTGCTTCAGTGGGACCGCTGACCTGCCTCGAAAGGACCTGAGGCAGTTGAGCACTGACTGGACGCGCTCCTCGGTGAGGCGCGCAGTCTGGTTGACCGAGTCCAGCTCCATACCGAGATAAGAGATCCTCTTGCCAGGGCAAAGTTTACTCTTGTCCCGGTTGACCTGAAGCCCCAAACGGCTGAGGTGCCGGAGCACCAGGTCCCTGTGATCGCACAAAAGATCTCGCGAGTGAGCCATTATCAGCCAGTCGTCGAGATAGTTGAGAATGCGAACGCCATGTTCTCTCATGGGAACAATGGCCGCCTCCACGACCTTCGTAAAGACGCGGGGCGACAGGGCCAGGCCGAAGGGTAGGACCTTGTACTGACATGCCCGACCCTCGAATGCAAACCGAAGAAACGGTCTGTGTCGAGGCAGAATCGAGACATGAAAGTATGCATCCTTCAGGTCGATCGCTGCAAACCAATCCTGGGGACGGATACACTCGAAGATGCGCTTCTGCGTAAGCATTTTGAACGGGAGCTTGTGAAGGGGGGCAAGCAGCAGGGAAGGCCCATCTTTCTCTGGGGCGTTCGATTGCTGACTGTCCCGAGGCAAAGGTAGGAGGGGAAACGAGGAGCGAGGCTGGGAGGCGTCGAGTCCTGGCTTCCACGCCTCCTTGCTCGGCGACAGATGAAAGTGACGAGGCCGTAGCGGCGACACTGGCATCTGAGCGCTTTGGCCAGCGACAGACGAGAGCGACAAGGCCGTAGCGGCGTCACTGCCATCTGAGCGCTGGGGCGAGGGGAATGAGAGCGGCGAGGCAACGTGGCGGCGCGCACTGTCATTCTCACCCTCTAGGAGGGGAAACGAGGAGTGAGGCCCGGGGGCGCCGAGTCCTGGCTTCTGCGCCTCCTTGGCCAGGAACAGACGAGAGTGACGAGGCCGTAGCAGCGTCACTGCCATCTGAGCGCTGGAAGAGGGGGAAAGGAGTGGCGAGGCATGGGAGCGTCACTTACTGCAGTCCGCACCTCTTGTGACCCAGAGATGGAAGAAATTGCTCTATTGAAAATGTGGGTACCACTGGACTCAGGGAGCCAGCAGCGGAACAGGAACTGAACAAATTCCCCACCCGGCCCTCCTCCGGGGGCGGGAGAGGTGAGGACACCATCTCCCTGAGAGCAACCTCCTCCAACCCTGTGTCACCCGTCTCAGGGCTGCTGAGACAGGCGGCGCCGTCCTCCTGCGAAAGCTAGACGTCACCATAAAGCTGGCTGACATCTTTTTCACAGGGGGCTGACACCCTTGGCGACAAACAGACCGAGGAGAAACCAGGAGTGAGTCAACAGCATATCGGGTCAGCTCCTGGTCTCCTCAACCTGCTTCTGAACTGTGGAGAGCCGATGGGCACAGTCTCCAACAGTGTCGCCGAAAACGGCAAACCCTGTGAGATAGGAGCACCGAGAAAGCGAACTTTGGCGATGTCTCGTACCCCACAAGGTTTAGCCGTGGGATTCTTCAGGACCACCAGTGTGGACATCGTCTGACCGAGGGCCAGTGCTATAACTTGCACAGCTCAACCCCGACTCAGAACTACCCTTGTGTAGTCAAAGCCACCCCACCACTAAGGGTAGTGAGAGAGGATAAAACTTTCTGCAGATTTTGGCATGTTTGGCTTTCCACAGCACCAACATGCTTCCATACTGCTAAAAGCTTT
Source organism: Tiaroga cobitis (assembly GCA_030578255.1). Lineage (NCBI taxonomy): Eukaryota > Metazoa > Chordata > Actinopteri > Cypriniformes > Leuciscidae > Tiaroga > Tiaroga cobitis. Next base: position 17,625,331 of record CM060603.1, read on the forward strand.
TTCACACGCATCCGGGCAGGCACGGGGGCGGGGGAAGGCGATTACACGTTGCACTGCGCCCCCAGAGTAGCCCAGTGTGGCTGTCAAGTCTGAATCAGATTCAGCACAAGCACACACACCATAACAGTGGGAACTCAGCGTCATCATTTCCAGAGTGTAACAGCGCTCTCTCCGATGCAGCGATCGACATCTGATCCACGGCTGGAGCCCTGAATGAAATAGCTGGTCCCTCATGAGAAGGACCAGAGATTCTACCCGAAAGCTGCCAGGCATGCAAAACAGTGAACGTGGCCATACCTGATGGCACACGGCACGCTGAGCGCTCAACCCCTTGAGAAAGGCAAGACGAACAACGTGCCGACGTGGTCATGCTCTCGTAAGAGAGCATTAACCACCCACGAACACAGTCTCAGCATGTTTGCGATGCGCTAGAGGAGTGAGGGTTCCGAGGAGGTGGTCTCGTTAGAGTAATCTGTAATCCTCTAATCACCAATGCTATTAGCCAAAATAGCCCTCCACCGTTGGCCACCAGAAGAGGAACTAGATCGGGGAACAATCAAAGGCGCGCATCTAGAGCGCCGAATGACGCGCGCTGGGTTGCCGTGACAACCCGCGCTGTCAGCCGGCAGCTCGACGGCACACGGCACGCTAAGCGGCTCAAGCCTTTACGAGAAAGGGGAGACGAACAACGTGCCAACATAGTCAAGCTGTCACGAGAGAACATAAACCACTCACGAACGTAGTCTCATCATGCTTAAGCCCAGGCACGTGAAACAGTGATCGTGGCCGTCAAATGAGGACAGGAAACGACCGCATCCAGAAACACACGGGTGAAACATCATCCTGAAAAGGACGCGATCTTCACCCGTGTTGCTCTTTTCACAGAAAACGCTCTCTTATTGTGCTGAAGCACACAGGGATAAACGCGGCAACACAGCGGGGAAACTGCAAGTCCGCTGTGTGCACTCAACCGAATACCAGCTGTGACAACAGCTCTTTGAAAAAACAGCAGATCGCGTGAAGCAGCAGCTGGTACCCTGGAGATTGCGAAGATCGCTGAAGCGTCGTCACACCAACGCAGAGAGGTCTCGGAGAAAACAGCAGACTCGTTGAGCGTGAAGATAAATTATTAATCTTGAAGCTCATCCACTCAGAGGAAACAACCGGTCGGCTCCGAAGCTAAAAGCAAATGTGTGTGCGCTCGCTTCCGCTTTATACCCGCACTAGTAGGCGGGATGCGGAATGCAAGTCCTGCATGCCAATATTCCTTGGCTCGTTTTAATTCGAAGGCAATTGGTCTCCCTAGCGTGATCCCAATTCGTTGGAAACTCCTCCGACGAGACGTAGGAGTTCCCATACGAAAGGGAACTCGAGTAACTCCAGTTGGAATCTTCACCCCAAAATGGCGGCCGCGCTACCGAAGCGTCACCTAGTGGCTGTTACCAAAAAAGCATCGGAGTTTCGCCTCTTGTTCTTCTATACTCTTTGACTGCGTCATGGTGATTGACACTTTGGGGAACGCCTCTAGTGTGCTAAATGCCTCTAGTGTGCTAATTTAGCACACGTGTGCTAAATGCCAATCTCGACTAGCCATCATCGGACAGTGACGTCATAGGCGTTCGGCTAACTATAAAAGGTATAGTTAGTTGTATAGTTATACAGCTGCCTAGCAACACCCTATCAACTTCTCAGAACACCCTGGCAACTGCATAGCAATACCCCAAAACAGAGCAAAAAACACTGAACAAACAAATAAATAGATAAATAAAAATGTATATATACTCAGACTACTTAACAGTCTGACAACTTGCAATCAACCACAAAAACAGAAATATAGAAAAATCACACTGAACACCCCACTGTAGCGATTGTAAAGCAACACCCCCCAAAAACTAGCACCCTAGCAACAAAAAACAAAACAAAACCAAAATGAAAAATCAGAACACCATAGCAGCGCCCTGGCAACCACCCACCACACCATGCCCTAAAAAACACACTGAACCAGAAAAGCCCTAAAAACATTTGCTTCACTTACACCATTCACATTTTCTTTTGAGATTTAACAATCTAGTCTAAACATTCTGTTCGTAATGAGGGTCTTGTTTTAATCACAAAGTACGATACTTTGTGTACTTGGTGTTCATTACAAATACTTGTCATGTGTTGGAAAGAGCAGGCTGGTGGTAACAGATGCATATCAATACACTAGTTCAAATCTCAATACTGTGTGCAAGAATGAAAGAATACTCGCTGAGAGATGTTCATATGCAAAGTCCTACTGTGGCTACCTCGTATACGGTACACTGCAGCGTGTCCTTTTCTCTGACCTCAATCTCTCTGTGCAGCTCTGTATTACCATAGTAACAGACTAAGACAAAGATCAGGCCTGTATAAATACACTCATCCAAAGCATAATGAATGGACTGGCCAAGCTTGTTAGTGTTAGACAACAGATTTGTCTTAGAAACTATCTGTCATATTCTGTCATACAGACACACAATTATCAGAGAGCTGAGGATAGGGAAACTAGGGGACTAGTTACAACAAGGGGACTAGGGCCACCTAGGGGGGCTTAGAATTTTCCAAGGGGGCTGCAAGTTGATTATTTTTAAGTAAAAAAAAAAAAAAAAAAAATTATATATATAATATATATAATATATATAAAATAATCAAAATATTAATTGTAAATAATATTAAAATAATCAGACATTTTAAATGTAAATAATATTTAAATAATCAGGCATTTTAAATGTAAATATTAAAATAATTCAAATTTCAAATCTAAATAATATTAAAATAATATATTTTTAATATAAATAATAAAAACCACCAGAAGAAATATTGAACCTCTCAAAATCATTACTGTGTGACGGTGCTGATCTTTCTCAGCTTACAGAGAAGAGCCAAACACTGTCAGTCAATAATCATGTAAAGCTCCATAAAACTTCAAATACTACATCTATCAAACTGATCTGTGTTTGGAAGCTCTGTCACCAGCAGCTGGTATATGTAAGAGACAACCCTGGCACCTAGCGGTAGACTTGCAAGATTACACTTTCTCAGCAACAACATTCCCAACATATATTCAGTTATTACTTGATTTAAAAAAAAGCAACGTCATATTTTTCTCATTTAAAAAAATAGTATTTTCTTGTAAATGTATTGGATTCATGTGACTTATGAATATTAATTAGGCTAGTCTGATGTTAAGTAAAACTCCTACGAGTGTCTCGTTAAGCAACCCAAGTAATATTCATAAACAAGCATTCATCATAGTAGTATTTGTGTAGTCATAGGTGGATGTCCAACAGATGGGGCTGAAGTCAAGTGGTCAAGGTTTGGCTTCATTCTGGTCAAAAATCAACTTACATTATTAAAACATTAACAACCAAAAATAAAATCCGATACTGTTTTAATAGTTCCTAACATCCTATCTTTCTATCGATGAGCAATATCACAGTTTATGATGCCATTTCTTATATAGTGCCATGTCGCTCGACTAGCAACTTGCAAACTACGAGTGATATAGTGCTTTTAATATAACAGTTTTTCGCCACAAGAGTGTAAATAAATAAGAAACAACAACAATGGAGTTCCTTTAAAAACATCTAGGTTACGACTGTAACCTCTGTTCCCTGAGAACAGGGAACGAGACACTGCGTAGATGACGCTTTGGGGAACTCCTCAGGCGTGACAGGTGTCTGAAATCACAATCAAATCACAGCAATCACATTGACCGGCGACAGCCCGTGAATCATTAGCGTGAATGATAAACGTGCCACCTGGTAGTATAAAAGAGCGCCTTGCAAACATGACAAATCCCCTTATCGTCTGAAGGGACTATTCGGTAGGCAAGCCCTGAGGCATGGCAAGGAGACGCAGTGTCTTGTTCCCTGTTCTCAGGGAACAGAGGTTACAGTCGTAATCTAGACGTTCCCTTTCGAAAGGCAACTCGCACTGCGTCGATGACGCTTTGGGGAACGATATACCAACACCACCATGCTAAGGGGAGTGCATGCCAGGTGGCAGTGACAACTGTCAGAACCAGCAAATTCAAATGAAACGCTAGAACCACTCACTCACGCTAGTGACCTCAGGTCACACTGGGCTGTCAGTGACAGCATTCCCTACGGTCATAGCCCAAGCTAAGCCTCGCAGGAAAACCTCCATACACATGGTTAAATAAAAGGCCTACCTGGACCTGCTCAGGGCCTGGAACCACAGCTTCCAATTAGAAGGGGTCCCTTCTAGGGAATGTGGCTAGGGAACCCGAAGGAACCCCAGCCAGTCACTATTCAGGGGAACGTACTCACCCCGAAATGCCACCAGGACGACCTGACCCGGCATCAGTTACATAGACACTTAGTCTGGCCACTTCCTGTCTGTCCGAAGACATAGCCTCTGGACACTTGCCTTAGGTAAGGCATCCAACCCGAGGGACTGCGAAGCTGGCAGTGAACCACTCGGCCGGATCTCAGAGACGGGATATCCCGGAGAGTATGACTCAGCATAGTGCTTCCTATCCCTTGCCAGCGAGGGGAGTTTCTCTACTCGATCCACGGATCTACCCAGTGTTTATGTTTCAAAACACTGAGGAGGCCTGTGAATTCTGTATCAAAATTTATAGGCAAGACAAGTAGTTTGTTTAGGCATGGGTTGCATGGAATTACAAACCTGCGCACATATTTGTGACCGATCACGGAAACTAGGGACACAAGTCGGCAGCACAACTTTCGAGCAAAATGAGAAAGAAGCGGGGTTTTTTTCAAAATTGGTGAATTTAAATTTTTTGCAGAATCTGTTAGTTGAAATCATGAAGAAGCCTCTCCATGTTTGAGATAGCAGTATTGGTATATTTAAAAGCTTACATTTAGAGGTTGAAATCGGCTTGTTTTCGGAGATTCTAGCATGCAGTAGGGGCGTGGCGTGTCATTGTATTTCCATACTGGATAAGCCGGCTTTTGCCCCCGCCCTCCAAGCATGGGCGTCAGTTTGGTTTGAAATGTGCTGGGGACAGAGACGTATTCGGAAGTGCATTTTCAAAAGTGCTGGGTACAATGAATGACATTATTTTTTTCTCTCTCTTTCGCGCAGATCATGTTTTGAAAGACGATGTAACGTTACTGTCGCTTAATGTAAATAAATAAAAATGTATACAAACATGTGATGATGTCTGACTCGTTTTATGTTGAACTTGAAAGCCTTAGGTTTTTAAAAAGCATTAGACATACGAGTAGCCTATGACCCACTATTCTGCTTCATAAGATAAGTAACATTGACAATATGACATGACGTGGTTTAATGTAAACAATGATTACCAAATTTCTCTCTCATATTGCTCCTCATAACAACTGAAAACTGTCCAAAAAAAATCGCCAATTGACAACACAACTTCTGCGTTCTGCACTACAATTTTGCCAAGATTGAAAAAGCAAAAATATGTGTCGCACAGAATAACGTTACAGTAGTAACTTATACGTCTACACTCTTTCACCGACGTAGGCTATTCACGTTTAAACTCAATACACTTAAAAATGTTATATATTATAAATCTACAGAAGTAACGTTAATAATAAGTTGCTCAAGCTAGCAAGTGGCAAAACATTTACAATACGCACTGCAAACGGAGTAGACTATCTATGTGTGAAACAGGCGTTTGGAACTGTTGCCCCACACACTCTACACAGAATATAGTTTGCTGCTGCTCGTCGGACGGCTTAAATCCGAACCAAGTCAAAATAATGAATGTTGCACCAGTCTTTTTCCACAGTTCCTCCATTTCGCTTTCAGCCATGTTTATCCAAAATAACGAAGACGAATACGTTGCAGCCGGTTGCAGCTCGTGGGCGTGGGTTTAAATTTTGCGGGTAGATTACGTCATCAACAGGCATTATAGCGATAGTGAAATATAATTAAAATTTCTATCGTAGGCCAATTTTGTATCGTTTATGTTGCATATCGTTTCTATCGTTTTGAACTCCTGTGGTCTGAACTTCAAATAACGCTCCACAGAAGATGCTACAATGCTGCGAACTGAGTCAGCTAAGCTAACTACAGCTAGCTGCTCTTCCCCTCAAGTTAGCACAGTCTCTAAGCTTACTGTTTACTGTTACTTACGAGCTGCTCTTGGTCAAAACTACGAGAAATTAGTTTACTGATTGTCAAGAATAAATGAATACGTTACCTCCTCCACATGTTCATCCAGGCAGCCAGCAGCACTACGAATAAAATTGTCCAGTCAGGTGGCCAGGAGAAAAGTGAAGTGAACAGGCACGTCAGCTGAGCTGCACCACCCAATCATGTGCGATTCCGACACGGGGAATTCAAATCAAAGTAACAAGTTCCATTTGGCATGCCACCCACCCCTCCCCCAACCTAGAACGTATCCCAATGTTACAGTTGTTGCAGTGTTATGAACAGAGAAGCGTGTAGCCAGCGCAGCAGCAGAACGGCTAAATTGAGCTCGAGGTTTTCCAAAAAAAAGTGGTGGGTACAAAATGACTCATCACGAAATCTGGTGGGTACGCGTCCCCACCGTCCCCACCGAAATCGACGCCCCTGCCTCCAAGTGAACAGCATGGCTACTTATTATGCTGCGCTCTGGCCGGCTCTTTCTGATATCAAAATTCAATGAAGATGGACGCCGCAAAGATTGTCGCAGACGAGCTGAACCGTGGCAGTTACACCGAAAATGTTTTGAAGTACTTCTTCGACAAGCCGCGCTGAAATAGCGAATCTGTTGTGCAAAGGTGCCATAGAACCGGCTGTACAAGCCTGACTCGCTCAGAGAAGTAGGTACCGGTGCAATGGCCCCTTTGCATTCTGATGTTCCTGGAATCGCTTCCCATGCTTTTACATGTACAGCTAGGGGCAGAATGGCCTCTGGGTTCCGATCCCCGCACTTCGTGGGCTCAGGAAACTGAACCGGAGGTATGGGCGTGGCGCGCGCGCCCTCGGTGCTTGAATACAGCGGCTCGGCTCGCTGACAGCGGTGGCTGGCTGTTTCATATGTGATGTCCCGATTGCTTTGAATGGGGAACATTTTGTGAACAGGGAACAGACTTAATGGACTGGCAACAATCTCCATAGAACATGAACTGGCACAGAGAATCGAAATAGAGGATGCAGTTAAGACCTTTGCTGTGATGAAGGCCCGCCGTGCGCACTTCTGAAACGTAAGTTAACCCTCTGGGGACCAGAAACGCGCCGGCGCGTTTTGCTCGTTTTTTTTCACATAGCAGAAAAATAGACTTAAAGTACTACCATCATTTCTGTTCATATAGAGTTAAGAAATATGAGAAAATAATCTGTTAAATGTCTACTTTTTTATGTGCGCATATACAATCGAAATAAAATATTGTGCTTTTGTAAAATAAAGAATATAAACAGGGTGTGCGTTCTGCCTCTCAGTCACCGTGAACTTTTTTCCTGGAGCACGTCTCTAATCTTCAACAAAACTCAGCAAATACTATTCACCCAGACATGAGCAATATATCTTTTAAATCATTTGAGTTTGTACTTTTAAATGATCCGATTCTAAACTAAAATAAATATTCTCCGTTTATGTAATCTATATAAAAAGAGAGACGTGTCACCCATTCTAATTATCTTTCTCTCAGCTCATTATCTCCGGTAATGTGACACGCCCACGGAGAGCACGCGCTATTCAAACGCAAATACGTGAAGCACCACATTGAGACGCGTTAACGCCCATAAACTCTGAAAACACACTATATTTTTTAGTCAGATTAATCTACTGTCATCTTGAGCGGCTATGAGGAACAATCCTGGGACATTTACCTACCTCAGAACAAGTGCTGGTTTATTTTCACCACGAGGAGGAGCAACAGATTCAGCTGAGAAGTGTGTAAGTGTTTTATGCATGTGCTTTGTTCTAATCGCGATATAGAATAACGTTAGTGTCTGTAAACGGAAAAATAGCATACTGTTTAAATGTGAATCATGTTTCTGTGTGTGTGTGTGTGTGTGTGTGTGTGTGTGTGTGTGTGTGTGTGTGTGAATGAATGAATGAATGAACGCACAGATACGCGCTGTTATAGACGAAATAAAAGACATTTTGTTGACTAGTTTTGGATAGAGTATAAAGTTTTTACTCTAAAATAGACATCAAATAAGCTTTTTTAGGAGTTTCTGCTCATATGTTAAATATATAGTATGTTTTGTCAATAAACTAATCAACTAAAATGTTATAGTCTAGTGTTTGTTCCAAATCAAGCTAAATCAAAATAATGAATCCTCAACTTTGAAATATGTGTGATCAAACTAAGACATTTATGGAAAAGACAATTTTCTTTTCAAGATTTTTCCAACTCTAACTTTGAACTGAAATAAAACCTTGTCTATATGGTGAAGGGTGTGTGATAGATGTGTCCAGACGTATGCACCCTGTATTTTAAAGAAGAACATTTAATTATTTGTGATACATTTTTCATTCACAAAGAATTCAAGGACATTATTCATGTCCCTAAAGGTTGGAGTTTTCCTCATTTTTTTAATTAAGGCATTACGATTTTTTATTCCTCTTTTTAGTCAACTTTAGCATGGGTGTGTTCACTTATTCTAAGCAGTGTGTGTGTGTGTGTGTGTGTTGTAAATAAATCCAAACAATCTAAAAGCCATTCTTTTTTAAATCTCCTCATTCTTTCTGCAAGGCTCTTCATAATGATATGGCCTGATAGCACCTAATAGGGCCATTATGGGAGGGTCTTTGTCTTTCTCAGGTGTGAAATGGATACATACTAATAAGAGATTAAGCCTCCTCGCATAAAGCTTTCTCAAACAAAACACGTCATACACATTCTAAAAGACTTTATTGACTTATCTGAATGAGTAGTCAGGATGTTTCTCACATAGTTTTGGAGCAAATATTCTAGACTATGTGATACAATTTTCAAAAGTCTTGTGAAGAAATAATCAATATGTGTTTTGTGGCCTTATTTCAGAAACTTTTATTTTTAGTTTTTTCAATAACCACGCATAGCCTCGTGTGTGCTATATAGAGTGAATTTACACCTTTGCCATTAACATGTTTATAAATAACTGAAAAAAGCACAAATGTCAGTGCATGTCAAAACATCCCAAGGGCCCCAAAAAACCTTTGGTCCCCAGAGGGTTAAGCTTCATTTGCTCTTTAGTCGTTATTTAAGATGCTGAACCTGCTGATGATGTAATGTGCTTGCGGACATTTAATTTGTTTGTGTTTTACGCACATAAGAAAGTGGTGTAAAGAGATTTGCAACAGTAATTTGAGGAGGTGAAATGTGATTATTTGGAAAATTCCTGTCATGACTGCTTAAAAAAAAATGCCAGCAGGCATTTGCCTCCTGCATAAACATTAATATTGTTCACATTTTGGACACACGCGCGTTGCGCACTATGGCTTATTGGTCTTTGTGTGTTGTTGCTAGTTTTGCGTTATATGTATGGCATATTGGTCTTTGTGTGTTGTTGCTGGTTTTGCATTATATGTATGGCATATTGGTCTTTGTGTGTTGTTGCTGGTTTTGCGTTATATGTATATGGCATATTGGTCTTTGTGTGTTGTTGCTGGTATAGGCCTACGTTGCAAATAGAGGGGCAGCACAATTGTTTTTCGCCTAGAGCGGCAGAAGTGCATTCGCCGGTCCTGGGGGTGAGTTTCCATAAACATCAAAGTTTGTCGTTTTGTGTTCATTCTAAGAACACGTACACGTTATCTCGTGTTTAGTCCATGTTTAGACCTTCCCATACCTACCTATTGTTATTAGCTAGCTCAGGAAAGAAAAAAAGCTGTAAAGAACAGTTGGAGCTTTACAAGGGGTATGGCTTATCTAAATGAGATGTAAATGAGCCCTATTGTCACTCCTAGCAGCAGAGAGAGGTGAGAACTGCACTTAGAGGCCGTTATCTAACCTTTTAGCTTTTTTGAGTGCCTACCTTCAAATGGCCACAACTTCTCCAAATATTATCAGATTTCCATGTGTTACACATCGTTGGAAAGCTTGGAGACTACACTTTCAGAATCTGTGAATAACTCAAAATGCCCCAGAGTGTCCCTACTTTCTGTAATCGGTTACATTTTCAAAAGTACATAACTATAGAATCAATTCTTAATGCGCATGTGAATGCATGTGAACGCCGCCAGCGTTAATCACAGGTTCGCGTTTAAAGTCTGTTTAGAGAGAGCGACGTCGTCTTAGTGGCCCCTAATTTAATAACAAATGATCATTTCAATGGAGGTGAATCAATCAAAACTAACTTTAGCTGGAAATAACATTATTCAAGAACCGCTATAAAGCTAAAACAATCTCTGTAACCTTAAATTATATGTTTATCTCTGTAAAGCTGCTTTGGAACAATCCATTGTTAAAAGCGCTATATAAATGAAGATGACTTGACTTGTGAAGGCCTAAGGACTGATCTAACTGGGAGGCCTCACGAGAGGCCTACGACCGTCTGACCAGACTCAGGAGTCCGCGTGCTCATAATGACCCTAGGTGAGGGAAGCACATGGTCCGCCTGGTAGGCAAAACCAGGCTGTAGGAAGGAAAGAGGTTCCAGGAGGGAACCAGTAGCAGAGAATGAACACTTTAGTCGAGCCAGGGTGCAAGCTTGCCTTCAGCAGCTGCCTGCTAAGACCAGCTGAACTGATAGCAAGAGGCCACTAGCTTCCTGAACCCAGCACTCCCAGGGAACCACTCACAGGGAGGCCTGGTGAGGTCTACTACCTGATAACGATAATACGTGGGGAACTCACCTTCAAGGAGGCCTGGTGAGGCCTACTACCTGAAAACCACAGTCTGTGGGAACTCACCTCCAGGGAGGCCCGGTGGAGCCCTGATAATCGCAACATGTGGTAACTCATCTTCAGGGAGGCCTGGTGAGGCCTACTACCTGACAGCCCTAATATCTGGTAGCTTTTTCTGCTACCCGAAAGTAAGTAGGCTAGCTGTCCAGTTGTCTGTCCTTGGGGCTTGTCTCCAGGGAGGCCTGGTGAGGCCTACTACCTGTAGGGCTGGGTACCGAGTTCGGTACTTTTTAGGTACCGACCAAATTGCTTCGGTACTACCGAGTATCGAAACATGTCTTGTTTTTCGGTACCAAATTTCGGTACCTAAGTGGTTAATCTCGTCAACGTCAGTGAAACAATAAGCATGCAGAATGATTGGCAAAAACACTAGTTTACGCGGCTGCCCAGAGACGTGGCTCGTCGCACGTGAGGCTGTAGTGTGTGTGTGTGTGTAGGCTAAGCATCCCAACCCAGATAGATAGAAAATATGTGGAAAGGATCCAAAGTGTACCTATATGCCAGAAGCACGCGATGCAATAATTTCGACAAGTTAATTGCTGCCAAGACCGGTAACACGGTAAATCTGATAAGCCAATGCACTTAGAAGCGCACAGAATACACTTGAGAGTACTGGTGTGTTCACACCGAACGCGAATAGAGCGTCAAATACGCGTCTATCCGTCTAGTTAGACGCTTGAATCTTCCGCTCGAGTTCAAATTTTTCAACTTGCGCGGAAGACGTTCGCGGCAAACGCGCACGTCATTCGCGACGCCCGGCGCGAATGATGCGTCTATTCGCGTCTTTGCATTGACTTTGTATGTAATCTACTCGCGCAAATAATTAAATTTGCGTTCGGTGTGAACACACCATTAGTAAACACTTGTTCATTAATAAACAATTAAAATATCTCCTTGCTATTGCTTCCCGACACATCCTAATCATTAGGCTACTTTTACCAGTGCTTTGCGGCAAGCTTCATGTGTGCTGAGCGCGAAGCATAGGCTATATCCCGCCCCCCAGTAGCCTATATTTATTTTAATTCACATTTATTTGTATAGCATTTTTCACAATACATATCATTTCAAAGCAGCTTTACAGAAAATGCATGTGTCTAAATTACAATTTAGAGTGATCTGTTATCAGAGGTGACAGTGTAATGCATTTCAATTAATTTTCATGCAGTTTCATTGTTAAACAATGCATTAGGCAGAAACAATGAGCTCATTAAAGTAAAGAATACATTTTGTTAAATGATTAGGAAACATAGAAAACTTGGTTTTGGTGTTTTTTTACATACTCAAAATATGAGTGTAAAAAAAGTCAACAAACTGAAAAAAAATAAAAATTAGGTAATGTTATATGGTTAAAACTGGTTACATAAAATTGGTATCGAAAAAAGTATCGATCAGGAACCGGTATCGAAGTCAAGGTATCGGTATCGAACATTTTGCTACGATACCCAGCCCTAACTACCTGACGGCGCAGCCTTCGTTGGCAGATAAGATGTTTACACAGCGCCTACAGCATCCTGGTGCCTAATCACATTGCCCACGGCAGTGTACTCAGCAAGAGAGCTAGCACCCTTAAAACAAGGGGAGTACAACATACACCACTCTGCCTCAACGGAGGCCTCTGTGTCAGGGGCCTACCATCTATATGCATGGGTGTCAGCTCAGGGCAATGCTCTGGCTTCAGGGGAGCGTACTTCGACCAAAAAGAAGTGAAGGCTAAACTTTCCACTCAACCCGAGCCATAGTGGTGCGAGGTAAGATAATACAGAACTGGAAGTGAAGTGCTCAGACCTACCCTGTATCACAGGGGAATACTCACACCTCACCCTGGGGTTACCAGGATGCGGGCCGGCCAGCGGCTCTAGGGGTGACAGAAATGTATATGTGCCCACCTAGGGGAGTGGGGCTAGACTTGAGAGCAACCCACCTACAACCCACCGCTCGAGCAGTAGCTCAGCGAGGCGAGTAAAGGCTATACTGGCGGCCTGGATAAGTAAGCCAGTTCAGCACGGCAGGGTCGGGCAGACAGAACCAGTCCTCTTCGTGAAGCGAGAGACGGCCTAACCCTGCTCAATAAAGACATGTACCATGGCGGCCTATTTGAGGCCTAACCATGTTCTTATAAACCATCATCTGCACCACGCTGCATTACTCTTGTTGTCTCAGAATGCAGAGAAGGGCCTTGGCCTAACAACTCCCATGGGAGGAGACTGTTATACAGGGATGCTAGGAACCTACATTCACAAAGTGAAGGGTCAGAGGCAGAAATGCTATTTATAGCAGAGCGTCTCCATTATCCCTAGCACAGCCTAGGCCAGCTACAGAGGCGGCCCTGGTGTGGGCCAACCTGCAAGCATAGATCTACCTGAGGGCTCGGACGAGCCACAGCCTTACTAAAAAATATAGTCCATACAAGGAGCTGCAGAATCGCTCAGCCTACTGAAAACCCAAAAGAGCTCATGGGGCGAAATACTCAGGAAGAAGTCAGACGGCTCAGTGGGCCGGACATAGATCTATCTGAAGCTCTAGCGTCAGTCAACACTCCAAGTAAAAAATTCTATGAGAGAGAGACCAACTACTCTACCCTGAGGTGGCTAACGGCCCCGAAGGCTAACATAGTTATCATTCTAGCCACCTAACGGGGAACTTCAGGGCCCTAATAATCCAGGAAATTTCTCTTACCTTATTACCTTGACATGACCCCATAGCTCTATACAGGGAACGAGGTCTGTAGAGAGATCCATTTCAGAATTTTAATTCACAGAAAATGACTCTTAAAACGACCAGACAGCTCACCTGCGGCGTGCGGAGTGAAGACTCGCCAGAAAGTTCTATACGAACCTGGGGTCCACCACTTTACATGCCTGAAAGAGGCGTTTTCACTACCCAAGCCTAGGTGGGCCATCAGAACATCGTTCTCATCATAGGCCCATCCCCAGGCCTGATGTGATGAATGCTGGGGAGTCGGAGAGAGGAGAGGGCAAATTTCATGACCCTCCGGGGAGGTTATCCATCCCCGACGCTGTGAGCATTTGTGCTGAATAACCTCCCTCCCTGCTCCTCCAAGGAGGGGGCGCACGAGAGGAGACGCTGGCTCGCTGGCCCTGCCTATGGTCCTCAGACCGTGAAAGGCCAGATACTCACGCCTGCCTGGGCGTGGATAAGGATCTCAGTGGTATACATGTTTTAAATGCAGCTGAGCGCGCCTTCGCCTCCCTGAACTTCCCCACCACCGCCTCTACGGAGGTGCCGAAGAGTTCAGAGGGTGAAACCGGTGAATCGAGGAGAAAGGCCTTCTCTTTCTCCCCGATGTCGGCTAGATTTAGCCACAGATGTCTCTCCGTGGCCACCATCGCCGCCATCGACCGACCGATCGCGGCAGCGGTTTGCTTGGTGGCCCGGAGAGCAAGATCTGTGGTGCGGCGCAGCTCAGCCACCGCCTCAGGGGACATTCTTGCCCCCTGGTCCAGATCCCCCAGCAGGTAGGCCTGGAATGCCTGGAGCACCGCCATGGTGTGCAGGGCAGCACTGGCCTGACCCGCTGCCGTGTATGCTCTGCTATTCAGACGCGCCGTTGTTTTCAGCGGTTTGGATGGCAGGGTTGAAGCTCTGTGTCGACGCCCGCCCAGACACGAGATAGTTCGCGAACGTCTCGTCAATGGGCGGCATCGACACGTACCCATGCTCCTTGATCCCATCAACATCAGCGAAACTAGCTCGCTGATGTCGGTGGATACGGGCAGTGTTGGGCAGTAGCGTCGCTACAAGTAGTGAAGCTACTAGATTAACTACATTTCTCAGTAGCGTGGTGGTAGTTTCGCTGTTTTCTGAATCAAATAGCTTTTCAGTAGCGAAGGTCTTTTTTTGATCAAGTAGTGCGGTAGCGTCCACACACTACACACAAGCTACATTTTCCTAAGCATATGTAAAGTTCAACCTCAAATCGGAAATACAACTGCTAAGTATCACTGATCCTGAATAAGTGACGATGACGGCGGTTGGCAACCATAGGACTATATTTCATTCCTGCGATGCGGAAAACACGGACAGAATCGCGGTATCCAGGCATAAAAACGGAATTCACTGTATAACGCGGAAAATCCCGGAATTGTCATATCTTGGATAAAATCGCGATATAGACTAGTGTATGTGAATATTCGCATAACAAGTATTTAAATAGGAATCATGCATGTTCTGCGCATCTCTGAATGAACCATTTAATGATGTTTCATTTACCACAACACTCAAACACATACTGAGGCACGCATGACGCTCGCGATGTTTTCAGCCTATATGAGGACATTAATCCATGAACTTTATCTACACAGCCGCTCCGAGAGTCACTTCTGCAGCTTTTCAGCTTGATTTGCGAAAAACTATCGTCATATCATAAAAACACACAGAGACAAAGGTCTACACAGCAACCCGTCAAAATAAAAGGTTGGTTTAACCTTTGAAGAAAGTTTTGCTTACATCATCACATTTTAAATCATTGGTTATTAATATAATTAAACCATTAAAATGGAATCAAGAAAACAAAACAAAAAGAAAACAATTAAAAAAAAAAAGTCATAGTGCCCTAAATTTTAATTGATTTTAATATTTGAATAGGCGATTGTTAAATTGTATAAGTTTCATGGTTTCAATGCAACCCCTCCTTGAACTGCCACCTTAACGTGGTGGAGGGGTTTGAGTACCCGAATGAACCTAGGAGCTATGTTGTCTGGGGCTATATGCCCCTGGTAGGGTCTCCCAAGGCAAACAGGTCCTAGGTGACGGGTCAGACTAAGAGCGGTTCAAAAAACCCCTTATGATAGAATCAGTTCTAAGGACCGTGACGTCGCCCGGTATGGCGCAGCCGGGGCCCCACCCTGGAGCCAGGCCCGGGGTTGGGGCTCGTATGCGAGCGCCTGGTGGCCGGGCCTCTCCCCACGGGGTCCGGCCGGGCTCAGCCCGAAGGAGCGACGTGGGACCGCCTTCCCGTGGGCTCACCACCTGCAGGAGGAGCCGTAAGGGGCCGGTGCAGAGAGGATCGGGCGGCAGTCAAAGGCAGGGGCCTCGGCGACCCGATCCCTGGACACGGAAACTAGCCTTAGGGACGTGGAACGTCACCTCGCTGGCGGGGAAGGAGCCTGAGATTGTGCGTGAGGTTGAGAGGTTCCGACTAGAGATAGTCGGGATCACCTCTACGCATGGCTTGGGCTCTGGAACCACACTCCTTGAGAGAGGATGGACTCTTCACCACTCTGGAGTTGCCCATGGTGAGAGGCGACGGGCTGGTGTGGGTCTGCTTATAGCCCCCCAGCTCAGCCGCCATGTGTTGGAGTTTACCCCGGTGAACGAGAGGGTGGTTTCCCTGCGCCTTCGGGTCGGGGATAGGTCTCTCACTGTCGTGTGTGCCTACGGGCCAAACGGCAGTGCAGAGTACCCGGCCTTCTTGGGGTCTCTAGGAGGAGTGCTGGAAAGTGCTCCGACTGGGGACTCCGTCGTTCTACTGGGGGACTTCAACGCTCACGTGGGCAACGACAGCGACACCTGGAGGGGCGTGATTGGGAGGAACGGCCCCCCCGACCTGAACCCGAGTGGTGTTCAGTTATTGGACTTCTGTGCTAGTTACAGTTTGTCCATAACGAACACCATGTTCAGGCATAAGGGTGTCCACCAGTGCACGTGGCACCAGGACACCCTAGGTCGTAGGTCGATGATCGACTTTGTGGTCGTTTCATCTGACCTGCGGCCGTATGTCTTGGACACTCGGGTGAAGAGAGGGGCGGAGCTGTCAACTGATCACCACCTGGTGGTGAGTTGGATCCGATGGCGGGGGAGGAGGCTGGACAGACTCGGCAGACCCAAGCGTACTGTAAGGGTGTGCTGGGAACGTTTGGCCGAATCTCCTGTCAGAGAGATCTTCAACTCTCACTTCCGGCAGAGCTACGACCAGATCCCGAGGGAGGCTGGAGATATTGAGTCTGAGTGGACCATGTTCTCCACCTCCATTGTTGAAGCGGCCGCTCGGAGCTGTGGCCGTAAGGTCTCCGGTGCCTGTCGAGGCGGCAATCCCCGAACCCGGTGGTGGACACCGGAAGTAAAGGATGCCGTCAAGCTGAAGAAGGAGTCCTATCGGGCCTGGCTGGCTTGTGGGACTCCGGAGGCAGCTGACAGGTACCGGCAGGCCAAGCGGACTGCGGCCCGGGTGGTAGTGGAGGCAAAAACTCGGGCCTGGGAGGAGTTCGGTGAGGCCATGGAGAAGGACTATCGGCTGGCCACGAAGAGATTCTGGCAAACTGTCCGGCGCCTCAGGGGGGGGAAACAGTCCCCCACCAATGCTGTTTACAGTAGGGGTGGGCGGCTGTTGACCTCAACTGGGGATGTCGTCGGACGGTGGAAGGAATACTTCGAGGATCTCCTCAATCCCACCGGCACGTCTTCCATTGAGGAAGCAGAGGCTGAGGGCTCAGAGGTGGACTCGTCCATCACCCTTGCTGAGGTCACCGAGGTAGTCAAGAAACTCCTCGGTGGCAAGGCACCGGGGGTGGATGAGATCCGCCCTGAATACCTCAAGTCTCTGGATGTTGTGGGGCTGTCTTGGTTGACACGCCTCTGCAGCATCGCGTGGCAGTCGGGGACAGTGCCACTGGGATGGCAGACCGGGGTGGTGGTTCCCCTTTTTAAGAAGGGGGACCGGAGGGTGTGTTCCAACTACAGGGGGATCACACTTCTCAGCCTCCCTGGGAAAGTCTATGCCAGGGTACTGGAGAGGAGAATACGGCCGATAGTGGAACCTCGGATTCAGGAGGAACAGTGTGGTTTTCGTCCGGGCCGTGGAACACTGGACCAGCTCTATACTCTCTACAGGGTGCTGGAGGGTTCATGGGAGTTTGCCCAACCAGTCCACATGTGTTTTGTGGATTTGGAGAAGGCATTCGACTGTGTCCCCCGAGGCGGCCTGTGGAGGGTGCTCCGGGAGTATGGGGTCCGGGGTCCTTTGCTAAGGGCTGTCCGGTCCCTATATGACCGAAGCAGGAGCTTGGTTCGCATTGCCGGTAATAAGTCAGACTTCTTCCCAGTGCATGTTGGACTCCGGCAGGGCTGCCCTTTGTCGCCGGTTCTGTTCATAATTTTTATGGACAGAATTTCTAGGCGCAGCCAGGGGCCGGGGGGTGTCAGGTTTGGGGACCACGTGATTTCGTCTCTGCTCTTTGCGGATGATGTTGTCATGTTGGCCCCTTCACACCAGGACCTTCAGCATGCACTGGGAGGGTTTGCAGCCGAGTGTGAAGCGGCTGGGATGAAAATCAGCACCTCCAAATCCGAGGCCATGGTCCTCAGTCGGAAAAGGGTGGCTTGCCCACTTCAGGTTGGTGGAGAAATCCTTCCTCAAGTGGAGGAGTTTAAGTATCTTGGGGTTTTGTTCACGAGTGAGGGAAGGATGGAACGGGAGATTGACAGACGGATCGGTGCAGCTTCTGCAGCAATGCGGTCGATGTACCGGTCTGTTGTGGTGAAGAAGGAGCTGAGCCGTAAGGCAAAGCTCTCGATTTACCGGTCAATCTACGTTCCTACTCTCACCTATGGTCATGAGCTTTGGGTCATGACCGAAAGGACAAGATCCCGGATACAGGCGGCCAAAATGAGCTTTCTCCGCAGGGTGGCTGGGCGATCCCTTAGAGATAGGGTGAGAAGCTCGGTCACTCGGGAGGAGCTCAGAGTAGAGCCGCTGCTCCTCCACATCGAGAGGGGTCAGCTGAGGTGGCTTGGGCATCTGTTCAGGATGCCTCCTGGACGCCTCCCTGGGGAGGTGTTCCGGGCACGTCCCACTGGGCGGAGGCCCCGGGGAAGGCCTAGGTCACGCTGGAGAGACTATGTCTCCCGGCTGGCCTGGGAACGCCTCGGTGTCCCCCCAGAAGAGCTGGAGGAAGTGTCCGGGGAGAGGGAAGTCTGGGCATCTCTGCTTAGACTGCTGCCCCCGCGACCCGGCCCCGGATGAAGCGGAAGAAGATGGATGGATGGATGGGTTTCAATGAATTAGACATGCTTTTTGATAACAAAAAAATAATTTAACTATTAAAATGGGAGTAAAAAAAAAAAAATATATATATATATATATATATATATATAGTTCATAGGGCCCTACAACCAGATTTTAGGTGCATTACTACCACATTCTGTTCCGGGCGTGGACATCACGTAGCCTACCAATCTCAATCCTTGGCTGACACATGAGAAATTTGCTTAATGGAAAGATACACACTCTCTCGACACCTGGTTTTGTTATAGTTATATGGTTTTATATAGTTATGTTTTCTTTTTTTTTTTCCAAATTGGTTTGGAACAGTTTGTGAATAAACAATTGAACTGATAAATTATGCCTGCCTATCTGTTTGACTGACATGATGATAAAAATTATTTAAAAAAAATTATATAAATGAATAATATGAAGAAAAAAAATGATAAAAATTAATAATAATAAAAAATAGCTTAGATGTAGTACATTTACATTTCCCAGGGAGGTAGCTTCAGTGTAGTGAAGCTGAATTTAATGTAGAGTAACTGCTAGCTTAGCTCACTACATTTTCCAAGTTGCTTGTCCAACACTGGATACGGGCAGAGTATGGGTTCTTCCATGCCCTCTCGACCTCAGTATGAAGGTCGGGAAGAAATGGAAGGCTCACATGAGCTGTTGGTCTATGGCCGAGGAGAAACCGAACGTCGAGCCTGCCGCGAGCGATCTCTCCTCTAGCGCGTCGCCAAGGCAGCAGGCTCCCTCGAGAACCTCCCGTGCATGCTCTTTTCCCAGGCAGAAAACGCACAGCTCGTGTGTGTCACCCGGCGTCAAAAATCTTGGGCACGGGTCTGCACAATTCTGAAAACAACCAGCCTTTGCTGCACGTTTCATTTTCTCACCGTTTTTTTTGAGCTGCGTTTCACACAGATGATTTGTCATGTTTGCAAGGTGCCCTTTTATACTACCAGGGCGCACGTTAATCCTTCACGCTAATGATTCACGGGCTGTCGCCGGTCAATGTGATTGCCGTGATTTGATTGTGATTTCAGACACCTGTCACGCCTGAGGCGTTCCCCAAAGCGTCATCAACCTTTCGAAAGGGAACCCTCTTTTGTGCTGAACTATTTCCTTCTGCCATGGATTCAGATCTCAAGCTGACAGTTTAAACGATGAGCCAACCCCCCCCCCAGGCCAGACTCCACAGGCCCTGGCCCACCCAATGGAGCTTGGCCTAACATGGCCCTACACCAAATAACAACCTACTACAAAATTGGTGGATTTCTGAAATCAGATAGCAAGGTGGAAAAATGGTTAATAAACTGATAATTTAATTTAGATGATGTTTCAATATCTATGCAAAGTACACTTTTTCCCGCTCTCACACATGCATACTGTACATACACACAGACAGAAATATTCACATGCACAGAAACTTTATCAATAAAGTAGTTTTGCATAAAACTACTACAAAACATAATATTTGTAAGTATCGATGGAGTAACGTCGCTGTTTTTGAAGCAATTGAACTTACAGCTTCACTATAAGTAGATGCTGCTGCCGAACACTGTTGAGATACGCACAGACTCAGGTAATCCCACACTTCAGCATTCTGTCCATGTCGCTAAAATAACTGCATAGTCTTCATATTAATGGTTCGAGCCTTCGTTACTAGCTCTAAAATTGTATTTTGGAATTAGCAACGGAGGCTCCGGATGGGATGCAAGAGCGTTTTAAGAACAAAAACCTGACAAATGAGAAATGACTTAAAACATCTAGTGAGATGTAGTACCGTGTCTATTAATGGGTATAGTGTTAAAATATGTTCATTATGTCCTCAGTTGTATATTATGTAATGCTGTACTGTTCTGTGTGGGGGGCACTAAGGTGCAGGCTATAGAGGACATGTTTGCGTCCCAGTTGATTTGCCGTATTAAAAGAAAAATAATAACTCAAGGCTGTCTGACCGTGAGACTTATGTGTCTGAAGCTCAAAAATAAATATGCCAAGAACGGCTAAAGAGGATTCATCTCTATCGTCAACTCTTTTCCTCTGAATGCAACGCTAACTGCAACAATAGTGTAACATAACTAGAGGTGGGCATAGATAAATTTTTTTAATCTAGATTAATCTAGATTAATATTGAAATTAATCTAGATTAATCTAGATTAAAATGGCTCATTTGAATTCTCCCGAAGGCATTCAGAATATGTGTGCTACCCAAATAATGACTAAAAGTAAGTCTTTGAGAATAGTTTGCCTCGCGTAGGGATGTGCATTTCTGCCAAAAATGCCATTCGACAATCGAGGAGCAAAAGTCGAATATCGTAAAAAAAAACAAAAAAAAAAACGCAATGACAGAAAGGGAGGCCAATTTCATCTTTAGCGATTTGTCATCAAACAAACTTTTTATTAATTGAACAAGTAACGTGTTTTCGTCCTTTTTTTAAACATAGTAGGCTAATTGGAAGAAGAAAAAAAAACAATACGCACGACAGTCCGTTTTTGCATCGCCAATGCTCGTTAGATCAAAAAATAATGTCATCATATGTCATAAGAATTTTATGTGAACCTGCCTTGTTACTGCAATAGCCTCATTTTTTAAACAAATTAGTTTCAATCAATGTAAACTATTCGTGTGATTATGCCACTGCGCAATACACGCGCAATACACACACAATGTATTACCTGAATGAAATGAAATCGAATGTATCGTCCTGTGGAATCATTCATTCACAGACAGCTTACGAAGATGTTCAACTAATAAAGATCTTCATCGCTGGCAAAAACATGATGCATTTGCAGATTTGCATTCACTAGACTAGACTGTAGATCGGCCACTTCATCCAACGCTCGTGATGCTCTTAAATCTTCCTGTTTCGACTCCGAGTGTGAATTGAAAGCGCTTCAGACGATTCAGTGCGCGAGGAACTGAACAGATCAACTGATTCGCGAACCGATTTAGACAGATCATCTGACAACTTGTTTGATGAAGTCTGTGAACAGAATCGACTCAAAAGACTGATTCATTTGTAAA
Source organism: Tiaroga cobitis (assembly GCA_030578255.1). NCBI lineage: Eukaryota > Metazoa > Chordata > Actinopteri > Cypriniformes > Leuciscidae > Tiaroga > Tiaroga cobitis. The sequence goes on from CM060603.1 coordinate 17,647,171, forward strand.
TGAGCATCGCTCATGCCCATACAAAGGACACAGCGCGCTTGGAATAAACTCATTTAACAACGTATTGCATTAAAATAAAGTAACGAGAGGAACGTCGCCCAACGTAACAAAGTAAAAGTACACCTTGTGTCCCTGACAGGAAAATACCCTACTGCGCGATCTGTGACAGTAGGCGCGGCGTCATAGCCTACTACACATTAGAATTGCGCGAAAATATAACGATATTCGAAAAAGCTATTTATGATCCCAAAACAACTTTGATTAACGGCGATATTTTTTTTATCGCCCGATAAGAGTCTCACGTTAACACAGCACGTTAACGCCGATAACGGCCCAGCACTAAACATAACTCAACAGGTTATGGGCCAAGGAGTCGTTCAGAAGATAAGTTTTTCATTTTCCACTGTTTAGAAAGTCACAACGGACCGCGTGCTAACGGACTGCTAGCTAAGAAAAAGAGCAAGCTAACATGACGGAACAACAAAGGGCGTGCAGGTTGCCTCGACTGAAGTTCGACGGAGATGAGACTAGGTATGAGCATTGGGAGACCAAAATGATGGGACATTTTTATTTATCAGGGCTGAAGAACACGGTGCTGGAAGAACCGGAGTCAGAAGCTGAGATAGCAGCAGATGCAAAGAAAAACGCTGACGCATATGCAGAGTTGATTTTACTATTAGATGACAAAAGCCTCTCACTAGTTATGAGGGATGCGCCCAATAATGGAAGAAAAGCTCCGGAAATATTGAGAGAGTATTATGCAGGGAGGGGAAAGCCCCGTATAATCAACTTGTACACCACGTTGACATTGCTTCAGAAGGCAAACGATGAATGTGTAAAGGACTATATCATCAGAGCAGAAACTGCCATCACAGCACTGCGGAACGCGGGTGAAAAATTAGGAGACGGACTGCTAGTGGCCATGGTCTTAAAGGGATTGCCTGAGAGTTTTAAGTCATTCGCAATACATGTGGCTCATACAGACGATAAAATCACGTTTGCAGAATTCAAGACTAAACTACGTAGTTTTGAAGAGACAGAAAAGATAAAAAGAGCTGAGTCGAGCGACAGTGTGATTAAGACTCAAGATAAAACCGGACGGCGGCCCGCTAAGACGCACTCAGTGAAGTCAGCGACCACAAGTGGGGCTACGGTACCAGATTTAACATTCACATATATGGTAGGCTGTATTATTTGCATACTGAAGCTGAGTCTAATGATAAGTGTAATGCATGTCACAACATACAAAAACAGCACAAGATATTACTGCCGTGCAAAGGCAAAAGACCGTAACTTCGTTTTTGGTCGAAATTGGGTTATTGATATTTTTGGCACATTCAAGACCTCCTTCATCATGTGGATAAATATCTTGGGTCAATTCCGTTGTTTTTTTGAGAAAATAATGGTTTATCTTAACCGTAACTTCCAAAAGCCCATGAGAAACCAAGGCAGAACACCGTAACACCAGTTACGGCTCTTTGGCTTAGTTTTGGAACGCTCATATTGAGTTACGGTGCTCTGCCTTTGTTTAGCCGCGCGTCAATATGAAGTTACTGTGCTGGCGTTCTATCAAATAATGCTACCAATCAGATTATACGGTGTTCTGCCTTTGTTTTACTCTCCATTAAAATTGAAATTACGATGTAGCCTGTGTACTTTGTACAGCTACCATCCGTCCCTGTAACTTCTGATGTCCTCAGAGCTTTGTCCTGCACTAATGCGGTCAGAACATTTCTTAACCCGCTCCATCGACAAACGTGCGATATCGATTGCGAAGGATGCAGAGTTGACAGAAAAATGGTACACATGCCGTAGCAGGTCAATACAACAAAGAACTAAAGCCCCGCCTCACCCAGTTCGGGTACCGGACCTAGTTGAAACAATTATGCATCTAGCTGGCAGAGTGGCAAAACTTCGCCGGCCCCTGAACACGGTCGAGCCAACGCGGGACTAATATCACAGAGTGATAATAATGAAGCAACAAGGGTATATTGGTGCATACAACATACTGAAGCAAGTGCTGGTGCATACAACATCAGAACAGCTGTTAAAAGCATGCATACAAAACACAGCGTCAGGAATAAATCCGCGGGATGAGCGAAGTGCATGCACAATAATAGGGCAGGCAGCTGAAACCAACGCATACTGAAAAGACGCAGAACACAGAAGGTTGTGCTATAAATGCATTAGTCGTCTAAGTAGTCCAGAACGCACTCCCTACTGAGTCTTAAGGGCTAAAGTACTGCATATGCTACTTTTCGTGAATGGAGCGTGACACATTCGAACACGAATCTCGGTAAACGCCTGAGAAAGTATGCGTCTTTCAGATCCACCGCTATAAACCAGTCTCCGGGTCGAATGTGCGCGAGGATCTGTTTTATCGTGATCATTACATTACATTATAACGAGTGTTTAGCAAGTCTTATGCCACTCGGCACCACTTGAAGATACTCTTTAGTCTTTACCGCTATGGAGGTATTTTTTCATGTCTAATGTATTAATAGAGACACCAGAATGCAACCAAAGCACAATAACTAGAAGGCTAGGTAATTGTAAATCATACAAAATAATTGCCATGATCACTAGATTTTATACAGGTGTTACTATAATGATTTTGTTAATGTGATCAGCAACCAAATATTGATAATGTGGAAGTTACTGCCTTTTGCCTTGGCATGACTTCTCACTTTTGGCTGACAATACAAAGGCAGAGTACAGTAACTTTAAAATAGTGGTCAAAAGTCAAGTTTGAGCTCAAATTTTTGTTATATAGATAATTTTCATTACTTAAACATCTAACTGCCAGATTTTCAGTGTCCTACCTATAATTAATTTGGTGAGACAACTAAAAATCTTTAAAGTCATTTTTCTCAGTTCCACACTCTAGCGAGTTAAGGTCTTTTGCCTTTGTAGGGCAGATTAGGCCACTGTAACTATGACGATGTTCTTAAGTTGCAGAATGTTGTTGAAGGTATGCAGATCAAGGGCAAAACAGGCAGACCTGAACAAGAGTGTGAGGTGAGTATTCAGGGAAACCAGAAATAGGGACCCTGATACCAGAGCAAAGGCTCCCTTACAGATGGTACACACAGACCTCGCTGGTCCAGTAGCCACAGAGTCAATAGATGGTTACAAATATGTGCAGTCATTTACTGACGATGACTCAAGCGCAGTGTTTGTATATTTTCTAAAGAAGAAAAGTGACACAGTACAGGCTATGGAAAAGTTCCTAGCAGATGTATCCCCTTACGGGAAAGTGAGGTGCATCAGATCCAACAACGGAACAGAGTTTGCGTGCAGTAATTTTCCAAGCACTGTTGAGGAAAAACAAGATCAGACATGAAACGTCAGCTCCGTATTCCCCACACCAGAACAGGACTGCAGAGAGAGGTTGGCGTATTCTATTTGAGATGGGTAGCATGGGTAGCATGGGTAGCATGGGTGCATGATAGTTGAAAGTGTACTACCAAAGAAGCTATGGCACTATGCAGTACAAACAGCAGCAATGGTACGCAACAGGTGCTTTAACAGGCGTACAGGGCAGACTCCTGTCGAGTTGCTGACAGGCAAGAAGCCTAATGTATCTAAAATGCAAAAGTTTGGGTCTGTATGCTACACATACAAACAGTACAAGGGAAAACTTGATTCCAGATGTGACCAGGGGCATTTTGTTGATTTTAACAAGAACAGCCTTGCGTATTTGGTGTATCATCCAGATACGAATAAAGTACAAAAACAAAGGCTAGTGAAGTTTGTGAGCAAGACAGCTGTGGAAAAACAGACACAGACAGGTGAGCCAGATCTAAGCGATGGTTATGACAGTGTGAGACCCAGGACTAGTGAGACCACACAGAGTAGGAGTACAGAAAAAGCTCCAGAGCCAAGTGTACGGAGTAGAAGTGCACATTGTAATAGTCCAGGTGCAGTAATGAGGTTTAGTGACCATAATCAAACACAACATAGTCTGACAAGTGGTGAACCGAGAGTAGGAGGTCTCCGACTAGAGGAAGATAAACACAGAGTTACTTAGATGACTTGATAACTGAAGACAGTGATAGTGATGGGGTTCATATCATGGTAGACTACTACTGCTGCAGAGCGGTGTGTGGCATTCCACAGACTTTTGGGGGAGCAATGGGGTCAGCTAACTCAAAAGAATGGGTAAAAGCCATGGATGAGGAAATCCAGTCCTTAAACAAGAACAAAACCTTCACCCCGACAACACTGCCAATAGGCAAGAAAACATTGGGGGGTAGATGGGTTTACTCTATAAAGACTGATGTAGACGGAAAAGACAATCACAAAGCACGGTTTGTGGCAAAGGGGTACAGCCAGAGAATGGGAATAGACTATGGGAGACGTTTTCATCCACGGCAGATTTGACGAGTGTAAGTGTGGTGCTACAGAAAGCAGCACAGGAGAATTTACTCCTGCACCAAATGGACTTGAAAACAACTTACAGGCACGCTCCCATAGACTATGAGATCTACATCAATCCACCAGAGGGTTATACAGAGAAAGAGGCTATAGTTTCACTTTACTAGAAAATAAAATTTGTAAAATGTACAGAGAAATCACTGTATAGTCTAAAACAATCCAGGCGAAATTGGAATAGGGTTTTGCACGATTGTCTAACTGAGGGTGGGTTTACACAAAACCCAGCCGACCACTGTGTTTATGCCAAAGAGTCAAAAGAAGAGAAGGTGATCATAATCATGTGGGTCAATGACTTGATAATTGCAGCAAGCAATAAAGAGAGACTGCAAAAGGTGAAATAAATGCTTGCAGATGTAACGAATGGCCTTAATCAAATGCCCTAGTCCTCATAAAACATTCCCCCTCTCCCCTGTTGTCATCGGCCCTAATACCAGTTCTCTTCAAAGGCCGTTATCACCTCGGCTCCACTGAACGATCTATCCAAGAGACTGTGTCTGCAACCCTCAAAGGCAGCACAGGAGACCAGATGGCACTAGCCATTTGGTCGAAGACTATAACGATAAACTTCCAATTCACAAGGATACTTACTTCATACCCACATTTTTAGTATTTCTCCTGTGTTGTATGCATGCTCCTATGTTTTATTAGTTATGACTAGTTATGATGCTTTAGTTATGTTAGAGTAACTTCCAATGTTGATATTCAAAGATGATGTATGTATCACTGCTTTAATGTCTTCGAATTCCATCTTTATTGGTATCAAAAGAATCCTCTGTTGAATTTATAATCAATGCTGTACAATATGTCATGATAAATTGCATCAGGATATTTGTACCATGCTTCTGTGTAAAGACTGCACAAATGATCCATGCCACCACGAACATGCAAATGGAGATACGATGAACAAAGACTTTCTCCAGGCCATCTTAGATTGGTCACCCCACCAAATGGGTGTGAACTGGTAGGATCCTTAAAAGTATCTGATTAGGTCAGATACTTTGCTCAACCTCTTTGAGACACCATCCTCCTCCTTCTTCCGGCAACTTCATCTTCAAGTAAACTTCTTTGGATTCAACTTGGACCACCCCAAGAACCCAAACGAACGCTTCAGCGCACTCCTGGAAAAATCATCAAGAATCTCAAGAATCTACTGCATCTGGACTTGTTCAGCAACCAAAACCAATGCAAGTACCCGTTTGCAGCCTTTAGATGCGTTTTTTAAGTTATTGTGCCCCTTTAAGGTGACCCTGATTCTCTGATGTTTCTCATAGGTTGTGGTTAACTGGTTGACATCTTTCTATTCTCTTTTCTTCTCTCTATCTCTCTTCACTTTTTTTTTACTTTCTTGATTCTGTATACAACCTTTGCTTAGTTTAGTTGTGTGTGTAGCCTACCGTAGTTTTGTTTATTAAACCATTATTTTCACACGTTATTGTCTCTGTTTGCCACTCACAAAAATATCAAAGTCACTTAAACATCTTGAACTAAATACCTATGCTATTACCCTGCTAGTACTTAATTTACTGTAGCTGGAAAAGGTTATTCTTTCTTGGCCAGGAAGATACTACATTTCCTAGAATTAATAATTAATTATGCTTTCTGTTCATTGGATGAACTGATTAAATAATTGTACTATTAATTCTGCAACAGTCAATTCTAAAACATTTAAATATTTGTAATTCATTATAATTGATTAAATTATAATTATGTATATAAACATATATTTTAAACTGTAACTTATACAGAAAAGTTTAAAATGAAAGATCTGGGCAAACTCAAACATTTTCTGGGTATTGATTTCAGTCAGTCAGATGGGTGTGTAAAGATGTCACAAAAAAAGTACACTAACAATATACTACGTTTTAATATGCAAGACTGTGGGACCAGAGAAACACCCTGTGAGCAAAAGAGTTTACTGAGGATTCAGTAAAGATGGAAGATGTCAGGGTGTACAGGGAGGCTGTGGGAAGTCTTATATACCTGACTACTTGCACCAAACCAGATTTAAGTTTTGTAGTGAGCAGGTTATCACAGTACTTTTCTGCGCCTACATGGGGACAGTGGGTCACTAAATCCCATCACATAGAGCCTCTTTCACCTAGATATCATCATATAGAGACTGTGTCTGTTCCCCGAATTTGGAAATCCAAAAAACGTCAGGTTAAAAATTGTATTGATGTTCAACAAATTAAAAACAGATATAATACAGATGAGCAAATGATAAAGCTTGGGTTGCTGAATATTCGATCCCTTACTCCAAAATCACTCATAGTTAATGATATGATTTCAGATTATAATCTAGATGTGCTGTGTTTGACAGAAACCTGGTTAAAACCAAACGATTATATTACTTTAAATGAGTCAACCCCACAAGATTACAGTGATAAACATGAACCTCGTCTGAAAGGCAAAGGGGGAGGTGTTGCTGAAATTTATAGTAATATTTTCAAAACCACTAAGAAATCTAGTTTTAAAGGAGATTAAAGAAAATAGTCCAACACCGTGGTACAACGAGCACACTCAGGCCCTTAAGAGAGCAGACAGAAAAATGGAGTGCAACTGGAAGAAAACTAAACTAGAAGTATTTCGGATTTCATGGAAAGAGAGCTCGCTTGCTTACAGAGAGGCCTTAAAAGCTGCTAGATCTGCTTATTTTCAGTGGCTAAACAAACGAAAAATAAAGTTTCAAGCCCAGAAGTGTCCAAGCAACACAGCAGTAATGACTTTATGAACCTCTTCACTTATAAGATTGATAATATCAGGGACAAAATTATAACTATGCAACCGTCTACCACAGTATCGCATCAGGCAGTGCATTGTAGTCTCCCTGAGGAAAAATTTGATTCATTTGTTGCCATAGGAGAGGAAGAATTTTCTAAACTCGTTAATTCATCTAAATCGACAAATTGTATGTTAGACCCTATACCGACTAAGCTACTGAAAAATATGCTTCCAGATGTCATAGATCCTCGTCTTACTATCATTAATTCGTATTTGTCTCGAGCATATGTACCAAAAACCTTTAAGCTGGCTATGACAAAACCGCTTGTTAAAAAAACGCAACTTGATCATACAAAATTAGTCAATTACAGGCCGATCTCAAATCTGCCTTTTCTGTCAAAGATACTAGAAAAAGCAGTATCCTCACAACTGTGTTCCTTTCTTGAAAGAAATGATATCTGCGAGGATTTTCAGTCAGGATTCAGACCGTACCATAGTACCGAGACAGCTCTCGTTAGAGTTACAAATGATTTGCAATTATCATCCGATCGCGTTTATATCTCTCTCAGTGCCGGCGCTATGGTGGGGCATTCGAGGGCCGTGCCCCCCCTAGCGGTCATTGATGCCCCTCCTACCACAGTTGCTAATACAATGCTAAATCATAAATCAGATGTAGACTATACAATACCGATGTCCAGCAATCTATTTAAATAGTACATTGTGTTTAATTTGACGTTTAATGAGACCTAATTATGTGTTGGTGGCAAAAATTTCACGTGCTTTAATGGTCCAGTGGCAGAACTTTAGACAAGCATGTCAAAGATTCTGGGTTCTAATCCGCACTCGAATATTTTTTTTCTCCTCATTAAAAAACGATTATGTTTATCAGTGGTTGTATATCAAGCAGGGACACGTGACGTTTGTGTGCATTTTACTTTGTGATTTCACCGGAACTAGGGATGTCAATTTTCACAAATTCCCATGATCGATCGTCGTTTAAATTAACGATCAATTAATCGATTAATCGTTAGCATTAATGGCAAACAGCACAGGGTCTGCAAATGCTGCTCAAAAAGCTATGTTACTCACCAAATTAATAAGAATGTTTTTTAATCTAAATAAAGGCTTAGTAGGATTGTAAAATCTTTTGATGTGATTGATAAATTAAATTAACTATTTAATATATAAATATAACGACAAATACAATGTGTCACCAACACCGCCTCATATGCGTGCTTGTCAGAATGTGTGACTGTTGTGGAAGTGCTGGAACAACGCACTGAAAACGGCAACTAAACCCAATGAATTCACAACCATTTAATAAAATAGTGTTCTCATGTTATGTAATATGACAGTCCCAAATTAACCATCGTTATTAGTTGTGCATTCTGCTTGAGCGGCGCGCGCTGAATGAATAACCGTTGAGCACTTTGTTAGCATTTATTTAACTCAAAGAAACGCATCCTATCTGATATTAATCAGATATATACAAAATAAGCAGAATATTACAAAATTATATCTGCACAAAATGACGTGAATGCACAAGTGAATTTAAACTGAGTTACGTGCCATTCAGAATGACTCATATGTTGTGGTGGACGCGCTCAAAGTCTCTGACTAGCTCTTCCTGGAACAACGCGACATGGCATCTAAACCCAAATAATTCACAATGTTTTATTACAATAGTGTTCTCTTTATAATCTTGTGTAATATGACAGTCCCAATAGTCATTATTAGTCGTGCATTGTCGTTTGAGCTGAGCGCGCTAAAGATCACGTCGATTCTTAACCAAATGCATCCAATATGAGACCAATCAGATATAGATAAGCGTACACAAAATAAACTATTACAACTTACATTTGCACAAAACAAAAGGCTGCGAATGCACACGCAAACTTATAGTCATGATGAAGGTGTAAAATAGTCCCAAACAACTCCGGGGTGTGTCATTCAGTGGGACTCAACACTTCACCACACCGGCGCGCTCGCTTACATGTTTCGCGGTTGAGCAGCACGCACGCGCATGATCCTGCTTAATCGATGATCGATAAGTTTTATCGATTAAATGTATTATCGACAATTAATCGATCGTCGATTAATCGTTGACATCCCTAACCGGAACGAATAGAGATTTCTTCGCAACGGATTAAAACGCGCATCCGTGTGAAGACTGCGCGGCAGCATGAGCCACAAGAGAACACTTTATCAGTAGCACTGATCGCAGTCAACGAGCACTTTGACCACTTGATTTCAAAAACAATACATTTCAGCGCTAGATCGCCTCTTATTTAATAAATGAATGCTGTGCTAGTTAACTGGTGATGTTTTATTTATTTGTATTGGTACATCCGTGCCGCGAGATGCTTAAAAGTGGGGACAATATCGACCCTGGCCAAAAGTGGTGGGGAAATTCGCAAATAATAATTATTATTAATAATAATAATAAGAGTTGTTTCGTTTTTTTGCGTCAAAATACTTCTCAAACGGCAGTGCCCCCCTGCTGATGACCCAATGCCCCTCCAGTAGATCTGCTCTGGCGCCGACTCTGATCTCTCTATTAGTGTTACTTGATCTTAGTGCTGCATTTGATACTATTGACCACAACATTTGTTTAAATAGACTCGAAAATTATGTTGGCATTAGTGGAATTGCATTAGCATGGTTTAAATCATACTCATCTGACCGTTATCAGTTTGTAGCAATAAATGAAGATATGTCTTATCGATCACAAGTTCAGTATGGCGTACCACAAGGCTCAGTACTAGGACCGTTGCTGTTCACTCTGTACATGCTACCATTAGGAGATATCATTAGGGAACATGGAATTAGTTTTCACTGTTATGCCGATGATACTCAGCTGTATATTTCTTCAAAACCTAACGAAACTTACCAATTCACAAAATTAACGGAATGCATAGCTGATATAAAAAATTGGATGACTAGTAATTTCCTACTACTAAATTCTGAAAAAAAAAGAGATTCTAATTATTGGACAAAAAACTTCCACACGTAATAACCTAGAATACTGTCTAACACTTGATGGCTGCTCTGTCAAGTCTTCGTCGTCAGTTAGGAACCTGGGTGTGCTCTTTGATACCAATCTTTCATTTGAAAGTCACGTGTCTAGTATCTATAAAAACACATTTTTCTATCTTAAAAACATATCTAAATTATGCCATATGCTCTCATTAACAAATGCAGAACAATTAGTTAATGCGTTCATGACATCAAGACTAGATTATTGTAATGCTCTCCTGGGTGGTTGCCCTGCACGCTTAATAAACAAACTACAGCTAGTTCAAAACGCAGCAGCTCGAGTTCTGACCAGAACCAGGAAATATGACCATAGTAGCCCGGTTCTGTCAACACTGCATTGGCTGCCTATTAAACATTGTATACATTTTTAACCCTCTGGGGACCAGAAACGCGCCGGCGCGTTTTGCTCGTTTTTTTTCACATAGCAGAACAATAGACTTAAAGTACTACAATCATTTCTGTTCATATAGAGTTAAGAAATATGAGAAAATAATCTGTTAAATGTCTACTTTTTTATGTGCCCACATACAATCGAAATAAAATATTGTGCTTTTGTAAAATAAAGAATATAAACAGGGTGTGCATTCTGCCTCTCAGTCACCGTGAACTTTTTTCCTGGAGCACGTCTCTAATCTTCAACAAAACTCAGCAAATACTATTCACCCAGACATGAGCAATATATCTTTTAAATCATTTGAGTTTGTACTTTTAAATGATCCGATTCAAAACTAAAATAAATATTCTCCGTTTATGTAATCTATATAAAAAGAGAGACGTGTCAGCCTTTCTAATTATCTTTCTCTCAGCTCATTATCTCCGGTAATGTGACACGCCCACGGAGAGCACGCGCTATTCAAACGCAAATACGTGAAGCACCACATTGAGACGCGTTAACGCCCATAAACTCTGAAAACACACTATATTTTTTAGTCAGATTAATCTACTGTCATCTTGAGCGGCTATGAGGAACAATCCTGGGACATTTACCTACCTCAGAACAAGTGCTGGTTTATTTTCACCACGAGGAGGAGCAACAGATTCAGCTGAGAAGTGTGTAAGTGTTTTATGCTTGTGCTTTGTTCTAATCGCGATATAGAATAACGTTAGTGTCTGTAAACGGAAAAATAGCATACTGTTTAAATGTGAATCATGTTTCTGTGTGTGTGTGTGTGTGTGTGTGTGTGTGTGTGTGTGTGTGTGTGTGTGTGTGTGTGTGTGTGTGTGTGTGTGTGTGAATGAATGAATGAATGAATGAACGCACAGATACGCACTGTTATAGACGAAATAAAAGACATTTTGTTGACTAGTTTTTGATAGAGTATAAAGCTTTTACTCTAAAATAGACATCAAATAAGCTTTGTTAGGAGTTTCTGCTCATATGTTAAATATATAGTATGTTTTGTCAATAAACTAATCAACTAAGATGTTATAGTGTAGTGTTTGTTCCAATCCAAGCTAAATCAAAATAATGAATCCTCAACTTTGAAATATGTATGATCAAACTAAGACATTTATGGAAAAGACAATTTTCTTTTCAAGATTTTTTCCAACTCTAACTTTGAACTGAAATAAAACCTTGTCTATATGGTGAAGGGTGTGTGATAGATGTGGCCAGACATATGCACCCTGTATTTTAAAGAAGAACATTTAATTATTTGTGATAAATTTTTCATTCACAAAGAATTCAAGGACATTATTCATGTCCCTAAAGGTTGGAGTTTTCCTCATTTTTTTAATTAAGGCATTACGATTTTTTATTCCTCTTTTTAGTCAACTTTAGCATGGGTGTGTTCACTTATTCTAAGCAGTGTGTGTGTGTGTGTTGTAAATAAATCCAAACAATCTAAAAGCCATTCTTTTTTAAATCTCCTCATTCTTTCTGCAAGGCTCTTCATAATGATATGGCCTGATAGCACCTAATAGGGCCATTATGGGAGGGTCTTTGTATTTCTCAGGTGTGAAATGGATACATACTAATGAGAGATCAAGCCTCCTCGCATAAAGCTTTCTCAAACAAAACACGTCATACACATTCTAAAAGACTTTATTGACTTATCTGAATGAATTGTCAGGATGTTTCTCACATAGTTTTGGAGCAAATATTCTAGACTATGTGATACAATTCAAAAGTCTTGTGAAGAAATAATCAATATGTGTTTTGTGACCTTATTTCAGAAACTTTTATTTTTAGTTTTTTCAATAACCACGCATAAATAATATTCTCTCAAAAATACAAACATGTACATGCATGTTGCTAACATTTTATGGTAGCCCAGTGTGTGCTATATAGAGTGAATTTACACCTTTGCCATTAACATGTTTATAAATAACTGAAAAAAAGCACAAATGTCAGTGCATGTCAAAACATCCCAAGGGCCCGAAAAAACCTTTGGTCCCCAGAGGGTTAAATATTGTTGATTACTTACAAAGCACTAAATGGTTTAGCTCTGCAGTACTTGAGCGAGCTTTTAAAGCATTATAGTCCTTCACGTCTATTGCGATCTCAAAATTCCGGCCAGTTGATAATACCTAGAATATCTAAATCGACTGCAGGCGGTAGATCCTTTTCCTATTTAGCACCACAACTTTGGAACAGTCTTCCTACCATTGTCCGGGAAGCAGACACACTCTGTCAGTTCAAAGCTAGACTAAAAACACATCTCATTGACCTAGCATACACATAATACACTATAGAGTTCTATAATTCAATATTAGGCTGCATAGATTAGGTCAGCCAGAACTGGGAACACTTCCCTTAAATCCTGATGTACTCGTTACATCATAAGAAGAATGGCATCTACGCTAATTTTAGTGTCTTTGTTTATCCCAAGGTTTTCCCGCAGCCTGCCGGATCCAGGCCGTATCCAGATCTGATGAAGGAGCTTCGCCTGGACCCGATGACAATGCAGTGCTGAAGTGTCAACTATCCTCTCCCTATGGAGGATTTCTTTCCCACTCTACAGATAAAGCGTTGTTGAAAATCCGTCTCGCGTACCCCGAAGTGATAAAATAAAACAAAATTCTTTATCAAATGTATAGGCAAGACTAGTAGTTTGTTTAGGCATGGTTTGAAGGCAAATTACAAACCTGCGCACATATATTCAAACGAATATATCTATAGAATCAAATTTTAATGCGCATGTGAACGCATGTAAACGCCATCAGGTTACAGGTTCGTGTTTAAAGTGTGTTTAGAGAGAACGTCGTCGTCTTAGTGGCCCCTAATGTAATAACAAATGACAATTTAGCTGGAAGTGAATCAATCAAAACTAAATTTAGCTGGAAATAACATTATTCAAAAATCGCTATAAAGCCAAAACAATCTCTGTTACCGTAAATTGTATGTTTATCTCTGTAAAGCTGCTTTGAAACAATCTACATTGTTAAAGCGCTATATAAATGAAGATGACTTGACTTGACTGTGAAGCACGTACTTAGGTATCTCAAAGGCACAGCAGAGAAAGGGTTAAGTTTTAGGAGAAATGACAGTGAGAAGCTAGCTTTACAGGCCTACAGTGATGCCCACTGGGCGGCTGATACCAGTGACAGACGCAGTACCACGGGATACTGTGAGCCTTAGTCAGAACAGCTCCCTGGTCTCGTGGAAGAATAGAAAGCAGCCTACTGTTGCGCTATCGACATGCGAGGTGGAATATATGGCACTGGCTTCAACCATACAGGAGTGTCTATACCTAGAGCAGTTACTGGGAGGTATAGTTAACTACAAGTACACACAAACTGTAGTACATGAGGACAATCAGGGAACAATCGCTCTCGCCAAAAACCCTGTAAACAGACGTAAATGTAAACATAACGACATAAAGTATCACTTTATCAGGTCTACTGTGAATGAGGGAAGAGTGACTTTGATGTATTGTTGTAACATGATTGCTGATGTAATGACCAAACCTGTAAATAAGTTGAAACTGAAGAGGTTTACAGGTGCTCTTTTTGGAGATTGATATGTGTATAACAGGGGTCCACATTCATTGTTTTTTTGTTTTTTAGCGTAGAGCCTGAATATAAGTGTGTGTGTGTGTGTGTGGGGGGGGGGGGGGGGGGGGGGTTAAAATATGTTCATTATGTTCTCAGTTGTATGTTATGTACTGTAATGCTGTACTTTTCTGTGTTGTGCAAACGTTTATGCCACAAGGGGGCACTAAGGTGCAGGCTATAGAGGACGTGTTTGCGTCATTATGTTTGTCCCAGTTGATTTGCTGTAGTTAAAGAAAAATAATAACTCAAGTCTTTCAGACCGTGAGACTGAAGACTGAACGTTTGCCGCCTGCCTACGACCCTTGCCTGGTAACTACTCTGAGTTTGGACTGCCCCTGTATAGTTCTCAGCCCTGTGCTTTCTCTGTTTTCTCCCTGTTTGTGTTCTACATGAAAGTTATTGCACATGGATTCGAACGCCTCTGACTCTTCATCACAGTATGTAGCCTATATATATATATATATATATATATATTCAGAACTGCCCTAATTCTACGTGGCATTGATTCAACAAGGTGCTGAAATCATTCTTTAGAAATGTTGATATTGATAGGATAGCATCTTGCAGTTGATGGAGATTTGTGGGATGCACATCCAGGGCACGAAGCTCCTGTTCCACCACATCCCAAAGATGCTCTATTGGGTTGAGATCTGGTGACTGTGAGGGCCATTTTAGTACAGTGAACTCATTGTCATGTTCAAGAAACCAATTTGAAATGATTCGAGCTTTGTGACATGGTGCATTATCCTGCTGGAAGTAGCCATCAGAGGATGGGTACATGGTGGCCATAAAGGGATGGACATGGTCAGAAACAATGCTCAGGTAGGCCGTGGCATTTAAACAATGCCCAATTGGCACTTAGGGGACTAAAATGTGCCAAGAAAACATCCCCCACACCATTACACCACCACCACCAGCCTGCACAGTGGTAACAAGGCATGATGGATCCATGTTCTCATTCTGTTTACGCCAAATTCATACCATCTGAATGTCTCAACAGAAATTGAGACTCATCAGACCAGGCAACATTTGTCCAGTCTTCAACTGTCCAATTTTGGTGAGCTCTTGCAAATTGTAGCCTCTTTTTCCTATTTGTAGTGGAGATGAGTGGTACCCGGAGAAGTCTTGTGCTGTTGTAGCCTATCCACCTCAAGGTTGTGCGTGTTGTGGCTTCACAAATGCTTTGCTGCATACCTCGGTTGTAACAAGTGGTTATTTCAGTCCAAGTTGCTCTTCTATCAGCTTGAATCAGTCGGCCCATTCTCCTCTGACCTCTAGCACCAACAAGGCATTTTCGCCCACAGGACTGCAGCATACTGGATGTTTTTCCCTTTTCACACCATTCTTTGTAAACCCTAGAAATGGTTGTGCGTGAAAATCCCAGTAACTGAGCAGATTGTGAAATACTCAGACCGGCCCGTCTGGCACCAACAACCATGCCACGCTCAAAATTGCTTAAATCACCTTTCTTTCCCATTCTGACATTCAGTTTGGAGTTCAGGAGATTGTCTTGACCAGGACCACACCCCTAAATATATTGAAGCAACTGTCATGTGATTGGTTGATTAGATAATTGCATTAATGAGAAATTGAACAGGTGTTCCTAATAATCCTTTAGGTGAGTGTATTAATGCCCAATTTTACAATTGTTAGAAACGTTTATAACACAATGCATAACTTACCTGAGCAATCCGATGTCTCACTTCCTTATTTTAACAGAGTCTAGTCAAACACTTGAATGACACCAAACCAATTTTGCATATAGGAGCAACATTTAGTCAAGCAAAAACTTAATTATATCCAAAAGCCTGGCACAAGCATAAACGAGAGAGAGAGAGAGAGAGAGAGAGAGAGTGTTAATAGTTCCGAAGGAACCACAGCTGTCTTTGTCTAAATGATTGCTTTTGTGTTGCTGGCTTTAGGCTCATAATAACCAGGTACAGATAATGCCACGTCCAGCCCAGGGATTTTCCTTCAAGTCCAAACAACTCAAGAAACACTGAGAATACACACATAAAAAGTTGTGTTTAAACACATGTTTAAACCATGTTGTTTGTGCATTTACTCTTCCCAACTGAAATGTGTGTGCCTTCTACACTCTGTTGTTTAATATAAATGTTAGTTATTAAGTGAATTCTAAGTTTAAAATGATTTAATGAAATCAATGTAAAATAATATTTCAATGTTATACTATAAAAATAAACAATGTAAACTTCTAATATGGGCTACTTAAAACTGGATTACTAAGCCCAAAAGTAATTTTTGTACTGAAACATCCACTAACAGAGCAGTTGTGTATGCTATTAAATCGGCTGGGGAAATGTCACGTCATATGCGTGAAAATATTCTGCGAATGTGAGAGTATGCCTGGCTCTGTTCTGAACAAAGCAGGCTTGTTTGACTTTAATGCTTTCCATTACAAACATGCCAAGGTCTCGAAGGCTAGTTTCCTTCTAAGGCTTCAGAAAGCCTCCCTCTGGGTTTATTGAACTAGACGCGTCTGTTTGTTGTTTTCCCTCGCAAAGTGGTACAGGGAGCCGAGAGGTGTGGAGCAATACGCTGTAAAGCTAGCTGAAATATTGATGAGCATGAGGAGGATTCTCCACAAATACAGTCCCATCAACGTATTTACATCACTTGTGCTGCCCCGATTAAAATTAGCAAAGTCTAAGCATAGTTAATAACACATTCCTGCCATCTGCTATGGGCTGGCAGCAAAAGGAAAGTCTTGGTATTTCCAAGACTCTATAAATATGCCTCACATCCCACAAGCCCTTCTTGCCACAAACTGCTTGAACACAGCACCAATTCAGCCCCTAAACAGGATATGATGTAATTTCCTCTTGCACATAATGTGATTCATTATCCGGGGTTACAGGTTTTTCACTAAAACAAGAACATTACATGACATTGATTGCGAAACAACAACTGTGATTTATAATGTATGATCTATCTACTCATGAAGTCTACCTAATGTTAATGGTAAGAAAAGAAAATCACAACACGATATCTTTAATCTCAATTGTGTCTCCTGAAGCAATGAGACTACATGGAAAGCAAACTGCTAAAGTCTAAGCAACACAAAAAATAAATAAATAAATAAATAAACCAAACAAAAATAAACCACAAAAAAGCCTATATTTTCTACAAATAAAAAATTCCCAGATAAACACATTTTTAAATATTTTCCACGGTATAAATGAGTCAAACAAACAAATAAATAAATAGTCGCCTTTAAAATTCTCTCGCAATCTTTCGCAAAGGAATCATCATATCTGGAGGTCTGTGTCATCAAAAAGTTTGAAAACCCATCCTGGGGATTTCCAGAAGAATCGGAGACAAAGTCGATACGTAACCTTCTGGTGCTGATCATATGGTGGTATGTTCAATAAGTTCAATGTTCAATAAAATGAATGTACAATATTTTAGTTCAATTATGTTTTTTATTGAATATTATTATATTTATGGAATACTTATGATCCATTAAACCTGTTTATCACTTTTTGAGCATAGACCTGAAAATTTACTTTTCCAATTTAAACTTGTAAATCTTGAATGCTTTGGAGCACTTACATCTAGTCTCTTTTTAAAGAGGACACTGCAGATTATTGCTTAAGTAAAATACGTTTAAAAAGTCAAACAAAAAAAAGGTTTTGAAGTTTAAGTTTATTAATATGAAATATTTGTAGGCCTACATATGAAATATATATTTTAAACATGTTTTACTCTAAAACTATAAGAAAATCAAAGCCATCAATCTTAACAAGTTGTGTTCCAAAATTTAGGTTGATATAAAAAAATTAGCTTTCAATAATTGTTTTATTTGGGCACAAACCAAACACTTCCACTAGATGAAATTCACTTCCCATTAGTTTCCATTGCAGTCATTTTTCACCGTGAAAGGTACAAGTTTAACTATTTTTTCAGGACCATTAAACCTTTTCGAATTATGTCCATGATTTTTTTTGTGTGTGTGTGTGTGTGTGTGTTCACATAGCAAGTACTAAAACCTTTACCAAGTTTCATACCATTCCGAAGTAAAAAATTCTAAAATGTACAAAATTTCAGTAAAAAATGTCTGAACAGAACAAGTTCTGAGCTATAAATGACATGTGACCATTCAGTACGGAGCCAGAGGAAATGAAATCAAGACAACACTGATTGTCCTTCCTACCAACTGTCCTGAGCTGTGATGTCAAAGCAGACAAAAAAAAAAAAAAAATAGGCATGCTTTTAGAGCCCTTCAAAAAGCATCAGGCACTGGTAAAGCATCCACTGTAAAACAATCAAATATTAGCACTTCCTTGCCATCATTTTACCACAGATTTAGCATAATATTCCTTTAATTTTAGACTGGGTATGTCCATTCTCTGTTTTACAGTGGGGTTTTTTTCCCCTCATGTGAAGCGCGTCACACAGGAATGCGTGTCTCAGCACTCTGATCAGAGTGTGTGGTTAACGGTCCACATGTGCAGGCCTGCTCTCATTGAAGCTCTACTGACTTGTCCTGCGAATATGAGGCCCACATGAAGCAATTAAAGAAAACAACTTATTAGTCATAGGAGACAAAGCCAAAAGCTTAAAAAAAAATTGAAACAGACAAATCTCTGTGAATCAACAAAAAAAGTGAATCTCTGTACAGGTTTATTTGACAGTTAGTCTTGGCCGATACAGTACGTTACATGGTTTTCAACAGTTAACGACATCCATGTGTTTCTGTCAGCACATTTGAACCAGAACACTTTTCCTCTGAAGGCTTTACCCCACTCGACGTTCCCAAGGGAATTCATGCTGCTTCCTGCATTTACCACAAATTGTGATTCTTCCATAATAATGAAAGCTGGATGGCCAAACTGTAAACTGCATATTTCCTCGCTAAATTATCAATTGTTGACCTCACATCGGGCCATACCTTATACATTCATTTATTTATTTAGCTTTATCACCAGTCTGAGCTGGTAGTGAATTGTATACAAATGTGCCAATGCATTCACAGTATTAAAGCTTTAGTTATTTGGTAATTATTGGCAAATGCCCCATTCCAATAGATTCAGTTCATAAAGTTTGGCTCGCTCTCTACCACATTTTAGCCTGTTGCAAGAATGATAAGAAATAACATAATTTCCAATTCTTCTCTCTGCAAAACTCTGTTCGCTGACTGTCTGATGTTTATTTTACACGCAAGCAATGGTCATAAGAGCTGATTTAAAAGTAAGTAAAACAATAAATCAATTATAATAAAAAGTAATAATAATAAATCAAATATAATATACACTTATGTAGAATAATCTATTATTATACATTATACAACTATATGCTTGTGATATCAACTAATTTGAGATAACCTTAATACAATAAATACATTATAATAAAAAATAAAATAAATACAAAAGTAAATAATGAAGAATTGTTAAATAATCTATATTGATTTTTGGACTATTTATGCTTGTAAGCCTATAATTACTATGTAATTTTTGTAGGCAGTTACTGTTGCACAAATTATAAATAAATTATTATTTTTCCACACTGGTCTATTCTTGTGATATTTCAGATGAACTTGCCCCATAACAATTAAACAATCGGTGGCTGGTCACTTTACATGCCAGAATATGACAAAAGTCTGGCAACTTAAGACTAGTATGACATTTATGAGCATGAAATGTCCAACAATAAGTCAGAGAGAAAAAGAAAGCACAAAGTGAGAGAGACAGAGAGCTCCTCACCAGCAGGAACTGTCTTAAGTTCAACAGTTTGTGTAAATACCGCTCCTCTGGAATAGAGAACTTTTAGAGTCATATCTTTTTATTTTTTTTCCAGGGAGTGTGAACATACTGGTGTGTATTGATTCAGAGGAAACTACTACAAGCATGGCATTGAAATTTAGAGGCGAGTAAAGGAGTAGGGCAGTAAGATAAACTTAAAAAAAAAACCGAAATGTACAGAAATGTTTGTCCAGTAGAAAATAACTACAATAAGAAAAATAAAATCTAAATTGAAACATTTCCTTTTAAATGATTAAGCCACTAATGCAACATGTAGATATCAGTCAAAGGTTTAGGACACTATTTTTCACACAAATTCTGAAAAGTATAGGCCTAGTTACCAAAATGTTAATCAAAATCTTCTATAAAACAATCATACAGTTCACTTTCCTTAAAGTAGTTTAGCCACTCTTGGTGTGTTCACATTTTTGACTAATAGTTTTTGTTGCTAATAATAATTTAAGCATAATGCCTGTGCATATCGGATTCATTTAGAAGGACACTGTGTCTAACAAGCAGTAGAAAGGGGGAAAAAAACAAATCAGCGTTAGCTAACTAGAGAAAACAGAGGGAAAAAAAAAGGGTGTTGTTTTTCTTTTTGCCAAATAGCTAGGAAAACTTCAACACCCATAATGCACTGGGCATCTGGCTGTCTAAGGCCACTCCCACCAGTCTGCTATGGATTTGCTTACCAGAGTCCACCTTGCTTTAATAGGAAATACTTCTTAGCAAACTTTTAGTGACAAAGGTGTGGACTTGCATTGTTCCCGGGTGCAAGAATTCAAATGTTTAGCGGGAGTGAGTTACTTTTGGTTTCCAGTGAAGGGTTCAGTGTGTTGTATGCAGTGGCTTAAGGCTGCAAAAAATCTTAAGAGAGAACGCCGCGACAGGAAATCTGAAAAACCTTGATGTTTGTAGTCAACATTTCAAACTGGGGTGCGTTTCCCGTACAACGGCGTAACTCGCTGCCATAGTATATGCATCATTGAAGAAATCAACTAGCTAGTCTCGACTGTTTTCTGAAACCATATTGTCGCAAATTGGTCGTTCAACCACGTTGGTTGATCATTTCACGCAGGTGGTGGAGTAATAACTATTTTGAATTAATCTGTTTGAGATCAAATTAATGCTAGATGTTTTGCTATAAATCACAGACATGACATATGGGGACTATTTCTAATTATAGTTATAGTAGTTATATTACTTTATTTCAAGATTCAACTTAGGTTCGTTCTAACATACTACAGCACGTATGCACATGTGCACTCTTCAAAAACTGTGCTTTAAAGGTTAACTAAGTAACTTTTTTTACCTTAACCGAACAGCTTTGGAGTCATTGTAATGTTGATATTACTGATTTCGTGTTGAATGGTGGTCGTCTCGCACCCCCCTGGTGCCTGTGAGCCGCAAAACCACCCTTGCAACTTTTGGCCGGCGTTATCGTGTGATATCAGGTCTCGCGAGGTAACGAATTGCTTTACGGCACTGCACGCGTACACGCCCCCATCCATCCAGTATCGGGCTAGCTATAAGAAAAAAGGTAACGCTAGATATTGAATCCTTCAAGTTTTCGTAATGGCTGATGTAAAAAAGAAGAAGAAAGCTCGGAAATCTTTGTCAGTGGACCAAAGAAAGAGGAAACGGGAGACTGACCGAGCGAGAAGTCAGACTAGAGTTAAAGGTGAACTATGCAGGTTTTTTTACCTCAACCGAACAGCTTCGGAGTCATTGGAATGGTTATATTACTATTTTCAGGTTGAATGGTGGTCGTTTCGCACCCCCCTATCACATGTGAGCGGAAAAAACACACTTGCAACTATGAGCCGGCCGGCCGCAGCATCAGGGAGTGTCGCGTGATATCAGGTCTCGCGATGTAACGAATTGCTTTACGGCAAAAAAGATCTGATAAAATTCTGATAAAATAAGCATCAAACAGAAATAACCCGGCGCACATACAATACAGACTGCCGACAGTTAAACAGGGCGCGCACAGCTCTTAAAGGGGCCACACCTTATTTCAACTCGTTACAGCTTCCATCCTACTGAACAGGTACCGGTGTACAGGGGGAGGGGATCAGGCCGTGAGTGCAGAGCCATCTCTGCGTGAGTGCTATTTACGACAGTACAAGTACTCCACAGCAACTCTAGGGGTCGCTGTTTGACAAAAACGGAATTCCTGCATAGTGCACCTTTAAATCTCGACAAACTAAAAGACGTAAACTATATTTGTATTCTAAATAAAAGATATTGTACTGAATGTCAGCTTGCTTATTTGGCTCAAGATAAGGATTTATTGAGTTCACATGTCATGCAAACAGAAACTATGCTTCTAACCACAGTTTGAGATCTGTCGTTCCAACCACACAACTTTGTGATGCTGTTTGTGAATGTTCGTTAGAACTACGTTTTCCGGAAACACCGACTCATTGAACTATGCTAATAACGAAGGAACTTGCGACCATAGTTGGCTAACGATGCTTTTGGAAAACGCACCCCTGGATGCCCCGAACAGTGTTTTAGGCCAAACGGAAGGGAAAAACTGAGGAAACGTTTCCGGTCCAGGTAACACGGAGAACGAGTAAACATTGTGCATTTACGCATACTACCGACATTGTAAAAATACAAAGGGGGTTGAAAATCACTAAAGTTACACTTTAATAACTAAACAAACAATACATTTTAACATACAACAAAATACAAGCCAAGTGATTGATATTTGGCACAGTGGCATCCTAAGTGTACTCTGTATTGCTTGTAAAACATTTTCCTTGTGAAGGTAAGATACAGAGTGTTGCATGTTGCATTAAAACCATCAATGCTTCCCGCTTTTTATAATTATTCAAAGAACTGCGTTTACCAGAATTGTGCCCAACTTGATTTCTCATAAGTTATGCTGTAACATTCTGGAATTTAGAAATACATTAACACACAAGTAGAGGTTTGGACTCGCACTGTATTCCTCCTAAAACTTATCACTGCATAAAATCAGATTACAGGCAGCTGTCACAACATCTGTATTCTTTGCCAATGGTCCATGACCAACACAAGAGTCTACAGTTATACAGTCGATGGACCCCATTGACTTCCATAGTATTTTTTTTCCTACTATGGAAGTCAATGGGGTCCATCAACTGTCTGGTTACCGACACTCTTCAAAATATCTTCCTTTGTGTTCAACAGAAGAAAGAAATTCATACAGGTTTGAAATAACTTGAGGGTGAGTAAATGATGACAGATTTTTTCTTTTTAATTGAACTATTCCTTTCATTTTAAAATGTGATTGTCTGCATTCAATATTTTGTTCTCTTTGAAAGCTGATCAAGTGGAGATTTTTGATGTGGTGTGATTCATTCTAGGAATGTAAACAGTGAAGCACAAATACACTTTTGATGAAAGACACTGACATAAAGAAGATCCTTGTTTAATCGCTTAATGCTTATCAAAAGTTTAAAAGAACAAAACGTGATGCGACACACTGAGAATATTGTTTCCTCAAGCAACAAACTGCTCTTTGAGTTGTCAGTTATACAATACAAAAAAAAAAACAAAAAAAAAAACTAAACATATAGAGCTCCAGCAACATATAAACAACACGAGTGTAAAATAGACTTTTATGTGTGACTGCAGTAAAAAAGCTCTATAAATTACTGTATAAAAAGCAACAAACAAACCTGAAAGCCTGAGACAAGAGGATCAAACCCTCTGCTTTGATTAAAAAAAGATTTATTAGTCTCCAAAAAGCTTGCCGGAGGTCTCAAAGTGGCAGAGTTTGAGGGATGCAGTCAATTTTCACACGACTGTCCGCTCACCTCGACATTTCCTGTAGCTGCAGTAGACGGCGGAGAGCAGATAAACGCCGGCAGTGAGGCAGGCGAAGACCGAAGCCGTGAGGTAGACCTTGTACAAGCAGTGATGTTTGTAGACGTCCAGGTTGCAGTAGGAGTTCTTTTGGGTTTTGTAGATCATGATCCCAATCGTTGACAGATACAGCAGAGTGGCGGCAACGTCGTGGATCACGTTGCTTAACAACCAGCGTTCTCCTCCGACGATGGGAACGAGGTCCTGCTTGTCCAGAAGAGTGATGATGAAGACAGCTAACGTGAGGAGCCAGAAAAGCACGGCCACGAAAAGCACATAGTGAATGGAGCCCTCATACTTGTTGGCTGCAATTGTGACCCAAAGTCCGGCTCCCAGCAGAATCTGGAGGACCCGTACAATCCCGACAAAGCTCTTGAGGAATTCCAGGAAACTTCTCTTCACCTGTGGCTGAGGGGGCATCTCCTCTTTTTGTTGAAGAAAGCTTCTCCTGGTGTTCAGGGTGGGGGCTGTTTGCCACAAACAGAGAAACAAAGAAAAGAAAGAGCCAACCGGCGAGTTAAGGAGTGGCTGATAAGGGTTTTTGAGGAGGATAGCCCTGCAAACGGACACAGAGTGAATCTTCGGCTCAGCCCCGGGGTTTTGAAATGACTTCTGTCTGTTCGTCTCTTCCGTTTCCTGTGGTAGCTGTGGAGTTGTGTCTCTCTCCCCCTCTTTCCGAGCAGAGAGCAGGAGGAGAAACAGAACAGAGGGCAGGACTTGAAACACTAGCCACTTTCCCCTCCTCCTCTTCCTTGTTGTCCATCACTCTCTCAGTCGGCTAGTTAGAAAATTCCTGTGAGTGTGCAAACAGTGGCCCCAGAAAGTGTTTGGACACACTTAAAAAATGTAAATGTCTTTGCATTAGAAAACACATAAAAAAAAAGAAAGAAAAGGCAATCAAACTAAGAGGCATTTGTTTTAAATAAGATAGCAGGATAAGTTTTAGGATATATATTTTAAATTATAACAACAGAGTCTGTTTAAAATTGAGATAAAGGAGTTGTTTACGTTGTAGGAACTGACTTCATATATCCAATACAAATTTTCTTAGTAAAAGTTACTTTGATAAAGTTCTGAGAAAAGTTCTACCATCATTAGTTTGCCACTTGCTATATAATATTTCAAAATACATTTTACACATGTTTTTACACTATTCAAAAGTTTGGGGTCGATATGATTTTTTAAATGTTTTTGAAAAACAATCTCTTATGCTCACTTAGGCTGCATTAGATCAAAAATACAGTAAAACAGTAATTATTATTACCATTTAAAATAGCTGTTTTTTATTAGAATATGTTTTTAAAAGTAATTTATTCCTGTGATGACCAAGTTGAATTTTACTCCAGTCTTTAGTGTCACAAGATCCTTCAGAAATTATTCTAATATGCTGATTTTTTGCACAAGAAACATTTCTTATTATTATCATCAATGTTGCAAACAGTTGTGCTGCTTAATATTTTTGTGAACATAATTTTTTTGGGGGGGGGATTTTTAGGATGAATAGAACTCTTTTGTAACATTACAAATGATCACTTTGATCAATTTAATGCAACCTGAATAAAACAATTATTATATTTTTTTAATAAAAAATGTCAAAGGTTAGGGCAAGTCTCTTTTGTTCAAAACAAAGGGTTTATATTAAATAATTGTACTTCTTTATTCTTCATGATTGTTTACTGTAAATGTGGTAGCAAAACTTATAATCGGCTTTTTAAAGGCAGATTTCCATTGTGACAACTTACCCCACATGTAGTGTGACGACATGCCCTGCTACTATCACAAAAGGCCGGTGGAATTATTCAATAGCTTTTAACAGAAAATTACTTGTACATTAACTGTACAAAACAAACTTAAAAATAAACCTGAGAAAAAATCACTGGAATAAAAAGTGACATCTAAAAAAAGTATATAAAGTAAGTTTACAACATAGTGTTAGGGTGTTATGTTTTTTCGCCAAATAGACTAGAAAAGGTTTCTGCAATAAGGCTCTTTTGGATGTTAATCTACAACTTAAAACAGGCTATCCTAACATGTTAGCCTTCACCAGATTCAAGCTTTAAAATGTGATGGACAAATTTGCATCAGACTGAGGCAAGAATGTGGGATCCTTTTGTTTTTCCAAACTAAACCATCTTATCACTGCTGGTATGTTCTGTCCATGAAATCAATGTTTTTCATGGTCCATGACCAAAGTCTTACAGCTGAGATCAGAGGCTGGGTGCATTGACGTCAATGAATACAGACACAGCCCTCAAACTACGTGGCCATTTTAGTGCACCGCCCCTTTAAAGAATCTGGCCACAGGAAGACCTAGTGGGTGGGGTTAGTTAGATTCACATTCTCATTGGGTGATTTATTTTCTCATGCTTCCTGTTGTGAGCAAAATGCAGCTCTACAGCTGAGTATGAATAACTGCAAAGACCAACAGCTGCACACTGAGTAATGATATATGATATTGTGCATTCAAATCAATCCTCTAATGTACAGCAAATGCCGTGGCATTCACAGCTATGATGAAAGATATCCAGAATTTTTCATGAAAGCTGGACGTCATCCTGAGTTAGAAACACTTTTAGATTCATGAACTTGTTTACACTGTGTATATCTTCCCCAATCTAATTATGTTCACCATATTTCTACAATAAATATTTTTTGGAACCTTTCGGTCTGTATATAAATGAATGAAAGCACTACTATAATATCCAGTTACACTATTTATTTTGATGGTTCACTTAGACATTTTACTATGAGTAACTTTGCAACTACATGTGAACTAACTCTCATTAGAGTATTAAACTGTTAGGTTAGGGTTAGGCTTTAGGGGTTGTGTTAAGGGTTACCTTGTTAAAAGCCAACATTTCATATGTGATAACCCTATAACGCTCCTCTTGCACTTCCTGTGAGAATTAGCTCAAAGGACGTTTAACCACACAAACTAACTACCATGTCAATGCAAAGCTCAGTGAGCAACACTTAATGTAGGCTAAAATTTGCACTGCAAGATGGTTATTTTCTCTGAGGCATTATATGTTACTAAACAGTGAACCAAACACTGCAAGAAAATAAAAGTTATGTATATATATATATATATATATATATATATATATATATATATATATATATATTAGTGCTGGGCAAGTTAACGCGTTATTATCGCGTTAACGCATTTATTAATTAATGCCGACAATTTTTTTATCGCGCGTTAACGCAGTTTTTTTTTATTATTATTATTTTGAAAGTCCGTTGCTCACTGGCTCTGAATACACATAGGCCTACAGTCAAACCATGATCACAGGAGGGGTGGGATGTTGGTCAGCCAGCAAATAACCCACCCAAACAAGCAGTAGAGGGGCTTTGGCAGGTTCTCTCAGGTGAACAGAACGAATCAGTTACCTAACGTAACCTCGGTTCTCTCTAGAAGAGGGAACGAGTATTGCGTAAGCTAGCTTACGCTACGGGAAAGATTCATCTTTGCTGAGATATTGAAGCCAAAAATTATTTCATAATTTGTATCCATACACAACGCAGTTCCTCTGCGGCAGACCTAGAGCGGGCTAGCTAGCAGCTCATTGGTTCGCTCAGAGAGAACTGCTTAAGCCTATGGGAGAGCGGGGCTGAACCCGCTTCCAATGAGAGGCGCCCGCGCGCTCATTGCGTCATGGCCCGCCAGAATGGGCGTGGCCATGGTGTATATTACAGTCTCTCCCAGGCTTATATGTTGATTTATTTCAGCGTGAAGCGAAACGCTAGTAGCGCAAGCACGGCCGGGAACGCAATACTCGTTCCCTCTTCTAGAGAGAACCGAGGTTACGTTAGGTAACCGATTCGTTCTCTTACGAGAGGTTCTCTCGTATTGCGTAAGCTAGCTTACGCTACGGGAACACCTGGTCAACGCTGTGCGCGCTATGAATCCACTCATGAATCCCAGGGATATACCGGGGGATTTTTAACGTGGAGTGAATGTATTATGAGGCCGGCAGAGCGGGCACATGAAGTGTACACATAAGCATGTATGGGGCCAGCAGAGCGGGCACATGAAGTGTATAAGCATTTAAGGAGAGCACAAGGGGCGAACCGGTTGTGAGGGACTCCCAGTAATGCAGCTTCTTAGAGAGCTGGTCGTTAGACAGCTAGTAATTTTGCCTGCAAGGCGGGGACTTCCAAGTTGTATAATCTGACAAAAATGGACGGGGAGGCCCATCCCGCGGCCACACAAATGTCATGAATGGAAATTCCACAGGACCATGCCCACGATGAGGCCATGCCTCTAGTGGAGTGCGCCCTGATGCCCAGAGGGCAGGGCAGGCATTTAGATGCGTAAGCAGAGGCAATAGCGTCCACTATCCATCTAGACAGTGTCTGTTTAGAGGCGGCCAGACCTTTGGTGCGCCCCCCAAACGACACGAAAAGCTGCTCAGCGCGTCTGAACGTGGCAGCGCGCGTAGTGTACAATCTCAGAGCCCGCACCGGGCAGAGGAGATTGGCGTCGCGCTCACTATCGGATGAAGGCAGAGCCGATAGGGAAATAATCTGAGCCCTGAACGGGGTACCAATCGCTTTCGGGACATAGCCATGCCTAGGTTTGAGAATGACAACAGAATCATTCGGCCCAAACTCAAGACACGCGGCGCTGGATGAGAGCGCGTGAAGATCCCCTACGCGTTTTACTGAGGACAGAGCCGTCAGGAAAACGGTTTTGAGCGAGAGGTATTTTAGGTCCACAGACTCGAGCGGTTCGAACGGGGGTGCTTTCATAGCTTCGAGGACTATAGAAAGATCCCAAATAGGAACCGACGGGGGCCGCAGAGGGTTCATCCTCTTAGCTCCCCTGAGGAAGCGGATGACTAACTCGTCTTTGCCCAGGGACTGAGCGCGTCGGGGTTCAGCGAACGCCACGACGGCTGCCACATAAACCTTGAGAGTGGAGGGGGCCCTGCCCTTGTCCAGCATCTCTTGAAGGAAAACAAGCAAAGACGGCACCTCGCACGACCGTGGGTCCAGCTGTTTGTCGGTGCACCATTTTGAGAACACAGACCATTTATACGCATAGAGCCTTCTCGTGGAAGGTGCTCTAGCCTGTATGATAGTGTTTCTTACTCCCTCTGGCAAATCGACGAATAGTCGTTGATCACCCATGCATGTAGCGCCCAGCGCCGTGGATGGGAGTGCCAGATCGTGCCGCGAGCTTGAGAGAGGAGATCTGCTCTGACTGGGATGGGCCACGGGGCTGTCTGTGACAGCTGCGTGAGCTCCGGAACCCAATTCTGACTCTCCCAACGCGGGGCTATCAGGAGCACCGAGTGGCGTGTGTCCCTGATCCTCTGAATTACCTGTGGTAACAGAGCGATCGGAGGGAATGCATAGAGCGGGCGGCGAGGCCATTCCTGGGCTAGCGCGTCCTCGCTCCTCGAAAAATATATTGGGCAGTGAGCGTTCTCTTCTGACGCGAAGAGGTCTACTTCTGCTCTGCCGAATAGGCGCCACAGTAATTGGACCGTTTGTGCATTCAGGGACCATTCTCCTGTGGAGATGAGGTTCCTGGACAGTATGTCTGGACCGTCGTTCAGATGGCCCGGCACATGCGTCGCTCTGAGCGAGAGCAGGCGGCTCTGAGACCAAACTAGAATGCGGTGTGTCAGTAGACAGAGATTTCTGGATCTGACACCGCCCTGACGGTTGAGATAGGAGACCACAGCCATGTTGTCCGTACGGATCAGGACATGGTGTCCCCGAATGAGCGAGAGAAAGCGCGTTCTTGACCACAAGCATTTCCAGACAGTTTATGTGTAAGGGGCTTTCCTGAGTCGACCAATGGCCGAAGGCCGGTGAGCCCTCGCAGACTGCACCCCAACCCGTGTTGGATGCATCTGTCGAGATGACTTTTCGGCAGGAAAAGGTCCCCATCGTGACGCCCTGTCAAAACCATTCTGCTACTGTCCATGGCTGCAGCGCCGTGAGACATGTCTGCGTAACCCTGATCAGCTGGCGGCCCGTGTTCCACGCGCGGTGGGGTACACGGCTGTTTAACCAGAGCTGAAGCGGGCGCATGTGCAGAAGGCCCAGCTGAAGTACAGCGGAGGCTGAGGCCATGTAACCCAGCATCCTCTGAAAAGTTTTCAGAGGTGTGCGGGTGTCCATCTGAAAACGAGGCGGCTAGACGCTGAACACTGCGCGCGCGCCGTGTAGACAGGCGAGCCGTCATCGTGACCGAGTTCAAATCTATTCCTAGGAAGGAAATCGATTGACTGGGAAGTAGGGAGCTCTTTGTCCAGTTGACAGAGAGGCCCAGCGTTTCCAGATGGTCGAGGAGAACTGCGCGGTGCGACAGAAGCTCCGTCTGTGATTGGGCCAAAATCAGCCAGTCGTCCAGATAATTCAGAATGCGCAGCCCCTGGCTTCGCAGGGGGGCGAGCGCCGCATCCATGCACTTCGTGAATGTACGGGGCGCCAGAGATAAGCCGAACGGGAGAACGGCGTATTGATAAACAAGACCCTCGAAGGCGAAACGTAAGAATGGCCTGTGACGGGGATTTGTCTGGATCTGAAAATAGGCGTCTTTCAGGTCTAGAGAGATGAACCAGTCTCCCTGGCGCACTTGCGCGAGGAGTTTCCTGGTAGTGAGCATCTTGAACGGTCTCTTCATGAGCACTTTGTTCAAAGACCTGAGATCTAAAATCGGTCTGAGGCCGCCGTCTTTCTTGGGAACCAGAAAATAACGGCCGTAAAACCCCGACTCGGTCATAGATGGCGGGACTCTCTCTATAGCGCCCCTTTTGCAACAGCGTCGCAATTTCTGAGCGGAGCGTGCTGGCGGCCAGCGGGCTGACAGTAGATTCGAGCTGCGCGCACGAGGCAGGCGGCGGCGAAACTGTAGCAGATAGCCGCCCTTTATAATGCTTAACACCCACGGGGAAATGCCTGGAATGGCTTCCCACGCTTTGGAGCATGCGGCTAACGGCCAAATGGCTATATTGCCCTGATTGCTGCACATAGCGGGCTGGACACAGTGTGTGGGCGCGCTTTGAATGTGTGTGGCAACGGGATTTGCACTCAGAGAGGAGTCTATGGGCCGTGAAACAGAGCGAGCAGAGAGGGGACACGCGCACGAGCTCGTGGGCGTGTTTATGTTCTCTGATATTAGAGCGGGCTGTGCCCGTTTCATGTGATGGGGCTCTGATAGAGACACGGGATATGTTATGCTTGTGTGTATGGGTGAGCACATGATTGTGGGCACATTTTCTACACAACTGGCAAATTTTCTCTTTTTGAGATTTCTCTGGGTAGCCGCAAAAACGGCTTATTGTCGCTCGCAAGCGGGCTGGGACACCGGCTTGTTTGTGGCGGTCAACACTACAGCAGTCGGCGAAATAACGGGGACTGGCAGAGGGCGAAGCTTTGACGGCGGTCCGGCCACAGCGGGAGATTTTTCTACCCGTGAGGCTTTTATGCTCTTTTTGAGATATCTCTGGGTCGCCGTGAAAACGGTGTTTGTGCACCTGCAGTGTTTTGTGTATGAGTGAACACAGTGTTGTGGGCACATTTTCTACACAAGAGGCTTTTATGCACTTTTTTTTTTTTTTTTTTTTTTTTAATTGATTTCTCTGGGACGCGGTGAAAACGGCGTTTGTGCACATGCAAGCGGGAAAAGAGACCGGCTTGTTGATGGCGGTGTACACTGCTGCAGTAGCCGTGTGAACGGGGACTGACAGAGGGCGAAACCTTGATGGCGGTTCAGCCATGGTGAGAAATAGCCGTCCTTTTCTCAGCTGAGGCTGGTCACGTGAGCGGCCTGCAGCGGGATATATATATAGCTTGAAATCGGCTGCACTTGTGACGCGCGTCGCATGCAAGTGCGTGTTAGAAACGTGAGCGCTGCAAGCGGGCACGAGACTATTTTTAGCCTGCAGAGGCTGGACTTGTGACAGCATAAAAATTATCTGCGAGAGCCGGAATCGAACGCGGGTCTCTGGCGCGAAAAGCTTTGTGATACACCACTCACAGGGGTAATGACACAAGCACAGTAGCGCGAGCAGATAAGAGGGCGTGATAGCAGTAACAGGTTCGGCCTCAGCGGAACTAACACACTATAACCCATTTGTCCAGCTTTATGCTCGGAAATGAGAACGTTTCTCATGAGCGCGGGAGAGCGCGCCCGCTTTCTGTCACGTAAGAGAGCTGGGCGTGAGCTCAGAGCTGCATAAAGATTATCTGCGAGAGCCGGAATAGACGCTTTATGTAGCGTTATATGCAGGCGGGAGAGCGCGGCCGCCTTCTGTAACTTAAGAAAGCTAGCCGAGAGCTCAGAGCTGCATAAAAAATTATCTGCGAGAGCCGGAATCGAACACGGGTCTCTGGCGCGAGAGGTTTTGTGTTCCACCACTGAGCTAGGGGGGAGACACAGGCTCAATAGCGCGAGCAGATGTGATAGGGTGTGATAGCAGTGACTAGTTCGGCCTCGACGGAACTTAACGCACTATAAACCCACTTGCCGGTGACGGCCGGGCTAGCTCTCTTGTAAAGTAAAGAAAGCTAGCCGCGGTTGGCACAGCTGTACGCGGCTCGTCCCCCATTCAGCGCTCGTAGGCGGTGAGAGGGGGAGGCGGCGTAACGCTTCGAGTCGAGCCCGCAGGGTCAACAACAGAAGCCCAATCGCAGAGGAAACATCCGCCGTTGGCGAGAGAAAGCTCTGCGTGTCCCAGTCCCAGGCAGAGAGCGCAGAAGAAGGCGGGCTCTGGTGCTGAGAGGGACGCGGCATGAGCCGCAGGTGTGCGAGGCATCTTAAAAAAGACGCTCGCTGCTCTTTTAGATACACACACACACAATACAAGAAGATTTTTGGTAAGGATATGAATCCGTCGGATGGCGCTAGCTTGCAGGACGGCTGAAGGTGGCGAAGACGGCCGGCTTCCTCAGACTCCCAGATGCTCGCTAGAAGGTGCTTTTTCCACGACGGCGGCTTTTCTCAGGACAGCAGAAGCGTGTAGCTCGCTGAAGATGAAATGAATCAACATATAAGCCTGGGAGAGACTGTTATATACACCATGGCCACGCCCATTCTGGCGGGCCATGACGCAATGAGCGCGCGGGCGCCTCTCATTGGAAGCGGGTTCAGCCCCGCTCTCCCATAGGCTTAAGCAGTTCTCTCTGAGCGAACCAATGAGCTGCTAGCTAGCCCGCTCTAGGTCTGCCGCAGAGGAACTGCGTTGTGTATGGATACAAATTATGAAATAATTTTTGGCTTCAATATCTCAGCAAAGATGAATCTTTCCCGTAGCGTAAGCTAGCTTACGCAATACGAGAGAACCTCTCGTAAGAGAAAGGGAGACAGCGCTCCGCGAGTGAATGACAGGCGCTCTATGGATAGTAACCATGGCAACGGCTTCTGTGCGCTACGCAGCTGTAGTCTTTTTAACTTAAAATTATACATAACTTTACCTGATAGGCCTGCGTTTAGTTTAGCGGGGATGCTCTGCCATGTGAATTCCCTCCTGTTGATGTCCTGATAACTATTTAGATTCTGGAAACTCACAAACAGCGAGCCGAGGATCAGTCTCTCTTCCAATGATTTGTGCTGCGCGTCGTGTACAAAAAGTTAGACAATTCAACTTCGGCAACGCGCGGGCGTGAGGCGAGCATGACCGCAACAGTTTCACAGGAACGCACCCGCTTGTCGCTGCACCTCTCTAGGCTGATTTAAAATTCTGCGTCGGACCAACGCCGAAGCCTCTACGCTATAGACTACGCGTTGGTTAGTTTTCATTATATATCTGCGTCGTTGTCCGCGTTGACGCGCAATTACACATGCAGAGGGAGTGTGAAACCCGGGGAGCGGTTCTAGCAATCACAGCGCTTGCGGTACGCGTAGAATTGACGTTACATTTTTGGAGAGATGCACGGGTACGCGCGCTACACAGCTACGGCGTGAGTTCGACGCAGAAGTATAAATTGGGCTTTACCTCTGTTTAATGTAATCTTAAGTGGGAAACCATGGCATGCCATGACCAAACCTAAGCTGCTATCAGAGAAGTAACGTTGGTCGACTTATATCTGTAGTAGTGATCATGACCCTTTTAGACTGTTTCTGCTGCTCCCTGATACAAGATACCTGTTCAGAAAAAAAAGAAAACTGGACTCGTTTTAACAAGCTAGCTAAAAAGTAATGCCCTGGCAGTGGCAAATAGCTTTGTTTAAATATTTGATTTGATTACATTAATGTTTAAGTTGAGATTTACAAGAAATATTTTATTGATACTGTGTAAAGGGAATACTGCTGGTGCAGTCTACAAAACAACTTTGATTTTACATAATGTTTGAGAAACATACAAATCTGGCTCTTATCAATATCAAAGCAAAGTACATTATCAAAAGATAGCCTACTGCAAATAACTGTCTGTTTGGTGTTCGTTCATTCATTTATTTATTTAAGACATCATTTATTTTATTTTTTGTATGGTCATTTAATAGTCACTGTTTAGAAAAAAGGTATCTGGATGATGGGTCCGTTAATTTAAGTTCAAATGAGTCAAAGTTAAAATGTGTCTCCTGTGTAGAAGGAACAAAATATAACTTAAATAACAAATATAAAGAAAAACAACGCTATCCTAGGATCAATGTGTCACAAAAATAAAACTAAACTACTGTCATTTGCAGCAAAATATGGATTTTAAAATGTGTTGTTTTGATTGTTGCAACATACTCTGATCCCTATATGCATCATATGTCATTAATCATCTATCATTCCCTCAATCATGTAGTGTAAAAGTAGCAAATGAAAAAAAAATCGAGATTTTACCACATTGTGATCAGGTTTGAGTTGATCATGCCACTATCATATCTTGTGATATCTTCTATTGATATCATTTCACTAGTGATATCTTGCCACTAGATGGCAGTCTAGACAAAGGTGAGCCAGTTTTCTTGACGGTTTAGTCTAGGGTGTATTCAGAACACTAGCATTCAAAAAAAAAAAAAAAAAACCTTAACAAAAAAACCTACCATTCGGCTCTACCACCATCTCTCCTGTGAACAACATACACATTTTTCTGAATGCACGGATACATGGATAATCTACTACTGTAGAATGTGTAGAATCTACTATCTGTTAAAATGTGCAGAATACAACTAGCAAACAATACTGTGGTGCTGTATCCCACCGTTTATTTTCAAACACAAAGCAAATAATCCAACACACATGGCTCAATGATATCATTATTATTATTATTATTATTATTATTATGAAGAAGAAGAAGAACAGACTACTAAAATAGGAACTGAATCCCTTTAGCTGTGCAGACTCCAGGGGCTTATACCATGAAGTCGGTTTAGCAGGCTAGCCAGGGATGTTTCAGTTTAGTTTGCACCAACCCTGGGTTTTAGGCATAGACATAATAAATACATAGACGCCCTATTGGCCGCTGGAGCGTACGTCAACGGCGCCGCCATATTGCGGAGGGTGACTTTCTCATACTTATAACGAAAATTGAGAAAAATGCCTGTTTCGTGTGCTGCTTGGGGCTGTACAAATCGCCACACAATTGAAAACAGGTCTCGAGGAATTATCTTTCACAAGCAAGACTGAACATTTGTTTCTGGTTGTATTTGGTCATGATTAGTAATAGTAACGTTCAGAGGAGAAAAGCCGCAAATTAAAAAATACTACTGTTATTGTGTCACGAAATGTAGTTTTAATAGTTTTTCAGTCGCCAATGTAGTTGTTTAAAGCTCAAATCTGTGATTTATTTATAAAGATAGCGCCTATTTAAAAATTTGATCTGATGTTTGCGGAGTTGTGAGATCGTCTCGGTTACATATGGTAACCCTCGTTCCCTGAGGGAGGGAATGGAGACGTAGGTCAGACT
Source organism: Tiaroga cobitis (assembly GCA_030578255.1). Lineage (NCBI taxonomy): Eukaryota > Metazoa > Chordata > Actinopteri > Cypriniformes > Leuciscidae > Tiaroga > Tiaroga cobitis. The sequence continues at coordinate 17,682,839 of CM060603.1, forward strand.
GACCAATAGGAATCTCGCTAGAGAGGCCAATCTACTTCAAGTGAAACTAAAACAAGCCAATGCACATTGGCGTGCAATCATTTGCATCAGCTGTGAGCCTCGCAGCGCGGGTATTTAACGAGCAGCTGTTGTGATTGCACACTAGTTTTTTGCTGAGGAGCCAAACCTAAAAAAGCTGGCCGCCCCGGCGGGCAGCAGCAGATGTGGCGACGGGACCTACGTCTCCGTTCCCTCCCTCAGGGAACGAGGGTTACCATATGTAACCGAGACGTTCCCTATCGGTCAGTCACTACAACGTAGGTCAGACTGACCAATAGGAATCCCTACCAAAGCGCCACAGCTGCTGCACCCCATCCAGCGCCCCATGCAAGCCTTCTTGCCCCATGCACCTTCTTGCCTGGAAGGACGATAGGAGGAGGGTTACACAGAGAGTGTCTGACACTGTTGTTCCTTTATAACCCATACAGTGAGACTTGGATAACACTGGGAAAGCGTGCCCTTTTTAGAGGGAGGGGAACGCTGCGGAACCCACTTTCTTCAGAGAGTTAAGTGGAAATACATATGGACTAACCCGAAGGCTGTACTGCATATGATATAATGGGTGACTTAGCCCAAGGGAAAGACACGGGCTTCCGACTTAGGAGCAGCCGTGGAACATATACACATATGGGATCCCCGAAGGGTCGCACATATGGAACCCAGCCCGGGTCCGGCTCTCAAGGATTCAGCGGACAGGGGCCTGGCTCCGGACGCTCCACCATGTCCGGGCCAAGGAGGATGCAACGCCTCTCGTGGAGTGTGCATGGAACCTGAGCGGGCAGGGCACGCCTTGAGCTTGGCAAGCCAAGGCGATGGCATCCACTATCCAGTGGGCCATCCTCTGCTTGGAGACAGCCTTTCCCTTCTGCTGGCCTCTGTAACAGACAAAGAGCTGGTCTGAGGTCCTGATGCTTTGAGTTCTGTCCACGTACACACGCAAAGCGCGAACGGGACAGAGCAAAGCCAGGGCTGGGTCTGCCTCCTCCAAGGGCAGCGCTTGCAGGTTCACTACCTGGTCTCTAAAGGGAGTGGTAGGAACCTTGGGCACATAGCCAGGCCGGGGTCTTAATACCGCATGGCTGTCACCCGGCCCGAACTCTAGGCACGATTCGTCGACCGAAAATGCGTGCAGGTCTCCTACCCTGTTTGGGAGTAGAGCATGCCCAGTCAGTCCTCGAGGGGGCTGATTGTGAGCATTGCATGAGTTTGTCCATGAAAACTCTCCGCTCCCGCCGGGCATTCTTTGAGGAGGATGGTTCGGTTCGTGTTCCCCGTGGTGCGGGTCCCGCTGTTGCTGAGGCACAGCGGCGGCGTGCATCGTGGGGTTCACAGATGGATCTAGTAGCGGGGTTTGAGACGGGCTCAGCCCTTTCTCAGCCCTTACCTGCTGGTTCCGGTGTCCCAGCCCAGGAAGGAGCCCGCTCTGCGGTTTCTCCTCCCCAGGTTGAGGCACCAATGTTGCGGCTATCCAGTTCTGAGGAACCGGATGTCGTTGATATGGGGGATTTTGAGTTTTCGCCAGCTCATATCCCCGATGATGAGGAGTTAATGGAGGTTTTATCTCGTGCTGTTACTAAATTAAATATTGAGTGGCCAGCTGATGATATTGATGTTGAATCAAAAAAGAGTCTTCTAGATGATCGTTATTTACCATCTAGATCACGACCTCCTCGTCGGGAACTCCCGTTTTTTCCTGATCTTCACACTGAGGTGTCTAGATCATGGAATAAACCGGCGTCTTTCAGAGTTCATAATCCTCAAACTAGTAATTACAGTAAAGTTAGAGGTATTGATGATTACGGTTATTTGACGATGCCTCGTGCGGAAGAGACGCTTGCGAGCTATCTCTCCCCCGAGTCAGCGTCATCACTGAAAGCCCCGACGTTACCCACCAGACCATTAAAAAATACATCAGTGCTGGTGGGTAAAGCGTATTCGGCAGCAGGTCAGGCGGCGGCATGCCTACATACAATGTCGATATTACAAGCCTATCAAGCTGACCTGCTGAGGGACATAGATGAATGTGAGGAAGTTAGTGCTGATGCAATTCGAGAATTACGTCGCACGACAGATTTATCTCTCCGGGCCACCAAGGAGACGGCCAAATCTGTGGGCCGTTCTATGGCAGCCCTGGTGGCCACGGAACGTCATTTATGGTTGAATCTTTCTGAGATAAAAGACAAAGATAGATCTGTTCTTCTGGACGCACCAGTTTCTCCTACAAGTCTGTTCGGCAATGCTATAAATTGTGTTGTCGATAGGTTTCAAGAAAATAAAAAACAAGCGGCTGCGTTTCAGAGGTTTCTTCCTCGCCGGTCTAATGTCCCCGAGGCTGCCCGCAATATAAAGGTTGAGCAGCCTCGTCCGTCTACGAGCTCCTCACACAGATACCAGCAGAAACAGAGCGTTGCTGCTCGGGCTCCTCCACAATCTGGGGTTCCCGAGTGGCGTTCGCAGTCCAGGCCTGCTGGGGGCAGACAGGATCTGAGGACTGTCATGTCTAAAAGAACCTGGACTAAGAAGAAGTCCTGACGCCAAGTGTGCCAGGCTTCTGAGGGTGGTCCCCTCCAGGGAGGAACGATTCCGAGGAACCGTTTCTCTTTGGCGCCCTCCGGGGGGCGGTTCTCCGAGGAGAGTCGCAGCGTTGCCACATCGGTTGTTCCCTGCCGGTTCGCCGTTTCAGGGCACCGAGGTGTCAGCGTCCCCATGCAATCCTCTGAGGAGGATTGTAGAACGGTCAGTTCGGTTGTTCCCTGCCGGTTCGCCGCTTCAGGGCGCCGAAATGATTGTTCAATCAAATCCAGAGGCCAGTCTCGAGAGACTGGTTCCCTTATCAGAATTTCTGGCAGCGTGGAAACTTCTGCCAAATATTTCTTTATGGGTCCTGCATATAATAGAAAAGGGTTACAGAATTCAGTTCGGTTCTCGTCCGCCCAGATTTCAAGGGGTCCTTCCCACAGTGGTGGACCCACAGCAGGCTCTGGTTATGGAGCAGGAAGTTCTGACACTTCTTCAAAAAGGAGCGATAGAGGGGGTGCCTCCTCCCAGCAGAGAGTCAGGGTTTTACAGCCGTTACTTCATTGTTCCGAAAAAGGATGGAGGGTTGCGTCCTATTCTAGATCTGCGCCAGTTAAACAGCAGAGATCAGAAACTCAAGTTCAGGATGCTCACACTCAAGCAAATTGTATCACAGATTCAGTCCGAGGACTGGTTTGTCACAATAGACCTGAAAGACGCTTACTTTCATGTATCCATCCATCCTCATCACAGGAAGTTCCTGAGGTTCGCTTTCGGGGGCGAAGCTTACCAGTATCGGGTTCTACCGTCGGGTGGCTCCTTTGAGACTCCAGGGCATTCGCGTATTAAATTATATCGACGATTGGTTGATTTTAGCTCAGTCAGAGCAGTTGGCAGTTCGGCATCGAGATGTCGTTCTGTCTCACATAAAGGAGTTGGGGTTGCGGCTCAACATCAAGAAGAGTGTTCTCCTCCCTGCTCAGAGGACCACTTTTTTAGGTGTAATTTGGGATTCGACCACAATGCAGGCACGTCTATCTCCTGTTCGGATTTCTGCGATTCTCACAGCCGTAAAAAATGTAAAACTAGGCCAGTCACTCACTGTGAAACAGTTTCAGAGACTGTTGGGGCTCATGGCAGCAGCGTCCAACGTGATTACTTTTGGCCTGCTGTACATGAGACCCCTGCAGTGGTGGCTCAGAACCAAGGGGTTTTCTCCGAGGGGAAATCCGTTCCGCAAGATCAAGGTCACGCGGCTATGCCTTCGTGCCTTGGTCATGTGGAAGAAACCTTGGTTCCTCGCCCAGGGCCCAGTGCTGGGGGCTTCTTGTCGACGCGTCACGCTTTCGACGGATGCTTCCCTCACGGGATGGGGGGCGGTCATGAGTGGCCGCTCGGCGCAAGGTCTTTGGCAGGACCATCATCTGTCATGGCACATAAATCGCTTGGAGATGATGGCGGTATTTCGAGCTCTCAAATATTTCCTGCCAGACCTGAGAGGCCATCATGTGTTGGTCCGTACGGACAACACGTCGGTGGTGTCTTATATCAACCATCAGGGGGGTTTGAGGTCACGTCACCTTTGCAAGCAGGCCCATCAGATCCTCCTATGGGCCCAGGGAAAGTTGCTATCTCTCAGAGCAGTTTACATTCCGGGGCGTCAGAATGTGGGAGCAGATATACTGTCAAGGCAGGGGCTGAGGCCCGGGGAGTGGAGACTTCACCCCGAGGTGGTGGAGCTCCTTTGGGAGAAATTTGGTCGTCCTCAGATAGATCTTTTCGCATCCTCAAATACAACCCATTGTCCCATGTGGTTCTCTCTCACGCACCCAGCTCCTCTCGGACTGGATGCGATGGTGCAGGTTTGGCCGAGGCTTTACCTGTATGCTTTCCCCCCGATATCGTTGCTCCCGGGGGTTCTGGAGAGGGTTCGCCGGGAAGGGGCCCGTCTGTTACTAATAGCCCCTTACTGGCCGACTCGAGTTTGGTTCTCGGACTTGGTGTCTCTTCTGAGCGGCTCTCCTATGGAGATTCCAATCAGGAGGGACCTGCTGTCCCAGGTAGAGGGCACGATATTTCACCCTCGACCGGAGTTGTGGAAACTGTGGGCCTGGCCTCTGAGGGGGCCAGGCTCATAGAATCCGGTCTCTCGACTGAGGTCGTTGAGACCATTCTCCATTCCAGAGCCCCTTCCACGAGAAAACTGTATGCGCTGAAATGGAAATTATTCTCCACCTGGTGTGGTGAGCGTCAGTTAGATCCTGTTAACTGCCCTGTTGGTTCAGTTCTCGATTTTCTGCAAGACCGTTTCTCTGCTGGATTATCTCCTTCCACCTTAAAAGTTTATGTGGCGGCTATATCGGCCTACCATAACCCCTCTGGGGGGTACTTCTATTGGGAGAGATCCTCTGATTACTCGTTTTCTCCGTGGTACATTGAGGTTGAGACCTGCACTGCACTCCAGAGCACCGGCTTGGGATTTAGCCATTGTACTTGAGGGTCTGGCTCTGGCTCCGTTTGAGCCCATTGAAGAGGTTTCAGAAAAATTCCTCACTTTGAAAGCTTTATTTCTCCTTGCTATTTCATCTATCAAGAGAATTGGAGATTTACACGCCCTGTCGGTTGCTCCGTCATGTTTGGAATTTGCACCTGGTATGGTGAAAGCATTTCTATACCCTAGACCGGGTTATATTCCTAAGGTCCCATTCAATGTTGGGGGCCCAATAGTGCTGCAGGCCTTTTATCCTCCACCTTTTAATACCCCAGATCAGGAACAATTGAACCTGTTATGTCCAGTTCGGGCATTGGATGCCTACGTTCACAGAGCTGCCCTGTGGCGTAAGTCAGAGCAATTATTTGTATGTTTTGGGTCACTCAGAAGAGGGTGCCCTGCATCTAAACAGGTTATGAGCAAGTGGATAGTCGAGGCTATTTCACTAGCTTATGAAGCGGCCGGTCAGCCTTCACCTATGGCTGTACGGGCCCATTCTACTAGGAGTATGGCGGCCTCTACGGCCTTAATTTCGGGGGTTTCCCTTCCTGATATTTGTAATGCGGCAGGATGGTCCTCTCCGCATACATTTGTCAGGTTTTATGACCTTGACCTCTCCACTCCAGGGGCTAGGTTGCTTGCATCTTAGTGTGCGCAAGGACTTCACACAGAACGGGCATTTGTCACTATGGCGTAGTGGGTATGGGGTTCCCACCGCGTCTCAAACGCAGCTCGAGTTCCCTTGAAAGGGAACGTCTCAGGTTACGTATGTAACCCTGGTTCCCTGATAGGGAACGAGACGCTGCGTTTGCCTGCCATACTTCCTGCACACCCTGATCGACTTGCTTCAGACTTTTCAGAAGCTGGCGCGGTCTGTTTGCAAGGGTGCTTTATAGTTTCCTGGTCTATGACGTCACCTATGACGTATCGGACTTCCATTGGACTGATTTTACACGTGCTTCATGACGCAATCACGCAGAGCGTTCCCACCGCGTCTCAAACGCAGCGTCTCGTTCCCTATCAGGGAACCAGGGTTACATACGTAACCTGAGACGTTTTCGCACTCAGTGAGAGAGATCATAGGAAAGGACTTAACAGAAGGATTTAAGACAGAGTCAATAGTAGAAAACAGCATTTTGGGACAATGAGAATTTTTTTTCAATTATGTCGGATAAGAATTTATTCTTAGCTGCCTTTGCTGTTTTTTTTGGAAATTCTTTAATGAGACACTCAGCATCTCAAAAGAAATTTGAAGCCTGTCTTTTTTCCATTTTCGCTCAAGCTGTCGACATTACTGATGCAGTCGACGAATATCACTAGTTATCCATGGCTGGGGCTTGGTTTGAGGATAGATACGTTTCCGAGGTGCAATGGAGTCTAACATGTTGGAGCATTTATCATTAAAAGCCTGTAGCTGCTCATCGACATCCGGATGAGAAATAGAGTAATCCGAGATGAGAGGATTTCCTGCCGCAGGGACAGAGTACATTTGGGTTAAGAAGGTTAAGAAGCGAGACCAACGAGCATGAGGTGGAACTGTTGTGGGTGGAAAAGGAAGAAAAGTTGAAAAGAGCAATGGTTTGTGGTCAGAGAGTGGAATATCTCTAATTTCGATATCTGCCACAGAGAGACCAACGACAAAATTAAATCTAGTGTGTGACTATGACAATGAGTGGGACCGGTTACCCACTGAACAATGTTTAAGGAAGATAATAGATTTAAAAAGTCCTTAGCTAAAACATTGGCAGTACAACATGCATGAATGTTAAAATCACTAATTATTAAAATATGGTCATATTTAGGCAAGATGATCCCCAATAAGTCTGCAAACTCGTTTATGAAGTTGCTGCATGAAGGTGGATGGTAAATAAGTAAAAGTAGAACTGGACAGGGAGAATTTAAATGAATTTCCTGGAGTTCAAAGCTAGTATAAGTGGTCAATGACAGCTGACAAGAGTGTATTCTGTTTTTAAAAATAGTCACAAGTCCGCCTCCCTTGCCAGTTAACCGGGGAGTGTTAAAGAAGTCGTAACCCGGAGGAACCAATTCAGAAAAAATGCTGAGATCACCTGGTTTAATCCATGACTCAGTCACAAAGAAATAATCCAAGTTGTTTGAGGAGATGAAGTCATTGCAGATAAAAGTTCTCTTACGAGAGGTTCTCTCGTATTGCACAAGCTAGCTTACGCTACGGGAAAGATTCATCTTTTCTGAGAAATTGAAGCCAAAAATTATCCTATAATTTTGTATCCATTGTCAACGCAGTTCAGCTGCAGCAGACCATGAGCGGGCTAGCTAGCAGCTCATTGGTTCGCTCAGAGAGAACTGCTTAAGCCTATGAGGAGACGCAGATGAACTCTCGGCCAATGAGAGTCTGTCATGCTCTCATTGCGTCAGAGCCCGCCGAAACGGGCGTGGTCGGAGAGTATATCTTGGCGTCCCAGGCTGTCAACTCTGATTTTTCATTTCTTCAGCGAGCTACACGCATCTGCTGATCCTGAGAGAAGCCGCCGTCGTCGAAAAGGCAACTCTAGTGAGCATCTGGGAGACTGAGGAAGCCGGCCGTCTTCGCCACCTTCAGCCGTCCTGCGAGCTAGCGCCATCCAACGGATTTGTATCATTTTTACGAAAGCTTCCTATATTATATTGTTTCTAAAAGAGCCGAGCGTCTTTTTAAAGATGTCTCGTAAATCCTCCTGCGGTTCTTGCCGCGCTCCCCTCGAGACTGGAGACCGCCACGTCATCTGCGCTCTCTGCCTCGGATTGGAGCACGCCGAGCTCACCCTCGCCGATGGCGGCTGCGATCTCTGCGAGGAGATGCCGTTGTCGACCCTGCGGGCTCGACTTCAGGCCACTAAAGTTGCTTCCGCGCCGCCTCTGACTTCGCCGCGTAAGAAGAACATTTATGCCCCCCTTCCACAAGATGGCGTTCATCACCTGTGCTTCCCTCTAAAGTCTGCAGAGCGACTTCGAGCTTTCACGCCCGCGCTTACTCAGCCGCCGGTCAAGCAGCCTCTGCAATCCACTCCATGTCCGTCCTTCAGATTCTACAGGGCGATTTACTTCGTGAATGGGACGAGAGCGGAAAAAAATCCCCCCTCAGTCGCGGATTTAAGTAGCGCCACGGACATTGCCCTTCGCGCTACAAAATCTGCTGGTCAAGCCCTGGGGAAATGCATGGCCGCCATTTGTGTGTCTGAAAGACATCTTTGGCTCACACTCGCCGACATGGGAGATTCTGAGCGCGCCGCCTTTCTCAACGCCCCGCTCTCTCCATCCGGCCTCTTCGGATCTGCTGTCACGGGTATCGTTGACCGTTTCTCCGAAGTGCAGAAAGCCTCCCAGGCCATGAATCTCTTTCTGCCTCGTCGCGCTAGCTCCTCTGCAGGCCGCTCACGTGACCAGCCTCCTGCACGAGCCCCACCCCAGCGCCCAGCTCAACACAGTCAGACTTCTCAGCGACGCCAGGGCGGCCGCCCTCGTTCTCGCTCTGACAGCCGCCACAGACCGCCGCCTCCCCGGGGGCCTCGGCCTCGGATCGCGCTGAAACCTGATCACTCGAAGTCTGCCTAGCACAGCTGAGAAAAAGACGGCGCTCTCCCGCCGCGGCCGGACCGCCGTCAAAGTTTCGCCCTCTGTTAGTCCCCGCTCACACGGCTACTACAGCAGTGTACACCGCCATTACCAAGCCGGTCTCCCTTCCCGCTTGCATGAGCGAAAACGCCGTTTTCACGGCGACCCAGAGAAATCTCAAAAAGAGCATAAAAGCCTCTTGTGTAGAAAATGTGCCCACAACACTGTGTTCACTCATACACAAAAGCACTTCAGTCCCCGTGTCTCACACAGAGTCCACTCTCATAAAGCGGTTCCAACCCGCACGAGTTTCAGAGTGCATGAGCGCGCCCACGAGCCCGTGTGCACAGCTGCTCACTCTGTTACACGGCCCATAAACTCCTCTCTGAATGTAAGTCCCGCTGTCATAAACAATATGAGCGCGCTCACGCAGCCTGCTATGTGCAACGACGGGGACCATGTAGCCATTCACCCCCTAGCGTTACGCTTCAAAGCGTGGGAAGCTATTCCGGGAATTTCCCAGTGGGTGCTAAACACAATAAGGCTAGGCTATCGCTTACAGTTTCACCGTCGCCCTCCACGTTTTTGAGCGCGGCTAGAAACTACTGTGAACCCAGAAGCAGTGACGCTGCTCCGTTCAGAGATAGCAAAACTATTGTGCAAAAGGGCTATAGAGAGAGTTCCTCTGTCTATGAGCGAGTCAGGGTTTTACGGCCGTTATTTTCTTGTTCCCAAGAAAGACGGCGGCCTCAGACCAATCTTAGACCTCAGATTTCTGAACAAAGTTCTCATGAAGAGACCGTTCAAAATGCTCACGATCAGAAAACTCGCGCACGTGCGCCAGGGGGACTGGTTCATTTCACTAGATCTGAAAGATGCTTACTTTCAGATTCAGATAAATCCCCTTCACAGGCCATTCTTACGCTTCGCCTTTGAAGGCCAGGTTTATCAATACACCGTCCTTCCGTTTGGCCTATCCTTAGCACCCCGTACGTTCACGAAGTGCATGGATGCGGCGCTCGCCCCCCTCCGGAGTCAGGGGCTGCGAATACTGAACTATTTGGACGACTGGCTGATTTTGGCACAATCACAGAGAGAGCTACTGTCTCATCGTACAGTTCTCCTCGACCATCTGAAAGCTTTGGGCCTCTCTGTCAACTGGACAAAGAGCGCACTACATCCCAGTCAGACTATCTCCTTCTTGGGTATAGAGCTAGACTCGGTCACGATGACGGCTCGTCTGTCAACACAGCGCGCGCGCCGTGTTCAGCGTCTCGCCGCATCTTTTCAGATGAACAGACTCACACCTCTGAAAACTTTTCAGAAGGCGTTTGGTTACATGGCCTCAGCCTCCGCGGTGCTCCAGCTGGGGTTACTGCGCATGCGCCCGCTTCAGTTCTGGTTGAAGAGCCGTGTGTCTCACCGTGCGTGGACCGCGGGCCGCCAGCTGATAAAGGTAACGCAGACCTGTATCACAGCTCTGCAGCCATGGACTGTGGCAGAATGGTTTCAGCGGGGCGTTTCCATGGGGACCCTTTCTCGCCGAAAAGTCATCTCGACAGACGCATCCAACACGGGTTGGGGTGCGGTCTGCGAGGGCTCACCGGCCTTCGGCCCCTGGTCAGCTCAAGAGAGCCTCCTCAACATAAACTGTTTGGAGATGTTGGCGGTCGAGAACGCGCTCACGCGTTTTCTCCTGCGCATTCACGGTCACCACGTGCTGATCCGTTCAGACAATATAGCCGTGGTCTCCTATCTAAACCGTCAGGGCGGAGTCAGATCCAGGAATCTCTTCCGGCTGACAGAACGCATCTTAGTTTGGTCTCAGTGTCACCTGCTCTCGCTCAGAGCGACGCACGTGCCGGGCCATCTGAACAACGGTCCAGACAGTCTGTCCAGGAACCCCATTACCCCTGGGGAATGGTCCCTGCACACTCTTACAGTTCAAAAGCTGTGGCGGATATTCGGCAGAGCAGAGGTGGACCTCTTCGCCTCAGAGGAGAACACCCACTCCCCAATATTTTTCACAAAGAGCGTGGACGCGCTAGCCCAGATCTGGCGCAGCCGCCCGCTTTATGCTTTCCCTCCGGTTTCTCTGCTACCACAGGTGCTTCAGAGAATCAGGGAAACACGCCACTCGGTGCTCCTCATAGCCCCGCGTTGGGAGGGTCAGACTTGGTTCCCGGAGCTCACTCAGCTGTCACAGACAGCCCCGTGGCCCATCCCAGTCAGAGCAGATCTCCTCTCCCAAGCTCGCGGCACGATCTGGCATCCCCACCCAGAGCGCTGGGCGCTACATGCGTGGGTGATCAACGACTACCCGTTGCTTTGCCAGAGGGAGTGTTAAACACGATCATGCAGGCTAGGGCGGCTTCTACTAGAAGGCTCTATGCGTCTAAATGGTCTGTGTTCTCTAAATGGTGCACCGACAGAAATTTGGACCCACGGTTATGCGAGGTTCCTTCCTTGCTAGTTTTTCTCCAGAAGATGTTGGACAAGGGCAGGTCCCCGTCCACTCTCAAGGTGTATGTGGCAGCCGTCGCAGCGCTTGTTGAACCCCGGCGCGGCCAGTCACTGGGCAAAAACGACTTGGTCATCCGCTTCCTCAGGGGAGCTAGAAGGATGAACCCCCCACGCCCCCCTTCGGTGCCGATTTGGGACCTTTCCATAGTTTTTGAAGCTATGAAAGCCCCCCCATTCGAACCGTTAAACACCGTGGACCTCAAATACCTTTCGCTCAAAGCCGTTTTTCTGCTCGCGCTCGCGTCAGTAAAACGTGTGGGAGACCTTCACGCGCTGTCCACTAGCGCTTCCTGTCTCGAGTTTGGGCCTTCCTGTCTTGGGAGTTTGAGTTCCTGCCTTGCAGGCTAAACTACTAGCAGTCTAGTATGTTACAGCTATTCTGGTTGAGCTGCACTATAGGGAGCTATTCACACAGACCGGTTTCGCTCTGTCCCTCTCTTTCATGTGCTTATGTACGACACAATCACCGGCCCGCTCTGCTGGCCTTTGTCACATGTACATATATTTACTCCCGCTCATAAGGGCTCCCCGGGGTCTCCCCTGGGACTCGTAGTGGATGCTTAGCACGCACGGCGTTGACCAGGTGTTCCCGTAGCGTAAGCTAGCTTACGCAATACGAGAGAACCTATCGTAAGAGAACGAATCGGTTACCTAACGTAACCTCGGTTCTCTCTAGATGAGGGAACGAGTATTGCATTCCTGGCCGTGCTTGTGCTACTAGCGTTCTCGCTTCATTCATGAAAACCAGAGTTGACAGCCTGGGACGCCAAGATATACTCTCCGACCACGCCCGTTTCAGCGGGCTCTGACGCAATGAGAGCATGACAGACTCTCATTGGCCGAGAGTTCATCTGCGTCTCCTCATAGGCTTAAGCAGTTCTCTGTGAGCGAACCAATGACCTGCTAGCTAGCCCGCTCATGGTCTGCTGCAGCTGAACTGCGTTGACAATGGATACAAAATTATAGGATAATTTTTGGCTTCAATTTCTCAGAAAAGATGAATCTTTCCCGTAGCGTAAGCTAGCTTACGCAATACTCGTTCCCTCATCTAGAGAGAACCGAGGTTACGTTAGGTAACCGATTCGTTTTGTTTAGTAGGGATCGGACGTTGGCAAGCGCCATCCTAAGCAGATGTGGATCCTGTGGGAAGTATGGAGTACTACGGAGTGATCGCATATTATGATGATTGATAGACCTGCGTGGGAACCGTGAATATGTCCGTTGAGCAAGTCCGGTTGATGCACACGGAGCGATCGGACGAGTCCATAGACGGTTTAGTTCCACAGCCCATCGAGAGAGCCGAGAGTGGCACGCCAAGTTCGGTGCGGCATAGATCGATGCCGAGGTGGAAGATAAGCCTGTTACCCAGGCCGTCCTCAGCCGAACGGCGACACCACCCCGCCTTCCGCGTCTCCTCCGGTGTTTCCTGCGTGGGGCTTCAAAAGCGCACCGGTGTGGATAACCCGGTAGGTTTAGCTGCAGGGGTGGTGAGTAAAACTCATAGTTGTTTAAATCGGGGTGAGTCCCAAACGTCTTTGGCATGGAATGATAAATGTCTATAAGTTTTAGACGATCATAAGCGATCAACGAGTTACAACATAAAAACAACAGGGACAATAAAAATATCGTCAATAGCACAGAGGGCGGACGGCGTGCCACACACATCGGCGCCATCTTCCCCTCCCCCTCATCAAATCAGTTGATAAATGTTTTTTTTGTTTTTTTTATCCAAAAAAAAACGCAGCTCACCGCTTACTTGCATTTGATTACAGTGCAGTCTTGCCCTCCGCAAAATGGCGGACGCGTTGACGACGTGTCGCAGCAACGTTCCAAAGCGGCCAATAGGGCGTCTATGTATTTATTATGTCTATGGTTTTAGGCACCATGAAAGTGGCTTGGCTTTTAGCTGTGTTCATCGCCATAGTAACTTGCACTCCACGGCTTACCAGCTCTGGGGCAGTTTATGTTCTAGGTAGATCTTAAACCGAAATTGTACCAACTATATACAAAGTTACACATTTCTGACTCAGTCACTCCTCCAGTTTCTCTTGCTCCAAATTAAAGGTCACTAGAGTCAAGTCAAGTCACCTTTTTTTATATAGCACTTTATAAAATACAGATTGTTTCAAAGCAGCTTTACGGTGATAATAGAAAATGATTCAGTGATGCAAACAGAGTTAATTTCGGCTGCACTGCTCTAAAAGGAAATAGTGTCATTGTTCAAGTTAGTTCAGTGTTGAGTCAGTTCCGTTGTAGAGATCCCCTTATGAAAAATAAGTTTATTCAAGTGTGCTATACTTCTTTTAAAATAAAAATAAGAAACTATACTTTCAGTCTTCCATTCCTTTCATTTTATATACTTCTAAGAATAAACTTTATGTATATAAAGTTTATGTTCTGAATAAACTTTATGTTCTCAGAAATATAGCCTATACAATTGCAGTACATACTTGACTTGAAAGTATATTTGGCCAAGTACAAGACTCACTCTTTGATTGAGATATACTTAAAAGTTAAGAAAGTAGCATGTACTTAAAAATTATTTTGATTGCGTAGACAATTAAATGCTTTTTTTTCACAATTTTACATGCTGTCTTATAAACTTAACATTGTTTGAAAATACTGATTTATAAAGAAAACAGATATGTCCCCAATTCTGATTATCTGAAGTGTACAGTGGCAGACATAGAAATTTACAACAAATATACTTACTCTTTCCCAGCCATTGATTGATTTGTATTTATTTATTTATTTTGCCTTTCCATGTTTGTCCTGTTATACGGAAGAGGGTGCTATTCAGTGGTGGAGGAAGTACTGAGTCTCAGTACTTAAGTAAAAGTACAAATAACCAGAGACATATTTACTTTAGTAAAAGTAGAAGTACCACAATGACAATCCTACTTAAGTAAAAAGTAAAAAGTACCTGATTTTAAATGTACTTTAAGTATTAAAAGTAAAAGTACTTGCATAGTTTTTTTTTTCTCTTAATGTATATTCTAATGATTAATAAAACAGTTAATTCTAACTCATTCAACCTAATAGCCTACTCCTATAATGATGTTCAATAATGATGGATTTATTTTTTAAGTTTTTGTCACCATTTCTGAACAAGCTTGCAATTAGGCAATACACACATCAAGCTTACTATATCCTTACTATATACTAGTATTTGACGGCGTTTGGCTGTAAACGCGATTAATATATGGCGTAATTCTGAACCTCTTGCCTTGCCATACTAATCCTAACCAAACGTATAATTCACACGCACCCCACACCACTACTAAACCTACCCATGCGTACCATATGCACGTAAAAAAATAATTTTCACGTATAAATTGCACGATAAACACTGCGTGCTATAGAGACGCATTTAGTGTGACCGGGTTCATATATCTATGGCAACCAAACTTCACTGGTGAGTGGTGAGACAAACGTGCGACGAACGGACGGTCAGGATGACGTTTTGGCAGGAAAAACTGTTCAGAAAATGTAACGAAAATGTCACAGAATATAGTAGAAATATACTGGAGTAGAAAGTATAATAATTGCTGCAAAATGTAACGAAGTAAAAGTAAAAAGTATGCACTATTGATTCTACTTAAGTAAAGTACAGATACATGAAAAATGTACTTAAGTAAAGTAACAAAGTATTTATACTTCGTTACATTCCACCACTGGTGCTATTACGCATCTTCTGAAAGAGTACAGAATATCCGCATTCAAACACAGACGAAGAAGAACGAGAAACAAGTGATAGAAGATTGCTCACACAAATATATAAACGCTCATAAACACCATGTAAGTTCAAACTGACTAACGTTAATGAATGAAATGTCGACCCAGGAAGGGTTAAATACTGTGAAGCTTTGGCGGTGTTGATGGACTCGATCTACTGTCTATACATCAATGTTTTGATCATCGTTATGAATTCCGATTGACCAAAATGCGATTTTCTTAGATTTTTGTTTAAAATGGGGCTTCTTTTATGGACTTACCCACATTCAAGTGTTGATAAAAAAAAGTATGCATGAAGCTAGAATAACATGTTTTTAAAATGGAAGGAGTAATATCTAAAGGTATTTCAAGTATAAAATATGAATACCTTAATAGGATCATAGTATACTTAAAATGGAAAACTAATTTATAAATAGAAAACTTAGTTAAAAATGAAGAATGTAGTTGTAAACTCAAAGTTTACTACTGTTACACTTAGAGTATGCTTAAAATATACTTTTACACACTAGAAAGTGGGCCAATTCAGTCCCAAGTTATATTTTAAAAAGTACACTTACAAGTCTCGAACACATTTAGGTCCAGTTTTGATTCAGTTATCTGAAAAACATTTTGAAGCCCAGAGTGGGCGGACTCAGCCGTCACCATGCGTCACTCCCGGATAACCAAAAATGGGCAAAGAGGCGGAGCTTGGGTGAAGCTGAGGTGCCTGGTTTTATACAGTCTATGGTAATTGGGTGGTTGACGTGACGCTCCATTTTTGTGTCCATAGTGACAAATATAAATAAAAATGTATAATATTTAATTAAAATATCTGTTTTCATGTACAGTTTAATCTTCCAGAACTAATACATCTGTAATTAATGAGCATTATAATTCAAATATGTAAATATTTTGTTTTAAACATGACATTTGTCCACTGGCGTGACTGTCCGGGGTAGCGTTCCTTATCTTAAAACTACTTTAATTAAATGAAAAATAAGTCTAAATACATTACACTACTTGAATAGATATTATAGAAGTGTTTACTTAATGAAACTAAAGGTTATAAGTCTTAAAAACCCCATTTAGAATGATTATGACAGATTACATTTTGTCCGCAAAACTGGTGTCCACCTGGTGTGACGCCATTCTGTAGATATAAAACGGGCATTAAGTTGGGCACCCTATTACTGAGAGGGGCCATTCTTCATTCAGGAAGTACAGTAGACCTCACTGGAGCACATGGACTGCACACAAGGTGAATTCTGTCTCAAATATTTTGATAATATAGCTATTTCTGTGCACAGCTGGAAATGGGATCCATTATGCAGTCCTTTGGTGTGACGTAATTTAAGTATTGATCTGCAAATGTTCATCAATTTATATTGATTGACTATTGAAAATAATGTAAACCTTAACACTGTTAGTCAGGATTGAAGACTGTCTCTCATATAGCTAGGCCGCAAACTGGCCTTGATCTTGAAAACGTCCACTGGTGTGACAGCGCTGTCCTATAGTGTGACATGAAATCAGCGTCACACTGGTGGAAATGGCTGTCACACCAGTGGATGTAGGCTCTATTGGGGTGGCTCATTCTTCATTTGTGGTGGCAAGTGGTGTCCCTCTATACTTTACAACAGTTTAAATACCAATCAATTCTCAATTCCAATCAATTTCTGCTGCAATACTGCAATTTCCCCTTGGGGATTGATGAAGTTTTTCTTTTCTATTCTATTCTATTCTAAAATATTTGCATTTTTGTATTCTGTATGATAAACACAATTTGTGGACAATTAACAGATACATTTTAGTTTTAAAATACATATTTAATTGAGTTTGAGAGATTGCAATTGTAACAAAATATGCATGTCCCCTCTATACCTCAGACAGAGAGATATCATGGAATGTAATTACAATTATATAACATTTTTAACCAAAAAAAAGTGGTTATATTGTAAGTCTCGACTTTCTTTAACATGTACAATTTTAATAAATTGTTAAAAAAAAAAACTTATTTTGTAAAATCTAAGAAAAAAGTAGTGTTCCTCAAATTCATGTCTGTGATGTTACATCAATGGATGTCGCCCCTTGAAGAAAAGGGGGAAATCTGTTTGGACTACTTCTCCACAGACAATATACCAGTAATGTTGTATTTTTAATAAAACACATAGGACCCCAGTAATCATATAATTGTATCTCTCTTGTCAGGTATGGCCAGATTAACTGCTGCTGAAAAGCAGCGTCTTTAGTTTATAGACCGCGCAGAGATGCAGACCCAGTTCGAAGAGCAGAGTTCCTTCAAAAGAAACAGCAGACCCATTTAAAAAACATTCAGTGCAAAACCAGACTAAGAATAGGAGATCTCCCAGAGAGGGGAAAGAGAGCAGCAAGGAAGAACTGGAGAATATAGAAGGCAGAATACAGGGCAAGAAGCAGAGAGAGATTTATTCACTATTTTATATATATATATATATATATATATATATATATATATATATATATATATATATATATATATATATATATATATATATATATATATATATGTTTTGTATTAAATAAGTTTGTGGATACATTATTTATTCAGTAGATGTTCAGAATTTTTTGTTGTTGAATGTTTTATTCACTAATGATTTTCAGATTTTTTTATTCTTTATTGAAAACAAATTCAAACATTGTGATTGCAACACAATCCATTGTGCAGACAATTTTTGAGAAAGTGAGAAACATGTTGCAGGTTGTTTTAATTATATTTGTTAATGCAGTTTTTGTCTAAATGTTCTTTTATCAGAGCAATTACTTCTTGTAATCCTACTCATGATGAATTTCATTATTTCGCTCAAACTTTTAATCGTTAAACCTTTTATGCAATATTACGTCTGTGGTGTTACTTCAAAACGTATCCAACATTTCTTTCCTTCAGAGCCATTTAATCTTATAATTCAATGTTTTTAGACTGTAAAGTGGTTTTAATATTTTAGAATAAAGACTATAAAGGTTGCACAGACCATTTTATGTAAAGGCATTTCTTAAAAAAAAGAAACAATTCTTGTTGTCCAATGGTGTGACGGAATGTCCTGTGGTGTGACAAACTGAATTATAAGTGAAAAAGGCATTTTAATGCACAAATGAATGTAAAAAGTGTTGAATAGTATAATAATGATACCATCACTATGCACATATAAGGATGAAATGAAGCTTCATTAGGTTTTATACTAATTATAATGAATATAATCCAGAAGTTTGGGCAAAGTCCCTATGTGTACATCTTATAGTAGGATAAAAACATGATTGTGAATTTGTATTGGTTACTTTTGATGTGGGAATATAGTTAGGACAAATTGATAAGTATTGTGCATATTTGTCTTATCTGTCACACAATCTCTGAATTAAATATTAACATTAAAAGTGTTGTCACACCGGTGGACAATATGTGGGACTACCACACAAAAAAAGTGAATAAAATGCGAAATAAATGAGGAATAAGAACGGGACACATTCAGTTTTGCGTTTTTTCACATATTAAGCAAAATAGTTATGTCATTTGACATACATTTTAAGAATTTTTTTTTTTTTACACTTTGGATTTGAGTTCACGTCAACCACCCAATTACAGGCCTATTTCCTACACATATTTTTGAGGACATGTCAACAAATAAAACAAATACTAATCTGTGTTAAAAATTAACGCTGTTTATGAAATGCAGGCTTAACATCATATGACAACGTTTCAGACTGTTTTCTGGTTTCAGCCTACAACTAATCACAGTCTGTGAGTATAGTAACATTTGAAATAAAATTATATAAATAATAAATACATTATTTTAAATAAATAAATAAAATTATAATAGAACTTCACTCAGCGGAAAAAATGCAGCCCAGACTTCTTGGACGGTCTTTTAGTACAATTAAGCGCACAGCAAGCCATATTATTTGATAATTGTACGAAATAATCCCCCAAAAACAAACACGGCAGAGATGCCAAGCAGGGGCGGATCTACCGGGGATCACCCCAGTTGGCAGCAACGAATTAAAAGTTATGGCCAATTTGACAATTTACGAGCGCGAATCTCCAATGTCCGACTGCAGTGAATTCGCTCCGTGCACAAACGGCAACCGTTGACGTTCGAACTTGAGTGTGTGGGCCAATACTTCCGGCAAAAACTTCCGGTGATCTGACAGCGAGAGCGGGAGACAGCGAGAGCAAGAGACAACAGCGACCGAGTTCCATTACCAGAGAGATAAGTTTTCAACCCGACCAAATGTTTAAATGTATATAATTTTCAGTTTATTTCACCAGTGCGTTTCTATGCTTTCTATTACTGTTTTTATTTTGTGCAAGTAAGATGAGTAAAGAGTTTCATAAACCATTATCTGTCTGGTGTTTATAAGCAGCACATACAGTATTTTACTATGTGTAAAATATACAAAAACTTAGCTATATTAAATTGTTTGTGGTACCTACAGTTAAAAATATAAATGTAAAATATGTGATAATAATATTGATCGAGCAATTGATGTAACGTAGACTCACTGTATTCCGAACATCACGGTATTCCGGACACTTGACCTTTTCTCGCAAATTCTATAAATAAAAACTTTCAGGTCACGGCATATATATATATATCCGTGTCATCTTTGCCTCCTCCTCTTTCAAATCCGACCAATCCTATGTTTCCAGAGCCAGTCGTTTCAAAGAAATCAACGTGAGTTTCTAACGTATACCAATGACTGTTCAGAAAATGGTGGGGGGAAGGTTTTCCGGCAAGACAAAAGGAAGAGGGGAGAATACCTCCGTAGAAAACGGCTCTTAAAACATGTTCACCCACCAGAAAATGACAAAAAAAAAAAAAACATTCTTATGGTCTTATAAAATAATTATGAGTTACAATTTGCAAATATTTGTACTTTTTTAAGGTATTTAAATTTTTTTAACATTTAAAATTCTTAAATATAACGTTAACGTTAGAATATAATGCTCACATGAGCAATCGTCGATTAAAATAGTGTATAGACGCTTATACAACAAAGTTATGAAGATTAATATGATTATTTTACCAACTTATAGTTGGTAAAATGTATATGTGTTTTATATTAGAAATGACGACTCCTTAACTGTCCGAAACACAGTGAGTAGAAATTTTCAGCCGTCCGGAACACCGTGAGTCCTCACGGTAATCCGGACACTGCGTCTCCCGGCAGTTTTTTCAAGATTTCTCCAAAATGATTAGTCCAAAATGTGTCAATCAAACTTTGGAACATGTGGAAGGCATGTCCCCAGAGACAGACGAGCCAATCAGGTTTATCTTTCTGCGGATTGATATCTTACGGGACGTTTTACTGTGCAAAGTGTCCGGAATACAGTGAGTCTACGTTAAGTGAATTAAGAAAATTAAGAAAATAGTATTTATGGAGATTGTAGGCTATTACAAAGCAAACGTGTGAATGTTCACGGGGTATTTTATTTAACAACTCTAATCGTAGTTGTAACTCTATATTTACAGTAGGCATGATTGTGATTGCGAATGCAGCATGAGTCCAATACATTCTTCTGTTCGTGAACAGTTGTATTTCATTCATTAATCTGACTATGCATCCGTGCATTTAATTGGCATTGGCTCGTGTGATACTGTAGTAATATGGATCTTAGTAGTATTTTAAGTGATATAATTGATTCTATAAACAACTATAAGAGATCATTTCCGGCTTTCTCCGGCTCCCTGCACCGGGTGTAATGCGAAACCGGAAGTGTCTATCCGCACACTCGCCTGTGTCTTACCTTAATGCCTTTCATGTGATAATGCCCCTTACTTCTATCATACTTCTATCTCCTATTAAGTGAGATCACATTGTATGGCCACTTATAAAAAAATTTAATCAGATCCAAAAGCACGCACATCCACAGCACTCAATTTGGGTGCTCAACAGAAAAAAAATATATAAAAAAGGGGAAAAAACGTCGGCACACCTTGGCTCCAAAATTGTGAAAAATTGAATGGACTCACACACAGGTGGTAACGTTTCAAGCACGTAGGTAGGCTCTTCGTCAGACAACTAAAAGTTAAACACACCCCGCCTTTATACTCACAGGTGACCCTAGGTGAGTATAAAGGTGTGCCGATTTTTTTCCCCTTTTTTACACTTATTCCTAATATAAAGTTTCACCTCAAATGCAAGACATTGATTGCATGATATTGAGTTTGTAAATGGCAGCCTGAGCCCTTTTGTAGTGTGTAGGCTACATACTATTTCTCATCAAACTGTGTTAACTGTGATTAAATTCAGTGTATATACGGCTGCCATATATTGCCACCCCTCAAAAATTCCTGCCCCCCTCTTGCCACCCCATAAATATTTTTCTAGATCCGCCCCTGATGCCAAGGTCAGCTGCTGCTGGAATTAGCTGAGGTGACGTGATGGCTAACAGACTGCAGACAAACGCCTAGTAGTGACCACAACGACAATCCACCTGTCACTCAAGTGGCCACGCCCTTAATTGTGCAGTACTTTAAGGCTTAAAGCTGCAGTCCACAGCTTTTCCTCTTTGTCGCCATCTCTGTTCAGAATTATCAACTTAACGTGAGTTGTACTTCGACACCCTCGACACGGCACAGTGCGGATGAACACAATGTTTGAGGAGACTGTCAGACTGTCAGGCTGTCAGTCACCGCGCCGGTGTGGATACTGGCATTCAGAATCACAGATTATTCTTTTTGAAATTATGACCAACATAAGAATTTTCACCAGAAAATGTAATCTGAACAAGTAAGACACATCCACTTTTGTTCTGGTTCTGACATTGCAGTAAATCGCGCTGAATCGCTTATCATATCACGCAAAACCGTGCAAATTATACTTTGTTCTCAAATTGTTAATGTTAACAACGTCAGTATTGCGTGACTACATGTAATGTCCTTACGATATGTATCCTTGTTTCCGCATGGGTCCGGTTGCAGTCTCTTTTTTTCTGTAGTCGATCCGAAGTCCGAACGAAGTCTTTTGCATTTTACAGCGGGTGAATCTGTTGTCACTGGTGATTGTCGTTTGAACCTTTCTGGATCCGCCATCAAATTGATAAGTTTAATTATATCAAGTGAGAAAAGGCTATAAATCTCCACCTCCAACATCCTCACACGCAAAATAGCTTATACTAGCCGAGACTCCTTCTTTATGTGTACAGATGTGACGTAATGATGCAAAGACATGCTCGAATCGGAAATCCACCAGTACCACTGGAATTAAAAACATTATTACAAGCTTACCGCTTTGAATCGAGCTCGGGCAAGCAGATTGTTTTGAACACTGGCTGGTTGTGTATTTTCTCGAATATGTATTTTGGATAATTTTTAACCCCCAAAAAGCTACGGACTGCAGCTTTAATATAATTTAAACGAATGCGTTGTAAAAAATGCACCCCCTCACAGTTGTCATGAAGGGTAAAATGAGCTATATAGACCAAAACTTTTTTGTAACAGGCTGTAAACATATTTTTTTCTGCTATAAAGTTGGGCATTTTAACATGGGCGGGGTTTAGGGATTAACTCTCTTTTGGAGCCTGTCTCTATCGGCCAGTCGATGAATTGCAGTTTAAGTCACTTCCGTGTTGGATTCAAGAGAGGAAGGTTTCCACTTGGTAAATATATTAAGGATGGCGTCAATTTCAAACCAATTCAAGCTTGATTCAGACTTAAGAATGCTAACAAACAAGAGGATGTAGGTGTCTAGGTGCAGGTACACCATCTGATCTGGATACGGCTGAATATGGTAACCTTGGGATAAACAGAGAGACTAATAATAGTGTAGATGCCATTCTTGCCAACAAGTACATCAGGTGCTATGGGATGTGTTCCCGGTTCCGGTTGACCTATGCAGCCTAACAATCCTTTAACGGACATGAATTATAGACCCCTTTCCAGTTAGTAAACATGGTGACGTTTTTTTGTGGGTGGAGCTTAGGTGGAGGCAGAACGATCCCTCTGGCCGCTTCCCTGACGTTAGTTTGCTAGTTTGTTAGTTTTGTTAGCTTGTTTTTGTAACAATGACTTGAGAAAATCCGATTTTATCTTAATGTGCAAGGTCACTCAGTGTCCAGGACTGCGATTGTTATTTGCAAAAGTTAATTTTAACGGACAGAACCAGATTGGCTGACCCGTACACGCTCACTCATTGGATGGGCGATCTGACAGGATAAACGCTACCTCCGGTTGAGTGGCCTGACTTCTACACCTATCCGATAGAGAAACCGAGCGTGAAGAGAAACTGAGGGCATATAAATCTTTAGATGTGATGAATGGTCATATACAAGACTTGTGTGCTACGATACGCAGTTCTGCCAAGCCAGCGCAAAGAAGATGACAATGTAAAGCAGGGGTTTTTAAACTCAACTTAACTGGGGGCTGCTGGAGGTAGAGTCTGGGTCAGGCTGGGCCGCATCAAGTATTCCACCAAAAAAAATGAATTCAAGTATTCCAAAAAAGGAGCACAACTGATCCAATCTTCTCAATCTTTATAGAGAAAAAAATTTAAAAAAATACCCCTAGAGTCTGCGAGAGCGGGGGCGGAAGATGACTCAATGTTGGACAACATGGTTAACGACTTAGGAATGGAAACGGATATGAGTATGGAGAGTAAGACTAGTTCAAGATCTGCAGTTAGTAAAGTCATTGAACTCCAAGTTTGCGTCTGTGGCTGGAGCAAGGCGACAACGGTCAGGGGTTTGAAGATTCATCAAGGGAAAATTAAATGCTTGAGGGAGAAGGGACAAGGGCCTCGCATTGATCAGTACTTCTTACGAAGTCAGTCAAGTCAGTCGAATGAAATCCAGCGACAGGAAGCAAACCACAGCTCGCAGGATATCAGCACCCCTGTCATAGAGGAGAGGAGGGTTTGCACAGTTAGTGATGAACATATTGATACTTGTGAACCCGGTCAGACTAACCAGCATAAGAGAGAAAAGAACCTCAAAGGGCATAGGCCTGGAGTTAGATGGCCAAGAGCTTGTGAGAAAACTGCATGGGACACGGTAAACACAGATCTATGCTTTGCATTGGAAAGATTAACTGGTACAGTTGAAAAGAAGCTGGATAAATTTGGGGACATCATTTACGCATATGGAAGTGAAAGGTTTGGTGTGGAAAAAAGGAAGGAAAAAGTACAAACTACTCCTGGAATGTCTAGACGGCAGCAGAAAATTGAAGGGTTAGTTAGAGAAAGGAGACAGCTGAGGAAGCAATGGAAAAAAGCAGAACAAAGTCAGAAGAAGGGACTCAATCTCTTACAAAGGGACATAAAAGATAAGCTGGCAACATTACGCAGAGCTGAGCGCCTACGGAAACGCTACAAAAAGAAGGAACGTGCGAGGGCTAATTTCTATAAAGACCCATTCAAATTCGTAAAGAAGTTATTCACCAGTGAGAAGAATGGCATTTTAAAAGCATCTAGGGTTGAGCTAGTGAGATATTTGGAGGAAACGCATACAGATGCAAAAAGGCATGAGCCTATGTCAATTCCATCAGACGTCCCACCTATCAATCCACCAGAATACCAAATGGAGGTCTGTGCACCTAAGTGGAAATAGGTAGAGCAGACTGTGAGAAAGTCAAGGGCTTCATCATCTCCAGGGCCTAATGGAGTTCCGTACAGAGTGTACAAGAGTGCTTCAGGAGTTCTACGAATTCTGTGGAAATTGATAAAAGTGGCATGGGAAAAACAGGTTGTACCTAGAGCATGCCGCAGAGCAGGTGGAGTCTTTATACCTGAAGAAAAAGATGCTACAAGCATCAGTCAGTTTCGTCCTATTTCACTATTAAACGTTGAAGGTAAGATTTTCTTCAGCATTATTGCTCAGAGATTGTCCACCTACCTATTAAAGAATGGCTTCATTGACACTTCAGTTCAAAAAGCGGGCATTCCAGGGTTATCAGGATGCTTAGAGCACATCAATGTTATCTGGCAACGAATTCAATCAGCTAAAAAGGAGAGGAAGGAGCTCCATGTGACATTCCTGTATTTGGCTAATGCATATGGTTTAGTGCCACATGAGCTTCTTTGGGCAGCATTTGATTTTTCAGAGTACCAATGTCAATAACAAATTTAGTGAAAGCCTATTTTAAAGATTTGCAATTTAGTTTCTCAACTCCAGAATTCAGCATGGCAATGCTTGGCAATAATGGCAGGATGCACCATTTCTCCACTGGCTTTTACCATGGCAATGGAAGTAATCATTAGGGCATCAAGATGGGTAGTAGGATGAGAGCGCCTGGCTTCTGGGATGCGACTACCACCAGCCTGCACTAATCGGTTATTGGGTAAGTTGACCGATAATATTGAATGGGCATGACTGCAATTTAAGCCCACTAAATCAAGGAGCATCTCGATAGTTAAAGGAAAGGTAGTAGTTAAAACATTCTTCATTAATGGTGAGGCAATACCAACAGTTTCTGAGAAGCCAGTGAAGAGTATTGGGAGATGGTACCATGGGAGATGGGGATCTAAAGGACACAGTTCGAGTGGGAGAAGTTAGACGACAAACAGTGGAAGGGTTTGAGAGCATAAACACCTGTGCTCTACCAGGCAAACTAAAACTCTGGTGCTTTCAGTTTGGTCTACTGCCGAGGTTGCTGTGGCCACTGACTGTGTACGAGGTTTCTTTGACAACAGTGTATAAGCTGGAAGCGTTAATAAGTTCATACCTCAGGAAATGGTTGGGAGTTCCACGCTGCTTCAGTAGAGTGGGACTTTATAGTAAAGGAATATTGCAGCTGCCAGTCTCTATTTTAACCGAGGAGTTTAAGTGCGCCAAGGTCAGACTGGAAATGACCTTAGTAGAGTCACGCGACAAATGTGTAAGGGTCGGCGCGCATGGTTGGGTTGCGGAGAGATTGTGAGATTGTGGTTAAGTCACATGTGAACTATGAGGAAGGAGCAACCTCAGCAGCAGGAGGGATGTAAAGGTCAGTAAGCTGGGCTGAGTTGAGTGGGGGACGGAGGGGGGTGACTCTGGGATGCCAGAGTCACTGTCGAGCCCTCCAGAGTCACTGTCGAGCCCTCTTGAGGTGTCGTGGCCTAGTCGACGAAACACTGAGGACGGAAGGTGCCCACTTGAATTTTATAATTTATATATATATTTAAGATGGACAAATGTGGTTTAACAGATGCTAAAAAAGTGTATTTTAATATATAGTGTAACTATATAGCCTAGTCCAGTTAGTTTCATTTGTCATGGTACCAAATGTAGTTAGTCATATCTATTTTACTTACATTTACTCAATCCATTAGGGATATATTTCATTGATGTTTTCTCAATATATGAATATGATATAACATTTTCTCACTATATGTAAGTATGAATGTTTCACCAAAACAGTACAATATAGTTTATGTTTTAAGAGTGTATTTATTCTGCTTTGTGTATACACATTTTCTACTAATATTGTTGGTTTTGTCTGTACAATTGCTTATTGAACCAGTACTTTAACTACTTGAGTTATCAATAGTGAAAATTATTGTCTTAAATTATTCAATGAGGAGACAAGGACCTCTAGCGATAAACTGGGGAAGTTGCAGGTGTAGATATGATTTATGAGGCTCGAGGCACATACTCTCACTCGACTATTTTATCTATCCATGATATGATTTGTGATAATCAGGACAATGGTCAAACACTTTAAAAACAACAACAAGAACAACAAAAAATGCTAACTTTCTGTCATGTAAAATGATCCATCGTGATTTCAATCAGACAAATAGAAAAAGAAGTAAAATCTTCAGTAGGAATAAAAGATCTCTGAGGTGGAGCAGTATACAAAAATGCCAGCTGCACCAGAAATGTAGTATAAAATATTTTAGAGTTGGCACGGAATGAAAATGTACCTTTTAAATGCACGTTATAGATCTTATTGTGAACAATTCATCTGTGCATATATATCATATTCTAGGTATAATACACTAACCATAATTTTGGAACCGCAATAGACGTGAAGGACTATAATGTGTTAAGAGCTCGCTCAAGTACTGTGGAGCTAAAGCATTCAAGGCCTTATAAGTAATCAGCAAGATTTTAAAATGTATGAAATGTTTCATAGGGAGCCAATGCAGTGTTGACTGAACTGCTATTATGGTCATACTTCCTGGTTCCTGTTGTAACAGACGTTTATATGTTAATCTCTGAGATGAAACATCAGGACACGCAAACAGCTCATGTTATCGCAAGAGCTTCTTTTTCGATTTGTGAATATCGTGTCTCTGTGGGTGTTAGACTTCTTGAGATATATACGACAGGCCTCCAATCACCATTTTTTTGTTTCTGCATGAGCACCCCGCGAAGACCATAGGATGAAGCGTCGGCTGAAACTACAGTCTCGTTGTTCGGACTATACTGTGCCAGTATAGCTGGTGAGCTGAGTTCTTTCTTTACTTTTGCAAATGCTTCTTTCTGCTGTGCATGCCATGTCCAGGTGCTGTCATTCCTTAACAGGTCTCTAAGTGGCTTTGTGAGAGTCGGCAGATGAGGTGAAAACGTAGTTAATCATTCCCATGAAACGTCTCACTCCTTCCACATTCTCTGGCTCAGGCATGTTGAGAATGGCTTTAATCTTGTCCTTGTCTGCTTCGATCCCTTGAGCGCTTATTGTATGGCCTAGGAACTTCACTCTATCGACAGCAAAGACACACTTATCATTCAGCGTCAGTCCTGCTTTTTCAAACTTCTTCAGCACCTCAGACAGTCTCTCATTGTGTTCTTTTTTTTTCTTTTCCAAGCACTAGGACATCATCTGCATGGCAAAGAGCTCCAGTCGTTCCTGCAATGATCTGCGAGATTCTGAGCTGGAAATGCTCCGGGGCCAAAGATATCCCAAAAGGAAGACACCGGAAGCAGTTTCTCCCAAAGGGTGTAATGAATGTTGTTAGTGGGGTAAGGGTAAGGGTAAGGGTATTTGCCAGAACCCAGATGTGGCATCTAATTTCGAGAACACAGCTGCTCCCTCTAGCTGCGCTAAAGTCTCATCCACAGCTGGCAGTATGTGTCTTTCTCTGCACACATTCTCGTTCAACCTTGTGAGATCGACGCAAATCCTGATATTGCCATTCGGTTTTGGCACAACAACCATTCCAGCGCACCAGGTAGTAGGCTCTTCGATACGTCGAATGACTCCCATTTCTTCCATTCTGTGGAGTTCCAGTTTTACTTTCTCCACGAGCGGCAGAGGTACTCGTCGTGGGGCTGATAGTGCATACGGGACAGCTCCTTCTGACAGTTTGATCCTGTAGCTGCCCTCTAATTTTCCAAGTCCCGAGAAAACTTTGGGGAACATTGCCTTGTACTGCTCTCCAGGTTCATGTACATTGGTTACCTGTTGGAGTAACTGTAAGCTTTGGATTGCAGGCAGTCCCAGCAGTGGCATCACTAAATCCGTTACGACATATATATCCTGCCGGATTCTCCTTTTATCCTTCTGCAGGCATGCGCTAAACGTACCCATCACTTTCAAAGGAGTACTGATAGGTCCC
Organism: Tiaroga cobitis; assembly: GCA_030578255.1. Lineage (NCBI taxonomy): Eukaryota > Metazoa > Chordata > Actinopteri > Cypriniformes > Leuciscidae > Tiaroga > Tiaroga cobitis. The sequence continues at coordinate 17,711,205 of CM060603.1, forward strand.
AAGATCATCTTTTTAGAATCTTTGAATCCTATCGCTTCAAGTCTTTGAACTGACCGGCATACTGCAGCAAAATGTCCTTTCTTTCTACATTTTCTGCATTCCGATTCTCTGGCTGGACACGATTTCCACGGGTGCTGTGGACATTTTCCGCATCTCTTGCAGGAATCCGTCTGTTTTATTTTATGAGCTGCATTATAAAAACTTTGCATTCTCTGAACTGTCCCCTCTGCTTTTTGCGATGTCATTCTTGCTTTAGATGTTCTCTTTGTCACGACTGCATCAACATTCACTTCTTTCACCTCAGACTTTTCTCATCTTATTATTGGCTGCTGACGTTTTTTTTTTTTTTCTCATTTTGTCTGACCTGAGTTATCGTTTTATCCAATGTCAAATGTGGATCTAGTTGCAGTCTTTCTGAGAGCTTTGCATCTCTTATGCACACTACAATACGGTCTCTGATAATTTCCACATGGAGGTCGCCATATCTGCAGTGTTCCGCGAGCTTATACACGTTCGTTATAAAACTATCTGCTGACTCACCAGGCTGTTGAAATCTGCTGTTGAAATCAGGCTGTTGAATTTCGCTCTCTCATAAATAACATTATGTCTGCCAATAAAGTGCTCACTTAAAGCCTTCTTGACTTCTTCATAGCTCTTTTTCTCTTCCTCGCTTAGGGGTAACGTATTTAATATGTCGTCACTTTTCTCCCCCATAATGTAAAGAAGAGAGCTTACCTGGTAGGCAGAGGGTTTTTCTGCAAGGCCCGATGCTACTCTGAATCGCTCAAAGCGACGCATCCACTGTAGCCATAAACTGGGCTCGTCGAAATTGAAACTTCCCGGAGGTGTCAGCGAAAATACCTGATCCATATTTTGACTGTTCGCTCACTCTTAATCTTAGACACACTGCTCCGCTGTTCCTTTTCTTTTCACAGGCCCGTTCTCAATTGCACTCGTGCACTGTTTTAATTTTCTTTGTTTCTAGCAGTCCGTGTACAACATCGCTCTCTCTTCTCACTTCTTTGTTTCCTTCTTTTCAGGTTGTGAAAATCACTTCTGACACCATGTAACAGACGTTTATATATGTTAATCTCTGAGATGAAACATCAGGACACGCAAACAGCTCAGTTACTGAACATCCATTTTATTATTTTACTTTTACTCATCACTACTTAACCTTAACTGAACAGGAGTGCCCTATAGTGTCCAGTTGGTTACACTACACCTGTAAGAACTCTAGCTGATGCGTTTTGGACCAGCTGGAGTTTGTTTAGTAAGCGTGCAGGGCAACCACCCAGTAGAGCATTACAACAATCTAGCCTTCAGGTCATGAACGCATGAACTAACTTTTCATTAAGAGCATATGTCATAATTAAGACATATTTTTTAAATGAAAAAATGTGGTTTAACAGATGCTAGAAATGTGTGGCTTTTAAAAGTCTGGCTTTCAAAAAAAAAGTTTGACCTCGTAATATTTATGACCAATGACATGACTCGATCTTCCAGTGAAAATGACTTCTCTGATGACAATATCCTTTTAATGTTTTCTAAATTATGAAAGGACTGCAAAAAGTCTATTGTAACATGTGGCTCTAGTAATAAAGAATAGTAATTAATCCAATAACAAAGGAACAGGAGATAACAGGGAGAAACGCAACCACATAATCTGAAGCAGGACTGAACAAAAAACTGAGGAAAGGCTTAAATACATAGGGAGAGTAATCAAGGAAACGGAACAGGTGTTGACTAATTAAGAAACAAGGAGGCTAACTGGGGAACTAAGCCAATTGGGAACACAAACACTAAACGAAACAAAGCATAGATGTGACAGCTACTTTATTTTACTGTAAAACAGGGTTCATACAAGGTGCGTATTGTGCTTGAAGAACTTGAATTTGACTTTTTGAAATGTAAGGAAAACCCTTGAAAACAGACATATTTTTAAAGAGGTACTTGAAAAGTGCTTGAATTATTAAATATAAGGATGCACCGATACATAGCTCATGTACTCGTAAAAATGCTCCGATACCAACAAGCTGTGGAGAGCGAGCTGATAAGAGAAAAATGCGCAGGGGATTGAGCACGCAGCGGCACAGACTCGCGAGCTGGTCGAGCACAACCCTTTAAACAGACATCAGTGGAAAGTTTGTAGTTCAGTCGGATGTCAATGGCAAAGATAATAAAACGAGGCATGCAGCTTATTATTACCAGAGAGAGAGAGAGAGAGAGAGAGATTTGATTTTTAGCCCACACTTTTATTAGGTCAGTGACAAAAACCCATCATTGCATCATCTCAAAAACAATCAACACAGCAAAACCCTCAAAGTTAAATCCCCCTCAAAAACGGCACAACAAACCTCATTGAAACATCACTGCAATATAAAGGTTCCCAAATCTTGCATCTCCTTATAATACTTAAACTCGACTGAGATACTAGATCTAATAAATGCCTTAAACAACAGTACACTATCCTGGCAATGCATATTTTGAATCATGTTTTTCCTTGAAATATACATTGCCATTTTTGCTTGGCCAACTATAAAGTTTATCAACTGCCATTTGAATCTCTGATTGCGGTTGTATCCTGCCCCATAGATGAAAACCTTTGGTGTGAAACTTTCATTAAAACCCAAAAACAATTTTCCTAGTAAATCAAAATGTGGTTTCAGCCTACTACATTCCAAAAAACAATGAAAAAAAGTTTCTCTGAAACTACAAAAAACACAACCTTCATTGACATTTGGGTTAATGATCGAAACAAAAGCATTCACAGCAACAGCCCCCTTCAGGATTCTCCAACTTTAGATCTCCCGATTTTTTCATCAATGGTGGTTTATATAAGGCCCTCCAATATGGTTTAACTTCGTCTCCTACATCAAACTTCTCTCTCCAGACATTATCCATTTTCTCACACAGTGTCGACTTGTACAATATTTTAACAAAGCATTTATACATCACTTTTCCACTTAATTCACCTAATAGTAAGTCCTGAAGCCCATTCAAATTTAACAAAATACCAGACATCTTCTTTAAATCTGGTGTAATCCAGTGCTTGGGAAAAGGGTCTCTCTTATCAGGAAGCAAAAAACCTTCCTTATATCTTTCAAGAAGGAACAACTCCTCTGCTGCCAGTTTCTTTCTCCATAAGTCCATGATTGTGGATGTTTGTCGCATAGATTTTTGTCCTAATAGCGCTGCCACCGCCGTAACGTCCTTTAGTTCAGATCCGGCCACTTTAATTACATGACTCATCTTTACTGTCTGTGTGTCACACAGTCTCTGCGAAAGATTTGTCACTTAATCTGTTATGTCTAAACAGGCCCCCTTGACTAGAGGCTCCTCCAACAACCAGAACAGAGAGTTTGCCTTTTCTGGTCTTTTAATGATGAAAGATCCCCAAACTTTGAACAATCCAAGGTAAAATGAAGATAATCCACTCAAATGTAGCTTTTTGGTATCCGTGAGGAACAAAGCAGTATCTAGTCCAAGTCCATCCACTCTGTGAAGAATGCTTTTTACAACTTCTCTCCATACCACATCCACTGATCCTGTTAGAAACTTCAGGATGAACTGTAATCGTAATGTTGCGTATCTGCTTGCTAGAGACACCAACCCTTGTCCTCCCTCCTCCAATGGCAAAAAAAGCACACCTTGAGGGACCCAGTGCATCCTGTCCCAGAATAAATCCACCAATATTCTTTGCAACCATGCTAATAGTCCAGTGGGAGGTTCAACACAAGAGAGCTTATGCCACATAGTTGAGGCTATTAAATTGTTCAATATTAATACTCCCCCTTTTAAAAGACAGATGGGAATGAATCCATCTCCATTTCTTTAGTCTGCCTTCCACTTTTTCTGTAGTCCCATCCCAATTTTTCTGTTGCACAGATATTTCTCCAAGATGCACTCCCAAATACTTAAAACCCCCTTTCTTCCACATCAACCCACCAGGTAAAACTGGTAAGCCATTCTTCCATTTACCTCTAATCAGTGCATCACTTTTCTCCCAGTTCACTCTTGCAGCAGAAATTAAACCAAATCCATTAACAGTATAGACTCCAAGTTAATAACATCTTTTTTCCCATTAATTAAAATCATCACATCATCCGCATAAGCTGATATTTGATGTTGAACACTATGAACATTCCCTAATTTAAAACCTTCAATACAAGAACGCAGCTTTTTTAACATTGGTTCAATTGCCAGGGAATATAACATTCCGGAGAGAGCACATCCCTGTCTTATACCTCTCCCAATTTCAAAAGGGGCACTTAAACCACCATTGATCTTTAGTACGCTCTCAATGTATTTATATAGTACTTGAATAATTCCCCTAAAAGTGGACCCAAAGCCAAAAGCATCAACCGTATTCCAAAGGTATTGATGCTCTATTCGATCAAAGGCTTTTTCTTGATCAATTGAAATAAAGCCTATGTCAAGATAACCACAGAGATCCAGCATATCTCTGATAAAAGTAATGTTATCCATAATGGACCTTCCGGGTATACAATAGGTCTGGTCAGGATGAACCAATTGCCCCATCACATCTTTTAATCTATTGGCCAAAACCTTAGAAAAAATCTTTAAGTCTGTACATAATAAACTTACAGGTCGCTAATTCTTAATTTCCTCTAAGTCACCTTTCTTAGGCAACAAAGTGACCACTGCCCTCCTACAACTTAGAGGGAGGGAACCCACAACCAAACTTTCATTTAAAACATCCAAAAGGTCCTTGCCCATCACTCCCCAAAAGGCCTTGTAAAACTCCACGGAGAGGCCATCAATACCTGGTGCTTTACCAGTCTTCATGTCTTTTAAAGCATTTAAAAGCTCCTGCTCTGTAAGAGATCCATCAAGTTTTACTACATTGTCCTGCGCAATATTTGGCAAGCCATCATAAAATTGGGCAGAGAGCTCATCATTCTCTTCATATTCACTCCTATATAACTCAGCATAGAATTGTACGGCCCTTTTCCTGATACTTGCGGGCTCTTTCAATTCCTACCCATTTTCTGTTCGAATAGAGTGAATATATCGCTTCTGCCCATTTTTCCGTTCTAGGCCAAAAAAAAACCTTGATTGGGCATCCATTTGTGTGAGCATCTGGTAGCGTGATCTAACCAGAGCCCCTTGTGTCTTTATACCCAGCAGGTCTGTAAGAAATGACTTTTTACACTTAAGAGCATCAAGACATTTTTGTTCCCCAGTAACTTCAAACAACTTTTGCAATTCAATAATCTGAGATTCAAGTTTTCTCATTGAGTGTGTAATATCTCGAGAGACATTGAAAGCGTACTGCTGACATAAAGCTTTTATTTCAACTTTCCCACAATCCCCCACCACTGTCTTAAATCCTTAAAACAATTTTTCCTACTTTTAAAAATTCCCCAAAAATTACAGAACACATCTCTAAGATTCATATCATCCAACAAAGATGCATTGAAATTCCAATAGGCACTCTTTATTTTAACATTTGCTATAAACACTTCACACAAAACCAAACAGTGATCCGAGAACCCAACTGGAGTAATAACACACTTTTTGACAATATTAAAATGATATCTAGAACAATAAAACCTATCAAGCCTGGCCATAGAAATAACATTATCTCTGGAGTGTGTCCATGTGTACTGCCTATTGTTATTATTCAATTATTTCCACACATCACATAAACTGTGCGTTTCAATCAATTCACGCATTACACGACTTGAAGCAGTGTGAGGTTCCAAATGATTCCTATCAAGAACATGATTTTCCGTACAAATTAAAATCTCCCCCCCCCCCCCAAAAAAAAGATAATCATCAGAATTACAATTTTGTAAAAAAACACTGACATTATTAAATAACACAATCCTTTCAGTACCATTTGTAGGAGCATATAGATAAAGAAAAACTAAATTAAATTTTTCAAATTTTGCTTGCAGGATTAAAAGCCTACCAGGTATCATTTGCTTTATTTCACATGAAATTGGCAAAAAACTTTTTGCAAAAAGAAAGGCCACTCCGCCTGTAACTGAGCTCAGATGTGTGAGGTACACCTGCCCTTGCCATTCTTTTCTCCAGTCAATTTCATTCAAGCAATCACTGTGTGTTTCCTGTATGAACATTACATCTACACCCTTCTGACTAATTAACTCAAACAAAAGTGCTCTCTAGCACCATTCAAGTTAAGGGTGCCCACTTTTATTGCACTCATTTGATTGCATAAGTTTAAACAACATACAGAAACACACAATAACTTAAGAAAGAGACACTTATGTAGTTTCAAATCCATCTTCAATCTTTAATTCCAATTTCACTTTAGAAACAAATTTCTTCAGTCTATATCTCCTGTACTGTGAATCGTTCTTCACCTTCTCCCCTCATTAACAGCACGGCTGATTCAATGAATGCTTTCCGATCAGGAAAGTAATCTACAACCTGGACATTCTTCATATTCTTTGTCTTCTGTAAGAAACTTCTCAATTTTACAAAAGAATAACTTTGTTGACCCTTCTCATTGTTACCATCTACAGCTTCACTATCAGAATCATCCATTGCACATTGGGGTTAGATTTAGCATTTAGTAGCACTTCACTCTCTCTAGGATAGAGGAATGAGCTGAAAGCTCTGCCATCATATGTTGCATTTTTAAATTTTTGTAAACGTTACATTTCCTGAACAGTCTATTGCTTTCGTTCTCCATAAATTAATGACAACATTTCCCACTTATGTATTTAGTTGGAATTCAGTCAGCTTAACTGTTAATGTAATAAAATAATGACTGAACAAAACAAACAATATAACCTGCCTGTGACATATGCAGTGCCCAAATTATTATTTTGGACAAATGAAACCCTCCTTTCAATTAAATTAAATGTTGTCATTAATTTATGGAGAACGAAAGCAATAGACTGTTCAGTAAATGTAACGTTTACAAAAATGTAAAAATGCAACATATGATGGCAGAGCTTTCAGCTCATTCCTCTATCCTAGAGAGAGTGAAGTGCTACTAAGTGCTAAATGTGGATTTCTGTCTAGATATGTAATAACATTTTGCAAAAGAAAACCTCAAAAAGGTTCATTATAGATACAGTAAACACACCTGTTCACCGCTCATTTTCCACAGCTGTATGCAAAGGCAAGCACGCGTTTCAAATCAGTGCTTCTCCTGGGAGACTAGCGCTAAATGAATCCCCCATATTAGCGCCATCTACTGTTTTAGAAGAGGAAGTCGCTCAACTGCATTTGTGAGAAAATCGAGCCGAGAGATCTCATAAAAAGCCAAGTGTCTCACACAATCATAACAGACAGATGTGCATTTGTATGCACTAGATTTGGTATTTGTTCAAAGGTTAGAAGCAATTTGTAGGATGGTTTGTATTTATTTGTGAAATATTACCTAGGCTCATTTATTTATATTTGCAAAACACAATGCATGTGTTACTCCACTACATTTTCGCTCAAATTGACCTTTGTACTTGCACATTGCTTTCTGTTTGTTTGCGAGTCGAGTTTTCCTTTGCAAAGCAGATCGACTTTGTTTGCAAAATGCTGGATTTGTTTGTTTAATTATGACACAATATTAATTCCATAGAATAACCCCTATTTCAAAAAACGGTGGCGTGTTCCTTTGAATTTAAGAGATTAACTTGCAGATTAATTTTAAGCATAATATATGCCTGTGGGGAAGAGTGTAAGGCCGGTGACACACTGGCTGCGTGGCGTGAGCGTGGCGTTTCTGTTGCGTGGCGGCTGTGTCGCGTTTTCTGTGTCTTTGCACACCAGAAACGTGTCTGACGCGGCGCTGCTGCCTGGTGACTATACTTCATGTAAAGCATAAATATAAAGCCTACTGATAAAGAAACTGTCAGCAGTATTGACAGCAAAATAGACTAAAGAATATTTAATTCTGTATTGACAGGTGCAATATTTGAAAATTCATAATTATTTATTTATTTTCAAATTATAGTTATATCTGAATTTGTCAATACCTAGACTTTCAACCATCAAAATGTAATTTATTAATATGTATTCGTGTACAAAATAACATATAAACATCTTTTCCTATTCTATTTTGCCTGGAAACGCTTCCAATGCGCTTGCGTGTCCCGTGAAAAATAGGCATCGGTTCTATTTCTAGCATGCACGCGTTTTCCGCTGCCTGAGACATGCGTGTCATGCAGGCAGTCTGCAAGCTCTAACCTGTTAACATGGGAGCTGAAATAAACACCGACACGCCACACAGCTGAGACGCTTACGCCACGCAGCCAGTGTGTCACCGGCCTAACTGAAAAGAGTGTCTCTGATTCTTTTTGTTTGTTTGTTTTTTACAGACTACATCCACAATCGTGTTTCCACATCTGAGATGAAGGCAGTTAAAAGAACAAAGTGGAATAATGAGAATAAGGTCTTCAAAAAAACACAACTTCTCTGAATAATGTGGAGGAAGATATATGCATGATTTGTAAATAAACACTTTAAATACATTGTCTAACTCTCAGCCTGTTATTTGAAGTAAAAAAAAGTAAAATCACATTATTTGTTGCATTGCAGTTTGAGACATCCACTGTTTTGTATCTTAATTCATTATATTGCAGATGTGTGAAAATAAAACTTATTTAGGATATTCTGGTTGTATTTCAATGGTATTGTACAGCATTTTATTAGTATTGCATTTCAGTAGTATTGTAATTATACTTTAGCTGTATTATGTATTGCAGTACTACTGCAGTTATATTGCAGTATTATTGTAGTATTCAGTGCAGTAATACCGCAGTTATATTGCAGTATGATTGTAGTATTCAGTGCAGTAATACCGCAGTTATATTGCAGTATGATTGTAGTATTCAGTGCAGTAATACCGCAGTTATATTGCAGTATTATTGTAGTATTCAGTGCAGTAATACCGCAGTTATATTGCAGTATTATTGTAGTATTCAGTGCAGTAATACCGCAGTTATATTGCAGTATTATTGTAGTATTCAGTGCAGTAATACCACAGTTATATTGCAGTATTATTGTAGTATTCAGTGCAGTAATACCGCAGTTATATTGCAGTATTATTGTAGTATTCAGTGCAGTAATACCGCAGTTATATTGCAGTATTATTGTAGTATTCAGTGCAGTACTACTGCAGTTATATTGCAGTATTATTGTAGTATTCAGTGCAGTAATACCGCAGTTATATTGCAGTATTATTGTAGTATTCAGTGCAGTACTACTGCAGTTATATTGCAGTATTATTGTAGTATTCAGTGCAGTAATACCGCAGTTATATTGCAGTATTATTGTAGTATTCAGTGCAGTAATACCACAGTTATATTGCAGTATTATTGTAGTATTCAGTGCAATACTACTGCAGTTATATTGCAGTATTATTGTAGTATTCAGTGTAGTAATACCACAGTTATATTGCAGTACTACTTCAATAATACTGCAGTATTTCTGATATGTAGTACTACTTCAGTTGTATTGCCGTAACTGCAGTTGTACTCCAGCTATACTGCAATATTGCAGTTTTTTCGTGTCCAAAAAACTGCATTTTTCTACATGTAGCAAAAACTGCAGTATTACTTTAAAAAAAAACTGCAGTATTTTTTTGTAAGGGAGATCCTTTTGCGATCCCCACGAACTCAGCCTCCGCGTCGCCTCAACGGACGCGGGACCTGAGCCGCAAGGATCGCGAGCTTGGCCACCCTCATTAAATATAGCCAAGCGGGAGCTCAACACTCTTAATGGTAGTGATTCACAGTGTGTACAAGCAGCTCCCTCAAGAGCTGCCTGTGCATGCTGCGCTCCCGAACAGTTTACACAAAGTTGATGTGTGTCCCCACCCGTGATGAATCTTGGGCAGGGGTGCACACATCTAACAAACTGTTCACTCGCCATGAAAACTCAATATAATAGACAAACAACACCAAATAGACAGAGACAGTTTCAACACAAAAAAACTAAAGAGCGAAAGCTAAAGTGTGTGCGTCGGCGTCCCTTTTATATGCCGTCACACATGCTACGTCATGATGCAGCACCAATCAGGATTGTACTAGTTTCATTTTTACTTCAGAGGCGCACGCTAAGGGAGCGTCCCCAAAGTGTCGATTCTCGACGCAGTGTAGAGTTCCCTCGAAAGGGAACAGCCGCTTAATGAGAGACGATGAGGTCACTTTAGCTCTATGATATTAAACAAAATTTATTTTAGATTTCGATTTTGGCTTCCAATGATTATAAAAAATAAGATATTTGAGGTAAAACCATAAAAAACTAAAGCCGCATTCTGTCTAGTGCAACTTCGTTTGATAATAGAAAGCTATTAAAAGCACCAAAATAGACGCAATAGACGCTGTTCCAAAGGCGGCGTGCGCACCGAAACACACCGCAACGAGACAAGCAACGTAACGTTACACTTTGGGCTTCCTGTGCGCGTCTGAACAATCAAATATACACAAAAATGTGTAAAATTACTGTCTTGGAGATTCACTAAAACAGTTTATTCACTTAAATACAGTGTATGTCTTAAATGGGCGTAAATAGTTGGGAGAAAATATGATGTGTAATAATGATTAGATCTGCATTTGGTCTTAAAAAGGCAGCAGTCTAATAAACGTGCTGACGATTGCCCCATTAATGTGAATCAAACAGCAAAATGCAAAGAGAAAATCACAGTTGCAACTCTTGAATGAACAATTTTGGCTTCTATGATTAACTATGCAGTGTTATTTTACATTTGATTACTTTATTAGATGTGTTTTTAGCCCACCTGCACAGTAATGTCGACATGGAAAGAAATGAGAAGTTCCACCAAGAATACGCAAGCTTTCTTGAGAATGTCATCAGCAGTGGCTATGCAGAAATAGTCCCACAGGATGAATTGCATTGTGGAGAAGATAACCTGTTCTATATTCCTCATCATGGAGTGCATCACCCACGCAAAGGCAAGTTGCGAGTTGTCTTCGACTGCGGAGCTAAGTTTAAAGGAACTTCTTTGAACGAACAGCTTCTGCAGGGCCTGAAGCTCACAAGTTCCATAATAGGAGTGCTTCTACGATTCAGACAAGAACCAGTTGCTTTTATGTCTGATGTGAAGTCTATGTTATCAAGTCAAAGTGGCTGAGGAAGACAAAGACTTTCTAAGGTTCCTGTGGTGGACTAATGGAGATCTGTTCAAGCAAGTTGAAGAGTATAGAATGACTGTACATCTCTTTGGAGCAGTGTCGTCCCCTAGTTGTGCATGTTATGCTTTAAGGAAGACTGCAGACGACAATCGGTGCTTCTGTTGCTCTGTGCTTCAGTTGTTGGTTGTTGGTCATTGTTGTTTGTAGCTGTTTCTTGCTCCTGTCCTGAGTTCTGTGTCCTGAGTTCATGTTCTGTTGTTTTGCCCTGGATTACCTGTTTGTTTATTAAATTAATGCTTGCACTTGGATTCTCTCCGCTTCACTCTTGCCTCAACGTTACAGAATGACCGACCAACCATGAATCCAGCAGCATTAAAGAGTAATCTCTGGCCAAGTAAGCGACTACGCCTGATTCTCATTCCCAGGATGGCTGCCGTCATGCCTGCCAAGTCTGAGTCTCTTCACGTCACTCTTGCCCAGCCTGATCTTCACATCACGCCTGAGCTTCACGTCATGCCTGCCCTTTTTCACGTCATGCCTGAGCTTCACATCAGTCCTGTCAAGCCTGAGCTGCTTAATGTTAGCCCTGCCGAGCCTGAGCTGCTTCACGTCAGCCCTGCCGAGCCTGAGCTGCTTCACGTCAGCCCTGCCGAGCCTGAGCTGCTTCACGTCAGCCCTGCCGAGCCTGAGCTGCTTCACGTCAACCTTACCGGGCCTGAGCTGCTTCACGTCAGCCCTGCCGAGCCTAGACATGTGCCGGTATTCGGTAATGCGATAAATCGCGGTAATGAATATGCACGATATTGTTATCGCGGCCACTTCAAAATACCGTGAAAAATAATAGATTTGAATTTAGACTTTTAGAACACGCATTAGCTAATTTTCTATCAAACGCTTAAACACTGCGTATATGCTCCGCAAAACACGTGCGCACTCTGATGTAAACAATCCCCACATGTAGCCTATAAGCACTGTGAGCACGCGGCGCAGAGCGCACTCTAGTCTAATGTAAACAATCATCACATGGAGTAGAAGCATGGCGGAAGGAGGAACGCTGCCGACGATTTACCCCCCGCAGGGCTGCCAACTCTCACGCATTCAACTTGAGACTCAAGCGCCTTTCAGACAGGACGCAGAATACTCGCGGGGACGTTTTGTTGCTGCGTCGACCAAAGCACGCCGGGGTCAAAGTTAAAAATAGTTCAACTTTTTATTTGCAAAATAGCAAATCGCGTTCCGCGTTCTGTCTGAAAGCCGCTTTATGGAATTGACACTTTTCACACGCTCTCACGCAGAGAAAAATCGCGGAGCAAAGAGGACACTGACACCGACAGACTAGACAGGGCAGGTTACTTTTGATATGAAAAAAAAAAAGGTTCTGTCCATTGTGACAGATCGCTGCGCCTCAGTTCAAGTAAACCGATCATCTGTTACTTTTTATTTAAAGATACAGTACAACTTACCTTAAGGTTTATGCCTCATACAAAATGTCGATCAATCAGTGTTTTTCACGGAAAGAGGTCAATAAAACTGCAGGAGAACAGTTATGTCACAGAACGTTACATTTACCTCAGGAAAGCCATTTAATGACCAGCACTTTAGTTGACTAGAAAAAATTGTCATTTTGCTAAATATGTGCACTTTATTACATATTAATTATATGTTTACTTGTCATTACATAATTGTTATTATAATGAAAACCGCATTATATTTAATTTCTCTCTGTTTACAGCATTATGTGAGATATATTTTTTTCTTGAGAAAAATTAACATGCAGACTGTAGCCTACCTAATATTTATCCAAATGAGTCAATATTGAATTAAGATTAAAATCAAATACAATAATTTATTTGAATAATACAAACAGTAACCTACCAGTCATTGTACTATGTAAACATTGTAACACGTTGTCACTAAACTTAATAAAATTCTGTTTAGTTACCATGTTTTGAAAATCACAATTACACATTGTGATGCAAGTTGTTTTTTTAGATACCCGCAATCCATCTGTTTCTCTTGAGCAATTAAAATATCGTGATAATACCGTATACCGTGATAAAAGCTCATTCAATTAATCGCAGCACGAAAATTTGATACCGGCACATGCCTAGCCGAGCCTGAGCTGCTTCACGTCAGCCCTGCCGATCCAGAGACTGTTCACGTCACGCCTGACGATCCAGAGACTGTTCACGTCACTTCCGCCAAACCAGTGTCTATGGACAAGATGGCCGCCGCTGAGCCAGTGTTTCTGGACAAGATGGCCTCCGCCACGCTGTCTGTTCCTGTTCCCGTGCCGGTGTCCGTTCCTGCTGAGCCGGTGTTCGTTCCTCCTGAGCCGGTGTTCGTTCCTGAGCCGGTGTATGTTCCTCCTGAGCCAGTGTTCGTTCCTGAGCCAGTGCCTGCTCCAGCCTATGATTCCGTAGCTTCCCCCAAGAAAATTTGAGATGGGACCATGGAGGCCGCGCCAACAGCCCTTTCGTCCTGCTGCATTCTCACAAAAAAGTGCCCAAACTTGCACAGAAATGCTTGTTTATTTTTTCACACACCTACTCCTAGATTCACACATACATCATCAAAAACAACTTTCTTTTCTCAGAGGACAGCCCTCTTCTCACCTCTCCACACACACATCCAAATGACAGCACCTAATATTCACTAAAAGTACTGGATGTGAAATTGGAAGATGTCAGCGTGCGGAAAGCTTTTTGACACACAGAGCTCACGCATTGGCCCAAGGAGTCCAATTATCCCCCAGCCTTGCCTGACAAATAAACACACGACAATGTAAAGCAGTGCTTTGTGACACTTTGGCTAAATTCCCACTGTTGAAGGCACCATGTTACCTCAGTCGAATCAGGAGGGATCTCTTAAGGGCCTTTCACACTGAGCACGATTAAGAGATGCAAATGTTGCGATGATGCTCTTGAATCAAAACAATAGATCTCTATGGAGCTAACCACACCGGCCACGCACAAAAGTGTGAGAGTGTGGCACTGTTTTGAAAACCTATTCCAGAAATGAGAGAAGAGAATAGATGTTTCTGAGAACAGATTCATTCTTACATGTTCTTTACACAGATTACAATTTCTATTAATTTTCCACTGAATTATGCGATCTGAAGTGCTTGAAACAGCGTACAGAGCACATTTTCAAATAATGTTTAATTGGTCCCCTCGGTTGAAATCTCGTTTCGAGGGGGTGGGAAATGGGGAATGGGGAGTGGGGGTCCTTACACTGCGGGCCCCCAATCCGCCCGGGTGCATATGCACGTGCATACTCCGCATACCCAGACGCTACACCACTGGTGCAGGGGTGAATTAGCTGAAGGCAATCAATCGTTTCGCGTTCAGTGTGAAAGCTCCGTTTGTCGGAAATTCACCTAGCTTTATCGTGTCAGGCTCAGTGTGAAAGAGCCTTTACTCAGATAAAGTTTATTTATCGTCCTATCAATAATGAAGAGCATTAGTTACATAATTTCTTAATTTCCTTGTGAGCTTTCCATTTATCATGCATGTGCTCAATTCATAATACAATATGCACATTTTAAAATAGTCTAATCACTTATTAAAGGGGACCTATTATGCCCCTTTTTAAGAGAAGGAAAATAAGTCTCTGATGTTTTAGCTCAAGTTTTAGCCCAAAATGTTAGCCCAAAATGTTTTAGAATGTCAAAAATTGCCACTTTTGGGGGTGAGCAAAAATGCGCCATTTTTGTGTGTGTCCCTTTAAATGCAAATGAGCTGCTGCTCCAGGCCCCCTTTCAGGCCCCCTTTCTTTTCACTCCAGAAAATCACTGTAAGAGCTGAATAAAACAGTACAAGAAGTGTGCATTAAAGTCTTATCCATAAACTCTTAACTCTCTCCCTTTCATTATCATCAACATACATAGCTAATTACACAAAAACACTCATTAACTCGCAGAGATGTATAGTAACGAAGTAGAACTACTTCACTACTGTACTTAAGTACTAAAAGGCTGTATCTGTACTCTACTAGAGTATTGTTTTTTTCTCATACTTCCACTTTTACTTCAGTACATATTTTCGATGAGTTTAATACTTTTACTTCGATAATTTTTTTCTGTTCTGCATCGTTACTCGTTACAATTATAAAAATGTTACGAATCATTCCAAACCCGCATTATCGTTCCCAGAGCGGTAGATGGCTCTGTTACCAGGTTTGATGAAGCTGGCTTGTCGTCATCATTAAGCGAATCAAGCGATCAAGAACTTCAAGAAGACCGCGCGTGCTCCCGTTCTGGCTTTTGCTTGCGAAGATGGAAGAACCAACACCAACACCCTCAACTTCAAGTGATCGTGGCTGTGAGGGTGAGGAAGGAGACCACCCCTGGCCCTTCTTAGAGGCCATGTTCTCATTTGTCGGTGTGAAAGACAATTCGTATAGAATGAAGTGCTTACTCTGCCTCCCAAAAAATTGCGAAATATTGGCCTTCAAAAATTCAACCATCGAATTTGAAGAAACATATCAAGGTAAGTTACAAATATAATCACAAATCACACTAGCTTGAGCTATAAATAAGCCCTAGCTAACTAGCTACCCGCGGTTCATTACAGATGCGGTGTTTACTTAGCGTTAACTAACTTTAGCTGGCTATCATAAAGGCTGTCAGGCTGAATATTTGGTGTTTTTGACCCATCTTCTCTTATTTTATTATGACACAGCCTACTTTTGCCAAATATAAATAGTAGAGCATTCTCCTTTCGTCTCCTTTCGTGCTGCTTAAACCGCATGCCCGTTTTATAGTGTTTTATAGGGTAATGGTATTGATTGAGACAGACACTGACAACTACGCAGGGGTTTTCCTGTATTGACATTTTTTCGGCGGTCGCCAAAGCAAATTTTTATCCCGCCAAAGCACCTTATTTGATCGGTGGTGACTGGTGAGTGATGTAGAATAGAATGAATGACTGTTGCGCTTGACGGCGCATATAGAAACGAGCAGAGAGAGAGAGAGACACCTGGCCGTTCGTGCGCACTCACCGTTTTAAAACAATGTCTTGCTCTCAAATTGCTCAAATTTGTTAACATAGTTAATGCACTGTGAAGTAACATGAACAAACAATGAACAGCTGTATTTTTATTAACTAAGATAAACAAAGATTTATAAATACAGTAACAAAATGTATTGATCATGGTTAGTTCATGTTAGTTATTAGCCTAATACATTAATACATTAACTAATGTAATGCTAACAAATCAAACCATATCGTAAAGTGTTACAAACAAATAACTTACTCAGAAAACCTCTTAAAGTTAGAATATAAGTGTGCTTATCCCTTTTTTTTAGTAAGAGTGGTTAGCAAGATTTAAGCTTAATGAACTACAGTATTTTCAGGTTATTTGTATGACAATGTGTAGGATTAAAATAATTTAGCCTAGTTTAGACTGGAGTGAGGCGAAAACAGAAAAAAAGTGCAAAGCAAGTTGTTGTTAGCTAGCTGTTAATTTTATTCAATTGTATTTGGTAGAAAAATTAGACTATTAGTCAAAATAAACTTTTTGGTAAAGAAACCAAAGTGCTGACAACAAACAAAGCATCTCAACTAGTCTGCATCTCAAGTGGTCTTCGCGCACTCCCATTTCTCATGAATCATGATGCATGGTTGGTTGTATCAAGTTAGGCCTACAGGGTTTTGCAAGTAATGGCAGAGAGTACTAGAGCAGCAGGAATTAAGGATATTTGGTTATGGGGTTGCTTGCTTAAGTTTTTTGATATAGAATTATGGTGGATAATATAACTGACTTTAATTAAATTAATCTTGCTTCTATCAATAGTGTCACAGCAGTTACTACACTCTCCTATAATGTTGCTCATGGTATAATTCTCTGAAGGTAAAACTATATATATTTTTGTCTCTTTTCAGAGCAAGCATGACGTCCACTTGAGTAGATACGAGGAACTCACATCTGCAAAGCGAAAGAAGATTGCGATTCCCTCACCCTCCATCAAGCAGCCCACATTAATGGGTAGCTGGACCACGATGCCCCAGAGATCCATCGACAAGGCAATCATGAAGTATATTGTCCGAGGACTTCAGCCTTTCAACATTGTAGAGCAAGAAGCTTTCCGCGAATTTGTGTTAGACCTGGTGCCAAATAGCAAAATAATGACAAGAATCACACTCGTATCTATGATTGATGATGCTGCAAAACAGATGAAGATCAAGATTATTGAGGCCATGAAAACTGTTGACCACATCGCAACAACCACTGACTGCTGGTCAGCCAGGCGGCGTAGTTTCATTGTGGTCACGGCTCACTGGCTGGACCCCGAAAGTTTAAAAAGGTGCTCAGTGGCCCTGGCCTGTAAAAGATTAAGAGGCTCTCACACTTTCGACCTTCTGGCAAATGCACTTAATGATATCCATGCTGAGTATGAAATTCGGGGGAAGATAGTCAAAACAACAACGGACAATGGCTCCAACTTCATTAAAGCCTTCAAAGTCTTCGGTGAAGATAGAAATAACAATGCTGGTGCTCTAGTTCAGGAGGAAGAGGAGGAGGAAGAAGAAGCAGACAAAGATGAGGAGGAGGTAGAGTTTGTCGATGTATCTTCTCTTTTGGATGAGGATGATGGTTTTGAGTTTCAGCTCCCGAAGCACCAGCGTTGTGCATGCCATATTCTTAACCTAATAGCCACTGCCGATGCCAGCAAGGCAGTGTCCAATGACGCCTACAAGAAATTATACTACTCAACATTTGGTAAGTGCAATGCACTTTGGAATAAGTGTTCAAGATCCTCAACAGCAGCGGAAACTGTGGAAGATGCTTGCTCCCTCCAGCTTGTGCGACCGAATGCAACAAGGTGGAACTCTGTGTTTATGGCTTTGGAGAGACTGCTCAGGATAGTGAAAGAAAAGGGAGAGGCAACAATGAGAGTTGTCTGCACAGATTTGAAGGTTCTAATGTAAGTTTAAAAATGGTTCATATGGTACTCTTTCTGTCAAACTCAATTCTGGTCCATATTGTCTACTTGTACAACATTGAACTGAATGATTAACATTGAATGATGTACCAATCCATTGCATGATAATGATCTGATCATGTAGCAATGCTGTTTTTTTGTCTCTTATTGTATGTATGTTCTTGTCTTCATCACAGGTTTAATCCAGCTGAACTTGCATTCCTGTCAGAGTATGCTGCTGTCATGACTCCAGTCGCCCAAGCAACTAACATTTTGCAAGCTGAAACCAATGTCCAGATGGGGTGGCTGCTCCCAACCATCAAGCTCCTGAAAATCAAGCTGAACAGGATCAGGCTACCGGTAAAGTACTGCAAGCCGCTTGTGGATGCCTTGCAGGTGGGCATTGAGAATCGCTTTGGCCCCATGATGGAAGACCAAGAGCTGGTGGCTGCTGCTATTCTGCTTCCAAAATTCAAGACAAATTGGACACAGGAAGATGAGACAATCAAAATAGGTAAGAAATAATAGTGTATGGGTGCATTATGTGTGTATTTTACCAATTTGTAATCATGAGTCACTGTCACGCCCGGCTTTGCCGTGTTGGGTGTGCTCACTCCGCCATGGATAGTATTATGTTTGGGCCGTTTCTCTCCTCCCAGTCTGAAGGGGGAGCTGTTTGTTTTAGGTCCATCCGACAACAGCTGATTGGAGGGACTATTTAAAAACATCTCCTGTCGGTTGTTTGGTCTGCTCTGTGCTGCGCGGCTCGGCATTGCTCGGGTCTTCATGCTGGTGGCAGCAGCATCATCCCACTACTTTTTGCTTTGTATGCATTACACATAGTCTACACTTTACTGATCTGCAACACACTTTTGATTAGTTTTATTTCGTTTCTCATTTACTGACTTGTTACATTTATTGATCTAAATTATGATTTCATCGTATAATTTAATGTTTAATAAATTATGTTTGCTTTAACTTAACAAACGGTGTGGTCTCCCCTATGTCATTGCTACTGTGAGCCAGGTAGTCGTGACATATGGGGGCTCGTCCAGCCATTTGGATCCCGAATTGTAAGTAGACTACTATAATTCGCAATATTGTGTAGGCTGGGTTGCGTGGGTAGTGCTACGTTATTGGTTCACATTTTGTGAATGACACGTACCGGTGATCAGCTGATAGTAGTCTAATCAGCTGGCACGCGCGCGTTGTGATTGTTTGTTGGGGAGTTCCGCATCGGGTGTTCAGTTAATGAATTTAATGTTACTTTAGTAGGTTGATCGCTAAAAGTTAGTTCTTTGGTTGTGAAAAAAGTTGGGAGTAGGCTATTTGCGCAGTTTAGAGCAATTTTTGCCAACCATAGTTTGTTTGTTGAGTTTGAGTGGCGAAGTGTGTTTGTATGTCTACTTGTGTTGCAGGATGGCAGTTTACGGAGCCTGTTTTATCCCCAATTAGTGCGCTTAGGCGTTGTGGGTTTAGGTTGCTGGTCACTGAAGTCTGAACGAGGGCACCGCCGTGGAGCACCGGCTGAATTGACTTTTGTCGGGACAGTACGATTCCATCGGTATTGGTGAGTAAATGAGCCTTGTTCTTGGACTTAGTGTGAAGATAGGTCAGAATAGTAGGGGGGTAAATGTTTAGGGGGAAACTCCGTTGTTGTCCTGTAACATGAGCTGCATTCCGCTTCACCCGATGTAATTTGTGTGGTTGGAATTGTTTAGTAACCCGAAAGACGTTGAGGTTTAGTTTTGTTTATTTGACTGGATTTATTGCTGTTGGGTGTTTATAGACCATAGCCTGGTTTGATTGTGAGGGGTGACTCGTAATTTAAGTTGTAATAATGAGTACACTTGAGGCGTTTTTGGCTGCTCCTTCAGTGGTCTTGCTTGCGGCGTTGAAAATTAAACAATTGCATAGTGTGGCTAAACACTATAAAATTGATGTAACATTGCCGAGGGGAGCTAAGAAGGATGAGCTGCTTGACTTTATTCATGCGTGTTTGATTGACAATAACGTGTTACCTGACGAGAAATTGCCGGAGCGCTATGGTCAGGGAGAGTCGAGTTCAGATAGTGAGCCCACTCCGAGTTTGTTTGTGGACCCACAGCCAAAATCCAGTATATTAACATTTGAACAGCAAGTCGAAATGTTAAAACTACAACATGATTTGCAAGAGAAAAAAAAAATATTGGAATTGGAACAAGAATTAGCAAGGAAAAAATTAGATGATGAGTTGTCTCAAAGAAGGCTTGATAACGAAATGGATCTTAAAAGGTTAGAAGCTGCACAGAAAGACAAGGATCGTGAGTTGGAATGGGAAAGGCTTAAAAATTTAGAGCAGGAACGTGAGATTGAGCGTACTAGGCTGCAATTAGTAGCTGAAGGTAAACTTGGCAAATCGCAGCAATCTGGCCTGGCCGGTATGATCAAGTTCCTGCCTAAATTTAATGAGCACGATCCAGATGTGTTTTTTTCGTTATTTGAGAATATTGCTACTGAGCAAAGATGGAGTGATGAGGATAAAATTGTATTGTTACAAACTGCGTTAATTGGCCGTGCTCAGAAGGCATTTGTGGCTTTACCGTCTTCTGAAAAGAGGGTCTATCAATCCGTTAAGACAGCTGTGTTATGAGTTAATTCCCGAGGCTTATAGACAGCGTTTTCGATCATGGAAAAAGTCAGACAAGCAGACTTACACTGAATGGGCTGGTGAATTAACCAGGTTTTTTCATCGTTGGCTTACAGCTGAAGAGGTTGATTCTTTTGATGAGTTGTGTGATATTATAATATTGGAACAGCTTAAGAACACATTGCCTGATCGCATAGCTACTTATATTAGCGAACATCACGTGAAAACAGCAGCAGATGCTGCTGTTCTTGCTGATAATTTTTCTCTCATACACAAGACTCCAGCTCGTGAATTTTGTCCGCGTCCTAACATTAATTACAAAGAACGTCGCTATAGTCGTGTTAATACAGACACATCTGTGTTTTCAAATCCAAGTGCACGTGGTAAACCATCAGATTTCGATATTAAAACCGACTGTAATTACTGTTTTGGGAAAAATCATTGGAAAAAAAATAACCCATACTCACCTCCCAAGAATGGAAAGACCGGAGGCAAGAGAGAAGAACCAGAGACTGGAGAAGAGATAGGCACCCCTTAACAGTCATCAAGTTATGGGAGGTTAGTATGGGTTATTTTTTTTTTGTAGTGGCTGTTGTATTAAAGGGGTGGATGAATGGGGTCGAGAGTTTGGTTTAATCTAACCTTAGTCTTTCGGGATACTGGTTAAAAAGGGTAATGGGTTTAGACATTTTATTGTTTTTTGGGTATAGTTTGAGTTTGTTTTTGTTTTTAGTATTGTTTATGGGAAATGGTAATGAGTAGAATGTAGTTTTACAGAGTCTCACATGGGTCTCTGTTTTGTGGGGGGAGTGATGTCACGCCCGGCTTTGCCGTGTTGGGTGTGCTCACTCCGCCATGGATAGTATTATGTTTGGGCCGTTTCTCTCCTCCCAGTCTGAAGGGGGAGCTGTTTGTTTTAGGTCCATCCGACAACAGCTGATTGGAGGGACTATTTAAAAACATCTCCTGTCGGTTGTTTGGTCTGCTCTGTGCTGCGCGGCTCGGCATTGCTCGGGTCTTTATGCTGGTAGCCGCAAGCTTCATCCCACTACTTTTTGCTTTATATGCATTACTCATAGTCTACACTTTACTGATCTGCAACACACTTTTGATTAGTTTTATTTCGTTTCTCATTTACTGACTTGTTACATTTATTGATCTAAATTATGATTTCATCGTAAAATGTAATGTTTAATAAATTATGTTTGCTTTAACTTAACAAGCGATGTGGTCTCCCCTATGTCATTGCTACTGTGAGCCAGGTAGTCGTGACAGTCACACACCGTACCGCTCAGTATGGTATGTGTGACCATGTGTGACAAAGTAATAAGTTTGGGATTACTTTGAATTTTCTTTTTTTTTTTTATAGAAACACATGAGCTTGATCTACATAGAAAATATAGCAAACATACCTGTAAACAGGGCATTGTGGTGTTAGAGTAAGAAATGATGTGGTATGGGAGACTTCCTCTTTAGCCTAGTAGTATGGCAGCCAAGCCTTCCTGTCTAAGGTCTGCTAGGCTGTAAATGCTGCAAAAGGCTTTTTGTTTAAGGGAATTATTTGAAGTATAAAGTCATCATTAGGGCCCAAGCCTTGAAAAGGCGAAGGCCCTATTGTTTTCCTTAGGATTAGTATTATTTCCTTTAAAATCATTCTCTTACTGACAAAGTCATTGTGTCAAATCTGTGGTTCCTGTCATGATGGGTTGAAACTATTATTATTGTTTATAACACACTCTTATATTTCAGGAATGGACTATATCAAACGACGCATTGAAGACCCCTCGTTGCAGTCCGGTGAGGTCAACAGGTCCAGCTCATCTGATGAAGACGACTTCTTTTCTGGCATGCAGGGTTCGAAGGCACAAGACAGTGCCAAACACCTGTCCTGTTCAGCAGATAACATAGATTTGCTCAAGTCTTTTCCAGCTGTGTGCAAGTTGTCTGTTAAGTTAAACACACCCCTTCCAGCATCAGCAGCCTGCGAGAGGCTTTTTAGTATTGCAGGATTAGTCTTTAGCCCTAAAAGAGCGAGACTAAATACATTCAATTTTGAAAACCAACTACTTTTGAGGATAAACAAAAGATTTCTAACTTCCTAAATATGACTGCTTTATGCCTACCAGTAAAAGGTAACCAGTAAAACCAGTTTAAAGGGGAAAGTTTTTAGGTTTGAGCTGTTTTTGTTTACAAAGAAGAGTTAAGCTCAGTGTTTTTAGGTGCTCTAATCACTGTTGTTTTAACATAGGATTAGAAATTCTTGAATGTGGCCTACTGGCCTTTGAGATCTTTTAGTTGCCCTAACAAGTAGGGGATGAAAAGAAAATGTGTAACTTCCAAAAAATGACTGCTTTATGCACACTAGTTTAAGAAGGGAATAAGCTGTGGAGAAAAAAAAGCACAAGCAGGGAAAAGAAGGGAGGGGTGTTTTAAAGGGGGAATGGACGTGCTTGATCTGTTTTTGTTTACAAAGAGTCAAGCTCAGTGTTTTAAGGTGTTCTTTCTTGTACATTCCTGTCCTTGTACTGTAGCCAAAGGAATTGTGAGTGTCCTTTAGGTTAATCATTTGAAATAAAAACAATATGATGTTCAAACTTTTGACTGCTTTCTTTAATAACTACATGACACAATACTTGTACTTTTACTTTTAGTACTTGAGTAGTGAATTTTAAAATAAACTACTTGCAATACTTAAGTACAAAAAATGTTGAATACTTTAGTACTTCTACTTAAGTGTGGTGCTTAAAGAGCACTTCAACTTCTACTCAAGTCACTTTTTTGATAGAGCACTTGTACTTTTACTCAAGTCCGGGTTTCTAGTACTTTATACATCTCTGTTAACTCGTTACAACTAACAGTGAACAAATATATACAGATCTTATAACTTTTCGGGGGTGCTTAATAAACTGGTAAACATTATATCCGTAAAACAACTCCGATAAACTGTGAGAAAGTGCGCGCTCTCCCTTTCATTACCGCAGTGACCTTGAGTAACAACTTCAACCACGGTGTCCTCAGTGACAAAAAAACAAACTACAGTCTTAGAAAGATTTTCAAATTGTATCCCCTATGGCGAGAAAGGGTCCCGGTGGAAAGCAATCACGGATTCAGTGGCAAAATATATAGCAAGAGCAGAGCTGCCAACTTTTGAGTTTAGCTTGAAGTGAGACTTTGACATTGACATTTGAATGACATTCTCCAACGGGGGGAGGGATGCTTGCACACGCAAGGTCTCTCGCTCGCTTCCCCTCTCTCCCGTATGCGCGCGCTACGCGGTTTGAAGCACAATCTCTGTCTCGCGTGCTCGCTCGCTCTAGATTCCAGGAGATTTTAACTATTTTGCAGCATAACTAGTCGATCACGAGTGGCTCAACAGGTAGATATATAGATAAACTCATCTTTCAGGCATTTGACCGACCAGGTTGACACTTCATGCGTGAGAAATCGGGGGTGTGGCGTGAGAGCGTGTGAAACCAATCAAATGCGTGTGTCTCACGGCCAATGCTTGAGAGTTTGCAGCTCTGCAAGAGATATGGTGCCCCTATCTACTGTGGAAAAGCCGTGGTTTATTAACATGCTTAAAGTTCTCGACCCCAGGTATGTGCTACCAAGCCGTAAATATTTTGCCGAAGTTGCCTTGCCTCGCCTGTACAACAGTACTTGTGAAAAGATGGGGGTGTCGTTTTACTCTGCCACAACGGACATGTGGTCCAGTCGAACGATGCAGCCCTATATGAGTTTGACTGTGCATTTTATTGACAACTGGACTCTGCGAAGCGTCTGCCTTCAAACAGCTTACTTTCCCGATGAACATAAAGGTGATATAATTGTGCAGGGGATAAAAGATGATCTGACCTCCTAGAACCTTGATGAAGACCAACTCATCTATATGACAACAGACAGTCAAGTCAAGTCATCTTCATTTATATAGCGCTTTTAACAATGTAGATTGTTTCAAAGCAGCTTTACAAAGATAACCATTCAATTTACGGAGTAACAGAGATTGTTTGGGCTTTATAGCGATTTTTGAATAATGTCATTTCCAGCTAAAGTTAGTTTTGATTGATTCACTTCCAGCAAAATTATTATTTGTTATTACATTAGGGGCCACTAAGATGACGGCGTTCTCTCTAAACAGACTTTAAACGCGAACCTGTGACCTGATGGCGTTCACATGCGTTCACATGTGCATCAAATATTTATTCTATAGTTATATTCAATTGAAAATAGTATGTACGCAAGTTTGTAATTTCCCTACAAACCATGCCTAAACAAACTACTTGTCTTGCCTTTACATTTGACAAAGAATTTTGTTTTATTTTATCACTTCGGGGTACGCGAGCCGGATTTTCAACAACGCTTTATCTGTAGAGTGGGAAAGGGATCCTCCATAGGGAGTGGCTAGTTGACACTTCAGGACTGCATTGTCATCGGGTCCAGGCAAAGCTCCTACGTCAGAGGATACCCCCCAAGGATAGATTGAAAAATAAAATCAATCTATCCATGTGGAAAGGTTCCTTGGTAGCTAAAAGTAGGTCTAGCAAGTCTTATATTTCTGTAATTCACACAGATCAAACACAAATATGCTGCCTGAATAGATTGCTAGTTTATTTTGAGTAGCCAGCTAGCAGTTCTCTTGGCAGTGTGCTGATAATCCGGTGTCTGAAAATGCTCGAAACATCTCCTGAGAAAAATCACATGGCCAACCTAGTCTTGGTTATTTAATTTAGATTTAGTCTTATTTTCCTTACCTTGTCATTCAAGGCCAGGGCACTTTATGTACATTTCTGGAACTTTTGCACGCTTCCACATCCCGCGCAACTAGGATCTCCCAGGAACACTCATTATATATTGCTGCGTACATTTATCCGTGTCACCTAGATGCGCATGCGCGAGCGGTGCGCGATCATGGTCGACTGACAATGAGATTAGCAGCTGAAGAGTTCGGCCGTTTTTTAAAATTGAATTATGTATTTCAAAGTTGCCGAATGAATTAATTTGGAGACTCTGAAGTCGGCAGAGATAGGCAGGCAATGCAAAACAAAATCTTACATTGGGAAATAGTGGGGGGGGACAAAACTTCGATTTTGAAATGTGGGGGGGACATATCCCCCCCACGTATAATGGCTCCTACGCCCCTGCTATAATGTATTATGTGTGTGCTAGGTCAAAGATATGTGTTTTTAGTCTAGCTTTGAACTGACAGAGTGTGTCTGCTTCCCGGACAATGGTAGGAAGTCTGTTCCAAAGTTTTGGAGCTAAATAGGAAAAGGATCTACCGCCAGCAGTCGATTTAGATATTCTAGGTATTATCAAAGTGGCCGGAATTTCGAGATTGCAATAGACGTGAAGGACTATAATGCGTTAAGAGCTCGCTCAAGTACTGCGGAGCTAAACCATTTAGTGCTTTGTAAGTAATCAACAATATTTTAAAATTTATACGATGTTTAATAGGCAGCCAATGTAGTGTTGACAGAACCGGGCTAATATGGTCATACTTCCTGGTTCTGGTAAGAACTCGAGCTGCTGTGTTTTGAACTAGCTGTAGTGTATTTATTAAGCGTGCAGGGCAACCACCCAGTAGAGCATTACAATAATCTAGCCTTGAGGTCATGAACGCAACTAATTGTTCCGCATTTCCCAATGAGAGCATATGGCGTATTTTAGATATATTTTTAAGATGGAAAAATGCAGTTTTACAGATACTAGACACGTGACTTTCAAAAGAAAGGTTGGTATCAAAGAGCACACCCAGGTTCCTAACCGACGACGAAGACTTAACAGAGCAGCCATCAAGTGTTAGACAGTATTCTAGGTTATTTCGTGTGGAAGTTTTTTGTCCAATAATTAGAATCTCTGTTTTTTCAGAATTTAGTAGTAGGAAATTACTAATCATCCAATTTTTTATATCAGCTATCCATTCCGTTAATTTTGTGAATTGGTAAGTTTCGTTGGGTTTTGAAGAAATATACAGCTGAGTATCATCGGCATAACAGTGAAAGCTAACTCCATGTTTCCTAATGATATCTCCTAATGGTAGCATGTACAGAGTGAACAGCAACGGCCCTAGTACTGAGCCTTGTGGTACGCCATACTGAACTTGTGATCGATAAGACATCTCTTCATTTACTGCTACAAACTGATAACGGTCAGATAAGTATGATTTAAACCATGCTAATGCAATTCCACTAATGCCAACATAGTTTTCTAGTCTATTTAAAAGAATGTTGTGGTCAATTGTGTCAAATGCAGCACTAAGATCAAGTAACACTAATAGAGAGATACAACCACGATCGGATGATAAGAGCAAATCATTTGTGACTCTAATGAGAGCGGTCTCAGTGCTATGGTACGGTCTAAATCCGGACTGAAAATCCTTGCAGATATAATTTCTTTCTAGAAAGGAACACAGTTGTGAAGATACTGCTTTTTCTAATATCTTTGACAGAAAAGGCAGATTCGAGATCGGCCTGCTGTAATTGACTTATTCTGTAGGATTAAGTTGTGGTTTTTTAACAAGCAGTTTTATCATAGCCAGTTTAACGGTTTTTGGTACGTATCCTAGAGACAAAGATGAATTAATGATATTAAGAAGAGGATATATGACCTCTGGAAACATCTCTTTCGGTAGCTTAGTCGGTATAGGATCTAACATACAAGTTGTCGATTTAGATGAATTAACGAGTTTGCAGAATTCTTCCTCTCCTATAGCAACAAATGAATCAAATTTTTCCTCAGGGAGACTACAATGCACCCCCTGATGCGATACTGTAGTAGACGGTAGGGCTGTGTATCACCAACAATGTCACGATACGATACGCATCACGATACTAAAGCCACGATACGATACGTATCATGATATGGATCAATTTGGAATTTAAATTTATTTTGAGCTGAGTTTAGTAACAGTGTTATAACAGTTGTGATAACTGAAAAACAATTTAGTTTTTGTCATAAAAAAAACAATGAGTTAAATTTAAAAAAAAATGCCTAGAATGGCTCTTTCTTCTGCTTTTAAAGTCTGCCTCAATAACTGAAATGACAATGAAGCATGTCTACACTTCTCAATGACTAAACAAAACTTAAAACATTCCATAAAAGCAAAAACGGTAACAACTTAAATATAACTTAGTTTTCTCAAACTCTTTTAAACACCTAGTATTTAACAATTTGGTCGTGTTGAAATGTGCACCAAACAAAATCATTTCTTCTATGTTGAAATCATTTTAAATGATTATATTTTCAGATTTTTATGCATAAACAACAATTGATTGACATGCTCAGGGTTAAGAGAGTGACAGCAGAATATCTCGCTTAACTTCATCATACAACCGCGAATCATTTCGTTTCTGTTATAAACGTTTATGCTTATTTAAGACATAACCAACTGTGTTTAGAGGATACTTTCCAAGACCGAAATTTTTTGCATCATTTTGCGTGTTTTAAATTTAGTCTGTTAAAGCGATATAATCTCGCAAGCTGTATGTGAGGCGGCTTTACTCTAGTCTATGTATGCACGCAGAGAAAACCAACTCTCAGAGAGCGCGCAAGAACTGAATAGTTTAAAATCGTTTGAATGTTTAAACGTGAGAGTGTAGTTTCACCGGCTCCAGCGCTTGACGCTTGCCTTGAGCAGCCCGTTTTGAGAGACGAGAGAGAACTCACCATTGAACTCACGCTGTTTGTGAAATTGCGTCTCGCAGAACGTTTTAAAACTACTGATTTGATTTTATAATCTGTGTGGATTCATTTACTAATACAACCTACATGCTAAAGTGAATCAATGTTTGTGGGAATTTCCCGCATTATAAGTGGGAGAGCGGCGGGAACGATTAAAATTATGCGCAATACACGCGCTGAAATTCGAGCCCTGAATTGGCTACATTCAAAAGCACAACAGTATCGATACGGCAGCTGCTGTATCGATACGCGCATCGCCAGGAGTTCGTGACGATGTATCGTTGTATCGATATTCTGAGCACAGCCCTAGACGGTTGTATAGTTATAATTTTGTCCCTGATATTATCAATCTTATAAGTGAAGAAGTTCATAAAGTCATCACTGCTGTGTTGCTTGGACACTTCTGAGTTTGAAGCTTTATTTTTCGTTAGTTTAGCCACTGTTTCAAATAAATACCTTGGATTATGTTTATTTTCTTCTAATAGGGTTGAAAATAAGCAGATCTAGCAGCTTTTAAAGCCTCTCTGTAAGCAATCGAGCTCTCTTTCCATGAAATCCGAAATACCTCTAGTTTAGTTTTCTTCCAGTTGCGCTCCATTTTTCTGGCTGCTCTCTTAAGGGCCCGGGTGTGCTCGCTGTACCACGGCGTTGGACTATTTTCTTTAATCTTCTTTAAGCGCAACGGAGCAACTGCGTCTAAAGTGCTGGAAAAGAGAGAGTTAAAAGTTTCTGTTGCATTATCAAGTTCTTCTAAGCTATCCATGGATGCTGAGATGATGAAACTGATTAGGAAGATTATTGATAAAGCAATCTTTAGTGGCAGAAGTTATAGGTCTAACGTATTTATAACACGGAGTCGGCTTTGCAGCCTTGGCTAAATGTAATTTACATGAGACTAGATAATGATCTGAGATGTCATCGCTCTGCTGCAGAATTTCAACGGTATCAACATCTATTCCATGTGATAGTATTAGATCTAGAGTATGATTACGACAATGAGTAGGTCCTGACACGTGTTGTCTAACTCCAATTGAGTTACAATATCTTTAAATGCCAATCCCAATGCATCTTTTTCATTATCTACATGTATATTAAAATCACCAACAATTAGTACTTTATCGGCAGCCAATACTAATTCTGATAGAAAGTCGGCAAATTCTTTGATAAAATCTTTATGGTGCCCTGGTGGCCTGTATACAGTAGCCAGCATAATTTTCAAATGTGATTTATCGTTTACACTATATATTTTTACATTAAGCACCAATACTTCAAAAGAAGTATATTTAAAACTAGATTTCTTAGTGGTTTTGAGGATATTACTATAAATTACAGCAACACCTCCCCCTTTGCCTTTCAGACGAGGTTCATGTTTATAACTGTAATCTTGTGGGGTTGACTCATTTAAAGTAATGTAATCGTTTGATTTTAGCCAGGTTTCTGTCAAACACAGCACATTTAGATTATAATCTGAAATCATATCATTAACTATGAGTGATTTTGGAGTAAGGGATCGAATA
Organism: Tiaroga cobitis; assembly: GCA_030578255.1. NCBI lineage: Eukaryota > Metazoa > Chordata > Actinopteri > Cypriniformes > Leuciscidae > Tiaroga > Tiaroga cobitis. Next base: position 17,741,049 of record CM060603.1, read on the forward strand.
TTCAGCAACCCAAGCTTTATCATTTTCTCATCTGTATTATATCTGTTTTTTATTTGTTGAACATCAATTACATTTTTAACCTGACGTTTTTTGGATTTCCAAATTCGGGGAACAGACACAGTCTCTATATGATGATATCTAGGTGAAAGAGGCTCTATGTGATTTATCTGACCTTGGTGACGTGAGGCCGCTAGCAGACGGTCGGTTTAGCCAGTCTGTCTGCTTCCTGACCTGAGCCCCAGATTGTCATGTTTTATCTCTAAGACTATGAGCCAAATTACTAGAGAGAAGAGCAGCACCAGCCCAGGAGGGATGGATACCATCTCTTTTCAACAGGTCAGGCTTGCCCCAAAAACGTTTCCAATTGTCTATGAATTCTACATTATTATGCTGACACCACTCAGACAGCCAGCGATTCAGTGAGGCCAATCTGCTAACTATCTCATCACTCCTGCGAACAGGAAGGGGGCCAGAGCAAATTACAGTGCCTGACATCGTACTTGCGAGTTCACACACCTCTTTAATGTTCATTTTGGTGATCTCAGACTGGCAGAGTCGAACATCATTAGTGCCGACATGAATAATGATCTTAGAGAATTTACGATTAGCATTAGCCAGCACTTTTAAATTTGCTTTGATGTCAGGCGCTCTGGCTCCCGGCAAACATGTGACTATGGTGGCTGGCGTCTCTATTTTCACGTTCCGTGTGATCGAATCACCAATTACCAGGGCACAATCAACAGAATTCTCAGTGGGTGTTTCACTGAGTGGGGCAAATCGGTTTGTTATGGGAATCGGAACGGAAGAGTGGTTCTTTGATCCGCAACTAGAACGATCCCTAACCGTCACCCATCTGCCCTGCTGCACGGGCTCTACTTCAGCCGGAACCGAATCATGTAAAGAGTTCACTATGCTAGGCGCATCCAAAACACTATCCAAAGATCTAGCATTCTTACCATCCTCAATTAAAGTTTGGATGCGTGTCTCTAGTTCTGAAATCTTCTCCGTCAGCCTGACTGTCTCCTTGCATTTATCACATATAAATCCTATATTGCCATCGGAGAAGGCTATACTAAACATATGACATGTGACACAGGTGACAATAACAGGACAAGACATTACTCACCGTGTTTGTTGACTGATTCTTACTTACCTGGGCTTTTATGAACTCAAAAGGTGCGGGCGCGCAAGAGAACATAAATAAATAAATGAGCGCACAGGTGGCGCGTTAACAGGCTAGCGAGTTACTAGCGTGTTGTGCTAACAATAACGGAAGCTAGCGATGTAAGGTTAATCTGAGATGGTGGGCAAAATGTTTTTAGTAATATAAACAACTAGAAATGAAAGTAAATGATGGTTCAAAACAGAAAGAAATACGAAGCTAATACGAGGCTTACAGCCTCGAAGCAAACAGACTCACAACAGGCAGGAAGGCAGACAGGAGAAATCGATCAGGAAGGCAGACCTTATTAGAAAACTGATAAGCTACATTTTCACTGTTTATAATGGCAGGGCCTGCCATCTCGTTTACAAGCATGTTTTGAGGCTTGTTTCCTGTTACACTTACGCCGGGGGAAATTTAGATTAAACTGTAAAGGTAAAATTAGAAGAAAGTAAAGAGTACATTTGTTTTGAGCAATTTCTTTGTCGGTTGTAGTTTGTTTTTAAAAAGAAAAAAAAAATCGATTAAAATCGAAAATTGGGTTTGGTGTAAAAAAATCTGAGATTTTTTTAAGCCATATCGCCCAGCCCTAAGTCTACGGAGACATTTATGTTCGTTGGTACAACCAACAACAGAATGTAAGGTTTTCTGGCACTGACATAGTATATCCCCACCCCAGCTGCTACAGAGAGTAAACTGAAATGGCGACTGCAGTCACTGTGGCACTGTGGATCTATGCTAATAGGGCAGATCGTCACCAGTCATGGGTGGAGCTTCCCTACTCTTACGTAAGAGTAGGGGGGAATCTGAAACCAAACGTTTGGAGAGATTGTTAATTATTTATAGCCTGGCTAACGTCAGACCCAAGTCTCATTGAGACTTGGGTCTGGGAACCACATGTTAATTTTCTCGTATTTGAGGCGTGGTTTACGAATGCCCAGAGCCGTTTATTGGGTGCTAAGAATGTCTATCAAATGTCCTGTACGTAGCTCATAAGCAATCGTTTCAATTATACCAGGTGATGTATGTAGAGCGACCGAAATTAGACGAGGAAGAAGAAGACGACTGGTCAGAGATTTATGTGTACACGGTGACGTGTATATAATGGCTATTTCACACCGCATGCGTGAGCGGCGCGTATTTTTTTCGGCGTGCATGTTAATCAGTGAGTGCATTCACACCGGGAGCAGGAGCAGCGCGTGAGCAGCAGTGAAGCGGGGGTTTCGGCGCCGAGATGTGCCCGTTATGCAAAAGCACACTTTTGATGGACAAAAATAAATATGATTTCACACAAAAAGTGCCCAAAATGCACAGAATAAGCATGTCTAGTGAGTTTTAACAAGAACTTGAGTAGGCAAATAAAAGAAAATAAAGACTCAAAAATATTTATGGAAGATTTAGGCTACCCAGTAAAAACTTGTTTTTAATTATTCAGTTTGGGTGAAAATTGTGTATTATATTTAAAAAGAAAACTAAAGTAAACTAGCCAGAAAATATTATATAGGCTATAAACGTTCTTTTAGTTTATGTAACACACAGACAGCTACATAGGCTAGCACAACCCAAATCAAACCCGAGTGTGTGGTTTATTTGTGTGTTTAGTTTTTTTTATCCGCGGAGTCTTGTAAACATATCGAAAGTATGACTGAAACTAATAGATTGGAGCCATTTTCTGGTTGTTTTGTTGTTTAACATTACAAACTTTCAAGACTATCAATGTTATAAATGACCAACTTCTAAAAACAAATGTATAGTTGTCTTTGTAAAGAATTGCTCGCTTATATTATGTAGCTTTGGAGCCGCTGCTGTGACACTGTACAAACGCTTCCAGTGTGAATATTCTCGCGCGTCTGCAGCTGCAGTGACGATGTAGTTACGCTGACGCGCTGCTCAAGTGCCGCTCACGCTTGCGGTGTGAAACGGCCATAAGGCTGCATCGAAAGGTAACTTCGCGTCTGCTGCCATGTTGGATCCATAGGTATAAACAAACTGCTTCCGTGTGTCGCATAGACGTCGTCATCGTCTTCCTGCTCCCTCCCCGTTCTGTGATTGGTTCCCTATGAGGCGAAAATTTTGTCCATGGTATCCACAGAGCCGGATTAAATAAATGGACTACACTAGGCAGGCTGTAGTTTTGGGCCCCCCTCCACCTATGTCATTTATGAATTGAAATCTGAAACTTACCAAAGTTACTAATACAAGTTAATTCACATTTTACATAGCCTAGTCTTTGGTTACAAATTGGTTGTTTGTATGCCAAAATAAGTCATGTGTTGTATATTAAACAGTCTATCAGACTATTTTTTTATATTCATTATTTATACGTCATTACACGGCTCTATTAAATGCTATTAAATTATCCTCATCTTGTCCATTGGGAGTGTCATTGTTAAGGCAGTAGTACCAGTAAATAACCAATAAATGTCAACTATGTAAACAGCTCAAAACATTTTTTTTTTTAATATTCACAGCTTAAAAGTTTTATGTCTTCCAGGTCTACATATATTATGTACATTCCCAAACTGTCATTAATAGAGGAAATAATTGGAAAAAGAGGTGAAAAGGGCCAATTGTCAAAATATTATAATTTAATAATGTTTAACTCTAAAGAGTCTGCTGTAGACAAATTAAACGCATGGAGGAAAGACATTCAAGAAGAAATAGAGGAATTTGAATGGACTGAAGCATGTTCAAAGGCGCAAAAACAAATCATAAACAGGCAGCTTAAATTATTACAGAATAAATGGTTGACAAGGGTTTATATAACACCTGAAAAACTCAATCATATGTCTAGCAATATTCCTGATATATGTACAAAATACCAAAATTATAAAGGAACTCTAATTCACTGTCTATGGGAATGTTCTGATATACAGAAGTTCTGGAAGGATGTCATAAACTGTTTTTCAGCAGGGCCTGCATTTCGTTTTGGAAAATGGGGGGGGGGGGGGGGGGGGGGGGGGGGGGGGGGGAATCCCCCCTTAGGTGATTCTTTAATTTGAGGGGGGAGTTTAGACTTTTTTTTTAATTACATTTTATCTCCTAAAATGTATGCACTCATTGCATTTTTACAATGGGGTAATTTTGTTCTTAAGAATTTACGCAACACAGGGAAGCTTGATTTCAATCTTTGAATTAAATTGAAAAAAGTAGCACAAAAGTACAATAGAATAAAGATACCTATAAAGAGAAAAGTTTTTGCTAGGTCTCACACCAGTATTCAGAAATAGTAGGCTACTACATGGACTGAATAAAGTAGGCCTAATCAAATGCAAAATAACACTGTGTTTTAGTCCTGAGAACTAAATTAAATACATAGGATATTAATCCTGATTCCTTAAAATGAAAGCTATGTTTTGTTGTTTTGACAACCAAATTAATGACAGACCACGGCTGCTGTCACTGTAAGAGCTCGTGCACAGATCCTGTAGCCACTAACATTATACGGTCACGTGCGATGGATGCTTATTGAAGACATAACCGACTGTGTTTGGAGGATACTCACCAAGACCGAAATTGACATAATTGTCGCATGTTTTTGACTGTTAAAGCGATATAATCCACGAAAAATAACTGTTGTTACCCGCGAGCTTGTGAGGCGGCTTGTATGTGTGCAGAAAAAAACATCTCTCAGACAGCGCGCAAAAACATCTCTCAGACAGCGCGCAAGTATAGCCTACCGAATAGTTCAAGATCGCGTGAATGTTTAAACTGGTAAGACTTAAGACGTGCAAATGGTAAACTGTAGTTACTCATGATGCAATGCTGGCCCATGCAAATGACAATTCCGTCTATCCCGACTCCGAAACGCGAGTGTATTATCGCCGCATGAACGAGATAGGACATTTGTACATTTTTTTATTTTTGTCCCTCTGTCTGGGCCCCATCCCACCAATCGGGCCCTAGGCACGTGCCTAGTTTGCCTTTGCGTTAATCCGGCTCTGGGTATCCAGACTACCTAGCAGCGTGAATAAAATCGCGCTGCGGCAAGGCAGTATGGGGAAACCCAGGCTAAATTATTTATGGGGATTATAAAAAAAGTATTGGGTGTGTTTTTATAATTATAGGCATGTTGTTTACACACACTGTAGACATTCATCTTGTGCTCGAACACCTTATAAAAATGAATTTTGCATAATAGGTCCTCTTTTAAGGCTATTTAACTATTTATTATTGTTGTTTTATTTTATTTCAGCTTCAATTTAATTAAAAAAAAATTTCAACTTGAAGATGGACATATCTGTGAGATGATTCTCTTCTGTCACATACTGTAGGAGAGGGAAACATAATATTCTCATTTTTAACCTCAGCGTACTGAGCTCATAAAGAAGTCACAGCTCTCCACTGAGTGCCATTTAACATGTGGTTCTGTGTTTCTTGGTCTTCCTTTCTCTCTTCATGAGTCCTGACAGCATATCATCTGCTGTGCTCAGGCTTGTGTCACTTGTGAATCTCACAGGAGGGGGGGATCAGTGTTGCAGCGATACTTCTGGGCTCTGATACCAACCATCCTGCTCTTACAGTTTTATACTTCAACTCAGAGAGTAGAAATGCCTGTAACTATATCTCCATGCATAAAATATTATATTAAATATTTACACAAGCTCAGTGTTTATGCTGTTGAACTATGTGATGTGGGAAGCACACTGATTAAAACATGCAAGACACTGTTCATATGAAATATTTTGTGAGGGAAATTTTAGTGCTTAGTTTGAGTTAGTCATTTAAATAAGATAGTTAGCATTCTTCTCTCCTGTTTCCTGTTTCTATCACTCCTTCCTCCGACCTGCCAAGTCTTCATCTGGTTCCCTCTTTAACTAGTCTCTTCTCTCACCACCATTTAATTCTGCTCTTTCCATCTGTCACAGTTGCATGGGTTGCTATCTACACTGAACAAAATTATAAATGCAACACTTTTGTTTTTGCCCCCATTTTTCATGAGCTGAACTCAAAGATCTAAGACTTTTTCTATGTACACAAAAGGCCTATTTCTCTCAAATATTGTTTACAAATCTGTCTAAATCTGTGTTTAGTGAGCTGTGAGCTGGATGGATTATCTCGGCAAAGGAGAAGTGCTCAGTAACACAGATTTAGACAGATTTAGACAGATTTGTGAATAATATTTAAGAGAAAAAGGCATTTTGTGTACATAGAAAAAGTCTTAGATCTTTGAGTTCAGCTCATGAAAAATGGGGGCAAAAACAAAAGTGTTGCGTTTATAATTTTGTTCAGTGTATTTACTGTCTGCCTATGCTGGGTTTCAGAGTTCAGAGTTTCATTTTATTGTCATTCCTCTGAGTATTTACATACACACAGAAACAAAACACAGTTCCTCAACAGCGTATTGTAGTGCATTAAGAGATACATAAAAAAAATCATTAATTCAGAATAAGTTAAATCTGATACAAAAAACAACAACATTCCACTTGTACAGTTTAGCAGCCAAGCTTAAACTAACATATAACACAATATTTACACACTCAAAAATTTACAGCAGCATAAGAATGTTCGTTTAATGTCCATAATAAAGTGCTTTAATAAGAAAACACCTTGACAGATGACTTGTTGTCAACATGTAATAACAATGGTAAGAAGGTACAGTGGGATTGAATATTAACGTATGTGTACATATGTGGATGCATGTGGGATGAGGGGCCCTATCTGTATCTTCTGTCTGTCTATCTACGACGTATATATTTATTTTGGATATATATTCTATATTCTGCATCTATAGGCTTTCTATTTTATATTTTATGTCTGTATCTATTTGGTTATGTCTGTCTATATGGCACACACACACATTTTGGGTTTCCATGTTTTATGGGGACTTTCCATCGACATGATTTTTATACTGTACAAACTGTCCCCTAACAAACAACTGCTATCCCCTAACTCTAACCCTACCTCTAAACATAACCCTTACAGAAAACGTTCTGCATTTTTACATTTATAGTCCAAAAGTCTAAGACCGCACTGAAAATCTGTTTTTTATTTTTCATTTTGCTTTGTGTCATTGGATCCTTGGGATAATCAGAGAGCAGAACATAGCACAAAAGTGCACATTTCTGCACTATTTTTTTTTTTTTTTTTTTTTTTTTTCATTGATCTTGTGAACTCCTTTGTATCTGCTCGTTGGAGCATCTCAAATCATAAAGCTAAAAAATGGACAGACCAAAGATTAAAACATTCTGAACAATCAGATTTTTTTTATTTCAACTTTTCAAACAAATTGTTCTGCCAATTATATAATGCATATAGTTACATTTCAAAAGTCTTGCATAACCTCAGACTTTTGGACCGCATAGGCTATAGATATAAGTAATGCATATGTCTATACTGCCGATTTAGAGAAACACCGTTGTATTTTCAGTTCATTGTACTGCTTTTTGTATAGAGTCCTCTGATTCTGTCTGTCCTGGTTTCCTTTAATCTGTCCGTCCATTGAGAAGACCCTATTGAGATGGTCACGATAAATTATAGCTGCTCTGGATTCTCTTTCTTTGGCACCGCAGGTCACCTCGATTTACAGTGCAGAAACATTGCATGTAGCCTATTTCATTCAGACATTATCAAATTCAACAGTTTCAAATAAAACACATGAGCTCTGCATATAGTCATAAATGATTTCAGACCTGACTTTGAAAGACAAAAGTCAGAAAATTAACACTGAACGACTGCACTGAGACCTAATACTCTTTGAGCTGTAAACACATATTGAGAGGAAAGATTATGGCAGATTCTATTTTTGAAGTGTGACCAGTTACTGACTGTGAAGCTACTGCATTCAGGTCATGTGTTCTGTAATAACTGATTGGCATTTATCTGTGATATCTGCAGTGCATGCTATCATAAAAACTAAAGAAATAAAAAACAGATGGATGAGAATTTGCATAATTCTTCGTTCAGGGATTACCTTGACAGCTTTCAGTGATTGCCACCAGCATTGTAGCATAACTCCCTTTATTTCTAGTCAGAGTAGTTGTGTAGTTGTATATGTATGATGCCTATTTCCATGGCCTCAAAGCTGAACACGGATGCAGGGTTTTGGACTCAAGGGCCAGTTGAGAGCCCACCAGCAGACAGCGTCTTCGGTTACATGGCAACAGGAAAGCTGGTGACCTAAATACAACACAGACCAGTCACATCATGAAATGTAGGACGAAAACACAGCCACAAAAGTCGAGCATTTCTTTATTTCTTAAAACATGGCCGTGGGGTTATAAAGGGTCTGCTGTGAAAACGCAGCATGTCTCGATAAAATATAAATGATATAAGTTAGGGCTGGGTATTGACACAAATTTCACGATCCGCGTCACAAGCTTGCGATTCGATTGAATTTCGATTAAATTCTAAATTGATTATTTTGGATATATATCAGGTACAGTACATGGCAAATTTTCTCAAGGAAATTTTTTTTTTTGAAACTAATGTTCAGTAAGATGTTCTGTATCTTTTAACATATCTTCATCAAAAGTAGCACAAAGTTTATTGTGATTTATTGGATGGGAGGCGAGCTACAGTACAATGTCCCGCTCATTCATCAACTAAAAACAGGATAGACTAATAGATTCTTGAGATTTAAGAATTGATATTATCGGAAAGTAAAAATTAAAATCGAGAAATCTATATTTTTACCCGGCCCTAATATAATCCTAGTTTATCTCAACACAAACCAAAACATTTCAATTTCCCTTTCGAATGGGAACTGTGACGTCATCGTCAGGGACGTGCACAGACAATTTGAGGGGCAGGGGCTCAAGTGAAAAAAAGGGCATTTCTCATAATTACGTTTTTTTTTTTTTTTTTTTTTTTTTTTTTTTAAAGGTGTTATATGTATTTTTAGCGGCCTCTATCGGTGATGTTTCAGATTGCAACCAATTTTTACAAGAGCTCGTGCTCTTGTGCGTGCTCGAACACAGGAGCGAGCACTCATGGTACTGGCCACACTCAAGCACTCAAGACTTTCAACACACCGGAGAAAGCATCACACAACATGCTGGAAACTCATGTAAAATCCCACTGCAACGTTACAATTATAGGCTACTTTTATCAGCTTGACGTTGAACTAATACTCCTCGTACCATGATAACGTTACATTGACTGCATTTAGCCGACATGTGGTGTTAGCATAAGGCATTTCACTAACTATTCGTGTATCTTTCACAATCAGGCAGCGCAATGTCAACATAGATGAATGTATAATATGATAACGAAAACGGTTAGTGACTAGACTGAACAATTTCAGTGTAACAGTAAGATCGTAGGAAGTAATATTACTGTACTGAACGTGTCTGTAAATGTGTATTTATAAACAATATGATAGTAGTGGGATGTGTGACGTTAGACAGTAGATCTAGAACATAAAATAAAAGTTACATCCTAAAGTACTTACTTTTTGTTATCCTGGAACAGTCTTTTGTATTCATTTCATATCTCATGTATGTTGTAGTTTACCTTGCTATTTCATTACAGTTTACCATTATTTATTTCAGCATATCTGAAAACGTCTCTGGTTACTGATGTAACCTATGTTCTCTGAATAGGGAACGAGACGCTGCGTAGCTTAAGACGCAGTGGGAACGCCCTCTGGGTGTGCCGATTGTCTGAAGCCCTCATAGAATCACGCCAATTCATTGGCTGATGGCACGGGCGCCGCCCCTACGCTCTTGCGTCGTCATATTATATTAGCGCGCGCGCCATCTGCTCTTCAGATTTCTCTGCCGAAAAAGGAAGCTTGTCGGCAGCGCAAGGAGCTTGGCAGCGAACGCAGCGTCTCGTTCCCTATTCAGAGAACATAGGTTACACCAGTAACCAGAGACGTTCTCTTTCATAGGTTCACTCAACGCTGCGTAGCTTAAGACGCAGTGGGAACGAAATACCAAACTCGCCAAGCTAAGCGCTGCCGTAACTAGTACAAAGACCAGATAACTCACACGACTGGTTCAAGCTGATAAAACTTGGGAACCTGGAGTCATGACAAGATCCAAACTGTAGAATCTGACAAAAGTGTGCGGAGAGGACCAGCTTGCCGCTACACAAATGTCTTCCAGGAAGGCACCTCTAAAAAGTGCTTGAGAGGAAGCCACGCCTCTGGTGGAATGTGCCCTGATGCTAAGAGGTGAAGGCAGACCGCGCACCTCATATGCCAGTGAAATTGCCTCTGTAACCCAGTGGGAAATTCTCTGCTTCGATGCGGCAAGCCCGCGACGGCCAGCACCAAAACATACCAAGAGCTGGTTGGATTTTCTCCAACCGCCAGAGCGATCCACGTATAACTTCAATGCTCGGACAGGGCAGAGCAAATTAAGCTTCTTGTCCTCCCCAGAGACAAAAGGAGGAGGATGGAAAGAGTGAAGGTTAATAACCTGAGACCGGAATGCTGTGGACAATACTTTGGGCACATATCCCAGTTTCGGTCTCAAAGTCACCCTGACAAGACCAGGAGCGAAGTCTATACAAGTCTTGCTAACAGAAAGAGCTTGCAAATCCCCCACCTGCTTCAAAGAAGCCAAGGCTAACAAAAGAGTAACCTTGAGAGTCAGAATCCGCTCTGGAGCTGACTCTAAGGGCTCAAAGGGAGCCTCCGTTAAGCCCTCCAGGACGATCGACAGGTCCCAAGAGGGAATTCCAGGGGAGCGTACTGGTTTCAGGCGCCTAACCCCACGCATAAATGCTGAGACTAACCTCAATTTACCTAGGGGGATCTCATCCGACTCTCTATGAGCGGCAATAGCAGCAACATACACTCTCAGAGTAGTAGCGGCTGCTCCAGAAGCAAAATTCTCCTGTAAGAATTCCAGCACTGAACCGACGGGGCAGCTGACTGGGTCCGTAGCATGTGTCGAACACCACGACTCAAAAACCCTCCACTTGGAGGAATATAACTTTCTCGTGGAAGGGGCTCTCGGACTCGCGATGGTCTCCTGGACGTCAGCGGGAAGACCAAAGCTCAAAGCTAGCGGCCTCTGATGGGCCATACGCATAGCTTCCAAATTTCGGGGTGAGGATGCCATATCCTGTCCTGAAGCTGGGACAGCAGATCCTCCCTGACCGATTGAGCCATAGGTGGGGCTCTGCAGCAATCGCCCCCTCCATAGAACGACCTATAGCGCGTGCGGTGTGCTTGGTGGCTCTTAACCCTCTGAGGTCTAAGGATTTTTGGGGTCCTTGAGGTGTTCTGACATGCTCTGACATTTGTGCTTTTTTCAGTTATTTATAAACATGTTAATGGCAAAGGTGTAAATTCACTCAATAAAGCACAAACTGGACTACCGTAATTTCTCAGCAACAATTATGAAACATGTTTGTATTTTTGAGAGAATATTGCTTATGCATGGTTATTGAAAAAACTAAAACTTAAAGTGTCTGAAATAAGGCCACAAAACACATACTAAATATGTGTCCACAAGACTTGTGACTAATCAGTGTTGTTGCCTAGAATTTTTGCTTCAAAATGATCTGAAAATCATCCTGCCTAATCATTTACACAAACACATACACTGATTTAAATTTTATTAGAGACCTTTGGTTTGGAAAGGCAATATGCGTGGATGCGTGTTCACACCTGAGAAGACAAAGGCCGGATAATGTGCCGCATAATGAGCTGCATATTAATTAGCCCTTTCACACAGGTGTGTCACAGGATCCCAAAGAATGCAAGGACAAAAGAAATGATCTATATAGCCTATACATATTTTACAATTAGAAATTGTAACCAATTACAAATAGGTTACAATTACAACAATAATTACAATTTTAACAATATTTCAAGTGTATTTCTTTGTAAAAACTATACATTTTATCATACGTATTAAAAAAAGGTAAGGATTCATTAGTTTGAATATTGGAACAAACACTATAATAACATCTTAGTTGATAATTCAATATACCTACTTTATTTTTGACAAAACATCATACTATAGTATATTTAACTGAGCAGAAATTGGTGAACAAAAGCGTACCTATTTAATGTGACAGTAGTCTTTTTTTACAGTCAAAACTTTATAAGCTATCCAAAACTAATCACAAAATCGTGTCTAAACATTCATATTTAGTCTGTAATATATTGTGTATGATATATTAGTATATACATGTGAATTTGCAGCTTGTTGCTTATACAGACATTTTATTTCAACATATTTCAGTCTATTTTTACTCATACAAACTATATTGCTATAGCCTACTAAGATGTGTTTATGTAAACATAACGTTTACTAATGTAGGTGCGAGAGTGAATGAACAAGGCACAGACACGCGCTGTATAACTGTAAACAAAGCGCGCGCGCCTTTGCCGTTCACTCATCATTTAGCCTAAACACATACACGCAATTCATATTTAAACAGTCTTTTTGCGGTTTACAGTCCGAGACTTCAATATCACGATTAGAACAAAGCACTAGAATAAATGACTTACTACATCAGCTGGATCCGTTGCTCCTCGAAATGAAACTACCAGCACTTCTGGTACATTTTCCAGGGTTAGATATTCCTCACAGTGAAAGGATACGCTGTGTACACAGCTGTACAAGATAACCTACTTACTAAACACGATGTGTTTTTTTTAATCCAGCTGGTGGGCGTTGGCATGTTTGAACGGCTTGTCTAAAATCATTTGCGTTTGAATAGCGCGCGCTCTCCGTGGGCGTGGCACATTAACGCGTAATTAGGTATAATGAGCTGGAAAGAAAAATACTGACATCTCTCTCTTTTCATACAGATTACATAAACTAAGAATATTTGTTTTTTTATATAAATTAACTAATTTAAAAGAAGAGAGTTCAAGCTTCATTATGGAAAAACACTCGTGCCTGTATGACAAGTATTCGCGGAATTAAAAATAATCTTAGGACGCGTTTCAGAATGGACTTCACTGACAGAGAGAAAGCAGAACGCGCATCATGTTTGTTTTTCTTTATTTGGCGAAAAGCACAACACTTTGTTTTTATTGTGAGTATCCACAAAAAAAATAGACACTTATCAGGATCTAATGATGTACAACACTTAATATGTAAGATCAAAATCAACAGAGTATTTTGAGTTTCTTTTGCCCTGATAAGAAAAAAGCGAGACTATCGCGCCGGCGCGATAGCCGACCTCAGAGGGTTAAGGCCAGATCTGTGGCCTTACGAAGCTCTTTGATAGCTTCTGGCGTAATTCCTGTTCCCTCGTCCATCTCCTTCAAGACGTCCGCCTGGTAGGCTTGGAGGATGGCCATAGTATGTAGGGCCATGCCTGCCTGACTAGCTCCCATGTAGGACTTTCCGATAAGTGTGGAAGTAGTCCTGCACGGTTTAGAGGGAAGGAGGGGGCGAGATTTCCACGACGGAGCAGACGACGGAGAAAGGTGAGTAGCCAACGTGTCCTCAACCGCTGGAATGGCGGAATAGCCCTGCTCCACAGAACCAACGAGGTTGGTGAAGTCAGCGGCTGCCGCAATTGTTAGACGCGCGGAAAAAGGCTGCTTCCAGGATCTGGAGATCTCGTGATGCAGATCACTGAAAAAGGGCAGCTTTCTCCGCTCAGGCCTAGAATTAGGGCCACTTAAAAATCTCTCGTCGAGTTTAGACGATTACGACTCGCAGAGCTCGTCGGGCCAGTCAATAGAGAGCTTCTCTGTAGCGCGCGAAAGCACGTCGATAAGCTCCGTGTAGCCGTGCCTCCTGGCCGCTAGGCGGGAGACCGTCAGTAGCTAAAGCAGGCCCAAAATCCTCGGAGTCGGACGCTGTAGTGTAAATAATATCTTCCAGCCCGAAAGAAACTGCCTCGCTCGCTCTCGGGCTGGGGCATAATTAATCATGCAAAAACTCGACTGGCCGAACACCGCGTGCGTGCTCGGGAGAGGGAGGGAGAGAAAGGGCCTAGCCCGTCTGCTCGTACTCTATATCCTCGAGCTCTACATCCGAACCCCAGGTCGCGGATTCCAACGAGGCCTCGGCAGCCTCTGGAGCGCGACGGGGGGGAATGAATGACTCCTTCTCAAAAACCGCGAGCCGAGAGCGGAGGGTTTTGAGAAGCAGGTTGTCACAAAACTTGCATTTAGACAAGCCTAAAACAGCCTCGCACGCATGCGAAAAACCCATACATTTAACACACTTACTGTGAGGGTCGTCGTTTGCAATAAAGCGAACGCATGGCGGCGGGCAACAACGAAACTCCATGGCACTTCACCGAAAGGAGAACTGAGTTCCACTATTCGCAGTTGCTGAAGTGCAGATGAAGAATGCTGATGATAAATCCGAATTATTTGGGCCAGAAAAAACGTGACCGAAGGGCTTAAGATGGCCGCTTCGTGAAGGCAGAGAAATCTGAGGAGCAGATGGCGCGTGCGCGCTAATATAATCTGACGACGCAAGAGCGTCGGAGGTGGCCCCCGCGCCATCAGCCAATTGATTGGCGTGATTCTATAAGGGCTTCAGACAATCGGCACACCCAGAGGGCGTTCCTACTCCGTCTTAATCTACGCAGCGTTGAGTGAACCTATGAAAGAGAACTTGTAATTTATCACAATAAAAATAGCGGAGGTCTCTCCATAATTCAAACGACCTGCCGATGTTGATCCGTGTTTTCGTCCTAAGTCGATCCGATTCATGTTTGGCCTGACGAGCTTCAGCAGATACATTTTTGTTTTGTTTTTTATATTTATGTGGAGTTTGTGTTGGAGTCTGTGTTGTGCTGGAGGCAGGAGTTTTTGGGTGTTATCAGTTAGCTGTAGTGCCGTCGCATGGACTGTATATAAAAAGGAGAGAGGCTCGGGAGCGCGCATTCACGTCACATCCGATGGATTTCGCAGAAAATCCGACCCGGAGACTTCACATAAAAATAGGAATACTGGCCTTCAGAGGTAATAGCAAAACCGAACAAGTGGATATAATGTGTGATTACAACCGCTTTACACACAGGCAATAAAAAAAAGAATTCATTTTAGAAGAAAAGTTCCATATAGCACCTTTAAACAAAAAAAGTATATATATTAACACAACTCTGACTTTTTTAAAAAATTATTAAAAAAGTTAATTAATTTTATCTTCCTCAAACTCAGGCAATTGTTTCATTTTCAAAAGATGTCTACAAAATAATCAGTTCACACAGAAACCATGGTCTCTGTAGTAGACTGGGTTTCTCATGTGGGGTTCTCATGTACAGAAACGCAGGGATGTGATTGGTTCTTAGGTCACGTGATATAGTGTAATCAGGAAGCTCAGAGTGAGCTGGGTCTGTGTGTGGATATGCGGCTGTTCTCTGGCAGTTCTAGTAAAAGCTACTGAGTTATTTCAACCACCGGTTTCAGTGCCTTATTCGAACCCTCAAGATATTACATTGGCGACGAGGATGGCGCTAATAGGACGAGTGGAAGAGTTCAAGGAGTCGCGGGAGGATTTCGCATCCTACTTGGAGAGATTTGAACTATGGCTAGTGGCAAACGAAATAAAAGCAGAAAAACAGGTCAGTGTATTTTTAGCGTGCATTGGACCAGAAACTTATGGGCTGCTGAAGAACTTGGTAACACCAAAGAAGCCCGCAGAAATGACTTCTGAAGAGTTGACTGACACATTGAAATCACATTATCAGCCGAAGCCTTTGGTCATAGCGGAGAGATTCCGTTTTCAAAAACGTGATCAAAAAGAAGGAGAGTCAGTGACGGATTACATAGTGGCAATAAGACAATTGTCGAAGGATTGTGAATATGGAACTCACTTAGATGACGCATTGAGAGATCGTCTTGTGAGTGGACTGTCCGCTGAATCGATTCAAAGAAAACTACTGGCGGAAAGAGAGCTGACGTTTGCCCGAGCATGTGAGATAGCGTTGACAATGGAGATGGCGTCAAAGAATTCTCTTGAAATCTTGGGGAAAAGTACAGGCTGCAGCTGTAAATCAAGTTTCTAAATCATATATTGGAAGCAAAGGACGTCGCCAGTTTAGACATGGAAATGAGAATCCAAAACTGAAAAATTATCAGGAAGGGGACAGCGAACAGAGATGCTACCGTTGTGGGGGAGGGGGACACTCACCTCAGGAATGCCGATTCAAAAATGAGAAATGTCATGCGTGCTCCAAGACAGGACACATTTCTAGAGCATGTCGGAATAGGAGACAGACTGCCAAGGCTCAGTATGTGGAAACAGAGGACCACAATGTAGACAGTGAAGATGACCCGTTTGGAGTCTTTACTGTTTACATGGCATCCTGTGGGGATGGAGGCATTAAAGTTAATGTGAAAGTGTGTGATGAGGACATTAGTATGCAGTTGGATACGGGTGCGGCAGTGTCCCTTGCATCTGAAGTGTTGCACCAAAATAAGTTTCCGCATTTACCCATTGAAAAGTCCAACATCAGGTTAAAAGCGTACTCAGGAGAAATAATTCCCCTTCTTGGCTATGTTCAGGCACCAGTCCAGTACGGGGACCAGAAAGCTACACTACCTCTCATCATTGTGAAAGGAAACAGGCCGGCTCTGTTTGGCCGAAATTGGTTGGAGAAGCTGAAGCTGGACTGGAGGAATATTTTCACAGTTGAAAAAGGAACTAAACACGGCGACCCGAAATTACAAGCAGTGCTGCAGCGCCACTCTGTGGTGTTTTCAGAGAAGGTCAGTGCCATAGAGGAGTTCAGAGCAACAATAAGAATGCAGCCGAATGCGCAGCCAGTCTTTTGCAAAGCCCGGCCGGTGCCGTATTCATTGAAAGAGGCTGTTGAAAAAGAACTGAATAGGTTAGAAAAAGAGGGAATAGTTTCCAAAGTGGATCGTAGCAAATAGGGGGCCCCGATCGTAGTTGTACCGAAGGCCGATAAATCCATCCGCATCTGTGGGGATTACAAGGTCACAATAAATAACCAGCTGGAAGTCGAGACTTACCCCCTGCCCAACACTGAGGATTTATTTGCAACTCTAGCAGGAGGGAAGTGGTTCTCAAAGTTAGATCTTTCTCATGCTTACCAGCAGTTGAGTTTGGACAAAGACTCTGAAGAGTATTTAACCATTAATACTCACAGAGGACTGTACCGCTACCATCGTCTCAGCTATGGGGTTGCCAGCGCACCGTCAATTTTTCAATCAGTGATGGATCAGGTTCTACAAGGGCAAGAAGGGGGGACTTGTTTCCTGGATGACATCTTGATCACAGCTGACACAAAAGTCCTACACTTAAAAAGGGTGGATGCAGTGTTGAGCTCTCTTGCACGCTATGGTTTGAGAGCAAAGTTGGCCAAGTGCAGATTTCTACAGTCAAGTGTAGAGTATTTGGGGCATCGGATAGATCAGGAAGGCCTGCACCCCACTCAGCACAAAGTGGAGGCTATTGTAAATGCCCCAAAGCCCACAAATGTTTCGGAGTTGCGTGCGTATTTGGGGCTGTTGAACTATTATGGCCGTTTTCTGAGAAACTTGTCTAGTGTGCTACAGCCATTGCACACTCTGCTGAAAAAAGAGGAAGAATGGAGCTGGACACCTGCATGTGAGGAAGCCTTCAAGACAGGTAAAGAGATGTTACTGAGCAGCACGGTTTTGGTACATTATGACACAGAGAAGCCGTTGAGATTGGCATGTGACGCATCCCCGTACGGGGTGAGGGCAGTCATTTCTCATGTGATGGACAATGGTGACGAGAGACCAGTTGCATTCGCCTCGCGCAATCTTACTGAGGCCGAGCAAAAGTATGCTCAAATAGAAAAAGAGGCGCTGGCAATCATTTACGGAGTGAGGAAATTTCACAAGTATCTATATGGACGCAAATTTACTCTCATCACTGATCACAAACCCTTGCTGGCTATTTTGGGGCCAAAGTCAGCGGTGCCTACATTGGCAGCTTTGCGCATGCAGCGCTGGGCGTTGATCCTCATGGCTTACAGTTATGAGCTAGAATACAAGAAGTCGTCAGACCACCTTAATGCTGATGCTATGTCCAGACTTCCCGTGACCGAGTTGGACAACACAGCACAGGAATCCAACATTTTCTACCTCTCACATGTGGAAGAGTTGTCAGTAACAGCTCAGGACATAAAAGTAGGCACCAGCAGAGATCCGTTGTTGAGCAAGGTTTGGAGCTTTACCATGAATGGATGGCCTAATTACCTGAATGATGAACGCCTGAAACCGTACTTTGTTAGGAGCCATGAGCTGTCAGCCGATCAAGGTTGTGTTGTTTGGGGTCTCAGAGTCATTGTTCCTCAAATGCACCGGCCGAAGATTCTCAAAGATCTGCATCATGAACACCCGGGCATATGTAAGATGAAGGCGCTAGCTCGCAGCTATGTATGGTGGCCAGGGTTGGATGGCGAGATTGAGAACTTGGTCCAAAACTGTGCTGTGTGTCAAGCCGTGCAGAAGGTACCTGCGGCGGCACCGCTCCATCCCTGGCGGTGGCCTGTCAGAGTGTGGCAGAGGATCCATCTGGATTTCGCGGAGAAGGATAGACAGTACTACCTAGTGATAGTGGATAGTCATTCGAAATGGCTGGAGGTTTTCCACATGACCTCCACAACGTCAAGCCGAACCATAGAGGTGTTGCGCAACCTATTTGCTGCGTATGGTCTACCGGAAGAGGTGGTGTCGGATAACGGACCCCAGTTTGCCTCCGCAGAATTCAAGCAGTTCCTGGACAAAAATGGAGTAAAACAAACTCTGGTACCACCATATCATCCAGCATCGAATGGAGCGGCTGAGAGGTCGGTGCAAATACTGAAGCGGGCTCTTGTGAAGCAGGTTCTAGACGCAAGTGGACAGCCCAGCATCTCGCTGCAGCACAGGCTGTCAAACTTTCTGCTCATGTACAGGGCTACGCCGCACTCAGTCACAGGTCGCTCTCCAGCTGAGCTGTTTTTAAAGAGAGAGCTGCGCACCTGGTTCAGTCTTTTGAGACCAGATCTATCGCGCACTATAGAGCATCAGCAGGCAAAGCAAAAGCGGTATCATGACAAAGAGAGACTGAAATTGAGAGAGTTTCAGGAAAACGACCAAGTCCGTGTGAAAAATTTCAGGGGGGGAGATGAGAAATGGACTGCCGCGACTGTCATAAAGCGCTTAGGTCCTGTGACATACCGTGTCTGGGAAGGAAACAGACAGCGGTCAGTTCATGTGGACCACATGCTGGGGAGGAGAGGAGAACTCAAGGAACTGGAGTCATGCACACCTTTTGAGGGCCGTGACTGTATATCAGATGCTTCACCAGAGCCTGATCCAGTATCGGCCAGCGGAGTGAAACTGCCTGACTCTGACTCCTCAGAGAAGGGTGTCGGCCTGGGTCCAGCATTGTCAGGCAATGTTACGTCTCCTCCAGGCAGCCATAACAGCACCCCTGCTGTTCCTCCCGGAGTGCAGCCAAGGAGAAATCCAGAGAGAATCAGAAATGCTCCCAAGAGACTGGACTTGTAAGAGGTTAATTTGAGGCAGGGGTTTAAAAAAAAAAATTGTTGAAGGACTGTTCCTGGTTCAAGAAGATCTAGTGAGTTAAAGTTGTTTAATTTTGTTGGTAAACAGGTTTAAATCTTAAAGGGGAGGAATGTAGTAGACTGGGTTTCTCATGTGGGGTTATCATGTACAGAAACGCAGGGATGTGATTGGTTCTTAGGTCACGTGATATAGTGTAATCAGGAAGCTCAGAGTGAGCTGGGTCTGTGTGTGGATATGCGGCTGTTCTCTGGCAGTTCTAGTAAAAGCTACTGAGTTATTTCAACCACCGGTTTCAGTGCCTTATTCGAACCCTCAAGATATTAAGACTGATATTACAGTCTCCTTAATATTCATAGGTTTATAGCGCAGCAAAGGAAATCATGCCACAATGTGCATGTTTTCTATGCTACTAGTTTCAACCAAGTATATATTTGATACATCTGATGGTGACATGGACTTAGTTTCACATTTGAGGGAGGACTGTCTCATCATCATCATCAAATAAAACCTTCAAAATCCACCAATCGTCAATCCTCGATATCAATATTGAGTCAATACTCGATATCAATATCGAGTTCGATAAATGTTCGATAATGTTTATGTGCCAAAAGCGGAACGAAACTCATTTGAACCGCACGCGCCTCACGGACTGTTTATCCGCTCGGCTCAAAGTCCAAACAGCAGCGCAGCGCGAGCTCACTAGAGCAGACCCGTTTACTCTGATTGGTGCTTCAGAGAGGGAGTGCTTCAGAACTCCTGACCTGATATTTAGATACACTATTCAATAAATATATTTGTTTGACAGGGAAGCTGTGCGAAAATAGGAATATATATTATTTTTCAAAATTTTAAAAAAAAAAGCACCCCACTAAAAAGGGCACTTTCTCTCCAGGAATAAAAAGGGCAGGTGCTCAAGCATGTGTGAACATGCCTGGTCATCGTAATGACGTCATCGGAATGCGCGCACGTGAGAGGTTATAGACATTAGAGTGCGGATCGGGCCGAATTTTTTTTGTCCGAGCCCGGCCCGCGTCCGACAGAGCAGTAACCGAACCCGACCCGAGCCCGACAGGCATAAAAATATTTATGTCCGAGCCCGACCCGAGGCCGACAGTTAAAATCCCATTTTTTTTTCTCATACTAATGACACGTGTGCGTTTGTGTGGAAAGCCTGCTTTTATTAAGCAACTGTAGGAAGACATTCGGAAATGTCAGCAGGATGAGTGCATCAGCGCGCACGGAGAAACAAGCGCACTTAACGCAGGCGCGCATGCACGTGTTTCGTTGTCACGGCTACATAAACAAATTTCCGCACACAGGAAGACAGATGTTATGGTAATATTTTACATGTATTTTAATCACAAAAACGAACGTTTGCATCACGTGAAAGCATCAGGCACATTGGCTACCAACATAATAAGCTGTTTTAAATTTAAAATGTTCAATGCCATATCGCGCTGATGTGACCGAGCCCGACCCGAACCCGAACATAATTTCTAAATATCTGTCCGAACCCGGCCCGGCGCGTCGGTTACCGACGGGTCCCGTCGGGCTCGGGTCGGGTATCCATCCTCTAATAGACATAGCGCCTTAAGGTTAAGTCAAGTCAAGTCAAGTCACCTTTATTTATATAGCGCTTTTTACAATACAGATTGTATCAAAGCAGCTTCACAGTGATAACATGAAAATAATACAACAAAGTTTGTTTCTAAAAGGAAATTGTGTCAACGTCCACCTTAAGTAAGGCAGATCAATAATATTATTGAATATTAAATGTCCCCAACTAAGCAAGCCAAAAGCCAAGGCAACAGTGGCAAGGAACCAAAACTCCATCAGGTGACAGAATGGAGAAAAAAACCTTGGGAGAAACCAGACTCAGTCGGAGGGCCAGTTCTCCTCTGGCCAACGAAGGAACAGTGTATGATTCGGGCAGCATTACAAGTCAGATTGGATCGGAACATTTAGAGTATTTATCCATTTCCATCTTTTTGGAAGTCGAAGTAATCACGCCGGTATGGAGACGAGTTGTTGAGGATCAGTGCCGTCCACCATAGAGGGTCCATATCGCCGGCATTGAGTCGTCTCTTCACAGGCTTTGTGATTGGGGCATCTGAAGTCTCCGTGAGAGGTTATCACTTTGTCTGAAGATACGTCTGGACACGCCCCCCAGTGCGGCAATGAGGAGCAGCATCTCGTTCACACTTTTTTTTAGGGAACAGGGTTGAGTAAACCGAGATGTTCCCTTTCAAAAGCTACTCTAGATGCTGTGTACTCAAATGCAATGGCAACGAGAATACCAACCCCATCACACAGGGGAGTGTCTGGACCCCTCAATGTTGTGTAGTGTGTGCGCACAAACATTGAAGAGATCTCAGATAATTAACTTGCGATGTCTACTCAAGGACATGTGAGCCCGGAGTACCATGAACATCCAAACTATAAAATCGGATGCACTGGTGCAGGGGTGACTTAGCTGAAGGCAATCAATTGTTTCGCGTTCAGTGTGAAAGCTCCGTTCGTCGGAAAATTCACCTAGCTTTATTGTGTCAGGCTCAGTGTGAAAGAGCCTTTACTCAGATAGAGGTTCTGTTTATTTATCGTCCTATCAATAATGAAGAGCATTAGTTATATCATTTCTTAATTTACTTGTGGGCTTTCCATTTATTATGCATGTGCTCAATTCATGATACAATATGCTCATTTGAAAACAGTCTAATCACTTATTAAAGGAGACCTATTATGCCCCATTTTAAGAAAAGGAAAATGTGTGTATGTGAAGTTTTAGCTCAAAATTTGAACTCCTGCCCTAACAAAAGCCCTAACTCCTACAGGCAAAGCTTGATCGCGCGCCTTATAGGCTAGGGTAATGGTTTCCCTCACCCAATGTGACATTGTTTGCTTGGTGGCAGCTGCCTCCCGGTTGCAGCCCCCATAGCAAATTCAAATTTACTCTGACTTATGCCACTGGCTAGTGCGCTGGACATAGGTCGGACAGAAGGCTTCCAGAATGACCGGATACGCGGTCGAGAATGGAACTTTAGGAAAGTAGTCAGGGATAGGGTGCAAAATAGCTTTGACCAATCCTTTGTTTCTTTTTAACGAAGTAATCGCCATAAGAAAAAAACATCTTTAGAGTCAGAAGCTTAACACTAGAAGTGCCAGAATTCCATAACTACTAGAACTGCCACAAGCGGTCATTTTGACTGTTAGATTGCAAACTCTATATCTTTAATGATAAATACACAATTGAGAGATTACTGCATTTATTGTATTAGGATATCTTTTAAAAACAAAACAACACCAAACTGTACTTTTAAACAAGTTTAATTATACATTTATAAATAATAATATCATTAGTAGCCTACCGTAATTATCGCATATTCACAACAGATAGGCTATATATACATATCCATTCAACTTAACTCAGAACAAGATAATAAAGTATCTTATTTAGATATTCTGTTGACAGTGAGAGAGACAATGTCACAGTTTATGAATTCGCTGTCTCCTTTCTCATCTTGTGTTTTGTGTGTGTGCATAGTCGCTGATCATTGCTGCTGATCAGCACGCCCGCTGCTTCTGATCAACGCGCCAGCAGCAGCTGATCAGCGAACCCTTTTTAGTGTCACTGTTGTCGCATTGTCTATGTCAGATCATTGTGGATGTTTCCTGCGTGTTTGTTCCCTGCCTGTGTCCGTTTTCCGTGTGTCATCCATCTGTGTTTAGCACTCCTGGTTCTTCATGCAGCGTCCATGTGCTGCCAAGGGCTTCATACCAGACAATTGCACACCTTAACTCTCCCAGCATCTGACTAGCTCATAAACATATCTGTCATTTTGCAATGGAATCTTCTAATTATTTCCTAACAGACAAAGGTCAACCGCTGGAAATGTAACAAAAGAATACCGCGAAATTCAGTGCGGTCAAAATTTAGGAAAAGTCAGGTACCAGCAGGATTTTTTTTTTTTTTTTTTAAGTTATTGCAGATATAAAATTCAAATGACCGTCATGGCCGTTCTAGTGTTAACAGGCACTGACTCTAGTGGCTCAACAGGGACTACGCGGGAGGGTTCTTCCCCACTGATGCCCCGTCAATCAGGGCATGGCAAGCTGATATGGTGGCCACACATACCCTAAAAGAGTAGCTGGACATGTGCCTGTTGATAACTTTTCCTGCAGAAACTCCAGCACTGAAACAATCTGACAGTGAACCAGGTCTGCTTGGTTCCAAAGCTCGGGCCGGGGATGAAATATTGTCCCCTGCGCCTGAGACAGAAGGTCCTTCCTGATCGGAATCGAGCAGCCAAGGAGCGATATTATCTCCGAGAACCAAATTCTGGTCGGTCAACAAGGTTGGGTAAATTGGTAAGCATCACCCCCAAAAGCGAACCTCAGAAATTTCCTGTGATGTGGCAGAATTTCTATATTAAAACATGCGGCCTTGAGATCGACTGTGACAAACCAATCTTTGTGTTGGATCTAAGACACAATCCTGTTAGCATCTTGAACTTGTAAGTTTTGAGGGAACAGTTCAGACCGCAGAGGTCTAAATCGGACGCAACTGAACATTCAACCCGCTGATTGAAAGACTTTCCCTGCAGCGTAGGCTTTTTTACTGACGATGAGCTCCCAGGGGAGAGAGAGCCCGTGAGCGTCTCTTCAACCTGAGGCATCATCATGTAACCACGTACCCTGCACCCACGATAGTCAAATAACTCGATGTTGAGGGCACAAAGACACACGATGTATATGGTTTCCCCCATGAATGAGTTAATTTGTCATCCTAACAACATTCTAACCTGAGATGTTCTTCTTGGTAAACTAGACAATATAATATGCAGTCTACAAGCATGCCACCAACGTAGAAATAGTAACTAGAGAATAGCTGTACTAAAACAGGATGCACTCTTCAGTTTTGATTCTAACTGGTCTAATCACCATGAAAACTGTGACATACTGTAGATTAGATGCTATACAGCCATGTGGGTGGGTTTCTGTGGGAGAAAGCAAGACAATCCTATTCTACCTTCTCTAAAAGTCTCAAACGTCATCTTTCTGACCAGCTACAACAGATGAGGTGCTACATTAGACTAATTTGATAAAGTGTTTGCTACTCTGTTTGGGGTCTGAAAAACTCTCTGCAGATCTTTTCCTTTCTAAATATGCAAACTATCTATTTTATTCAGTGAAATTCTATTAGAGGGAGACTGTGGGATACCAAGATTTTTATCACATTTGAATGGATCTTTTCTACATTATTGTATCTGCTATTACAATTTGATTTGATACAATAAGGAGGACACTGTGTTTTTCTGGCTGAAAATGAGCAGGATAAATAGCAAGTTCTTAAGATGTCATCTATTTTTAGCCACAGAAGAGTTATTGTAGTTATAATAAGGACATATTTGGTTGTGTGTGTAAACTGCTCAGTGGAAAAATAATAAGGAGGAAGGATTCACAGAAACCAGCACAGGGCAATGTAATATGATGCCTTGTTTTTTCTGCAGCTGATATTTTGTTTGGAGAGTTTCTATAAAAACTTTGTTCCTCTGCATTTTTGAGGGGCGGGGGTCGGGCTTACATCATTAAATGTAATAAGATTTATTATAATTGTAAAGAAGAGTAATTTTCAGGGCACAGTCTGTAGAAGTTTGTCTCGTGCAATGCAAAAAGTCATTTGGGTAGCTAAACATCAATTATCTAAAAGAAGAAAAAAACACCCAGCTAACATTCTTGGTTCCCAGAATCCCTTATAAATATTAACCCTGGTTTTACTACAAATAGAAACAAAAAGCCATGGTTATTAGTTAAACCATGATAACCACAAATTAACCATAGATTTGCTAAACTAACCATAGTTTAACCATGGTATTTGTAGTAAAACGATGGTTATACAAATAGTAATCATTCTGCCAAAAAAAAAAAAACAAAAAAAAACATGGGTAGTACACTTTTACTATAATAAAACCATGTTTAATTTCCTTAAAGGATGTTGTATGTAAATTATTTTGTTGTTGTACAAAATAAAACCTAAATAGAATGTTCCTAGAACGTTGGGGGTACAGTATATGGTATTATTGGTATATGCCTATGTAAATCTATTATAACGTGATATATTGGAAATTCGATTGATTTTTCCAACAGGTGGACATCCATCTAAAGCTCTACAACCCAGTAAAACATGCAGCAGGAAACGGCATTCACCGTCAGATGGCGCTGTGGTTCTGAAAAACCGTTGAAGGTGTGACAGTTGATACTATCTGAAAATCTGTAAATGCCACGGCTGGAGTGTGTGAGAGTGGTGGGCGGACTATTCCAGTCCGTGTGTTTCTGTGCGTGTGAGCAGTGATCTACTGTCATTCATGGGGATCATGTATGGAGATGGAGACAGGCTCGGACCTCCCCGGAGGGACTGCATGTGCTACCTGGGACCCCCGACCACCCTGATACCCATGTAAGAATTTTACAAAGCACCTATGCATGATAGAATATGTGTTGTGTTGAGATGCAGCTTTACTCAGCATCAGTAGCTGGTTTTCTATTCAGGGAGTGAGACAAAATTAAAGCTCAGTTAGAGTACGCCTCAGTGATGACAATGATACAAAACTAACTACTGAGTTCATTACGCACAAGTCTATAAATGGCGATACGCGTCTTATGCGCATCTGGGTATTCTTAAAAATATCTATTTATAAGTATAGGGCAGACGTTACAGTTCATAGATATTAATCTGTCTTAAAAGTTCATGCCGTTTTATTTAGTCTATTTAGACAGAAAAACACTTTCAAAGGACTCAGTAGAATTTAAATTTAAGATAGATTGTTAACGCGGGGTATGATGTACCAGCAGTGTCGTTAATTGTTCCATATGTGAAAGGAGCGTCAGTGTATTTAGTGCGTAAAGTGCAATCGCGCACGCCTGCCGCTGGCCATAGACCGCAGCATAAGATAACTGTCATAAGCTGTCACATTCTGATATTTAGGCTATTTATTTCGTAAAACATTGTAATGCAAATTCAGTTAGTTCTTATCTGTTTACGAATGTAACTGCCAGCCTCATCTGAACATAGTGATCAGCTGCATGATTCAATGTAGCCTATGATGTATGCATGTAGGCCTATATGTAGTAGCCTATATTCATGTATTTATTCCTACTCAACATTTTATCTTAATTGTTCAACTACACCTAACATGTCGTTTCTATGATATACTATAGTTTTGTTGATAGATATACGTTATCACTGTTATTTTAAGTAGTATATACTCTACTTAAAATGTATGTATTTATTTATTTTCCCCTAAACACCCCTTTAACCCCTTGTTGGCTAATTCGCACTCGATCTTTGAGTTTTGAGCGTAACTGAAAAAGCGGTCTTCGACGCAAATTTAATTACCGGTAGTTGAAACATAATACATGCATAGCCTATTTGTATATCTATACTTTTCTCCAAATGAATCGTGGCCTACTGTTACTCTGTACGGAGCAGCAGTCATGTCTGCTTATCATCTCTCAGCCGCCCTGCCTCCTCCGCTCGTAGCTCTAGTGAAGGGTGAAGATTCACGCGTCCACCCTCTTTACGCACCGGACAGGCTGCGCGCTCGGAAGCCGTTTTACGCGAAGTGTTTGTGTTTGAGAAACACTCTATCATCTGTTTAGAGAGGTGGACTATTCGAATCCCAATGTAATGAGAAGGTTTGTCTGTGTGCCACGCTCTCACTGGCACACCTCACCCTCGGTGTCAAGCGCTCGAAGCCAACGCGATTCCAACTTTGTGTTCTTGTCTCCAGCGGTATGCGTAGATCGCCCGAGGTGAGTCCCAGAAGGCTGTCCGACATCAGCCCCCAACTTCGCCAGCTCAAGTACCTGGTGGTGGATGAATCGATTAAAGAGGACCTGAAGTCATCTCGATCAGTTGAGGACATCAACAGCGCGTCCATCGAGGAGAGGATCTTGAGAATCACGGGCTATTATGGCTACCAGCCCTGGAATGCCGTTTATAAGAGTAAGCAATTTATTTTTACCAATGGATTCATTGTTGTGGTGAAGTTGTGAACCATCAAGGTGTTGAGGTGCTCTCAGGGGAGCATTTTATTATTTTGAGTTAATAATAATTATTTTTTTAGTTAATAACCCCCCCCCCCCCCCCCCCCTGTCAATTATAGCATAGATCAAATTATTTGGTCTTGGGAGTATTTGAGAATGTTTGAGTTCAAACTGAGGTCTCTGACTTTTGTTTTGTAGACTTTAGAGTGTTAGTCTGATAATTGTTGAAATGAAGAGGATGTGAGATTTCTGGGTCGTTTTCTCAAGAGAAGCATCTAGAAGCTGGAGACGCTTTGATTATGTGTTCCATAATAATTTATGATTGATTGATTGATCGACTGGAGGTGCAGTGAATGATTGCATGGGGCATTTGATGCAATGATGCATAAATCCCTTTAATTAACCATAACTTTAAAAGGCATGGGCACTATCCTGGCAAAGGTGAGGTTTGTGTTTTTTGCTTTACAGATATATAGAGAAGAGCTTCTTCCTTTTTATCCCTTGTAGTGGGAACATTCCCTCTAGATAAAGGAACTGTATGCTTGTTTTGGGACCCACTGTGCACTTAGAAACAGGCACAGTAATGCCTTGAGAGGCTGTTTTCTGACTCATATAAAACATCATCTGGAATGACCTTTCATTGGGACACACTAAGAAATGCTTTTGTTTGAAAACACATCCTCATTTGTTGTATTTACTGCAAAGGCAGCCATGAAATGGGTCCCTTGATTTAAGTAGAAATGAACTGTGATTAGGCAGGGCTTTAGTCCATTGGAGGCAATTAGCTTAATAAACAGGAGATAAGGGACCTGTATAAACGGAAACTCAGGAAAAGTCCACACTCAAGTGGATAGTGGAGTTGTACATAGGCTAGGATATATACTCTAACATTTACAAGTGTGGGGTTGGTGATATTTTTAATGATTTTTAAAGTTTTTATGCTTAACAAGGCTGTATTTGTTTGATCAAAAATACAGTAAAATATGATATTTTAGAATAACCATAGGGATGCACAAATTCTTACACAATGCACAAATACATTACAATGTATCATTATAAGGAATTATTTTCACTATTGGCCATATGCCTATTGTTTAAAAACAGTCAATAATAAGGGCCGATTCTATATCAGACTGCAACTCATACTGTGTGTGAAGAAAATGTCTCGTGTTGAATTTAGGACTGTCAAAGTTAACACTACGACAACACATTAACAGAATTTAAAAAAAAAATAGCAGCATTAAAACAGGCTCTGTTTGACCCTATGAATAACCTGTAGCTCGCTGTAGCACCTCGGTTCAAGTGGCAGTGTGGATACAGTTATGATATAGAAAGATGTCAATAACAAAAACAGCTTGTGAACAATATCACTTAACATTGTATTCACCGCAGGAAAGTTATCCAATGTTCACAGTTTGTTAATGTTACGACCTCTTAGTTTGGTCTAAGGTCAGAAGTAGTAACTTTGAGGTTATGATTAAATTTGGAGTGACGGTGGTGGCAAGAGACAACATGAAACAAAGTAATGTGAAAGAAAAGTGATTTATTATACATAAGTGAAACTAAGGCCCTGTTTACACGAAAACGATTCCGGGTGAAAACGTAATAATATTTTATCGGATGTGCCTTTCGTTTACACGGCGACGGCGTTTTTGGGGCTTAAAAACGCAAAAAAGTGAAACCACCCTCCAAAGTGGAAATCTTAAAAACGCTCCACCGTCGCGTTTCCGTCTAAACGGGTAAAAACGCAAATCTGCTCATGGCGGCTCTCGTCGCGTACGCATTTACGTCACAGGCATGCGCCAGTACAGGAAAATAACAACCAACATGTCGGATTATTTCCATACGTCGGACCTTCAAGTTGCCCTAGCAGCTCTGATAAACGTCCAAGAGTCTTTTCAGCAGTTGTACAAAATATTCTGAGATATTGGTGTTGTTGTGTGGTAGTGCTTCACATTGCCACCTAGCCGCCTGGAGTGCATACTACATCGCATTTCTAACACTTTTGCGTCTCCATATGCACGCAGATTTCCCCCCCATAACGCTCGTCTAAACGCAAAATAAAAAGTGAAAACGAAACGCCACTTTTGCGTTTTCTCTTCAGATCGTTTCCGTGTAAACATGGCCTAAATATACAAAGAAGTGTGGATAATAATAATGATGATGAAAATAAGCAAAGAAAAATAAGCAAATATTTACAGTTCAAAGCAATTAATTAGCAATTAATTACTCATCCTCATGTCGTTACAAACCTGTAAGGCCTTTGTTCATCTTCGGAACACAAATGAAGGTATTTTTGATGAAATCCCAGAGCTTTCTGACCCCTCCATAAACAGCTAAGCAACTACAACTTTCAAGGCCCAGAAAGGTAGTAAAGACATTGTTAACCCTTTAGGCACCAGAAGTTTTTTCCATAAACGTTCGATTTTGACATCTTAATTTCACAAGGCTATATCTTAAAAGTGAAAAAAGATAGAGACTTTCTGCAAATTAGAGAAATATTAAGGATGACCCAAAGTTTATGTAGGGATTACATTGCGACTCCCCACCCTGCCTTCATGTTGCCCCCTAACTGTACTATGAATACTTCGACCTCGTCTAACAGACCCAGTGATAATAGACAAAGTCTCCACCACAATGCTGTCGCCGCGATTACGGAGAGGCTCTGATAAAATGGCTCACTCTCACACTAGCTCCGCTTTTGATCGCACTGATTCAATGCGCTCTAACTCGAACATTTTGTACAGAAGCATGACGTTTTTTTGAGTCTGAGATAAAGTATGACATGTCTGCCATCCAGTGGAGGGGAGGTCGAACGAAATTTGACACCCAATTTGACAAAATGGGCCGTTTTATTCAGTGCCGCATCTTGTCGAGTAAACTCGACCGTGGTGCCTAGAGGGTTAAATTAGTCCATGTGAATACAGTGATTCAACTTTAAGATTATGAAGCGACGAGAACACTTTTTGTTCAAAACAAAAAAACTAAACAAAAATAACAACTTTATTCAACAATTTCTTCTCTTCCACATCATTCTCCTACGCTGTTTAACAATGTCTTTACTACCTTTCTGAGCCTTGAAAATGGTCGTTACATTGCTGTTTATGGAGGGGTCCGAAAAGCTCTCGTATTTCATTAAAAATATCTTCATTTGTGTTTTGAAGAGGAACAAAAGCCTTACAGGTTTAGACTGACATGAGGGTGAGTAATTAGTGACAGAATTTTCATTTTGGGGTGAACTAACCCTTTAAGACTGTCACAGAACAAACAACTTACGATAAGGACGATACACAAGAGCAACACAGAGCAAAGCGGCAGAAGAGCCAAGTTGACTCTCTCGCGCGTTCATCTTGGCGTCCTTTTAAATGTTGGCGGGAAACTTGATTAGCAGAGGGGGAGTATCAGTGCATCTATAAAACGTAACAGTTTTCTATTTTTAATATGTTTAAAAAAGTTATTTATTAATGTGATGGCAAAGCCTAATTTTCAGCAGCCATTACTCCAGTTTTCAGTACATGATTCTTCAGAAATCATTCTAATATGTTGATTTTGGTGCTTACGAAACATTGATTTGGTGCTGCTTAATGTTTTTGAAGACTGGAAAATCTACAAAGTACAGAAAGTTTAAAAGAACCGCATGTTTTTGAAATATTTCGTATCGTGATTAATATTTGTACTGTCACTTTTGATCAATTTCATGCGTCCTTAGTTACTAAATAAAAGTATTTAGTAACTAAGGCTTTGGGTGCTCAAGCCCCTGTCCTTTTTCAAAACTAATCGAAAGTGCCCCTCTCAAACAAATACCAATGATAATATTGTGGTCAATAAAACAAAAATGCATTTGATTATAATTAACATGACAATGTGTACAAAACTAAAGTAAAGCCTAAAGTAACGTTTATTTTTACGTTTCTGTCAGTCTGAGGTGCCATTGCCATGACTCGTTGTTATGGGTTGCTAAAACTTGCGTGCTTGGCTTCGGACTCGACTGAAGGGGTCAGTCTCAAGGGGGTAATCCACCAGCCGGAAACTAAAGCCTCACTGGGGGCCGCCTTTGGTTAGCAAGCCTTCACCTGCTGTTAGCATTCCATTGACTCCCATTAATTTTGGCGTCACTTTGACAGCAAATAACTTTACATCTGAGGCGTTTAAAGACTCCATTTATCCTTTGTTTATTTCTAAAGAAACACAACAATGTATAAAAGGCTCCATTACCTTGTATCTTACGTTATGGCCCCGTAGAAGCCGTTTTTGTAAAAATAGGCTAACAATTGCGTCATAACACGCGACTCTCTGTCGCACAGTTGAGAAATGACCATATAGACAGGAGGAGAAGCTCGTGGGCAATCGGGGGGACGTGGAGGCATAAAGTCCGATAAAGTCAAGGGAGAAGCCCATAGAGAGTTGTAAAGTTGCTGCTAGATCTTGGGCAGCTCCTACACACGGTCTCAGTCTCTGCAAGATTCGGGAGGGAATGATTCAGATTCCTCTTGGCACAGCTACTAGAAGACTTACAACTGTCAGACAGGTTGCTCACGTCACATCTATGTCGTCAAGCTCAGTTTGAGCCTGCGCAGTGCGCTCGGCCATCAGGAAGTGATTGCTTCTAATTGACTTCACTTTTTTCCGTTTAAGTTTATGAGATCGCTGTGTCCATTTCTTTTACTGTCTATAGTCAGTCTCCGTTTTCGAGTGTCTAAACTCAGGAGTAGCCTAGTGTGGACGGCAGGTATAACCGTTGCATAAGTTATGCGTTTTAAAATGAAAATGCTCTAGTGTACACGTAGGTATTCCACAGTCTGCTCAGGAACCAATGCTCTTGAGCCAAATATGGCTCTTTCAGTGAGTAGCCTTCCTATGGGTCGACAGCAAGGAAAGAAACCAATCAATTTTTAAACTTTTTTTTCAATAATCAAAGGTAGTGTGTCGAATCAATACAAAATCCACATACTACTTAATTTTAAAATATGACATAATTCATTGATGCCTGTTTGTCATTTATAATACACGACCAATCGTCATCTGGCACAAGTTCAAATTTCATTGGACAATGTGAAGTGGAGCAGTAATTTTCCAGTCATTCATAAATCGTTTGAAAATTACAGACGAATTTACATTTATGAAGGATCTGAATCTGCATCGTTGAAACAATGGATGTTAATTGACTACAAAGCACTGCACAAAACCAGCACCAAAATTCGCATTAATGGTATGTAATATTCAAGTCACTTGTGTTTAAAACTATCATAGTTTGTCCAATGAATGAGTGTAGGTGAAAATGGTAACTGAAAGGACTTATATTAACATTTTTGACAATTATTCAGGAATAGTAGGCCTATATAATAGTATAGTACTGGTAAAAAATTTGGACACATTAGTAATTTTTATGTTTTTTAAAGAAGTCTCTTATGCGCTTCAAGCCTGCATTTATTTGATTAAAACTACAGAAAACAATTATTACATTTTAAAATATTGGTTTTCTATTTTAATAAACAGTAGGCCTACTTTAAAATATAATTTATTTATGTGATGCAAAGCTGAATTTTCAGCATCATTACTCCAGTCGTCAGTGTCACATGATCCTTCAGAAATCATTCTAATATAATGATTTATTATCAATGTTGGAAACAGTTGTGCTGCTTAATGTTTTTTTGGAACCTGTGATAATTTTTTCAGGATTCATTGATAACTATCACTTTTTATCAATTTAACACATCCTTGCTGAATAAAAGTATTCATTTCTTTTTTTTAAATAAAGAAAAAAAAACTAACTTTTGAACGGTAGTGGATATTGATACAAAAGATTTCTATTTTAAATAAATGCTGTTCTTTTTGTAACTTTTTAAACTCAGAATCCTTAAAAAAGTATCAAAGGTTATAATTATATTCAAATAAAAAAAACATTATTTTAAATTGTAGTAATATTTATCTATATTACTGTTTTTATTTCTGTATTTTTTTTAAATAGTAATGTTTCCAAACTATTGACCAGTTCTTTTATATATATAAAACGGTGTAACGGTTCACAGAACGGTTCACGGATCGGTTCGATACGATACACTTGTGTCACGGTTCGGTACGGTTCGGTACGTTTTCGATACAGCAAAAAGAAAGAAATGCCAGTGAAATTTCCTTGATTTAATTTTTTTAATTATATTTTTATTAAAACTAACATCATAAAGTATGATTATTTTTACTTTGAGCAATGATGGAGCTATACTTGACTTTTCTTAGGGGCATATAAAACAAAACAGCACCTTGGACAAAATGAAATGTAATATTGTAGTAGTTATAAACAAAGGTTTATTTTATTTCAGATTGACATTTGAGGGCAGCAATTGTATTCATAATGTCAAAATAAAACCGACGTAATGTTACTTGAATGCATTAAAGCCTACTATTCCTGCCAATCTTCCATGGTTACAGTTAGTGTTACTACAGTAAATCCATGGTGAATGTTGCTGATCTGTGGACACTGGATAGTTTATTCATGGCACAATGTTTCTTCCTGGTTTCCACATCAGCGCTGTTTGATCCGTTAATAACGGAGTAATGTGAATGTTTCTCACTAGATCTCGCAGCGATGTTATTACTTCAGTGTCGAATTCAAATGCTTTCTTTTGGTGTGTAGTAACAGTGCTGCTTGATTAAGATCGGCTCACGCTGCATTGGTCCAAACTGATAAACGGTCCGTCAACCACACAATAACGAGTAGCTCAGTTTCGTTCCGCTTACATTACAATTTCCATTTGATGTTGGGAAATGTTGTGGTCACGCCAGCGTCTGTTACATTATGAGCGCGCTTGCCACGCGCGACGTGCCTACATTTGAAATAACAAAATTTTGGTCGGCAGGATAAATGGTCCAACGAACCGTTCGGTTTAAAAATTCGTACCGAAAACCGAACCGAAAGCCGTTAGACCCATATATATATATATATATATATATATATATATATATATATATATATATATATGCCCTTTTTTTACATTTGAGCCCCTGCCCTTGAGGAACTCTCTGCACGTCCCTGTGTGTGTGTATCTTGTTACCTCTTGAATGAAAGAGATTCACTGTGGGTAAGACGGAGAAAGAGACATTGTTCCCATAACCCTTGGGTTGTAATCATGCTGGTTTCTTGAACAGTAGTAGTTACCGAACTACTAAGCAGAAGCACAGTTCCCTTTCGAGGGAACTCGCGATGCGTCGATAACGCTTTGGGAACGCCCCCGGCGTGAATACGTCTGAAGCATCTATGTCAACTAGTCCAATGGAAAGAATGAGCGTCACGGGCGGGTGACGTCATGACCAGGAAGAGATAAAAGCGCATCCGGTGAAAGTCGGCATTAGCTTCTGTTGCCTCAGCAAGCGATCTGTGTTACTCTGTCTGTTGATATTTACTGTTGTCTGTCACATATATGTATATATCTATCATGGCGAAACAATTATACAAACTGTGTGCTTCACCCTGCCCGCGTTATTTAACGGGAACACACACAAGCTTTGTGTAATGTGTTTGGGAGTGGAGCATGTGGTGTCAGCCTTCGAGGGGTCTGATTGCCAGCATTGTGAGAAGCTTCCGCTACGCATGCTCCGTTCCCGTCTTTTTGAGGAAATTGGAAACAGGCTCGTGCTCCTCAGGGTGCAGGACCCGCTGCTGCCGAGGCAGCAAGGAGAATGCTTTCCTGGGGATCGCAAAAGGATCTTTCAGAGGGATCTCTCAGATGGATTGGAGACGGGTCCGATGGCTCTTTCTTCTTCTCTTCCTGTGAGATCCTCTGCTCTCTCTCCGGTGTCGGAAGCCCGCGCTGCGGATTCTTCCACCCGGGCAGAGAACCCAATGCTTCAGTGCTCTAGCTCCGAGGAGGTAGATGTGCTGAGCGTTGGTAGTGAGACAATCACGGGGGAAGAGGATTCGCCACCTCTTTCCCCAGCATATAAGGAGCTGGTGGAGGTTATTACTCACGCTGTTGATAAGTTGCATATTGAATGGCCAGCCAAGAAAAGGGGCGCTCGTCCTAAAAGCAAGTTAGACAAGCGCTTCTTGTCATCAAATATTTCACCTCCATCACAAGGCCTTCCATTTTTTCCCGATCTACACAGCGAGCTGTCTAGATCGTGGAACAAACCATTTTCATCTCGTCTTTTCAGCCCCCAAGTGCATGTATATTCTAAACTAAGGGGGTTGAAAGACTATGGTTATGAGTCGATGCCCCAGGCTGAACAGACGCTCACGAGCTATCTGTCACCTGGTTCAGCATCGTCTTTGAAGGCCTCAGCTTTGCCCACTAAGCCATTAAAAACAACTTCAACACTAGTGGGCAAGGCATATACGGCACCAGGTCAGGCTGGAAAATGCTTACAAACTACGGCAGTGCTCCAGGCATATCAGGCTGATCTGATGGGGGATTTGGACAGGAGTGAGGGAGTTGGGCCCGATGAGGTTCGAGAACTTCGTCGGGCTACAGATTTGTCTCTCAGGGCCACTAAGGAGACCGCCAGAGCAATTGGCAGAAATTAAAGACAAAGACTGTGCTTTTCTGTTAGATGCACCTATTGAGCCTTCTGGCCTCTTCGGCGACGCTGTTAATTTGGTCGTTGACAGGTTTCAGGAGGCCAAGAAACAGTCAGAGGCGTTCAAAAAATTTCTCCCTCGCCTTGTCCAACCCCCTGGGGCTGCTGGGGCGTGAGCCTCTATATCTCCTCATATAGAGCACAACAAAAAGAGAGACGGATCTGAGGACCGTTCTTCAGGCTAAGAAGGCTTCGGCTCAAAAGAAGAGGTCCTGACACTTATGGCGTCAGACCAGTGAGGGCAGCCCCGCCCGGGGTGGAGCGGGTCACACCTCAGTATACGGTGTCCATTTCACCTCGGTGTCCTCAGGTGACCATTCTGCCAACCCCGCCACCCTTGGTGCTTCAGGGCTGATACAGAATCCAGTTCGGTTCTCGTCCTGCACGCTACAACGGGGTGTTAGTGCATCCTGAGCAGGCTCTGGTGATGGAGCAAGAGGTGAAAGCTCTGTTAGCAAAGGAAGCTATAGAGCAGGTGTATCCACCCGACAGGGAATCGGGTTTTTACAGCAGTTATTTCATCGTTCCAAAAAAGGATGGGGATATCTTCGTCTGTTGAATCATACAGTACAGAAACTCAAGTTTAGGATGCTGACACTCAAACAGATTGTGACTCAAATCAGATCCAAGGACTGGTTTGTCACGATAGGTTTACATTTAGTCATTTAGCAGACGCTTTTACCCAAAGCGACTTACAATTGAGGACTAAACCAAGCGAGTCATCGTGAAGAGGCAAAAACAACGCAAGAAGTGCTCAAAATACAAAGTTCAGACATTGCTCGGAGTAGCATAAGCCAGGCCAGCGAGGATTTAAAGGAAAGGATTTTTTTTTTTTTTTTTTATGTTAAGTGCTCCCGGAAGAGATGAGTTTTCAGTTGCCTTTTGAATGCTGTCAGGGATTCTGCATTCCGGATGACGGTGGGGAGATCATTCCACCAGCATGGAACCGTGAATGAGAATGTTCTGGAGAGTGATTTTGTGCCCCGCTGTGATGGTACCACAAGCCGTTGCTCATTGACCGATCGTAGGCTTCTGGTAGGGATGTACACTTGTAGTAGTGAGTGGAAGTAGGAGGGGGCTGAACCTGTGGTCCATCTGTAAGCAAGCGTCAAAGCCTTGAACTTGATGCGAGCAGAGAGTGGTAGCCAGTGCAGAGAGATGAACAGAGGAGTG
Source organism: Tiaroga cobitis (assembly GCA_030578255.1). NCBI lineage: Eukaryota > Metazoa > Chordata > Actinopteri > Cypriniformes > Leuciscidae > Tiaroga > Tiaroga cobitis. The sequence goes on from CM060603.1 coordinate 17,778,386, forward strand.
ACGTGGGCCCTTTTGGGCTCGTTGAAGACGAGACGAGCTGCAGCATTCTGGATCATTTGTAGAGGTTTAGCTGCACATGATGGAAGTCCAGCCAGAAGAGCATTGCAGTAATCAAGCCTAGAAATGACCAGGGCCTGGACGAGAAGTTGTGTTGCATGCTCAGTTAGGAAAGGTCTGATCTTCCTGATGTTGTGCATAGCAAACCTGCATGATCGAGTTGTCTTTGTAATGTGGTCAGTGAAGGTCAGCTGATCATCAAAGATTACTCCAAGATTTCTGACCGACCTTGATGGGGTGATTGAGGATGAATCTAGCTGGATAGTGAGGTCGTGCTGTAGAGACTGATTGGCAGGGAGGACGAGAAGCTCAGTCTTTGCCAGGTTGAGCTGCAGGTGATGTTCCTTCATCCACGCCGAGATGTCCGCCAGACAGCTTGAGATCCGTACAGCTACTGTGGGATCATCTGGTTGAAATGAGAGGTAGAGTTGGGTGTCATCAGCATAGCAATGGTAAGAGAAACCATGTGCCTGTATGATGGGTCCCAGTGATGTGGTGTAAATGGAGAAGAGGAGCGGTCCAAGAACTGAACCCTGGGGAACCCCTTTGGTCAGCTGATGTGCTTTGGATACCTCACCTCTCCATGCGACCTTGAAGGACCTACCTGTGAGATAGGACTCAAACCAGTTGAGGGAGGTTCCAGTGATGCCCAGTGATGAGAGGGCGGACAAGAGGATCTGATGATTCACTGTGTCGAAAGCAGCAGACAGGTCCAGTAGAATGAGAACTGATGATTTGGAAGCAGCTTTTGCGATCCGCAGGGCTTCCGTGACTGACAGCAATGCAGTCTCAGTTGAATGTCCTTTCTTGAAGCCAGATTGGTTGACATCCAGCTGGTTGTTCAAAGACAGGAAAGATGATACTTGGTTAAAAGCAACACGTTCAAGTGTTTTCGCAATGAATGGTAGGAGAGAGACAGGTCTGTAGTTCTCTAGAAGTGATGTGTTTAATGTTGGTTTTTTAAGCAGAGGAGTTACCCGAGCCTGCTTAAATGCTGTAGGGAAAATGCCAGTGTGGAGGGATGAGTTGATGATGTGTGTGAGAGCTGGAAGAAGTGTGGGAGAGATGGCTTGTAGAAGGTGTGAGGGTATGGGGTCTAGAGGGCAGGTGGTAGGATGACTGGAGAGGAGAAGTTTAGATACTTCCTCGGTTAGTGGAGTGAAGGAGGAGAGAAGGTTGTTGGCTGTGGGAGAGGTTAGTTTGGGTTCCTGTGTGTGTGAAGCTGAGAACTGACTGCTGATAGTTGTAGTTTTGTTAGTGAAGAAGTTAGCAAAATCATCAGCAGTTAGCGAGGAGGTGGGTGGTGGTGGAGGTGGACAGAGGAGAGAGTTGAATGTCTTGAACAGTGAACGTGTGTTAGTGGCGCTGTTGATCTTGTTGTGGAAATATGAAGATTTTGCGGTGTGAACATCAACAGAGAAGGCAGAGAGCAGAGATTGATACCTACTGAGGTCAGATGTGTCTTTTGATTTGCGCCATTTCCTCTCCGCTGCCCTGAGCTTGGTCCGGTGTTCACGAAGAACCTCAGATAACCAGGGGTTAGAGGGAGTAGTGCGTGCTGGCCTGGAGGAGAGAGGGCAGATGTTGTCTAGAGAGGAGGTTAGGATGGAGCATAAAGTATCCGTTGCAGTATTCACATTCAGAGATGAAAAATGTGAGGGTGAGGGAAGAGAAGATGAAACAGCAGAGGAAAGATGGGACGGAGAAAGTGAGCGCAGGTTTCGTCTGAAAGTAAATGGTGGGGAGGTTGGTGGAGCATGGGTAGTGAGTTGTAGATTGAAAGTAATGAGGAAATGATCTGAAACTTGGAGAGGTTTCACCAAAATGTTATCTGTGATACAGTTGCGTGTGTAAACCAGGTCCAGTTGGTTGCCTGACTTGTGAGTACCGGTGGTGATGAGGCGTTTGAGATCGAAAGAGGCTAGGAGAGAGATGAAGTCTGTTGCATACGGTTTCGCTAGGTGGATGTTGAAATCGCCAAAGACTACAAGTGGGATGCCGTCTTCAGGGAAAGAGGACAGCAACACATTTAGCTCTTCTACAAAGCTTCCCAGTTGACCTGGGGGGCGATAAATAACTACAATATGGATCTTCACGGGAGTTGTAAGTGTAATAGCATGATATTCAAATGAGTTGTTATTGCATAGAGAAGAGAGAGTTGAAAATTTCCAAGTGTTAGAAATGAGAAGACCAGTGCCCCCACCTCTGCCCGACTGGCGAGGGGTGTGGGAGAAAGAGAAGTTGTTAGAGAGAGCAGCAGGGGTTGCTGAGTCTTCTGGGCGGATCCAGGTCTCAGTCAAGCCCAAGATATTAAGAGTAGACTGAGATGCAAAGGCTGGAATGAAGTCAGCTTTATTGACTGCTGATTGACAATTCCATAGACCCATAGAAAGAGTGAGAGGTCAGTGTGAGGATGAGAGAATAGGGCGCAGATTAGCAGTATTGCGCTGCCTTCTGTGCGTGGTGAGAGAGCGTTGTCGAGAGACAACAGGAATGTGTTGAAAGCACATAATGATAACAGGAAATAAGATAAAGGTAGGAAGGGAAAGGGTTAAGAAGATACTTTAAGTGCCTTGCAGAGCAACAGGAGAACTGGATATTAAGAAAAAACAACTTACGCGCTCTAGCCGTTCTCGCAGAGTGACTGCTTGTCCTGGTTTTCTCCTGAATTTACTTCTAATTTATATCTGCTTTAATAGGCCTTGCAATTAGCACAGCGAAAGCAAATATCTCGAGAATGGCCGAAATCGAAACTAGCTGTTATGAACAGCAATACTTAAGTGCTACAATAACAACCAGACTACAACCCTTAAGACGGCAGATATTCAAAATAGGAACGTGTCTAATTAAATTAAAGATATTTAGTGAAAATAAAAATTACAAATAAGCAAAGAATCGAAAATAGCTCTACTTACTTGACAAATGGTAAACAGAGCAACAGGAGAACTGGATATTAAGAAAAAACAACTTACGCGCTCTAGCCGTTCTCGCAGAGTGACTGCTTGTCCAAGACGTGAAAAGACGTGTACATCGATGTCTCATCCTCCCTCAGCACAGGAGGTTCCTGAGGTTTTCTTTCGGGGGCAAAGAATACCAGTATCGGGTACTTCCATTCGGTCTAGCTTTATCACCCCGCATATTCACGAAATGCGTAGATGCAGCTCTGGCCCTGAAGTTCTTACTACCAGAAATTGGGGTTGAGGCCCAATGCCAAGAAGAGTGTGCTTTCTCCATTACAGAGGACCACTTTTCTTGGTGTGGTATGGGATTCAGTCACGATGCGAGCCGTTCTATCGTCCGCTTGTGTAGCTGCTATCCTGACAGCCACGAAAGAGCTAAAGCTAGGCCTTGAGAGACTGTTAGGCCTCATGGCAGCGCCATCCAATGTGATACCCTTTGGCCTGCTGTACATGAAACCTTTGCAGTGGTGGCTCAGGACCAGAGGGTTCTCCCTGAGGGGAAACCCACTCCGTATGATCAAGATCATGCGGCGGTGTCTCCGCGCCTTGGTTATCTGGAGGAAAGATTGGTTCCTGTCCCAGGGTCCGGTGTTGGGAGCTTTTTGCCATCGAGTTACTATCTCAACAGATGCTTCCCTCACCGACTGGGGAGCGGTAATGGAAGGCCGCTCCGCTCAGGGTCTGTGGAGGAGTCATCATCTTCTGTCTTCTGATCGCTGTCTTCAATGCATTGAAACATTTCCTCCCAGACCTGAGGGGCCAAAATGTGCTTGTCCGAACAGACAACACATCGTTGGTCTCTTATTTAAATCGTCAGGGGGGTCTGCGTTTGTGTCCACTATGCAAGTTGGCGCACCAGATCCTCCTATGGTCCCTGGGGAAGGTACTCTCCCTGAGGGCAGTGTATATTCCAGGGGACCAGAATATTGGAGCAGACGTCCTGTCGAGGCAGGAGCTGAGGCCAGGGGATCGGAGACTCCACCCCCGAGGCGTTTTAAGAGTTTGGGAGTTTTACGGCCAAGCAGAGGTGGATCTGTTTGCGTCTCAGTACATGACGCACTGTCCACTTTGGTTCTCCCTTACCCATCCAGCCCCTGCTATGGTGCAGACGTGGCCGAGGCTACGTTTGTACGCATTTCCCCCTGTTGCTCTGCTCCCAGGAGTTCTGGAGCTAGTCCGCCATTAGGGAATTAGGCTATTGTTAGTTGCACCACGCTGGCCCAGTCGAATCTTGTTTGCGGACCTGATTCATCTCCTAGACGGTCATCCTTTGGAGATTCCGTTCAGAAGAGACCTTCTGTCTCAGGCCGGGGGCACAATATTTCACCCCCGACCAGAGATTTGGAATCTGTGGGTTTGGCCTCTGAAAGTGACTCATAGAGTCACTCAGCGAGACTCATAGAGACACTCAGAGAGACTCATAGAGAGTGGTCTCTCAACCGAGGTTGTTGAGACCATTCTAAGCTCCAGAGCTCCGGCTACAAGGAAATTGTATACATTGAAATTGAGAGTTTTCACTTCTTGGTGTCACCAGCGTCAGTGGGATCCGGTTAACTGTTCAGTAAACACAGTACTGGAGTTTCTGCAGGATCGCTTTGTGTCAGGTCTATGTCCATCCACCTTGAAGGTCTACGTGGCGGCCATTGTGGCTTTCCACAACCCGGTAGGCGGTACATTGTTGGATTGAGACCACCTGATCACTTGTTTCCTTCGTGGCACCCTGAGGTTAAGGCCTGCAACTCGCACTAGGATGCCGGCCTGGGACCTGGCAATAGTACTGGAAGGCCTATCTGGGGCTCCGTTTGAGCCCTTAGAGTCGGTCTCAGAAAAATTTCTTTCACTCAAGACCATTTTTCTGTTAGCCATTTCGTCACTTAAAAGTGTCGGAGATCTTCAGGCCCTTTTGTAATCCCCCACCTGCCTTGAGTTTGCACCGGGGATGGTCAAGGCATTCTTATACCCTAAGCAAGGATTGGTTCCTAAGGTGCCAAGCAATATTCTGAGGCCTATTGTGCTGCAGGCTTTCTGTCCTCCACCATTTACCTCTTTGGACCAGGAAAAGCTGAACCTTTTGTGTCCAGTGCGAGCATTGGACACTTATGTTCATCGGTCTTCTCCATGGAGGAAGTCCGATCAGTTATTTTTCTGTTTTGGATCACCCAAGAAAGGTCTTCCTGCCTCTAAGCAGACAGTTAGTAAGTGGATAGTCGAGGCTATTTCTCTTGCTTATGAGTCCTCTGGCCAGCCGTATCCTTTGGTGGTCAGAGCTCATTCCACTAGGAGTATGGCGGCCTCTAAAGCCTTAATATCCGGAGTTTCTCTCCAAGACGTTTGCGATGCGGCGGGCTGGTCCTCTCCGCTCACATTTGTCAGGTTTTATAGCCTGGACCTGGATGCTGCCCCAGGGACCCATGTGCTCAGTGCTTAGTGTGGTTTTGACAACAGGCTACACTCTGGCATTTGAAACTATGGCGGTTTGGGGATTCTCGTTCCCAAAGCGTTATCGACGCATCGCGAGTTCCCTTGAAAGGGAACATCTCAGGTTATGACTGTAACCATAGATCCCTGAAAAAAGGGAACGAGACGATGCATCGCCCTGCCATACTTCCTGCATCCCTGTGATCGTTTTGCTTCTGCAATTTTCGAAGCTAATGCCCTTTTATCTCTTCCTGGTCATGACGTCACCCGCCCGTGACGCTCATTCTTTCCATTGAACTAGTTGACATAGATGCTTCTGACGCATTCACGCCGGGGGCGTTCCCAAAGCGTTATCGACGCATCGTCTCTGTAACTATGGTTACATTCGTAACCTGAGACGTTTTCTTGCCTGAGTTGATTTGATGATGCTCTGAGGTTTCCATTCCTGTCAGCCTTACCGGATGCGCCTGTTTAGCATTCCTGTCATAAATGATTCTCAAACATACAAAACAGAGAAGTATGCCAGTTCCCTCTCAGAACTGAAGAGTTACACTGTATCTGCAGTCCTAAATCAGTTTCTGTTAACACTTTCTGGTTAGCTTGTTTTAATATTGCCTGCAGTGTATGTGGTCTCATCTGAGTGAGCTGCTTTCTTTGTGTTGATTATTTTTAATACTGAAGAATCAAACAATGTCAGAGTCCTTTATTTTTAACATGGGTTTTAACTTTTTAATTTTGGGAGGAAATAAATGGATTCTTTGTTAATGATTTTATTTTATTATTATTATTATATGCTGCACCCTAGCAACGGCATAGCAATATGTTAAGGAATATCTTAGCATTGCGGCAGCTTTACTTTTGCAGTCTTTTCTTCATATTTTCTCCACAGAATGTTAAAATCAAGTTATTTTAATCAATTTATAGAACAACCGATTAGTTGGTGCTTTATGAAGTATTGAACTTTCAGTAACCAACTACATAGCAACACCCTAGCATCCACCCAAAATACCCTAGAAGTGCTACCCTACAAGCAGATACTTGCAAAGCGGTTAGGGAGCACATTGTGAGCCTTTATACTCTATAACTATGTTTCCATCCACCAATTTTTATGCACATTTTGGGAAACTGCTGGACGGAAACATATAAGTTAAATTTGCAACTTTGGACGGAAACGTCTATGTTTTGTGTTCGAACTTTCACCAGTTTTGCTTAAGTATATGTTTTGTGATTTTTTCTAATGCTCCATGTTACACAGTGTGATTTGGACTTTAATATTGGACTCTAGAGGTGACAGTATCTATTACAGTTGATATATTATCAACCATTATCATTATAGGTGATATCCTTGACCGACATCTGTCACATTTGTTAGTCTCATCTTTCAATCATACATGATTTTATGGACAGAGAATAAAATTGGACACCAGATATTGTCTTTGAGGGGAAGGTTTGTCAGAGGACAGCAGAGGCAGGCAAAGACAGATATTTGTTCCTTAATTGTCTTTATGTAGACTAGAGGGGCACATGTGGCAGCATCTGATAACAAAATGAATATACACTCTCAATTCCTATAATTCAGTTTCTGTCAGGGATTGGTGAAAATAACAACACACCAAGAAATTTCAAGCAGCTAATCGCGGTTCGGTGAGTCATATTATATAAGGTTTGATTACTTGTTGAAAGTCTGTGTTAGCTCCAAATGAGGCCTAACACTTTTCATTAGATTTCAAAGCAACACAAGGCAGCTGACAAAGATACAAAGAGGCCAAGCAGTCTGTGCCTGAACCGCCAAAGCATCAGTGAACAGAAATAGAGAGTGTGTTTTAAAGCTGGTTCAGAAACAAGTGAAACCCATGAGAATCATTACTTTTGTACTTCACTGGAAAGGTTGTTTAACCCCAGCAGAGTCCGTTCTGCACTCTGTAATATCCTCTTTCACTGTAGTAAGCCCTTGGGTCTGGGTCACACAACTTAGAAGTTGTTGACTTTTGTAGCACTTTCTACAAATACAGCACAAAATAGGGCCTGAAATTATCAACAACAACAAGTCAAGTCACCTTCATTTATAAAGCGCGTTTAACAGTATGGACTGTTTCAAAGCAGCTTTACAGTTATAATAGAAATTATCGTAACAGATTGTTTAAGTTTTAAAACAGCATTAGTATAAAGATATTGTCCAGCTAAAGTTAGTTTTGATTGATTCACTTTCGTTGCGAAGATCATTAGTTATTAACTTAGGGGCTGCTAACACGACACTGTTCTAACAGAAAAACTCTTAACACGCTCCGGCCGCCCATCCGCACAAAACAGTGCCTGGTGTCTCGAGAACATACTCCCTGAAATAGGTTCGAAGGGGCAAATGATAATCCTTTATCTCTGCGCAAACCTCAAAAACGCAAACCCGCGAAAACGCAGACGGCGTGCACATGCACATAACGTGTTCAGTCCATAGGTATGCGCATTTGAATATATATGTACGCAGGCGTGTAGTCCTTCTCAAATCAACCCTCAACAAACTACTTGTCTGGTCTTAAAAATGTATAATACAGAAATGTTTATCGCGTCTGCGTAGCCATGCTAACTGGAATTATCCAAACAATGTTTTATCTGTACAGAGGTAAAGGGAGGGAGGCCTTCACAGGGGAGAGACAACAACAAAAAAATATTGTGGTTGATGAAAGATGTGCTTAACCTTCAGAAAATGTTGAGTTTAAATTAAATATTATGCATTTTATAATATAAGCCTGGTCACACTATATATTAGGTGTCTTTAACTACTATGTATTACATCAGAAAATAAGTTAAATAAACTAGTATTCTTGTATTGCAAAACACTTCTAATGCTATTGAGGTTGGATACCGGTAAGGTTAGGGACAGGTTTTGGTGGTATGGTTAGTGTGATGAGGTTCAGGTTGGAAGGAAGAAGACAGGGTCGGCGTGACTGGGACTCGTACAATTTTATTGAACAAACAAAAGGTGCGCCCACTGCGCATTCATCGTAGTTCACTACAGCACAAAATAAACATTTCACCAAACTCTTTCTGCTATATCAGCTCTCTCTTTCCACATTTGATAACTCTTTCCACTGACTGGCAGACATACGAGTCCTCAGTCCTCCTCTCTCTCTCGTCTCGCACTCCACAGCAGCTTATATCCGGTCTCTCCACGCCAATTTTAGTGAGGTCAGTCAGCGGGCTGGTGAGGACGCACCGGTCCATGACCCAAGTGGAAGCACAGATACCTGACCTCCACCCGCCCAACCGCACACTTTTTCGGGTTGGCCGTTAGTCTAGCCCCTCTCAGCGACCTCAGGACAGCCCGCAAATGCTGCATATGACGCTGCCAGTCGTTACTATAGATGATAATGTCATCTAAATAGGCAGTGGCATATGCAGCATGCGGCCGGATAATTTTGTCCATGAGACGATGAAAGGTGGACGGAGCCCCGAACAACCCGAAAGGAAGTGTCACAAATTGGTGTAATCCAAACGGCGTTGTAAAGGCTGTTTTCTCCTTGGACATAGGAGACAAGGGTATCTGCCAATATCCTTTTGTTAAATCCAGTGTCGAATAAAATCGAGCAGTACCCAGCCGATCAAGCAATTCGTCAACCCGTGGCATTGGATATGCGTCGAACTTCGACACAACGTTCACCTTGCGATAATAAACAGAACCGAACCGAGCCGTCCGGGCTCGCCCAATCACTGCTGGATTCCTCTATTACTCCTATATCTAGCATTGCCTCTAATTCGCTCTGAACTACTTTTTTTGTGTTCAGGCAAGCGATATGGCCGGCTGCGCACAACCACGCCCGGCTCCGTCTCAATATGGTGCTGAATAAGGTCCGTTCGCCCAGGCAGGGACGAGAACACATCGGCAAACTCTGCCTGTAACTTAGTCACATCAGTGAGCTGGGAGGGTGAGAGGTGATCTCCTCCTGGGGCTAGTGCGAGAGATTGTTTTTTTGTGTTCGCTTATGGCCGGAGATCTTCCTCTCCGCTCACCACCGCCGCCAGCATCACTGATTCCACCTCGCTCCATTTTTTGAGGAGGTTGAGATGGTAAACCTGATGTGCCCCATTCCTGTCTGTTCGAATCACCTCATAATTGAGATCCGTGTGACCTCGAAGGGACCTTGCCACTTTGCGAGCAATTTAGAGCTAGAAGTTGGGAGCAATACAGCAATTTATCTCCCGGTGCAAATTCACAAAGTCTAGTTCCCCTGTTGTATAGCCGGATTTGTTTGTCCTGGGCCTGTAACAAATTCTCCACAGAGAGCCGCCCCAAAGTGTGGAGTTTTGTTCTCAGGTCCAGTACGTATTGAATTTCAATCTTAGTGTTCGAAGCTCCGTCCTCCCAAGTCTCTCTAAGGACATCTAACACCCCCTGGGGTTGACACCCATAGAGAAGCTTGAAAGGGGAAAACCCTGTGGAGGCTTGAGGGACCTCACGCACAGCGAACAAGAGGGGTTCTAGCCACTTGTACCAATTTTTGGCGTCTTCCTGAACTAACTTCTGAATCATGGTTTTCAACGTGCGGTTAAATCGTTCCACCAGGCCGTCTGTTTGTGGGTGATAGACACTGCTGTGGATCGATTTAATGCCCAACAATTCGTAAAGTTCGCGAAAAGTCCATGACATAAATGCTGTGCCTTAATCGGTGAGAATCTCTTTTGGGATTCCCACCCGGGAGATTAACTGAAACAGTGCGCCCACTACGCTCTTGGCAGAAATACTGCGTAGCGGCACTGCCTCTAGGTATTGCATTGCATAATCCACCAGAACTAATGCAAAGCGATGCCCTCATGCCGATCGTTCTAATGGCCGATGAGGTCCATGCCAATTCGTTCGAAGGGGACCTGCATAAGAGGAAGTGGGGACAATGGTGCTTTTGGAGTGGCCGGTGGATTTACCAACTGACATTCCCGACAAGACGCGCACCACCTGCGCACGTTCTCGTGAATGCCCGGCTAGAAAAATCGGGTCATTAGACGATTAAGTGTTGCTGTTTGTCCCGAATGTCCGGCTATTGGATTACAATAAGCCGCCTGAAAAAGCACTTCCCGACAGCTTTTTGGTATCAACAGCTGAGTCGTATCTTGTTTTGACTGAGTGTCTTGGGTCACTCGATACAACTTTTCTTTTAAAATAGCGAAATAAGGATATGAGAGCGGCCGACCTGGTTGGAGAAGCTGCCTGTCGATGAAACAGACCTGTTCAAAGGCATGTTTGAGCGTTTCATCCTGGGACTGTCTCAGGGGAAAATCATCACACTCTGAGAGGATTCTCCTTTCGAGAGCACTCCGTTCTCCTGGCTCATCTCCCATTGGTCCCGGCGCAGCTTCTCCCACCTGAGCAATCGCCCCCTTTCCCTGCTGCTCTTTCTTCCAAGAGACATCCGCACATAAATATCCCAATAATATGCTAAAGTCTGGCCAATTTGTCCCAAAAATTAGCGGATGACGGAGGTGCGGGCTAACCGCCACCTCTACTCTATGTTTTGCCCCCGAAATTGAATAGCCACCGACACTAAGGGATAATTCACCATGTCCCCGTGCACAAACCGAACTTTAACCATGGGGCTCTTATCCAATGCCTCTGGTTGAAACAGGCTTTGGTGAATGGAGGTTTGGTTACATCCTGAATCCACCAAGGCCTGAAACATACCCCCTTGATACTCACAGATATCTGGTACAGGCCAGCTTGATCGGGGGCAGCCTGCGGAGTGTCCGGGACTCGTATCATTGTCCCCGCCTTCATCACGGGACACCGATCTATAAAGTGACCCGGATCCCCACAACGCCAACAGGCCGGCCCAGGCCTCCCCACCGCCCTAGTGGCAGGAAGCGGGTCAAGAAACTGGCGTGGAGAGAGCGGAGGTACGGGAGTTGCGGCGGTGGTGGGAGACGTCAGCCCCTGGGCGCAGCTCTGGGACCTGTTGTCAGCTCTGCCGCTGGCCCTTTCCTCCATCGGGACCTAGGGAGCGGGGCACGTTTAGAGGGGGGAGATGTGGAGGAAGACACAAGAGAAGAGGGAGAGAGAGAGAAGCTGCTGGCAGGGGCTCGCCGACCCCGGGGCATGCCACCATCTGGTCCTCCGCCAGTTGGATAGCCTGGTTCAGCGACGTCGGGCGGTGGCATTGGACCCACTATGCGGTCTTCCCTGGAAGTCATGCTACGAACTGCTCCAGCACCACCTTGTCGATAACTTCTTCTACGCCGCTTCCCCCGGCCATCAGCCATTTGCGGCATGAGTCCCGGAGCTGTTGCGCCATCGCTTAGGGTTGACCAGTTTCTCCGAAGTCCAGGGACCTGAACCTCTGCCAGTGTTGTTCAGGACTCCGGCCGACCCGCTGCAGGATGGCGCGCTTCAGGTCTTCATAGACCAGGAGGTTCTGGACTGGTAGTTTCTGTGCGGCCATCTGCGCCTCTCCGGAGAGCAGAGGAATCAGCAGCACTGACCAGTCAGCGATTGCCCACTCACATGCCTCAGCGGACCTCTCAAACAGATCAAGGAATGCCTCTGGATCATCCTGTGGTCCCATCTTGTTGAGAGGCACGTGAGTGGGCTGGGTAGGTCTAGTAGCCCGAACCTCCCGGTCAATCCAGCTCCGGAACTGCTCGTGGTCTTCCTTCCTGCCTGGACGAGGGCACGGAACCATGGCTCCTGGTCGTCCCTCATGCCCAGCAGTGCTTCGTGATGTACCTGATGCAGACTCGCGAGCGACTGGATGACATCCGCAAACGGCAATCCTGGCGGTGACGTTCAGGTTGGAAGGAAGAAGACAGGGTCGGCGTGACTGGGACTCGTACAATTTTATTGAACAAACCCGGCGTGTGCCTTTTGCACAAAATAAATAACTATAGCACAACATAAACAAACACTTCACAAAACTCTTTCCGCTATATAAGCTCTCTCTTTCCACATTCGATAACTCTTTCCACTAGGGGTGGCACGGTTCACAAAACCCACGGTTCGGTTTGTATCACGGTTTTAGGGTCACGGTTTTTGGTTCTGTACAGTTCTTGTTGTTATTTTTTCTTTTAATCTTTAACACTCCAGAAATGTACTTCAGCATATGATATTTAGCTTAATTATCCACAATTTAGGATACAGTATTAACAAAAATGTTATATCATGCAATCATGCACAAACTGAATTTGACTTGACTTTAAGCACATTATTGGGACCATCTCACAGGAAAGCTAGGTGAGATTTTGATACAGCAAGAGAGAAGACATTGATGACATGCTTTTCATTTATTTGGCAAAAAAAAGTAGAATGTGTATCACTATCTCTACAGGAACTTATGTGCATTTTTAGCACACAAAGATTAAAATTAACTTGCATTTATCAAACTGCCAACTTAGCTCTTACAAAAATTGTATATTTTAAAAGAAAAAGAGAGGAACTCTTAAAACTCTGTCTTTTAAATAAGTCAAAATACATGAAACATAATTGCCTGTAATTAGGCTATAGCAATAGCAAAGGCCATAATCATAAAGTGAAACATGAGTTCAACCTCAACACATAAACAGTATCAACTATGCTTCTATTCCCTGAGAGTGAGCATACACTTTTTTCACTTGAAATTAAAGTGCAGTATTTGGAAACATATGACTGGAGTTCTTATCTAAACTTAAAGTGCCACTGTAGCTGCTATATATTTAAATATCATAACATGAAATCCAAAATGTTCCCACACACCGGACTTATACGACGCTGGCGCATCCTCCAACTCCTGTTAGCCTTCCTTATCTCTCCCACTTGCCACTTCTCCGCGTGACGTGTCCTGCAGTGCTCCATACTCCACTCTTACTGGCGTGTTCGAGTTGACCCGGCGCTGCACAGAGCGATCGGTAATGACATCACCGCGAGAGTGACTGGAAAGCATACGGAGCCGTCGCGCTCGCGGTACTTTGATGTCATTACCGATCGTTCTGTGCAGCGCCGGGTCAACTCGAACAAGCCTCATATATAGGCTATGTCCACACGTCTTATTTCGCGCGAAAAGGAAACACGTCTGAGGTCACATACGGGCACGAGGCTACATTGCGCATGCGTCGAACCGTGAGACGCACACACGCTCCGAACCGAGACAAGCGAACCGAACGGTTCGGATGTTTTTTCATGTACCGTGCCACCCCTACTTTCCACTGACTGGCAGGCGTACGAGTCCTCAGTCCTCCTCTCTCTCTTGTCTCGCACTCCACAGCAGCTTATATCCGGTCTCTCCACACCAATTACTGCAACAAGACACAGGTGTTCGTCATTTGCACTTGACCTACTTACTCGTCTCCTTTCTCTCTCTATCCCGTTACAGACCTTTATGCCTGTAAATGTGAACCATGTTAATGTATTTGTGCATGGAAAGTGATTCACATATTTAATTCACAGTATAAATTTAAAAAATCTATAAATTAAGAGAAAAATAAAACATGGGAAGAGCAAGTAAGGTGCTGCACCAGCCTGGATTATAAACAAATTGCAGAAAAGCCTAGCAGAAACCAAATCGACCTGTCATGCACCAGCCTGTAATTACAAGTAAATTGCATCTACAGGGGTCTTCTTACAAATATAATGTGCAAATCACAGGGATAAAAGTGTTGGTCAGCTTTACCGTTTGTAAAAGTATTGTCGGGTAGGACAGTGTCAAAGTGATTAAAGGACAAGTTAGGTATTTTACACTTAAAGCTCTGTTTTAAGATTGTTTCTGATGAAATAGAACGGTTAAGATTGAAATTTGGACACATCACATGCTGCTGGCCCGAGAATTTTCGGTTTCTGTGGTAGCAGTACATTACCCACATTAATCACTGGCCCGCCCAGGCAAGTTTGATAAAAATACATTTTTTGTTTATTTTAATTATTTAAATGTATTTAAGAAAATATATGAATATATACCTGATTTATTGTTGACTGATGTGTGTGTTTAATTTGTTTTCTGAATAAAATGGAACTGTTGAAGCAAGTTGTAGAAAGCCTCCCTCCGGAACGTTATTGGTTGCTATGGTTGCTAGGGGTTCCGGGGCAACGACAGAAACCGAAAATTCTCGGGCCAGCAGCATGTGTCCAAATTTCAATCTTAACCGTTCTATTTCATCAGAAACGACCTTAAAACAGGGCTTTAAGTGTAAAATACCGAACTTGTCCTTTAAGATTGTCTACCTGTGTTCTGCAGTGTCAGGGGTCTGTAAGAAGGTGAACACTTTCATTAACCTCAATAGAGTAACAGAGGAAGAGGAGGTCTATGTTTTCTCCAATGGTGGGTTACATAAGATGAGCTTAATGAATTATTTGTGACATGCATCTGCCGCTTTGCATCATCCTATGCTGCGTACAGGAGCCTTTGAACTTCTTATTGAAATTCTACCAATTGCTGCCTAATGAAACTCTCTTTCTTTACTTTATATGAGATATTTTGAGACTTACCTGTATATTAAATTATATCTACATCATAATAGGTTTAATCTCCCATTTAATATTAGTAAAACAAATGTGTATACATAATTGAAAAGTGACAATTATTTTATTGTTCTCACATATGAGAAAGCTTGTCATAGATCACATAATGGAGGTCCAAACTAGAGTTTAAAAGAATTGAAATTAAAATTCTGTCATAATCTACTCACCATCATGTCATGCAACCGGTTCTCATTAGATGCGTCTCTATAGCACGCATTGTGTGAATCGTGCAATATACGCGAAAATTTTTTTTTTATGTCAATATGATACGCACTATAAACCCCTTGGGTGGGATTAGTGGTTTGGGGTACGTGAGTATTATACATTTGGCTAGGATTAGTGGTGTGGGGTTCATGGGTATTACACGCAATAAAGTGCGTATCATATGCACGTGAAAACTGTGTGTCATATGCACGTAAAAACTAATTGTAGCGTCTGAGACATTTTTAAAAAATACCATATTTTGTATTACTCAGAAGAAGACATACAGGTTTCTAACTACACGAGTGTGAGTAAATGATCACAGAATTATACTTTTTTAGGTGAACTTCCTTTATGACCATATTCATATTCCAAACAAATCACAATGCTTCACAATTCTCCTGTGCTCAACAGTTCTGTTTCTTGATTGATTCCCTTAATTACAGACCACAACAAAAGCATGTCAGCTCTTTTCCACTTTTTCCACCATATTAAGCAGACTTTATTTACTTACTGTGCTGAAGTAGTTGTGCTGCAAATAACACAGTTTTTGATTGTTGTCACCGGTTCTCGGTTTGATGGAGTGGCATTAGCCTGAATTGGAGTGCTAATGTAATCGCAGTCTTACTCTTTTGCTGTGGTTCTCTTGAGCACGGCAGCATTACTCCAGGCTACGCCAGGGGAAACAGTCCTTGCAATTAGTGTTCTGTGAGTCACTTTAAATAAAAAGCATTCACGCAGTAATAACCAGCTAACAAGCTGATGAAAGCACTAAATGCAAAACTCCATTAAATGTGTGATTAGCATTAATGTAAACAAATAGACATGCTAACAGAAACTACAGCAGATCGGCTGACAAGTACACAATTTAGTTCTTAATGTAGGTACCCAGTGTCACTGAAATGAGGCCGGAATGTTCTATATGAGTTCATAACCTAAAATCAGTCTTTGTGTAGGAGGACCACCAGAGAGATGTATGATTAATAACATGAATCATTCTGAAGTACGTTTTACATGAGTTCATAACCTAAAATCTGTTTATTCTGAAAATCTTGTGATCTTGAAATTATGTTAATTATTTCAGTAGAATTTTGCTCTTGGTTTGCCACTGACCTGAATGATCAATTTATAAACCCATTTATTTCAATCTTATTGTTGGACTCCTTGGGAATTGCATTATAAGACTAGCTTATATCTCTCGGCTCATATGATGTAAAATGGTTCATGGCTAAAACTGAAACGGCAGAAAATTGCCTCAGATAAGATTAACTTGTACGATCATGAATTATGTACTGAGGTCTGGAGGGGATGGACTGGGAAAAGATTATCGGATGACTTCATGTCTGTTGAATCATGGGGCATAATCTGCCTGACTTTTTAAATTTTTTTATGTATGTAAGAAATAGACTTAAAAACATTGTAGCTGAAATATAATCTTAATGTAATAAAACAAAGGCAGAAAGCAGAAAAACTGCTTTGAGAAATACTTCAAGGAATAAATTGACAGTGTTGTGCTGTTATATTCAAGCATACAAGCCAGTTTGAGATGTTCATGTAAGATTTATCATTTCAGTGTTGTGTTTTTTTTAAGCTATTTTAAAGCAAAGCTTGTCCAAGTGGAAATGATGGGCTGCTCAGATGCGTGTAAAAATGTGAGAGACTGCAGATAAAATTCCTGCTTAAAATGATCATAAGAGATCTACATCTAATATGACAACAGTGCTTATAAAGTGACATTAACCTAAAAAGAGTTTCTTTAGAGTTTATCTCCTCGCTTTTTTGGGGGGATTTCCTCCAATAGCTAAATTTTAAACACTTTAAAATGTAAATTGTGTCTTTAAATTCTTTATTTAGAACTCAATGCAGCTTAAATTCATTGTTCACCCAAACATTGTAGTTCCAAATCTGTATGCCTTGCTTTCTTCTAAAAGTGGATAGTTCAAAGATGTATTTTCCCCCAAAAAAATCATTCAATATTTATTGTGTTCCCCAGAATAAAGAATGTTATACAGGTTTAGAACAACATGAGGGTGAGTAAATGAGTTTTAATGTTGTAATTTTTGTGATGCACACTGGTATGCAAATTAAATTATGCGAAAGCCAGATAAAACACTTGAAAAGTAAAAGTTTTTATGATTATTTTCCACTCGTTCCCAGACCCATTAAATTAAACTGGCTGACTAGTGCATAAGCTGTGACATAAAAGCCAGGCGGGAAAAAATAGTCTATTTCATGCTTTAAAGAGCCTTTCAAAGGGTCTGGCACTGGCAAAACATCTATTGTAATATAGTTAAATATTTTCAAAATGAATATTTAAAAAAAGTACGCTACCGGTCAAAAGTTTGTAATTAAGATTTTGTGACTGCACGCCAAAAGATGTATTTCAATTGTAGCTTCCTTTTTATATATATATATATATTGTGAAGAATTGTGCACAATCAGAGCATTGTGTGAATTTAAATTTTATGCTGACTTTTAAAAAAGTACTTTTTTTACAACAACCTTGTTTTTTTTCGCTGTTGGTGATTGTCTCTCTCGATGTGACCCAAGGTTTTGATTTGTCTTTCTCTTGCTCTCTGGACTCGTGTTTGTAGAATGGAGTGTTTGTCCATTGATTGGCCCCTTCAAAAGTTCCAGCTCTGCTCTAAACAAGGTCAGACTGATCCCCAATGTAACAGCCTCAGTCTCTCTCTCTCTCTCTCTCTCTCTCTCTCTCTCTCTCTCTCTCTCTCTCTCTCTCTCTCTCTCTCTCTCTCTCTCTCTCTCTCTCTCTCTCTCTCTCTCTCTCTCTCTCTCTCATATAATATACTCCTTGCGTCGCTCTCTCACACTGTCTATCAATCACTTTATCTCTCTCAACAGCAGTGCACTGTTAAAAAGGAGAGAAGGTCTTAGCGTTCCTTCCTGCTGCTGCTGTGAAAATCCAAATGTTTATGTCAGCCAAGATTCATTTTAAGCAGAGGTCTGTATCTGAGAAAAGCATAAAAAGACTGACAAGAGCTGAAAAGATGCAAAAAGTGATGAAAAACCCTTGTTTAACTCTTCTCATCTCTCAGATAGATTAGTGTGCTGTCACTGGGAAATGGGGTTATGCACTTGCATATATGGATCTTTTCCCAACAAAGGCTTTGGATCAAATAAAGGTCACAGCCATCAGGGGTATGGATTTGAAGCTTGGGTGGTGTCAGTAATTGTTGTAAATCTTTAACGCTTGATTCACTTGCGTTGTCAGATTAGAGCATTTATTGTAATGAGTCTTTGTGTGTTTTTGTTTTTTTGTATTTAACAATATGTAAGTAAAATGTATGTTTTGTCAAACCAGTACCAGTTGGTACTACAAAAAAAAAACGTTGACGGTACCAGCATTTCCGCAGTACCAGTTGTACCAAGGATATTCGGGACCTGCTGACAGACACTGCTTTCAAACGCTCTCGTTCATGTTTGTTTGAGCACTCTCTGAGCGTCAAAGGTTTCTATTTACAAGCACTCAGCATTGTAGCCAATCACAATCATATCTGTTGAGCGTGTGTACGCAAATGGCCTATCAGAGGTGCTAGTCAGTTTAGTTAGTCAGAATCCGCTAAACATCGCTGAAAAAGCACAAGGTTTTGTTCAACGCGAGCCACACGCTAGCGAATCCTTTCATTATAACCAACAAATTGTAAACAATGAAATGAAAGATTCATTGTACAATTAAAGGTGCTGTATGTAACTTTTTCACTCTAGTAACGCATAAAAATACCATAATATGTTTGCAGATATTTAGGAAACATGCTAAGTTCACATACTTGTTTCTCTGAAAAACACTTCTACAGCCAGTTATTTTACTTTGAAATGTGCGTTTCCAGGCTGGAATGTTTGATATTGTTTTTGTTTGTAATACTGCACATTGCCAATTTGCCAATTCTCATTGTCCATTGTGCTCGTTCCTGTTGCGTCTGCTCAAACTGGCAACCTAAGTGAGCGCCGTCCAGTCTGAGGAGCAGGTGGCGGGAGAAACGACGATCTCTGATATTTTGAATTCGACTGTAGTACCTATTTCGACCACTAGTCGTGTCATTCATAAATATTGCACCTTTAAGACAGCTTTTATTATAACAGAAGTTTTTTCAAGAGAGCAGAATTCAGTGAGCTTGCGCTTTAGTTATTATAAAGGAAGGGATCTTCTCTTGCTTTCTGTTTATTATCCATCCACAGTCTAAATACAAGTTAAGTACACTGCAAGTTTCTTGATTGGCAATTAAGAAATTAGTTTAATTAATTAAATTAATTCAACAGTTTTTGCTCTGGTACCGAAATTTATTCTTTTGATGGCAACGTTTAATTTTTAGCAGACCCCAGTCTTCATAGTCACATGATCCTTCAGAAATTATTCTATTATCAGTGTTGGGCAGTAGCGTCGCTACAAGTAGTGACGCTACTAGTTTAACTACATTTCTCAGTAGCGTGGTGGTAGTTTCGCTGTTTTCTGAATCAAATAGCTTTTCAGTAGCGAAGCTCTTTTTTGATCAAGTAGTGCGGTAGCGTCCACACACTACACACAGGCTACATTTTTCTAAGCATTTGTAAAGTTCAACCTCAAATCGGAAATACAACTGCTAAGTATCACTGATCCTGAATAAGTGACGATGACGGCGGTTGGCAACCATAGGACTATATTTCATTCCTGCGATGCGGAAAACACGGACAGGATCGCGGAATCCAGGCATAAAAACGGAATTTACTGTATAACGCGGAAAATCCCGGAATTGTCATATCTTGGATAAAATCGCAATATAGACTAGTGTATGTGAATATTCGCATAACAAGTATTTAAATAGGAATCATGCATGTTCTGCGCGTCTCTGAATGAACCATTTAATGATGTTTAATTTACCACAACACTCAAACACACACTGAGGCACGCATGACGCTCGCGATGTTTTCAGCCTATATAAGGACATTAATCCATTAACTTTATCTACACAGCCGCTCCGAGAGTCACTTCTGCAGCTTTCCAGCTTGATTTGAGAAAAACTATCGTCATATCATAAAAACACACAGAGACAAAGGTCTACACAGCAACCCGTCAAAATAAAAGGTTGGTTTAACCTTTGAAGAAAGTTTTGCTTACATCATCACATTTATATCATTGGTTATTAATGTAATTAAACCATTAAAATGGAATCAAGAAAACAAAACAAAAAGAAAACAATTTAAAAAAGTCATAGTGCCCTAAATTTTAATTGATTTTAATATTTTAATAGATGATTGTTAAATTGTATAAGTTTCATGGTTTCAATGAATTAGACATGCTTTTTGATTACAAAAAAATAATTTAACTATTAAAATGGGAGTCAAAAAAAAAAAAATATGTAAAAAAGTTCATAGGGCCCTACAACCAGCTTTTAGGTGCATTACTACCACATTCTGTTCCGGGCGTGGACATCACGTAGCCTACTAATCTCAATCCTTGGCTGACACACGAGAAATTTGCTTAATGGAAAGATACACGCTCTCTCGACACCTGGTTTTGTTATAGTTTTATTTAGTTATATGGTTTTATATAATTATGTTTTCTTTTCTTTTCCAAATTGGTTTGGAACAGTTTGTGAATAAACAATTGAACTGATCAATTATGCCTGCCTATCTGTTTGACTGACATGATGATAAAAATTATAAAAAAAAAAAAAGATATAAATGAATAATATGAAGAAAAAAAATGATAAAAATGAATAATAAAAAAAATAGCTTAGATGTAGTAAGCTACTTTTGCCATTTTGCTGTAGCTTAGCTTGCTACATAGGTAGCTTCAGTGTAGTGAAGCTGAATTTAATGTAGAGTAACTGCTAGCTTAGCTCACTACATTTTCCAAGTAGCTTACCCAACACTGTCTATTATACTGATATTGAAGGCCAGACAATGTGCAAGTGACCAGTTTAAACACAAGTCCAAATGAGAAGGTGATTAGCTACAGGTGTGTTTGATCAGAGTGAGAGTGGGTGACTGTATAATTCACTATTCCCTACATTACTCCACCAATATAGTTCACTTGAAGGAGTGAATGAAAATGAGTGTTCGAATTCGGACACTGGGTGCTCCGGAAGGGTTGCCACTTTTGCATAGTTTGTGCTTGCTGTTTAATAATCATTTGAAACTTAGCAAACTGGCAGCTCCAGTAGTAAAATGAAAACATTTATCTCGAAATCTGTCATGGAAACTATGTAAAAACATGAAATAAACTTTTGTATTTAATAATACCTGTACACATTGTTTTTACTTTTGCCTATAGACCTTATGCACCAGAGAAAAAAGTGCGCAACCATCTTTAGAATTTTGTTTTTGAACTTCCGTTTTTTACGGTAGCTCTGTATATTTATATGGCATTGCTGTCAAAGAGTAATTAACTAGTGAAGTGGATTTACTTATTGTAGAGTTAACGACAGTTATCATGAGCATTGTAATGTTTAAATCGGATGCCATAGGAACATTTTTAAAACGAGAGGTTCATTCATAAATCCATAAGATCTTACCTTCATGCTGTGGAAATACAAACCGGAAAACAGATCACAAGCACACAACTCTGAAAAGGGGGTCTACATAAGGTCTTTGTTTGTCCATTCCTGGGTATTCTTGCTTATTTAAAAATGTTCACCTTTTGATTTTTACAGTTGCCTGCATGTGTTGCTATTCTGGGAATAATATGTGTGATTTTAATTTCCAACCTATTTTGGGCTATTTTATTTGATTTTATTTATATCCTCATATAAATTACCCACCAATTTAGTAATTTTTTAACAAATAAAATAACCCAGTCAAATATTTAACCCAACTAGATGTATCAAAACAACCCAACACTGGATTTGTCTATATTTGACCCATCACTTGGTTGTCAAAATAACCCAAATTGTGTTGTTTTTAAACCTGCAGTTTTTAGAATGCCGAGTTGTAAATCAAAATGGATTGATGGATGGATATATTTTTGATTTATAACCTAACAAACCCTGTTTCACACTATGTGGGTGGTTAAACCCTCCTGCTGTGCCATATTTTTGATGGTTACCAGGAAAGAATGACAGTCATCCCAGAAAGGTCAGTTAAGTGCTAAAAAAAACCCGAAACCAATGGAAGTGAATTCAGGATAAATCAGCGGGAGAGATTTCAAAGAGAGGATGAGAAAGGGCTGCTCTATCTCTGAACTCTTTCTTCTGTCCCCAGTGAATCATTCCTCCATGCGCACAGACTCTTGATGTCCCCTTTAGCCTGGAGTGACAGAGAAACACCTTACTCTCTCTGCTTTATATTCAGAATGACAGTGTGTTCGCGGTCATTGATCAAAAGATCGCAGTTGCACTGAATTAAATGACTGACTCTACCTCAAGGCTCATCAATTACTCATTTTAAAACAGAGCCAACTGCCTGCTTGTGAAAAGAAAGATAGCGATCACTTATTCTTCCCAGAATAACAAGAAAAAATGCTTCATGGAAAAAATGTAATGGTGTCCCATGAATGTGTTTTCAAATGATGAGTACAGGGCACAATAAAAATATTGATTTTTAAATTAATTGCGACCGTCATTTTAAAAATGTGATAATAATAATAATAATAATAATAATAAACTTTGTAATAATTTTGTAGTTTTTCTGCCTTACAAATGTCGCCAAACCTGTAAAAAAATCAAGTAAATTTGAATCATTTTATAGTCATAGATGTTATGCATTCAAATATTTCCTAATGGATATAAATTAATTTGAATCAGAATCGAATTGAAATCAGGGAAACCAGTGCAGATTTCCAGCCTTAGTACAAAAAATATATATATTCTCTAAATTGAAATGCACAAGCATTACTGCTGCTTCCATTAAGGAAACCAGAATAAGGAAACCTACTGTGAGAGGGAGTACTGATCATTTTACCTGAAAAATGAAATTGCTTCAGAAAGAATTGGAAATGAACACTTTGGTCTCTAATTACATACCTCTTGTGCTTCTCTGATCAAAAATAGGATGTGAAGTTCTCGCTAATCCAATGCGCTGAGAGAAAGTAATGTGCAGAAAGAGAGTGGTTGTGGAAAGTGGAAAAACTTTACTTTCAGCATAATTTTGTGATTTTCTTTCTATCTGTTTCCAGCTTTTATTTCTTGCACTCGTGGGACAGATAAGGGGTGACGGGTGATTACTACTTGATTACCCTTGACAGCTCAAGTGCTTCTGCAAAGTGTATTTAAGGAGGTTTGTGAAAGGATGCTGTAATTTTGCAATACATAGTGGAATTAGCCAACGTGTATTTAGCATCCATCTATCTATCTATCTATCTCTATCTATCTATCTATCTATCTATCTATCTATCTATCTATCTATCTATCTATCTATCTATCTATCTATCTATCTATCTATCTATCTATCTATCTATCTATCTATCTATCTATCTATCTATCTATCATCTCATTTGCTGTTTCAGGGGCTGTTTATGAAACTAGTGATTGGATTATCTTCACATTTTTGTTGGTATCATCAACCATTTTTGTCGCAGTCAGAAGTCCTGCCTATAGGTGAACGTGTACTCACCAAGCCAGTTTTTTTTTTTTACCTTATTTATTCAAACAACCTTGTAAATATTTTAGTTGGTTGTCTTAGGGGATTGAGAACTGAGAGAACAACTGACTTCTGCACACTCTTATCTTGAATTGTAACATTCATATGTTTATCACCACCAGGCACATGGGCAGATGCTCGGGCCACACTGATCACTGATTAGCAGGAGAAATTAGCAGCGCTTTAAAACACAAGTCATAAGCTAGCCTGCCAGGACACGTCAGCGAGTTCTGACCACCATGTCAGTGTGTGTAGAGTCAGTGCAGTCTCAGCGCATGTAATACACACCATGGCCTGGCTCCATGCACATAGGAAAAGCAGGCAATTAGAGCAATGCTGGTGACATATCCAACACGACAGCCAATGGGGGAGGGAGCAAGAAGAGGCAGATATAAAAAACCCTCACCCCCACCACAGAACCCTAAGGCAGGGCTGCCCATGCCCACCCGGTCTCATTCTGCATTCTTCCCCTGACTTTCCATCATCTTTATCATCATCATCATCATCAACTAATGAACCTGTTTCTCAGACTGCTTCATATGACTGCTTGCCATATGTCAATGTAGATTTGAATGGTATATTTCCGGTGGCATTTTGAAAAAGACATTTGAAAAGCACATTTTCGATCTCCCTGTCTTTTTTAGTGTTGGAAAGGTCATACATTTAATTTTTTGGCTGGTTGGTACAGAAAACTGAGAAAATTAACTCAAAGTTTTGAGAGTTTTTTTTTTTTCTTTTTTTGTCAAAACACTTTCTTGTATCCCAGTTTAACGTGCAGAGGAAAATGAAAGTGAGCCATTTCTCTGAAAAGATTTGTGTGTGGAATTCGCAATTTATTTGCATTTGTTTTAGTACCAGATCCACTAAAGGAATTATACAAACCAGCCCAAAATAGCAATAATGGCTCAACCATTGGTTTAAATTTGGCCGACCATTTGCTGACAGTGAGGTGTGTTCTGGAAACCTGTCCAAAAAGAGACACTCTGCTGACACTAGTAGCACAGAAATGACACATTTCACCTTTAATTAAGCACAAAAAAATGAATGCTGGTGAAATATGAATACAGAAGCAATGGAGTTCAAGACAAAATCAGTGAAGAATCAGTTTAAACAACACGGTGGCTAAAATAAATAGATGCTGCATTAGTAATTTGCGTTCTAATTTAAATCTTCACTACTAGCTGTTCATAGATTTTCAGTAATTTTGAATGTACAATGAATAGTTTATGAGTTTTTTCTATAAGGAAAATACCCTGAATATTGTTTGAACTCCTCAAAAAATGGTGCATATGTTTGCCGTAATAATTCTTAAGGATTGAAATTAAGCTGTTCTTTACCTGTTAAAGCATTACTAGAACAGACTAAAGATCTTCCCTCACGTCTCATCCCCCGATCTCTAGAGACTCTTTTAGTGTATGTTTACACGACAACGATGCATTAAAAACGGAAAAGATTTTCCTTTGCGTTTTTCATGTACAGACGACAACATTGTCAAAACCATCCCCATTCACACCAGATCCGCGAAAACTACAAAAAACGCTGTATTATTCATGTGAGGCCAGTAGTTGGTGATGTCACTTTGTGAAGTAACACTTTGCGCCTATAGAGTGATCTGGACTTCATCGTTTTCACAAATGTGCATTTTTGTAGTTTACACTGAGATGATAACAGCATCATTTTCAAAAACGTGCACATTGAATCCCGTTTTCAAATGTTCGCGTTTTCAGGACCCCAAAACGCAGTTGACGTTTAAATGAACGGCCAAAACGCATAAAATGTTTTCCATTTTTAGTTCTGTTAGATTCTGTTCATAAAGTAACATCCACTTCTTACAGCAGATGAGAAGCCTCACTTAGGGTAATTCTCATTTAAATAGACAGAAGGACTTTTGAAAATGATTCTCAGAATACAATTTTTAAGGTAAATAAGTCCTCAGCATTGCTCACTTTACAAGTCAAGTCTAGTCAAGTCACATTTATTTATATAATGCTTTTTACAATACAGATTGTTTCAAAGCAGCTTTATAGAGATAACAGGAAAATAGCGCAACAAAGTTTGTTTCCAGAAGAAAATAGCATCACAGTCCATCTTAAGTAAGTTCAGTGATGTTTCATTTTTGTTGTAAAAAAGTTATTAATTTAGTTAATAAGTTCTCCGCTCTGGAGAAAACCGCGATGTCACCGTTCAGTTCAGTTCTCATATAATGGTGTCAATGCAGGCAGATCAATAATATTGTTGAATATTAAATTAAATGTCCCCAGAGCCTGAGCCTTTTGGGGGCCCTAAGCAGAATTTGATTTGGGGGGCCCCTCCCGCTACGCGGAGTCACCTGTTCTTGACGATTATTGACACAAATATCATGCAATAATGATACAATATAAATGAATACAGTGAGGTTATGTATTCATACAAAATAAATACTTAATAAAAAATAGATAGCCTACTTAAATAAAAAAGTGTTAACTTTTACTTTACTCTTTTACTAACTCTTTGGAACTTCTTAAAACAAACTGTCTCAAAACATATCAAATAAATGATTTGCTAAAATAATGACAAAACTGAGAAATCAGAAACAAAATAAGAGCAAGGGTTCAACAATGACAATTATTGTTGAAAACTGTACAAATATTATTATTTCTCAACTTAATACAGTGTAACTGTCATCAAAATCTTTTTTTATATTTTATTATTGTAACAGACTTTGTTGGATTGTACATGACAGAATCCAAAACAAAGTCTGTTACTTAATACCAGTAATGATGTACTGACGCTCGTTGTATATGTGTGTATGCAATGTATTCTTCCCCTCCGGGCTTGCCGTAGATAGGAATGGGTCAATTGCTGAAAAGATACCGTAAATAATCATGCAAACATACTTTTATCTTGCTCTTTTTTTCTCCTCCTCTGTCATTTTCTTCTTTCTATTTTCGGCACCAGAGGGATACGTCCTTTTTTGTGACATGGCTTAACATTACCGTGACTATGCGCAGTTGCGCACGAATTGTCTATACACGCGCGAGGTGTATAGATTATGCGCATGACTTAAACGCTGGCAGATACAGCAGCAGTTGTAGGCAGGTATATTGATCATGAAATCAGAATTTTCTTGTCTTTAATTATTCATTCATGCATTCATTCATATTATTCATTCATTTATGTCACTTGTTTAAGTCATCTAAAAAATATATTTTTTGATTTTTCGACTCGATTGGGGGGCCCCCTGGTGGCCAAGGGGCCCCAAGCAGCCGCTTAGTTCGCTTATGCCTCGGGCCGGCCCTGAATGTCCCCAACTAAGCAAGCCAAAAGCCAATAGCAACAAAGGCGACAAAGGCGATAGTGGCAAGGAACCAAAACTCCATCAGGCAGGATGGAGAAAAAAACCTTGGGAGAAACCAGGCTCAGTCGTGGGGCCAGATCTCATCTGTCCAAAGAACGAACAGGGTATGATTATGATTCAGGCAGCATTATAGGTCAATACCATGTTTGTTTAGCCTCAATTTATCTATGCATCTCAAATAAAACACACTGGCTATTTCCCAGCCGTATCCTGCCACCAGCAGAATAGATTTTTGCTATTAGACTATTGCTAGGCCTAGTTTTCAAGTGGTGCTTTCCAATCCAAAATGCATATTCATCTGGCCAGTAGCGAACCGTGACTTGAACCTTGGCCCTCTTCCCCCCTTCCCCCCTTCCCTCGTCAGGAAAAAAGTAAACTTAGCCTAAAACCAACCTAGCTTACTATGACCTCTTCTGTAGTACTGCAAGTTACCTTTACAAAGAAATGCCACAAGCAAACATCAGATTGAGCGCAAGAGTTATCACTAAAATTAAACAAAAAGTAATAAAATGCAAATCATCATTACAAAAAATTGATTCATCACACAATCGATGTGTGCATTTCATCGGAATATGGTGACAACTGGCCACAAAACCAACAAAATTGCATGTAAGCCGACACATCATGACAGCGCTCAGACCAAAGCACATTAACTATAATGCAGAATTACAGCAAATGTGCATGGTCGCTAAGTTAGTAAATTTACAGATTGATGTAATTCTGCAAAATAACTTTTTTTCTCAACTAAAGCAAAACAGTTGCAGCGGCGGCCAAAATAAAATCAGTCACCTAACCTGTTAGATTTTAAATAACTTACCCAAACAGCAAACAATACCAGCAGTAAAGCTTTAGCTTCTTGACTGATGCTGTCATGCAGTGGTATCGCTTATAATTGCTGGGGTTCAAATGTTTTAAAAGCTTTGGCTTTCTGCACCAAATTAAGCTCTGATGGAGGTAATCCTTTGCCGAATAACTCCAGCTTTTCTTTTAAAGGTAATCTTGAAAACAGCGTGGATAATAAATGAGAAACAATGTCCTCCTTGTTAATGTTGCTTGTGGTTTCCACTGCGAATAGCGTTAGCTGTTTTATCAGCGTTTATTTTTTAGATCGAGTTAGTTAGTTAGCCCCATCCATTTTATTAGACTGATAAATCAACTTGCTGCTGTTTATGTATTTACAGTTTGATTTTAAGGACTTTTGTCCGATAAGAAAGTCTTGTGCTGTGTTGGGTTGCTATTGTTGTTCAATGTAAAATCTGGCTACTGAAGCAAAGCTTTAGTCTAGTTTCAGAGTCGGATTGATCTTGCTATTATAGCTGGTTATTCAGCACAAGATGATGGATTTAAGCATCTTTCTGATTTTCTGCTCTACAGCTTTCCAAGTGAAAGTACAGGCACACCTGCTCCGGTTCTTTTGAAAGCAGGTCAAGCACCAGCTGCAGCGATGGAGAAACCTTGTACGTGTGATTAGAACCCAGCTTGATCATTGTTGAAAGCGCTCAGTCTGAATGGCAAAATACAATCAGAGCACTGAGGGGGATCAAATAGCGAAGGGACAGGCAAGA
Organism: Tiaroga cobitis; assembly: GCA_030578255.1. Taxonomy (NCBI): domain Eukaryota; kingdom Metazoa; phylum Chordata; class Actinopteri; order Cypriniformes; family Leuciscidae; genus Tiaroga; species Tiaroga cobitis. Next base: position 17,806,964 of record CM060603.1, read on the forward strand.
TGCTAATGTATAAAATTCTCAGGAAAAAAAAAACTTCTCTTCCCAGCTAATATTTGTAAAGCTTATGAGCTGTAAAATTAGTACATCAGTAGATGAGATCTGACATCTCAACGATGCCTGGCTCCAGTAGCAGCTCCTGGCCGTAAATTTAGGTAGGGCAGATTCTGGGTCTTAGCGCTAGTTTATGATAACATTCTGTAAGCTTTATATTCTAATTGCTGAACACATCAGACACATTTTTGTCAGAATTCTAATGGCATTGCGTTATTCAGCGTGTGGGTGGTGCTCTAATGATGATTGACATACTTTAGAACAAACGACAAATGCATAGAATGTCATCTTAGAATAGAGTGGTGCAGGTACGATATCCCTTTGTAAGCCAAAACGCAGAAGCGAGTTAGCATTTTAGCACTTCTGGTTCCATCATCCCGAAGTCAATGGGTTTTTTGAATGGGATTTTGGTTAATTGGCTGAAATAAAGTGTGTGGTGTAGAGCCCGAAGCCATTTGTTTTGAGAATAATGGCTGGCTGATGAAGTTATTGGCTGGCTAGCCGGCTCAGCCAAAACCTAAATGGCTGCTGCAGCCGACAAACTTTTCATAGCTGCAAATGGCTGAAGTTGCCACTTCATGTCTTCAGATGTCTATGTTATACTGATTTACTGTGATGAGAGGGTGACGGCAGAGATCGCGGAGAAGTATGTTGATTAAGAACGCAAACTTTAGTTGAATTTATGAGAAATCTACAGAGACGCAAACAGACGAAGTGTAGTACAATAAAGACCTAAATGTGTATTTTGGACTGAAAGAAGTCTGAAAGAAGATCCAAAAATCTCAAAATTGACCAGTAAAAAAAAAAAACAATGTTTTTGCCTGCCGTGTCTCGCCTTAATATAAACACACACACAGTATTTATCAGTATTATTTTGGACAAAGTTTTGCACATTTCACTTCAATTATAAAGCATGCGTCGTGAATTAGCAATGTGGAAACAATGGTTTGTTACTGCAGTAATATCACGTTCGGTGCTATAAATCTCTCCGTTCCAGAATATTTGGTTCATAAAATCAATCTTTGATTCGGGTGTTTGTGCAACCGTGCCCTGAAGATTTAACAAAAGTCTGGGTAGGCCTAAGTTTAAAAAAAAGTAAGTAGGAATTAGGAAAGTATGTGAGAAGTGAGATCAAAATTACCTTGCTTGCTTCTTTCCGCCATTTCACCTCAGTGCGAGAAAAAAAATGCATCGCTTCTTCTGTACAGAAAACGAGCAATTTTAATTGGTCGTCAATTCACTGTGAGTCTGTGTATCGTAGCAACGAGCACAAGACTGTGCTGTTATGAATCCAGTGGGAAAATAGATCTCGTGTATTGTTTATATATTTCGTGTGTGTAAGTCTATATGTGATAGAATTATTATTTGATGCAAATAATTCTAGCCAGCTCAGCCAAACTTTATCAGATGGCGGCTCAATTTGGCTTCAGAAATTATTGGCTGGCGGCGGTTGAAATTCTAAATGGCGCAAATGGCGGCGCCGGTTTTGGGGTCTAGGGTGAACACAAGCTCAAGATACTTTCACGTTTTATTCTACAAAAAATATTTCAGTATTACCCCACTTGTGATTTTTTAAGCTGTTACGTTTCTTGAAAAAGGCGGTTGCTAACAAGTTTAATATCTCCAATAGCCTCTTTAGTTCCATTTAGCCACATCTTCACGCCAAACAGGTTAACTCAGTCCGCTATAACAGCCATGTCATGCTTATAATTGTGCTCTTCTAATCTATTTAACACAAACATTCTGGGAAAATGTTTTTAGATAAACTGAAAGAGTTGTCGAAAGCTTAGTGTTGGTGACGTTGAAGTCGTGGGACCGTGGTAGTTCGTTTATAGCCTATCTTTAGCTCTTCTGGCAACTGCATTTAGGCTTCAAAATTCATAAAACTTCTACTCATATGTGAAAATGATCTTGATAGACAAAACGTGTAACTATCATTAACCACAGAGCTTGTTTATTTTTTTGATAATCCAAAAGTCTATAAAAAAATCCTGTTGGGTTTTTGTCGAGGGAACCAGTGTGATGCAAACTGCCGGTTGCCCATTCAAAGTGACGTTAGTTCTGCACCACTCTGTTGCATTAATGTAGTACTTATTGCTTCAGAATGTTGCTTTAGAATGTTGCAAGTTGTGCGAGTAATTGCAGTGAGGAAAACAAAGTCATGTCTTTTCTCAGAACAAACAAAAAACAAAGACAACAGAACTACTAAATATGAAGGCTATTTACATGAGCATGTTTAAACTAAAGGATCTATACTTTCATTCTTTTGAAAATTCATTAATTCACTACTCCACATAGGTAGAAAAGACATGCCAACTAGTTACCGCACTGATGCTGACACATAGCTAAAGCTGACTGAAATCGTCTTGGTCTGGAGCAAGGTTTACGTGAGGTAATGTGAAAATAAGCGTGGCAGTCAGAAATCTGCCCCGATGGCTCTCAATTAGAGGGCTCTGCAGTTCCATTTTTCACCACAGATTTACATTGTAAAAACTGTGGGGCGCTGTAGAGCTGAGGAGGGCTCCGAGACTGGCTGCCCCGCTTAGTATCATAAGACATGCCTGCTGAATCCATGTGCAAAATTGTAATATATCCTGATCACTTTACGACTTAAGATTTCCATTACACGAGAGTAGATGTTAAAACTTCATGCTGATTTATACTCGGCTTTCACCAAGATAAACAACACTAAGACGTAGCTTTACAGTAAACTATGCTTCACCCATTTACGCTACTTTCCATATGGTGGTGTGACTCCCCTTCTGTCCGCCGTTAACGACTGCAGTGTACTTGGCGCGTCAGCACACACAATGGCTGCAACTACAGTGTGGCCTCCCTAGTGGACCAGCACGACAATCGTCTGGATTGAGCCAAGTAGGGGACATCTCTAGGGTCTTCAAGTGGGCACCTTCCGTCCTCAGTATTTCGTCGACTAGCCCACGACACCTCAAGAGGGCTCGACAGTGACTCTGGCGTCCCAGAGTCACCCCCCTCTGTCCGCCACTCAACTCAGCCCAGCTTACTGATCTCTACATCCCTCCTGCTGCTGAGGCCTAACCACAATCTCACAATCTCTCCACAAGCCAACCATACGCGCCAACCCGTTTGACTAAGGCTGTCGAGCCCCACTGGTGCGTTAATATGCAGTTTCAGGAGGCAACGGTTCCGTATGGCATACCACCTACCGCAAAAACACAATATCTGCCCAACCACCCGTCATTCACGCAATATGCACAGGAACGTAATGACTGTAAATACTATACAACCTATACAAATAAACCAACAGACTCTTCAAGTTTTCAAGAATTCTATGAAAGTGTAGCGTGGCGGCCTGTACACAGCCAGCTAGAATCTTTCCGTCTCAACCACAGCCAGTTGCTGCTCCTTTCTGCTGCTTCAGATAAGTTCTTTACTGTGCGACGCAACTCTTGGCCACTGAATCCGACGTCTCTGAGGAACCGGGTTGTAGAGTGTGCCACAAAACCTCGACAACCCACTTCCACTGGATAAACCTGGACTCTCCATCCTCGCTGTTCTGCTTCAGCGGCCAGATGAGCATACCGCAGTTTCTTCCTCTCATATGCCTCATCTACTGCATCCTTCCATGGCACTGTTAACTCTATCAGTTGAACAATGCGTGCTGATCCAGACCACAAAACATTTCTGGTCGTAGGTTAGTGGTGGCAATCTCAGGTGGAAAAATAAGCCGTTGATCAAGATCAGCCAGCATCTTCCAGTCCCTAGCAGCTTCCAGTTGTCCTGGGCGAGAATTGGTGTTAGCACCTTTTCTTGGTGGTTGCTCGCCTGGGCGGAGGAATATTGTCTTCTGCGTGTGATGTTCTGCTAGAACAGGTGCCAAGTTATTGGTCATACTACGCTTGCCTTCCAATGCTAAAGCCAAACATCGGTCATGGCACCAAGTAAACCGACCTTGGCTAAGAGCCACCTTACATCCTGTCAAAATGTGCCTTAATGTGGCAGGTGATGAACACAAAGGACAAGAGGGATCCTCTCCTACCCAGAGGTTTAGGTTCTGCGGTGATGGGAGAACATCATATGTTGACCTAATAAGGAAACTGATCCTACTCTCTTCCATTGACCAAAGGTCTTGCCAACCCATTTTGCGTTGTTCCACACTCTCCCATCTCATCCACTCTCCCTGCTTGGCCAGGGAAATGGCCTTTATACACCTCATCCTCTCCTCCTGCTTTCGCACCTCGTTGACTACCAGCTTCCTTCTTTGAGCTGGGCCTGCCTTGTGCCATTTAGGAGGAGCTAAACTGAGCCCAAAACCCCCTCTTCCATGCTGTACCTGTCCCACGATATCCCCAATTTGAAGGTCAGCCTTTGCCTCTACTACAGATTTCTTTACTGGCCACTTTCTACCAGTTTTTAACACAGGGGCTGCCTCCCTTACACATTTGTCGCGTGACCCTACTAAGGTCATATCCAGTCTGACCATGGCACACTTAAACCCCTAGGTTAAAGCAGAAACTGGCATGCTGCAATATTCCTTTACTATAAAGTCCCACTCTGCTGAGGCAGGGTGGAACTCCCAACCATTTCCTGATGTATGAACTTATTAACGCTTCCAGCTTATCCACTGTTGTCAAAGAAACCTCGTACACAGCCAGTGGCCACAGCAACCTTGGCAGTAGACCAAACTGAAAGGACCAGAGTTTTAGTTTGCCTGGTAGAGCACAACTGTTTATGCTCTTCAACCCTTCCACTGCTTGTCGTCTAACTTCTCCCACTCGAACTGTGTCCTTTAGATCCCCATCGTACCATCTGCCAAGACTCTTCACTGGCTTCTCGGAAACTGTTGGTATTGCCTCGCCATTAATGAAGAATCTTTTATCTACTACCTTTCCTTTAACTATCGAGATGCTCCTTGATTTAGAGAGCTTAAATTGCATTCGTGCCCATTCAATATTATCTGTTAACTTCCCCATAAACCGATTAGTGCAGGCTACTGTTGTAGTCATGGTTGTCATGTCATCCATGTATGCTCTGATTGGTGGTAGTCGCATCCCAGAAGCCAAGCGCTCTCCACCTAATTCCCATCTTGATGCCCTAATGATTACTTCCATTGCCATGGTAAAAGCCAGTGGAGAAATGGTGCATCCTGCCATTATTCCAACCTCTAAGCATTTCCATCCGGTGCTGAATTTTGGAGTTGAGAAACTAAATTGCAAATCTCCAAAATAGGCTTTCACTAAATTTGTTATTGACATTGGTACTCTGAAAAAATCAAATGCTGCCCAAAGATGCTCATGTGGCACTAAACCATATGCATTAGCCAAATCCAGGAATGTCACATGGAGCTCCTTCCTCTCCTTTTTAGCTGACTGAATTCATTGCCAGATAACATTGTTGTGTTCTAACCATCCTGAGAACCCTGGAATGCCCCTTTTTTGAACTGAAGTGTCAATGAAGCCATTCTTTAATAGGTAGGTGGACAATCTCTTGGCAATAATGCTGAAGAAAATCTTACCTTCAATGTTTAATAGTGAAATAGGACGAAACTGACGGATGCTTGTAGCATCTTTTTCTTTAGGTATAAAGACTCCACCTGCTCTGCGCCATGCTCTAGGTACAACCTGTTTTTCCCATGCCACTTTTATCAATTTCCACAGAATTCGCAGAACTCCTGAAGTTCAAGTTCAAGTTCATTTTATTTATATAGCACATTTTATAACAGCCACTGACTGACCAAAGTGCTTTACAGAACTACAACATTAAAAGACAATAATATCGTGCATAACAGCACAACACATAGTGTACAACAAAGCTAAGAACAGCCTTAAACAGGAGTCGCAAAAGCAGTGTCAGACTCATAAATAATAAGTAGAAATGGCAGTATCAGACTTAGATAAATAGAAAAAACAGCATCGTACTCAAAGGAGAAATAATAAAAGTAAAACAACCTTATTTATAGGCCAAAGAAAACAAGTGCGTTTTTAAAAGTGACTTAAAAGAGATCACGGAAGAGGCTGTCCTAACTTCTATGGGCAGATTATTCCACAGCCGAGACCCAGCCACAGAAAATGCTCGATCCCCTCTGCGTTTAAGTCTGGAATGAGGGACTAACAACAGATTCTTGTCACTTGATCTCAGACTTCTTGATGGGGTATATGGTTGTAACAGTTCAGATAGGTAGCTCGGTGCTTGGTTGCAAAGAGATTTGTACACAAATAAAAGGATTTTAAAATCAATTCTTATATGAATGGGCAACCAATGAAGAGACCTCAGAATTGGGGTGATATGGTCACTTTTCCGACTATTTGCGATGAATCTTGCGGCGGCATTTTGCACCAATTGAAGACGAGCAGTTTGAGTTTTCGAGATACCGCCGTAAAAAGAATTGCAGTAATCTACACGTGTGGTGATAAAAGCATGAACAGCCATCTCAAGAGTTTTAGGATTGAGGAAAGGTTTGACTTTTGACAACAGACAAAGTTGATAAAAGCTAGAGCTTATTACCGAGGAGATTTTCTTGTCAAAATTTGAGTGTCGTCTGCATAACAGTGGAAAGATACCCCATGTCTTCTTAGAATGGTGCCCAGTGGTAACATGTATAGAGAAAATAGAGAAGGCGCTAGGATAGATCCTTGCGGCAGACCACAGGTTAGATACGCAACAGAAGAGGAGCAATTTCCTAACTTTACTCTGAAAGTTCGACCCGAGAGATAAGACTGGAACCACTGGAGGACAATACCTTTTAGCCCCACATCATACTCTAGCCTGGATATCAGGATAGAGTGGTCAACAGTATCAAAAGCTGCTGATAGATCCAGAAGAACAAGAGCCACAGAGTCACCAGTGTCCGTGGAAAGATAGATGTCATTTAAAACTCTCAACAGGGCAGATTCAGTACTGTGAGCAGACTTAAAACCAGATTGAAATTTATCAGAAATATCATTGCATTTTAGAAAGAGCTGGAGTTGGTCAAGAACAACTTTTTCTAGCACCTTCGAGACAAAAGGCAATACAGAGATAGGACGAAAGTTATTTAGCACGGCAGAATCCAGTGAAGGCTTCTTGAGTAGCGGAGTGACAGTGGCCTCCTTAAGGGCAGCAGGGATGGAGCCGGTGATAAGGCACTTATTAACAAAGGACACCAAACCTGCCCCTACTGAATCAACAATTAATTTAAGAAACTTAGGAGAAATGATGTCAAGAGAGCAGTACGAAGGTTTCATATTGGCTATATGTCATGATCCTGATTATTTCTCTCACATTACGCGGTTTCCTCTATGTCACGCCCCCTCGTTATCCTCATCTTTTCCTCTTCAGCTGTTACTCGTTCAGTAGTTGGGGCTCTCGCCTCCTTTCACCTGAATTCCTTTTCTCTTGATTAGCGTCTCTATTTCTCCCCTCTCTACCTTCCTGTCTTTGCCTGAGTATTGCGTTACTGTGTCTGTGCTTTGTGCCATCTAACAGTCTTGTCTCCTGTCCTGTCTTAAGTCCTGTTGGAGAGCTGATAACTACAAGTGTGCCTTTGATCTAAGCCGGAGTTTCGTCGCTTGCCTCTAGTCTCCCTCCAGCGCCTTCAACCAGCGCTCCCACTCACTTGAAGGAGAACTCATACAACTATCGCCTACTAGGATGTTTACCACTTAAGTTGTTGCTTCAAGCAGAGACTTTTATTTTGAATGTTATCCTTCTTCAAGAGGCTCTAAGTTCTTACTGAGAATATTTGTGTTTATCGATCTCCTGGCAAGCTCTTATTAAATTGTACAATTTCTCCGCACCTGTTGTCTGGCTCTCTTACCTCATGACACTATAGTTTCTTTGAGGAGATTCAAAGTGATGGGCTCAAAAGCATCCCAGGTAACAGAAGTCATCAGCTGACCAGAGTGGTCAGTGTGAGAGTGGCTGGCATTGCATCTCAAGTTAGATATTTTGTCAATAAAAAATCTCAAGAAGCTTTCACATAGCTCCTCCGAAGCACCCGACATTGTATTTGCATTTTGAGTTTATAACAGAAAATAAAACCTTTGGTCTTTTCTGGTTTACAGAAAATAAAACCTTTGGTCTAGAGTGGTTTGCCATAATCATGTCAGAGAAGTACGTAGCTTTAGCCGACTTTACAGCATTCTGGTAGGTCGACAGGCTGACTTTAAAAAACTGAAGTGAAATATGTAGCTTGTCCATCTTCCATTTGCGCTCAGCCTTTCTGCTAGCTTGTCTTAGTCGCCGAATATCCACGTTGAGCCATGGTTCATAGTTAGGTTTAGGTTTGTAGGGCTTAAGCGGAGCAGTTTCATTTAGGGTATTAAGCCAAGAAGAGTTTAACAGACCGAGATGCTGGTCGGCATCTAAGTCCAATAGTGGTGAGTCCAGAAACACAAGTGAGGAGGAATTCATAAAGTGCTTGTTAAAATTTGAGCCAAAATTTGAGTCCTGAAGCACTCTTGTACACTCTGTGCGGAACTCCATTAGGCCCTGGAGATGATGAAGCCCTTGCCTTTCTCACAGCCTGCTCTACCTCTTTCCACTTAGGTACACAGACCTCCATTTGGTATTCTGGTGGGTTGATAGGTGGTATGTCTGATGGAATTGACATAGGCTCATTCCTTTTTGCATCTGTATGCGTTTCCTCCAAATATCTCTCTAGCTCAACCCTAGATGCTTTTAAAGTGCCATTCTTCTCCCTGGTGAATAACTTCTTTACGAATTTGAATGGGTCTTTATAGAAATTAGCCCTCGCACGTTCCTTCTTTTTGTAGCGTTTCCGTAGACGCTCAGCTCTGCGTAATGTTCCCAGCTTATCTTTTATGGCCCTTTGTAAGAGATTGAGTCCCTCCTTCTGACTTTGTTCTGCTCTTTCCCATTGCTTCCTCAGCTGTCTCCTTTCTCTAACTAACCCTTTAATTTTCTGCTGCCGTCTAGACATTCCAGGAGTAGTCTGTACTTTTTCCTTCCTTTTTTCCACACCAAACCTCTCACTTCCATATGCGTAAATGATGTCCCCAAATTTATCTAGCTTCCTTTCAACTGCACCAGTTAATCTTTCCAATGCAAAGCATAGATCTGTTTACCGTGTCCCATGCAGTTTTCTCACAAGCTCTTGGCCATCTAACTCCAGGCCTATGCCCGTTGAGGTTCTTTTCTCTCTTATGCTGTTTAGTCTGACCGGGTTCACAAGTATGAATATGTTCATCACTAACTGTGCAAGCCCTCCTCTCCTCTATGACAGGGGTGCTGATATCCTGCGAGCTGTGGTTTGCTTCCTGTCGTTGGATTTCATTCGACTGACTTGACTGACTTCGTAAGAAGTACTGATCAATGCGAGGCCCTTGTCCCTTCTCCCTCAAGCATTTTCCCTTGATGAACCTTCAAACCCCTGACTGTTGTCGCCTTGCTCCAGCCACAGACACAAACTTGGAGTTCTGCAAATGGACAAACTGCAGATCTTGTACTAGTCTTACCTTCCATACTCATATCTGTTTCCATTCCTAAGTCGTTAACCATGTTGTCCAACATTGAGTCATCTTCCGCCCCCGCTCTCACAGACTCTAGGGGTATTTTCCTCTTTAATTTCTCAGAAGCCTTGGGCGGGTGTCTCCAGCATCCTGTAAACACGGAGCTGGATACTGCCGACAAGGGTAGCTAACCCTTACCAGCCCCATTAGGGTCTCTTTCCTCCTGTCAGCTGTCTCTCCAGGCTGTCACAAGGTCTTTCCCTTGTTGCCAGCAGCACTATTCACCGCAGTCACTGGACGTATCCAGATCTTCATGATTTCCATTACACGAGAGTAGATGTTAAAACTTCATGCTGATTTGTACTCGGCTTTCGCCAAGATAAGCAACACTAAGACGTAGCTTTACAGTAAACTATGCTTTACCCATTTACGCTTCTTTCCATATGGTGGTGTGACTCCCCTTCTGTCCGGCGTTAACGACTGCAGTGTACTTGGCGCGTCAGCACACACGATGGCTGCAACTACAGTGTGGTCTCCCTAGTGGACCAGCACGACAACCGTCTGGATTGAGCCAAGTAGGGGACATCTCTAGGGTCTTCAAGTGGGCACCTTCCGTCCTCAGTGTTTCGTCGACTAGCCCACGACACCTCAAGAGGGCTCGACAGTGACTCTGGCGACAGTGAGTCTGGAAAATCTGAAAAAATATTTGCTGCAGAATACTGAACACATTTACAATTTATTATTAATTAAGCGTATATAGAGGTCTATTTTTGGATCAATATTTTGGTGGGGCACTGCCCTACCCGCCCTTACAGACGAGCCACGGGACGTTAAATCTAAACTGCTGGCTCCCAGACTTTTATATCCATCAAAATCTCATTCCAATTCCTAACTGTTTTATGCTACAAGTTCGGTGAACTGCAGGGTAATTCGTACAATCTTGTTTAATTGTTTTCGTACAACCTGCTTACACCCCAATGACTTGTTTAGGGGTGGGGTTAGGGGCTGATCTTCATGTTTTACAAATAGTTGTTTGTTTTTGTACAATTCATATCGTATCAATTCATACGAAATCACTATTATGTTTCCCTGTGAGTTCAGGTTGACTTTCCTATCCAACACAATGACAATTCATAACTATTTTACATTTTGCAGAATTAGCGGCTAATTCTCATTACATTTTCATACGATTTGCTTACACCTCACTGGCAGTTAAGTTTATTAATGGACCTTCTTATAGTTTTTTTTTTCTAAAAATCAGGCGTTTTCTTGCGTATTACATTGTACAAAATCATACAAAATGTCTACCACAGAAAATATTTAGGTTTTCTTGTCATGGCTACACTAGCAGAAGGCAATGAGGAAACTCGGGAAAAGGAAATGAGGAAATTAACGCAATGATGCAGACACATCAGATAAAGAAAGAAAATAAATAATATAACAAGACAGGGAAGGCCTCAGAATATCAATTTAACAGAGTTGGAGTGATGCGGAGGAGGGTTTGCATTTGAGGTTGGTTAAATCTAACAGTGCAGATGCAGAGCTTGATCCATTTAGCGAGGTTAATAATTAAAGCAAGGAATAAAATTGAGCCTGATGAATCCTGCTTATGTATACTCAATAAAGTCAAGTATAACACTGTAAATGCACTAATACTGAAGTATCACATTTTTAGTTGTAATTGTTCTTTTATTAAATATGATCTCTAGAGAAATGGTTTAAAAGCATAGAAACAACCAGATCTAATGAGAAAACTATGTTTTATTTACCTTTGTGACAAATGAGCCACAAAAGAATTAGATTGGCTTAAAGGGAAAGAAAGGGCATTTTAGTCTTCAATTCACCATTGCTACTATGTTCAGTTATTGGTCACATCTGAATTCATCCTATGGACTGGCACTAAACAGTCAACAGCAGACATCACACACAACACACATCAGCACTGGCCCAGATAACAGCGTCTGGCTAATGTAACTCCTTCAAAATGACCATGCTTTCATGTCCAAATTATGCCAGAGATCAAAAACTGTTATCTGCTGCACAGTTATTGGATTTTGTTACTAAAGGAGATTTATAATGCATTCATAATTTCTATAATTGATGTGTAATGGAAGCACCGAGACATAAGGTGAAAGATTAAATTTAGACAATAAATCAAAAGTATGGCTGTACCCTTAGTTAAATCGCAATATGTACTAGTGTCTATTAAAGTGTCTAGTGAATATTAAACTGCAAAAAAGAACGCTATTTAAATATGAACACTGCATGTTCCCCTTGTGTCTGTTTAAATGGCACATTTTTGTTTACTACACAAGCACATGTGATGCTCATGGTGTTTTCAGCATATGAGGACATAAACACATGTATGTCATATCCAGAGCTGCTCTGAGAGTTGCTTCACAAACATTTCCCATTTCATTTGACAAAAACTTTCGTCATATACACATAGAAACTCAGAGGTCTTCGCTACAACCTGCTAAAATAAAACCTTAGTTTAACTTGGTTTAACACAAAAGGGTGTTGATTTTTTCTGTTACACTGAACAATTCTGCCATCTTACCTTCACCTGGCCCTATGATGACGAGACCCTCAAATCTCTGTTCTGGATCAGGGCCAACTACCACCACTCTGTAGACCTCCCAGAGTATCTGTCCCTGATCCAGGACACAGCCAGACCCAGTGCCCTGCCCATCACCACCCTCGACCGCGGAGATTTCACGTGAGGCCCTTGAAGTGACGTGAAGCCGCAACCACGAGCCTCGTCCGAGCGAAAGGATCCTGTGGCTCCGCCTCCGGCCTCTGATCCCTTCGCTCTACCTCGGCCGTGGACCTCTTGGCTCCACCTTGGCTTCTCCCACCTACAACTCCAACAGAGACCCTTGACCTTGCGGCTCCACCAGAATCCCTAGACCGACCAACTCCACCAGAATCCCTAGACCCACCAACTTAATGGTCACCCTACTTCTGCCACGGACTTGAAAGCCTTCCGCTGCACTCAGGCCCTCCACCCCTAAGGCTACAGCGGGTCCCTCCATCCCTCCGGCTCCCCCATTGTCCTTTGTCACACCGGCTCCGTCTCAGTCCTCGGGCACTCTGACTCTGCCTCAAACGCTCGTTGCGGCAGCTTCGCCTAGGGATCCTTCTGCTCTGTGGCATCGGGCACTCTCCTTTTTCGCCGCTGGAGTTTTGTCGTCCTCCTGTCACCATCCCTCCGCCGCCAACTATCACCATCCCTTCGCCTGCTCCTGTCACCATCACTTCGCCATCCATTCGTCCGCCTCCTAAGCCTCCTCTCCACGCCGTGTCGTCACACCTTCTAGGAGAGGCATTATGTCACGATATATCAGTTGTGTTGGTTAGTTTCAGTTCTCATGGACTTTAGTTTGTATTAATTAGTCACATGTGTTCCTTTGTTTGAGTTTTCCCACGACTCATCCGTTTCCATGCACACTAATCCTCATCACAGCTGTTCGTCATTTAGTTAATCTGTATATTAGTTTCTCATCTTCACTCAGTGATTGTCTGGTCTACGTTTAAGTTAGCGTGTGTGTAGTTATGTCAGTCTGAACCTTCTGTGAATTACCTTGTGGTAATTCATCTATTCCTGCACCCTTGTTGACAATATTATTGTTAAAATTAATCAATTATTTAATTGTTAGAGTTTTATTAATTCAATTGATTGGACATCCTTTTTGATTATTAAAATGTAATAAAAAAATCCTGGGTTATTTTTCAACCCAAATGCTGGGTTGAGCCTCGGTTAATCTGGATTACATAATCTGATTCCCCAAAAAAGTCCTTGTAATTAGATTATATTACATTTTAAAATACTCATAATCAGACTACATTTACTTTTTTATTGATTACATGATTACAGGTTATTCTCAATGGCAGTCAATCATTCATGATTCATATTTATATATTCTTTGAAGTGTTTACATTGATATTTTAAAGTTAAAAATAGTTTTAAACCACAGCCAAGGGGGTGTAAAGAGGTCTGATTGATTGATTACACCCAGTTATTCTCCCACTGTGTGTGGTAATAGTGTGTCCCAGTGGAAAACCACAAGCTGAGGCAGCACCAGCAGGACATAGATAGCTGCTAATGACAGAACTTCTGTGTCAGAAGCGAACTTCTACAACCCCAGAGCTGCAAGATTTATCAGGGAGTAGAGAGAAGGAGAGAGTTGGTTTTGGATTGTTTTCTGTTCTATTTCCTATGTTTATATTGGTTTCTATGGTTATACATTGTTTTATTGATTCTCTGCACCTGTTTCTCTTTTTCTTTGATTGGTCTGCCATTGTATTTGTCAGATCTCATCGTTACATAGTAGTTGTTCTGCTGTTTTAATATCCAGAAATCTGAGAAGTGTAATTTTATGTTTGATCCATCTATCCGTCTATCCTTTTTGTTCCATTGCAAAGTTTTTGAATGACAATCTCTTTTTGTGTTGATTTGATTCTTGGCACCCTGTTCTTCTTCCTTGTTGTGCATGTGACAATTGTGTGGTGTGTGTGTGTGTAAAATATATGACAGTAAAAAGGAGACAACATAGAAATACAACATAGAAATTCAATCCAGTAGACCCTATTATAAATATCCAGAGAGAGATTTGCATGTGTGTTCTGTCTCTCTTTCTCACTCTCACTTATATCTTATTATACTCTATACTGTTTCTCAGAAGTTCCACTTTCTCCATATCAAAGCACAGTCAGACTCTGCTGTCCTGTTTAGTAAACACTATTTCTGTCTATTTAATCTCTCAGTTTTAGTGTCACTGCCTTAACAGTCTGTGTTGCTCTGAAGACTCAATACAATAAGTCCACAGCGCCCCCTACTGCTCTATTAGTGAAGAGAAACTCTAGTAGGCCTAGTCGTTCTACTTCTGTGTTGTTTGCCTTTGTGCTTTTGTGTTTGTTTGGTTGGTCTGAAACCTTTGCTGATGGGAATTAAAAAAATACTGTTGTGGTTTTGGTATCAAATCCATGGTATGGTAATAATATGAGAATTGAGATGGTAATACTGTGATATTTTATATAAAGATGATTAAGCCTGTTTTATTACATACAAAAACTCTTAGCAAGTCCAACAAATAGGCTTTGTTTTCTTTAAGCAAAGCATAATGTATTCTGGTTTTCTTTTGATTTTGAATTGAAATATGACCTGGACATGTTCTTGACAGGTTTCAAGGAATTCACCCATTAATTCATTGATTTGGATTGAGTAGAACAGCCTCAACTCATTTTACACATTGCATAGCTATAGATACACCCACCAGATGTCCCTCTTGTGTTTACGGCTTCAGTCTTTAACCTGCCTGTCTCTGCTCTGCATTATATTACATAATGCTGAACCCACTATGTGGCTATTTGCATACAAAGGAACAAAAGAAAAATATTACACAAAGAGAGACAAACAATAGAAATACAGGACCTATTCCATTTACAAAATGTCTCACTCAATGTCTCACTCAATAAAAGCATAATTCTACATTCTGTATTAATGCAAATGGGGGTGTTCGTATAGATTATGCTCTCTATTTGAGAGCTTTAGTTAGCCTGAACATAACGTCAGTAATGGAGACAGTATGATTATGATTCACCTTCTGCAATGCAATAAAGGCTGATACATTTGCAGAGTAGCTTGTTATGGCTTAAAACTGTCTAGCAGTGTTGTGTGTTGAAGAAAATTTGTAAAGGCAATTGTAAATTGCATTTCTTTTCTTGCAGACTCTGTCCTTAAGACCTTGTATTGAAAATGCCTGATATAACACATATGCATTGCTAGTAGATGCAGATTTTTCTCATTGTCTTACAGCAGACATATTTGGCCCAGTCAGTTGTTATTATTATACAGTAAGTCAGGGAATCAGATATTGGACTTGTCTCATTGAACTCTTTTATTCATCTTTCTGTTGACATGTTGCAGAGCAGAACCTGAATATTTGAATATGATTTTTTTCTGAGGATCTTTGTTTGGTAAAGTATGCACAGATATTTTCATATAGTAGCTGTATCTGTCAACTGATTTAGATAATCTTAAAGGTAGTCTAATTTCTGCATCACTGTCAGTTTAAGGGTGATTTTTTTTTTTGTGTGTGTGTGTTTAACAGCCTTTTACATCAATTTTGAAACAAGCTTGTCTTGACCAGTAAAAATACTTCTGCTGACCCGAGGGCATGACAATGTGAAGTGATCAGTCAGTTTTGATCAAAACTGACTGACAGGGTTAATGCATCCTTGCAGATAGATCGATTGTGAGAGTTCCTATAAACATTTCTAGAGTTAGTACAGAATTATTTAGGTCATGTTGTTCCAAACATTTTGCCTAAATGCCATACATGTTTGGAACTACATGAGGGAATTTTGCTTTTTATTTTTTTATTTGTCAACTATTCCTTTAACAGTATGAGGATAAGAAAAGCCACTGCAAACCACCAATAAACTCAGCAATGAAATTATAGGGATGCATATATTTATGCCCACACGTTTGAGTTTAGGAGGGGCTTTGTGGGTACTGAAGTGTAGGAGGCTGATGCTGTATGTTTGATGTTTTGCATACTCATCCATATTACTCTTTCACAGTATCTCTCTCCTCTACCCACTTCCCCCTCTCTCTTCTCTTCACTATGTACATTAGTTATGCTTGAGTTAATATTCAATAAAGACTAGATGTTTGTTTTTTAAAATAAAAGTGTCAGTCTGAAGAAATCTGGACCCATGAGAATGAACTCCTATAGCCTGCACTGGTGCACGCATGTTCATGAATCGAGTTTGTTATTTTATTTTCTGAGTTGTAAATAATAGATAAGCTGTCGTGACCAAGCAAGGCTTCCCTCCACCCACTCAAATAATGGTAGTTTCTGGTGTGCTTCCCAGCAAGCAGATCCACTTCACAATACAGCACACACACAATTCCCACACAGTTGGCAAATGACGGTCAAAATGAGAATGTTTTCTAAAACCCACATTTACATATGTATTAATTTACATTATGGCTTTTAAAGACTTCTTAAAAATCAAATAGCAGTGTTGTCGTTCCTTTTCAAGTAAACGCAATGCTACGTCATGACATTGATGCTATGAGAACACCCCCATGTGTTACCGGTCTCTGAAGCCTGCGTGGAAACATGGCAATTGATTGGCAGACGGCAGTTCTATGACGTCACATGGATCGTCCGTAAGTACCTAAGGGTGCCTGCATTAGACGCTTTCAGCCTTTTTTGTCTTCAGGATCTGCTTGTCTAAAGTGTGTGCTTGTGAAGATATTGCCTGTCAATGTGAGCTTGGGACCAGTTTAGAGTGTGTGTATCACCATACTATGACGTTGATGCACACAAACTCGGCGGGACTGCGGATAAACTGGTGGAAGAGTTTGACAAGGGAGTTCCTCTTTTTCAAGCTTTCCCAGACAATAATAATAATAATAATAATAATAATAAATTGAATTTGTATAGCGCTTTTCTCGAACTCAGTCGCTTTACAGGGCAGGTGAATAAGCAAGACAAAAAAAATAAATAAATAGTATATATATATATATATATATCAGGCACATATAGAGATGGGAGGGGTGTGGGGCTACGGCTAGGCAGAGGTGAAGAGATGGGTCTTGAGGCGGGACTGGAAGATGGTGAGGGACTCAGCGGTGCATATCTCATGGGGGAGGGAGTTCCAGAGCCTGGGACCTGCCCTGGAAAAGGCTCTGTCCCCAAAACCGCGGAGCTTGGACTTGTGGATGCAGAGGAGACCGGCTGAGGTGGATCTGAGGGACCGTAAGGGTTGGTAGGGGGAGAGGTCAGTGAGGTATGAGGGGGCCAGGTGGTGGATGGCTTTGTAGGTAAGAACCAGGATTTTGTATGTGATGGGAAGCCAGTGTAGTTGTTTTAGGACTGGAGTGATGTGGTGCCAGGATTTGGAGCGGGTGATGAGTTGGGCGGCTGCATTCTGGACCAGTTGGAGTCTTTTCATGTAGTTTTAGCTGATACCAAGGAGTAGTGTGTTGCAGTAGTCCAGTCGTGAGGAGATGAAGGTGTGAATGAGTCTTTCAGCAGCAGAGGGTGTGAGTGAGGGTCTGATTTTGGCGACGTTGCAGAGGTGAACGAAGGAGGTTTTAATGACGGATGTGAGGTTCAAGGGAAAGGGTTGAATCAAAAATCACACCGAGGTTGCGGGCCTGGGGAGATGGGCAGACAATGGTGTCGTCAATGGTGAGAGTGATGTTATTGGTTTTGCTGAGAGTGGATTTGGAGCCTATGAGGAGCAATTCTGTTTTATTGCTGTTGAGTTTGAGGAAGTTATGTTGCATCCAGGTTTTAATAGCTGACAGACAGGAGTTGATGTGGGAGAGGGAAGGATTGTGGGGGGATTTGGTGCTGAGGTAGATCTGGGTGTCATCGACATAACAGTGGAAATTCAGTTTGAAGTGATGAAGTATCTGACCAAGGGAGAGGATGTAAATGATGAAGAGGAGGGGATCTGTTGGAAAGGTAGGAACGGAGCCAGCTGAGTGCAATACCTTCGATACCAAGGTCTTCGAGTCTGGTGAGCAGGATGTTATGGCTCACAGTATCGAAGGCTGCACTCAGGTCGAGAAGAATAAGGATGTTAAGGGAACCAGTGTCAGCGGAGATGAGGAGGTCATTGAGGACTTTGAGGAGAGTGCTTTCTGTGCTGTGGAGGGGGTGAAAACCAGATTGGAGAGGTTCAAATTGGTTATTGGCATGAAGATGGGTTTGTAATTGTGAAGCGACTATACGTTCCAGGGTTTTAGACAGAAAGGGGAGGGTGGAAATTGGGCGGGAGTTGTTGAGGGAAGAGGGATCCAGACCAGGTTTTTTGAGGATTGGGGTGACAGCGGCAGTTTTGAAAGCAGAGGGGACAGTTAAAAGGGACAATGAGGATTTGAAGAGGTTAGTGAGAAAGGGGCAAAGGATGGGGAGGCAGGACTTCAGGAGTGGAGTAGGGAGGGAGTCAAGTGAGCAGGTAGTCGGTTTGGAAGAGCTGATGAGTTTAGAGATTTCAAGAGTGGTGGCCGAGTTAAACTGAGAGAGGAGGCAGTGTGGAGGAGGGGGAGGGAGGTCAGGAGGGATGGTGGGAAAAGGGGCCGTGATAGGTGCTGGAGTAGATACTGGAAGGTCAGATGCAGGGGATAGAGATTGATAAATGATGTTGATTTTATCAGCGAAAAAGTAAAGGAATGAGTTGCAGAGATCCGGAGTAGAGGTAGGGAGGGTGTTGGTCCGAGGCTTGATGAGGTTGTTCAATGTGGAGAAGAGGGTTCTGGGGTTTTGACAGGGGTTGGTGAGGATGGTGGAGAGGTAGGCAGATTTGGCGGCAATGAGGGCATCTTTGTAGGCAATGAGGTGGAGTTTATAGGCTTCATGGTGGACTATGAGATATTATATTTTTGTCAGGTGTTCAAGTTGGCCGCCAGTTTGTTTCATTTTCCGGAGTGCAGGTGTGTACCAGGGTGACGAGTTGTTAAAAGTGACAGTTTTTGTTTTGAGGGGGGCCAGAGTGTTAAGGGAGGTACACAAAGCGGAGTTGAGGTGGTTTGTGAGATCATCAGGTGAGGTGAGGGTTGAGTCTAGGGCTGTCAACTTTAGTCGTTTAGTCGACTAATCGGTCGATGCCGTCTTGGTCGACTGACATTCTTATTGGTCGACCAGATGCTTTTTTTTTTTTACCAATAGAAAGAAATTTTCAATGATTTGCCCCTTGATATTTATTCCTTTATAAGCAGTTATATATTACTGTATTCTAAATATAATTAGCCTATGGTTTATCCGCAACTTTAAATGCTTTCATTTAGGCTATTTTGTAACAGCGCCACAGTTTAGCGCACACACATAGAACACTCGGTTCGCTCCTGTGGCTGGCTGCGCTGCTGCTTCGTGCTCAGTAGGGGATATAGGTAGTTTAGCTGTATTCATTCAGTTAGAACGCTATTTGTTTCGGTTTTTATGTTTTTATACACTCTGTTTTTATCTCGATGCGGCGTGGACACACTTGGAAAAAAAAGAGCGCGTCGCACCGCGACCGCGTTGCTTCCATCACGAGCGCGCACACCGCGCGCCTACATTTGAAATCGAACTTGAGCGCGCAAAAGACGTGAGCAGTCCCTTTAACGGCTTTATCATGCTGACTCAATAGATTGTGTTTTCTTGATATGTTTTTGATTTTATTTGTACACTTTACGCATTTGAAAAAAGCCTAAATAATGTAACAAAACGAAAATAAACCTATATGCAGTCCTACAATACAGCCTATTATTATTAGGATTGTTTTTTAGGCTCTTTGGGTTTTTTTTGTGTGTTTGTTTTAAAACTCCTAGATCGGCTGGACAAAAGTTAACCCATAGCTTTGAAAGTAAAGAGGAATATACAGCCTGTATAAACGAGAGCTTTTGTTAGGATTTGTCATTGTGGCAGATAGCAGTTATATTTTTTTGTAGTGTGTGGTGTGGTCAGGTTCGCGATTGTGACTGTTACTATAGACCTAGTCTCAGCCTCAGACGTCACGTCCACGGAACGTTGGCTAAACGTCTGATGCATATGGTACACTTAACTGGAAACACTTCAGGAATGTCGAAGTCGTCATCTGATTGGTTGAATTTTATCGGATTTCCGGGGGGCGCGAGTGTCGCGTTTATTTTCGGTCCGCCGGGAAACAAAGCGCAGACGTGTGATTGCGGAAGAAAAACTGTTGTGTTTACATGAGTGACAATGAGCATTTATCAAGATCAGCTAAACGTAGAATTCTCAAAAGTATGCGAGGTTCACGGGAAAGACTCTTGCTCTTGAAGTTTTCTTCTCCTTCTTTGATTTTCTATGCTGACTGACTTGTTGCACGCAGGTCTGTTGTTGTGGGGACATTTCCACGCCCCGAAACGTGACGCTGAACGAAACGAACTGTAATTGGTTGTTTTACATGTCGGTCAAACGGCCTTATGGGCGGGCCTTGGCCAAAGAAACCTGCTATGAATTCCAGACCTTCAGCCGTCAGTCTGAAGGTCTGGCTACGCGAGACTACTATAGACCTAGGACAGAGCTCCTCACTTTTTGCAGTTAAAAAAAAAATCACTTAATTTTCAAAGAATTGTATTATTATTATTATAGTTATATGTATTTTTGATGTTTTTTCGTTGTTGTTTTATAAATGCTCTATGACAATTGTTAAAAAATGTTCAATCAAAACATCGCGGTCTTTTTTTTTCTTTTTCTTTTGAGTCGACTAATCGTTGCGCAGGACAAGACTTTGGTCGACTAAGGATTTCTTTGGTTGACTACAGCCCTAGTTGAGTCCAGGTGGAGAGCAGGTCAGAAAGGTGATGGAGATCAATAGATTTAAGGTTGCAGAAGGTGATTTCTCTGAGGAGGCGGGGGCGGGGGGTTGGAGACGGAATGGCGAACCGTATCAGTTTGTGATCAGAGAGGGGAAAGAGGCATGGATGAAGTTTGAGCACTGGTTTGGCAGACCAGGTCGAGGATGTGTCCTTTTTCATGGGTGGGGAATGTTGGGTGAGAGCATTTCATGTTGGGTGAGAGTAAAGTTGTCCAATAAAATAGTGAATTCTGATGACAGCTTGCAGGTGAGGGAGTCTATGTGGATGTTTAAGTCACAGAGTAGCAGCAGACGTGGAGAGAGAGTTGAGGCTAGTGTATGGAGTTCATTTAAATCAGAGAGGAAGGAGGGATTTGGTTTAGGTGGCCGGTAAATGAGGATAACTGTCATGGAGGAAAGAGCTTTGAAGACGAGATATTCAAATGATGATACTGAAGGGAGGGTGAGTTCAGTGATCTGGAAGTTCTGATTATAAATAACGGCGAGGCCACCTCCACGGCGGGAGGGGCGGGGTTTGCAGATGTAATTGTGCAGTTTGCAATAATGCAGTTGAGAAGGGACAGTGAGTGGATTTGCAAGTGATTGGAGAATAGGTATATGTGAAGTGCGAATAGCACTGTAGTCCAGTCCGGATTTTCTGTGCAGCCAGACGGTGTGCTCAGCTCTATGTGATCCAGCGGGGGAAGTGTCCCGATGACGTGGGAGAGGTGTGACAGAGCGTGCAGGTGACCAGATGGATGGAATGGATTGTCCGTGGTAGAAGTAAACAAACTTGCAGCGAAAACTTCTGTGGATGTAACGGGGTCGACGTAGAAGTCCGAGCTGTTTGATGACTGGGATGCAGAATGTAATTGAGTAGTTGATCAGTTCGACCAGTTGCAGAGTTGAATATTTGAGCATGATGCCGAGCGGAGGGACTGAGAGCTCCGTGATAGCAGTTAGTGATGGACTAGGGACACAAAAATGGATGACTGATGTAAGTGCCAAAATGATCCACGGCATGACAGGAGGAGATGAAAGTCTCGGTCACGGCTCGCGTCTGGTGGTGGTTGCCTGTGAGAAAGAGGTAGGCAATCGGGTTAGCTGCTATTGCAGCTAGAATTAGAATTAGCCGGCACGTGTTGATGAATGCGGGCAGCCAGCAAGCGGCTAACCGACGAGGCGACAGTCCGGTCGAGGTGCCCAAGCGGCTTCGGGAACCAGCTGCGAGGCTGTCCAGAGGTAGGGGTACAGTGAACACAAACAAAACAGGAACACAAGAAGGAATAGCAGGAATAGCAGACAGAGAAGCGGCGAACAAACAGCGCCAGCGTCCTCTCACATCCGCCGTTTAAACGTATGAAAAGCATAGCTCTATTGCTCTCATGGTGGCAAAGCCCGTTCGGTGGTTGTGTGTAAGGCATCTAGTTCTGAGGGATTAGACTCAAAGAGAGTTAAGACGGATTTTATAAATAAACCACCTCCTCTTCTGCCCACATACAATTCTCTGAGCCTTTATTCCTCCTTTATTTCACTAGGAGACCCTTGCTTAACACTTCCATCCTGCTTGTGCGGGGGCTTAGGCATAGAGTTTGGACTAATGTCAAGAGAGTGGGATTGCAGTGAGATTGAGAAGACGACTGCAAGCCGTTCTTGGTCCAGAGCAATGCTATTGTTTAGCTTGCTCCTCTAGGGCTAAGGTCTTGAGTACAGCCAGCAAGCGGCTAACCGACGAGGCGACAGTCCAGTCGAGGTGCCCAAGCGGCTTCGGGAACCAGCTGCGAGGCTGTCCAGAGGTAGGGGTACAGTGAACACAAACAAAACAGGAACACAAGAAGGAATAGCAGGAATAGCAGACAGAGAAGCGGCGAACAAACAGCGCCTGCGTCCTCTCACGTCCGCCGTTTAAACGTATGAAAAGCATAGCTCTATTGCTCTCATGGTGGCAAAGCCCGTTCGGTGGTTGTGTGTAAGGCATCTAGTTCTGAGGGATTAGACTCAAAGAGAGTTAAGACGGATTTTATAAATAAACCACATCCTCTTCTGCCCACATACAATTCTCTGAGCCTTTATTCCTCCTTTATTTCACTAGGAGACCCTTGCTTAACACTTCCATCCTGCTTGTGCGGGGGCTTAGGCATAGAGTTTGGACTAATGTCAAGAGAGTGGGATTGCAGTGAGATTGAGAAGACGACTGCAAGCCGTTCTTGGTCCAGAGCAATGCTATTGTTTAGCTTGCTCCTCTAGGGCTAAGGTCTTGAGTATGGACCAATATTAAGTGAGACTGTGAGTCGGAGTGAGTTCTGCTCATATGGTAAGATGGTCCTCACTGCAGAACATGAAATCCAGTTGAATGAATGAATGAATGAGGCATTTATATAGCGCTTTCATATGTACTACTGTACACCCAAAGCGCTTTACAATCATACCAGGGGATCTCTCCTCAACCACCTCATCACCACCGGTACTCACAAGTCTCATCGCCTCATCACCACCGGTACTCACAAGTCAGGCAACCAACTGGACCTGGTTTACACACGCAACTGTATCACAGATAACATTTTGGTGAAACCTCTCCAAGTTTCAGATCATTTCCTCATTACTTTCAATCTACAACTCACTACCCATGCTCCACCAACCTCCCCACCATTTACTTTCAGACGAAACCTGCGCTCACTTTCTCCGTCCCATCTTTCCTCTGCTGTGTCATCTTCTCTTCCCTCACCCTCACATTTTTCATCTCTGAATGTGAATACTGCAACGGATACTTTATGCTCCATCCTAACCTCCTCTCTAGACAACATCTGCCCTCTCTCCTCCAGGCCAGCACGCACTACTCCCTCTAACCCCTGGTTATCTGAGGTTCTTCGTGAACACCGGACCAAGCTCAGGGCAGCGGAGAGGAAATGGCGCAAATCAAAAGACACATCTGACCTCAGTAGGTATCAATCTCTGCTCTCTGCCTTCTCTGTTGATGTTCACACCGCAAAATCTTCATATTTCCACAACAAGATCAACAGCGCCACTAACACACGTTCACTGTTCAAGACATTCAACTCTCTCCTCTATCCACCTCCACCACCACCCACCTCCTCGCTAACTGCTGATGATTTTGCTAACTTCTTCACTAACAAAACTACAACTATCAGCAGTCAGTTCTCAGCTTCACACACACAGGAACCCAAACTAATCTCTCCCACAGCCAACAACCTTCTCTCCTCCTTCACTCCACTAACCGAGGAAGAAGTATCTAAACTTCTCCTCTCCAGTCATCCTACCACCTGCCCTCTAGACCCCATCCCCTCACACCTTCTACAAGCCATCTCTCCCACACTTCTTCCAGCTCTCACACACATCATCAACTCATCCCTCCACACTGGCATTTTCCCTACAGCATTTAAGCAGGCTCGGGTAACTCCTCTGCTTAAAAAACCAACATTAAACACATCACTTCTAGAGAACTACAGACCTGTCTCTCTCCTACCATTCATTGCGAAAACACTTGAACGTGTTACTTTTAACCAAGTATCATCTTTCCTGTCTCTGAACAACCAGCTGGATGTCAACCAATCTGGCTTCAAGAAAGGACATTCAACTGAGACTGCATTGCTGTCAGTCACGGAAGCCCTGCGGATCGCAAAAGCTGCTTCCAAATCATCAGTTCTCATTCTACTGGACCTGTCTGCTGCTTTCGACACAGTGAATCATCAGATCCTCTTGTCCGCCCTCTCATCACTGGGCATCACTGGAACCTCCCTCAACTGGTTTGAGTCCTATCTCACAGGTAGGTCCTTCAAGGTCGCATGGAGAGGTGAGGTATCCAAAGCACATCAGCTGACCACAGGGGTTCCCCAGGGTTCAGTTCTTGGACCGCTCCTCTTCTCCATTTACACCACATCACTGGGACCCATCATTCAGGCACATGGTTTCTCTTACCATTGCTATGCTGATGACACCCAACTCTACCTCTCATTTCAACCAGATGATCCCACAGTAGCTGTACGGATCTCAAGCTGTCTGGCGGACATCTCGGCGTGGATGAAGGAACATCACCTGCAGCTCAACCTGGCAAAGACTGAGCTTCTCGTCCTCCCTGCCAATCAGTCTCTACAGCACGACCTCACTATCCAGCTAGATTCATCCTCAATCACCCCATCAAGGTCGGTCAGAAATCTTGGAGTAATCTTTGATGATCAGCTGACCTTCACTGACCACATTACAAAGACAACTCGATCATGCAGGTTTGCTATGCACAACATCAGGAAGATCAGACCTTTCCTAACTGAGCATGCAACACAACTTCTCGTCCAGGCCCTGGTCATTTCTAGGCTTGATTACTGCAATGCTCTTCTGGCTGGACTTCCATCATGTGCAACTAAACCTCTACAAATGATCCAGAATGCTGCAGCTCGTCTCGTCTTCAACGAGCCCAAAAGGGCCCACGTCACTCCTCTGTTCATCTCTCTGCACTGGCTACCACTCTCTGCTCGCATCAAGTTCAAGGCTTTGACGCTTGCTTACAGATTGACCACAGGTTCAGCCCCCTCCTACTTCCACTCACTACTACAAGTGTACATCCCTACCAGAAGCCTATGATCGGTCAATGAGCGACGGCTTGTGGTACCATCACAGCGGGGCACAAAATCACTCTCCAGAACATTCTCACTCACGGTTCCATTCTGGTGGAATGATCTCCCCACCGTCATCCGGAATGCAGAATCCCTGACAGCATTCAAAAGGCAACTGAAAACTCATCTCTTCCGGGAGCACTTAACATAAAAAAAATAAATAAAATAAAATAAAAATAAAATCCTTTCCTTTAAATCCTCGCTTGCCTGGCTTATGCTATTCCGAGCAATGTCTGAACTTTGTATTTTGAGCACTTCTTGCGTTGTTTTTGCCTCTTCACGATGACTCGCTTGGTTTAGTCCTCAATTGTAAGTCGCTTTGGATAAAAGTGTCTGCTAAATGACTAAATGTAAATGTAAATGTAAACCACCACCAGTGTGCAGCATCCACTTGGATGATGCGACGGCAGCCACAGTACAACGGCGCCAGTGCGCTCACCACACACCAGCTATAGTTGGAGAGGAGAGAGAGTGATAGAGCCAATTCAGTGGATGGGGATTATTAGGAGACCATGATTGGCAGGGGCCAATGGGTAGAATGTGGCCAGGACACCGGGGTTACACCCCTACTCTTTACGAGAAGTGCCATGGGATTTTTAATGACCACAGAGAGTCAGGGCCTCGGTTTAACGTCTCACCCAAAGGACGGTGCTCTTTGACAGTATAGTGTCCCCGTCACTATACTGGGGCGTTAGGACCCACACAGACCACAGGGTGAGCACCCCCTACTGGCCTCACTAACACCTCTTCCAGCAGCAACCTGGTTTTCTCAGGAGGTCTCCCATCCAGGTACTAACCAGGCTCAGCTTAGCTTCAGTGGGCAACCAGTTTTGGGCTACAGGGTGATATGGCTGCTGGCGAGTTGGATCCAGATCCAACTCCTCCCACCTTACATATACCTAAACCTACCCATCTCCGCCCCCTGGTCCCTAACTCCACCCCTAATCCTACCCATCTCCACCCCCTGATCTGGACATTACTGCATTCGCGTCACACTCTTTCACCGGTCCCTTCGTTACACTTATCCCTTAGCGCTGGGTGTTATGCTCCCTCGGTGAGGTGAATATGCATCCCACCACCTCTCTTGTCACCCTTTCAGTACTTGAAGTACGGAGGAAACAATTACGTGCTTCCTGTATACTCAACTCCGTATGGCTAATGGGTACAGAGGTAGTATCCATGTGCCTCCCCTGTAGTGAATCACGAAAGGGCTGGTACAGGTTAGGAAGTCTGGGAAAGTACCACGATTTGCGTCACACTCTTTATCTGCCGCTCCTCTAGTTTGGACTTGGAGGTGATAGCATGGATATAGTTGCCATGTAACACAATTCTATGGTTCGTGAAGAATGATGGGACAACAGAATATAAGAAAGTGGTCATAGTCTCCCACCAAGCTTTCTAACCGGAGGTAGACTAGCTACGAGAAGTCACAGGAGAAGAGTCTGGGCATACCGCCTTTGGCGTCCCACTGCTTTCCTAGTGCTAAAGAGATAGTAATGGATTGGGGATGTGTAGAGTTGAGATGAGCGATTTTCGTATTTCATCCGTTGTTGGGCAGTTATGAGATTTCCCTGGAAAGCTCAGCTCCCAGGAGCAGGTAAGAGCATTGAGCGTCGGGATTTCACTAGCTAGGCTGCAAGCTCTTCTAGGAATTGTTTCATATCACGGTGATCCGCCTGAACGGACTTTGACACATTTATGTTTCCCGGTTTATGTCCTTTTGAGTTATTATAGTGCTAGCTCTCTATGAATGTGTATATCTTCATAGATTGGTGAAGTGGGTATTAACTAAGGGTGGGAATCTTTTGGTACCTCATGATTAGATTAAAATCGATTATTGAGGTCACGATACGATAGTGTTGTAGTACTCGAGACCGGTCTCGAGACCACTTTTTGATGGTCTCGGTCTCGTCTCGGACTCGACCGCATTTGGTCTCGGTCTTGTCTCGGTCTCGGACATATGAGGACTCGGGATTTTTTTTCAAGACCAGACTAGACCATGACTGTGAAAATATCACAAATTTGCCAGTATATTGACTAATTTTTTTGTTAACATCCTTGCTTTTATTGTATGTAAAACGTACCGATTCAAATCCAAGCAATAACGTGACTCATTGGTCATTGCTAATTATGTATTTTTGTTACCGCTGCCTGTCACCCATCCCCGCCCCCTTTCACTCGCACTCCCAAGAAAGTGATCTGTGGTTGTCTGGGAGCGGGAGAAGATGTCTGCAAAATCTTCAGTAATAAAATTCGGCTACAAAAATCATAAAGAATATATTTGCAAAACAACATCCAGAAGAAAGCATACAGCTTCTTGTAAATTCTGCAGTGCTTCGCTTTCAGAGACGGTGGGGACTACGTCAAACTTTAATCGTCATTTAGAAAGGAAGAACAAAGAAGGTAAGCTATGTGTAAGTGATGTTAGCAAAGCTGGCTAGCTAACGTTAGCAATCTGCCTCGTACCAAATAAAATTACTCCTCACACAAAGAGATTTTGTCAATATCAGCTAACGTTATACATATTATAGGGATGGGAATTGAAAACCGGTTCCACTCGGGAACCGCTTCTAAGTTTTATGAACCATCGATATTGAATGCCCTCAACGTTAACGAGTCCTCTTATCGATGCTCCTGCTCCAAGGCTAATTTTTGTCCTGCCATAGTCTTATTTGATAGATAAGTAATGTAGACGAACTGCTGCGAGTGTGACAGGGCGCATCAGAAGAACGAGCAGAGAGAACGCCCCGGTCGCGCGCGCGCACTCTCTCTCTCTGTGGAGCCAGGCGAATGTATAAAGGCTTCACCGTCTCCTCCTAAGCGCTATCTTGCTCTCTCTCCCTGGCACATAGTAATCAAAATAAATCGACACGATGTAATGGTAAAAGGTCGGAAGACCACAGTTTTATGTGGAGCATTCGGATATATTTTTTCCTGAATTACTGCTGGGTGAATTGTGCTAAAATACCTTATCTTCTCTGAAAAGCGTTTACATCCGAGTGACAGTGCGCCGTGCGCGAGCCACACGAGAAAACACCGTATCCGTGCCACTGATCGCAGCGGCAACGAGCACTTTGATCACTTGATTGAAAAATCACATATCATGTACAGTTTTTGATGTATTAATATTTAGTAAAACACATATCAGTGACATGATGGGTTTTAACTTCATTCAGGAGATTTTGGGTAACTGCACAGACAGATGACTTTGAGCGCACCGCCAACGGTGTGTGTGTGTGTGTGTGTGTGTAACCATAGCGCCAAAACAACCAACTTTCGGATCCTGCACTTAAGCTTATAATTTCGTTTTTAAAAATATAATTATGTATTTAAAAGTTTCAGAATGCAAAATCTTACAAGTTATTGCTTAGCTTCAACAACACTAGTCTGTTTTTTTTCCCCTCCGGTCTCGACTTGATCTCGGTCTTGGTCTGTCTTGGTCTTGGTCTCGACTTGGTCTGTCTTGGTCTTGGTCTTGGTCTTGGTCTTGTCTTGGTCTCGACACCCTCTGGTCTTGGTAGTGTCTTGGTCTCGGTATAGGCGGTCTTGACTACAAGTCTACGATACGATTAAAAACCAATTCTCGATTTTGAATCCAATTTCGATTCAATTTATGCTTAGATTTTATTCTAGTTTACTGTTTTATGTTACTTTTCCTATTTTACTGCAGTAGACAAAAGGGAAAAAAATATTAAATGTAAACGTTGAAATTTATTTAGTTTCCCTACCCATTTTAGTTAAACCCAATATTATTATTAAGCTGATGACAATCAAATTATAAACAATAGGACAAATACAATAGAAAGAATATACTGCCCTACAAAGCAAAAAGGCAGTAACTGCATTTTTTGTCAAAAATTAGTTATTATCATTTTCATGACATTCAAGGCATCCTTTGTTATGTGACAAAACATCTTATCTCAAATGTGTGTCGTTTTGGAGAAAAATGGTAGTCGTTTGTACAGTAACTGCAAAAAGCCCTAGTGAAACAAAGCAAGAGTACAGTAACATCCATTACTGTGTTCTTGTTATGTTTTACCTATCAAAAAATAACCATGTTTCTGCGCAGTGTAGTTACTGTTGCCATGGTGAACACACAGCTGATTTTCGGGCATCCTCACGGGACGATTTTAACATTTGCGATTTCACCCTTCTAACTTCCCCAAATTGTTCCCCTACCAAACTACCCCCTCCCCTGAAAGAATGAAAAAAATATTCCAGAAAGAAAAAAAAGGTGCAAGAGCTCCATGTAGTTTAGCGGTTACTATGATTTTCGCGATATAGCAGTTCAGTACACTTGAAATTAAATCATGATATACTACTGTGTGAATATTAAACCGCAATGATAGTACAATTTAAATACAAATCCTACATGTTCTGTGAATAAATGGGGCAGTCGACGCGCAGTTTAATTTAACACACACACGCGCGCGCTGAAGCACGTGTGACGCTCGAGCTGTTTTTTGCATAAAACACGACTGCATGAACTTACTCTCCAGACTCTAGATCCGCTCTGAAAGTCACTTTGTGAGCATTTAACCGCTTCATTTGAGAAAAACTATCGTCATGTCATAAACACAGAAACAAAGGTCTTCACGGAAACCCGTCAAAATAAAAGTTCGGTTTAACTTGACAGAAATATAGGCCTATTACTGTTGTACAGTATAATTTAGAAACGTCTCAATGTAATAATAATACTAACACTAATACAAATAAATTAAGATTAAAACTAAATTTGTATTCAATGTTTTAATTTTAACAGTAAAGTTCATTGTGGAGCATGTTGTTTGACAAAAATTTTTTGTTTAATTTCATATGATTAAAAAAAATGTAGGCTAATTAATAATATATTAGAATTTTAATATATTTTATTTGTAATATTCATAGAATATTTTTTAAATATTGTATTAGTTTAATAATAGTTTATAATAAAAGTTTCATGATTTCAATTAATTAGACGTGATTTTTGATTACTAAAAATTTACACCACGTATCCGTAACACACCCGCTCCGCAACACTAGTTTCACAACACAAAAATGTTGAAAAAAAATGTTGTCCAAATGGTTCCAATTATTTCAAATACAGTGTATCTAACACACACAGAGCCCAAGTTGTGGCAAAATAGTCTTTGGAGAATCTGTAGTTACTGCCTTTTTCCTTGGTTTGGTGCCACGTTTTTGGTAAGTAATACAAAGCAAGAATACAGTAACTGCAAAATAGGGGTAAAATATCAAATTAAATATGAGGATTGATATGTACAAAGAATAAGCTAATATAAAGTCACAAAACAGCCACATGTCCAATAATCTACCTTCAACTACTTAGGCTGGATGACAGGATAACTTTAAAGTCATTTTTCTCTGTTCTGCACTCTGCGTAGTTACTGCCTTTTTGCTTTGTAGGGCAGTATACATAAATACATATTATATGAATAAATGATCATTTATAATATATAATTAAATAAACTTTAAGATTTTCAGGCATAGTAGCCTAGGTTTATTTATCATGTAGTAAGAAATACTTTCTTACTACATGATGTAGTCATTTCGTTTTTTTGATTATTCAGAAACTGAATAATCAAATGTAAAAATAAAACACTGTATAGTCTTAACTGTGTGAATTAAATGTAAATTGATTCATATTAAAGATACAAAAGTTATTCAGTCAAAATCAGTGAATTTCTTATTAACGTTAATGAAACAGAGGCCAAGAATGAATGCACGAATGTGATATACTGTTACACATCAAAATTGTCTCCTAACTGTTTACGTAGTATTAAAATTTCCATAGCATCAATGTCGGTTTCTTCCTAGTTTCCTGTTTTAATATGCAATATGTCAACAAAGAAAGTTTTTTTGTTGTTTTTTGCTGGCCTGGTCAGGCCTCTAGTTTTACCTCCATCATTTTCACTCAAAAAAAATAATTATAAACTTTAAATTTGTATTCATATATACTTTTATATATATATATATATATATGAATACAACATAAATGTGTCAAACATAAATGTGTCAAAGTCCGTTCAGGCGGATCACTGTGAAATGAAACAATGCCCTT
Source organism: Tiaroga cobitis (assembly GCA_030578255.1). Classification (NCBI taxonomy): domain Eukaryota; kingdom Metazoa; phylum Chordata; class Actinopteri; order Cypriniformes; family Leuciscidae; genus Tiaroga; species Tiaroga cobitis. Next base: position 17,838,451 of record CM060603.1, read on the forward strand.
AATTCATAGAAGAGCTAGCAGCCTAGCTAGCAAAAATCTAACCTTTCATTGAAGTAAAAGTATTGAAACTAGGTGGTAAATCACATTATGAAATAAATGCTTTTCTCCAAAACACGCTGGACATAATTATTGGCTCCCTGATATGAAATACCTTTTGCAACGTCCTTTTTCCAAGATAACAGCTCTGAGTCTTCTCCTATAATCAGGCCCTGAAGTTAACTTTTTTAGCCACCAGCCACTGTGGCAGGTGGATTTCAAAATCCACCTGCCACAGTGACTTTTTACCAGCCTTTTTTTTTTTTTGCCTCATAAAGGTGAAAAACAGGAATTTCACAATATTGTTCTTTAACTTGTAAGAATACACATTTAAGTGCTGTCAAGTTATTAACGAAATCAATATAAGTAATAATAACTTTTAGAATATAATTTTTTTTAAATCTTTTTATTCATTAATTTCCCGTGTCACAGACAGTCATATACTGACTTCTGCTAATCTGAGTCCACAAAAAAGGAGCAGATGCACTCCTCTTCCTCCACCTCTGCTGCAGCTGCATCTTACATGAGGTCTGGTCTCCTTGACCGTATGCTGCTGGCATGCCACATCTCAACTCCTTGCCATTGTCACCAATTGTCCACTTTGTATTAAAACGTCTTCTTTTACTTTTCTTTGACTCATCCTCATCTTTTTGTTGGTTGTTTTTTTCAGCTGGCCTCTTTACCCCAGTAATGTGCCGCCACATTTTAGCTAAAGTCCAACAAAATGGCGGACTTCGTTGAAATGTAAAAGAACAACAGTTGCAAAAAAAACCCTAATGAATCACTCAATTCTCATTGGCTACCTGCCAATGTGGCAGGTAGATTGACAGTGTTACCCGCCAATTGCAAAATTCACCCGCATTTGGCGTGTGGTAGGGTGTTAATTTCAGGCCCTGCCTATAATGCCTGATGAGTTTGGAGAACACCTGACAGAGTCGAATAAAGTCGTTATTTTTCGTTGTTTTTTCACACAAAAAGTATTCTCGTCGCTTGATAAACTTATAGTTGAGCCACTGTTGCGACATGGAATATTTAAACATTTTCTTTAATGACTCTCTGGGCCGTCAAGTTTCATTCCCTTAGGGAGCCTATGTAGCAGTCATGAACCTCTCAGATTTAATCATAAATATCTTCATTTGTGTTCCGAAGACGAACGAAGGTCTTACGGGGTTGGTACAGCATGGGGGTGAGTAATTAATGACTTAATTTTCATTTTTGGGTGAACTAACCCTTTAAGAAAATATAGACACACGTCCTCTTCCTGGCAGATTCGTAAAATCTTTAGTTTATTGGAACTTCTTAATTATTGCCCTGACGGTCAAAATGGGGATTTTCAATCCTTTAGCTATTTTCTTTTAGCCACTTTCTATTTTCTGATGCTCAACCATCTTTTGATGCACATCTTTGGTTTTACTCATTGTGATGGATGAATAAGGGAATTTGGCCTTTGTGTTTCCTCATATATAAACTCCTGTGAAACAAGACATAGCTAGACAATTTCATGTTCATAGTCACCCTAATGTGCTAAAAAAAAGGTAAACATTAATGGGAATATATTTCAGAGATATTTTACTTGTAAAAATTCTAGGGCTGCCAATGTGTTGGAGAAAAACATTCCATAATGTGATTTCCCCCCAGTTTCAATTATTTTACTTCAATGAAAGGTTCGATTTTTTTTTTTTTACATTTTTTGAATAAAAGATCAAAAGGATAAACAATGCAGATTTATTTTTTACAGCCATTTTTGATCATATTTACCAGGGGTGCCATTAATTCTGGCCACAACTGTATATACACTCACCTAAAGGATTATTAGGAACACCATACTAATACTGTGTTTGACCCCCTTTCGCCTTCAGAACTGCCTTAATTCTACGTGGCATTGATTCAACAAGGTGCTGAAAGCATTCTTTAGAAATGTTGGCCCATATTGATAGGATAGCATCTTGCAGTTGATGGAAATGTGTGGGATGCACATCTAGGGCACGAAGCTCCCGTTCCACCACATCCCAAAGATGCTCTATTGGGTTGAGATCTGGTGACTGTGGGGGCCATTTTAGTACAGTGAACTCATTGTCATGTTCAAGAAACCAATTTGAAATGATTCCAGCTTTGTGACATGGTGCATTATCCTGCTGGAAGTAGCCATCAGAGGATGGGTACATGGTGGCCATAAAGGGATGGACATGGTCAGAAACAATGCTCAGGTAGGCCGTGGCATTTAAACGATGCCCAATTGGCACTAAGGGGCCTAAAGTGTGCCAAGAAAACATCCCCCACACCATTACACCACCACCACCAGCCTGCACAGTGGTAACAAGGCATGATGGATCCATGTTCTCATTCTGTTTACGCCAAATTCTGACTCTACCATCTGAATGCCTCAACAGAAATCGAGACTCATCAGACCAGGCAACATTTTTCCAGTCTTCAACTGTCCAATTTTGGTGAGCTCTTGCAAATTGTAGCCTCTTTTTCCTATTTGTAGTGGAGATGAGTGGTACCTGGTGGGGTCTTCTGTTGTTGTAGCCCATCCGTCTCAAGGTTGTGTGTGTTGTGGCTTCACAAATGCTTTGCTGCATACCTCGGTTGTAACGAGTGGTTATTTCAGTCAAAGTTGCTCTTCTATCAGCTTGAATCAGTCCGCCCATTCTCCTCTGACCTCTAGCATCAACAAGGCATTTTCGCACACAGGACTGCCGCATACTGGATGTTGTTCCCTTTTCACACCATTCTTTGTAAACCCTAGAAATGGTTGTGCGTGAAAATCCCAGTAACTGAGCAGATTGTGAAATACTCAGACCAGCCCGTCTGGCACCAACAACCATGCCACGCTCAAAATTGCTTAAATCCCCTTTCTTTCCCATTCTGACATTCAGTTTGGAGTTCAGGAGATTGTCTTGACCAGGACCACACTCCTAAATGCATTGAAGCAACTGCCATGTGATTGGTTGATTAGATAATTGCATTAATGCGAAATTGAACAGGTGTTCCTAATAATCCTTTAGGTGAGTGTATATACACACACACACACAGACTGATGAACATTGATTAGTGAAGACAGGTGAAACAGATGATGATTAACAAGACAGGTGCTACAGATGAACTAATAAAGACACGTGACATGAAGACAGCAGACAACTGTGACATACATTCATACATATATACAGGGGTTAAATTGGGATTTATTATGTGGGGGTGCTCTCCCTAGGTGGGTCCGGGGGCATGCCCCCCGGGAATTTTTTTTTGAAAAATAAACCATTAAATAGCACTTTCTGGAGAGTTTTGTGCAAAGAAATGGAGAAATTGAGTATTACATGATATGTGAAATACTGCAAAGTTAAGAGCATATACTTTGCAACAGGTATTAGGACATTTAGCATTTACATTACTGTTAATCAGTCATCACTTGATTACGCGTTGTAATACCTTGTTATGATATAGTGACCCATACAATGTGCCAAACATAATGTGCCACATGGAGAGACAGTGCAGCATATGACAGTAGCAACAGCTGAGAAGATTTGGGTCTGTGGTGACCAGGTCCACCTCATACAAACTTCCTTCTCCCATTCTCTCTCTTTACTACGACAACACACACACACACACACACACACACACACACAAAGGCAAAGTTTTGATTTCTTGCCTCATTACACAACCCACGTAAAGTTGATAACACGGTCTCCCAGGAACAGTCATTATTGCTGCGTACATTTATCCGTGTCAGATGCGCATGGGCGAGCGGTGCGCGATCATGGTCGACTGACAACGAGATTAAGCAGCTGAACAAAAATACGGCCGTGTTCCGATTGTTCTCATCTCAGCTCCGCCGAGACAAAATAGACATGCCATTTGAAAAATCGTTCCTTTATTGTCAGAAATATATTTTCAAAAGCATCACTTTTATCAAATTGTATGTGACATAATTTCCAGTAGGCAACTGACTGCAAACGAGCAGGCTTATGTGCCGGGGCTGAGCCCCGGAGAGCCCCGGCCCAATTTAACCAATGCATATATACAAGTGTGCGTGTGTTTGTGTGTGTGTGTGTGTGTGTGTGTGTTTCATAAAATGCTACATTCCTTACAACGGAAATTTTCAGTAAGATCTAGAAAATAGCATATGGCAGAAAATGTTATTTTCCTTTAATCAACTTATTCTTACTGATGTACTAATGTTTTTTATAAATAGTTGTACATCATTTTTAATTATTACATTTATAATTTCACATGTATATATTTTTTATTAATAATATATATACATATATATATATATATATATATATATATATATATATATATATATATATATATATATATATATATATATATATATGTATGGTTTATAATTAATAGTTAAGCATCATGGTGACGAAAAACTGCAAGCAAGTGTGCATATTTAGATAAAAGCAGTGATGAATCTACACAAGATCAAGGAAAGAGGGAAGGAAGGTTGGTTGAAATACTGACGCTGTCACTATTTGTGTCCATAAACCCTCATTTCAACTCACACTCATCAAGTTTCATATAAAGATGCTAATAATTAAAACATAGCTAGAAGGCAGTCACTTTACATGATTTAGATTCTTTTTAAGCTGATCGTTTATGGTCATTAACTGGTACAAACTGGTCCAGACGGTTGATTAGTGGGACTTCCAGCTGGTGGACCTAGTTTCAGCCATTTTAGTCAACTGATTAATAAAGGTTTCAAAAGGGGCTTTTCACAGTGATACCATAGAAGAACCATTTTTGGTTCCACAAAGAACCTTTCAGGCAATAGTTCTTAAAAGAACCATTTTTTCTTGGTGTGAAGAACATTTTAAAAACCTTTATCTAATAAAGAACCTTTGGTGCATTGGAAGGGTTCCATGGATGTCAAAGGTTCTTCGTGGAACCATCAATGCAAATAAAGAACCATTATTTTTAAGAGTGTAGAGCTTATAAACACAAATGGACCAGCAAAACCAGCTTCTGTGTTCCAAAACCAGCTTGACCATCTTAAAGATTAAGTGTCAAAGCACTGGAGTGGCATAAAATTATCTGAAAGTTATTTTAAATCGTCATTCTTTTTTTTAAATTAATTTATTAATTATACTGTTTGTGTACAATGGTGCAGAAATGACAAGCTTAACCTTTAAAGCCATGTCTCTAATGCACTGAACTCTGACACAATGTCAAGACATTCATGACGTTCAGAGAGAAAAAAAATGTATTGCAGAATGTCAAAATGGGAGTGCCTAATAAAATCATCCTTCCATGACGCTATCTGCAGTATTTTTCATGTGGAGCCCTAAGTGACACGTGACCTTTGTGACTCATGATGGATCACAGGTATATATTCCACTCCAGAGATCCTGTTCTGGTTTCTGTCATGATATTCCATGTTCGTTTTAAATCATGTGTAGTCATTTAACTTTAAACACAGCCTAGCTGTGAGGAAAACAGGAGTGGAAAATTTTTCAGGAATCCAGTACATAAAACAGAAGAGAGAGGAGGAAGGTAAATGGGAAGGTTAGAGTGGAGGAAGGTAAATGGGAAGGTTAGAGTATTGGAGGAGTCTCTCTTGTTCCAGTTAAAGTCGGGATTTAGGCCCAATCCCAATTCTACCCCTTACCCCTCCGCCTTCCCCTACCCCTAACCCTTCGCCTTCCCCTTGACCCTTGAAACAGAGTGGCAAGGCGTAGGGGTGAAAATATTGCCCTAAGAAATGGGACACCACTACGCCTCCGTTAGACGTCATTATAAGTCATCGCTAGCGCCTACGTCACAGGAGATGCGCCGATGTTTATCACAACTTCCAAGATGCCGTCGACAGCTGCAGTCATCTCAGTCGCGTGGGTTACCGCTATTTTCACCAGTTGTCAGACATGAAAATATGTTGCGGCACTATCGTTAGCAAACTATAGTAATTTTAGCGATTTTTTTTACAAACGTTTCTGTGAAGAAACTGACCGTAAATATGAACACAATATTGAATGTAACATAAAGCAAATAATTATTTGTCGTTAAAATAGTTATTAAAGCCAAAAATACTTACATTTATGAGTCTCCTTTTTCGCTTGGGCAGCCATTTTGCGTCTGTAGCCGGTGTATGCAGTGACACTTCTCATACCCCTTCGTTTGAAGTGTGGTCCCGAAAAATCTTCGTTTGAAGGGCTATCTGGCCCTTCCCCCTAGGCCTCCCCCTCCAACCAAAAGAGAATTGGGACAGCCCTACCACTTCACGTGCACGTGCAAAACGGAGGGGAAGGGGAAAGTGAAGGGGTAAGGGGTAGAATTGGGATTGGCCCTAAAAATCTTCTTTTAGGGTTCTGGAAGGTGAATAATTTCTCACAGAAGGAAGGGAACACTCACACACTCTCTCCTGATCTCTTTCTCTCCCCAGTACTGTAAGTTTAAATGGGAATTTCCTGTCTCTTGTTGTTGTCCCTCTGCAGTGTTTCAAACACAGCTCGGAATGAGGCGTATATGCCTGTCATTCAACTATGTAATGAATGAGAATTTACCTCTTTTTCTTTTTTTTTAGTTTGGGCAGGTTGTAAGGCTGCTTGATTTTTGCAAAAATCATAATCACGATTATTTTGGTCAATATTGAAATCAATAATTTTACATGATTATGGGTAATATGATCAAAGGCTCAGTAGAGTTACATTCAAGTTATTTTAAGGCATGCATATTTTTTATCAAGTAAAAAACACTTAAATATGTCATTTTGGTGATGAAAGATGAGTTTTAAGTGATATTATGATTGACTACAGAGGGACTTTCAGATAATATCGACTGTGTTTATGAGAATACTTGCCAAAATGGCACTTTGACGTTTTGTGAGTAGGCTATTTGACTGTTTAGGCGTGTACCCGAAGCCCACATATACTTTGCCTCAGGGCCGTGCACAGACCTTTTGAGGGGCATGTGTTGAAACTGAAAAAGGGCACCCCCTCCCCTTTTTTTATATTAAGATTATTTAGTAAGCCACATAAAAGGAAGAAATGGTCACATCTTCATGAAAAATTCAAAAACACAAAATAATAGTCTCAAAAGCTTTAGATTTATTCACTATTAATTGCAACCATAATAATAATATAGATAATATAGATATGCAAGGTTTCAGGGCTTCTTTAGCCCTAGATCTTAAAAATATATAGGCCTACTATAACAATTTACTATACTGTAATACAAAAAATTAGCTAGATAGCGAATAAGGGCATATTATCAGCCTTGATCTAACCATTATTTAATATTATTACTATAACATGAATAAATGTTAACAAAATTAAGTATATCAGCAATCATAAATCAAAGAAGAAATTTCTTAGAAATGTATGTTACCTCAGTTCCAGTAGCCTACGAAACAGCGCGGGGGCGGTGCTGTGCTTGTGATTTTCCGATGGTAAACCAAATTATATGTTGTTGGATTATTTATCAATATATTGTTAACATTTTACAAAAGTCAAACTCAAATGTAGTTACGGGGTTTTTGACCAGCGAATGTGTGCAAATGTGCATTTTTTCCGTCATTAAAACGTCGCCGGCGGCATCACATTACATTTTCATCAACAGGTTACAAACTAGTTTGTTGTAGCTTTAAGGGCGCTCAGTTTTTCCTGTTTTTAAATACATTTGGCCAAAATCTCATTTTATAAAAGTTGAAATGCTACTATAGGCCCTATGCACAGGCTATAAGTGTAGGCCATTTATTGGCTGACTAGGTGGCAAATGCTAGACCTCGCTCTCAGGCCGCGTGTCTCCGTCAGACATCAAATAAATAAAATATGAGCCTTTATAGACATAATGTTAGTACTTATTCAAACAACAAGATCTTTGTTTACCCTTGCAAAACTTCGTTCAGCTTCTGTCTTTAGTGCGGCTGCTGCGGAGCCTCAGTTCATTCAGTCGAGATAGCGGGGGCGGAGTTATCAGCTTTAGCCTACTGACAGTTTGAGGATCGACATTCGAGCCAGGGGGGGGCAAAAAAAAAATCATTGTAGCATTCATTCATTCATTCATGTAGCAATCATTGTCGTTCGGACACAATTAGGATAAATGAAATGTGGACCACTTTTGCACGGTTAAAATATTATCTTCAACCAAAACGAAAAGATTTTTAAAGTTTTTCTTTCCTTTTTTCAAAACACATTGTGGCAATGAGAGTGATTAAAAAAGTTATATTTCGCATTTTATTGTACTTCATGAAACATTTAAAACATTTCGAGACACGGGAAAAATGAACAGTCACAAAATAGCCTACTCTCCACGTTTGAAACCCATTGTGGCAATGAGAGCGATTAAAAAAAAACAAGTTATTTCGCATTTTGTTGTAGCCATTTCATGAAACATTTAAAACATTTTGAGACACGGGAAAAATGAACAGTCACACAATAGCCTACTCTCCACGTTTGAAACACATTGTGATCCAGAGCTGCTCAGTGTTTCCTCCAATTTCACAGCAGTGTCTGTTTGCATATCGTCATCATCGGTTACTGTTGTTTGTGTTGTATCCTTAAATCCCGATGACTGACTATTTGAGTCATTTGGAGCTCGACGTTTTAAAAATCTCCTTATGTCCATTTGAGTCCGACCAGATAACAACAACGCTATTACATGCTAGCTGAGAATCGCTGGACTTAGGTTAGTCTGTCACTTGTTGTTTCACATGACCCAGAGCCCTGATTTTTTTTTTTTTTTTTTTTACTAAAGCAGTATATAAAATCAGATGTGTATTACCTACCACCATTTAGTTGTTTTGTGGTATTTAAAATATTTATAATATCTCTTTTTTTTTAACAATGCTCCCCCTGACCATAAATGTTGAAAGCCATAATTGAAAGTGGCAAATTGATTACAAAAAAAAAAATTTCACAGTCCTAGCAGGTTGTCACAATTATATCTGGGCAGATGCTTGTTTGTTTTTTTCCTTGAAAATTTAAAGGTTATAATGTTGTTGTCACAAAAGGTCAGTATGTGTTAAATTAACTATATATTTCACCCCTTAGTAATAATGGTGCAGATGTGTAAAGACCTGAAAACCATACTTTAAAAAGTAGGGCCTATAGTAAAAGTAAAACTAAAAGTAGTTCACCTTACAGTGAAAATGATTCCATTACAAATTACAAGTCACCCAGTGGCATAGCATCTGGGAATGGATGTGCATATGGGCCCGGGCGGATTGGGGGCCTATAGCGAGGACAGTTAAATCAAGGTCAACACAACAAGTCTCAGTTCAGCTCAAGTGCTCCAAAAGGCCATAAATTAACCAATATCCTTCTAAATGGTCTCTTCAATTTAACAGAAAAATGTAATATTGTTAAGTCAAATTAAATAGTCAAAGCCCACTTGCACTGGGCATGCTGGTTTGGGCTTTATCAGCAGCTGCCGCCATTCAGATATGAAAAACCTGCGATTCAGCAACTACCTACTAATGCACTCACATTCACTTAAAGGAGCCTTGTTGACAAGTTTGGGCGAGTAAAAGCAAAACCCTTAAGATGTAGTACATTCAATGCCCTGTAGATGGCGCTTAAAATAAACTGCTGCAAAATAAGTTGGGTGCCATTCCAGAATGTAACAATTCATTGCAGCATTACTCATCACAAATCTATCGGAGTAAAGAGTATACATATTAATGTAGTCAAGTAGAGAGTAAAAGTGACTGATACTCAGGTAAAGTACAAAGTAACTAAAAAGAAACTTAAGAACAGTAACTAATTACATTTACTCAAATACTTTACACCACTGTAATGGCAAAAATGCTCAGTGATAGTGTGACGATTTTTCCCACTCTCTCCTAAATGCATTTCTTGTGACCTCAATTAATTAATTAAATAATATAAATTAAGAAATTATATATATATAATGAAATATATATTATAAAAAAATAACTTTAAAAAAAACTTGATACATTTGTAAATAAATGCAGTATTTTAAAGAAATGTATTATTATTATAGTTATTATTTTAAGTTCAATTGAAAACTATTATTAATAGTATTTTATTTTATGTTCGTCCCCACGTAGGGTTAACAAATTGTATATGTTGTTATCAGGGACGTGCGGTCAGGGTAGGCAGGGTAGGCAGTGCCTCACCAAAGGAAATGTTAACATTACATTTATTAATTCAAAGAGCTTTATTACATTATTAATTGCATTTATTTTATTCCAAATATTAATTTTTGTAACAAAAAAAATCAGGAATACTCATATAATACTCCTTTTGCCATAGTTTGCTCCTAAAAACCATTGTTTCATGCAGGAAAATCAAGGCCATGGCCATTGAGGCAGAGGTTCGCAGTGCCTCTTTGGTCCATAGAACGTAGTTTACGGAGATTTGCGCATGCGCAGTCAGTTTTGCGCATGCGCCCTCACGCTGTCTTGAATTATCAACATTGAGGCAGAGACCGAGACTGCTTCATATCACGTGATGCCCTCGCTCTCACTCAGTCCGCGATTCTGACTTTGCTCTGTATGCAGGCAGCGATGTGATGATGCCTGATATTAACTTGGGTTGCTAAATTACCTGAATGAATATACAGTGGCTTAACTTTGTTTTAAAAAGTGGGTGGGACAGGTGTGTGTGTGTGTGTGTGTGTGTGTGTGTGTGTGTGTGTGTGTGTGCGTGTGTGTGTGTGCTCGCGCGTGTGTGTGTGTGTGTGTGCTCGCGCGTGTGTGTGTGTGTGTGTGTATAAATGAATGAATCACATGAATAAATATATAGATCCGACGGCAAGGATGTGAGTTTTTTAATGGTCCAGTGGTAGAACTTTTGCCGAGCATGTCAGAGGTTCTGGGTTCTAATCCGCAATCGCATAGGGTTTTTTTTCTCTCATCAAAACCGAATATGTTCATCAGTGGTTGTATTATATTAAGCAGGGACACATTTTTGTGCATTTTTGTTTTGTGATTTCACCGGAACGAACAAAGAGTCTCCGAAACAGATTGAAGCGCGCGTGCATGTGAAGACTGCGTTGGCCACGAAATACACTGTAACCGCGCCACCGATCGCAGCGACAAATTACGCCCCTGTGAATATGCCACATTGATATGTCACAGCCTACCCATGACAAGACTTCACCTACGTTACTGGTTGTTATGGTAATGTTGTTTTCTTTTTGTAATTATTATTATATTGAGAAAAAAAATATGAAATATATAAGAAATATAAATATGAAATATAAGAATTCAATTATATATATATATATATATATATATATATATATATATATATATATATATATATATATATATATATATATATACATATATATATATATATATATATATATATATAATTTATTATAATCATTATATATAATCATTATTTTTTCATTCATTCATTGTTTCAATTTGAAAATTTATTTTTAAAATAGGCTATTTAAAAATATTTTTTCCAGTTTTATATTCCTAAGGGTTCATGTGTTTGTTGTGTAGTATGCTTATGCTATATGTCTCCTTTTTTATGAGACCTCTATCTCATGGTTGAATGACTTTGGTCTTATACATTTACATTAGTGAAGATAAATAAGGTTAACATGCTAGTACAGCGACGCAGCTGGCAGAATCAACATCATTGCAGAGGTTTATAGGCTATACCTAAGCTTTTAAAACTCAATAGGGCCAGAGAAATGAACTGCAGCACTGTGACTGTCCCGCGTGGAGCATGCAGGAGTAGGCTATACCGCAGAGTGTTTAGTGGGAGGGGAGAGCAGAGATCAGGGGTAACGGTAGAGGAGGCGCACGAGACATCGAGAGCAGTTCGGAAACAATCAGCTTTAGGGATGTAGTCGATGCGGCTTGAGCTCCGTCTGTCCGAGCTCGTCAATATGAAGAAACATTCGGCCCGGGTCGCGCCGCTGTCCGCCTGTAACAGTCCGGTGCTCACCCTGACCAAAGTGAGAGGTACGTGCGCAACGGGCTCCGTCCGCAACACGACCCGCGATTTAACCTCATTCTTTTCGGTGGTCTGCTTTCCTTCATGTCTTAAGGCGCAGTTAAGTGTGATTTGATTCTATAGTCTTTGTCATTTAAATCGATCTGTAGTGCATCCGCAAAATAACCTAATTTTACGGAGTAACAACTAATGTCTCCTTTGGCTTTACGCATCACAGTGTAGATGCTTGGCTGTTCTCTGCGCTATTTATGGTTAGAATATAAACAGATTATTGTTGAGGTTAAAAATACATCAGATAAAAAAAAAACATCTGCATTCATTCACATCCTAAAGACATTTTAGGACGGATTTTTTTTTTTTTTTTTTTTTGGTCATAATTTGGTATCAATCCTTATCTGATACAGGAACCGCATGTACAATTTTGTGGAATTATGATTGTCTTCCAAATTATGATAGAAATTCCTTTAGAAATTTGTACATGGATTTAAGAGAGGAATATATGCTGATTATCTGTTATTTTCATCAAACGAGTCATTCCTTCAATCCAGAAGATTATGCTTGTTATTGCAGACAGAAACTTAAAAGACACACTTATAGCTTTTGGCTTTCTCTCACTAGTTGAGACAGTTAAATTACTGGAAAACTGTAGATGTTTTAGTTGTTGTTATATATAAGCACTCAGTCATTAATATGCCAGCTGCCAGAAACGATATCGTGAGGCAGTTTGGTAACTATATTGTTGACATGAATAATAATAGTATTTTAAATCATACGGTTTATTTATCACTTGCAATTTTATAATACATTTTACTGTAGCATTTCTGTGCATATAATAATATTGTTATTATTGATGACAATAAAATCAGGCTGAGTACAAGCCCCATACTTTCCCATTCCCGTGATGTATGAACCCTGTACATGCCCTTTCCCCTGAAGCTGAGTGGTTGTGTGCATGTGTGCTCAAAACCATTAGATGTATATCTGTTACATTAACTTGCATTTTCTAGATGCCTACAAAGCATGGATTTATTTGTTCAACTTTAATCTTAGAAAGCAGCGCAGAAGACAGGTACTCTGAGTTCACATTTTTCCTCTGGTTTTGTGGTCTGTATCAAACTTGTGAGCATATATCAGCCGTTTTTGTGATGGTCTCCCCCAAATGTCCAATCTGATGTGATGACCAGCACCACCTGGAGAAATGGGCTACAAATTGACACTGATGAACTCAAGCTTCTTAGACAAATGAGCTCATTGATTATTGGTAATCGCTTCTTCTTTGATATACTGATAGATTTCTTTGCACACAATTGTGCTGTTATATGGACACTTGATCTGCAGAGTGTAAAGGCTGAGGCAGGATCGGCAGAAGCTGCTATACTCTAGAGTATGTTTACGTCTAATATAGTGAATGAGGTGGGATGTTAAACACTCAATGGTCTTTGGTTTCAGCTCTGGCTCAGATCCAAGGGTCTACTCAGACTGTTGCAGTGGTGTAAGCCTGCCTGCAGACAAATTCTGGCAGCTTCTGTGATTACTAAAAGGTTGACGTTGGCAGTTCAGAGATCTGGTGGGCCTTGTGGGCTTTCTTTGAGGTGAGGTGCAGAAAATTGAATTGAATTGCTGAAATGAGTCATTTCTAAGATGTTAACACTAGAACGGCCATGGCGGTCATTTTGACCGTTTTGAATTTTATATCTGCAATAACTTTGTTGAAAAAAAAAAAAAAAATCCTGCTGGTACCTGACTTTTCCTAAAAGTGTCTGCATTCTCATTTAAACTGTTTTTCATATAAATTACACATAAGGCAAAAAAAAATAAAAATTAACATATTTACCTATTTCGGCCATAGACGGTCATTTTGACCGCACTGAATTTCGCGGTATTCTTTTGTTACATTTCCCGCGGTTGACCTTTGTCTCTCAGTGTCAACAGAATATCTAAATAAGATACTTTTAGTTGTTATTATCTTGTTCTGGGTTATGTTGAATGGATATGGAAATATAGCCTATCTGTTGTGAATATGCGATAATTACGGTAGGCTACTAATGATATTATCCTTTATAAATGTATAATTAAACTTATTTAAATGTACAGTTTGGTGTTGTTTTGTTTTTAAAAGATATCCTTATACAATAAATGCATTAATCTCTCAATTGTGTATTTATCATTAAAGATATATAGTTTGGAATCTAATAATAATAATAATAATTAATTACATTTATATAGCGCTTTTCTCAGCACTCAAAGCGCTTTACATGGAAGGGGGAATCTCTTCAACCACCACCAATGTGCAGCATCCACCTGGATGATGCGACGGCAGCCATATTGTGCCAGAACACCCATCACACACCGGCTTACTGGTGGAGAGGAGACAGAAGCCAATCAGAGAGTGATGAAGCCATCAGTATATGGGGATGATCAGGAGGCCATGATGGGCAGGGGCCAAGGGGCAAATTTGGCCAGGATGACGGGGTTACACCCCTACTCTTTTTCGAAGGACATCCTGGGATTTAATGACCACAGAGAGTCAGGACAACTTCAAGTAAACCATTTCCAGGTTGATTTCCCCCAAATGAAATGAAATGAAAATAGTAGCTATCAGTTTTAGGATGCTTGTTAAATAATCAAATTTCCACACACCCAGTGCTAAATAGTTATACAGTGTTTAGTTATCAGCCTACTTATAAGTGATGAGATTCATTTCAGCTCACACGTTGAGCCATTCCCGGGCCGTTCCTTCGTCAGGCGGTAAATCTAATGCAGGGTGGCAGAAGTAAGAGGCTGTAATAAACCTGCAGTGAGTCATTACACTGATGTGACTCACGCTCCTTCACTGCCAAACTCTTTCTGTTCACATCTTGGCTTTTTGTAAGAACTCTGAGTCCCTGTTTGGAAGCCAGGCCGTTTTATGTTTTTGTTTTTTTGGTACATACCCAACTCTTTAATTGAAGCGTTTTAATCAAATATATTTCACACCAGTCAGCCGTGGCACAAAACATCTATGTTGCTGTGAGTTTTTTTTTTTTTTTTTTCTGTCTGACATCAATCAGTTTGATTCAGAGCTTCAGTCTAAGAATAACTTTTGCATGTTGCTCGTGACATGTTTGGGTTTGGATACACGTCATCCAGGCTAGAGGCGTTTTGCGTGAGTGGAAACGGGTGCTTTTGACTCTTGCTCAGTGCACTAGTGCGGGGGAGAAATTTCATCCAAGCTTCACTTCAAACTTATAGATATAGATATTCAGTCTTGAATTTTTTTCTATTAATATAATATTTGACACGTACAGTCCCTGAAGTTTGGACAGCTTTTTACAGTAAATTTGTGTGGGGGGGGGGGGGGGGGGGGGGGGGGGGGGAAGAAAAAGATTTGGATAAAGTCGTGTTACGCTTCCGTCAGCTCGCTTTCTGATTTGGTATTGTTTCGTTGCACATCACAATCTACAGAGTGCATGCACATTTGTCCATTAAATTTCTATTTTCGTTAACTTTTGGTTTGTTTCGCACTGTTTCATGTTTCCATAGGTCCTATTTTCTCGCTCATCATTGGTTACCAAGGTTTTTAATTAGTTACTCACACCTGTTTCATTTTAGTTCATTAGCTTATTTATATATTGCCCTGATTGTCAGTTGTTCATTGTCTGGTGTTGTCTACTTTGTGCTTTAACCCTCTGGTTATCTTCGGGGTCTTTTTGACCCGCAAATGACTTTTGGTGAATTTTTTAAAAATGTTCTCTTTGTCCAAATAGTATGAAAACTTATACGCCTCTTAACACTGTCTAGATCTAGCAAAAAAATATAGGCCTATATATTGGAATGATATCCGTTTTTATGTTAGCGTGAAAAAAATGCCGACACTTGTTATCTTCGGGATCCCTGGAGACCCCGCATAGTGAATATACAAAATTCATCATCAAAATCTGAAACAACGAAGAAACAACGCAGATCACACAGACAGAAATAGTGGCACACTTCCAACAATGCAAAAAAAAAAAAAAATCCACAATGCACACTCTCACACACACACACACACACACACACACACACACACACACACACACACACACACACACACACACACACACACACACACAGTAATACATTTGTAAGGCTATACTATGCATACTGCCTGCAGTGCACTGACCTATAAACACCTGCAGTGCACTGTAAACGAGACTGTATGTGATGACCACCAATCATTGTTCCTAGTTGTTCGATTTTTTTTTCCCCCATTCACTGTTTTTGTTTTACTAATTTTTATTTTTTTACTGCTTTATTTGCTCATTTGTTAGTGCTGTTCAGTTCATTACATTTTGATGTTCATGTCATGTATTTTTACTAAATATGTAATATAACTTTTAATTTCTGTAATTTTTTGTTCTGTTACAGTTAGTAAAATTGTAGAATTAAAATTGTAGAATTATATTAAAAACAGATGATTGAAATAAATTATCAAATCTAAAGACTCCAACATTTGGAGTCTTGCTCAGGTTTGATTCTAATCATAATGTAACATTATTGAAAAAACTTTTGTCAGTACAAAAAATGCTAAACTTTGACAAAAAGTTTTTTTGTGTGTTATAATTGTGATTTTATAATATTTAGATATGAATCCAACTGGAAAAACTTGTGAAAAGATATGTAGTTTGGTTAATCACATACCAAATAGCTTATAGTGGAGGTCTATGGCCATCTAGTGGTTAAAGTGAGTTTTTTTTATTGTAAAACTGCATTTTCCAAAAAATGGGCAAGAATCTTACATTAAATAATTTAAAATGATCCATGTTATCCCCATAAATGAAAGTTAGAAATCTGGGTCTTTTATAAAGTAAATTTGACATAAAATACTGGTTTTTGTATAAAAAAAAAGCCTATTTAAATAAATATTTATTTATAGAAAGTTAAAAGATATCAAAAATCTTCCAAAAACTGCACAAATGTTGAGTAAAAACATTAATAAACAGACTAAAATTACATTTGTAAAAAAAAATATATATATTATTCTGTTACAAAATTAAATGTTATTATCTGGGGTCCCTGGAGACCCCAAAGATATGAGTGTAGACACAAATGAAGATAATCAGAGGGTTAATGTAAGCGTGTTTTTGTTTCGTTTAATAAAGTGACTGCTACATTTAGATCCGCTGTGCCTCACATCGTCTTCTTCATCTGATCAAAAATGCTCTGTAGCATTTTATTGATGAGTTTCGGCGTCTCAGTGTTTACAGACTGAGCTTGATTAGTATTGTATACTTAAGTCAAAAGCTGCAAGTTAACTGTCAGATTCTGGGCACTTCACACTGTCAGGACATTAGTGTGGAAAGCTGTGTTTGGGGAAACATCTGCAGCGCTAGCTCGTCAATTAGATTCAGCAGGGGACTTACGCTCTATCTGTTATGTATTGATCTAGAGCAAGAACGCTGGCGTGACTCCAGTCTGTAAAACTGCAGTCTTTCTTCAGGATATATAGGCTGTTGTGGAGGAGACAGAGAGGTTGGTTGGACTCTGTTGAGTTTAGTCACTGAACAAATCCATAAAAGAGTTTTTTTGTTTGTTTGTTTGTATTTGATCAACAGAAAAGAGTCAATGACTCAAAAATTCCCTTAAACGTCTCTGATGCTCAATACTGAAGTGCACTGCCATACACACACACAGTGGGCGACTGGCAGGGATATGCTTTTCTCTGTCGTGCCTGTGAGCCGTGAGCAGGGTCACAACAGAGTGTGACATCGCGGGCATCTGTTCTTCTAGCTTGACACTCCAGGGTTCACTGACCTGCAGCACCAAAACACACACACACACACACACACACACACACACACACAGTTCACAGCCACTTGTTTTCATAGACTTCTACTGACACACACACAAACGTCCCGTCAGTACTTCTGTCTACTGTATTGTCCAGCATCATCATCATCATCATCATCATCATCATCAGACTGATGCTGACCATCAGATGGTGAAAAAATGAAACCCACCAGAAATGACATTTCTGCATATATATGGATATGATCTGACCGTGATGAGAATGTTTAGACACAACCCCCCAGTTTCACGGACAAGGCTTAAACTAATCCCAGACTAAAATGTATGTTTGAGCTGTTTTAACTGAAAGCAGCTTGCACTGGCATATCTTAAAATATCAGTGCCATTGTTTTGTCTCAAGATGCACATAAGGAATGTTTTTTTTTTTTGAAGGCACGTTTATAAAAGCCACTTAAATATCCTAATTTAACTAAGGTCTAATCCTGGCTTAATCTAAGCACTGTCTGTGAAACCAGGCCTAAATGTTTAAGTGAGTTTGTCTTCAAGCTTTGTCTTGTAACATGATGCTGAATAAAAAATTTTTTTCTTTAATTGCATAGGAAGAGATCTTCTTGTCTTCTTACTTTATAAACCTGGAACAGCACCACATGCAGACCATAAGCAATGAGTTTGAAAACATATGGGTGGTGTCAGCATAAATGATTAGTAATTTATGAGGGCCTTTATCGTGATACAGCACAGCATCTGCCATTCGTAGCCGTTCTGGAGGACTGGAATGCAGAAACTTTCACCAAGCTACTAATTTAGCACATACATTTTTTTTTGTATAATAAAGAGAATAATGACTAAAAAATAATTAGTAAATTAAGGATATATTTTAGGTAAAATACAGGTTAATCATCTGTGACATACTGTTGATTAACATGAAATATAAAGGTATTATACTCACCCGGGATGCATTTATTTGATAAAAAATACAGCAAAACAATTATATTGTGAAATAATATTACATTTTAAAATAACTGTTTTCTATTTTAATAATAGATAATTTATTCCTGTGTTGGCAATGTACAGCATCATTACTCCAGTCGTCAGTAATTAATAATTGTAACCACTGTTATAATACATTATTATACTGATCTATTTATTAAACAACCTGAAACAACTTTATGAAAAAAATGTAATGCATCATAACTTACATTATGAATACCTATAAAAGGTATTATACATGAAAGCTTTAAGTGAAGTGTTGTCATTATCAATGTTGAAAGCAGTTGTGCTGCTTAATATTTTTGTGTAAACCGTGTTACAATTTTTCAGGATTCAAAAGAACGTCTCTGGGTTACGTACTGTATATCAGGCCTTCCTTCGGCCCACAGTACCGAAACAGCTCTGCTCAGGCTGACAAATGACCTTCTTATGGCAGCTGATTCAGGATCATCATCATTGCTCATTCTCCTCAACCTAACAGCGGCATTTGACACAGTAGACCATACCATCCTCCGGGACCGCCTCCACAATACAGTTGGACTGTCGGGAACAGTACTGCAGTGGTTTCAGTCCTAACTTTCTGGCAGGATTGAGCGTGTTATATTGGGAGAATGTGAGTCCAGGATGCTCCCTGTTACATGTGGTGTCCCGCAGGGGTCGGTCCTCGGCCCAATCTTATTCATTTTTTACATGCTTCCTCCTCGGTTCTGTCATCAGCAGACATGGACTATCCTTCCATTGATATGCTGACGACATACAACTTTATATCAAGACTGCCCCAAGCCCCTCCATAGCCATGTCACGACTCACCACATGTCTTGAGGAGATAAAGGCATGGATGAAAAGCAACTTTCTCCAACTGAACTCTAGTAAAACTGAGGCATTACTTGTTGGCACCCCTCATCAGATTCGCTCCTCTCCCATATCTCAGTTCATCTTTGACGGTCAGGTCATCACTATCCCCTCCTCAGTCGTAAACATAGGGGTTCGGCTGACCTTCAATGACCACATTAAACACATTGCAAAACCTCCTTCCACCATCTTCGAAACATCTCCAAACTCCGTCCCCTTCTAACTCTTCCAGATGCAGAGAAACTTGTTCATGCCTTTATTTCCACTAGGCTGGACTACTGTAACGGACTCTTCATTGGGATTTCTGGCAGAAATATCCAGAAGCTTCGATACATTCAGAATACCGCTTCCAGAGTCTTAATGAGAGTCTGAAAATATGATCACATAACTCCTATTTTACACTCACTGCACTGGCTCCCTGTTTCATTTCGGATCGACTACAAAATGTGCTGATTGTTTTTATTACTTTGTAGTTACTGTCGGTCTCCTGTGTAGCACTTTGAAATTCTTCGGAATGAGTGCGTTATAAATGAAATCTATTATTATTATTATTATATAACCCAGTTCCCTGAGAAGGGAACGAGACGCAGATGTTCCATCGGAAGGGAACAGCATTTATTTAACATAGAAATCTTTTGTAAATTGTTAAATGTCTCTACTCTCTCTTTTGGCTCAATAAAATATTAATTTCTTGAAGAAAAAAAAACTGTATTTTTGTACAAAATAGCTAATCAAATGTCTATTTTTTGATCAGAGGAACCATCATTTCAACATTTCAGACGAGCAAAAGAAACCCATTAAAAATCCTGCAGAACATTTTCGAGTTGAACATAAAATCAATGAATCAATGAAAAAACGTCTCAGGTTACGTATGTAACCCTGGTTCCCTGATTGGGAACGAGACGCTGCGTTTGAGACGCGGTGGGAACGCTCTGCGTGATTGCGTCATGAAGCACGTGTAAAATCAGTCCAATGGAAGCCCGATACGTCATGGGTGACGTCATAGACCAGGAAACTATAAAGCACCCTTGAAAACAGACCGCGACAGCTTCTGAAAAAATCTGAAGCAAGTCGATCAGGGCATGCAGGAAGTATGGCAGGCAAACGCAGCGTCTCGTTCCCTATCAGGGAACCAGGGTTACATACGTAACCTGAGACGTTCCCTTTCAAGGGAACTCGAGCTGCGTTTGAGACGCGGTGGGAACCCCATACCCACTACGCCATAGTGACAAATGCCCGTTCTGTGTGAAGTCCTTGCGCACACTAAGAAGCAAGCAACCTAGCCCCTGGAGTGGAGAGGTCAAGGTCATAAAACCTGACAAATGTATGCGGAGAGGACCATCCTGCCGCATTACAAATATCAGGTAGGGAAACCCCCGAAATTAAGGCCGTAGAGGCCGCCATACTCCTAGTAGAATGGGCCCGTACAGCCATAGGTGAAGGCTGACCGGCCGCTTCATAAGCTAGTGAAATAGCCTCGACTATCCACTTGCTCATAACCTGTTTAGATGCAGGGCACCCTCTTCTGAGTGACCCAAAACATACAAATAATTGCTCTGACTTACGCCACAGGGCAGCTCTGTGAACGTAGGCATCCAATGCCCGAACTGGACATAACAGGTTCAATTGTTCCTGATCTGGGGTATTAAAAGGTGGAGGATAAAAGGCCTGCAGCACTATTGGGCCCCCAACATTGAATGGGACCTTAGGAATATAACCCGGTCTAGGGTATAGAAATGCTTTCACCATACCAGGTGCAAATTCCAAACATGACGGAGCAACCGACAGGGCGTGTAAATCTCCAATTCTCTTGATAGATGAAATAGCAAGGAGAAATAAAGCTTTCAAAGTGAGGAATTTTTCTGAAACCTCTTCAATGGGCTCGAACGGAGCCAGAGCCAGACCCTCAAGTACAATGGCTAAATCCCAAGCCGGTGCTCTGGAGTGCAGTGCAGGTTTAACCTCAATGTACCACGGAGAAAACGAGTAATCAGAGGATCTCTCCCAATAGAAGTACCCCCCAGAGGGGTAGGAGATAATCCAGCAGAGAAACGGTCTTGCAGAAAATCGAGAACTGAACCAACAGGGCAGTTAACAGGATCTAACTGACGCTCACCACACCAGGTGGAGAATAATTTCCATTTCAGCGCATACAGTTTTCTCGTGGAAGGGGCTCTGGAATGGAGAATGGTCTCAACGACCTCAGTCGAGAGACCGGATACTATGAGCCTGGCCCCCTCAGAGGCCAGGCCCACAGTTTCCACAACTCCGGTCGAGGGTGAAATATCGTGCCCTCTACCTGAGGCAGCAGGTCCCTCCAGAACGGAATCTCCATGGGAGAGCCGTCCAGAAGAGACAAAGTCCGAGAACCAAACTCGAGTCGGCCAGTATGGGGCTACTAGTAGCAGATGAGCCCCTTCCCGGCGAACCCTCTCTAGAACCTCCGGGAGCATAGATATCGGGGGAAATGCGTACAGGTGCAGCCTCGGCCACACCTGCACCATCGCATCCAGTCCGAGAAGAGCTGGCTGCGTGAGGGGGAACCATATAGAGCAATGCGTTGTACAAACGATGTGAAAGGTCGACTTGACTTTAGTTAGACCAAAGTTCTCCCTAAGAAGCTCCACCACCTCGGGGTGAAGTCTCCAATCCCCTGGGCCTCAGCCCCTGCCTCAACAGGATATCTGCTCTGATATACGAGACCATCAGTGTGTTGTCCGCCATTCGCCGAGCAACCACTCATGATCGCCCCCACTTGTGAGGGAAGCATCCGTCGATAGCAATATGCGTCGACAAGAAGCTCCCAACACTGGGCCTGGGCGAGGAACCAAGGTTCTTCCACATGACCGAAGCACGAAGGCATAGCCGCGTGACCTTAATCATGCGAAAACGTATTTCCCCTCGGAGAAAACCCCTTGGTCCTGAGCCACCACTGCAGGGGTCTCATGAACAGAAGGCCAAAAGTAAAACGTTGGACGCAACTGCCATGAGACCCACCCGTCTGAAACTGTTTCACAGTGAGTGACTGGCCTAGATATACTCTTTCCCATTACGGCTGTAGAATTGCTACACCTAGAAAAGTGGTCCTGAGAGCACACTCTTCTTGGCGTTGAGAGGCAACCCCAACATCCTTAATGAGACAGAACGACATCTCGATGCCGAACTGCCATAAACTCAGATTGAGCTAGGAACAACCAATCATTGATGTAGTATAATACGCGAATGCCCTGGAGTCTCAGAAGAGCCAGAGCTGCATCCACGCATACTGTAAAGGTGTGGGGTAATAAACCTAGGCCGAATGGAAGAACCCAATAATGGTATGCTTCGCCCCCGAAAGCAAACCTCGGGAAACACCTCATCCTCTTTCGGAAACAATGAAGTAATGGCTGTCTGCTGGGAGGAGGAACCCCTTCTACAGCTCCTTTTGCAGAAGTGACAGTACTTCCTGCTCCATAACCAAAGCCTGCTCGGGGTCCACCAATGAAAGGAGGACCCCTAGAAATCTGGGCGAACGAGAACCGAACTGAATTCTGAAACCCTTTTCTATAGTGTGCAGGACCCTTTGAGAAATATGTGGCAGTAGTTTCCACGCTGCCAGAAATTTACTAGGGGAACCAGTCTCTCAAGACTGGCCTCTGGATTTATTTGAACAGTCACTACGGCGCCCTGAAGCGGCAGGGAACAACCGAACTGACCATTCTACGACCCTCCTCGGAGGATCGTATGGGGATGCTGACACCTCGGTGCCCTGAACGGCGAACCGGCAGGGAACAACCGAACTGGCAGCGCTGCAACCCTCCTCAGAGAGTTGCACCCCAGAGGAAAAACGATTTCTCAAAACCGTCCCTTGGTTGAACAGTCACTACGGTGCCCTGAAGCGGCGAACCGGCAGGGAACAACCGAACTGACCGCTCTACGATCCTCCTCGGAGGATCGTATGGGGACGCTGACACCTCGGTGCCCTGAACGGCGAACCGGCAGGGAACAACCGAACTGGCAGCGCTGCGACCCTCCTCAGAGAGTCGCACCCCAGAGGTCGCCGAGGAGAAACGATTTCTCAAAACCGTCCCTGCCCCGGAGGAGCCCTCAGAAGCCTGATAGCCTCGTTTTGTTGCGACAGGACTTCTTGTCTAAGCTTTATTAGAGATGATGACAGTCCTCAGATCTTGCCTACCTCTAACTAGCTTAGTTCCTACGACCCTCCTCGGAGGATCGTTGAAAAAAGCAGGCACTTCGGCGCCCTGAAACGGCGAACCGGCAGGGAAACCGAACTGACTGCTCTTCTTTTTTCTTATTTGAAGGCTCGTTTGGGGACACTGACACCTTGGTGCCCTGAAACGGCGAACCGGCAGGGAAACCGAACTGGCAGTACTGCGACCCTCCTCAGAGAGTCGCACCCCAAAGGGCGCTGAGGAGAAACGATTCCTCAAAACCGTCCCTACCCCAGAGGGGACCACCCTTAGAAGCCTGATCGCCTCGGCGTCAGGGCTTCTTCTTTGTCAGAGCTATTTTAGAGATAAAACAGTCCTCAGATCTTGCATGTCTCTAACTGGCTAGACTGCGACCGCCACCCAGGTACCCCTCAATTGCGGAGGAGCCCGAATGGCGACGCTCTGTTTTGCACTTTGTGCTGAGAGGAGCTTAATAGGCCGTCTCAGGAACATTAGATTGGTGAGGAAGAAACCTCTGGAACGCCGCTGAATGGTTTATATCTCAGTTTTCTTGAAAGCGGAGCGTCCAGAAGAACAGACATAATTATATCTTTATTTTCCTTTATCTTTATATCAGAAAAACTTATATATATATAAATACATACATATATCACTCTGTGGCCACCAGCAGGAAACAACCGAACTGGCAGCGCTGCGACCCTCCTCAGAGAGTCGCCCCTCACATTCATCCATGTCCTTACATACTTTACCCACCAGCGCTGCCTAATAAAAAATGTATTAATTATTTAAGATGGCTGGTGGGTAACGTCGGGGTTAATAATGATGACGCCGACTCGGGAGAGAGAAAGCTCGCAAGCGTCTCTTTAACCCGAGGCAATGTCATACTATGATACTTAATACCCAAACATTACTATAGTCAGACATCTGGGGATTAAACACATAAAATACAAACCGGTTTATTCCACGATCTCGACACCTCAGTGTGGAGATAGGGAAAAACCAGTCCCCGACGAGGAGGCTGAGATACAGAGTTTTCCCTGTTTAAGATACAGTTCATCTTTAACAAACTCTTCTTTATTTTCAATCTCATAATGTTCAGCTGGCCAGTAAATATTTAACTGGCAACAGCAGTAGATAAAACCTCCTTTTTTCTTTAAAAAAGCTCCTCTTTATTCAACAGAGTTATGAGCTGGAAAATGTATTCATTGAAAACTCAAACATCCGCCTTTTTATAAAGATTTGTATTTGTTTTGTTCTCCTTCTTTTAAAACAAAACACTAACGATACCAATTCCTCGGAACTGGAAATCGCAGCACACTAGATCTGGCATGTGAAAGCTGAGAAAGGGCGGAGCCCGTCCCAACCCCCGCTGTCAGATCCGTTTTCAAACCCCGAAATACGAGCCGTCTCCGAGCCTCGGCAACAGAGAGACCCGCTCCGGGAACGCGAACCGAACCGTCCTCCTCGAAGAACGCCCGGCGGGAGCGGAGCGTCCTCACGGACAGCTTCTCGCAATGCACAGTCAGATCCCTCGAGAAATGACTGTTGCATGCTCCACTCCCAAACAGCAACAAAAAGCTGATGTGTGTCCCCACCCGTGATGTAACGAGGGCAGGGAACAACACAACGTCTATAATATTGCTTTGCTCGCCATAATGATAGATAGTGATATATATATTGGGCTTGACAAACAACAATAAATAGACAAGGACAGAATCACAGAGAGCGCTTGCTGAAGACTACAGAAGCTGTCGCGGTCTGTTTTCAAGGGTGCTTTATAGTTTCCTGGTCTATGACGTCACCCATGACGTATCGGGCTTCCATTGGACTGATTTTACACGTGCTTCATGACGCAATCACGCAGAGCGTTCCCACCGCGTCTCAAACGCAGCGTCGAGTTCCCTTGAAAGGGAACATTGTTTTCTGTGATAATAGGCAACATGCCTCTAATTCTTTCAACAGAACTTAACTTGCAGTTAACATGGTAGGCTATATTCCTTCAAGGACATCCACTAAATCCACTAAAAGCATGCTGTTCCCGAATCCATGGGATGCTGCACTGCAGAGCTGTACCACTGTTACCCAGATGGCAACACGTTCATATTTCATCTCTAACAGTTTGAAGTCATGAACTCACTGATGTCCAGACACACTCATGATGCTATTACAAAATAGCATGGACCTGCTCCGTATTGCGTGTGTGAGAGAGAAGGCTGTGCTCTTTCATGCTGGTTGAGCTCTGTGCAGAGTTGGCTCTATAAAGACCTGGCAGTTATCAGCGAGAGAGATCTGCACTGCAGGGACAAACATTGAAAGGAGGAAAGCTAAGAAAGACTACGTAAAGCTCACAGGTGCGTTCAAAATAGGGCAAGGAAAGGGTTCCAGGTGTGTGTGTGCACAATTTAAGCTACGTTTAAACTGGATACATTTAAAAACACATCTTTTTTCTCTACGTTTTGGCGTTGTGTCCATATTGAGACAGTGTTTCTGTCCTGCTAAACAGAGCTTTTTGAAGACACTCTCCCAAGTGGATAAATTTGAAAACGCTGTTTTCACATTGTAGTGTAGAATGAGAAAACTGGTTTTGAAACTGTGTTTGAAAGCGATGATACAGTTTTAGGGGCTGTTTATACGACACCGTGTTCAACTTATTACTTAAAACTTTTTATGCGTTTTGGTCGTTCATTTACACGACAACTGTGTTTTGGGGGCCTAAAAACGTGCAAAAAAGTGCACTTTTTTGAAAACTATGCCGTTATCATCTCAGTGTAAACTACAAAAACTTGAATTTTTGAAAAGGGTGACATCATGCGTATTATGTGTCTATAGGCACAAAGTGTTTCTTTACTAAGTGACATTGCCAACTACTGGCCTGGCATGTGTAATACAGTGTTTTTTTTAAATCTTTTTAGTGGATCCGGGTGAACGGGATCATTTTGATAATGTTGTCGTCTGTACGCGAAAAACACAAAAGAAAAAACGTTTCCATTTTTAGTGCATCGTTGTCATGTAAAGGTACCCTTAGGCACATTGTACTGATAGATATATTTGTTTATACCAGTATATGTGCTATAGGCTATATTATTTGTAAAGCTAAAGACAATTGTTACTTTTTACAACCTTCCTATTAGAGGTACATTACGGCAAAGATGACAAAAATGTACTCACAATTGCTGTCCTGCGGCAAAACATGAGAGAGTTTTAGATGATTATTACGTTATTACGTTATACATAAAATGACGATAGAGTGCGACCAGGTAACTCAAGTAATTGGTGAGATATTTTGCTAAATAAAATAATCATGCCAGAACTGAAGAATAGCGTAATAACTTTATGATATCTGGTGAGCTTTTGGAGTAGCCTCTCTGCACCGGACGCGAAGGTTCAAAATCCATTTATTTTGCATATCAGAAGTAGTGATAGCACATGGAGAAAATGGAACGGAACACCAGTTTACTGTCAGGGATTTGTTGTATCAGGTCGCACTGTATCCCGTGTAGACACTATTAGGGATTACAATGGGTTCAATTGTCTTTTGTCTCGCTGCCACTCGTTTTGCCAGTCGCGTCTGGTGTAGACACGGTCTTAGAGTCAGTTATAAGGCATATGTCCCTTCAAAATGCATCAATAACTTATTCATAGCAGCATGCATTGGCACATTATTATCCTAGAATAGGGAATCATAAGGATAATCATGAGCATCTGTTCTTTTACAAAAGGCTCATATTTCGTGGCAGTCACACTAAGCAATCATCGGACTTAATGACTACCTCAAGATGGTTGCAGTTACCATTATGGTTCATTCAGCATTTTTAAGACTCGCCATTTTGAGCTGTAGACATATTTTGGCAAACGCAGGAAGTAGGGTTCAAGATGACTCATTAAATCTTAAAATTTTTCCATTGCTTTTGGGTTCAGATTGTGTGCTCATTACACCAGCACCTACCAAATGTCATTCCCTGCCACTTCTTCTTCTTCTTTTTTCTTCTTCTTTTTTTTTAGCTCACTGTCACAGTTTTCGCTGAGTCTGGGTCACAGAGGCTCTGATTCAAATCTGTCACATCTTTGAGGCTGTACTTTTATGTCATTTTGTGACTGAGAGCTCTGACCGCTGCACTCATTGCGATACACTTTGTCTGTGCTCCTCTTGACACGTCGATTCATTTTGTAATGCTTTTTGTGAGAAACACTCACTCGTCTGATTCAGCATCGAGCCTCTGGCGCAGATTTTAATCTCCCCTGTCAAAAAAAAGAACTGCTTGTCACAGATGAGAAGGAAACAGACAGGTCTTGTGCAAGTGAGTATTTATTCAACGTGATAATAATGTTAAGCAGGTGAGTAATCAATTGATAGCAGTCTGAAGAGTTCGTCTTGAAACAAGCTTGACAATGTCTCTTATCTGTTTGCAGGCGGACTGAAGGATCAGATCGACGTAGCGGATCAGAAGACGAAGGCAGATGACTCGGATGACAGGTAGGTATATTCTCGGATCAGGTAGGTTATAGGCAGGTAGGTATCTGAGTCTTTGAGTGGGAGTCAGGACGTCAATGGTATATCGACGAGACCAGACGGCGAACTGAGGGAACTGGTGCAGTTTATAAAGGTGAAGGTGAGTGATACTGAGTGGCGTCAGGTGAGGAAAACAGGTGACGGTGATTAGTATTCCGGGGATGATGAACGAGTGGGCGGAGTAAAAAGGTCTGGTGCTGATGCTTGTGTATCCGTGACAGTACCCCCCTCCTCCACGGCCAGCTCCTGAGGGCGGAAAGGACCGACGACGGGGACGACCACGACCTCTTGGTGCGGGACGACTGGGGTTAGCCTTGTGGAAGTCTTGGAGAAGAGCAGGATCCAGTATGTCGTCCCGGTGGACACAACACCTCTCTTCAGGTCCAAAACCTTCCCAATCCACGAGGTACTCCAGTTGGCCGCCCCGCCGCCTGGAATCGAGGATTTCACGGACTTGGTAGATGTTCTCCACTGCCGGGTCTACAGGAGGAGGAGGAGGTACGTCTTCAGCACCAGACTCTGTGGAGGAAGGAAACAAGGGATCAGTATATGGCTTAAGGAGGGATACATGGAAGGATGGTGAAATGCGGTAGTGTGAAGGAAGTGACAGCCGGTAGGTGACCTCATTGATCTGCCTCTGTATAGCGAACGGACCGATGTACCTGGGACTCAGCTTGCGACAGGGCTGTCGGAGGCGGATATCCCTGGTAGAGAGCCAGACCATTTGTCCAGGTTGGTATACTGGGGTCGCGGATCGTCTTGCGTCGGCCTAGCTCTTGTGCCTCCGAACAGCCCTTTGCAGGTGTGTGTGTGCTGAGTCCCAGACCCTCTCGCTCTCCTGGAACCAATGATGGACTGCTGGAACTTCGGACGGCTCACCTGACCAGGGAAACAGGGGCGGCTGAAAACCGAGTATGCACTGGAATGGAGTGAGACCTGTGGTGGATTGCAGAAGGGAGTTCTGTGCATACTCGGCCCAGGGTAGATAGCGGCTCCAGCAGTCCTGATGGTTGTGGCAATATGACCTCAGATATCTCCCGATCTCCTGAATCTTCCTCTCCGTTTGTCCATTTGATTGAGGGTGATATCCAGATGTAAGACTTACGGAGACTCCGAGAAGGTTGAAGAAAGACTTCCAGACCCGGGAGATGAATTGTGGACCACGATCTGAAACGATGTCCTCTGGAAGGCCAAAATGCCGGAAAATATGGGTGAACAGTGCCTCTGCGGTTTCGAAGGTTGTGGGTAGTCCTGGCAGGGGAATCAGTTTGCATGCTTTGGAGAACCGATCGACTACCACCAGAACACAGGTGTAGGACTCCGATGAGGGAAGGTCGGTGATAAAGTCTACACCGAGATGAGACCAAGGTCTAGTGGGCACTGGGAGAGGAACTAGCTTGCCTTCGGGGAGGCGCCGCGGTACCTTGGCCATGGCGCAGATGGAACAGCCTCTGACGTATCGGGAGATATCCTGGGTCATACTGGGCCACCAGTAGCGTTGTTGAATGAGCGAGAGGGTTTGCTGGCTGCCTGGGTGTCCAGAGCCCGGAGATGTATGTACTGAGTCCATGAGAGACGGACGTAGACGGGATGGTACATAGATCCGTCCCTCAGGACCTCCCGGCGGAGCAGGTTCTGTCTGGGTGGCTTCCATAATATGGTCATCGATACTCCATTGAATAGGACTAACGATCATGGCTGGAGGGAGAATGGATTCAGGGTTGGAAGGAATGGTGACCGGTTGGTACAAACGTGAAAGAGAGTCAGCCTTGATATTCTTGTCTCCGGGGCGATAGGTTACTTTGAAATTGAAACGTGTAAAGAAGAGTGACCAGCGGGCTTGACGGGTGTTGAGTCGTTTTGCATCTCGAAGGTATTCCAGGTTTCGATGGTCAGTGATAACGTCAAAACGATGGTTAGCTCCCTCCAGCCAGTGTCTCCACTCTTCCAGAGCCAGCTTGATTGCTAAAAGTTCCCGGTTACCAATGTCATAATTCTGCTCCGCCGGGGACAGTTTCTTGGAGAAGAAGGCACATGGATGGAGTCGAGGAGGCTTCCCCTGCCGCTGAGATAACACCGCTCCTACTCCCGTAGTAGAAGCGTCTACCTCGACGACAAAAGGAAGATCTGGATTCGGGTGAACCAGAGTAGGAGCAGTGCAAAAGGATGTTTTGAGCTCCTTAAAGGCGATGGTAGCTTCGTTGTTCCAGGACAGAGACTTGGCCCCTTTGCGTAACAGTGAGGTAATGGGAGAACTGATCTGGCTGAAACCTTTGATGAATATGCGGTAGAAATTTGCGAAGCCCAGAAATCATTGAAGTTCCTTGATGGTTGATGGTAAAGGCCAGTTGAAAACGGCTTCCACCTTCCTCTGGTCCATAGTAATCCCTTGTGGTGAGATCACATACCCTAGGAACTGAATGGACTCTTGGTGAAACTCACATTTCTCCAACTTCAGGATGAGTTGATGCTCCCGAAGACGTTGCAACACCTGTCTGACGTGCTGGTGGTGCTCTGGTAGACTGGAGGAATATATCAGAATGTCATCTATATACACAATGACAAAACAGTGAAGAAGATCCCTGAAGATTTCGTTCATGAAACCCTGGAAGATGGCGGGAGCGTTGGACAACCCGAAAGGCATAACTCTGTACTCATAGTGACCTGCCGGGGTGATGAACGCCGTCTTCCATTCATCACCCTTCCGGATCCTGATCAGGTTATAAGCGCTTCGCAAGTCCAGTTTGGAAAATACTCGAGCACCACGTAACTGTTCTAGGGCCGATGGAACCAGAGGAAGGGGATACCGATATTTGACGGTTGAATTGTTGAGTGTCCGGTAGTCAATACGGGGGCGCAAGCCTCCGTCCTTCTTGCCCACGAAGAAGAAGCTGGAAGCGGCAGGGGAGGTGAAAGATCGGATGTAATCTTGACGAAGAGCCTCCTCGATATACTCCTCCATGGCCTTCTGTTCCGGGATGGACGGTGGGTAGATCTTACCGCGCGGCCACACAGCTCCAGGCAGCAGGTCGATCGCACAGTCCCATGGCCGATGAGGAGGGAGTTTTGTCGCCAGTTGTTTGTCGAACACATCCTGGAACGCCCGGTATTGGAATGGAATCTCAGCTTTGGAGTCGGTGGCTGGACTTTCGATAGTGGTTGAGTTGACGGGTACTTGGCATACAGAGGAAGAAGAAGATGGTACCTTTTTGATGGATAGCAGACACTGAGAAAAACAGGCTTCTCCCCATTGACAAATTTCACCCGTGGACCAGCAGATGTTTGGGGAATGGAGTTCCAGCCACGGGCGTCCCAGGATGATGTCAGCTGTGGAGCCCTCCAGTACCAGAAAGGATAGTTTTTCCTCATGCAGGACTCCAATCTTGACGGTGAGTATGGGACTGCAGTACCGGATGTGGCCACGACCTAGCGGTTTACCCAGGATGGATTGAACATGTAGTTGATGATTTATAGACTTATGGCGAGCTTGGAGTTTCAGAAGAGTAGTGAGGGAAATGAAGTTGCCAGCAGAGCCCGAATCAATCAACGCTTTCGCTGGAACAGATCGGTGAAGATAGGTCAGCCAAACTGAGGTATATTTTATTGAAGAAATAGGGAATGGGAGAACCACAGTACTCACCGCTGGTCGTGGGGGTCAAACCGGACAAGTGCTGATGAGATGGCCTGCAGTTCCACAGTAAAGACATAGGTTGTTGTTGATACGTCGTAATCTTTCAGTGGAACTTAAATGAGTCGAATCCACTTCCATAGGCTCTGGTACTGGAAGGCTATCTGGCGGTGTCGGATGAGGAGGAGGAGGTGCCGGACGGTCAAATAAACAGGCAGTTCGGCGCTGAGCGATGCGTATGGAACGCTGGATGAGGTTTTCTATGCCAATGTTGTCGTCATAGATGGCCAGCTGCAGACATATGTCTCGGTTGAGACCCTGGCGATAAGCGGTGACGAGCGCTGTCTCGTTCCATCCACTGTTAGCGGCCAGCGTACGGAACTGCAAAGCATACTCAGAAACTGATGATTTTCCTTGCCGCAATCGAAATAACTGATCATGAATAGACAGTGCACTATGTGCCTGAGAGAAAACTTCTCAAAAATGGATAATGAAACTTGAGAGAGATTGTGTTACCGGTCCTTTAGCATCCCAAAGCGCTCGAGCCCAGAGAAGAGCACGCCCAGTGAGTAGTGAGATGATGAAGGCGATTTTCGCTCGTTCAGTAGGAAACTGGGTAGCTTGCATCTCCATATACAGTTCACACTGCAGTAAAAAACCGCCGCACTCCCCTTCCTCACCAGAGAAAGACGCGGGTCGGGCCATGGGACATACAGAGGCAGATGATACTGATTGAGTGACGAGTGGATGAATGATTGGTTGCAACCCTTGCCGGACCGCTGCAGCTGGAAGTTGAGGCGAAGGGCTTTCTTCGCCGCCCTCCGCGTTCTCTTGCATCGTTGGTCTGGTCTTCTATCACAGATGAGAAGGAAACAGACAGGTCTTGTGCAAGTGAGTATTTATTCAACGTGATAATAATGTTAAGCAGGTGAGTAATCAATTGATAGCAGTCTGGAGAGTTCGTCTTGAAACAAGCTTGACAATGTCTCTTATCTGTTTGCAGGCGGACTGAAGGATCAGATCGGCGTAGCGGATCAGAAGACGAAGGCAGATGACACGGATGACAGGTAGGTATATTCTCGGATCAGGTAGGTTATAGGCAGGTAGGTAGGTATCTGAGTCTTTGAGTGGGAGTCAGGACGTCAATGGTATATCGACGAGACCAGACGGCGAACTGAGGGAACTGGTGCAGTTTATAAAGGTGAAGGTGAGTGATACTGAGTGGCGTCAGGTGAGGAAAACAGGTGACGGTGATTAGTATTCCGGGGATGATGAACGAGTGGGCGGAGTAAAAAGGTCTGGTGCTGATGCTTGTGTATCCGTGACAGTGCTACTTGAAGCCATGAAATAAAACCCTTCGAAAATAGAAATTGAAATAGAACCCTTCAGAAGTGTTCATGCATAAAAAAGGGAATGGCAATGGTACCTTCGAATTGGAGTCTTGATCACCCTGTATGGGATTATTTTACAACAATGACCCAAAAATACTATTGTAATCTTCAAAATAGTAATTATGGCGTTTTGATGCCAACTACCCCCAAACATGATGATTCTCTTTATGAAAGACCATTTTCTCTTTTTTCTTTCCTCCCAGTGCCTCCTTGATCTCAGTCTGATGGTGAAAAATGGAAATGGAAATTGCCATTAACTTCACTTAATCCTTTAGAAATTATATCAGAAGGCTTCCGTGAGAAACGTTTGAATCGTTTTAAATGTGTATGAGGGTCAAAATAAGAAGGTCAAGTCATTAGCAGTAAGTGACATTCTGATTTAGACTCCATCAGTTCTGCTAAAGATGCCCTTCTGAAGTCAAGAGTCAAGGACTTTCTCTCACTGTTAATTACACAGAATATCCTTGCAGAAACTGCATTAATTGATTATAATATGATAAAATAGTCTCATTAACATCTCCTTATAGAAGCCGAATCACATTCGTATTTTTTCCACATGCACATTGTCTTGATGGTACGGGGAAGAGTTAAAAGGTTAGTTCACCCAAAAATTCCCAAAGTGTAAACACCCAAAGTGTAGTCCAAGTGAGTAGTCCAACGTAGGCTCACTATTGGCCAGCATCACACACATGACTAGCGTCGGCCAATAGTGAGTCTGCGTTCAGACGTACAACCCAGAAGCGCTGCGCTGTTACGAACTCACTCGGAGCCCCACACATAAGAAATTAATAGTTGAATAAAGTCTTTTTTTTTTTTTTTTTTTTTTTTCGCACAAAAAGTATTCTCGTCGCTTGTTAAAGTGTAAATTGCCGGTTAACCACCACAACCAATTAATGTGTAAATTAAAGTGCTCAATGTGTATATATGTAAAAAATTCTGTCTCAAAATTCGTTAAAATAACATTTATTGGGGTTTCTTCAAAGCTAGCATGTTTTTTACCGTAACTGGGTGATGACGTCATAAAAGGGAGCGCGGGCGGTAATGCACTCACTCATGTGTGTTCAGGTTGAGGGAGAATAAAACGATTCACGGGACTCCCGCAAACTAGAAATATCTATGAATAAAACATAAAAACGAATACATTTTTAGTCATCTGTTGCAGAAAAGCAATAAGAACAACTAAAATAAAATAGAAACGGTTTACAGGCAGAGTTTCTATTTCTAACATGTCTGCAATGTTGAGCGATGTAGCCAATCACAGACATATGTGTTGATTTCTTGAACGCAATAATGGCCAATCAGAAGCATTTACAATAGACTTCCCTCACCGCTCGAAAGTGACTTTTTGTTCAGTGCTGAATTCTGTATGCTGGCAAATCCTCGAATTATAACAAACATAGTGTATATATTATGAAAGCTTCATTGATAATAACAGAGATGTGTAAGGTTGCGATGAACTGATGTCAGCTTTTTAGGAATTATTAAGGGAGCGCACTTTGCACGCAGTCCTGCCAAACCATGCATGCAGTAGCCCGCTTGCTTTTATGTTATAACAGTGGTTTGTGTGTTAATGCTTAATAACAAATAATTGATCAGGAGCATTTATGCTGATGTGTATGGTGGCGACATGTAGGCTAACTTGAAAGTATTTGGAGGTACAGAAAAGAAGTCTTTTTGCGGGCGGGAGCGGGACAAAACATAAATGTTGCGGGCGGGAGAAAGTAATATAGAAAGTAGTTGAGAACGTCAGTTATAATAATGACCCAAGTATTAAAAAATGGTCGAGTTTAAACCGGGCTCGGGCTCATAATTACAGTTGTGTGTCGGGCAGGGCCGGACCGGGCTCGGACACAGCGGGCTCGGGTAGGGTCTTGCTTGATTTTTTTGGGCCCGATCTAAGCTCTACCTCGGGTAAGTTATGCTAACACTTACAGGCACGAATCAGCCGTTTGTCCTTGGGGAACTTGTGGAGCCTCTCCCCCGTTTTTGATGTATTCATACATCCCGCACAAACACAATAGTTAACCATTTTTGCTAGCTAGGTCTCCAATATAACGTAATGCCAGGCCTGGAGCATAAACAGTAAAAGCTTGGAGTACCTTTTATGACATCACGCCCAGCCTAGTGGAAGGGAGGGGGCGTGCTTAAAACCACTGTAAAACGCACCAACTTTTCATATTATATTCAGCATTTTGGTATAAAAAAAAATAAAAAAGCAATGGTGGGTAGTTCTTATCTTTATGTTTAGTAAGCACATTGTTCTTCATTATCATTATCTTCGTGAAAATTTTTACCTGCAATTTACACTTTAAACTTAAGGTTGAAACACTGTAGTCACTTGGACTATTTTAACAATGTTTTTACTGACTTTCTGGGGTGGCAAGTTTCAATTACAATAGAAGTATATGGAAGAGTGAGACTGCTCTCAGATTTAAACAAAAATATCTTAATTTGTGTTCCGAAGATGAACGAAAGTAATTACTGACAGAATTTTCATTTTTGGGTGAACTAACCCTTGAATGGAATTATTATTATTATTATAAATAGGATAAATTGATTCTCTCATAATAATAATAATAGTAATTATTATTATTATTATATAATTAGTATTCTCTCATAAATAATAACAATAATGTGTTATCTTTGTATATATTATATATATATATATATTGACATTTATTTATTTACTCTTTTCTTCCACAGTGCAAATTTATTTAATATTTCTGGTGATCTTGCATGTTGAGTAGGCTACTATACATATTAGTATGTGTCTCCAGAGATTTCCATCGCATCATCAGTCTCCATGGTAACAACACACGTTCACTGCTTTTAGATAATTACCCACATGTTAAATACTCAGTGATAGTGGCAGGTCATTATGAGGGGAGCGTCGGTTTGAAAACAGACACAGCGGCAGTGCTGGGAGAGTGCAGTGACTGCTAGGCTTTGTATTCAAGGGTAGTTTCACACATCCATGAACACTTTACACTTCATGGGTCATTTAAAAGAGCTTTGAGGTTGAGTTCTTTGAAATATCTGACATGAAAAATACACCTCATGGCTTTTTGGGTTTCCTATAAAATTCAGTGCACTTATTAATATTTGCATTTTTTTATATATATATGATTTTTCCATTTAAAATTCCTCTTCCTGGTTGAGTTTATTTGGCTGTTCTTCGCCATTTTAGATGTCAGTGAATGTGGCATGTTGTTGCTGTTTTCAAAGACAAGCAAAGCTGCACTCGACGTGCAGGTGAACACGATAATTCTCAGTGTAATACTGCTGCTGAAGTGCCCTGCAGGAACTCTTAACAAACAGCGCTGCTTATGAAAGCTATGAGATCACTGTTCGGGTTTTTTTTTATGATCTCTGTAGGATTCCTGCAATTAAAATGGTCACAAACGCATGCAAACAAAGTAATATTTGCTGTTCTAATTTTAAAATTATTGCTTTTGGTTAGTATACTAAGGCCCAAATGTAAGGTTGAATTTACCAAAGAACTATCTTTGGAAATAAGATTGTACATTTGCTGTGGTGTATGAAATGACAACAGCTTCCATTGCGTGTGTGTGTGTGTGTGTGTGTGTGTGTGTGTGTGTGTGTGTAAATATAGATAGTTTCGGTTTACACATACACTGTGGGTGGTGTTGTTTGATTAGGAGTAATTTGATTCTTTCTGTTTGGAAACTATAGCTTCTGTTAACAGAAACAGATCTATGGATGAACATGTTGTGTTGTGGTTTGGATGTTGAAAGCTTCTCCATGCACATCCCAAAGGATGCAGATACATGAAGGTTAAAGAGTGTGTTCGGGTGGACTGGTGAACTCTAAACGTGTAATCATGGATTCAGGGCTATCGGCAGAAACAGAAAATCTTACATAATTCCAGCAAATAATTAGGTTAGTTCAAAGGATTAGTTCACCCAAAAATGAAAATTATGTCATTAATGACTCACCCTCATATCGTTCCAAGCCCGTAAGACCTCCGTTCATCTTCGGAACACAGTTTAAGATATTTTAGATTTAGTGCGATAGTTTTATGTCCCTCCATTGAAAATGTGTACGGTATACTGTCCTTGTCCAGAAAGGAAATAAAGACATCATCAAAGTAGTCCATGTGACATCAGTGGGTTAGTTAGAATGTTTTGAAGCATCGAAAATACATTTTGGTCCAAAAATAACAAAAACTATGACTTTATTAAACATTGTATTGTCTACCAAGTGGATTATGCTAAATACAGGTGTAATCGGAGTCTGAAACGTTTTAAGCTTGTCCACTTTCAAACACTTCCAGTGGTTGTCTACTTGTGATCCGATCGACCAAAACGCATCAATACCAGCTTTAAACAGGGCCTAGAGTGTTCTTTCAAAAACATTAACATGAGAGATACAGTATTTGGTGCACGTACTGGAATCTAGTTACTGTTAGTATGTTTGTTAGTATGCTATTGTGAACAATGTATTTGAGTGTTTAGTTTCTTGTGAATAGCCTTGCGAATAAAAAATCATCTATCATTACCTTGTTAAGTATGTTATTGTGTTTCATAGAGTAATCAGATGCTTCAGCACTGAGGATGCATCTTTTTTTTCTTTAAGGATAAACAGATTGAATCCCCCACCAGAAGCAGGGAGAGTGATTACTCCACTCGTTTTTTTTCTGCGTGTGAATAGATGAAGGGCTATTAAGAGCCATTAAGAGCGTTTATGAATTGATGGTGGGCTTGAGAAGTGCTTATCTGATCTGAACAATAGCACTGCAGTTCTTGAGAGACTTTGGACAGATTCCATTCAGAGTTCCTGTTTTATAAAGTATTCTTGGTTTTCAAGCATCTCCCCTTGACACTTTAAGCACAGTAAGCTGTGCTTTAGATTGCTTCTTCGATATTTCAGGGAACGCTGGTGAGAATGTGATGTTTCATTTCTTTGTCGAGAAACATTTTTTTGGAAGTCAATGGATTAGATGGCTTTCAAGTCATTTCAGGGATTTTTTTAAACATCTGAAAACGTCTCGGTTAGGGATGTAACCCTCGTTCCCTGAGTAGGGAACGAAGACGTTCCGTCGGAGGACGAAGAATGGGGTTTCGCTTAGAAAGCCTATCGACTTCGAGTATACAAAAACGAGCCAATGGCAAATAAATGCCATGGGTCTGCGGAATTTGCATAGCGTATTTCTGCCCCACCTCGTGGGTATAAAGCGGAAGACACCGCAACATGCAGATATGTTTAATCGCTGAGGAGCCGCGGTACAGCGGAAGTGGCAAGAAGACGGAACGTCTCCGTTCCCTACTCAGGGAACGAGGGTTACATCCGTAACCGAGACGTTCCCTTTCGTTGTCACTCCGAGTTCCGTCGGAGGACGACGAATGGGGATACCAGTCTAATCACGCCACCTTCTCAGCTGTCTTCCAGTGCCCTGCGTAAATCTGAGATCCCTGTCGTGAAGCTGGCACGGACGAAGGACTCCAATTTAGCACAGGAATACCAAGGAACACTGGGGAGCATATCCCAAGATTATAGGGGAATATGCAATTACTGCCAACTAGTGTTGTCACGGTAGCAAAATATCAGTATTCGGTACCAATACCAGTGAAAATCCACGGTTCTCGGTACCAATTTCGGTACCAAAGCTTAATTTAGATTAAATTTACACATATTAAAGTGTATATCACGGTTACAAAGATGGAAACTGTAGTATTAAAAACAATTTACAATAAGATTCTATTTGTTAGATAACATTAGATAAAATTACCTAACAATAAACAAAAGTTATATACTGTAGCAATTATTCTCCATGGGGTTAACTTAAAAATGTACTAATATATTTTTAAAATCAAAAGTTTTATCTGTTAACATTATTTAATGCACAATGAATGAAGTGAACAAACATGAACAATCAAGTGTTTGTATTAAATAACATTCACAAACATTAATTAATGTTGTAAAAATATATTGTTCACTCAATGTGTTGATGTTGCATTAAGTAATATTAATGAATGGTGTCTTATTGTAGTGTTACAAAACTATACAGGAGATAAAACACGTTTTATTTGACTTAACTGTACTTTTATTTAATCCAAAAATGTCACTTTTGCCTGTCTTCAAAGCTTGAGAACCC
This sequence comes from Tiaroga cobitis, assembly GCA_030578255.1. Taxonomy (NCBI): domain Eukaryota; kingdom Metazoa; phylum Chordata; class Actinopteri; order Cypriniformes; family Leuciscidae; genus Tiaroga; species Tiaroga cobitis. The sequence continues at coordinate 17,877,793 of CM060603.1, forward strand.
TGTAGCTGATTTCTAATGCAAGGGCTAGAAATCAATTAATTCTGATACTTCCTCGTCATCATGGAGAGCGCATCGCACTGCTTTCTCCTTTCCACAAGCGTTTGCTCTCCCGTGTCTCCGCTATGCAACCATGAACAGCGGCGAGCCTGGAAAGACGAGCTCGCACGTCTCTTCTATTATGAGAATAGTACATTTGCCTACATTTGAAATTTGAAATTGAATTGCCTCGCCTACATTTGAAATTTGCACGTGCAAAAAAAGCGCTATATAAACGTGTGAACGGCCCTTTATGGCAACGTGACATTAGCCTAATTCAAAATATTTCCATATGTGGCTCTTTCCTCCTTTCTTGTCAACAAGTGGATTCAGAGCCACCGCATTAGCAGCGCCGGTCGCCGTGTCTCAGAGTGTTTTTTATGAAGAGTATGCACCTCTGCATCTTTCCGACAGCGCATCAAGAACCGGATTAACCCGGTACTCGGTACCTAGAAAAGCTGGGACCATAACCGTTTAATTTTTTTAGTACCGACTTGGTACCGAAGTACCGAGTTTTTTGACAACACTACTGCCAACCCAGAGGGGGGGACTTAGAGAATACACATATGACCCGAGGGATGCATATGGGGAATCACTGGGGTGTCCAGCCGCAGGTGGAATATTTCAACCCCAGGGGTGGCAAGATGGCTTGCCAAGGGAAAGACACATGCTCAGAGAGGCTTACAGTGGAAATACACATGTGGGGGTCGCTCAGAGGAGGGACCATGCACACGGGAGGCACCTAGCCGACACGCAGGCAAAAGACACTGGTGCCAGCGTCAGGAGTGCTGGAGGAACTAAGGGCTTTCGGGAAGCTCACCTGAGGAAATATCGCACGTATCCAGTCCGTGGAGTGGAATGGCGAGCAAGCGAAGTCACCTGAGCGGGTCCGGTACTAGCTGGTTGAAGCGAGTACATGAGAGGACACTGGCTCCACTCGGAGATTGTAGAATCTGGTGAATGTATTGGGTGTTGCCCAGCCTGCAGCTCTGCAGATGTCTGTTAGCGAGGCGCCATGCGCTAGAACCCAAGAGGACGCCACACTCCGGGTGGAGTGGGTAGTCACACCAAGGGGGCACGGTCGACCTTGCTGCTGGTATGCCAAAGCAATGGCGTCCACTATCCAGTGAGACAACCTTTGCTTGGAGCGAACCTTTCCCTTCAGCTTCCCACCATAACAGACAAAGAGCTGGTCTGAGGTCCTGAAACACTGCGTTCTGTCTACATAGATGCGGAGAGCACGTACTGGACAGAGCAGTGCCAAGGCTGGGTCTGCCTCCTCCGGGGGCAGCGCTTGCAGGTTCACCACCTGGTCCCGGAAGGGAGTGGTAGGAACCTTGGGCACATATCCAGGCGGGGGTCTCAGGATCACGTGAAAGTAAGCCGGCCCGAATTCCAGGCACGCTTCGTCAACGGAGAATGCGTGCAGGTCCCCTACCCTCTTGATGGAGGCCAATGCAGTCAGAAGCGCTGTCTTCATAGACAGGAAGTTAAGCTCGAATGACTGCAAAGGCTCAAAGGGAGCACTCCGCAGGGCAGAAAGAACCACTGCGAGGTCCCAAGAGGGTACGAGAGGAGGGCGAGGAGGATTCAGTCTCCTCGCTCCTCTCAGGAACCTGACGATCAGGTTGTGCTTCCCCACCGACTTACCTTCTATAAGATCATGCTGTGCGGCAATAGCGGTGACATAGACCTTGAGGGTGGAGGGAGACAGCCTTCGCTCCAACCCATCTTGAAAGAAGGAAAGCACGACGCTGATCGAACATCTCCGGGGGTCTATTGGGTGAGAAGAGCACCAGTTGAGAAAGAGGTTCCACTTCAACGCGTAGACGTGTCTCGTGGACGACGCTCTAGCGGAAGTGATGGTAGCCACCACCGCTGGTGGTAGGGTACTCAAACCTGCCTCGTCACGTCCAGGAGCCACACATGGAGGCTCCAGAGATCGGGACGAGGGTGCCACAGGGTGCCCCGTCCCTGAGAAAGTAGGTCCTTCCTCAGAGGTATGGACCAAGGAGGTGCTGTCGCGAGGAGAATGAGTTCGGAGAACCAGGTTCGGGTGGGCCAATACGGTGCGACCAGCAAGACCTGCTCCTCGTCCTCCCTGACCTTGCGCAGGGTCTGCGCAAGAAGGCTCACTGGGGGAAACGCATATTTGAGGCCCCGCGGCCAGCTGTGCGCCAGTGCATCCGTGGAGAGCGTGCCCTCGGTCAGGGAATAATACCGGGCGCAATGGGTCGAGTCGTGAGAGGCAAACAGATTTATCTGTGCGTCCCCGAACTGGTCCCAAATCAGCTTAACCGACTGGGGATGGAGTCGCCATTCTCCAGGGAGGGGCTGAAACCGTGAGAGCTCGTCTGCACAGTTCAGGACTCCAGGAAAATAAATGGCACGAAGCGACCTCAGATGCTTCTGACTCCATAAGAGGAGGTGGCGGGCGAGTTGCGACATACGGCGGGAGCGCAGGACACCTTGACGGTTGATGTACGCTACAGTCGCGCTATTGTCTGATCGGACTAGTACATGCTGGCCCCTGAGCACGGCTCAGAAGCGGCGCAGGGCGAGCTGTACAGCCAGCAACTCGAGGCAATCGACATGCCATAGGCGCTGGGGTCCTATCCAGGAGCCCGCGGCAGCACGTCCATTGTACATGGCTCCCCAGCCCGTGTAGGAGGCATCTGTCGTTACAACAACATGCTGCGAAGCTCGTTCCAGAGGCACTCCGGCCCGTAGAAGACTGAGGTTCGACCACGGGGTGAAGGTTTGACGGCAAGTCGGAGTAACTGGTACTCGGAGAGTGCCGTGCTGCCATGCCCACCTCGGGACTCGGTCGCGAAGCCAAAGCTGAAACGGTCTCATATGAAGCAATCCGAGCGGCGTTGCCGCGGCTGCAGATGCCATATGCCCCAGGAGCCTCTGAAAAGTTTCAGTGGAACCGCTGTAAGGCAACTCAGCTTTTTGGAAATATTAATAATCAATAATAACTTATTATTAATTATGAATATTTGGGTCAGTTAATTGGATTAACTTGATGTGGCTGAATTAATATTACAATCAATTAATCAGTTCGTCCAACGAACTCTTTTGATTATTAATTTATTCTAAGAAAAGGGTATCTTCCATGGCCACAGAAGAATAATTATTTCTTAGCATGTACAGCACTTTGAGCAAGTAGCAAAACCGCGATCGTAAAAGTGACTTTGTATTGCAAACAAACAGAACCAAATACATACTATGTACAAGTTTTATTAACTAAAAATAGATATTTATATGAATATAAATAAACAAAACAACATACACACATGAATACATAAATAGGTGAGTGGTAGAACGAAACCGAAAACGGAACTATTGAGAAGTTCCATGTAACTATATGAGAAGAACATCAGCATTTCATTTTCAAAGCATCAAATCAAAAGTATACTTGCATGCCTGGGTAGCGTACACTATTATCAAAGTAGTTGAAAACTGAAGTTGTTGAGGATTCTGCGAGTGTCAGATTTTGAAGTCTCAATCATTTTCTTCTTTGTTGGATGAAGAAGATATGATGAATTTGCATGGTGGGTTAGAGCCCTATTTACAAACCTCCGAGATTGTCCTTGGTTCTTTGTGAGAGAGTGTCCTCTCTCTTCCATGAGGCCGGATCTGGTTGGGATCCTCTGGGCCCCATGGAGGGGGGAGGGGTTTCCCCCGGATAGTGTTTGCAAGGATAAAAACTATCAAGAAGAGAGGAAGGGCTGGTGTGAATGCAATTTATAATCTGAGAAAAGTGTCCCACCTCTCATTGGCTTGACCAATAAGAAGGGTGGAAGTTCCAGGCGGGAATTTGGTTTATTGCTCTTTGTTCTCATTGCCTTTGCACCCTGGAAGGGTGGAAGCCGATGAAGAAACTAGGAAATATTCTTGTAATACTAATATTTTGTTGTTATCGACATATCATGTACACAGTTATTTCGATCTTCAAAATACCAAGTTATAGAGACCAAATATGCCACACATATGATTTCGGTCAACCATAGTATGCAAAGTCCGAAACATTAACCCATTAGAGTTTGCAAGAAAACGTAGACCAACAACATAAAGGAGAATCATGAGATGGAACATTAGATACATGTTAATACATTTATCACATGGTTATATATATATATAGAATATATAGGTTTAAAAGGGTTCATTTCTCCTTCTCAGCAAGAATTAAGTGAGAGTCAGCACCCTCTGAACATTCCTTTGGAGGTCATAAAAGTCTCCTTATCAGCCCTGTAACATGACACTGTTTCATTTGGGATGTTAGTTTTGGAGTTTCATAAACCTTTGTATATAATGAATAATAAGTGTGTGTCTGACGGATCCAGACCCTACAGATCTTTCGATCTTCAAGGATGGTAAAACATAATAAAAATACACTTTACTTTATATTTTGTTACATATTCTTGTACTTTTCAACTGTGAGGTTGAAGATGCCCACCTGGGAGACTCCAGAATCTCTACACCGCACTCTTGCCCTCGATCTGTCTCAGGCAAGTCAGCAGTGACTGCGTACGCTCGCTCGCAAGCTGCGCGGACATGGCGACCGAGTCGATGACCATACCGAGAAAAGAGATCCTCTGCACGGGGCAAAGTTGCTCTTCTCCCAGTTGACCCGAAGGCCCAGACGGGCTAAGTGCCGGAGCACTAAGTCCCTCTGTTCGCAACCTGGTCTCGAGAGTGAGCTAGGATCAGCCAGTTGTCGAGATAGATCAAGATGCGAACCCCGTGTTCCCGAAGGGGAACAAGGGCTGCCTCGACGACCTTCGTGAAGATGCAAGAGAACCGCGTACTGATATGCCTGCCGCTCGAAAGCAAACCGTAGGAACGGTCTGTGTCGAGGGGGAATGGAGACATGAAAGTAGGCGTCCATTCGAAAATGCGTTTGGCAGTGAGCATCTTGAACGGCATCCTGTGAAGGGAGCGGTTCAGCACGCGCAGGTCCAGGATTGGCCGTAACCCACCAGTTTTCTTCGGGACAATGAAGTACGGGCTGTAGAAGCCAGACCTCATTTCGGCTGGAGGGACAGTCTCGATCACACCCTTCGCCAGCAGGGTAGCAACCTCCGCTCTTATGATAGGGGCATTGCCACCGACCATAGTGGAGCGGACTCCCCTGAAGCGGGGAGGAGACCGCGCGAACTGAATCGCGTAGCCGAGCTTGATCGTTCGTGCGACCCAGCGGGACAGGTTGGGAAGCTCTAGCCAGGCTCCCAAGAACTGTACCAGCGGGGTCACGCGAACCACAGTCTTCCCGTTGGTGGGGCAGCGAAGCGGTATGACTGGCCCGGACATGGACGGCATAGCGGCCCGGTGTGGGGGCACAGTCATAGACCGCGTCCTGACAGAGGAGACCAGGGAAGGACGAACGTTCCATGGGGGTCTGCTCTACCAGGGGTCTGGCGACAGAGGAGGATGAGAGTGGCACGGTCCGGGGACGGCGCGCACTGTCATCCGGCTCTGGGACAGAGGAGGACGAGGGGTGCACGGCCCGGGGGAGGCGCACCGTGTCGTCCGAGAACTCTGTGTGCTCAGAGATGAGAGAGTCAGTTCTTTCTGAATAAGGATTCTTCCCCGGCCCTCCACCAGGGAAAGGAGTGGCCCTGCTACCAGCTCCTGGAAAGAACTGAGTCCCATCTCTGAGGAGCCCATCTCAAGAGTGCCGCTTAACCCGGCGTATAGCGGGGGGCGGGGCTGGAGAGGGCTGTGGCGTCCCCCTGCGGCTTCCAGAGCCAGCCCGAGTGAACGGGCGGGGTGGGAGCCGCAGGAGGGCGCCTTCGGCGGAGGGCAGACTGAGGGATCAGCTCGGACGGCGGGGCCGTCGGGGCAGAATAAGCCTCAGTCTGCTCGTGGGCGGTTCAGAACTGTTGGGCAAAGCCCTCAACCGCACCGCCGAAGAGGCCGACCTGGGATATGGGGGTGTCAAGCAGATGGGTCCGCCCGTCATCCTGCACATCGGACAGGTTCAGCCACAGAATGGTGGACATCACCTGACCCAGGGAGCGTACGGCCACTTTCGTCGCTCGGAGAGCAAGGTCAGTGGCGGCGCGCAGCTCATTGAAGAGCCCTGGGTCAGTCCCGGGCTTGGTCACTGACAGGAGTCAGCGGCCTATGGTCACTGACAGGAGTCAGCGGCCACACCCAAAAACCAATCGCCCAGCAGCGAGCTCTCAGGACAGGGTGAAAGGTTCCACTCTAGTCCGATGCTCGCAGCGGCCCGGGAAAGCATGGCCGTCATCTCAGGATCTGACTCGACAAATGCCATATGGACACCCGAAAGTGGCAGCACTGTCAAATCTTCACTTCCTGAAGATTCTAGCCCGCCCTGTGATGCTGCGATGGACAACAGATCCGATTCTGGAGCGTCAAGGGAAACCCGCGGGGCATCCAAAAATAGACCAGGGGAATACCCTGAACACTCGCGGGTTGCGTCACTGAAGAGGGGGGCGTGGTCCACGGACAAACAGTCGACGGATTTGTTCCACACTCACACCCTCAGGTGACCCTGGGCACCAGCCGAAGTAGCACCTCACGTGGAGAGTGTTAGATCGGGGTGTGGATGAACTCTCTCTAACGAGATCATTGAGTCTCGACCATAATGACGCGATGGTCACGTTCCCGCGGGGAGAACGTGAATCATCCACAAACGCAAATTCCGCAGACCCATGGCATTTCTTTGCCATTGGCTCGTTTTTGTATACTCGAAGTCGATAGGCTTTCTAAGCGAAACCCCATTCGTCGTCCTCCGACGGAACTCGGAGTGACAACGAAAGGGAACCCATGTAATACTGGAATGCTTGACAGAAAGGTTTTTTGAAAAAAAAAAAAAAAACTTATTCAGCAAGGATGCAAAAGTGCAGTAAAGACATTTACAAGTTACAAAAGATTTCAAATTAATGCTGTTCTTTCAAACTTTGTATTCATTAAAGAATGCTGAAAAAATTTACCACGGTTTCCACAAAAACTGCTACTAACTGCCACTAGATACATTTTTGTGGTTCGGTATTTTTGTCACAGTGCGCTGATGCAGAGACGATATCAAGCAGGATCTATTTGCAGCAGTTATGGTTTATTTACATAAAATTTAACATGAAATAAAAGTTCTCAGCATAGGCTTACTGGGCTTCCAAAAACAAGAACAGAAAAACCAACTAAACAGAAGGTTCATTCCATTCGACTGTAAGTGGAGTGTGAATTGTTTCACCATCTTAAGTGCGATTCCAATCGAAGGGAGAGAACATGTTCAGTTCGAAGGGCACTGCTAACGGCATAGGGAATAAGGGAACATCGATAGGCCTACATCACTTACAGGAAGTGGAGAAGAAAAATCACCCAACTGTCATTGAGCACCACGTAGGCCTATCTAGTCAGAACTAAAGATGGAGCAGAGCCGTTAAAAGTGATTTTAAACGGCTCTTTAGTTTACCTATGTGTGTGAGTATTCATAAATGTTGTTATTATTATACAAACTAGAGTATTTATGAATGGCTATGGCGATGAATTTTACATTTGCATATTCTATTGTATGAATAGGTATGACAAAGTAAAGGCAAGACGCAGCTGAGACTCCGTGTCTTCTTTTATTTTACTTAATTTACCTCAGGAGTGTGTATTATGTGGGAAAGAAAGCGCACAAGATGAGACCACTACAATTCGATTATTAAGACCATAGATTAGGAACAGATATGCACATGGTTAACCAAATCAGAATTTTTTTTCATATGGCATGACAGTTAAAGTACAGCTTCAAATCTGTTAATAATAGTCAATTGATAGCTGCAATTATAGTCATACAATTTTATAATTAACATATAAGATTTGATTATATTTATTAAAAAGGACCAACATAATGTTTGTTTTGTATATGTATTTTAAATTTGAATGTATAGTAAATGACAATATTCATGTTATATCATAATCTGTGTGACCCCATCATTGCCTTTCTTTGATGACGTTGCAGGGCGTTCCAAATGAGCGATTATTGTCAGCGAAGTCCACTTCAGTGAACAGGGAGCAGTGAACACTGCGTAGGGACCCTGTAAATCGGAACACACCTAGAACAAAACCAAATCAAAGAAACAAGCAACAGGTGTTCAACTAATCAATCAATGAAAAACCATGGAAACAGACAAGGAAATTACAGGCAGGTCAAACAAGAAAAAACAAAACTAAAATACTGATAAACTAAACATAACACATAGGAATAAATTACATTTTAAAATATATTTAAATAAGTGCTGGGCAATGATTAATCGCGATTCATCGCATCCAAAATAAAAGTTTGTGTTTACATGATACAGTATATGTTTGTTTACGGTGAATAATTATTTTGTATATATATGCATGTATATGTATGTATGTGTTATTTATATATAAAATATTTATATTTATACATAATATACATCATGTATAAATATATATACAGTATATACGTGCAAATATTTCTTAAATGTATACATGCATATGTGTGTATTTATATATACAAAATAATTACACAGAGTACACACACATATATTATGTAAACACAGACTTTTATGTTGAATGCGATTAATCGTCATTAATCGTTGCCCAGCACTAATTTAAATAGAAACTGTTTTGTTGTAATTATATTTAATTGTAATTTGAGAATTTTTTATAAAAAAAATATGCAATGCAAATATATTTATATATATACAGTATATAAAGAAACATTTTTTTTTTTTTTGTCTTTCCATCTTATGAAGAGTTCTGAAAGGAAAACTTCTCTGACTATGATTAATGCATTTTCATAAGATGAACCAAATGAAAAACACATCATAAGAGCCAAAAATGTGGGGAAATCTTTTTGTATGATTCTGTGGTAAATGGGACATTTACAAAAATAGCAAGTGCAGCTGAAAAACTGCATAAAAACTGCATCCAGATTACCTCATTTGTTGTGCATCACTGAAAACGTCACATTTCACTGCAGAGATTGTAGTAATACTGCAACCCTGCAGATCATATATGGGGGGGGGGGGGGGGGGGGGTATTTTTACAGTGATTTGATTGTCTGTTTGTACAAAACCATAATAAAAAATAAAATAAAATAAATGGTCTCATAAATCAGCAGCTGATGTAATTTTGTCTGCTTGCAGGGGAGGAGCGTCCGAGGGAGACTGTCATGGGCACCGCCGACGGACAGGCGATGGTGGGCGGAGCGGGGGTGGAGTCAGGGACGGGGAAGCAGAGATTACGCTGCTGCGTGCGAGTGACTGCCGTCCAGGTGCGAAAAGCAATATGGGGCGTTGCCATGGTGATATGCGTGTGCTCGTCATGGGCAGGCTCCACCCAGCTGGCCAAGCTGACCTTCAGGCAGTACGACGCACCCTTCACTCTCACATGGTTTGCCACCACATGGAACTGCCTCTTCTTTCCTCTGTATTACGCTGGCCATCTGTGCAAGAGCCCTGAAAGACAGACACCAAAACAGAGGTTCAGGTAAAAATCTGGACCCGTGAGATTGTGTTTATCCAGCAATGCATTCTGGGATTGCCTTTTTGGGGGGGGGGACCCTAATCTCTGTTGAAGGGGACACTTGGGAAATTCTGTGTCGACACAGGCGGGTTGTCCTCTCCAGCTTTGTCTTTTGATCTTGTATGTGCTGAATACTAAGCAAACTCATTGCTTATTTAAACCGAGTCATTAAAGGAAAGTATCTTCCGCTCTGTCTAGGAGAGTGTTGGAAAGTGAAGTATACTGTAGATTCTTGTGAAATGCTTCTTTTATTTAATAATTTAACAACTGCTTTTGTGTTAAATGATGGAAAAGCCCAATCGATTTGTCATACAGGGCAAAACAATATTAGCAGCACTGCAGTACAGGATTTGAAGACTCAAGAGTAAACACCAGCAGCAGCAGTGAAGTACAAACGCTTTGTAAAAATGGAGGGGGGAAGGCAGAAAGATATTTTTTGGTTAATATGAAGTGCCTTTATTTATAGTAATGCATTAACTGAATGATGCAGTATAGCCAACTTAATTTATCCGAAGCCGAATGTTATATAAAATAGTAGGATTGGTTGGTTTTTGAAATATAAACCCAGAGACCCCTTTAGCATCTTAGATGAGAATAGAAAGGTTCCTGCTATAGGCATGTTCATGCTTTTTTCTCTTTCTGTGGGTCATTTAATATGTTGACCTTAAAAAGTGATGTCAACCAGACATGGTTGCAGCCATGATACACTTTACAAAAACTTGGACCCTGGAAAATGTCAAGCTTTAAATTGAAGTAAATAGACCATATTCATGCACAATGTGACTTGAAGTACATGTTTATGGATCAACATAATTTTGTTAGTTTCAGAATAACAGTGTTATTATATAAGGCATAACTCTATCCCATAACTTTCCAATAAAATCAGAGGTAGATGACTGAAGTTGCTAAAGCCTGTAAATGTAATAGAGACAAGAAGTAGTTTTTTTTCTAGAAACACACAAGACATTCTTGCCATACGATAAAAAGAAAAATTGAGGATAAACAAACACAGTTCCATTGCAGTCCTCAATGTAATTAAAAATGGACGGAGACGTGCATAGGTGAAAAGGCAATATTCCCAACACCATTACACAATAAATTCCATTTAACAAAATATTGAATGGCATACAGCCGATTGAGCAGTTAATTAATTAAAATCTTTAAATGCAAAACAATTACTTTTATTTAGAACTTCTAACAATTTTATACATTTCAAAGACTCTAAAAGGAAGAGATTTTTTTATTTCTACAATTAAAAGAATGGGGTAGTCATACAAAAATAGTGTCAGACATAAAAATATGCAAATAGTTACTTCCCTTGAGGAAAAATTAAATACATCCAAAATCCATTGACGAAAGACATGCTTTGCTTTGAATAAAACAAGAATCACATATATAGACCAAACCAAATTAATGAATCCTAAACATGGAAGACAAATTTCAATAATACCCATGATGTTTACATAAACTAAATGAATAGACGCTTTAATAAATAAAATTATTGAAAAGAGATGTGAATGAAGTGGTTTATTCCTTTCCTGAATGAAATGGTTTAGTCCAATTTCCTGATGGAGAGGTGGACTACTCAATTTGCCTGATTGTACATGGAAGCGCTACAGTCACTCATATGTCACATAAGGACAGCAATGCATGACAACCATAAATGATCTTTTACACGCTGGGACCAGCATGGGATGCTGGTGTGCTGGTGGACCAGCATATGTTGTCTTTTGTTTGCTGGTATGATCCCAGAAAGACCACAACAAAACTTGTGTATGTTACATATCACATTTCTTATTGTGTGTTTATAGTTAAAGACCAAGACAATTAATTTTAATCAATTATTTAATAAAGGAAAAATGTTGCTTGTTACACAGTAAAAGCCCCAGTGTTAAACAAACACTGCTCAGTTTTCATATGGCCCCAATCTGAAGCAATGTTGCAGTTAGTGAAATAAAGTAGATTCTCTCTACAAACGCTGATTGAGCATTAGTGATGATACCTGCAGTTAACAAGCAGAATCACTGAAGATAAGAGGAACAAGAACAGGAAAAAGAGAAGAGATGAGCAGAAATACAACCACAACTGACTCACAGCCACACAGCCTTAGATGAAATCAACTGTAATTCGAATCAGGATCTCACCAGAGGATAATTAAACATCTCCAAAAACAGCATATTCACTTATTACAAATGTACAGTTCAAAAGGACAGTTTGGCTTTATTTTTTTCATGTAGTACAAAGGTTGTTGAAGTCAACCGTTATGGTGATTAGTGTCCCTTGGTCATTGACGTTGGTTGAATTAATTATCTTTCAGCAATTGTTGAAAGTGCATGCTATCCATGCTGGACTTTTCAGCAGGGAAGGGCTGAGCAATTTACTCTCAGTTGTAATGGCCAAAGATTTATGGTAGCTCTGTGTATTTGTTCGTCAGATCACGTCACACAGACACATTCAACATTTCAATGAGGGAATATAGCTTTAAAAGTTTGTTTTCAATTGGTCTAACTATCTGTTGGGTGTTTTGTGTGACAGAGACAGGTTTCGAGAGGGTTGTAAATTCATGTTTTATGTTTGTGTTTGTGATATTTCAGAGAGTGCTGTCGGTTCTTCGGGGATGACGGACTAACAGCGAAAGTGTTCTTCACTAAAGTGGCCCCTTTCGGCCTGCTGTGGATTCTGACAAACTACCTGTACCTTCAGGCTCTGAGAAAGATCAACAGCACCGATGTATCTGCCCTCTTCTGCTGTAACAAAGCCTTCGTCTTTCTCCTGTCCTGGATCGTGCTGCGGGATCGCTTCATGGGCGTCAGGGTGAGTGGGTGAACGGATAGTTTGATAGATGGAAGAAATTTTAGATATCGATTTGACATGCATTTTTCATGATGCTTGATCGCAAGTGTTGCTAAGAGTTTAAGAGTTTAATAGATAGATAGACAGACAGACAGATAGATAGATGTCATGGCAACTTTTTGTTGTGGATTGATGACTGTTATTTTAGTCCCTTCTGCTGTCTAATCCCATGAGTCAGCAGTTCCATCATAGTACAATACTTTGCTTTCACAATCACCTTTTCCTGTCTTCCTCCTTTGTGCTCCTTTCTTCTTTTCCTCTTCTTTTTTCTCAGATCAAAGAAACCAAAGTGCTGTTTAACATTTTCTTTGTCTCTCTGTGTTCCTGTTGCTCTCTCTTTCCATCTCTCTCACACACACACACACACACACTGCAGTGCTTGGCAGATTTTGATGAGTCAGGGTTTTTGGATGTCCCTGGCGCAGTACTCGTTAATTTCCTATCTAGAGAACATTAGATGATAGAGAGACCAAGAGCTCACGTTAGTAAGAGTGTTTGGTTTGTGATCCAGTTTAGATATGTGATGTGCTGCTCTCCCAGTAGAAATGACCCACAATCTTAACAGAGTAAAGGATGCGAATTTAGTCATTTAAAAGGGAAAAAAAAGGGGGGGGGGGGGGGGGGGGGGCGGGGGATCATTTAGAATCTCCTGGGAAAAGGGGTTAGATGTGAGTGAAGATTTTGAAAAATAAACATTATTCCATGTCAAGTTAAACAACAAAATAAAATAACAAATAATAGTTGTCCTAAAATAGCCTTAAATTACTTTGTGTTAATCTATTTCTTGTTTCTTGCTTGGAATTTTATGGTGAAATATGCCCTGGACATGTTCTTGGCAGGTTTCATGAGGTGTTTTTATTTGTTTCTCCTGACAAGATGTTGGTGATATGAATATAGCAACATCCATAAGAATGCAAAACCACGATCCTTCAAATAAGGGCAACAGAACAGAGATAGTTGAACCAGAACAAAAAGCTGTTCAGGAGGGTCTTTGGGTGGGAGTAATCAATCTTTCTGACACCCTCATAATGTTTCTGTACTGCACTCAATTCGGCTACGCTCTGGAAACTTTTTTCACTTGGACACACTTGTAAACACAAGTGTGTGTGTGTGTGTGTGTATATATATATATACACTCACCTAAAGGATTATTAGGAACACCATACTAATACTGTTTGACCCCCTTTCGCCTTCAGAAGTGCCTTAATTATACGTGGCATTGATTCAACAAGGTGCTGAAAGCATTCTTTAGAATTGTTGGCCCATATTGATAGGATAGCATCTTGCAGTTGATGGAGATTTGTGGGATGCACATCCAGGGCACGAAGCTCCCGTTCCACCACATCCCAAAGATGCTCTATTGGGTTGAGATCTGGTGACTGTGGAGGCCATTTTAGTACAGTGAACTCATTGTCATGTTCAAGAAACCGATTTGAAATGATTCGAGCTTTGTGACATGGTCCATTATCCTGCTGGAAGTAGCCATCAGAGGATGGGTACATGGTGGCCATAAAGGGATGGACATGGTCAGAAACAATGCTCAGGTAGGCCATGGCATTTAAACGATGCCCAATTGGCACTAAGGGGCATAAAGTGTGCCAAGAAAACATCCCCCACACAATTACACCAACACCACCAGTCTGCACAGTGGTAACACGGCATGATGGATCCATGTTCTCATTCTGTTTACGCCAAATTCTGACTCTACCATCTGAATGTCTCAACAGAAATCGAGACTCATCAGACCAGGCAACATTTTTCCAGTCTTCAACTGTCCAATTTTGGTGAGCTCTTGCAAATTGTAGCCTCTTTTTCCTATTTGTAGTGGAGATGAGTGGTACCCGGTGGGGTCTTCTGCTGTTGTAGCCCATCCACCTCAAGGTTGTGCGTGTTGTGGCTTCACAAATGCTTTGCTGCATACCTCGGTTGTAACGAGTGGTTATTTCAGTCAAAGTTGCTCTTCTATCAGCTTGAATCAGTCGGCCCATTCTCTTCTGACCTCTAGCATCAACAAGGCATTTTCGCCCACAGGACTGCCGCATACTGGATGTTTTTCCCTTTTCACACCATTCTTTGTAAACCCTAGAAATGGTTGTGCGTGAAAATCCCAGTAACTGAGCAGATTGTGAAATACTCAGACCGGCCCGTCTGGCACCAACAACCATGCCACGCTCAAAATAGCTTAAATCACCTTTCTTTCCCCTTCTGACATTCAGTTTGAAGTTCAGGAGATTGTCTTGACCAGGACCACACCCCTAAATGCATTGAAGCAACTGCCATGTGATTGGTTGATTAGATAATTGCATTAATGAGAAATTGAACAGGTGTTCCTAATAATCCTTTTGGTGAGTGTATATATATGTATATAATATATATATATAATACATGTTGTAGACTACAGACAGTCTTTTTGATGTAACACATTGTGATGCCTGTGACCTTTATTTTGTTCTTTTACAAGATTGTTGCTGCCATTCTGGCCATCGCTGGAATAGTGATGCTGACCTACGCTGATGGCTTTCACAGTCACTCTGTTATTGGCATAACACTTGTTGTGGCCTCTGCATCTGCCTCTGCCCTCTATAAGGTAACCCTACTTCAACAGTCAACACTATGGTTATTGCTCATTGATAGTATTTTAACACCAATTTACCAAATGTTTTTCAGTTAAATTGGTATTTGGTTCTGTGTCATTGAAACAGCACTCATCAATAACTGCACCTCTATACATAGTCATGGAGTGATGACTATGTATAGTCAAATCTATTTGTGTGTCTTGGGAGTGCTTTGTTTTCTGTAATTAAAAACCTTATTTGTCTTGATTGATTTTGTGATGTACTTTCTTGCGGTCATCTGAAAAGGACAAATCAATAGGTGAACTGGACAGAAAGATCAGTTGGCTATCCTGAAATCCCACAACATTGCAACCTTGTTTTCTTTCCTGTACCCATTTGAAAGATAACATTATGTTATTTTATATATTTATCTTGTCCACTGTTAGGAAAATAATTTTTCTTGCACAAAAACAACAAGACACTATATAGAACTATTATTAAATAGAACTATTAAAACGAACACTGAATCAGAAGTAGTGTATTTAATTTGTATACATACGCACTTTATTATATACACCTGTTCAACTGCTCGTTAATGCAAATATCTAATCAGCCAATCACATGGCAGCAGCTCAATGCATTTAGGCATGTAGACATGGACAAGACGATTCGCTAAAGTTCAAACTGAGCATCAGAATGGCGTAGAAAGAGGATTTAATTGTCACTTTGAGATGGTTGTTGGTGCCAGACAGGCTGGTCTGAGCATTTTAGAAACTGCTGATCTAATGGGATTTTCACGCATAACCAGAGAATGATCGGAAAAAGAGAAAATATCCAGTGAGTGGCAGTTCTGTGGGCGAAAAACGAACAGCACATCGAACCATGAAGCAGACGGGCTACAGCAGCAGAAGACACACTGGGTGCCACTCCTGTCAGTTAAAGGGGTCATATGCACTTTTACAAGTCTCGATCTCTGCTGCAACATTCAGAAGTTAGTTTCAGAATTTGGCATAAACAACATGAAAGCATGGATCCATCCTGCCTTGTATCAACTGTTCATGCTGTTGGTGGTGGTGTAATAATGTGGGTGATATTTTTTAACGCCGTTTGGGCCCAATTGACCGTTCGCAAAGACCCGCTAGCCTGGTAATACCAAACTCTGCTACTTCGCTTTGCTTCGTACACAGAGTCTGGAATGGCATACCGTATATACCCGAATATAAGACGACCCTGAATATAAGACGACCCCCCCATTTTCCAGGCTTATTTTTGTGGAAAAATAGATTTTTGTGTAAAAAAATCTGGTTTTCAACAGAAAATAATTTTAAGAGCAAATTTCCGAGGGGTTGTTCCAAATGCCTCGCATCACCTGCGCTTCCTGATTGGCCATGACTGCGGCTGCCCTGAGCGCCCTGCGGGGTCGTCTGGCCATTTTCGACGACGATCCGGCTCCCGCTCTCTCTCTCTCTCCCTCTGCTCGAGCCGCGCAAGAAAAAGCGGCGTTCACAGAGGAAGCCAGAGCGGACGGAGACAAGCGAGCAGAGACCCCAGACCTTCCTAGTAGTTAATTTACAGCATCAAATAAACATGAATGAACATCAGATAAACACACAATTTTTCAAATTCAAGTCCACCAACGTTAATCTACTAACTCTTCTGATTGCTTTGTTGGACAAAACGCGGATTCTGCTTTATGATTGGTTAGATCGTCTGTCAATCAAACTCCCGGCGAAGGGTGAATTGAGCATCGTTTAAACATAACTGCCTCTATTGTTGCTGACCATGTCCATCTCTTCAAGACCACAGTGTACCCATCTTCTGATGGCTAATTCCAGCAGGATAATACAATATGTCACAAAGTTTTCTTTTTCAGACCATTCTCTGTAAACTCTAGAGATGGTTGTGCATGAAAATCCCAGTAGATCAGCAGTTCCCTTTCGTAGTCACTCCGAGTTACGAGCCAATGGCAATGAAATGCCATGGGTCTGCGGAATTTGCATAGCGTATCTCCGCCCCACCGCATGGGTATTTAAGGAGAGACACCTGCAACAGCAGATCATGTTTTCGCTTCGGACCCAAGAGCATCTCTTCACTCCACAAGCGAAAATCCTTAGTTTCAGTGACTTTATCTTCTCTTCGAGACGAGCTAGCTCTCCGGTGTTGGTGTGACGGCGGTACCCAGCGAGTTCACATTGCCTGCGATCTGAGCAGTGGTCTGCCGGTCTGTGTGTTTCTCCCTGGTCGCCTCAGCATCGCAGAGTTTTTCCTCTCTAAAAGAGCTGCACGTGGCACGTCTTTTTAAAGATGTCTCGCCCGTGTTCTTCTGGGTGCGGTCTTGATTTGTCTTCCTTTGATGGGCACAATCACTGCTTTGCGTGTCTGGGCTTAGAGCACGCTAAAGCAGCGCTTGTGGATGACTCATGTTCCTTCTGTGGGAACATGACCATCGCAACACTGAGGTCGAGACTCAATGATCTCATTCGAGAGAGAGTCCCCTCATCCACACCCCGATCTACCCCCTCCACGAGAGGTGGTACTTCGGCTAGTGGACAGGGTGACTTGAGGGTGACGGTGTGGAACAATCCGAAGATGCGTCCTCGGACCACGCCCCCCTCTACAGTGCTGCAACCCGCGAGTGCTGCGGTGATTCAGGCGGGTCCGTCTACGGATGCCCCGCATGTTTCATTCGGCGCTCCAGAGGAGGATTCAATGTCGATTGCGGCATCACAAGGCGGGCATGAGTCATCGGGAAGTGATGATGCGGCTGCGTTGCCTCCCTCGGGAGTGCCAGCGTTGCCCGTGTCAGATCCCGAGATGACGGCCATGCTTTCCCGGGCCGCAGCGAGCATCGGGCTAGAGTGGAATCCTCCGCCCTGCCTTGAGTGCTCGCGGTTGGATGATTGGTTTTTGGGTGCGGCTGCCGCTTCCCGGCCACAGCCAACCCCAATTCCATTCTTCCCGGAAGTGCATGAGGAGCTGTCAAAGTCATGGAAGGCTCCTTTGACCTCCTGTGAGCGTTCGACATCTTTCTCCGTCTTTCCTCCCCTCGATGGCACGGTCACCCATGGGTACACTGGGATTCCCCCGGTTGAACGCTCTGTTGCGATGCAACTGTGTCCTCAGAGTGCTTCTTCTCGCGGTACTCCTAAGCACCCGTCCAAGGCCTGTAGATTTTCGTCTACTCTGGTGGCAAGATCTCACAGAGCTGCAGGACAGGCAGCCGCCGTCCTGCATGCGATGAGCACCTTGCAAGTCTACATGGCCCAGCTGTTCAGAGATATGCACGAGGGCAGGACTGACCCCGGGCTCTTTGATGAGCTGCGTGCCGCCACTGACCTCGCTCTCCGGGCGACGAAAGTGGCCTCACGCTCCCTGGGTCAGGTGATGGCCACCTCTGTGGTCCAGGAGCGTCACCTGTGGCTGAACCTGGCCGATATGCGGGACGTTGAGCGGACTCGTCTGCTTGACGCCCCCATATCCCAGGCCGGCCTCTTCGGCGGAGCGGTTGAGGACTTCGCCCAGCAGTTCTCAACCGCACAGAAGCAGTCTGAGGCGATCAAACATATTCTGCCCCGACGGCCCGCTGCTGCCTCCACCCAGCCGTCGGTTCAGACGCCTCAGCCTGCTCGGCGCCGAGGGCGCCCTTCTGCGGCTCCCGCCCCTCCCGCACGGCCCCAGCAGCAGCCTTCACCCGGAGGCCTCATGGAGGATGCCGCAGGAAGGCGCCACAGCCCTCTCCAGCCCCGCGGCCCGCTAAACGCCAGGCCAAGCGACGCTCCTGAGACGGGCTGCTCAGTGATGGAACCGTTTTTTTCCCAGGAGGCAGTTGCAGGCCCCCTCCTTCCCCCGGTGGAGGGCCGGGGGAGAATCTTTTGTTCTCCACTCCCTGCTGCTCACCCATGGGTCACCACTCTCGTCCCTCTCTATCGCCAGACCCCTGGCAGAGCAAACCCCCTTGGAACGCTGGTCCTTCCCTGGTCTCCTCTGTCAGGACGCGGAGCATGACCGCGCCCCCGCCCAGGGCCGGTCACTCCGCTTCGCTGCCCCTCCTGGGGGACGTCTGTGGTCCGGATGATTCCGCTGGTTCAGTTTTTGGGAGCTTGGTTAGAGCTTCCCAACCTGTCCCGCTGGGTCGCCCGAACTATCAGGCTCGGCTATGCGATTCAGTTCGCACGGTCTCCTCCCCGCTTCAGGGGAGTCCGCTTTACGGTGGTCGGTGGCAATGCCCCGATCATGAGAGCGGAGGTTGCCACCCTGCTGGCGAAGGGTGCAATCGAGACTGTCCCTCCAGCCGAGATGGAGTCAGGGTTTTACAGCCCGTACTTCATTGTCCCCAAGAAAACCGGTGGGTTACGGCCAATCCTGGATCTGCGCGTCTTGAACCGCTCCCTTCACAGGCTACCGTTCAAGATGCTCACGGCCAAACGCATTTTCGAATGCGTGTGGCCACAGGATTGGTTTGCAGCGATAGACCTGAAGGACGCCTACTTTCATGTCTCCATCTTACCTCGACACAGACTGTTTCTCCGGTTTGCTTTCGAGGGGCAGGCATACCAGTATGCGGTTCTCCCATTTGGGCTGGCTCTTTCTCCTCACGTCTTTACGAAGGTCGTCGGGGCAGCCCTTGTTCACCTACGCGAACACGGGGACATTCGCCAGATTCTATAATCTCCGAGTGGAGCATGTGTCCTCTCGTGGACTCGCTTCAACCAGCTAGTACTGGACCCGCTCAGGTGTCTTCGCTTGCTCGCCATTCCACTCCACGGACTGGATACGTGTGATATTTCCTCAGGTGAGCCTTCCTCTCTGAAGCCCTGAGTTCCTCCAGCACTGTTGACGCTGGCGCCAGTGTCTATTGCCTGTGCGTCGGCTAGGTGCCTCCGTGTTCATGGTTCCTCCCCTGAGTAAACCCCACATGTGTATTTCCACTGTAAGCCTCATTGAGCATGTGTCTTTCCCTCGGCAAGCCACCTTGCCACTCCTGGAGTTGACCCCACGGGCTGGTCACTCCAGTGTTCCTCCATATGAAGCCCCCCTCGGGCCATATGTGTATTCTTAAGTCCTCCCTACGGGTAGGCGTGCTGCAGCATATTTCCCCTGAGATATGCTTCCCAGTGTACCTTGGTATTCCTGTGTAAGTAGGACTCCTTCGTCCGTGCCTATATCACGACAGGGAGGTCAGACTTCGCAGGACACTGGAAGACAGCTGTGAAGGTGGCGTGATTACACGGGGACACCATTCTCCGTCATCCGACGTAACTCGGAGTGACTACGAAAGGGAACGTCTCGGTTACGGATGTAACCCTCGTTCCCTGAGTAGGGAACGGAGACCTTACGTCGCCCTGCCACTTCCGCTGTACCGCTGGGTAGACGCCTGAGTTCCGTCTCGGCTCCTCAGCGAAGACATGATCTGCTGTTGCAGGTGTCTCTCCTTAAATACCCACGCGGTAGGTTGGAGATACGCTATGCAAATTCCGCAGACCCATGGCATTTCATTGCCATTGGCTCGTTTTATAATACTCGAAGATGATAGGCTTTCTGGCGAAACCCCCATTCTCCGTAATCCGACGTAACGTCTCCGTTCCCTACTCAGGGAACAAGGGTTACATCCGTAACCGAGACGTTTCTGAAATATCCAGCCCCTATGGCATCATGCCACCTGTAAACTTCAAAGTCACTTAAATTAGCTTAAATTCTTATTTAAAAAATTATTTCTAAAATTATATTCTGATGCTCAGTTTTGTAGCATGTGGACCAATCAGACACATAATTATTCATTATATTTAAAGAATAATCCAGCAAACCCCTTCCCCCAATAAACTGTGTTAGAGTTCTGTGAACTACCCCTGAACTGCAACTAACATTCAGGCAGAACCAGGCCTCTGGTCAGTGGTCACCATGGCACAAAATCAATTTATGACCAAAAGGAATATGGAAAGAGATAACTTCACTCAATTTCCCAATTAACTCTCACTCCATTATGCCCATAAAAAGGACTCATCCCCTTTCATTCATAGCCATAGGAAACCTTCTATGCATGAGCATGCTTATCTCCAGGACATTGGGTCTCATCCACTAAGCATATGCACACTTTTTTATTATTCAGTAATAACTTTTGTTCTAAAATATATTCCAAATTACAAATATATGTAGGAACAACTGAAACCACTCGTATATAAAAATGACATTCACTTGCTGGCCTCATAAAAATGTTAAGATGAAATTTAAACATAGATATAGATCTTAAATAGGCTATACTGTACATTATATATAGGCCTATCAGTTAAAGTGTAAGAAAAGGTGCGTTATAGCTCAAGCTGCGAGGTAGCTCTGTATAAAGACAGACACAGACCTACGCGTATGTACAGCTAGCTCATCAGAGGTCTGTAATCTCTGTATGAAAGGTGTTTATTGCATTTTAACTTGTTTTGAGGATGCCACTCTTGTCATTGCTCGGGGATCTTGCTGCGTGTGCTCTCAGGCCAGAATGCATCTTTAGAGAGTGTCATGTTTGCTGGGAGTGACGAAAGAAAAGGGTGTGAAGAATGCCCTCATATGGACATGGCTTGGGTGTGTTTTATGTAAATCACTTACCTCAGGCACGTGGTCGCTCATTTAGAATACTACGGCTTCATCAACATTAGAACAAGGTTAAGAACATGTACGCATGTGTTGTAAATTTGGCGGAGAGTTTTCATGAGAAGTTTAAATGTGTGTATAAATACGAATAGTGTACACAATTATTATTGGTGAATAAGACCCATTTTGTGTAGGATTATTACTGTCTTGTATGGTCGTCATCTTGGAATTATAAGGTTCTATCTGACATTTTTGTCAATATTTTATTATTCACATTTTCTTATTCAGTGACAACTTTTTTATATTATGTGGAAAAGTTTTTTTTTTTTAAGTTGTGTACATTTTGGGAGGTTTTTTTTAGAAACAAAAAGGGTCTATCAACAAATGAGTATGGAATGCAAAAACTTTGAAGCTCAATATCTCAAAACTGCTCAGAATGCAGATAGAACCTTATAATTCCACGGTGGCATTGTGTATTTTGTATTGCATAGCGTTTTACGCATGCTTTATGATAGAACCACTTAATTTAACCTCACCTATACCCTTTTTGGTATCTACGAATTTGTATCTTGATGATCTAAATGATCATGTATATTATATGATGATACATATGCAACATATTAATATTACAAGAATCTTTAATAGTTTCTGCATCAACACCCAATCCAGTTACACACAGTATGCAAAATACTATGCTTGAAGACAAAGAGTCGTAAATGTTCCCTTCTAAAGCTTAAAGTCCCCATGAATTCAAAATTGGCCATACTTACTTTGTTTGCCTAAATTGATTGTTTGTGTGGATTGACTTGCATGGATGAATTGTTCACCACAAAACAATTTTTTTGGCTTCGTAATCTTTAATCAAAATCTGAAATTTCCCCTCCCCTCTGCATTGGAGGACCTTCCCTGATGACGTGGGTTTGATGGTTTGGGTGTCTGCTTAACATCCGTAATCACGCCCCTCCAACTGACAGTAGACAGGCTGAATGAAAACACCTACTTTTCTAGATCCAACCAGGTGCTAGTTAGAAAAAAAGCCACGCCCACTATTTTGCCTCATTTAGTATTCCGTTTCTCTCGTAAATACGTCACAACACTGGAGAAAAGTCGTTTGCAACTTCAGGTTCACGGGGACTTTAAGTTACCATTGGCTTACTGACCCCCTGGAGGATTGACCTCCATAGAAGTTAAAGTGCACCTGCACACGGTTCTTCTCTTCTTCTCTCTCGTCTTCTCCTGGTTACTGTCTGTGTGGAATCCCAAGGGATCTTTGTCCCAGAGTTGGCACAGCCACGTCAACAGCGCCTCAAGTATTGCAATACCTCGACAACAACTGAGACAGGCTAACATCGCAAGTTCATCGTAATTTCTTCATTCAACATGGAAGAAATCAATTCCAACTTCAGCACCATCTGACCCCTGAACCATCAAGACTTTCTCCTGAGACAGCATATCCGGACACTCGTTCAACGGCCACGGCATTGCAAGTATCGTACAATTAACTAACTAAACAGAGGTTCATTGTAAGGGTATAATATTCTGAAGTGTGAGATTCATACGATGGACGCTTTACTATCCCATAAGGCCACAGGAAAGGATTTGTGAATAGCAGTGAAGCGACGTAACTGACGCTGGTAGGTCACATGATAATGACAACATGGTGAATGTAGTACGTCCAGATTACATTCATAGCCTACTACAGACATTCATACTAAGAACTTCATACTAAGAAGAATTCATACTAGCGGTTGCGATTGGTTGCGAGAGTATGCGATTTCGGACCGAACCCATATCTACATGCCTTAATGCATTGAGTTGCTGCTCTTTGATTGGCTGATTAAATATTTGAGTTAATCAGTTGATCAGGTATACCTAATAAAGTGGCTGGTGAGTGTATTATAGCTAAAATAAAACAAGTATAATGTGAATAGCATTGAATGATCATTGAAATGAACCACTTGAATGAACCAATTAACCGAAACAAACTTATCTGAGCTGGTCTTTTTGTTTTTGTTTTCTCAGGTGCTTTTCAAGCTCGTCTTGGGCAGTGCCAAGTTTGGAGAAGCGGCTCTGTTTCTAACCATTGTTGGCGGTGCAAACTTAGTCTTTATGAGCTTTGTGCCAGTTATACTGTACTTCACACATGTTGAGTACTTCACATCCATAGCTGATCTTCCTTGGGCCTACATGTGTGGAGTGGCTGGACTCTTACTAGGTAAATCAAATACTGACAGAAAGAAAGTATATTATTATAATTACAGTATTAGAGTATTATTTTTGAAATGTGCAACAATTAGAATAACTGTCTTAAGAGATATATAACTGTTCATCATTTTCTTCTTCTACAGCATTCAATATGCTGGTGAATTTTGGCATTGCCATTACATACCCTAAGCTGATTTCACTCGGCATTGTGCTGAGTGTCCCTGTCAATGCAAGTGAGTTAATATTCATCAAAGTAAACTTTTTTTATATATAAAAACAAACTTGTTTATAGAAAACCTATATTTTGTTCCACTGACTGATTTAAAGAGATATATAGAATTACATTCTTAGTTCATTGTATATCTATTTTTAAAGGTTTTTGTAAAACTGTTTTTGAACCCTGTCCCACTGAGGCTAGCAAAGTAGCAGAACCTGATTTCACCAAGTGCAACATGTTCCTGGATCAACATCTTTGTTGATCCTGGAACAACAGTCCAGTCAGATTTGAGGGACAAGTTTACAGTATGTCAAGTTTAGACGAGTTAGGTGCTTCTACATCACTGTTATTCACCAATAATTTCCTTCTGATTTTAGGCATAGCTTATGGTTAGGGTTATTAGGAGTAGGGATATGGTTTGGACTAAATTTTTGGACCAGAAGGTTGTTCCAGGATCAACAAAATATGCTGACCCAGGAACGCGTTTAAATCGGCAAAATCAGTACGTGCAACAAAGTGGGCAGTCATTGCAACTTCATAGACGTTTTGCCGTGGTGGCTCTAAAGTGTGTGTTGTTGGTGTTGCAGTGGTGGACCTATACACCTGTGATATCCACTTCAATACAGTGCGACTCATCGCTGTGTTGATCATCTGTCTGGGCTTCCTAATGCTGCTGTTACCAGAGGACTGGGATCAGTGTTTAATTGAGCTCGGCACCAAACTCAGAAAGCGGGAACAGCCTGTTGAACCGGTTGAGACCGGAACCAGCTCAGGACTCAACTGGACCCGACGGGCCAGGACCTCCATGTCCACGTTTCCTCACTGACACGCACAAACCTTCTCCCGTTCTTATTCCAGTGACTGGATGATGCTGGGAAGGACATTCATTCCCTAATATTCCTCAGTCAACGAGACTCCGTAGGCCATCATTTACCCTCATGCACATTATAACAGACGATTTCCAAAAGCCAAACCTTTTTTTAAACTTTTTTTTGCGCATCTTACAACTGTAAGTGGATTGGAACAATGACTTGGGTCTTAGAACTCAAGAGCAGGGGTCTCAAACAACTGACCTACAGGCCAAATTTGTGCTATCAAGTGTTAAGTTTATCCTTAAATCCAGCCCACAAATCCATTTATTTTCTATATTTTATTCAAGACTTATTTTATTTTTTATATTTTAAATAAAACCTTTACTATTTACATTTTATTTTATTTCAATTAATAATGTTTGATTTTTTATTTTATATATTGTTGTAATTTAATGTATATTATATATTGCAATTTAATTTGATACATTTCTTATTATCTACATGGCTTTTACAGGCCTAAAACTTGAATGTAAAAGAACAACTGTAGCCCGCTTAATAAAAACAAGCAAACACTGCACGGCACAGGAAATAAGTCAAAGTCAGAAAAGTTTGGAGTTACATGCATCTACATGAAACTAGATTCAAACAGGAGCGGTTTCCACAGGGAACAGTCTTGTGGCAATAAGTCTTCAGTGGATAGAAGTTGCTATGTTTGATGCACTACAGCTACTCCAGCCACTTAATTTGCCTGTCTGATATATATAAAAATATTTTGAATATCATATGTAGATTGATATAGCTTTGTAGTCTTTTTTTATATCGAAATAATTCTGATTGTTATGTCACAGCTAGCTTGTGATTTTTCATACACTGCGAATTGCAGAAAAGAACATTGAAGTAGTTTAGAATACAAGTCAAGGCATTATTACTCCACTAAACATGTGAGCATTATGCTAGGTATGAAGGAAAGATGTATGGCTCTGTCCATGCCTCATTAACTCCATCTAGTTCAACTGTATGGTCGTAAAACAGGCCCAAATGGAGGATTTTACCAGGCTAGTGGTAGTTTGAGATCTCTGCTCAAGAGACCCATGAACCAATATCTCCACAATCAAGAGTCCCTGCAGATCTTCAGATGGTTACACTTTTTTGGAGCTCAGACTGGCTGGCACGAATCACTACCAGTGCCCATTAGAACATGTGTCAAACATTGATATAGACATTCAGAACTGCAACATATGCTGTCTTCTCACAAAACAAAGTTCTACCTAGCAACAGGTGCATCTGAGGGACTCCCCTTCCCAAACTGTGAATGAAGGTGTTTTTGAACTCATGTTTGTTAACAGCGATTTGGAGGGTCTATGAGAAAGAGTGAAACAGGAATAGGATACCATGGTGCTGAGGTTTGCTGGGATGCTGGAAGACTGCAGATGGCCAGCTCACCTTGTACAAAGTTCTACCGTCCTATGGGTGCATCTGAGGTCTAAAGGGATTTCCTTTTCCTAAACTTTGAATGAAGATTTTTAAGGGGGTTAACGACAGACTCCAGACTGTTTATACTGAAGCTATACTTTGATTCCATCACATTTTTTTCAGTCACATGCTAACCACTGTGAGGACACTTCAGGGGCAGTATTGGCGAACCGAAAAGGCAATCTTCAGCAAGATGTGTTACCATTAAAGGGTGCCATGTGCATCCAGTGAATGTATGACCATTTCTGAAAAGTGCACCTACACTATGTGCTTTGAAAAAGGTGGTGACTGGAACTGATAGCCACCTTTAGATACATCCTGCACTTCATAAGACTCCAGTCACTTTTTTTTTTAACAATGCATTGCATTTTTTCTTTTTTCTTTTATCTTATGGACTGTTCCATTGGAAGGAAATTTGTTCTACAGGAAAACGCATGCAGAAAAACGCCAATAAATGCTACATGATGGCTTCACTGCCTTTTCTTTGATTTGCAATAGGATCTCATCAGCACTGTCTCCCATTGTCATTGTTATGATGACAATAAATATAATATTGTATTCCTCTGGAATTATTGCTAGACATTATTGTAAACCTTTGTAAGGAATGATTTTTACACTGAAATGCATTACAATCACATTTGAGGAAAATGACAAGAAAACAAATAAATCATCCATTTAATAGATCCGCTTTGTCTGTTTTCACATGTACCATGTAAACCTATATTTTCTCCTCTGTTTGTTTTGTTTCTAAACTAACCAATCCTATAGACTGATGAATATCAAACAGGCTTATGCTGAATGAATGCCTTTTGAACATGTCTACCTTCACAGAGACCATTTGTGGGTTTCAGTAATTATCCATCGATTGAATTTGTGGAATGTTTTAATAAATAGAATATACCTCGTGTCAATTTGATTAGATAAAAGCTGCCAGTTATGTTAAATCGTTTAATATTTTGTCATTTTCTGCGCAGAATTGGATGCATCGGAGAAGACAAAGATTATACACAGTTTAAAGACCATGATGCAATTTTATTTTTGTACTAATCAATGTTCCAATCCATGTGTTGTTTTACATTGTCAATCTGCCTTTTTGACCAGAGTGAAGATGGTGAAATTGAGAGTAAAATAGAAGTCATCAACTTAACTGGCAGTACAAATTAAAAATGCAGTTACTATAAAGCACCTATAAGGAAGAACACAGACCAGGCAGGAAACATTAAAATAGTTTCAAAAGTATACTTAAAAGAAAGTTAGCGTGAGGCTAATATAACAAAATTGTTTACTGACCTTGTTTGTGTAAAAATGATTTTTTTTTCACTTAAACGTCACAATCACATAACGCTAACCCCAGTAACTTTCACATGACAAGCCACAACCTACAGAAATCATGTCAGCAACGCAGACCTCAAGTTCATCCACATACAAAATAGGTCCACCTAAAAAAAGCGAAGATTTAGACAAGTTAAAAGCTAAAATAAAAACAGTTTTATACTGAATAATTCATGTAAGTGCTTTGACCTTTTCTGCTTTAAAGCCCTCTAAAACACTGGCCCGTGTTACATCCATAAGCAAACAAATAAAACAAATTTTTGCTTTAAATATTGAAAAATATATATTTTACAAATAATCCATTATATAAATATATACGATAGCAGGCAAATGTTTGGAACAATTACGGTTTTTTTAAATACGTCTCCAAGGCTGCATTGATTTGATAAAAAACATATTATTCTTAAATATTACAACAAAGTTTTCTCTTTTAATATATTTTAAAATGCAATTTATCCCTGTGGTGGCAGCTAAATTTTTCACACTAAATAATAAGTATTTTTTTTCAGTTGTCTTTGTAAAACTTTACATTTTCTTTACAACCTCATTATGGCAACATTATTATTTAAACTTTTTAATGCCTCATAGAACTTACATTTTATTGAACCCATAACATTCCATTAAAATAATCATCCACCCACAAAATACAAATAACATTCAGCTTTGTTTCCATTATGCAGGACTGTATGTGATACACTCAGCAAATATGTTCCACTCGAACTGTGATCTGTCCATAAAAGAATGTGGCTTGTTTCTTTTTAGTAGCAGCAGAATAAGGGAGTCTGTTCCGCTCACGCTGTTTGGAGGGAACCTGCAGGTGGTCCACCGTCGTTGAACCCCGTCCACAAGATTCATGACAAACAGGACGAGAATAAGTGTCCGCCGTAAGAACATTATTCAGTTGCTCCCTGAGGCTGTGAGCAAACTGAGAGCTGAGAGCAAAAACGGAAGAGTATGTCGACTCCCCGTCGTTTCTGGAGTGCGCCGTGGAACTGTGGGTCGATCTGTTAGTGGGGTCACTCTCACCTCCACTAGTAGATCTCTCGGCTCCTACTCTCTCCACAACGCTTCCCAACCTGGCCTGGATCTTCCATCTCAAACTCTGGAAGGCGCCTTGGAAGCGCTTGCTGAGGAGCGCATACAGCAACGGGTTGATATCTGAATTAAACAGCACCAGCCAATAGGAGAAAGTGACAGCAGACGGGGGAACAACGCTCCTGGGTCGGGACAGGGCGGTTTCGGTGGCCTGGACCAGAGCTACGCTGATGTAAGGCGTCCAGCACAAGAAAAAAGCAGCGATGACCAGAAATAACCTCAGAACTCCATGATGCCGTTGTTGACTGGGATGTTGAGGGCTACTGCTCTGGATTTGAGCCATAAAAGAGTGCAGACGTCCACCAGTTGGCTCGGAAGACATCTCAGATGGTGCATCTAGAGCAACTTCATCAGGGACATCCAACTGATCCGTCACAAACCTCCCACTCACATAGTAAATCAGCCTGGATGGTGTGTAGGTGTCCATGAATGAGTGTTGGAGATTCAAGACAGATGTGGCTCTGTTACGCTGGAGATGTTCTTCCAAACTGTGGATCATCCTAGCATGGTATCGTGCCACACGGACAATCTTCACATAGCAGAACAGGATGACTATAGCCGGTAGAAGAAAAGATAAGGAGACCATAATGACCGTGTAGCTTGGGCTGTTGGGCCAGTTCACGGCACAGCTGTACATGGGAGCCACGAAACTGATGTTGCTCCAGCCGAGGAGAGGAGGACAGCTGGTCAACATAGCTTGCAGCCAAATCCACATCACTACGGAACCGGTTCTCCATATCGTGCAGCGGGAACCGTACAGCAGGCAGTCCACGATGGAGAAGTAACGGTCCAGGGCAATAGCGGCGAGTGTTAAAACTGACGCGGTGCAGTAGACTGAGGATGTGTAGCCAACATACAGACATAGATCCTGGAAGATCAAGAGAGAGTTCAAAATGAGCAGAAACATCTGTTAATGCACTAAAAATTAGGGATGCGTGATATATATGCCGATACCGATATGGTGGCGGATATGTTCATTTTTAATGTTATCGGCCTGATAAGAAAATGTGGACGATATATTAAAGCCGATAAAAAAGGTATTATTTCCTTCAGCTGAGGCACTATAGATGCGCACTGTTCACCATGGTGGTTTTGAATTGCTTGAAACATGATTAGAATCACTTCAGGAAAATACAGTTAAGTGCAGCATGTGCCACGCAAGTCTGTCATATAGGCTACATTAAATTAAAATGAGAACATTATATTTGTGTGCTTGGGACATGAATTTTAATGGTGAGACTTTTGTTTTTGTGATCAGGCTCTCAAAAATAATATAAAAATTTGGATTTAGATTTATCGGTCAAAATATCGGTTATCGGCTTTCAAATAAAAAGAAATATCGGTATTCACAAATTTTTCATATCAGTGCATCCCTACTCAATTTTATTTTGTAACTTTAAACAAATTAAAGGTGATGTTTGTTATTTTTTATGCATTTTATCAATGTTACAATAAACACTGGTTCTATGCAAGACATTGCTTTGTTTCAGAATGTCAATCATCCTAGTAGAGTTGTCAAAAAGTACAGACGGTACTGAAATTTAAAAATGTGACGATACCAGCATTTCCCTCTAGCATTTTGAGCGCTGTTGAACAGATTCTTAAACACCATTGTGCTGATGCGCTCAACATGTATGTCTGTGATAGGCCATTGTGTTGACGCGCTCAATATACATGTCTGTGATTGGCTGTGATCAACAATAACATCTTTGACGCTCTTCATCAAGTGCTTACATAGATACACGCGAGAGTCTTTAAAAGCAGGCGTCTATCACCGGATCCCTAATATATCTGCTGATTCAAACGTTCCCGTGTGTATCTGTGTAAGCGCTTGATGAAGAGAGTCAAAGACGACATGTTTTTTGAAGCGTTGATCATGGTAGCCAATCACAGATTGAGCGTGTGAACACAATGGCCAATTTAGAGACAAATATGATGAGCGATGTTTAAGAATCCGTTCAATATTGCTCAATTTCAGTACTGACTTGGTACCGGTATAGTTGCGGTTACCGGGGTGAACAGGCATTAACTCAAAGAGAATAGTGAAGTCCACACAACAACTATAACGATAGAGGAAGGCATTTAAAGCTCCAAGCATT
Source organism: Tiaroga cobitis (assembly GCA_030578255.1). Lineage (NCBI taxonomy): Eukaryota > Metazoa > Chordata > Actinopteri > Cypriniformes > Leuciscidae > Tiaroga > Tiaroga cobitis. The sequence continues at coordinate 17,908,565 of CM060603.1, forward strand.
TAAAACTGTGGGGCATTTATAATAAAAACAAAGTTATCCTTTTATAATTTTTGTTATGAACAGGCCTTAAACCTGCAACATTAATTCAACCAATAGCTTGAGTTTGGGGGCGGGACGGCTTGGTCAGCGAATGGCAGATGTTGGGGAAACTCGTTTGGAAACAAGTCATTACTTTTACGATTCCGTTTGGTCTCGCTAGTGGTTCAGACATCTCACACACTTCACCTTTAAGTTATAAATGTTGGATGTAAAGCATTATGTACTAACATTGTAGTTGACCCATCCGTTGTTCATAATGGAAACTGCCACAAACGGCATGACGCCTATTCCCACTAAGAAATCGCTAATGGCCAGATTAATGATCAGGACGGAGGTCACAGTGTGGAAGGTTTTTGTGGCTGCCACAATCACAATGACCAGAATGTTTCCTGACAAGGAGGAAAAAAAGCACAACAGAATAAACACATTTTATATTAATTTTGTACAAAATCTATTATAGAATAAAAAAGAAATTATGTCAATGCCAAAGGAGCTTGAAATATTTTTTATATTTTGTGCCAATGTGGTGTGATGTCACAAAGGCACAGATGTCTGCAATGATTTTGGAGTTTAGTTTCAATAGTTTATTTGGAATGAGTAAAGTGTTTTCAGTTCGGAAACTTACAGCACAGTAAGTTTTGATTGATGTAATTTATTTCTGTTTTTCTTGACATCACCCCAAATATAGGTAACACTTTACAATAAGGTTTCATTAGTTAATATCAGCTAACAACATTAGTAAACATTAACTAGTAATGTCTACAGCATTTTTAATCTTTGTTAATGTTAATTTCAACATTTACTAATACATTATTAAAATCAAAAGTTGTATTTGTTAGCATTAGTTCGTGCACTGTGAACTATCATGAACAAACAATGAACAGCTGGATTTTTATTAACTAATGTTAACAAAGATGAACAAAAATACAGTAACAAATATATTTCGTGTTGTTAGTTCATGTTAGTTAATACATTAACTAATGTTAACAAATGAAACATTATTGTAAAGTGTTACCAAAATGTGATTGTAGTCCATCTTTTAAAATTCTGATATTATCATACTAATATCTGACAGGATGGAATGTTTTAGAGAAAGGCAAAAGCACATAATGCCACAAAACACTACAAACTTGATCAAATTGATTGCGAATACTTAATGACTTTGGTCGTTTCCCACCAAAATAGTCATATCCTGCCGGATGATGTCATTAGGGCTATGGATTTTGTTAGCATTGTTTTAGATACCAGTCAAAACAATATTCACAAGAAAATGTCTTTGCATGTTACAGCTAATACAACTTAACACAAATCATTTGACCTTATACCATAATAATTCATCCGAAATATATAGTTAGACATCAAATGCAAAACTTTCTCATGTCAACACGACATCTCTGACATTCACACACATTAATGAAGCGTAGTGTAAAGCTCACCCGTCACTGCGGCCAGACTCATCAGCACCATCAGAGTCTCCAGCACCAGACGCGCTCGAGGCGACAGGACGGTTGAGTTCCTCAGTGCAGTCCGCATCTGAAACTCAGACTGATCCGAATCAAACCACTCACCAGCCGAGGACTCCATTTTAAAACACTCAGTCTGATTAAGTCTAATATCCCGATCTCAGGTGTGTCACAAGCAACCTGGCCATTAAGCTTTAAAAAACAAAAAAATCAATCTTCCATAAGAATGCAAAAAGCTAATTTAAGAATATATTACAGTATTTGATCAAAATAATAACCTGCCTAAACTTAAAGCAGACAGTTCGCTTCTTACTCCTCTCTGGTTCTTCATTTGCCCTGTGAGCACCTGACAGTGCAGTTTACAATCTCCAGGGTCCCTTCATCAGTTTATCCACAGCGATGACAACATGGAAAAATCAAACGCTTGACTTGTGAATTACACAGCTAGAGAAAACAGACCGCTTGAATATGTGGCTCATTTAAACGGTCTGTATTTACACAGATGCTAAGTTTCTCAAGGGATTACAACGGCTATGGATGTGATTAATTGAGACCTTTTGCATTGCATTTATCCATGGTACATGCGTGGGAAAAAATATGATGTGTGTAAATGTGAATTAAATATCAACTAAGTCACTGTGAGAGAGAAAACGGTTTATTTAATCTGAATTCAAAGGTATATTAAAATACTTCTCTTAAAATGTTAGGTAAAACACAAAGTCATCAAACAACACTTGTCAATACAGAGTGAAAAATAAAAGAACTCAAAGGGAAGGAAAAGGAACAGCAGACGGTATATGGATAGATGCCATGTTTAAATAAATGAAGCAGTTTTCTATATTTCTAATCAAATTTAGGGAGTCTTGTCATGCAAATTGCATCTTATGCATCACAACTTTTCCTTAGAAAAATGGTGTAAAATGCAACATCTCCTAAATACTGACAGGTGTTTTCTGCTAAAACACAGAAGACTTGCTCAGCCAATTCAGCACCGAGGGGCGGCAGGGTTTTGTCCTAAATGCTGGCGTGTATATTCCCACACCAGCAGGGCGGCGCTCACGTGCACATTGAGGGAGCGGGTGACACCGTGCTGAGGAATCTCCACACACACATCCACCAGCTGCAGCAGGTTTGCAGGAATGCCTTCCCTTTCATTACTGTTCGGAGACAAACAGACACTTTAGAGTCATGCACCAAGCAGAATTCAAACATTCATATCCGATGGAATGCTAAGGTCCCTAATGTAATGTTCAAGTCAAGCTAATGAGTTTATAAAGCCATTTAAAATGGTAATTTTACGCCAATGAGCAGACCCACACAGAATCAGCACCCGCAAAACTCCACGGGCAGCTCAGCTTATATCCACCCATCATTCACAATTCTACATATCCCCTATAACTAGCATGTTTATTTTGATTAATTTGACCAATCATTTTGACTAATTTGCTTTCTCGGCAGTCTCCGTTTAAAATATTTACCCTGTTTAATATCTCAAAGAAATGACTTGACAAGTGCATTTTTGGTTCCTGTGTTTCCTTTTGGAAGAAGCACATGGAAAATACAAATGCTATTTGGGCATTATATTGGACAAAAATGTGTATATGCCTCTTTGGACAAGATCAGCCATCTTTTTTGCTACATCTTCCTTAAAGAGAAAGGCTCTAAATTTAAATGTGTATATCTACTGAAAGTTTGTCAACTTTAGCATATAGATAACCTTAATTACTTAAAAAAAATGTAATCTTTAAATCTAAATGTCTTTAAATGCATCCTCTAAATATAGAAATAGGCCTACACTAGCTCATATAGATTACCTTAAAGCTTAATCAAATCAAATAATATTTACATGGTCTTTAAATGCATTCTGTAAAATGTGAAAAACTGCTGATGAGGTCAGATAAGTAGTGTACAGGTGCTGATTGAACTAATAAACCAAGCTTTTAAATAATAAGTCTGACTTTAACTGCTACTCAACAGCTCTGCATCAGTGAGATAATCAGACATAATAACACAGTGATGTGCAGGGAACATCAGATGGCTTTACTGCCTCTAAGATAAGTGATGCAGCAAGACAAATCACGAAAACCTCGTTGATTCTTTCAAACACAAACCCTATTTGTGATTAATATACTGTATCTGTTTTGAAACACTGAAGCTGCAACATCACTGATCTCAGACTGAATTATGGTTGATGCTTGTTAAACTGTACATAAAATAAACTAAACAAAAAATAAAAAATTAAGCTGTTAGATTACTGTTCTATGACAATTATGGTTGATGATTAAAATAAACTAAAAGACTGAGTGATGGCTGATGCTGTTGTATATGTAAATGGAACATTAATGTTGGGTGGTTTTGCTGATGAGTGCTCGGGCATGTCAAAACATGCCCTTTCTCTCTCTCTCTCTCTCAGCATTCAGAGGTGAGGAAATCTCACAGGGAGAGACACATCAATTAGCCTCATAATGTTAACTGCCTTGTCAGCGCACACTGAAACGTTTCTATTTTCACCTGCCTTCACAAAGACAATCCTGCTCTTCATAACAAGTAATCGAAAGAGATCACTTGTACAATGGCCTCAAAATGTATTTAAAGGGGTCATGACATGAGAAACCAAACTTTTGGTATTTAAGAGGTCTTTGTACCATTAAAACCTCCAGCAAGTTTCATAGCTTAAGACGTCCTCCCCATTATAAACGAACCATTTATTTAATCAAGCTCTAAATACAGCTCGTTCTAGATCCTTTGAACTTAGTGACGTCACGGTACGAAGTGACGTCCAGTCGTTTGCATATGACCGCCTCCAGCGCAAGACAACTACGCCTCATTTGACATCATCACATGCGTTGACGTTAGGGCTGAAACGATTAGTCGACAATAAAAAATTGTCGACAAATATCGTTGTTGTCGAGTAGTCGTTTGATCTAACGTGACCTAATGTAAGAGCGTGCAATATCACGATTAGACCGCTACGGCGCTGTGGCGCTAGAGTGTAATGCAGCCCTTTACAAATGCTACTGCGGTAAAAGAAAAAACAGCACGAATTATGACGGAGTGCAAACGAATCCGAACTAGCAAGGTTTGGGAAAGTTTCACAAAACTTCAAACCAACAATGCTGTCATGTGCAATACATGCAAGGCGAAACTTGCTTTTCACGGGAGCACAACATGCATGTCGGAGCACTTAAAGAGGAAACATCCCGGCAGGAGAGGAGCCGGTGAGAATTGAGTGTTCTCCAGCTGGAGCTAACTAACTAGCGGTAAATCTCGTTATTAGATAATGCAATACTACTAATAATAGTAAGAATATAATCAATAATAATATAATTACAGTAATGTGATGATTTATTTTGCATAGAATAAAGCTTGATCGAGCGTAGGAGTCAGTGCTGTTTTTATTATTGTAACACTATTAGGTATTATAGTCTTATCACTTGCCTGTATTTTGTTCCATAATCATGAAGACTTACAAAAGGAGATGTTAGGAAGAATATCATGGCAGTTACTTTTTCTTTTTCATACTGTAAATTAAAAGGTGAATGAGAACGTCTCTGTCAGCTCAATTGTCATGTAAAAAAAAGATTGTAATTTTATATTTTTAAAAATGGTTTGCAGATTAATATTTTACCATTCTTTGTGTCCTGAAGTAAATGACCCTTTTTCTGTTTCAGTTCTAAGAAAAGCAATGGGCCTATTAAACAATGCTTAGAGAGCATTTGTGTGTGATTTGAGTTCTGAAATCTGAAAACTTAAAGAGAATGACCTGTTTAGTTGGCTCAAAGTTCATTAAAACAACTATTTCAAAAGCTGAACTGATTTTCTTTTTTTATATTATAGTAAGAATATGTATAACTCAATGTTTTAACTAATTGAAAAAGCTGAATAATCGTTCCAAACTTACTGATTAGCTGGCAAAATAACCGACGATTAGTCGATTAATCGCTCTAATAATCGTTAGATTAATCGATTATCAAAATAATCGTTTGTTGCAGCCCTAGTTGACGTGCAGCGAGGGGGTCTGTTTACAAGATGACTGCGATGCCACGCAGATGTGCTGTTCCCGGCTGTGGACAAACAACATGTTTGAATGCTGCCGAACGATCCAGACGTCAGGGAAAGCAGTTGGATGCAGTTTATTTGCAGCGTATGCAGCCCGCCAAAGCCTTATTTGTTCGGTGAGTGATGTAGATGAGTGTGACAGGGCGCATGTTACTGAAAGAACGAGCAGAGAGAGAGAGAGAGAGAGAGAGAGAGAGAGAGAGAGAGAGCCCCGGCCGCGCACGCGCCTTCAAACTGTCTTGCTCTCCCTCTCTCTCTCCCTCGCACATATGAATCAAAATCAATTCAGAATTGACACGATGGTAAAAGATCGGAAGACCGAAGTTTCACTTGGCGGAGCATTGTGTAGCCTACATGTGATACAAAATGATTAACGTTAATAATTTACGCATAAGCAGGACTGACGTTAGCCAATCATAACAATGGGCGTTAACACTGAACTCTTAAAGGGGAAACACCTCCAAAACAGACTGTTTGAATCAGAGGGGGAGAAACGGTGGGAAAAGGTCACAAAACACTACATTTTTTAATTTTTTTTTGTACACAAAACTATAGTAATACTATAATTGCACTTAAGGTAACATAATAAAACAAAACAAAAAACCATCTCATGACCCCTTTAAACAATTAAGGGTCGATATTGTTTTTTAAGATGTATAAAACAAACATGACAGTCCAAAAAAAACCTGATGTTTTAAATTATGCATTTTAAAGGAGCACTGTAACTTTTGAACATCTAGCGGAACATCTTTGCATTACATAACAAAATATCAAAAACTTAAAATATGGTTGTCAAACATTTCTGTAGTTACTCTACAGAAGGACATTTGCTAATATGATTTTAAATTCATATATTTTTGAGTGTGGCTGAGATGTACAAACACTTTTTGGGGCCACTGCATATAGATAGAATTTGGGGCGGTAAGTTGGAGGTGTTGGTTTACCCGAGTAAAAGGAGGCTTCTCTCAGGAAAAGTGTAATCTTGTAAACTCTGGCTGTTGGATGTTTGCTCTACGCCTATAACCCAATATCCCTCACTCTTCTTCCGCTGCACGTAATCTGACAACTCTGCAGGCTTCACCTGAAAAATGAAGGGAGATAACTTGAGATTTCTGAACGGCTTCATTAATCATGACAGATTCAATCAACAGAATGCTCATATTCTACATTTCACCTCACAAAACCGAGCTTCTGATGGTTTTGTGTAGCAGGTATTTGGCTGATGTAATGCATGATTATGAAGAATAACATCTCTAGGCTTGTTTCAGCCCACATTTAGAGGAAATATGAAAATATAACTATTTCTTTAAAGCTGCAGTGTGTAATTTCTGCACCTCTAGTACCACCAAATGGAAACAATTGTTTTGAAAAAAAAAAAAAAAAATCACTATTTTTGCAGTTTGGATTAGTTTTGAGCAGTGTTTGGAATACGGCGTTATGTAACGACGTTATTTTTTTCAGTAACGGGGTAATCTAACTAATTACTTTTCCCGTTACTGGACGTTAAATGCGGTGCGTTACCACGGGCGTCAGTTTGGTTTGAAATGTGCTGGGGACAGAGACGCATTCAGAAGTGCTTTTTCAAAGTGCTGGGTACAAACATGTCAAACTGTGCAGTCTCTCTGCTCAACCCGTAAATAAATCCATCGATCCGCCAATACTGCTTGAGTTCTTAAATAGTCTAGTGGTAGAACTTTTGCCAAGCATTTCAGAGGTTACGGGTTCTAATCCACGCTAGTACAGTTTTTTTTTTCTCATCAAAACTGAATATGTTCATCAGTGGTCACAGTGGCGATAGATTGAAGAGCGCGTCCGAGTGAAGACTGCGTCCGCGAGCCACAAAAGCAACTGTGTGCAACTGATAGCAGCGGCAACGAGCACTCAGCTTGAGTTCAAAACCAAAATAATTTAATGCTAGATTCTTATTTAATAGCGAACTAAATGAATGCTCTGCTAGTTAACTGGAGATGTTTTATTTATTTGTTTCAAAAAGTGGTGGGTACAAACTGACTCATGACAAAATCGACGCCTATGTGCGTTACTATGTATTGATTGAATAAACTGTGTAATCTGAACGCACCCCTGGCTCACACAGCTAGTGAGGAGGTGGGTTAATAAGTGGAGTGAAGTGAAGTGCAGGATAAACCTCTTGCTGTCTGTCGACGTGCAATAAATATAGAAAGTGATGTACAAACACCTGTCTGTTCTACTCATTTCAACGGACTTGTGAAAACTGCAAAAAAAAAAATCAAAATTCTTTGACATATAGCAACTTTTTTTTTTTAACAGTAACAGTAACTTTTTTAACAGCAAATAGCTACTTTCCCTGGTAACGAGTTACTTTTATTATAGAGTAATTGAGTAACTCAGTTACTTTTTGGAACAAGTAGTGAGTAAATATAACTAATTACTTTTTTTAAGTAATGTTCCCAACACTGGTTTTGAGCAACTGATATATTTGTCAAAAAGGCTGAAAAATAAACTGAACAGAATTGATAGCCTATACAAATAAAGAATCTTTATCTGGCCAGAAATAAATACACACCTCAAGCATTGGCAGCCACAACTCTGAAGACACACTGAGCGCCTGGAACTGTTTATCATTAATGTGTTGCAAACTGTCCAGAACCAGAGCTTTGGCCCCAAAGATCTCACACGTCCTGCACAGACCTGGAACAGACACACAAACAAACATTTGCGGTTTAGTTAGGGCTGCACGATTAATCGAATTTTAATCACGATCACGATTTTGGCTTCCCACGATCAAATTCGCGTGATCGAGCAATACTTAAAATGCGTCATTCCATTCACAGAACCGTTCCTTTTTTTGCAAAGCCAATCTAGCGCTCCGTAAACCACTGTCTGATCACGTGCCTCTCGAGACCGAGTGTGTCTGCGTGAGAGAGACAGAGTGTCCAAGAGTGCGCTCGAAAGTGCGCGAGAAATACCGATTGTGTCTGCGCGCGAGAGACTGAGCATTACTAATGCTTGCGAGTTGTGAGCATTAGTAAATTGGTACATACTACATAGTAAGTAATATAGAATTACTATACAAGAGGCATGAAAGTTCGATTAATGGATTACAATAATCAGTACTACAAACGTCTTCTTTTGAACTATTGTTTAATAAATAGAAATAATTTGAGCACATAAACTTTCATATGGAGGATTAAATAGATTCAATTTATGCAGTAGGACTTCACAACTACCGTATATACCCGAATATAAGACGACCCTGAATATAAGACGACCCCCCCATTTTCCAGACTTATTTTTGTGGAAAAAATCTGGTTTTCAACAGAAAATAATTTTAAGAGCAAATTTCCGAGGCGTTGTTCCAAATGCCTCGCATCACCTGTGCCTCCTTCAGAGGCCCGCTCGTCGGCGGAGACCGGCACATATGCGCTTCCTGATTGGCCATGACTGCGGCTGCCCTGAGTGCGACGGGAAGGATTTAACCCTGCGGGGTCGTCTGGCCGTTTTCGACGACGATCCGGCTCCCGCTCTCTCTCTCTCTCTCTGCTCGAGCCGCGCAAGAAAAAGCGCCGTTCAGAGAGGATGCCAGAGCGGATGCCAGAGCGGATGGAGACAAGCGAGCAGAGACACCATAACATTTAAGCGTTAAATAACAATGACTCTGAATTTCATCCATTAATCGAACTTCCATAGTGCATAGTTCTGCCTTGAAATGTTCTCATTTGGTTACATTCTGTTATGGAATATTAGTTTTTTATTGATTGTATATTTTGCGCGTTTTATTCACATCCAGTATGCAGGTACAAGTTTATATTTTGCTTCCTAAAATATATTTACACAATACAAAATTGTGCCCTGTTGAAGTTTTGCTACATTTTCTTTATTGTTTTCTTTATTTTTATTTATTCTTTAAGGAGATGCACTGAATTTTGGTGAATAAGAGAACCTATTTTATTTTGATGCACATAGTTGTACATTAGTAGGAATGTAGCACAATATGGATGTGAAAGCAGTTATAATTAGCCTATGTGACAATAACATTTGTTTTGGTTAAAATCAACAAATAATCGTGATAATTAATCGTGATCTCAATATTGATCAAAATCATCGTGATTATCATTTTGGCCCAAATTGTACAGCCCTAGGTTTAGTCGTCTGATAGTCTTAATAGTAACGCATCTAGATAGATTGATAGTTATATATTTCATATTTCAAATAAATGTCCTGACTTTTTATTCAATCATGAACGCTTCGGGGGGGCTAGGGGGTGGGGGGGGGGGGGGGGGGGTGGGGGGTATTTTCAACGAATGATTTCTGAAGGATCATGTGACACTGAAGACTGGAATAATGATGCTGAAAATTCAGCTTTGCCATCAAAGGAATAAATTAGATTTTAAAATATAATAAAATAGAACACAATTGTAATCATTTTACAATATAAATGATTCATGCAGCCTTGGTGAACACAAATGATTGCTTTCAAAAACACATTTTAAAAAAACATTTCACATACAGTGAGGAAAATAAGTATTTGAATTCCCTGCTATTTTGCAAGTTCTCCCACTTAGGTGCATGTCCACTGTAAGAGACATAATCTAAAAAAAAAAAATTCCAGAAATCACAATGTATGGTTTTATCTATTTATTTGTATGATACAGCTGCAAATAAGTATTTGAACACCAGAGAAAATCAATGATAATATTTGGTACAGTAGCCTTTGTTTGCAATTACAGAGGTCAAACGTTTCCTGTAGTTTTTCACCAGGTTTGCACACACTGCAGGAGGGATTTTGGCCCACTCCTCCACACAGATCTTCTCTAGATCAGTCAGGTTTCTGGGCTGTCGCTGAGAAACACAGAGTTTAAGCTCCTTCCAAAGATTCTCTATTGGGATTAGGTCTGGAGACTGGCTAGGCCACGCCAGAACCTTGATATGCTTCTTACAGAGCCACTTCTTGGTTATCCTGGCTGTGTGCTTCGGGTCATTGTCATGTTGGAAGACCCAGCCTCGAGCCATCTTCAATGCTCTAACTGAGGGAAGGAGGTTGTTCCCTAAAATCTCGCAAAACATGGCCCCGGTCATCCTCTCCTTAATACAGTGCAGTCGCCCTGTCCCATGTGCAGAAAAACACCCCCAAAGCATGATGCTACCACCCCCATGCTTCACAGTAGGGATGGTGTTCTTGGGATGGTACTCATTCATCTGTCACAGGAGATGATCTCAATCATTCTTCTTCTTTCAAACACGGCGAGTGGAATTATGACCAAAAGTTCTATTTTGGTCTCATCTGACCACATGACTTTCGCCCATGACTCCTCTGGATCATCCCAATGGTCATTGGCAAACTTAAGACGGGACTTGACATGTGTTGGTTTAAGCAGGGGAACCTTCCGTGCCATGCATGATTTCAAACCATGACGTCTTAGTGTATTACCAACAGTAACCTTGGAAACGGTGGTCCCAGCTCCTCCAGTGTAGTTCTGGGCTGATTTCTCACCTTTCTTAGGATCATTGAGACCCCACGAGGTGAGATCTTGCATGGAGCCCCAGTCCGAGGGAGATTGACAGTCATGTTTTAGCTTCTTCCATTTTCTAATGATTGCTCCAACAGTGGACCCTTTTTCACCGAGCTGCTTGGCAATTTCCCCGTAGCCCAATTTTGTCTCTAGCGTCTTTGGACAGCTCTTTGGTCTTGGCCATGTTAGTAGTTGGATTCTTACTGATTGTATGGGGTGGACAGGTGTCTGTATGCAGCTAACGACCTCAAACAGGTGCATCTAATTTAGGATAATAAATGGAGTGGAGGTGGACATTTTAAAGGCGGACTAACAGGTCTTTCAGGGTCAGAATTCTAGCTGATAGACAGGTGTTCAAATACTTATTTGCAGCTGTATCATACAAATAAATAGTTACAAAATCATATATTGTGATTTCTGGATTTTTTTTTTTAGATTATGTCTCTCACAGCGGACATGCACCTACAATGACAATTTCAGACCCCTCCATGATTTCTAAGTGGGAGAACTTGCAAAATAGCAGGGTGTTCAAATACTTATTTTCCTCACTGTATATTATATGATACAGACATTCATATTCATCTGTGGTTTCTTTTATCAGTTTTGTTGAATGCACAATATTTATTCATAGAATGTGACATGATAAAACTGCATGAATGAAAACCATATGCCTATCAAACTAACAATAGCTGGCTTGTGCAGAATGTTTGAATGTGATGAATGAGCCTTTTATAATGAGCTTGTGTTAAAACCGATTTGTTGGTCGATTCAGAAGGGAAGATGTGAGTGTTGAATGTCTCTGTTAAAGTTGAAATGATAACATTTAGAAAAAAACTAAGATCAAACAGAATGAAAACAGTGTGAAACACACTAACATCTGTCACAGCAATGAAGACCATCACACCCATCACTCAATAAGGCCATGTTTCCCCAAGAATCTGGCGATACGATACGCATCACAATATGATATTTTGTGATACTGTAAGAAAGGTGATAATATATAGCAATATTTCTTGTTTTTTTTAGGAAGATAATCTAATTTTAGAGAACGCATACATGCATAAAACCAGAGCATTTATTTAATTTTATTTAATCAAAACAGTGGGATCTGCATTTATTTCTATATCACTAATCACTATTTTCTTTAGGTATATATTAGTTCTGGGCAACGATTAATCACGATTAATCCAGGGTCGCTGCACACTTTTAAAAGTAAAATTTAAGGCTTTTTACAAGACCTTTTAAGACCTGAAGAAATCTAAATAATTAATACCGTACATTAGGGTTGCGCAATATTGACAAAAATATATCTCGATATTTTAAAAATGTTGTAGATATAATTAGATTATAATTTACTGATTGTATTTTTGTACTGGTAGTTTTGTACTGGCTGGTTTAGTCCTGTTGTTGACAGCAGACTCGCAAAGATATTCATATTTTTCATATTCTGCAGTGGTCAGCTCACAGCAGTGACAGAAATTAACATTTTTATTAAGGGGCAATATTTGCCATCTTAAATTGATTTCCAGTGGCATTTTCACCAATGGACGATTTTTCTAAAAATAATGAAGATATATATAAAAAAATATATATATATTACAGACAGAAATAGAAAGTGCATAGTCCAATCCATGACTACATGACACTGTTTTATATTCAATACTGTAAAGCTGCTTGTTTTAAAGCAATCTATTGTATATAAAGTGCTATATTAAATATGCCTTCACTGGAATGCTGAATTGCGGAGCTCGTACAAACATCCACATCGCTATGATCAGATGCTTTCAAGGGTTTAGGGTTTAGCCATCATAAACAATTTTATTGATCCCTTAATAAATTGATCCCTCCTATATAATATTACTATCATTAATTGTGTCTATTTGTCTTACCGCCCAGATTGGTGGGCTTGTCAATGAGCGATGCGACCACCAGGAGGTTGCTGGTGAGTTTGCCCAGGCGTGCTGCCCTCTGCTGGGCCATGAGCTCAGGCTCCTGCTCCTGGACGCTCAGCTTCCACGGGGTGATTTTCTTCTGAACTTCTGCCCAGCGCTCGTCCTGATCCAAAACACCTATTAGACATATAACATGCGTGCTTGTAATGTAATGATTTCACTCTTCTTCTAACAAATTAGCTGGTGCTGTAAAACAAAATTACATTAGAGCTGACAAGGCCACATTCCTCACACTGATTGAAACAAGGGAAATAGCTGAAGATTCTCGTGGTTTTGATAAGTGTGGTGTGGTTCCTGCTCTCTGCTGCCCTCATGTGGTGATTACCTTTGTCCTGCTGGATCCAGTCACCAGGCTGGAGTTCACAGAGATCCCTCACACGGTTCTTCAATGGCAGGGCGGCGCACATCGGGAAGACAACAAAACTCTCAAATTTCCACAGTGGAAGCCACTCATCTTCTGCCAACTCTGAGAGGCTGGGAAAGGTCTGGAATATTGTCTGGGGAAGCAGAAAATGTGATGCTGCTGGATTATGACAGCACAGAACAAATCAGATTATACACAGAATATAGAAAAGGCGTGTGTGTGTGTGTGTGTGTGTGTGTGTGTGATCTCACCTCAACACTGTAATCCCTGATTGGGTGGAAAGCACTGAAGAAGAAATGCTCCTGGATTCTAGACCAATTTTTCATTGCATTTCTGTGAAAAAAAAAAAAAAACAAGTTTTAAAAGTCTCTGGTATCTCCATGTTTCTTCTGAGAATTTAAGAAAAACCAGTGCCAAAATTTTTCGCTAAAATTTAGGATCGCATTCGCAGGTCTAATAAACCCTGTTAAGCAGATAGTTCAGAGTTCATATTCAAGGAGGAAAAAACACCAGTTTTATTCAGAGGCCCAAACTGAGCAAAAAAATATGCAATTTGGTCCACTTGCTGATATTTATATGGCCAAAAGGCAAGATAAAAAAATTCTGATAGACTTAATGTAAATGAATGAGATCTGTATCACAGTATAGCAGACTGCGTACATAAAATGGTTATAAATATCAGTTGTCACTCTATATCTCCCAATAATATGTCTTAGTAAGAAATTTAAATGCTTTTTTTTCTGATCAAAGCTCTGTAGTTTTTATTGTGGGGGAAAAACATATGATGACTGACAAATATACGTTCATTAAAAGCCAAATTTTAAAAGCCTGAAGATCACATTTTAATATGATCTTTCTAAAAAATCTATTAAAGCTGCTGTAGGTAACTTTTGTAAAAAATATTTTTTACATATTTGTTAAAACTGTCATTATGTCCTGACAGTAGAATATGACACAGATAATTTGTGAAAAAAATCAAGCTCCTCTGGCTCCTCCCAGTGGTCCTATTGCCATTTCCAGAAATACACGCTCCCGGTCAGAAACAACCAATCAGAACCAGGAGGAATGTCTTAGCAGTGTCAATCACGCTCGTGTACGTGCTGATCACACCCCTCTCTTGCACAGCGCGAGCACGTACCGTCGTTCAAACTCAAGATTGCCGGCGTGCTGCAGCTGTACTTATGACGGAGAAACAACCTAAACTGCCAATTCTCGAGTGACACCTGCTCATAAAACAAAGAGGTAAAAGGAAAAAGGCCGATGACGATAAACAAGCGAAAAAGAAAGAATTACACAGAGCCCATTGACTTGGTGTCAAAACTCTAGCCGCATAACATGTAGATAAAATGTCACGCACTCTGCTAAGCAACAATTGAAACCTGCTAATTCTCTGGCTTGTCATGTTGCTAAAATAATTTACTAGCACACCTTATATAGCATTATATATCACTAGAATAATTACTTGCATAGACTACAGTAACGTTAGTTACCGTTATATTAACGTTATCTTACTAGCTATTTATAACTAAAGAGTGCAACGTTATAAAGTTACATGTATTGCAAAATACATAATGATTTGAGGACCAAGTTTGTAAAGTATTGGCAGGCCATAGTCAATGTAAAGCATATTATTGACGTTTAGTCCCTATTAGTGAATGTGCCATATAACTTTTTATCCGCCGTTATCGGTGGCCCTGTTTATTAGCCTGCGCGTTCACGACAGGCTCCGCTGTGGAGGGAGGGCTGTAGCGCAGCAGAGAGCAAGGGGTGGGACCTGGAAGTTGTGCTTGTTCAAATTTTCAGGCTAAGTCAACGTTTTCTCAAAACTCCCTACTGCAGCTTTAAACCTAAGTAGCTTCAGTCCAATAAGTGTTCATCTTGAAATATTAAAGTTCTTACATTTACTAAACAAAAATCAGTAAAGATTTTCCAGCAAAAAAACATGTACCACGAACTGAAGGGGGACATTTTACAGTTATATTAAAATACCTTTTACTTGCTTAAAAAGCATAAACAATCAATTAGACACATTAGAAGGCATTAGAATGTACATTAGAATGCACATTAGAATGTACAAGCACAACAGGTTTTTCAGCAAAGTTTTGATCATGTTGTTAATTTAGAGGCCTTAGAAATTCCTGAATCAAATATGATGCAGTGATTACAGGGTTAATGAGTGAATCTTTCCTCACCCTGTGTTCTGCATGGCTTCGGCCTGCTGTAAACAGGCCTGGACCACCGTGGTCAGGCCACCCAGGTTTTCCTCCATGAGGACACGGGCGTCCTCCAGCTCCCACACCCTCTTAAGGGCGAGCAGGGCATAAAGACGAACGCTGAAGTTATGACTGAAACACCACTGCAGGCTCACCTCCACAGCTCTACGCCACTGCACCTCCTGAGAGAAAACAGGAATAAATGTTGATTTCTTCCTGTTCGGAGAGGAAGACATTAGATTCAAATGATAAAAACTGTACCTTATCTTGCAGTTTCGGGAAGAGGACGTTCAGGTGCACAAGGACAGAGAGAAAAGTGCAAATGCTCGTTTTGGTCTTCTCATGCTCCTGCAAAACAAACGATTTACAAGTAAATAGACATATCTACATAACTCAAGCAGCTGTGTGTAATTCAAGCCTGGTTTTGTTGCGTATGTGTCGCACCTGTTTGTAGATTGATGTTTGTGTGTTGATAAGTTCAGACTCACCAGACTGAAACAGTTCCACAGGTTCTGGATGCGAGACGGGTTCAGGTGAAGGATCAGGATCAAGGTCCATTCGATCAGGTACTTGACGGATGCTTGGTTACTGCAGAACCCGGCCTCACACACGTGACTCAACACACAGTCCGACACAAACTCCTGTGACAGATAAAGTACACTATTAAAGTGACTATATTAGTCTTAACTGCTAGAAAAAAAATAAGAAAAAAATTATATGGTTTAAAAAAATATATATATATATATTTTTTTTTCTTATATATATGTGAAAAAAAATTGTCAAATATATTTACAAAATCAGATTTTCTTAGTTTACCAGCTATTGGCATGTGTGGGGAAAAAAAACTTTATTTTGGCTGCATCTCATCTTTGTTGGAAAAAAATATTATTTTTAAAGAAACAAAAAGAAAAAGAAACATTAGTGACCGCCAAGTGGGTTTCAGCCGCGTTGGTTGGCAAGTATTTTTTCAATGAGGATTTTTTAAAAAGTTAAGTAGTTTAAGTAAAAGTATTTTAAACCATGAATCAAGCTAATCAGCCACGAGGTGAATCATAACAATACAAACTTTGATTTGAAGCAAAAAAGTTTTTGAAAATCGGACAAAAAGACTAAGGTATAAGATCTGCACCTTTAGTGAAGGAAATAACTAAAATCCCATTTGAAGCATTACACACAGCATAATCGAATTAAAAATGATGGAGAAATATAAAACTACTCATTTACAAATGTTGATTATAAATATAAATATTTTAAGTTCATTGCAAAATATGCATCCATATACAAATATTTAAGCATTTTGAGAGTGTAGATCGGCTCCATTACGTTATTTGCAGTGCTTCAAGGGAGTGGGCGGAGCTAAAGAGCTCTTTTGGTGAGTTCTGCTCTTTTTGACTCTGATTGGTAGAATTTTCTGCACAGCATCATGGGTAAGGTAGTGTTTCCACAACAAATAATGGGCCTGTTTTGAAAGGTTTTTAAGTTATTGTTAAAAATCTATTTCCCTATGGAGAAAATGAATGGAAAAAATACTTCTGGAACTCGACTGTTGCACAAAAAAACACTCCTCCATAGTTGTCATTATAGAATATTTAATTAATTAATATTTGACCTTCCTGTGCCCGTCTTATAACGCAGGCTTGTTATACATCCACGAATGTTACGATCTCTTTGTGA
The DNA here is from genome assembly GCA_030578255.1 of Tiaroga cobitis. Taxonomy (NCBI): domain Eukaryota; kingdom Metazoa; phylum Chordata; class Actinopteri; order Cypriniformes; family Leuciscidae; genus Tiaroga; species Tiaroga cobitis. The sequence goes on from CM060603.1 coordinate 17,925,821, forward strand.
GGGTGTTATCAAATTACCTTCATTCAAAAGCATAATATAAAAGTGAAATTGTGATCTGACAATATCAGAATTGGTATTGGCCAAAATCCTAGAAATCAAAGTGTATTTATATGCATGTGTGCGTGCGTGCGTGCGTGTAGAGCTCTAACCAGTCTGAGTTTATGAAGTAGCAGCAGCAGCGTCTGCCACACACGGTCCTTCACTCTGTGCTGGATGGAGTTGCTATAGTAACGTACTTTGGATTTTGAAATCTCAGCATCCTGAGGGAGGAAAAGAGAAACAAGAGGGAACTTTAATCATAAACATGAAATAACCATGAGAAGAGGGGCATTCAAAACAGAATCAAACACACTCATTGTTTTCAGGAAGTGCTTTCTATTAAGAATTGAACACCCAATTTCCAGTAAGAGCTGTGGTTAAGAATTGAGCACAAACCTTCCTCAGTAGTCGTTGCACAAGCTCTTCCATCAGACGCTGGTGGAGACGATTAGATGGATTCAAGCGGCAGAGAAAAGCCAAAGCACACACTCGAGGAAACTGATCGTCTCTGTTATCACTGGAAATGAGATTCAGAATAATACTTCATAGTATAATCAGCATCAAAGTATTTGACATGCTATGAGAAAAAGTACAATGACTATATTTAACTCAAGTAGTTTTGTACCACATAGTCTATTTGTAAAAGTCATGCTTAGTCAATTTTGTCAACCTCCAAAAATGTGCATACCACCACAACAACATTTCTTCACAATTATGGAATGCTTTAATGAAACCTTACTCATTAGTGTGTCAAAAGTGACCTCTATCTTATACACATTACAAACAGCTAGTGTTGTGGTTTACCTGCTGACAGCTATGTTTGCTGCACAAGTATCACCAAATTGCTCAACATAGCTTTGAACCTCCTGAACAAGCCTGAAAGCAAGAGAAAAAAGGAAAATAAATTAATAAAAATAATAATAGTATAAATATATATGAAATTGTATATACACTGTATGTATGTATGTATGTATGTATGTATGTATGTATGTAGGGCTGGGCGATATGGGCAAAAAAAATTATCACGATAACTTTTTTTATATCAGTCGATATCGATAATTATCACGATAAATGTCAAATCTTTATTTCTTTCAAGTTTAAAGGCATATTTTTGCTCCTAAGTGAAAGTTGTATAAACCAGAGCGTTAATTGTGGTTTTAAACTAACGTTACTCTTTATTGTCAGAACATATCATGACAAACTCTTGCCAAACAGGTGAAAATTTCACAAATCTGAGGTAGAACATTCAAACATTTGTCATTTTTCCTTAAAATAAATATCTGAATAGAAAAATATTTCTTCAGCACAGTTTGCAGTGCTGGCTGCAATATTCAAATTACATGTTTTGTCTCGAAATGCATATTTGACAGTGAGTTGACAGTAAATCTGCATCCTAACTCAAGCTAATACTACTTTGTTAAATTTATGTTCATTAATAAAAACAGTAACATCTGTTTTAAAAAAAAATTAACGACCACATTTTTTATTGGTAAAATGTAATATTCTGACTGTTTGAGTTTTATTAAAATTAACCATTGGTCATCCAGTACCATGCATTTAGATCATGATAACCATAGATAAAACCAGGCATAGCCTCACTATCATGGCAAACTGCAACTTTATGGTTTCTATGGTATTTGTATGAAAAACAGTAGCCTAACAGTTAAATACATTATTAAATACTGTAATTATATTCCATTAGTCATTTAATACATTGTCTACATTAATAATATTATACAATTCATATGTATATCCCACATTTCATGGTGCAGTTAATATTACTAGGCTAACCTTACAGTAAATCCATGGTAACGTTAGGCTAAATGGATTCAGTATCAATTCAGATTCTGACTGTATCGTTCCGCACAGTGTTTCTCCTGTTTGTCAGCGGTGTTTCATCTGCCTTTAAACTGGTTTAAACTGGACATTTGTGTTCTTCGCTGAACACTGGATCTCGTGAGCGAGACCGATCAGAGTAAACGCGTCTGCTCTAGTGAGCTCGCGCTGCCGTTTGGACTTTGAGCCGAGCGGATAAACATTCTGTGAGGCGCGCGCGGTTCAAATGAGTTTCGTTCCGCTTTTTGGCGCATAGACATTATCGAACATTTATCGACCTCTTGATATCGTTTTATCGAGAAAAATGATATCGCGATAATTATCGTTATCGTTTTATCGCCCAGCCCTATATGTATGTATGTATGTATGTATGTATGTATGTATGTATGTATGTATGTATGTATGTATGTATGTATGTATGTATGTATGTATGTATGTATGTATGTATGTATATATATATATATATATATATATATATATATATATATATATATATATATATATATATTAGGGCTGTCAAACGATTAATCACGATTAATCACATCCAAAATAAAAGTTTGTGTTTACATAATATATGTGTGTGTACTGTGTATAATTATTTTGTATATAAATGCACACACGTATATATTTAAGAAAATTATGTTATTTATACATAAAATGTTTATGTTTATATAAAATATACATTATATATAGGCTACATTCAGTCTATATACAGTATATACATGCAAATATTTCTTAAATACACATGCATGTGTGGGTATTTATGTATTAAAAATAATTATACACAGTACACACACATATATCATGTAAACAAAAACTTTTATTTTGGATGCGATTAATCGTTTGACAGCCCTAATATATATATATATATATATATATATATATATATCGGTATATAAATTATTTTATTTTATTTTTTATTTTTTTTATGCTCATACGCATATGTATTAGTGCTGTCAAATCGATTAATCAATTAATATAAAATATTACATAAAAAGATATGGATATTACAAAAAAACAAATACTAACAAAAATCAATCAATATATACTGTGTGTGTGTGTATATGTATATATATATTTATAACTTTTGTTAGATGCGACTAATCAATTTGACAGCACTAATATAAATATATAAGAAATACAATAAATATATATATTGTTGTTACTTGTTATTATTTTTTATATATTTATATTATATTTATTTATATACAAATTTTACTATTTGAATATCTTTCTTAATGTTGTTCAAATTGACCTTTGGTCTCTTCTGAACACTGGGCCGTACACACAGGCCTCAGTCAGGATGTTGAGGTGTAAGAGAGCCGTACTGAACACAGCGTCTGACTGGACACCCTTTGCTGGAAGCCATGTCTCACAACAATGCTGGATCAGAACATTAAACACCCCTGATCGGACCTGAGCCAACTCCATGAGCTCACTCAAAATCTGTCAAGAACCAGAAAGCTTTTATTATATACACTAGCTATATATATGTTTGATCACAGATACCTTAAAATATGTTGTGGATGTTAAGGGAGAAGGCGAAGTGCTTGTAGATCTTTCCCTACCTGTTGTGTGCAGGCCGTGATGCTGGGGTTCTGTTCCTCTGTGAGCTGCAGAAGCCCATGGTCAAAAGCTAAGCGCACGAATCCCTGCAGTGTGGACCAGAAGTCATGAGGGTTTGTGCTTAGAGCCTGAACCACCTTCCATGATGCACATATGGCCTCAACGCACAGAGATTCTTCACACTGCACCACCTGCTGGAGAAAATACACCCATGAACTAAACATGCATCACATAACCTGTCCGTAAAGGCGCAGAATTTATTTATTTATTTTTTACCAACAGAAAATCATATTTCTACAATTTCTAAAATAAAATAAATAAATAAATTTAAAAAAATACCAACAGGAAATCATAATTTTACAATTTCAAAAATAAAATTTACCGTATATATATTTTTTTTTTACCAACAGGAAATCATAATTTTACAAATGCAAAATTCCCTGAAATTCCTGATGTTATTATAATGTTACTGACACTTTTTTGGCACAAGAAACCTTAACTAAGATTATCAGTTGACTTTAAGGAAGACTACTTGGATGACAGTAGAATGTGTATTTGTTGCCCTTTAAATCTGAAATGATAATTGTTACGTACTCTAAAGTACATGGAGGAATGCATGTGTATATGTGTATGTGTGAGTTCATCTGTTTTGTGTTTCAGATTCCAATGGACGAACAACTTGTCATTTTTCATCACAGAAGTTGACGCCCCGGTTCACGCTGCAAATCACCTTTTACCGTATCCGTTTAAATACCCGTATCTCCTCTGTCCCGGAAGCTTTTTGCTAGATTTGTTTGACTTCTGCCATCTTGAACACATCTTGTTAGTGTGAATCTGAGTTTTTGTGATTACATGGTGTTGCTGGAGTTTATTATATATGTGTGTCCAATACAGTACTTGCCCGATGCATTCTATTTTATCATGTATATGTGGATGTAAAGTGTGCAGTTGTGTATGTCCTGTCAGTAGCACTTTAAGAGTTTAAGTGTTCCAAATGTTCATACTACGTCAGTGTTTCCCCTAGAAATTTTTCCTGCAGCGGTGCTGTCCCGTGCCGGAGCATGTTACCAAGTCGCGCGCACTTGCGAACTTTTTTTAAAAATAAACCTTTAAACCATGACTTCTGGCAAGTTTTGTGGATAGAAATTGACATTTTGAGACATACAATTACGACATACCATCAACAGATTCAAGGTGATTATTGCAGCACGCACCTTGAACTGGTCACAAACAGAAACCTTCATTTTATAATTTTAGAAAGGATTTTTCACGTTTTTGTTTTCTGTTCATTTTCAGCTATAAGGTAGATATTGATAGGGGAAAAATGAAATGGCACAACCCAGAAAAAGATTATTTAGAATTTATTGAAAATTTTAGGCCACACCCAATCTGTGAGCACTTAATTTTTAAATTTTAACATTTTTAAAATTAAAAGTTTTAAGTTAACATTATTTAAATGCACAATGAATGAAGTGAACAAACATGAACAATCAAGTGTTTTATTTGACTTGACTGTACCTTTATTTAATCCAAAACTGTGTTCGTATTTCATTTTAAAAGACTTTTTAAAAGAGTTATCCAGCCAAGAATAAGCCTAGAACTGCTTTTCTGGCGGACTAATAACAGCACTCGGGTGTCGGTCCGAGACTGTGCTCATGTACTCCTGCTCGTAAAACTACCCGGATACAACCGCACCCGAGTCCACTTTAGGGGCCGTTCACATATCGCGTTTTTTGCGCGCAAATGCGTTATTTCAATTGTAGGCGCGCGTGGCGAGATGAAAACATCGTAACATCTCATCTCAACACGCCACATGACAAAAACCAACCGATCAGCTTCGGCCTCTCCGTAACAACATCGACAGCTCGGCGGAACAGCTGATCATAGCTGTACAGGGCGGCTTTTTATTTCTCATCTCCATTAGGGGTGTAACGGTACACAAAAGTCACGGTTCGGTACATACCTCGGGTTTAAAATCACGGTTCGGTATGTTTTCAATACAGCAAAAAGAAAGAAATACCAGAGAAATTTCCTATTTGTTAAAAGAAAATTTATTCTTAAATAACTGAGTTAAATAACTACATCTTGAAACTTTCAGGTTTATAAATGGGGGTCATCTTTGAAGGATGAACAAATGTTTTGGTCATCACATAAAAAATAACATTTAAATATATATATTTACTTTTTATTATTATTTAAGTTTTGGAGTGCTGGAAAAAGATGTGTGAAGTACTTGAAAGCATTTCACTATTCCAGCCAAACTGGTTACAGTTAGTGTTACTATATTAAATCCATGGTGAATGTTGCTGGTCTGTGGACGTAAAGTATTACTAGTTCATTCACAGCACAATGTTTCTCCTGGTTTCCACGTCAGCGCTGTTTGATCTAATAGAGATCTACGGTTAATAAACGGAGAAATGTGAATGCTTCTCACTAGAACTCGCAGCGATGTTATTACTTCAGTGGCGAATTCAAATGTTTTCTGTACTGGATCTCTAAGCGCTGTGTTGTAACAGTGTCGCTTGATCGAGATCGGCTCGCGCTGCACAGATGTTGCTTACTGGCCCGAACTGATAAACGATCCGTGAAGCACATAATGAGTAGCGCAGTTTCGTTCCGCTTTCATTACGCTTGGCATTTGATGTTGCGCAACGTTGTGGTGGTCGCGCCAGCGCGAATTTTGTCGGCAGGAAAAATGGTCCAAGGAATCGTTCGGTTTGTATGCGTACCGAACCGGAAGCCTCGAACCGAAACGGTTCAATACGAATACATGTACCGTTACACCCCTAATCTCCATAAATATATCTAGTAGTAAAGCTAATGCAAGGGCTAGAAATCAATTAAATTTTTGCTGCTACTTCCTCGTCCTCATGGAGAGCGCCGCTTTCTCCTTTCTAAAAGCGCTTGCTCTCTCCTGTGGCGTCTGTCGTTGCTATGCAACCATGAATAGAGGCGGCCTGGAGAAACGAGCGTGCTTCCCGCGCGCCTACATTTGAAATAACGAATTTGCACGCGCAGAAAAACGCGCTATGTGAACGGCCCCTTATGGCAACGTGACATTAGCCTAATCGAAAATATTTCCATTTGTGGCTCTTTCCTTCTATCTTGTCAACAATTAGCAGCACCGGCGCACGCCACGTCTCAAGTGTTTTTAGGTGTGTAAGTGGATGTCGTGATATATATTACTGATCATGTGAAGATTTTGCAGCGGCGCTGAAAATCCAGTGGCGGCGCTGCGCCGCTGCTAAATACATTGTAAGGGAAACACTGTAGTTATTATAGTAGCTAAAATAAACTGGGTAATAACTAGGTACTAACTCTGAAGCTACCCCTAAACCTAACCTTAAAGGGATAGGTCACCCAAAAATGTCGGTAACCAAACAGTGGAGGGGCCCCCCATTGACTTCCATAGTATGGAGGAAAAAATACTATGGAAGTCAATAGGGTCCATCAACTGTTTGGTTACTGACATTCTTCAAAATATGTTCTTTTGTGTTCAGCAGAAGACAGAAATTCATAAAGGTTTGGAACAAGTTGAGTGTGAGTAAATCATGACAGAATTTACATTTTTGGGTGAACTATTCCTTTAACCCATGTAATTACCTTACATTGCCCACTGTAGAACACTGTAAGTACACGTAAGTGCATTTACTGTAAAATAAAGTGCAAGTTTCTCTCTTCTCGAGTCATCACGTTGTGTGAAGGCTGTAAAGGAGTGAGTAGGTAAGCAAGTCGTGCAACATTCATTGTGCACCACATAGGAACGTACCGTTGTATTAAACACACTAGGTTTAGGAGAGAGTGCCACACCCCTGTTTGTTTTGTTTATTTTAATATTTAGAATAGTTTAGTTAGGGCGTTTCACGCTGAAGACTTTTCTGTTCTACATTTTATGTAATTGTTTTAGTTGGTAAAACTAGTTAGATGAGTTTCATTTATTTATTTAGTTTGGTACCTCTCATGCTCGCCTTCCCATCTTAGGTTGTTATTTGTATTGTTGTTATTTGTCTCTTGTAAATATAGATGTTTCACCTTTTTCACTTGGCACTGTACGCAAAAATAAACCTTTTAATTTAATTCAAGAGTACAGTCTATGTCCTTCTCTTTTGCTGCCCACCTGTGGCAAGACTGATGCCATGAAGTCCAGCACCGGCAGAACGAGATGGCCAGGCAATAATGCCAGAGCATCCACCGCAGCCCTCAGGACCTCGGGAGCTTCAGGAGCCCGGACAGTCCCTGCACACTTCTGCAGGAAACTCAGACACGTCCACTGATCGCCAATAAACTGGGCCACAATTCGCCCCCAGTCCTTCAGCAAGAGGCCATCTTCTGGATGGCTGGAGTAAACACACATTCATAAATGAATAAGTGATAATGCTCCTCAGAAAAAAATTACTTTGATAAAAGTTCTCCTCCAAATGGATGTGGAAGATTATGATAGAATTAAAATTTTTGGGTGAACTTTTCATTGAAGACCCACAGCAGCCATGATATAATGACCATGCCAACTATTTATAAGTAGGTAACTTATTTAAGATGTTTTGGTAGCACTTTACAAAAAGGTCCCATGAGTTAAATGCTAGTTAGCATTACCTAACATTAACAATGAGCAACACTCTTTGTTAAGGCTAGTTAATAAAAATACAAATCTTCATTGTTAGTTCATGTAATAATATTAGATACAACTAAGTTTTAAAAATTTATTAGTAAATGTTGATTTTAACTGAGATTAATAAATACTTATTTTTCATTTTTATTTCCGTTAACCAATGTAGTGTGTAATGTAATGTAAAATTGGTAAGTTCACCCAAAAATGAAAATACAGTCATTAACTGCTCACCAACATCCAGTTGTAAACCCGTAAGACTTTCGTTCATCTTCGGAACACAAATCTTTTTGATGAAATCTGAGATTTATGTCTCTCCATGTCCCTCCAATAAAAGCCTAAATTCAATCTGTTCATCATTTAAAGCGATCATGTTCTCTTCAGAAAATTTGGACTAAACTGCTCAATTCTAATGGATTAGTTTTACAATCTCTTTATGAACTTTTTGAAGCGTCAAAGTGTCAGTTGAGTAGCTATCAATGGATGGACAGAAATCGCTCAGATTTCATTAAAAAGATCTTTATTTGTGTTCCAAAGATGAATGAAAGTCTTACGCATTTGGAACGACATGAGGTTGAGTAATTAATGACAGAATTTTCATTTTTGGGTGAACTAACCCTTTAACTAACAAATGGAGCCTTATTGCAAAGGTCTACCGAAATAGTTTTAGAGCTTGAACAGACCTGACTGTCACAGTTGTGGGCTTCAGTAATGTCTGGTTGAGATGCTGGGATGATGATGATGATGATGAAGGGTAGAAATAATCAGTCAGCGAGTGAAGTGATCTCATGGCCTCAGACTGGGACTTCAGGACACCTCGATCACCCATGTCACACAACAGCGCAAGTGTGGCCATACTGACCGCTCTCTGAACCTGCCCTGGCACAGAGGGATTCTGGGAAAACACAGTTTAGATCTCATTCCATCAGAAATTGCCATCCACTTACAAAATGTTTTAGTAGGTGTCTAATTTGCTAACTAGGAGCTAACTTCAAAAAACATCCAAAATTAAACTGAATTTTTATATATATATATATATGAAAAATATACTGAAAAAAAAAGGATCCAACTCAACTGAGGTGTATCTCAAAGAATTGGGAAAGAATATCTGCTTTGAAAAAAAATTAAACAAGACTGTTGAGCTGCTCTACTTACTTTATGATTATTTTAAATACTTCAAATTAAATATTTCTGTAATGAAAGCCTAACTTTATTTGACTTCACTTTTAAGTCACATATAGAGTATATACACAACAGCAATTCTAGGGATAAAAACCTGTAGAATTTTAGGGTTGGTAAGATTTGTAATGTTTTTTTAAAGAACTCTCTTAAGCTCACCAAGACAAGTACAGTAAAAACGGTAATATTGTGACAGCTGATTTTTGGTGTACAAGAAACATTTATTTTTACTATCAATGTTGAAAACATTTAACAGTTCATATTTTTGGGCTGCACCTGTTCAGAAGGTTCATTGAGGATCCTCAAGCAGTGAGTGGTGAGTTTTGGGATGTAGTTCTGCTGCAGATTTGAGCCGTACCACGAAACAGTGGAGTAAGTTAGAACCAGCTCCCTTAATACTGAGAGATAAAGTTCAGACCTCTCCACATCACATAACTAGAGAGAGAAGACAGATACAACGGTGTAAAAAAATCCCCTGAAAATCCAGCTAAACCAGATGGTAGTTTATTTTACATGGTTTTTAGGTGGTTCAAATTGATGGTCATCAGCTGGTCTAAATGGTTGATGGAACAGGTTTCGACAAGGTCGACCCGCTGATTAGTGCTGGTCCACCACCTTGGATCAGCAATAAACAGGTTTTGACAACCCAGGCTTAGTTTTTCCCGGTAGGATTCTGTGTGTTACTGTGTGAAAACACTCACCTCCCTCAGTTCCCCACTTAACCTCCTCAGCAGAAACTCCTGCACTGAATCCACCACCGACAGCATGTGCGTCTTCAAAGCGACAGCCACAACATCTTCTACAAACATCCAAACAAATCAGCTTCAAGACTTCCATTCAGCATGTCCAAACACAGCATGTTCGTCTTCTTTTCTCAAACACAACACACACCGTTCTCCTGCTCTGTATCGGAGCGTCTGCGATGCAGCTGCAGCAAGCGCAACAGTAACTGCAGGCTCTTGTCCGTCTTGTGAAGCACCAGATAGACATTAGTGCTAAGTCTCCGTAAGACATCCAGTAGAGGCTGGAGAAGCAGTTCTAGACCAGGTTCCTCATTCCTGGTCTTCTGCAGGTCTGCTGTAAGCAGAACGGCCCGCACCAGCAGCTCGGCCTCAGCTGGATCAGGTAGACTTCCCTTTTCATCTGCCAGAAGAGAAGAAACTATAGTCACGTACAGCCTAAACTCTTACTATATACACAATACAGTCAAACCAAAAATTATTCAGTCACCAGGTATATTTTTTTACTAGTGGGTGCAGGACACTATAGTGCATTTATGCAAGTGAGGATAGCAAAATAAAGTAAACTGACATATTATACCCACAAATTCTTCATACAGTGGACTACCAATTCAATTTATAAAAATGTGGGACCAAAAATGATTCAGACACTTAGACCTGAGCATGTTTTGCTTAAGTGTTTTTTCTTTAATTGCTAATGCGACCTTTTTACACCACAGACTGAACAAAATTAAGCATTGCTTGGTAATTGGTTGAGCTAAATTGGTATTATCTGATTGTGTACTTAAATTTAACAGCTGACAGCTATTCAACATAATTAATTTGTGAGACAGTCTAACAGACCATAACCAGTGAAAGATCAACCGATTTGATAACTCTAAGTTCTTGTCATATTTTATTACCGTTTTCTAAACTATAGCAAATAAACTGTGATAATGTGAGAAATGTTGAAGGTGTCTGAATAAATTTTGGTTTGACTGTATAAACAACATACTATTTTAAAGGCATAGCTAAATGTGACGTATTATAATGGGTTTATTTATGGATTGTTCACTGAAATAAATAAAACAATTGTCATTACAGGGCTCAGCGCTAAAGATTTTTTTTACTGGCCCCATCACAAAAAAAATACTAAAATAGGCCTAGTTATAGTCTTCGTTGTTTTTGACCCGTAACATTAATACATTTGTTTAAATATAAATATGGTTGTTACACTAAAACTACTAGCATAACTCAGATATAAATTAAACAAATATTGTTAAAGACAAGCAAAATTGTCCATAATACAATAAGAACAAATAATCAAATAGCACAAATACAATAGAACAGTCAAACATATAAAAACACAGCTTTTCATATTTTTCAGGTAAGTCTAACAGTAATTTTCATGTAGAGAAAATGAATAATCAAATGTAAAATAGCACTGCATAGTCTTCGTTGTATACATTAAATATAGATTAATCCTTATTAAAGTTATTCAGTCAAGAGCAATGAGTGAGAATTTTTGTCTTTGTCCTTTGTTGTTTAATTAACATTAAAACAAAGACAGCAGCCGGTTTATTAAGCTGATGTCACTTTAAGAGCAGCAAGGATCCAATATACTGTTACACATGTGTTTTATAGGTGAACTGCTTGCTCACTTAAGATATAACAGTAGTGGTCGGCCGATATATCGGCCGATATTTGGATTTTTTTAGATATCGGCATCGGCCGATAAATATTTCCGTTTGGCCGATATATTTCAAAACAGTTTGTGACAGTGCATTAGCGCTTTTTTCCACTGGCGCGAGCAGAGCGAGTATGAACGAACTGAATACGCTCGCTCTGCTCCACCCAGCACCATAAGACAAGCCACTCAGAAGTGAAGCAGACATCTGACAGACACAGTAAATGACCAATCAGCATTCGCTTTCTAACCTGACGCTACATTGTGTTACACACAAAAACACTCTGGCGTGCAGCGAAGTCTATTCAAACAGTACCGTGATGTGTCAGATCTGCAGCCCAGCGACAGCTCCAGTGGGGGGTCACAGATGTGATATAAACGAATTCAAACAAAACTGAAAACATTTTACCTCACAAACAGTCAAAAATCCTCTGACTGGCTGTTCCCTATACGCGCGCTGTTCTCGGTTACGTTTAAACTAGACGCTGTTTCCTCACGGACTGAAAAGCTGGGTCGCGTGCACTACAGATCAGTGATCGCGTGAGGTGGATGAGAAGAGAACACTGTATGGTATAATACTAATAATAATACGTTTGGGGAAAACAATCTTTGAAAATGTTATTCACTATCTCTATCTGCTGTATTTAATTATCCACGATTGGCGTAATATTGTGTGTAGTATACCTTTTCATATGTTCCGGTCGGATTTGATGTTAATCGAGCATGCAAATACATGTGACGGCTTGCAAAGTTTCAAAGAAACGAACAAGCAAAACTAAACAGACATAAATCATTATTATTTAAATATACTTACAGTAAAACGACCTGTTTAAACTAAATAGTGTAAATAAACTATGTGAGATTTTTATTTAACCATGTATATTGTACATAAAATGTATGGAATTGCACACACTATTTTGTCATTAATTTCTGAATATTGTTTAGATTGGTTCATTAATTATACATGTTATTTGTAACCTGAAGTAAGCAGCAGTAATTATTAAAACTTTATTTATTGAAGTGTTACAGTACCTCATTTGCAGTGGTGGAAAGAGTACTGACAAATTGTACTTAAGTAAAAGTATTGCTACTTAAGTAATAATTTACTTGAGTACAAGTAGAAGTACTGAAAAATAATATGACTCAAGTAAGAGTAAATAAGTAGTTTGCTTAAAAACTACTCAAGTAACTACGTTACAAAGTACTTTAGTATTTTTCTATTTTTACCCAAAATGGGAAGATGATAGCGAAATGGAGCGCTAAACACTCTCGTCATCTCTTTGATTCATACTGAAGGCCTAGTACTGATGCATAGAAGTATTAAACTTACACATTTCAGGAAATGCCTTAATGTATGTAATAACATGCAAATAGTGATGTTTTGACTGATGAAACATGAAGACAAAAACATTATAGCTATAATATATCTGTGTTTATCAAACTATCAGGTATTTTCAAAAGAATGATGTATGTCTTTAAAGGGATAGTTCACCCAAAAATGAAAATTAGCCCACGATTTACTCTCCCTCAAGTCACCTTAGAAGATATGACTTTCTGCTTTCAGTCGAATACAATCAGAGTTGTATTAAAAAAAGGCCTGGCTCTTCCAAACTTTATAATGGCAGTGAATGACTGGAGAAAATTTGAAGCCCAAAAAAGTGCATCCATCCATGATAAAAGTACTCCACATATAGACTACTAGCTTTCTCTGTTGTCAAGAGCAATTTTTTTTATTACTAATTTTGAAAAGTAAGTCCAGGTAAGATCATTTAAATGTTTTGATTTGAATCATTCGTAATTGAAAGCAAAGAAGGTTAATTGAGAGGTCAGATAAAAAAAAAAAAAGGTATGAAAAATAATAAAACAGTATGAATAAAAAATTCCCAGTAAAAAAAAAAAATTAAGTGGGGTAACTTATGGTTAACATGTTAAATTAAATGATCTTTTTTTCGTTGTAGCCTACCGAAAATGTGCTGGGAGCCCACTGTTGCTATAGGAACGAACTACACTTTTACTTGCATCTGATTGACAGATAAATCATGCGATCTTATTTCACTGTTTTTTCAGCTTTGTACAAAGTTTGCTTCGTATATTTTGTTTAACTGTATTGTTAAACAGGGCGAGCTTTACAATTAATTGAACTGTGTGCATGTATTTTAGACACTTACATTGATCTTGCTCCGTCCATGCAGAACTGCGTCCATGTTATGAGCGGAGCTTTTTTATTTACTTCAACTGCTCAGTGCTCTGGTATTATCAATGGTATGACCCATTTCAGTAGTTACCATAATTAAATATGAGCAGAATACTCATTTACATTCACTGAAATATTAAAACGTTAGCGCTACTGATTCAAAACACGAGCGCCAGTGATTGAATGTCAAACTCAAAGCGCGGTTTGAACGCCCCGCCCCCCAGTCGAACTGGAGGTTTTGATTGGTTTTGCACCCGAGTCAGACCTGTCTGTTATTGGCTGAACTGCTTCAGATATGTCTGTTATTGGCTGAAGCCCAGGGCTCCACCGCTGTAGTTTGAAAAGTGTCTGTCAAATGTCAGCTTGCCCTATTGCTCCGTCGGCACCTTTGCAAAGTACTTTGTAATTTTTATGAAAAATAAATGTAGAGAAGTTGAATACTTTATTTTTATTTTACTCAAGTAAGAGTAAAAGTACCACATTTTAATTATACTCAAGAAAGTAGAAAAAATGAAAAAATCTATTCAAGTACTGTAACGAAAGTATTTGTAATTAGTTACTTTCCACCACTGCTCATTTGTTTACATTTTAATTACCTAATTAGTAAATATGTTTAATTGCAAAAAGAATTTTGCATAAATATCATGTACAATAAATGTTCATTTAGTTTCACCAATATTCTTTGTCTCTCATTTACTGTATTCACATGTACTGTTTCGACCTCATATCAGCCAATCGGCCAGATTGCTTTCTCAATATCGGCAATTAAAAATCCCATATCGGTCGACCACTATATAACAGACTATATCTACTAGGATACTCGCCAAGACCAGCATTTTTTTTTTTTACGTATTTTTTTTGTGAAAATGTCCATTCAAGAGCAAGAAGAAGGGCATTCGAACAGAGTCTGATAAGCGGCTTTCTGGGTGCACGCACAAACAACTTCTCACACTATTGAATTAACTCGCATTGTAGAGGGTTGGATTCTAACGATCTCGTTCCTCTGTGCCGTTATCGTTATATCCTTTTAGTTCGAATGAGCATTGGCAGGACTGTTGTTACAGGATTGACAAATGATGTCGATGTAGAAATGTCCTATTTGGCCAAAATGTTGTGCTGTCTGTCACCTGAGTTGGCTGGAACTGCGAGAAAGGTCTTCAGTCGCTGCTGGACGTAGCTGAATATAGAAGCAACTTTACTGTCTGAAGTTGCAGTGCGAAGTTCAGAAGAGCCTAAATCCCCGTCAGTCAGAAGAAAACGGCCTTCATTAGTCTGGAGCCAATTACACAGCTGTGACGGGAGCAAAGTTTGAGCTTTAGTACGTTGTGAATATTAGTTAAGATACAAATACTTTGCATTTTGTGCATGGCTTATAAATTCTGGTTTAGTTAATAGACTTTGAGTTTACCTCCTTCCAAAGTGCGGTACCCCGACATAGAGACTCATCAGCTCGAAAATGTACAAGGAAACCAAATATCTCATCTAGAGACACAGTGGACTGACAAAACAAGAAAATTATTCAGATATCTGTTCTGTTTGATCATTAAATGACTTTAATTTTGCTAAGAAATGACATTAATGAGGTTGTGTGCATGTTTCATAACTAAGCGCAATGAGCCATGTTTCAACATGTGGAGGCACAAGATGGAGTGATTTAAATGTCAGTTTGCCTCACCTCAGCTATTGTATGGTAAAAGAAAGTCATGTGGGATTGGATTGGAACAAAGTATTTTTTGGGGTAGGGGGGGATTGGAACAAAGTGAGGGTGAGTTAATGATGAAAACAAGTCAACTATTACTAACCCTATAAAGCCTATGGTATTATATTTAATATGTGAATTTCTAAAGCCACTAAACTGTCAACATAACCAAAACTTTACTTTTTAGCAAGTAAAATGCCTTTTAGAATAATTATAAAATGTCCACATTAAGGGCGTGACTCGTGGTGCATGTGCTTTGCTGTGAAATGATTTTTATAAAGTAAACAATAACTTTAGGATAACTTTATATTGTTGGTAATAAAGATGAACATTTACTGGACTGAAGCAACTGATTATCCACGCATCACAGGTTATCCATGACTGCATTATTTATATACGTCACATGTTAATATGCGAGTATTAAATATGGTTCAACGGGCTTTTAAGAAATGTGTATCTCTCAATCATCATTATATTGCATTGCATTACATGTTTTGACCCCTACAATGAAAATTAAAGAGCTTTGATCATAAAACTAAGCATTTAAATATAATCTTACTAAGACATTTAAATTAATGCTAACAGAATTTCATCTTACATTTTGGGCATATAAATAACAACATCTTTACTTAATTGCATTTTATTCTGTTCACTTTGTGCCTAAATAAAAATGAGGTGTTTCTTTTCTCCTACATATTCTCACTGTGTCATACTACTACATGGTCCATAAAATCCAGATGTACTATGAAATATGATTTTTTTTTTATAAGTTAAGATTTTTAACTTAATTTAAAAAAAATAGTCGAAAGGTAAGCTGCTCAATTTAAAGAGATTATTCAGACTATTAATTAATATCAGGCTTAACTGTGTTAAGGATCTGAAGGAAAAAAGCAACTGTACAGTACCACATCTGTCAGGCAGAGAGCGGCATGGAGCAGAAAACATTGTGAAGCTCCTCTCAAAAGAACCTGGTGATTGATCATAGTACAGCGCATAACTTCTCTGAAAAAAACACACACATGAAAATACAATGAGCAGGTCATGTGAATTACAAACACATGTTTTTTTTTTTTTACAGTCTATGGTGTCTATTCAGAAGACTTGGTTTAAAACTCTTGATTCACAAGTATTTATTGTACGATTTTCGGTTTCGAATCATCAGAGTTTTGGGTGAATAGACTTTTAATGGAGTACCAGAACTCTCTCACGTTTCATTAAAAACATCTTTATTTGTGTTTCGAAGGTGAACAAAAGGGTTTGGAACGACATTAGGATGAGTCAATGATGTCTAAATTTTGATTTTTGGGAGAAATATTACTTTAACTCTCTCTATATTTCTCCAATTGCAGGATTTCATGATTCCAGAAGCTAGTAGTTTGTACCTGAACGCGTGGAGTCCATCAGATCCCAGTAAAGGACAAGGGGACAGACAGGACAGGGCCTGGGACAGAAAGAGCAGCGGGACTGCGCACCATTGCCGTGAACCCAACCGCTGAATGATCTGCAACAACACTGAACCTGAACACAAAAACAACAATTATTTCTGGATGTGGAGTTGCACGATTCAGACCAGCTTTTATGGATGGATTTATTTAATAGCCTAAAACAATATAATCATATACTGGCCCTCTTTACCTCTGTTCTCTTCTGGCAAACTGCTGAAGAAATTCACCATAAAGATTTGGAGTTTCACTCCCAGCTCTGGACAATCTCTGATGTTCTGCTGTGGTGCCCTGTGGAAACAAACAGCTTAAAAACATTCAAAGATAGAGACCAAACTAATTGTATTATGTAATAAAACTTCACCTAGTATGAATTTTAACACCAGGGAACAATTACCTGTGATAGAGAGCGCTCTCTGCAAGAACATCCATGAGAGGGCCGATTACAAACTGATAACCAGAAAAACATTCATTATCAATAAATGCTTTCACAAACTATTTTACTTACATAATGTGACATGTATCATGTTTGATTGAGTTTCTAAGGCCTCTAAATTATCAACATGATCAAAACTTTGCTGAACAACCTTTTGTGCTCAATCTACCTCTAACCTTCTGTCGTGTGATTGATAGTTTATACATGTTTACCAAGTAAAATGTATTTTAGTATATTTATAAATTATACTAAATAATATAAATTATACAGGTCATTTGCTTTGAAATCTTTACTGATTTGTATAAAGTACATGTAAGAATACATTTTATATTGTTAGTAATATATTGAATATTTACAGAATATTGACTGAATTTTACTGACTAAAGCAACTTTTAGTCGGTAGGTTTACATGATTATCCTCGCATGATTTTGAAAAAAATCATGCTAAAATGTGAGTCTAATGAAAGTATATTTGTCAGTCGTCAATGCATTGCATTGAATTGAATGTTTTCCCCCACAATAAAAACTACAGAGCTTTGATCATAAAACTAAACATTTAAATATCATCTTACTAAGACATATTATATTGGGAGATATAGAGTGAGTGACAACTGATATTCATATGCGTTTTATGCAAGTAGTCTGCTACTGTTATAAAGATAATGTAAATATTTTCATCTTACTCTTTGGCAATATAAATATCTACCTCCGAATTAAATTAGGGTGTGTTTTTCCTTAAGTGTGAGCTCAATATTCTCCCATATCATACTAGATGAGCCTGATGTATCAAATATAAAATAAAACAATATGTAAACTGTTGTGGCAAAAATTCTCAAACAAACATCACTGCGTAAGAGACACTCAGAGTCAAATTATATAAAATAGAAGTATTTATTCTTGCAAGAATAGGAGCAGTCTAATACACAGTTGTTACCCTGTGCAGAAGAGTGACACACCCCCAGACAGACTGAACTAGCTTTTATCTTAGTTTCAAGGCCTTCTTCCCCCCAGAGCCTTCCTCCCAGTAGTTTTCCATAGACGTCACTAGTTGGCCCACTAAGCTCCCCTGCACCAAATGGCCTTCTGACATCTAGGTCAGAGGTCCTTGTTCGTCTGTTCTCTGGAGTGTCTCCCTCTTCTGCCTCCCCAGGTACATAAACAGAATCCTCTCACTACAAGTGAGAGACACACATGTGACATTCTTTGAATCATCTACTAAAGATCAATGAATATCATTAAAATTGCCACTACATAAACTTTAAGATTTTTTACAATTGTCTAAAGATACGCTATACTGTTCTATTTCAAAAAACTGATTTTTCATCTTCATCTTTTTGATGAAATCTGAGAGCTTTCTGTCCCTCTATTGACAGATACGCAACTACCACTTTGACGCTTCAAAAAGTTCATAAAGACATCATAAAACTAATTCATATGAATTGAGCGGTTTAGTCCAAATTTCCTTAAAGGGTTAGTTCACCCAAAAATGAAAATTCTGTCATTATGACTCACCCTCATGTCGTCCCAAGCCCGTAAGACCTCCGTTCATCTTCGGAACACAGTTTAAGATATTTTAGATTTAGTCCGAGAGATTTCTGTCCCTCCATTGAAAATGTATGTACGATATACTGTCCTTGTCCAGAAAGGAAATAAAGGGCATTTTTTTGCCCAGCCATATTTATTTGAACCTGAATACACGGACGCACCAGACACACATCAGCAGCGTCTTACGTCACCAGCGTCACTGCGGACTCGTGAACGCGGATTGACAGCAGAACCGGAAGACAATACAATGCTGAATAAAGTCGTAGTTTTTGTTATTTTTGGATCAAAATGTATTTTCGATGCTTCAAAACATTCTAACTAACCCACTGATGTCACATGGACTACTTTGATGAAGTCTTTATTTCCTTTCTGGACAAGGACAGTATACCGTACACAGGGCCGGCTTTGCCGACAGGCGACACAGGCAGCCGCCTGGGGCGCCATCTGCTGGATGGGGCGCAAAATTGCAGAATTTAAAAAAATTAGTTAATTAAATGAATGTATCGTATTATGAAAGCTGCGCACACGCTGTACACTTTTACTGTGCCCTGTCCACACACTGCTTGTATTTGTCCATTTCTTTTACAAGATTATACAATCCTAAAAAACGACTGAGTCACTCTGACAGCCATCGGGATCGGCTTTCCGAAAACGAAGGAAGGAAGGAGGAAGAAAAACGGGCCCAAAGCAGAGGTATGTAGAGACTATATCATCAAGCTCACAGCCAGTGGTTAAATTGGGCCGGGGCTCTCCGGGGCTCTCCGGGGCTCAGCCCCGGGCCGGCACATAAGCCTGCCAGTGGCGCAAAAAGTGGGTATACCGGTGTGTGTAGCGGAGTAGGCGCCCTCATAAGATTTATGAGGAGTAGGCGCCCTCAAAAAGATGGATAAAGCAAAAAAATCGGCCGGGGGCTAAAATAGAAATAGCCCATTTGTTTTGTTTTGTTTTGCTTAATCGGCGGCGCTGGGTTAGTGTTGGTGTAATGCATTGGTCAAAAAAGTCAGCGTTAGCTTTTTTTCTGACACCGCATGAAACGCGTAGATCAGCGGCCCATTAGTTGTTTTCTTGATTGACACTGGGCTGGCCCAATCACATCTTTAATGTGAAGTTTAGAAAAATACTCTTTCTATTAGTATAGAAATTAGTACAAAACTTATGAAAGTTTCCTTTATTTTTCAGTGCATTGTTTTACAATATATGGGTATTATATCATGGGATTAATATTATAACTATTATTATGTAATGTAGACAGACACTAACTAAAAGAGGTTTGAATTTTTCTTTGTTTAATTTGAACCCTGAATATGGGTTGGAGCTTTTAATTTTGAACTCTCAAAGTGCACCAGATTGATGAATTTAACATTAAAATGCACAAAATTTTCTTACGGGGGAGCATGCCCCCAACCCCCCTAGCCTTGTAGCAGCCTAACAGATTGGTAATAATAGTAGTGGTGGTAGTAATTGTCATTTATCTACTACAAGTAACATGGTCAGATAAAATGTATTTGTATAATGCAACTATGTAGGATGATTGAAATATCCTTGAACGTTCTTTGTAGCATTTGTATAAACAATTTATTACAGTTCAAGTCATAATTTGCTTGTTGAAGTTTGGGGGGGCGGGGGGGGGGGGGGGGGGTTTGAGGGGGGGCAGGGGGTCAACCAAAGGGCTAGAGCCGGTCCTGACCGTACATATATTTTCAATGGAGGGACAGAAAACTCTCGGACTAAAACTAAAATATCTTAAACTGTGTTCCGAAGATGAACGGAGGTCTTACGGGCTTGGGACGACATGAGGGTGAGTCATAAGGACAGAATTTTCATTTTTGGGTGAACTAACCCTTTAAGAGACTCGATCGCTTTATATGATGAACAGATTGAATTTAGACTTTTATTCACATCTAAACATTCATCAACTCACACATCAGATGTGGTAAATGGAAACTCAAACATGTTCATTTGACGTGCGAGAACCAATGAGGTTCATTCTCGTGTTACACAGCACGTTTGAGCTCCCGCAAGAACTAAGGAGGTTTGTTCTCGCGCATCAAGCATGTGCAGTTGAGCTTCTGTTTATGTTCGCTAATCAATGTTTAAATGTGAATAAAATCGAAAATAAATATATAAAGAGGAAATTTGAACTAAACCACTCAATTCAAATGGATTACTTTTACGATCTCTTTATGAACTTTTTGAAGCGTCAAAGTGGTAGTTGCGTAGCTGTCAATGGAGAGGACAGAAAGCTCTCAGAGTTCATCAAAAAGATCTTCTGAAGATGAACGAAAGTCTCACGGTTTTGGAACGACATGAAAGTGAGTAATTGGTGAACTATGCCTTTAAGGTTTAAGGATGGATGGATACCTGTGAGAATGCCAAAGCAAATGCAGAATGATGCAGTGCTTTCAGCTCTAACAGGTGATTGACTCCTTCTTTCATTACTGCCTTGTTCTCACTGTGAAACATGCGCTGATACACACACAGCAGCCAGGACGGAGAGAACAGCCCACCTGATTATGGAGAGAGCCGGGGAACAGATTTAAGACAAATTAGAGTAAAACTGATATTGATACAAACTGAAACATGACAAACCTTGAATATCTGTTGCCGTTGTCTCAACAAGCACGTCAATCCTGTTGAGTACCGGTCGAATCACGTGAATCTTAAAAAAAAAATATAAATAAACAGCATAAGACACACATAGAGATGTTAAATATATATTAGCATAAAATCTAATTAGTAAAGTGAACATAAAATGCAGTTCAAAAATATTTTATTTCCATAATCCGACAAATATTCAGATTGTTGGGCGATCAATATGAATTTGAAAAATAATTCTTAAACCTTCTTAAAATCAGAATTGACATATCTTTTTGTCAAGTTTTTTATGAAATATTTCAGTATTTATTATAAATTATTTATCCATGCACATGATTCGTTTTTTATTATTTTTTTTATTAGTAATGTGCCTTCTAATCTTCAATCAGAATTTAATCTCTTCCCTGATGAAGCGAAGCGGGGGACAACCTGCCACTCACACAATAGCAAACCACAAACATCCAATCCCGATGGACAAAATCAAGTTCCGCCCTACATGTTTGTATTGTTGGAGAAGCTGTTTCACTCGTATAAATAGCAGTAGTATGACAAGTATGATAGTTTAGGCCAGTTGGGTTTTGAGATTCTAAAACTCTAAATAAAGCATTATTACCTGGTTCTCCTCTAGAGTCTCTAACACTAGAGCAAAATCTTCCCAGAATTCTCTCAGTAACTGCTGTTGTTCTGGCATCCATCTGAACAGGATTTCATCTGCAGAGATCCATGACATGTGTGGACAACGTTAGAAGTCCTGAACAATGTTAGAAGTCGTGAACATGTTGCACTGACAGATACTGAAGATCATCCTACCTGTGTGGGGTTCCACGCTGGTAAACACATCTTCTTTCTTGATCTCTGCCAGTGCCACACACCTGGTGAGCAGGTAAAGCGCCCGTTTGCGGGTCACACTGTCCTTGTGAGTCAATCCGGCCTGAATTGCCCTAAAAAACCTTTGAGATCTTCTAGGGTCTGGTCGGTTCTGAGAGGTTTCCGAAGAGTAGAGGTGGTCAGAGAGAGCAGTGAGACACAACAGAACCCGAGCCGACACTGATTCTGTCTGGTCTCTCTGATGCCATGACAGTAAATCCTCCCATATCTGATGTAGGACCTCTGATTCAGCCTCTTTATGGCAGGACTTGAGTATGGTGAACCAGATCCGTACTATGATTTTTGAAACTATGGAGTCAGAGAGATCTTTGACACAGCAAAGGGTGCAGGATAGAGTCCTGGAGATGATGTCTCCGTCATATAAGATGCTAGATAACAGCACTGCTGTGACTTCAATGGCAACATCTACGTCTAACCTGCCGGTTTCGTTGTTGCCATCATCTCTCGTCATCAGCACTTGCAGAAGACCATGACTTACCTGCTCAGATACATCATCAGCCTGACAGGTACTGACACAGACTGCAAAGAGTCCACAGACAGAGCTGAGAAGATCCTTACCTCCATCATCTGTACTGGAGATCATTTTCAGTAGCGGCATGCATTGATCCCATATAACTGACTGCACCTTACAAATAAAGCGCTCCTCTTGTGATTTATTGGAAAGCTCCTTGATCAAAATAGTTAAAGCTTCAACCTTCTCTATTTCGGGGCGTGATGAGCTTGGCCAGCACAAATTATTGATCAAATTCTCGGGATCGGGATAGTGGGACAATAGGGTGCTTATCAAAAAATTAGACATCTCCCTTATAAGATAAAAAACATCCGTCAAAATAGTAAAATCCGGTTCGATGTTTTGCCTTCTTCACACGTGTGAACCGGTGTGTCTACTTCCTGAAATATTACGTGAACGATCAGCGCATGCGCTGTGTGAGCAAAGTTGCTGCCAGCAGGGGGCGCGTGGTGGCTAATAAAGGGAGGTCTGACAAAACCATAGACTGTAAGGACAAAACATCCTTTTTTAGTTATTTCTTATTTGCATATTTACAATTTATCTGATATTTACATTGGTGGAGTTTATACTAAACGTAAAGTTTTTGCCGGTTTAATAAAATGCTGTTTATTTTTATTTTATATAGAGGGTATGCGCATGACGTCACCGTCGGCCGGAGTGAATGCGGTCACGCCCACTAAGTGGCAAAAAGACTGAGCGGCAGCATTTGTTTTCAGCGTGAATGCCTTGAAAAACACACAAAACACATCTAAAACGGGAAAGAGCTTTGCGATTGACTCTACAACTAGATTTGACCAGAAATCTGAGGTACTGTATATTTTTACAGACTGCAAAAAGCTACAGAACAGACTATATTCTGCATAATTGGATGTTTTTAAATAAACAATGACAAAAAACTATACAAGTTTTAGGGCTGGACGATATGATGATATACAGTATAACATTAATGTAAGTGATCACTCGGATTTAGACCTATCTATATTGTATTTATATAAAACGTTTACAGGCAAATTTTCTTAATTTATTTCCCCGGCGTCGAAATCAGGCACATATAAATGTCAGGAAACACGATTCCTGGCTGCATGTCAATATCCATGGATCACTGGATCTTTGATAAGTTGTAAGGAACACTATATCGAGTCCAACTTTTAGTTTAAACTGATAATAGTTTGTTTTACTCGCGTTTTCGCAGTTTCCCCTATTAACTCCAGTCACGCAGCAGCTCTTCTGCCACTCTGTCCGGCTGAGGGGGGCGTGAATTCAATACATATTATTTCTTTTCCAATTTAAAAATAAATAAATAATACTAATAAAATAAAAACAATAATATGAGGAACTATTTTTCTCACGTGTATTTTGGTGACATTTAAAATTGTTAATACATGTTGTATACTGTTTACAAAGTATATCATTAACCTGTTATCTCTGACGTTTTGCAATCTTTATAAATAATAATAAGACCATAATATGAGGCATTGAGTTTGGACATAAACACGGTCAGATAAGGCAATTTGTATGGGAAAAATTCAACTGAATATATTCAGATATAATACAAAAACTATGAACAAGTGCAAGATTAATTCAATTCACAGAAATATTACTGGAGTGTGAGAACCATTTTATTATGCTGTGTTATTATTAGTTGTAGTTAAGGTGATTGAGTGCTGTATTTCAGTTTTTTACTTCTTTGTGTATATATATATATATATATATATATATATATATATATATATATATATATATATATTAATGAAGACCCTGTTATTCTCAGTCCTTCATATAGCCCGTGAGGTTTTTTTTTTTTTTTGGATGGGTGCCCTTTTTTCAGGTCATAGCAACTGCCCCTCAAAATTCCTCTGCACGTCCCTGCTGTTAAAGATCACTTCATCTGGAAAGCATCTGCTGTTTACTAACATATGATAGACGTCTTTAAGATGTCAGATGTCATAAACATCTTAAAGACAATTTCTAAACCTCTATTTAAAATCTGACAGGAAACGTCCCATAGACGTATTGGAGATGAGCAAACACTAAAAAATACGTCTTCCAGATGTAAACACGCACATCAAATAGACGTCTCCGTGATGCACATGTGCTATCAGGGAGTTTGAACTTTACAGTAACATGTGTAGGCCTATGTGTACTTATAAAAGTGTTACAGTTATAATTATTTCCCGCCTCAGGTTCACTCACACCGCACTCTTCACGATTCACGAAGATGTCCACGGATGCATACATCAGATTTCAGCAAATGTAGTCGGTAATCAGGGAATTCCAAGCATACAGAAAATTCCATACTATTATACACATTGCAAACTACAATATAGTAGGAGTTGTATGGATGGCTGCTATGGAGGACCAGCTCTGTCATATTTAAAAATAAATACAGAAATAAATAAATGCTCAATAAATAAATAAGCATACAATTAATTGCCCCAAAAAATACAATAAACAAATAAATGTAGGTAGAAATTAAATTATACAGTGAGACATAGATGTATATATCTCTTTTAATTAGCTTCTTTATTTATTCATCTTTGTAATAATTGCCTTATTTATTTATTGTCCGTTATAATCTTCAACTTACAATTTATTAATTACTAATTTTTTTAAGTATTTATTTATGTGCATGTTATAATATTTTTGTCTGTTGTATTCTTCCTTTGTATTTTTTTACCCTATTTATTTCTTCAATCCTATTTATTTCTGCCTGTCGTTTTTACATTTCTGTATGCATTTCTGCCTCATTATGCAAATGAGGAGGGGCTGTCTTAGGGGGTCAACTTCTGCCCATTGGTTGGTTAGCTTTTTACTGCGTCGGTCGAATCTACATGGCTTTACCCCGCCATAAAGCATTGTTTAGTAATGTCAAACTCAGCAGGCAGATGTTCAGTGTCCGACCTCTTAAGGGAAGCTGCTAATAGACTGGAAGAATTAGAACGCTGTACTTTTGAGATCTGAAATGTTTCCTCGGGTTGAACACCACTGATACTCGAACTGGAAGCTGTTTATGTAAAAGTAAAGTAAAAGTTAAAAAGAATGTTCAAAGGACCACAGAAAAACATTTCAGATCTCAAACTTACAGCGACATTACTAAACAATGATTTATGGCGGGGTAAAGCCATGTAGATTCGACCGACGCAGTAAAAAGCTAACCAACCAATGGGCAGAAGTTGACCCCCTAAGACAGCCCCTCCTCATTTGCATAATGAGGCAGAAATGCATACAGAAATGTAAAAACGACAGGCAGAAATAAATAGCATTGAAGAAATAAATAGGGTAAAAAAATACAAAGGAAGAATAAAACAGACAAAAATATTATAACATGCACATAAATAAATAAGGTAATTATTACAAAGGTGAATAAATAAAGAAGCTAATTAAGATATATATACATTTATGTCTCACTGTATAATTTAATTTCTACCTACATTTATTTGTTTATTGTATTTTTTGGGGCAATTACTTGTATGCTTATTTATTTATTGAGCATTTATTTATTTATTTTTAAATATGGTATAGCTGGTCCTCCATAGGCTGCATCCAAAATCACATACTTTCCTACTAGATAGGTGAAAAACAATATGTGACAAAATAAGTATGTCCGATTTCACAGTAGGTAGTCATAAAACAGTTGGCAAAAAGTACCCGGGTGACCTACTACTTTCGGCAAGATTCTGAAGTGTGCAAACGATGGACACTTTACTCTCCCATGAGGCCGTGGCTTTGTGGATTTGTGAGGATTTGTGAATGGCAGTGAAGCGACGCAACTGACACTGGTCACATGATTATAACAACATGGCAAATGTAGTACGTCCAGATTACATCATTCTACACACATTCATATACAGAACATACCTTTTTAGTGGTCGTTAATTTTACTTATTAAAAATAAGTATTCTCAAGAGAGTATGCTATTTCGGACGCAGCCATAGTATGCCATTCTGAACACAGCTTCCATACTGATTTCAGTTCTTGAGTTGTATAGCAGATTCTGGCATAGTCAACCGTGTATTCCATGCATACAGCGAGATTCTGAAGTGTGGATAGGCCTACAATGGACACTTTACTATCTCATGAGGCCACAGGGGAGGATTTGTGAATGGGAGTGAAGCGATGCAACTGATGCTGGTAGGTCACATGATGACAACATGGTGGATGTAGTACATCCAGATTACATTCATACTACACACATTCACTATACAGAACATAATTTATTAGTGGTCACAAAGTACTTATTCAAAATACCTACTCAAAAGAGTATGCGATTTCGGACGCAGACGAACTATTCGGACTGATTCAGAATGGATCATCAATAAGCTCTTAAAGGGATGGTTCACCCAAACTTCTGTATTCATTTTCATTTCAAACCTCCAATTGATTTTCTTCTGTTGAACACAAGAAGATATTTTGAAGAATGTTGGTAACCAGACAGTTTTGTTTACCACTGACTTCCATTGTATTGAGAAAAAAACATTCAGAAAGTCCTAATGACATGAGGGTGAGTTGGCTAAAGGATGACAGAACAGCATGAATCAATTGCATAAACAGCCATTATGTCAAGACAGTGTCTTAATAGGATGCGTGTTTAGATGAAGAAATGACACCCAGCATTATGTACTCGACCTCTGAGGGCTTGATGTGCATTTTGTAATTATCAAAATCAAAAGAGCTCCATGTATCCGGAACAAAACAAACATTAATCTATATATAAAGCGAAAGAATCTTTGTTCATAACGTTACAGAAGTTCATCTCAGTTCTGCATTACTTGGGTAGAACATATCACCTATTAAACCAATGGTTAGATCTGGCAAAAAAACACACATGGAATATTTTGGTTTGACCTTTTAACTTTCTTTTCTAATCCTGATTATTGGTTTGAGCGGGTTCACACATGCTTTGTAATTTGGGAACATGAGTATTGTCTGTACACAATGGTTCTTTGAAACAGGAGATCAGGCGGTGCAAGTTCAGAGTCTTTGAATGATGGAACAAGATTAGCATGACTCAAAATGCAGTAGACAAACTCTTGTGTCATGATTTGATATTAACCACTGCACTGTTGTACATGGCTGAATGAGTTTATGTATTGACAGAAATGATGCACCTGTAAAAATCTCCAACATTAAGGGAATCTCTGGCCAGACAAACTCCAAGTTACAAGTGTTTATTTAAAGCCACCAAGAAATCAAAATTGTTTAATTAAATTATTTATTTTTTTATTTGTGTGCCCTCGTAATCTTTAATCATAATAAATTCCCCTCCCTCTTGCAGCGGAATCTCTTCTCTGATGATGTGTTTACTGGCGGGAGGGCGGGACAACCTGTCAGTCACATGAGATCGACCAATAGCAAACCACAACCATCCAACGATCCAATCAATACCCAACAGACAAAATTAAGTCCCACCCTACATTTTTATTTAGTTTGATAAGCCGTTTGACTATGATATACGTCACAATGGGGAAGAAAAGACTATCGCATCTTTCGTTTCATGCCGACTTCAAAGGAACGTGGCTTTAAATTGCATGAGTATAAGATTTCCTTTTGGAGAACTGGTTATTCTGGCAGCTTCTGTCTGTAATAATTCAGTCCCTCCACAAATTTTGTAGCATAACTGTTACACTATGTCTTAACAAGGTGTGTCCACGATGAAAGCAAAAAGGTTTTGCTTTTGATGTTTAGTAGTCATGGAAAACAAAAATTAATGAAAGTTCACAATGGGAGGGGCTTTCTTTTGCTCAATGTGGTTACGACCATTTAGAATTTACATGGAAGAAATATATTTTTTATCATTAGTTGTTTTTGCATCACACCTTTATAGGACACAGTGTTAGTGCCGTAATGCCTTGCTCGTTGTAAGATTATCCAAGAACAAATTCTGTACAAAGTTCAACAAAACGTTCTGCATGTATAATTTGTAAAACAACCCACGATTGTTCATATTGTCCTGCTGTCGAACAGCATAGAAAACACATTTAAGTGTAAGGTTGTTTTAATGAAAAGTCCTGTTGAAAATGTGTCCTGTTAATGCTTCTGTTTTGTTTTCATTTTGCAGTCCGGTTTAATGGCATGAACAGGAAGACAACAGAAAGCGGCAGTCTTCTCAGTGTCTTATAGAAGAAGCTCCAGCAGCTGGTTATCGTCCAGCAGGTCCAGAGATAGGCAGTTCGTGGAGCGCTGGACACAGAAAGTGTTTTTGTCTGGACATGGGCTGGTCGTGGTGTGTGGGAGCCCAAACGTGTAGCTGACGGAGGTGTCTGGAACTGATGCCGTTCCCAGCGGGAGAAGAGGGGTATACAGTCGCACATCGTCCAGGCTCAGGCTGTAGCGGTCGGCCGGGTTACGAGTATTCTGATTCGAAACCTGCAATGGGTGATGAGAGCAATTACTGTAGTAGTGATATGATGAAAGATTGAAAAGAGAAAGATGGGAGAAGACAGAATACCTGTTTCATGCCATCTGGGTCACAAAGGTCCATTTGGACGTCGCCTGTAACTGAACTCATTTGCAGACCTGGAAACAGGAGTTACAGGATGAGATTTATATTCTCAGCAAAGACTGCAGGCAAAGTATTGATTTACAGTATGTACTACTAACAACTAAGTATGTCAAAAAGGGTAACTGAATTATACTTTAAGGCTTACTGCACAGATCCGACATTTTGACACACTGATTTTTGGTCGATGTCAAGTCAAGTCACTATTTATATAGCGCTTTTAACAATACAGATTGTTTCAAAGTAGCTTTACAGTGATAATCAGAAATTAATGGAACAGAGATTGTTTTGGTTTTACAGCAGCTAAAAAAAAGTTATTGTCCAGCTAAAGTAAGTAAGCTAAAATTCACTTCCGTTGTAAAAATCATTAGTTATTCATTTAGGGGCCGCTAACACGACACCGGTTAAACTGAAAACAGAAGTTGTACAAGCAAAATTTAAGGGTCTATAAGATTTTTTTTTTTTTTTTTTTTTTAAAGAACAGACATAAAGACATTAAATTGATCAAATTAAGTGACAGTAAATACTTTTACATTTTTTCAAATAAATTCTCAAATAATCCTGAAAAAAATGTATCACGGCAATTTCCACAAAAATATTAAGCAGCACAACTGTTTTTAACATTGATAATAATAAGAAATGTTTCTTGATCACTTGGTTTGAGACTTCATTCATTCAAAAAAAAAAAAAAAATATATATATATATATATATATATATATATATATATATATATATATATATATATATATATATATATATAT
This sequence comes from Tiaroga cobitis, assembly GCA_030578255.1. NCBI lineage: Eukaryota > Metazoa > Chordata > Actinopteri > Cypriniformes > Leuciscidae > Tiaroga > Tiaroga cobitis. The sequence goes on from CM060603.1 coordinate 17,956,024, forward strand.
ATATATATATATATATTAAAATTGTAACGACCCCAAACCTTTGAACTGTAGTGTACATAATTGACAGACAAAAACAAACAGTGCTCCCTAAACTGATTTACACCATAAAAGTATTGTTTCGTCCATCTTTAAGAGCATCTGGCTTCCAATTCAACCCATGAATAAATAAAGGGCACTCCAGGACTACGAGGAAGGGTTATTGTAATAAGCAGTTTGACATCCAGATGCGAGGGTCTCAATAAACGAAATAAATAAAATGTAATAAACTAAATAAATACATTAATTGTATAATATAATATTTTACATATAAAATTATACTAGAACTATATTATCATATAATTACATTAATCTTGCACTAATCACTCACTTGCCAGTAGTGGTTTGCATGGACTCCCTACATGATTTACACTTTTCCGATGCATTCAGTAACTTCGCCAGAGCATATGTTGAAAACGAAGAGAATTGGAGTGAATCGGAATCAGATGGAATGATGTAGATCAGATGATCAGAAGTTAGCTTGGATGCGTCGGATTTAGAACCCCATATGAAATTGAGTGTTTTTTGAGGCATCACCTTTAAACTCTTTTTCTGATTGGATGGTAGGACAGTCGACAGACACGCCCTCCAGTAGCTCAGCCAGTCGCAAGATATCCACAGGGCCGTCCACAGAAACCTCCCCGGGCTCCTTCACCATCTCCTGCAAATCTACATTCAGATTTCATCACAAACTGTCAGTCTAGCTTAAACTGTGCTTAACCTAAAGGTTTAGAAACACTCTCACTGTCAGTGCGAACGTGACATCTTAAGAGAATGAAAACAATGAATTGCACGCCAAGCTGGTTGAGCAAATTGACTAAATAACTTCAACAACATGTCTTTCCAGCATTACATATGTGAGGAATCCCTGAAATGTCCATCTGTCAGCAGACCATGTCAAATTGATGAGAGTGGCATTTTATTCCGAGTATGCGTGATCGTGAATTGGAAAGTGAAAGTAAAAATTCAAAAGCAATTCCAATAAACCATATTGATAGCGACTCCATGATACCACCAAATTATATACAATATAATTACCCAACTATATAATTGTGAGTCAATGCCATTGAACGTATTGAAATATATTTTTTCCTCGCATCGCTTTAGGGGGACATGTTTGACCCTCACCTTCCTCCTGCCACTCATCTTCATCAGTCCGAGCTTTGCTGCTTGTGTCGATCCCAGAGGAACCGTGACTGACGGCAGAGATGAAAGACTTCTCCTTCTCCTCCATGGAAACCATCTCTACGGAGACGCTGCGTTGCCTGGTGTCCGCCTCAATGCCAGAGCTGCTGGTGGAGTGTCGAGACAGACGGGGACTGCCCTCGCTGCACGGCTGATCCAGGTCTAGCTCTTCACTGATGTACGATTCACGATACCTCTTCTTCTCTGCAACCCGAGACGAAAAAAAATCGTCAAAAACATCCTGACATGGTAAAATAGTTCTGTGGTGATTCTCACAAACCAGCCAAGAACTTATCTAGGTCTTATTTCAACAGAATTAAAGGGAAAAAATAAACTATATATTTTTAAATTATAAGTATAACACTTTTCACAATACAAATCATTTCAAAGCAGATGCTTGATACAAATTACAATCAAGAAGCCGGAAGTGACCGTGTCAAGGAAATAGAATATTAATGAATAAACAATATTTTGATTTAAAGGTGACCTATAATTCAAAATTGAATTTACCTTGGTATAGTCAAATAACAAGAGTTCAGTGCATTGACATGACATAGAGTGAATCTCAAACTGGACTGTTTTCGCGTTCTCATTTAATTCACGTTTATGAAAAACACCCCTGAAAAACGGTCGGTTCTCCACACAATACCGACTGTGACGCAATAGTCGGGATCATTAATATGTATGCCTCCACAAATTTGCATATGCCAGCCCATGTTCAATGACAGGCGAAACTGCGCAGCCGAAGCATAGCAGTTGCTCAGTGTTTGGATGTACACATGAACACAAAAGTATTTTTTAGTTCCTTCATCCGAGCCTCTGAAGAAACAATGGCTTACTTTTATTTTCTCTGGAAATTTCCAAACATTTCACCGACGACTGTTTCCTCAACTTGGGCCAATACAGAGCTGGCCTCGGATCAGCTACCAAGCAACACTTTCTGATGTGTAATTGTTCAAGTTCAGACAGGTAACCTTTCTCTCAAAATCGTTCAATACTGTTTATGCATCAGTAAGTCAAGCCAGTGACTAAAATATCAACTTCACATCGTTTCTTTTAGTAGGATGAAAAAAAAACGTATTTAAATTGTGAATAAATTATATACAGAAAGCGATCAAAGAACAATCTTTCCACAGCGCGAGTTTATCTGGACACTTGCCAAACTCGTTATGAATTCAATGACGCACGTTACACTGCACAGCGAAGCTCTTACTGTATTTACATGATCGTGTTTGCATTGGGGAAAGCATTAGAGAACAGAAACTGCATTGCAATGATAAGATCTTCATTCTCGCGACCAACAGACTGTCCTCTGCTTGCTCAATGCTCAGTCATCACAGCAACATTGTATGTGATGGGAATAGATCTAAATACTTTAAAAACATCTCACGATTCGTTAATTTCGATAGCTGTAATAGTAAAAACGTATAATAGCTGTAGTAAAAGTATTCGAGAGAGTTTCACATGTAATACATAGCTATTTCATATGCAAGCATGTCAGCCAATCAAAGCAGAGGCCGGTTCCACACAGCAGACACGCCCCTTCAAACAGAGCGTTCAAATCAGAGGCTAAAATCCGGGTGGGAAAAATGCCTTTTATTTCTAAATTATGACTATTTTTGATCTAAAAAACATACTAACATTATAAGGGCAACCCAGGAAACATTATAAAATAATATAAAAAACCACTCTAGGGCACCTTTAAAAGAAAATGAAACCTATTTTTTTCCCCATAACTATTTTCCACGTCCATTGAGAATTTTTTTGTATTATGACATTATTTTACTGTCTATTTAACTGACAACCAATACTTGTTACTGTAATCGAAAAATCTTCTCATCACTCTAATGTGAGAAAGAAAATAAAGATATTCTTAAAATTGTGAAGTAATTATGTGTAATGGTACTGTATTGCAACAAAAATAAATACATACAATTAATGTATTGCAGTAATGAGAATGCTTACACACACACTCCAGATGTACCAGAGTGATGTCAATTGGGGAAATGTGCTTAATCGTCGTAAAAAAAACTGTCGCAATGCAAAACCTCATTTAGGAACCTAAAAATGCTTCATATTCTATGTACAAAATATAATTTTATTTTTTCCCCTTTTGATTTTGGTCTGAAATGTGACAAATGTTTTTGTGAGAATAATCATGAAAAAAAAAACACTCCACTGAGAAGAAATACAAAACAAAATCATACTATAGCGGCCCGATCACTCCAAGACCGATAACTATATTAGTTTCCGTACCAGCGGACGATATCTTTCTGTTAATTCTAACCACGCGCTGCAGTTTTATCGTCTGCTGCTTTAAATGCTCAAGCTCTTTAATGCAGGACGGATTCTGATTCTGATTTTATCGTTCATCAGCTGGAAAAACAATAGTTCTGAAAGCGATTCCAACAATATAGTTTCTCTGTGCCGTTATCGTTAAAGTTGTGGTGTGGACTCTGCAATTCTTTTATATTTAGAACTATTTTTAGAGCTATCTTTATCACTATTGTCCTTGGACCATAATTAGTGAGAATAATATTGTGTGGACACACACCCTCTGTCTCCTCTAGCTGACGCAGGTGTTTGAGCGCAGGTTGCAAGCTGAGATACAATCGGTGACAGGAACTCAGATGCAGCAACAGATGTCGAGAACGAAAAGCTGAACCCGTGTAGTACACCAGCTTCCTCGCCGAGGGCAAACCATCCGGCTGGATCTCAAACTTCTTCCCCTGTGCAGAGAGCAGAAGAAAGACCTTTTAACATCAGAGCAGATGTTCAAGCACCACAATCCATAATAATGACATAATAATCAAACAAGCAGTAGCATTAAATGTTACCAGAAAGGTGAGTCTTCCCACGTGAAACCAGGGGAAATCATACAGCAGATCACGCACATTGTTCACCTCCTGCAAAATAAAACAAAAACAAGGCCATCTGTCAAGTGAAATGGTATACTCTGAAGTAAGAAAATGAAATGATTCTGATTCTGATTTCACTAAATGGTTCAGGTTCCTTTATGATTTCAATACTGATTCTTTTAGTACTTTTTAAGTCTTTCTAAAGATTTAATCTTCAGTACACATTAAGGGTTGAACGACATCGGATATTTGTTAAATAGACATTTATGTGATTAAAGTTGAGTTGACGTCGACTAGTCACTGATGATGTAATAAGTCGAGCTCAGACTCGAACGCCTTGTGCACAGCTATGGCATATGACACATTGCTGCCTACAAGGCTATTGCAATAGCTTATAACAGTTCTTTTGCCTTAGGGTTGTTATATTTCTCACAGATTTTGCTCATTTTAAGTCGGATACAGATAAAGTAGCACAGTAAAGATTATATGTATATGAATGCATTAGTAAGAGAGCGATTGTGTGTGAATTAATTCTACCTGGCAGCATCTCTCGACTAATAGTGAAGCTGTGGGTTTTAGTTACTAAGAAATATAGGCTATGCTAGAACTTTTCAGTTTCTAAGCTATTTTATTGATAAGTCCCAGAACAGTGTTGAAAATATGTTTCTGCGCTACTGAATGTTTCTGTTTTTAGAAACTGTCACAGCTTAGCTACTGTCTGTATGTGTGCGTTACAATGCAGCAGCGCATTAGTTTAGAACGGCAAATAACTTAAGTGTACAATAGCTGATTAAAACGTGCATTCGCCCAATCAATTTTGAGCATCCAGATGGTATAATCAAACACGTCTAGTGGAACGCTCTCGGAGTATGCATTTATTTCTCATTTTAACTGTTGGAAACGGTGCGTAAAAGTGGACTTTAAATATTTCTTATCTAGTTGCGCCCTCTGTAGGCCATGATCAGCGACTAGCCAACGTCAAGCTTAAAAGCGCCACAAATCATGGCAAAGCATAAACTTGTCTATTCGACTAGTCTGTGCAACCCCTAGTACAAATAACATTTTTATAGATCATTTGTTATTCTATTAGAAATAATTTTCAAACCATTCCAACAAAAAAATTATTTGGTCCCAGCAGTTTTTTGAAAATGAAACTTTCTGACCAACAATGAGATCTCCCAACCCTACTTGCCACAAATATACAAACATGTATACACTAACCTCCCACTATGAGCTAAATGAGTTAGATCATCGGTTCCCAACAGGGGGGTCGCGGCCCACAAGGGGGCCTCAGCGAGCTCTGTGGGGGGTCGCGTCATATTTTGAAAGGTTTGAGCAATGAGCATTAAATAAAAGTCCTTAATTTTTTTCTGTTCAAAATTTACAAAACGTATATAATGAGCGAGTTCATCATGAATCCATTTTCCAATCCGTATTTTTGTCTTATCCTGAACCACTATGGTACTCCTATAATAAGTGTTTACATTGGGACTATTTTACACTGGTTCGGATCGCTGCCGCTGCGGAGTAGCCCAGTACCTGCGTGACTCGTCATAGACGTACACAGAGAGATGTAGTTCCGGCTACAATGTTCTTCCGAAAGACGCATTATTCTGTTAATAAATGCAAGTTTATTATCGCTCGCTATAGCGCCAAAAGTGTAAAAAATAAAGTCTCACATTGATAAAGCCTCACAAATAACATGCAAGTACTGAGGCCCCAGACAAGTCATTTAGTAATAGCCTATATTTTCTTTTTTTTCTTTTTTACCTACACTAGGGTGACCAACAGTCCTGTTTTCCCAGCACATGTCCTGTTTTCACGTCCTGTCCTGGCCGTCCTGGCTGTTTTTTATAAAGTGATGAAAATGTCCTGGTTTTCAAAAAACTACTGGGAAAGATCAGCTCTACAGCAAAATATAGATGGGCAAACAAGGAGGATGAGGAAGAAAAACAGGATAAAGAGGAAGAAAACGTACTCGGTTACTAACGTAACCTCGGTTCTCTCTAGAGAGGGAACGAGTACTGCGTAATAGCTTACGCTATGGGGAAAAACTCTTTTCCGCGAGATATTGAAGCCAAAAATTATCCTTAATTTTTTATTAATGCAAAACGCTTTGCAGCAGCAAGCAAACATAGGCGAAACAGCTCGCGCGCCTATTGGTTGCTCTGCAGCAAATGCAGCAGCCTATCGAGATAGACTCTGCGTGACGTAATGACCAATGGGGGCAATTCGCGCCCATATCGTCACGTCCCGCCAGAAGGGGCGTGGTCTCGCCCTATAAATATGCTCGTTAGGCTGATACAAGCTGGTTTTTACCGCTGAAGCGAACCAGAGCGTATTCCACACACGGCAAGATACGCAGTACTCGTTCCCTCTCTAGAGAGAACCGAGGTTACGTTAGTAACCGAGTACGTTCTCTTACGAGAGTATCTCTCGTACTGCGTAATAGCTTACGCTATGGGGAACACAATGCAACACGCCGTGCGTACAGGGATCCAACACCAAAGTCCCAGGGGCCGAAGCCCAGGGCTCATGTAGTGCATAATCACCATAAACTCACATAGAGTAAAGGAAGAGAGGCTGGAAGCGTCATTCCCTATAAAAAAAAGCACCCAGCGGGGCTATTATATGACAATCAAACGCGCAGCCAGGGTGAAAACATTCAGCCTGATCTGGGCGGCCATACGTGAGTCAATACTCATGGGGCTGCAGTAAACTCAGCATCTGGGCCGCACAGCGGGGCAGATAGCACTGAATTTAGACTGCCAAAAGCTTAGCTTGTAAGGCGGGTACCTCCAGGTTATAGTATTTTATAAATGTAGACGGCGAGGCCCAGCCCGCGGCCGTACAGATATCTTGCAGGGAAACCCCGCTAGACCATGCCCACGAAGAGGCCACGCCTCTCGTGGAATGCGCCCTGACACCCAAGGGGCACTGTAAGCCCTTCGCAGAGTAAGCGAGCGCGATGGCATCCACTATCCATCTGGATAGGCTCTGTTTTGAGGCGGCGAGTCCCTTGGAACGCCCGCCGAATAAAACAAAAAGCTGCTCCGTCTGTCTGAAAACAGACGAGCGTGCCACATAAGCTCTCAATGCCTTGACGGGGCAAAGGAGACTTGCATCCCCCTCCTCACTGAGAACCGGAAGGGCAGACAGGGAAATGACCTGGGCCCTGAACGGCATATTGAGGGATTTCGGGACGTACCCGTGCTTCGGTTTGAGAATGACCTTTGAGTCATTAGGCCCAAACTCCATACACGACGCGCTTACTGAAAGCGCCTGTAGGTCCCCTATGCGCTTCACTGAAGCGAGAGCCATGAGAAACACTGTCTTGAACGACAGGTGTTTCATGTCCACCAGCTGGATCGGCTCGAACGGGGCGCCTTTCATGGCCTCCAGGACCGTGGAAAGGTCCCACGTCGGGACTGAAGGGGGCCTTGGAGGGTTCAGCCTCCGAGCTCCCCTAAGGAAACGCACGACTAAGTCGTTTTTCCCAAGCGACTGGCCAGACACCGGTTTTGCAAACGTTGCTATGGCCGCCACATATACTTTGAGCGTGGATGGGGTCCTGCCCTTATCCAGTAGCTCTTGAAGGAAGGAAAGCACTTCCGAAACCCCGCACTCCACAGGTGAAAGGCTCTGGGCCTGACACCATGCAGAGAAAACAGACCATTTCGAGGAGTAGAGCCGCCTGGTAGACGGAGCTCTAGCCTGCGCGATCGTGTTTAACACTCCCTCTGGGAGGCTAGCGGGTACCCGTTGATGGCCCATGCGTGCAGGGACCATAACTCCGGGCGAGGGTGCCAGATCGAGCCCTCCGCCTGAGAGAGGAGGTCTCTCCTCAATGGTACAGGCCATGGGGCAGTGCTGGTCAGCTGCATCAGGGCAGGGAACCACGTCTGGTTCGTCCAGAGCGGGGATACAAGCAGCACTGGGCATCCGTTTTTCCTGATTCGTTCCAACACCTGAGGCAGGAGCGAGACAGGGGGAAAAGCATATAGGGGGCAGCAGGGCCAAACATGAGCCAGCGCGTCCTTGCTTTTCGAGAAAAACTCCGGGCAATGAGCGTTTTCGTGGGACGCGAATAGGTCCACCTGAGCTCTGCCGAACGTCTTCCACAGCAACTGGACCGTCTGCGGGTGCAGCGACCATTCCCCTGCTGGAACATTGTTCCTGGACAGTCTGTCTGGTCCCACGTTCAGGAGACCAGGCACGTGCGCTGCTCTCAGTGAGAGCAGGTTGTGCTGAGCCCAGACCAGGAGGCTTTCCGTCAACCTGTAAAGGTTTCGTGACCTGACGCCGCCCTGGTGATTTATGTATGCCACCACCGACATGTTGTCCGACCGGACCAAGACGTGGTGGCCTGTTATCTGGGGACGAAAACGCCGTAGCGCTTTGTCGACTGCTATCATCTCCAAGCAGTTTATGTGAAGGAGCTTTTCCCGTTCTGACCACAGGCCAGCTAGCGGTCTGCCCTCGAGCAGTGCTCCCCACCCCGAGGTGGAGGCGTCCGTAGACACTACCTTCACGCTCGAAGCGGTCCCCAGACTTACACCTGACTGATACCAGTCGGTCTCTTTCCAAGGTTTCAGAGCTGAAACACACTGAAAGTCGACCCTGAGGCGAAGCAGACCCGCTGTCCATGCCCTGGGTGGAACCCGCGTCTTCAGCCACATCTGCAGTGGGCGCATGCGGAGCAGGCCCAACTGGAGTACAGAGGCTGCTGAGGCCATCAGCCCCAGCATTTTCTGAAACCTTTTGAGCAGGACTATCGCGCCGTGGCGGAAGGATTTCACGCCGCGCTGAAAATTTTGCACGCGCTCTGGTGACAGGCGTGCTGTCATGGACAGCGAGTCCAACACGGTTCCCAGAAAGGAAATTTTCTGACTGGGAGACAGTGCGCTCTTTGCCCAATTGACTGTGAGGCCCAGCTTCTCGAGGTGCTCGAGTAATGCGGCCCTGTGTTCTATGAGCTCCGATCGTGATCGAGCTAGAATCAGCCAATCGTCCAAGTAGTTCAGGACTCGCATGCCCTGAAGCCTCAGGGGCGCGAGCGCCGGGTCCATGCACTTCGTAAATGTACGAGGCGCTAGGGACAGGCCGAACGGCAGGACTGTGTATTGATATGCCTGGCCCTCGAAGGCGAATCTCAAGAATCGCCTGTGATGGGACGCTATTTGTATTTGGAAATAGGCGTCTTTCAGATCTATCGACATAAACCAGTCCCCGTAGCGCACCTGCGCGAGGATTTTCCTGGTCGTGAGCATTCTGAACTGGCGTTTCACAAGCACTCTGTTCAGCTGTCGCAGATCTAAAATGGGTCTGAGACCCCCATCCTTTTTTGGTACCAGAAAATATCTGCTGTATAGGCCCCCTTCGCTCTGAGCCTGAGATAAAGGTTCTATAGCCCCTTTGCTCAGTAGTTTCGCTATTTCGGCACGAAGCAGATGAGATGCTTCGTTTTTCACCGTAGTTTCGACGCGCGCCGTATAACGGCGTGGGCGTCGAGCGAGTTGTAGCGAATAGCCTCTCTTTATAGTGTTCAGCACCCATTCTGAAACCCCGGGAAGCTTTGACCACGCATCTGCGTGAATAGCTAGAGGCAGAATGAAATCCGGGCTCTGGCCGCGACAAAACGGCAGCTCGAGAGCCTGGGCATACTGGGAACACAACACCGTGTTTACAGCGTTCGAGGCGGGGGGCGCGCTGATCACAGCGGGCAGCCTGGCCGCGCTCAGCTTCTCTATGGCAGATTGTACAGAGAAAGTGAGCGGGGGAGATCCCGTGGGAATCGGCGTGTCTGTGAGAAAATGTGGGCGCAGGGCTGCGGGCACATTTAATACACTGAAAACACTGTCGTTCATAGCCGACTGAATGTGTGTTGGTTTCGTTTTTACAGAAACCATGGGATACGCAGCATGTAGTGTGAGCGGGCATGTTGACATGGGCACTTGCACTACATTGTTTGCACAATCGACCGGAGTCGATTTTATTTGTGCTAGCCCTGCACCGTGGCGGGCTGTGTTTGTGTGTGGGAATGGGCACTGGGTGAAAACGGCTTTTGTGCGCAGGCAAACGGGCTGTGACACCGGCTGGTTCTCTGCGAAATACACTGGGACAGTCGCGATGTTTGGAACTGACCGAGCGAGAAGTTTTGGTGAAAATCCGGCCGCAGCGGGATCTGAACACCGTCGTTTTCCTAGAATGGCTAGGAAGATTTTGAGGCCTCGGGCTTGATCTCAATCCTCGGCCGGGGCCCGCGCTGAGGGGGGCGGCGTCCAGCAGAGCGAGAGTGCGGTCTTTGGTCTCGGGCGTGGCGGCGCTGTGAAGCGGCGGCGGCGGCGGGCGGTGCAGGCTGCGGCTGAGAGCTGCGAGCAGGCGGCGGTTTAGAGCGACCTGCAGCGGAGCTCGAGCGCTTCGGAAGGAAGTGCTTCATGGCCTGCGAAGTCTTTTGCACCTCCATGAATCTATCCGCAAAGTCTGTGACGGCGCATCGAGGAATACAGAGCGCTCGGCTTCCGTCATCTCGGACATTGTCAACCATAAATGTCTCTCAGCCACGGTGAGAGAGGCCATGTTTCGTCCTATGGCCTGTGCAGCGGCTTTAGTAGCGCGAAGAGCGAGGTCTGTAGCGCTTCTCAGATCCGCGACGCAGATCGCTCCGGGTCCTTCCTCGTCCAGTTTAAGGAGAAGGTCGGCCTGGAAAATCTGCAGAATGGCCATAGTGTGCAGCGCTGAAACTGCTTGCCCGGCGGCGGTGTAAGCGCGACCGTGCATGGAAGACGTCACCCGGCAGGCTTTAGAAGGAAGCGTCGTGTGCGCGCGCCGTCCAGCGGAGGGCGGGCAGAGATGAGACGCTACAGCTGGTTCAACAGGAGGAACAGAAAGGTATCCTCTTTCCTTCGCGCCATCCACAGAGGAGAAAGCAGCAGAAGCAGAGGTACGAAGCCTGGCAGAGAAGGGGGCGTTCCATGATTTCGTAACTTCGTCGTGAAGTTCCGGGAGGAAGGGCGCGGGCCGCGATTTCGACGGAGCCTCGTCACTTCCGAGAAAGCGTCCGTCCATTCTGTTGCGCGGCGGCTGCGCGGGCGCCTCCCAATCGAGGCCGATGCTTTCAACGGCCTGAGAGAGCAGACCCATCAGCTCAGTCTCAATGCCGGCTCTCTTACCAGTGGTCTGGCGGGAAACACTAGCGGAGGGGAGAACCACGGAGCTCGCCCAATCCTCACTATCGGACGCCAGGAGAGAACACGCCTCGGAGGGTTCGTCAGGCTCGTGGATGGACGCGGCGGCAGGCGGCGGCAGGCGGCGGCCGTTGTCCGTCGATGAGCGATCCGAGCGAAGCCGGCGAAGCAGGCAGGCGAACCGGCGAGCTTTGGCGGGCTGGAGAGAGCTCGGGAGCGCGCTGGGCGCGGCGCTTTTTACGGCGCGGCGCCACGGCGGGCTGTGGTGAAGGCTCGGAGAATGATGCCAGGCGCGTCCTCAGAGTCACCATGGGCAAAAGCTCGCAATGAGGGCATCCGCCTTCAGCGAGCGCGATAGCCGCGTGATCCTCACCCAGACAGGCAACACAGATGACGTGTCGATCTCCATCGCTGAGCGGGGCGCGGCACAAGCCACATGAAGGCATCTTTAAAAAGACGCTGCTCTTTTTGTGAGGAAAATGTAAGTCGCGTCAAGTAAGCGACAAACACTTCACAACAGAGAAATACACACAGAGTATTGGAAAGGATATATAACGCCGGAAAGCGCAGCAGGTACGGCAGTTGAAGGCGGCGAGGCCAGCGACTCCAGAGCTCGTCCCGCTGAAAAGTTTGCTTCGACAGCGCGGCTTCTCACTCCGGATCCAGCGATGCGAGTGCTTCGCTGAAGAGGTAAAAATCGGCTTGTATCAGCCTAACGAGCATATTTATAGGGCGAGACCACGCCCCTTCTGGCGGGACGTGACGATATGGGCGCGAATTGCCCCCATTGGTCATTACGTCACGCAGAGTCTATCTCGATAGGCTGCTGCATTTGCTGCAGAGCAACCAATAGGCGCGCGAGCTGTTTCGCCTATGTTTGCTTGCTGCTGCAAAGCGTTTTGCATTAATAAAAAATTAAGGATAATTTTTGGCTTCAATATCTCGCGGAAAAGAGTTTTTCCCCATAGCGTAAGCTATTACGCAGTACGAGAGATACTCTCGTAAGAGAACTAAAGATATAAATATATTTTGTTAGTTCGTTTTTGTAAGTTTGTGAGAGCTATTTTTGTTCAATTTGGAGGTATTTCTTTTAGTTATTTATTATTTATATATTTATTTTTCTAATACAGAAGAGACATTATTTCTATCATTATTTCATTCATTCTTTTTTGAAAATAAAACATGTTGAGTAACCTCTGAGAAGCCTATCTGAATTTGTGTCTTGTAATATAACAATTTTCTATCCATACAGAGGAGGCATAGCCTACTTTAAATGTATTGAAATTAATAAGGCATCTTTGAGTAAACTTTGAGTATCATTTGAGTATCTGTTTGCCGGCCCGAGTGTCCTGGTTTTTGGTAATCAAAATATGGTCACCCTAACCTACACACCAGTGTGAATATTTTTGTTTTTGCACTTCAAATAGGGCCAATTTTTAGGCTTCTCCTAGGCCTACGTTTTTAAATTACAAAGGGCCTACTGATGTTTTTGTTATTGTATTTCCAATATCATAGGCTATTATTTGTGCGTAAACATATCGTTTGTTTAAAAAAAAAACATATTTTGTCATCCTTGCTGCTAGCTTACAAGAGCGATAATATCATTAAATGTGAAGGGGGGCCCTAAAATATTTTCTTGGGAAAAAGGGGGTCTCAGACAAAAAAAGGTTGGGAACCACTGTGTTAGATCATATGTAATATAGGCTTATTTGGCAGTGTGAGAGAGGCGTTTAATATAAATCCTGTTTTTTTTTATTAAAGCAGAAGGGGAGCCCATTTAAAGGTTGGGGTCAGGGCCTCCACACACTGGGTCTTTGATCTCTTAAACACAGGGCCCTTAGTTTAATCCAACCCCAGACGCTTTAGCAGGCAGATCAGAGGATTCAAGGGAAAGGCATGCACTCCAAATCCCTATTTATGAACTGAGCCGTCAAATATATGCATTCCAGTCAGGCCTATCTGGAGAGCTCTATCATTGTGATTGGCACCGGCTCAAGGAGAAAACACAGGACTGCAATGAATCACAGAATGATGCACAACAAAGCAGGGCATTCACATGTGTTTTGCAGCAAAAAGAGGTCCAACATTTTGGAACTATTTCAGGTGAAGTGCAACAAACACTGCTGAAATGTTGGTGCATCCAGTTTTTTTGCACTGCTGCCATTTATATGCAGGTTGTTCCTCTGTTTTTAGTGGCAAGACTTTGTCAAATCAGAATGACATCTTATTTTTACTGTTAAAACATCTCATTTGTGGTCAGAAAGCTATGGCCTTTTGTGCAAAAACTTAGAGGCAGTTACATTCTAAATACAGCCTCTAAATAACCTCCAACAATAAAATCATGTGAATGCTGCATAACGAACACACATAAGCGCCACATGCATTTACAAAAGCACACCTGATACACTTGCATTCCTCGGAGAGTCAGTCCAAGGAGTGCTGAGCCTTTCTCTTCTTTCTTGTCCTTCAGGAAAGAGACATAGGCTGATTAACACACATCAAAACACTGTCTAATAAATGAATATATAGAATATTGAACATACTATAAATATTATAAAATATCAATAATTTAACCAAGTATTAAAAAGTGTTACTATTAAATATGAATAAAATTAGTCAAATCGATATAGTTATATATTCTAAAATAACAAATATTCTGATATATTTATTGTATACTACTTTTTATAGTTTAAAGTTTAGGGTCAGTAAGAATTTTTGTACATTTTTTTTTACATTTTTAATAGATGTCTCTTATGCTCACCAAGGCTAAAAACAGTCAAATATAAATTATGAAATATTTTTTCAATTTTAAAATGTAATTTATTCCTGTGATGGCAAAATTGAATTTTTAGCATCATTACTCCAGTCTTTAGTGTCACATGATCCTTTAGAGATCTTTCTAATATGCTGATCTGCTGCTCAGAAAAACATTTCTTATTATTATCAATGTAAAAAAAAACTGTTGTGCTGCTTAATATTTTTATGGAAACCATGATAAAAGTAGTCTTTTTTTTCTTTTCTTTATTTGAATGGTTGTATACAGTATAGTGTATTTTCACAGTCCATACAGTATAATTTATGCACCTTTAATTGCAAATTAGAAATTGGAATTGCAAAACCAATAACTGCTCTCAAACAGTTTTCCTCTTGGTTTTACATTGCTTGGATGAACAGGCAGTTCTGCCCCAAACTCACAAAACTTGAGATAATGTTGCAATATCACTCAAACAAGCACACTGCAATTCCATTGGTTCCACTAGTAGTACAGAAATGACTTCACTTTTAACCTCCACTTTGATGAAGATATTTTTCAAATCCTCCCTACATACCACAGCTGAGAAGGTCTTGACCTACAGCAAGCCTTTCTGATAACCATGCATGACCTCTGACCTTCTGTAGGCGATAAAAGGTGACTGGGACATCCTCCAGACGGCAGGATTCTCTGATAAAGTGCAGGATAGCGTCACGTGAGGACATCCCCCACAGCTCTTTATGAACCTTGGGCCCGTGACACAGCAGGTAGTCAATGCCACGCTTCGCAATTATCTGTAAGAGATCAGAAACGGGTCATGCGTGATTATGAAACGAGTGTGGGCTCTCACCATGCTTTATTAGTTTTACAAAAACTTTAATCAAACCCCTGCTGTAAAAAAGCAACATGACAAGTTTGGTGCTTGTCAAAAAATGCGTGTCAACCAGCATGGTCTTTCAGGTGAAGCTGGTTGTCCAAGAAAGTCTTGCTAGTTAAAAAGTTTTTTTTAATTAAGAAGCCTGGTGGGACATCAGCATACCAGCATCCAAAAATATAACATATGCTTACTACACTTAAAAACAAAGTAAGCACCACCTGCTTGAACGCAAAATGTATGTGGATTCTACTTAATACACTCTAATGAAGATTTACCCAGGGTGGAAAGTATTCTTTGGGCTGGAAATACATAAGGTGTCCGTGACTGAGGTGGTCAGAGCGTTCGGCCTGTAAGGCGTATCCTGCCAGCTGGAAATACACTTCCTCCTGCTGTCTGCATTCTGAGCGCAGGACACGTTCCCGCAGGTCATAGTAGTACAGTTTTCTCGCTTTACGCTCACTGAGAACAAACACAATAACCAACTGAACATCAGACAATAATTATTTTTATGTTATAGATAACTGATATTATGATGAATGTTATACTGTATATCATATGCTTTTGCTTGTTTTAAAAAAAAAACATATATAAGAGACATCACATGCTGGAAATGCAGTAAAATCAAGCAAAATCAAACATACAGCAGAAAAGGTGGTTAGTTGGCTAAGGGGTTAGTATTTTGACAACATGGTAGAAAATATTTTATACTTTATATTAATTAATAATATAACATTTCTACTGATGGTCAGTAATCAATATAATGGTCAATATAAAAAAAAGACCACACTGAAACTGATAAACCACTAATATACACTACTATTCAACATTTTTGAAAGAAATTAATACTTTTATTCAGCAAGGAGACATTGATGATCAAAGTTGATCAAAAGTGACAATAAAGACATTTATAATGTTACAAAAGATTTCTAAGATATTTGGTACTTTTCATTCATCAACGAATCTTTGGAATGATATCAGAATATTAGAATGATTTCTGAAGGATCATGTATTTTAAAATACATTAAAAAAAACAGTTATTTGTCATTTTAAATTGTAATAATATTTCACAATATTACTGTTTTTACTGCATTTATTCAATGAATAAAAGACTTCTTTCAAAAATATAAAAAAAAATCTTACCAACCCTACACTTGAACGGTAGTGCATTACACGATTGCAAATCTTCAGGAGAACTATCCCTTCAATATAAGCATGCAAGACTAAATATGACACATACAAATTCATTTAAAGAGGAATTTAATAAAAGACTATCCACAATGTCTTCAAAATCCTCCACATTGTCATTTTCCACATGAAATAAAACCTGAAGCTAAATTCAATTTCATTATGAGCAGTTTTCAATTACGCCACACCCAAATGAGGGGGAAAACTTGCTCTACCCTAATAATAATAAAAAAGCTTTCAAAGACAAACCGCATAAAAGCCAAGATCACAAGCCCACTCAAACTGGCCTCACCCCCTGGTGGATTAAACCTAATGAAGGAAAGAGGCCAAGGAGAGGGTTTCCTCCCTTCAAACGTTGGGGAATCTCTAAGCCTGTGTCTTACCAGATGAGTCTGCCATTCTCCACATAGTACTGGACCTTCAGACAGAGCAGGGGAGGGATTGACCTCCTCAGCGACCCCTGCCGAGAGAAAGAACAGGCTTGACTAGGTTACTGTGGCAACCCCCTCATTATGAAGTCACTCCCACAACCCGAATGGCCAATTAGTGTTTATCTTTACTGTAACC
This sequence comes from Tiaroga cobitis, assembly GCA_030578255.1. Classification (NCBI taxonomy): domain Eukaryota; kingdom Metazoa; phylum Chordata; class Actinopteri; order Cypriniformes; family Leuciscidae; genus Tiaroga; species Tiaroga cobitis. The sequence continues at coordinate 17,972,671 of CM060603.1, forward strand.
GCCCTGATGACCACAGGGAACATGGAACAAATGGTACAGTAATAATGTGATGGAAACAGATGGTAATATCACAGTGCATTGATGAACCAAGGTACTTGCAAGAATACCATGACACTACCATGATGGTATTGCCATGGGACCTGATACTTTCTGGTGCTTTTTTATAGTGATTGTGGTGTTAATAGACATGCATTGAAATAAGAGAGTGAATTCCAGAGTAAATGATGTCCATTTAGGAGCAGGAGAGTGATATGCTCACCTTCCCTGAGTCCTGTTTCCACTCCTTGGGGAAATACTTGGCAAGTTTCTCTTCCAAGTCCAGAAAGATGTGCTCATTGTCTAAAACAGCCCCAGAAAGGACACACAGGAAACAAGGGTAAATGCTCTCGCCGTGCAAACAATGGCATCATGTATTCATGCATGAAATCTGCCCAACAATGACCTCAATTAGGGAGACGACTGGAATGAAAAGACCAGTTCAGCCATTGGTGAACGCACGGTAAGTGCAACAGCCCTAACCGCAGACAAAACCTACCGCAGTAAAAACTAGCAGTCTCATGCCAAAGCAATCGCGATTGCAAAAGAATTCCAGCGCTTTGAGTAAATCGTGTAAACACTTCTAAAAGGGAGCTTGTGCAAGAATGGAATTAAGATGGTTCAAATAAATGTCACAATGGAAAAATTAAAGGAGATTTAGCTAAGACCAATGAATCAATGTTTTTTTTTTCCCAAAGAGTTCAGAACCAACATTTCTAGCACATCCTTTTCATTCAAGTAGTCCGTGCGATTTGTTCGATTTGCCAATGTGACCTCATTAGTAGGAATGTGTACGTAAAAATCTAGCACACATACATTGTCAAATGTTTTGACAGACACGGAAATGTACAATATCAATGTATTGATATAATCTAAAATGCAAATGATAATACTTTACACTAAATTTCAATTTGTTAACATTACAAAGTTATTTATATTATTTATATAAAGAACATGTAGTATCAGTATTATTATTGAATACATTTGTCAAATAAGTAATTGTTTAATTAAAAAAAGTTGGTAACATTTTACAGTAAGGTTTCATTCGTTAACATTAGTTAACTACATAACTACATGAACTTATAATGAACTGCACTTCTTCAGCATTTATTAATCTTTGTTAATGTTAATTTCAACATTTACTAATACATTATTAAAATCAAACATTGTATTGGTTAACATTAGTTAATGCACTGTGAACTAACATGAACAAACAATGAACAGCTGGATTTTTATTAATTGACGTTAACATAGATTAACAAATACAGTGACACATGTATTGCTCATGGTTAGTTCACGTTGTCAAAATGATTCCAGTTCACATGGATACGCGGAAGCGAAAAAAAATTCTGTATTATGATTTTTTAAGGCCAGGCAAGTAATTTGTTGAGGTCAATTTGTAAAGAAAGACTACACGCCCGCGCACATATATATATTCAAACGCCCATACCTATAGACTAAACACTTAATACGCATGTGCACGTTTATTTTTTTTTCCACATTTATAATGAATGAATGATTATGAATATAATATAAATATATTATTTGATATTTTTAGTGTAAATAATTATTTTTATTATCAATTACGAGAATTCAGAGTATCCGTGTTAAGTTTAACTTAAACAATGTCAATAATACAATAATACAATAATATATTGTGTTTCCAAAATGTATGTGTACACTTTAGGTAAGAAAGACGAATGAGCGCAAGTTCACATTCCATTCAGCTTATCCATCCTTCATGACTGCTAACTTCACATCGCTAACTCCCTCGCCACATGACTCAAACTTGTTCTGACTCATTGTCTCTCTAGCTGAGGTTCATCTCAACAAGGTTGTGACCCTGTTAAATGCTCAGCCAATTTCTATTGCTCTCTCCCGCTGCCTCTCTACCCTGAACTGGTGAATCATGGTGAATTCCAGGCTTAAAGTTAATATAGCTCGGTTTCAGGCCTCAGGGGTCACCGGCCCTCAAATACACAAAAACAGAGACTCTCTTGTCCGAGAGGAGAGTGACACAAAATCATAAAAAGGTATTCAAGAGAATGGAATGAGGCTTTTGAATAAGGGGTTGAAAAAGAGCAAAAAGAGACGATTAGATCGTTATGATTAGATCTTAATAGAGAAAGCCTGAATGGAATGGCAAAACAACTGGGAAATATTAGATGCAAAATTTGTTTTAAACAGATTTAAAAGCAAGTTCATTATATCCATTGCTAGAATGGGCAAAAACCAGAAACCATGTAAGCTTTTGCATTTGCATTTAAAAGCATTCAGTGAAAGACTTTGGTTACAATTTCCATTTGCAGTACGCAGTACATACAATACATATACACATTTCTACTGAGACTGACATACACTTTAACTGGAAAGCATCAATCCTTACTTTTAACTAAAGTCAATCCAAAGTAGTGCAGCTCTTTAACCCCGAGAAGCTGGCAGACACGTTGAAACACTTCTTGACCTGTCGCTTTCAGCTTGGGAGAAAAGAAAAACTTTGATTTGACAGTGAATCTGGTACAGAAACATTATTTTACATTTTACATAACATTACATTTTATACTCAGTGTATTACAATATAAAGCCATATTTACATTCATAGTGCATATAGGTCAATTGACAGATTCACATGCAAACATGAGGAAGACACGATCCAAATCAAAATAAGAAGTATTACAAGAGCTTATTTACCCCCACTGTGATGTCCAATGTCTCCTTGGTGGGAAGAAGGACGCACACTGTTCTCTCTTGTTTGGCAGGGACAGACATCTCATCCACGTACACACATGCATGCACACACACACGCACACTTGCCTCTTTTTATTCAAGATGCTTTGCTCTCACAGGTATTGGCTCCTTCATTTTGAATATCTGCAAAAGAACACAAACTAACTTAATAAGTGATTTGCTATACGGTTGCTATTGTATTCTAAGTAACTAGGCCTATGTGATTTCTAAAGAGTTACTGCCACAAGTTGCTATGATATTCTGATATATGGCTTGGATAGATATGGCAAAGAAAGTCTATGGGATTGTTATGGCCATTTTATCGTCTGCCAGGTGACAATCATACGTTAGATTGCTTTGAGAAGTAAAAGCACACCTATCATCAACAAACTGCATGATTTGAAATATAAATCATGTCCAAAGCAGTAGCACTACTAACAAGCAAAATAAAACTAACAATAGGCTATAACTGAAGACTGACTAGCTCTATTATGAAATATCTGCTAATGTTCTTTTCTCATATTTTAAGACACAAAACAAGGCAAAAAAGGGAAACACTGAGGTAATTAAAATGTCTAGACTGTCCAGAAATGTTGATGATGTCCGTGGTAGAATATGAGGTTTTGTCCTGCTCTCAGATTTCATACAAACTTGACCCCCACTTCAGCCATGCAATAAAAGCTCATTACATTGCACAATCCGCCCAGTCAAGTCAGATTATATAAACATGCAATTATGTAATAATTAAATTAACGCCAAACTTGTAAACAATGAGTCGCCGATCCTGTAGTGAATATTATTGGGTGATGTTATCGTGTTTGTGGACCTTCACTTTTCCTGCTAAAGTGAGTTCCACAGTGTAGATAAGCTCACTTGTAAAAACATTACAGCCCGCCGCTGCATTCCTCACATTATTTGGGAAATTCCACCTGCTCCGAGTTTTTACTGAACCGAAAAACCTCAACATTGTGCTGCGGATACAAAACTAACCCTACAAAAACATTATTCAATTTGCTCCCATTCTACAATGCTGTACGGTGACCCACAAAAAATGTATTTAGACATTTAAGTCAAACTGAATGTAATTGAAATAGATGGCATATCCAAACAAATTCTCACACGTTTAAATTCAAAAATATCCTATATACTATTAATGTATATGTCCCAACTCTATACATAAATCTCTCCATATTCAGTAGCCATTGGCTGTTATTATGCGGTTTCTCTCTCACACTGGGTTTACAGGGGCACGTTTTACCTTCAGGTGATTCAGAGCATGACAGTCAAACCTGTGAATCAAGACACATAAACTAGGCTACAGTAACTGTTAACCACTACAGCCTCAGGGGAATCCAGCTGCTAGTCTTGACTTCTTTAGTTTGATTCATGGATTTTGTCTCATTCTATACATGGCATCCGGTGGGGGAAAAAAAAAAAGAGATTTTAGTCTTTCTGAAAGTCAAATATAATGGAAGCACGGAAGACTTGATAAATGGATAGTTCACCCAAACATTCTGTTATTTATTCACCCTAATGTCATTCCAAACCTGTTTGACTTTTTCTTCTGTGGAACACTAAAGGAATGTTAGGCAGATGGACAGTCACCTTTTCTTTTATTTCTTCTTTTTTTCTCCACACAATGACAGTGAATGATTTGTTCTGCCTTAAATCTCCTTTTGTGTTTCACAGTAGAAAGACACTTTTGACTTACTGACAACAAACACACATTAAACCAACTACACACCTCTAATGATGTAATTTCAAAGGTGTAATGAAGTAAAATATAATAGAGACAATACATGTATATAGACTATACTATATCATCCAGGACTCCGGGCCAATGTATAATTTGGAATTGTTTTGATCCAATAAAAGAAGCACTATCTCTCCCTTGTGTTAGTTAAAAATTGACAACATAATTTAAACAACTTTTAATATATATATATATATATATATATATATATATATATATATATATTAATTCAAATTCAGTGGGGGTAAATTAATAAAAAAAACTAGGGATCGCTAGGGATGCTCTGATCGATCGGCCACAGATTGGTATCGGCCGTAGTATGACTCTGATCTCATGAACCGATCGCAATTTGAGGACATAAAACCATAAAAAGTTGCCAACAAAGCACATGTAAACAGTAGACAGATGATGCTTTTGCGCCACGTTCTGATTTGTAACTTCATGAAACATTAGCTAGTATTAATATCTCTGGTGTGGTGGGTAGGGACAGTGCCGAGACCAATCGGACACTGTTTTACAGCTATGCCAAAGAATAGGAGCGCACTGCTGAAACAGCACTGGAAGATCATCACTCATCAACCAGGATATTATTAGGCCACTTGTTACTTATTATGTACTTATTAACATTGTAATGCTTTATTCTTTTGTGTTTTACACATGTAAGTAGTTTTTTTATGTTCAGTATAGGCTAACACTTGGCGCTAAAGATCACTTGTTTGGAGAGGTTTTTGGACTTTTCATAAAAAGGCTACCGTGGTTCCAATCCAAAAAACTGTGAACAAGCCCACACTTGATTTTTTCTAATTGTCATCATGTCAAGCATGAATAATAACAAAATATATCAATCAATTGCATCACTTTTTCTGGGGTTTTCTATTCTCAGCAGTGTTGTAACATAAGAACCTCCAAACATAATCATAATCTATTTTCTTCACAAGTTGAAAGGGTTCTATCAAGTACAATACCACCATGTACTTGATGTAATAAACCTTTACTTTTAATTATGCCATTTGAAATCACGTGAAATCATAAAAAAATGTCTTTAGTGTGTAAGGGGTTAACAACAGTGACAGTTAACAGAGAGCTTAAATATCACTTATATAAAGCTTAAATGATCGTGATTCGTTTCGGCCGATCATGATGACTAGAAATCAGTATTCGGTATCGGCTGCAAAAATCCTGATCGGAGCATCCCTGGACTTTTAACCATAATGTAACTATGAAAGTTATGAATTCATACATTTGTTGGATGACATATGCTGCAAAACATGATGTTCTTACTAAACAGTTACTGTGGGGACATTTTAGAATCAGAAAATCACAAAAACAATGTGGTATACATCCCACAAAACCAAATGTATACGCCTGAATGGTATCAAACCCAGGAACATCAAAAGCTGTAAGCACTGGCCTTGAAACAAACTTTAGACCATCTGGGGCATACTTATTGTTGAGCCCTGATATATTTACATCAGCACCAGACATTGTCAAAATGGCACTAATTTGAGAGGGTTTGCCAGTAAACACGTCTCCTGCCAAAGATTCAGTTGGTACCAATTCTCTACTGGGTGGGATTTATGGGGGTTTATCTTTAAATCAATTAATCAGATTAAATTTGGCCTGTCTCGAGGCCTCTGCTCTGGGCCAGTCTAGATCTGAGTGTGCAAATGCAAGACCTCTTAAAGGAACAGTTCAGCCAAAAATGAAAATTCTGTCATCTATTTAACCTCATGTTATATTATTGTTAACTAATTAAAAATAAAACTAATATTTTTTTTTTAATTCATTGAAATAAAGCTATTAGAAAAAAACTTTATTAATAAATATGTTTACGTTGAGTTAAGTTGAAATAAGTTTAAGCTCTAAAATTACTAACTGGAAATAAATAAATAAAACTGAAACAAAAAATGAAACCTAAATAACAACATAACAAAAAAAATCTAAATCAAAATATTAATACAAACTATAATAGTATATGAATCAAACCTCAGTTCCAAACACTGCGAGGAAAAAAATACTGTAAAAATGTTCCATTAAATTGATTAACTGCAAAGTACCTTACCATATACAGTGAAAAACTGTAAATAGTTTTTAAAAATCACAAATTACATGTGATTTTACTGTGAAATATAGTCAGTTTATGGCTTTTGCAAATAAAAACTATAATTTATGGTAAAAAAAAAAAAAACACACATTCCCAAAAGTCCCTGCATTACACATCACATATGATTACATTTTTATAAATAATTTTGACCTTTCTTGTTTTTGTAATCAGTTACGTACATTAGTGTGTTTTGTGTTACATTCAGTTATTTAGTTTTTTTTAGTTATTCTAGTGTCGTGTGTGTTACCCTGATGGTGTTTTGTTTGTATGATCCTGCATTGACCATGTTTTATTAGCATGTGGGTTTCTATTGTGTCACCATAATTATTGTGGTGCTTATCATTTTAAGGTAAAAGGGCAGATTTTGGTATTCAAGACGGTATATTAGCATAATATCACTTAATGAAATATACTGTTATACGTTGTACAATATGCAGGCATCCGGTAAAACTGGAAACATTGACACTTTATTTTTACAGTGAATTTCCGTACCGTAAATTTAACAGGATATTTTTTTACAGTGTCCATTTCGTCCATGCAACACAATTATGAAGACTGTATACTTGTCACTGTTCAATTCAATAACAAGCTTCAGTTTTAATCCTCAAAAAAGAATGCATTCGATCCAGTATCACATCAACAATCACATCAATCAATCAATGCCTGCAACTGACTGCGATTTCAGCAATCATATTAGATCATTAGGCTATAGGCCTATGTGTACGATGACACCTACAGTATAGAGTGGTCCAGCAGGTATGATATCACTTTGTAGGCCAAAATGCAAAAAACGAGTTAGGATTTTAGCACTTACGGTTCCATCATCCCGAAGTCAAGGTTTTTAAAAAAAAAATGGGATTTTGGTTAAATGGCTGAAATAAGGTTTGTGCTGAACACAAGCTCACTTTCACGTTTTATTCTACAACATAAAATACATCCGTATTACCCCACTCGTGATTTTTTGAAGCTGTAACGTGTCTTGAAAAAGGCAGTTGCTAACAAGTGGCTAAATGGGACTACAGAGGCAGTCGGGAAAATTAAATTAATAGAATTAAAATTCTGTTAGTACAGAAGAATAAAACGTAATCAGCATGTGCCAGTGGTAAACAAAAAGAGCAAGATGAATCACACTTTGGCAATTGTGGTTTTCATTAGTGCTGAAAAAAAAAGGAGGGCGTGAAAGAGGAGAATATGGACGCGGTCTTGGCTTGGGAAAAGAAGCCAACTTGGCATGCCAATTTTGTAAATGGAGCTTGAGGCAAGAAGTTTTAGCGCCATGTTTTGTTGATCAATACGTCATTTCATGTTGCAGTTTTTTTTTTTGGCTAGTCAGTAGACGTAGGTCATTGCAGCAAACACATTGTAAGATCATCATGCTAAATTTCTGACACCGTCAGAAAATGATCGCAGGATATCGTTGGTAGCAAGACCGTGACAACGGCCGTCTTTGAACCTCTCTCACTGTATGACGCAGATCCACTGTTTAGGAGCAACGTCCACAGAAATCACCACGAGTGGTCATCTTTCGTCTGGGACAGCACAAAGTCGTGGGCTCAAGCAGGGGTGCCCAATCTTCTTGGAGATCTTCCCGACTGCAGGGTTCAGATCCAACCCTGATCCAACACACCCGTCTGTAATTATTAAGGGCTCGTGAAGATCTTAGCTAGCTGGTCCAGTTGCGTTTGATCAGGGATGGAACTGAACTTCGCAGGAAGGTAGATCTACAGGAACAGGATTGGGTACCCCGAACTAAAGCATCAACTTTGTGTGGGAATTGGGAAACAGAATGAAATTTAAGTCAGTTAACCACTGTGTGATCAAATAATCGAATCAGCTGAAATGAAGAACCGGTTTATTGTTGAACTGTTTATTTTACAGTGTCCTTGTTATATTTGCTGTTAGTACTATGGTAAGTACATGTAACACATATGTTACATGTACTTACCATAGTAATAACAGTAAATTATGCATAATTACATGCAACCAAAATCCTAATCCTACCCTAACCCTATAGTAAGGACATGTGGTTGTTTAATATGACTCAGTAAATATATAATTACACTGTAACAATGACACCTTAAAATAAAGTGTAACCAAGGAACCACATAAGTAATTTAGTGAAGAAATCATTCAGACTGGTTTTGGGAACCAGATCAAATCAAACCAAAAGATTCATTGCATAATTCCTACGTCTTCCATGAACTAACATCAAGAAATTTAGTGAATAACTAAATAGCATATGTTTATAAGTTATCGTAAGACTTGCAAAAAAGCAACCAAGTCACAGGTTAGGTTCACGATACTTCTGCATCGGTTTTGAAGCTTGAAAGCTTCAAAGGAAAAAGGGCATGGAAAATTCTTTAGAATTTGAACATATATGGAAAAAAAGAAACTCAAACAGTTTTGGAACAATAGTGTGAATAAATGATGAAAAATATTAGGGTAAATAAATGCATTTTCTCAATTTGATTTGATTCATTTTGTTTATAGAACTGAATGTTTGTTTAGTTGAATATTTTCACACTATAAACACCAAACTTTTAGACGTGCAGAACAACAGCTGTAAATCAATCTTCAAGCGTGCTTTTTTCAGACTGGAAAAGTCACTTACTCTGTAAGCACTGATAAAGGAGGATCACTTGAGCCTCAAAGCAAGAATACATCTTCAGCAAAACCACGCTGTTCCAAAAAACACAACAGACTGCGGCTATGTGCTTAAGGAGTTATCCTTCCCCTGTCGTGTCTCTGAACACCTCTGAAGAGTTGTGTGTCAATTACAGAACAATTCCAGAGAAAACAGATGCAGATAAGCCTCGGGGTAACAGGTTGCGCTGCACGATGAGCTCGTTTGACAAGGAAAAAATGGAGACCAGTGATGGTGTATTTAAGCAATACAACAGGCACTTCAAGCGAAATAAAGTTCCTCAAGACACCTTGAGTTATTGCCCAATGGCAATCACAAGGCTTCAACAACTACTAGGATCCAAAGACCAGTCAAAAGCCGGTTTTCACCCATCTGTGGCTCTGGGAAAAAAATCACTCATCTAGTCATACCATCATTCCTCTCTGCCCGTTGAATGTGCATTCGTGTTTAGACTTGTCAGAGGGTGAGTCTGTTATATCCGCAATTAAATTCCAAACTGCTTTCCTTTCTGAACCGTTCACACAACAACAAACGTTCATTCAAATGCATTTGATGATATATATGTATATATATATATATATATATATATATATATATATATATATATATATATATATATATATATATATATACATTTCCCCCATCTATGAACCATATTTAGTCGTGTGCATTAAAACCAGCTCAATGTCTATACTAGAGTCCTCATACACCGCACAATCTCACCATTTATATGAAAGAACATGCAGTGCAACTTGATGGGTGGGAAAGTAACTGTAGATAGCAAGTTTCAAAATCACTTTCATAAACACAGAAATCAGCCTATAACTTCCAGATTTAGAATAACAGAATGATATATCAAATGAAAAGTTAACCAGGTTCTCTACTAATTCTATATTACAAACAACAGTGGAGTGGTCTCTATGGAAAGTTCAACTTTAAAGTTCATAGATAGAAAAAAAATACTCAATATTTACAAAAATGATCAAAAGATTAATCTTATGACAGAGTGTTTGATAATAAATCAGATTAAGAAGTATTAATATATTTGTAAAAAACAAATCAATAATGGAATATTTTGCAATACATTAGATAAAATCAACTTTAATGACTATTGAAAAAGAAAACTTAATACGTGAAAAACGACCAGAAAATAAGGACTAGTTGTGGAATAACGTTACTTTAGAAATATTGCAGAAGGGAAAACCCGTCAAAAAACGAATTAACAAACAAATTAATTAAAGTAGTCTATATATATAAACTTAAATATACGTAGGCCTACTAACTAGTCCATTAGACTTTCAATTACAAATGAAGGCTTTTAGAAGATGTGGGAAAAACACTTACCTCCTATTAAAATCCCGAGTGTTTGTTTGTTTTTGAGGGCTGATGCTGTTATAGTAAAACTCACCTAAACACACACGCGCGCTCACTGACTGACTGACTGATGAGAGAATCAGAGCAGTAGATCAGACTAAACCAAATTACCACTGCGAGGGGGGGTGGTTTCATTATACCGCTCGAACAACTAATACATACATCACTCCTGTTTTAAATACGTGGCATTTTTTCGTCGAAAACAATCAATGCACGGTAAAAACTCAATAGCGAGAGAAACCTGTAAAACTCTGATTGTCTGTGGTGATAACCTGAACACAAAATCCCCCTCCTCCCATTCATGAATATGTATCACCATCCTTTAAATTGATACACAACAACAATACTCTGTGTGTAATGTGGGAATTTATCACTGTATCTTACTATGCTTTGTGTTGCTCCAATGGAAGACTGCATTTAAGTTTAAAGTGTAAAATGCATTAATTAGTCTTGGTTTTACTACGAGCGAGCTTGTTATTGGTCATGCATGAAGACCCTTGTAAAACGCTTGCGCATGGAAGCAAAAGTTTCCCCCGAAATAACAAAAAAAAAAGTTGATAATTGTTGTTTGTATTCAGTAAAACTGCGGCAACGTGTTATTTAGACACCATTGTCAAACAAACAAACAATTACAATTGATATGGATCATTAAAACTTTCTTTTCAAGAAAATAAAACAGGGATCTTGTAACCTTATTAGTCGTAAAAATAATAAAATATTGTGAGGTTGAAACCTTCCTACCACAATCATATCAAATAAATAAACAATAACAAAGATAATGAAACATTTTACAACAAAAAAAAAGATCCTGAAACCTTAATATTTTCAAACAAACTGACAAGATTCTGAAACTTTACATTGCTTGAAGGAGACCCCATATTATGATTTTACAACAGTAACAATATCTGCAGTAAATGCATTATTTTGGATGAAATTGTGGTTCACTTACGAGAGGTTATCTCGTATTGCGTAAGTTTAGCTTACGCTACGGGAAAGATTTATCTTCTCGAGATATTGAAGCCAAAAATTATCCTTAATTTTGGATATGTTGTCAACGCAGTGCAGCAGCTAGCAGACCTAGAGCGGGCATTCTAGCGCGCTCATAGGCTGCTCTGCGGGAACTGCACAGCCTACCAGTGAGCCCGACGTGTACTAGCCCGCCAGAATGGGCGTGGCTTAGCGTATATAAGCGGGGCTCTGAGGCTGATTCTCTGATTTTCATCTCTTCAGCGAAGCTGCTCGCATCGCTGGACCTTGAGAAGCCACCGCCGTTGAAACAGCGACAAGCCAGCTAGGACAGTGACTGAGGAAGCCGGCCGCCTTCGCCACCTTCAGCCTCGACGCGTACTAGCCCGCCAGAATGGGCGTGGCTTAGCGTATATAAGCGGGGCTCTGAGGCTGATTCTCTGATTTTAATCTCTTCAGCGAAGCTGCTCGCATCGCTGGACCTTGAGAAGCCACCGCCGTTGAAACAGCGACAAGCCAGCTAGGACAGTGACTGAGGAAGCCGGCCGCCTTCGCCACCTTCAGCCTCGACGCGTACTAGCCCGCCAGAATGGGCGTGGCTTAGCGTATATAAGCGGGGCTCGGAGGCTGATTCTCTGATTTTAATCTCTTCAGCGAAGCTGCTCGCATCGCTGGACCTTGAGAAGCCACCGCCGTTGAAACAGCGACAAGCCAGCTAGGACAGTGACTGAGGAAGCCGGCCGCCTTCGCCACCTTCAGCCTCGACGCGTACTAGCCCGCCAGAATGGGCATGGCTTAGCGTATATAAGCGGGGCTCGGAGGCTGATTCTCTGATTTTAATCTCTTCAGCGAAGCTGCTCGCATCGCTGGACCTTGCCGTTGAAACAGTGACAAGCCAGCTAGGACAGAGACTGAGGAAGCCGGCCGCCTTCGCCACCTTCAGCCTTCCGAAGCGAGCTACTCTATCCGGCGTCGTATCCTTTTTTCTCATTGCTACCGAGCATCTAAAAGAGCACGAGCGTCTTTTTAAAGATGCCTCGGTCCACTTGCGGCTCGTGCAGAGCCCCTCTCAGCGTCGGAGACCGCCACGTTATTTGCGCTCTCTGCCTGGGCCAGGAACATGCTGCTCTTGCCCTCTCTTCGGGAGGATGTGAGCACTGTGAGGATCTTCCGATGTCGACCCTGCGAGCTCGACTCGAAGCCTTCCAGTACGAAGCTATCTCTCCGCACTTTGCTGCACCGCGCAGGAAAAATAAGCGCCATTCACAAAGGCAGCTGGAGCCTGCCGCCGCCGCAACGTGCTCGCCGGAGTCCCTCCCTCGAGCCTCGCCGACGCCCTCCCCGCCTCTTCTCACCGACGCACAGCCGCCGGCTACGGCCCGTCTGAGGACGATGCGGATGGACCCGCCGCAGGAGATAGCTGTTCCATCCTAGCTTCGGATAGCGAGGAGTGGTCGAGCTCTCAACGCTCCGCCTCCTCTTCTATTCAGGAGTCTGGGAGAACACGCCCTGGAGCAGAAGCTGAACTGATGCGCCTCCTTTCGCAGGGAAAGGATCCGGCGGCGTCAGATCCAGGAACCTCTGCAATCTGGCGGAACGCCTCCTCGTTTGGTCTCAGCACCATCTGCGCTCACTGAGAGCTGCACATGTGCCAGGTCACCTGAACGACGGCCCAGACAGACTGTCCAGGGACAACGTTCCCCCGGGGGAATGGTCCCTGCACCCCCAAACAGTACAGTTATTATGGCGCCTTTTCGGCAAAGCGGAAGTTGACCTCTTTGCGTCACAAGACCACGCTCACTGCCCGGCGTTCTTTTCGAAGGACAGGGACGCGCTTGTCCGGACGTGGCAAAGCCGTCCGCTATATGCATTTCCTCCGGTATCTCTGTTACCACAGGTGATCAAGAGAATCAGGGAAACGCGCCATTCAGTGCTCCTCATAGCCCCGTGATGGGAGAACCAGACTTGGTTCCCAGAGCTAATGCAGCTGTCACAGACAGCCCCATGGCCTGTCCCGCTGAGAGCAGACCTCCTCTCTCAAGCGTGCGGCTCGATCTGGCATCCCCACCCGGAGCGTTGGTCGCTACACGTGTGGGTGATCAACGGGTATCCCTGCCAGACGCAGGGCTTCGTCGTGGGCATGGTCAAGTGGAATTTCCATACAAGACATATGTGTGGCGGCGGGCTGGTCCTCTCCGTCCACCTTTGTCAGGTTTTATAACCTAGAAGTTCCCGCCCTGCAGGCGAAACTGCTGTCTGTTTAAGTGAGAGGCTAGCCCTGTCCAGATACTATCATGCACAGACTATCCTCACGTGAATTCAGCTCTTCTGGTTGAGCTGCAGTGTTTCAGGTTATGTGCTATATATGCCTAATACACCAGCCTCACACGGCCGCTCTATATTGCCTGTCAGTGCTTGTTTACACGCGCTTATTCGCTCATGGTACTCGCGCTTATGCTCGCGCTTATGTACATGCGTGTGGTTCCCATTTTCTGGGTTCACAGAAGTGTTGTGACTCATGAGGTGGATGTGGGCACGCACGGCGTGGACAATGGGTTCCCGTAGCGTAAGCTAAACTTACGCAATACGAGAGAACCTCTCGTAAGAGAACGATACTGGTTACTAACGTAACCTCGGTTCTCTCTAGAAGAGGGAACGAGTATTGCGTAATCTGCCGTGCTAAACGCCATAAGCGCTATTTCGCTTCAGTCGATGAAAACCAGACAATCAGCCTCCGAGCCCCGCTTATATACGCTAAGCCACACCCATTCTGGTGGGCTAGGACGCGGCGAGGGAGCGAGCGCCCTCGATTGGACGTGACGTCACGTCGGGCTCACTGGTAGGCTGTGCAGTTCCCAGAGCAGCCTATGAGTGCGCTAGAATGCCCGCTCTAGGTCTGCTAGCTGCTGCACTGCGTTGACAACATATACAAAATTAAAGCTACACTGTGTGATTTTTACCCCCATCTAGCGGTGAAAAGGTATATGACCATCCAGTGAATATTAGTTTCTGTTCCTCTCAATTCCGATGTCGTTTTAACTCCTACGGTGGCCAATGTAGTCCAAGATTAACATGGTTTCCAGTTCGACCTCGTCCATGAGTGTTCCTTCAAGTGATGAGGTTATTTTAGAAAACTATTATAATTTGCAGTAATTTAATTAGTCAGGTAACATATAGGTTATGACATCTATGTAAAATGAATAATAGTTTTATGTTTTCGTAATTTTTTGACCATTTCATTGCTAACATCAGTTATCAGGTTCCCAGACGAATGCAAGCTAATCTTAGTAAAGTAACTTTTATTTTTAACTTTTAACTCTTTTTCGCTTCCTTGGCGACTCTGATACGTATCCTCGAGAATAAGAGTGATCCTCCATCAGCAACAGACTTTCAAAAAGGCTTTCAGGTTTTTATATATCAAGCAATCCCCTTCTTCACATTCGACACGGTGCCATCGAGTGTTAAAATGTTAGTCCCTCTTTGGCTAATGTAGTTTCAAGATGGAGGGGCAACATGGCGACCGACATTAGAACCCCTTACCCGTATGTATTTTCAGTGGCATATTATACACTCACGAGAATACTTTATCACTTGAACAAAGTAAATATACATTAATGAGCACATATATTTTTTAAAGAACTAAGTGTTTTTAGCTAAGAATAAACGAAAAAAGTTACACAGTGTAGCCTTAAGGACAATTTTTGGCTTCAATATCTCGAGAAGATGAATCTTTCTCGTAGCGTAAGCTAAACTTACGCAATACTCGTTCCCTCTTCTAGAGAGAACCGAGGTTACGTTAGTAACCAGTATCTTTATTTATAGTGCAATATTGTGAGAGTGCAGAGCATGATTTAACCTACATGTGCAAATAGTGCAGAAATAGGAGATTGTCCTCACATCTCATCCTCATTTTTCTTTACTTCTGCAGGGTTTCCTCTTCTTTGGGCAATAACATTCAACCTGCCTGGGTCAGATTAAATCCAAAACAAGCAGATTACTAAATCAAGATCAGCATCAACCTGTCTGAGATTACATTAGCCTAATTCAGGGCAGCGGAGACGACCGCCTTAACATTATTATCCATCCAAACATCTGATCATACTGCAGAATAATGAATCAAACACTCAATTCAAAGATTTCAATTACAGTGATTGACATTTCAGCAAGAAAATAGGAGTTTAATGTGAGCTGTCCTGAATGTGTTTGTGTGTGGGGTAATTAGGGGTCTGTTAGAGGTCATGACAGGCCGTTAGGGATTATTCTCTGCATTCATTGTGCAAAAAAGCTCTCCGCTGTCTGGACCATTTCAGCCTCTTAAGAGTCTTCAGGAAAAAAGCGGTGTGCTGTCTTCAGCCGCTGCCCCGTGCTCTGATCATATTCACATGACCTTCGATCTCTGACTTTCTCTCTGCCCAGGTCATCTCCCACTGTTCCCACTGTTCCCTCTGTTTCCCGACCGCATGACATCATCCCCCAACACCGTCCAGCCCTTGGAGAGGGAGTCCAGAGAACTGGGGGTGGTGTTGCTCAACAGCCTGCTTTCGTTCAGGTCTTTAAGGTTTCCATGGTGACCCCCACATTCCAAAGATCAGCTGGTTTCAAGAGGCCACACGCAGCAAAAAAACACTATAGCTAGAGGAAAGAAAACATTTATATTACACAGGATCATTCCTAATCACTAATTATGATGTTTCTGGCAATTAAGTTCTACATTTTATTTAAAAAGTACTAGGGCTATAATAGTTAACTGAAAATAAAACCATAATTTTTTTCCTTTTTTTTTTTTTCCTTCAGTTTAACTTTGAATACAACTGAAAATATAGTACAAACTGTATAGAGACTTAAAAAAGAATAAAAAAAACTCAAATTAAAACATATAACGTTATATAAAAGTCAAAACCCAATTTAACATATGAATAAAACCTATAACAGTATCTCTGTAATAAAATAACTGCAGAGTACAAGATATAAATGGTGTCACGGACTGTGTTCTCTTATTCTGAGATCAAGTGAACACTGCCATCTAGAGAACAAAATGACCAATGACCCTATACAACTCTTTTCCATATAAGGACAATTAACTGTGCCTCCAATCTCCAAAATAGAGAGAAAAAATAAATAAATAAATAAATAAAAGTAGACTACCATAACAGTGGTTTGTTATATGTCTTCTGAAGCCATTATTAATATTCACCATCCACCCCTCTGATAAAGCAAGTTTTATTTGCCATTTGTACCAGTACAGCTAGTACAAGTAGGATTTTATGTTGAGTCAACATTAAAAAAGTCACCATAAAAGAACTAACAAATCTACACACAATAGACTTTGAAAAGGTACAGTAAACGAAGAACAGTATAAACCTACAACAAACAAACACAATAAAGATTATTACCTCCATATCGGAGTATCGCACTGTCCTGAGATAATACATGATATAAATATTTAAAAAGTACTGTTTATTTTATTTATTTTTATGTATCTTTTATTTTACCAGGATAGTGAGATAAACATCTCTTCTTCCAGGGAGTCCTGGCCAAAATGGCAGCACAAAAAGTTTCACATATACAAACATAAAACTCAAAATCTTACATAAAATTTTACCCAGCACTCATAATAAAAACTGTAATAAAACATTCTCTATTTAACAGAGACAGACACATAAACACATCACAGGCATAAACTACCTCTGACATCTCTATGTAAAAGGAGATAACACCTATCATTTTATAAAAATGAGAGACATGTTTGTAAGTGGACGGCGGCTAAGTCATGCCTTGCAGCCTGATGAAATAAAGCCGCAGTTGGGCCTTCTTCACTGTTGTAACAGTGTTTTTGGTCCAACTCAAGTTCTATGACACATCCAGGCCTAGAAACTTGTGACTCTCAGCTCTTTCCACCTCAGTCCCCTTGATGGTTAGTGGGTGTGGAAAGTAGAATTTCTTCCTAAAATCCATGATTAATTCTTTTGTTTTGTCTATATTAAGAATAAGATCATTGTCCTCTCCATAAGCCAGAATTTTATCAACCAGCTCCCTGTAACCAGTCTCATTCTCACATTTAATAAGGCCCAAGACAGTTGTATCACCAGCATATTTAATAATTGTGTTGTTTAGTGGCACAGTCATAGGTATAGAGTGAAGAGTTTGGGACTGACACAACAGCCCTGTGGTGTTCCTGTGCTTATAGTGAGCTCAGTAGAGATGTTACCATCCTGACCTACAGGGACGGACTGGGACTAAAAAACGGCCCTGGACTTTGACTATAGGCCCGGCCCAAAGCAATCGGCGCGCGGAAACTCGACAACAACAACAATAGCGCCTGCCGCCTGGCATGAGTGTCACAAGACTTTAATTGTGG
Organism: Tiaroga cobitis; assembly: GCA_030578255.1. NCBI lineage: Eukaryota > Metazoa > Chordata > Actinopteri > Cypriniformes > Leuciscidae > Tiaroga > Tiaroga cobitis. The sequence continues at coordinate 17,990,633 of CM060603.1, forward strand.
CTCATGAAACTATACTATCCAAATTATAGCTAACAGTATATTACACAATCTATTCCATGCTGTCTTAAAATGAATTTCTTACTTAATAATATTAATTAATTTATGGAGTAATTAATCTTAGCTGCTGCACAAATAATAATACCACATCTAAATGAAAATAGGCTACACCATTACAAATGTAACTTCTGTATTCAAAATCTTCAAAGTTTGTAAGCATTAGTTGTAATGTTACCAACTTTTTTAAAAGTAAAAGCACAACATATTCCTTAATATTAGCTACTACTATTAAAATGTTGAAGTTTAGCTGTTTTAACTACTGTAATCATTAAAAATGTAGCAAGCTGAATATCACTTCCTAACATCATCCCTAGCAAGTAACTTGCAAAGTAATTTCTGATTAATTCGGTTCGGGAGTAGTAGAGATAAAAGCCCGCCCGCACTGACAATTGATTGGTTGGGTCCTTTCATGCCCACACTAGCACACACACGCAAGGTCTCTAGCTCGCTCCCTCTCTCTGCCATGCGCGCGCTACGCATGCTTGCTCGCTCTAGATTCCGGGAGATTTTAACTAATTTGCGGGCATTAGGGAGCCGCTATCAATATGCGGGAGACTCCCGGAGACTTGGGATGTCTGTGACTGCGTGTGGCGGGCGGTGGGCCGGCCCGCCGGCCGTCCTGGAGTACCGGCCGTTCTGTGATTCTCCAGATCACACAGATGGCCAGTCCGCCCCTGCTGACCTATTAATAAGAAAGTCCGAAACCCAGTTACAGGTGGTGGTTGGGACCCCAAGGTCTACCAGCTTCTCAATTAGCTTTCCAGGTCGGATGGTGTTGAAAGCGGAACTACTATAATCCAAGAAAAGCATTCTTATGTATGTTCCACTCCGGTCCAGGTGTTGAAGAGTATAGTGCAAAGCCATGGCCACTGCATAGTCCACTGATCTATTAAGGTGGTAGGCAAGGGGTCAACAGTGTCTGGAACCACAGAGCTAATATGTTTAAGTACAAGTTTCTCTAGGCACTTCATGGATGTAAGTGCAACTGGCCTGAAATCATTCAGGGTATGTGTCTGTTTTCTTGGGGACTGGTATAATAATAGACGACTTAAATAAGTGTGGCACTAGCCTACTCCCTGTGTAAGAGACAAATTAAAGATGTCTGTGTACACACCTGCCAGTTGTTCCCCGCAGACCTTCAAAACTTTTGGCGATACACCATCAGGTCCCATTGACTTACGGGTGTTTACCTTCTTAAAAACCTGTTGAACCTGTGCTTGTGTGACCTGGAGCACACAGTCCTGAGTGTTCAAAAAAAAAAGTTTTGAGGGAGTGTCCAAGTTTAATCTGTCAAATCTGGCATAAAACATTCATGTTCACATTAAAATAAGGCATTAATGGTCCATGTCTAGTGTGACATAAACCATTCAGTAAACAACCTAGATTAGATTTACTGTCTGTTCCTGTTGATTTAAAAATACTCCATAACTTTTTTTTCTTTCCAAAACTAACAAAAATGTAAATAATAAGTCAACATTTCATCAATTCTGTTTTTTCCTACCCTGATAAGCTTAGTATTATAAAATTTTAGACCTCTCGGGATGGTTTTCGCGGGAAATTGTATACATGCGTCACTCCCCTGTGCGAGTTGCTTCGGCTACTTGACGCGTGTATTGTGTGGTAGTGGCAGAGCCGAGGTTAGTTAACTTGTCACAACGAGCAAAAATGGTTAACATGGAGCAGCTAAATCTCGAATTTGGGGAATAGGGAATCACATGAAATAAAGCAGGGGAAAAAAACACTGCACAGGAGTCGTAGTACCCCAGAGTGCAGTCTGGGGTTACTCCAGTAGTCTGCTTGGAAAGATAACGTGCCAGTCCGCCCCTGCTGACCTATTAATAAGAAAGTCCGAAACCCAGTTACAGGTGGTGGTTGGGACCCCAAGGTCTACCAGCTTCTCAATTAGCTTTCCAGGTCGGATGGTGTTGAAAGCGGAACTACTATAATCCAAGAAAAGCATTCTTATGTATGTTCCACTCCGGTCCAGGTGTTGAAGAGTATAGTGCAAAGCCATGGCCACTGCATAGTCCACTGATCTATTAAGGTGGTAGGCAAGGGGTCAACAGTGTCTGGAACCACAGAGCTAATATGTTTAAGTACAAGTTTCTCTAGGCACTTCATGGATGTAAGTGCAACTGGCCTGAAATCATTCAGGGTATGTGTCTGTTTTCTTGGGGACTGGTATAATAATAGACGACTTAAATAAGTGTGGCACTAGCCTACTCCCTGTGTAAGAGACAAATTAAAGATGTCTGTGTACACACCTGCCAGTTGTTCCCCGCAGACCTTCAAAACTTTTGGCGATACACCATCAGGTCCCATTGACTTACGGGTGTTTACCTTCTTAAAAACCTGTTGAACCTGTGCTTGTGTGACCTGGAGCACACAGTCCTGAGTGTTCAAAAAAAAAAGTTTTGAGGGAGTGTCCAAGTTTAATCTGTCAAATCTGGCATAAAACATTCATGTTCACATTAAAATAAGGCATTAATGGTCCATGTCTAGTGTGACATAAACCATTCAGTAAACAACCTAGATTAGATTTACTGTCTGTTCCTGTTGATTTAAAAATACTCCATAACTTTTTTTTCTTTCCAAAACTAACAAAAATGTAAATAATAAGTCAACATTTCATCAATTCTGTTTTTTCCTACCCTGATAAGCTTAGTATTATAAAATTTTAGACCTCTCGGGATGGTTTTCGCGGGAAATTGTATACATGCGTCACTCCCCTGTGCGAGTTGCTTCGGCTACTTGACGCGTGTATTGTGTGGTAGTGGCAGAGCCGAGGTTAGTTAACTTGTCACAACGAGCAAAAATGGTTAACATGGAGCAGCTAAATCTCGAATTTGGGGAATAGGGAATCACATGAAATAAAGCAGGGGAAAAAAACACTGCACAGGAGTCGTAGTACCCCAGAGTGCAGTCTGGGGTTACTCCAGTAGTCTGCTTGGAAAGATAACGTGACAGGCTTGACTTTTCGGAGATGGCAAGATCGGTGGTATTTTACTGAACAGATAAATTGCCATATGTAGCTCTTTAACCGAGTTCAGTTTAAAGCATTATCTATTGTGAAGGGTCATTTCATTATGGGTTGTTGTAGCGCGGGAAGTGTCTAAGAATGGGTATAGCAGCTACAGTAACATCTTCAGCTCAGCCTGAGATTTTTTTCCAACTAAAACTGGTTATGTCTCTTAAGCCTAGTAGAGAATGTTTTATGATCAGTAGGATAATGTCTCTTTTTAGTTATGAGAGAGAACCATATTCATCCGCAGTCACGCAAAGCAGGACCAAAACAATGTTCTTCCGCAAAATGCTTGCAGTTGTTTTGAGGGCCAAAAGTTAAGTTGTATTGTTTAATTACTTAATAATATAAAGAGGGATTAAATGGAAGAAATAAAGTAGGCTAATATTTGTGAGAGGGTATGAGCTTCCACAGCTTTTGAACTGTTATTTTAACAAATACAGTAGTAGGTGTGATTCATGAAAACAAACCTATTCAAAGAGGACAAAAACATTTATTGCGAATACATTTAATGAAATGTGTAGTCAATGTTACAAAACTATTTAAAAAAAAAAACAGGATAAATTCAATGTTTGTTTGTTTTTTTTTAAGTATTTTTGCACACAAGCATCAAATGAACTCCTCTATAGGAAACCGTACATAAATACTTTCCCAAAACTATGTGATGTGATTACTAGGATTTGTGCTGTTTTAAACTAGCTAACCTTCTATCCCACACACCTGGCCCACTGTTAATTAGTTACCTGTACCCCTTGAAATAAAAAGAAAATGCTAGCATGCTAAGTGTGTGTTTCCTCCACCCAACACCAGGCTGGATTGAGAGATTGTGCATGAGAATGCAATGGGCACCAGAGACATCGTATAAAACCAACACGCGGTCCAAGGGTGCTTCATTTCAGCTACAATCACGTTCGTCCAGGTCCAGGAAGCCTTTGGCATTGTAATAAAAAAAAGGTTTGTAAAAAATGTGTAGTCAAATGGCAATTTCTTAATTGAAAACAATCTTTTATGCAGTTCAGATGCCAGCCAACCCTAGATGCCAGAATGTTCAAGTGAACGTGCTTTCACCATGAAGATGACCTGGATCTCCATCCCGAATAAATAGTTCATCCTTTTTTAGCAGCTACATTTCCAGTTCAGCATAAGAAAGTTTAATAGAATGAATTGTTAAACGAAAATGGTACGAAAATTAACGTTGTACATAAATAACACTGAACAAAAATACCATAAGGAGGTTTGATTTTCCTAATAATGAATAAAACATTCAAATTATTAAAAAAAATTGCAGTAGAAAAATAAAAACGATAAATTCCACATTCACAACAGACTAAATAGAAATAAAATCAACAACAAAAATAACACTGATATATTTTGCTCTACCTCCAAGAGCATACTTAAAACCGTGAGGAAAAAAAATAACAACCAGAAAAATGTCCGTTTGCAGTGAGGTATTCGCTTCCGATCTAGCAAGGTTACTGAAAGAACTTGAGCCCTGCCACAAGGAAGAACTTTTCCAGGAAAATCTCAGAGTCCAGGACGGCGATGTGGGCTGCCCGGCCAATCAGGGAGTTGGCGGTGTTGGGCAGCGCATGGATGACATCGTAACGCACCAGGTTACAGTCTTTGTTCTGAAGCACAGGGAGTAGAAGGTTCTCGATCATCTCAGCATACACTGGACCTGATCACACAAGCAGATGGAGAGTTCAAAAGTTTGAGGTTGTTAAGGTTTTTAAAATGATTTTGAAAGAAATCCTTTAAGCTCACCAAGCCTTCGTTTATTTGATAAAAAAATACAGCAAGACAGGAAAAAAAAAAGTAGTGAAATTCAGTAAAAATAAATATTGTGAAATATTAATAAAAATTCTAATAATCTTTCTATTTTTATATATTTTTAAAATGTAATTTATATCTGCATCATTTATCAGTCTGCACTGCAGTGTCACATGATCCCTCAGAAATCATAATAATATGCTGATTTGGAGCTCAAAAAACATTTCTTATCATCTACGTTGAAAACAGTTGTGCTGTGGAAACTGATACATTTCAGGATTATTTGATTAATAGAAATCTTTTGTAACATTATTTTTGCGATCAAATTTTATTGAATTTTAGCACAAAATGTACACATAAATTTTTCTATATGCCAAATAACATACATGCATATAATGCAAAAAAGTTATTTTAAATCTAAAGGTCTTTACTGTCACTTTTGACCAACTTAATGCGTCATTGCTGAATAGAAGCATTATATTTCAAAAAAAAAAAAAAATTATATATATATATGTATGTATGTAAGGGTTAATGCCCGACGAGGTGTCCATTGTCAGGTTTTAATGGACGACGGCGAGGTGTGAACCAGCCGACGCACGGCGTGACCATGGTCACTTGCCAAATAAAACATTTTTAAAACATTAGTTTATATTTTAATTAGGCTAAATCTAGTTTTTACAAATAATAACTTGCCTGACGGTTTATTTAGCAACCGGAGATATTTATGGTCCGCTCAGCTTGTAGAACCCTTCAGGTTCAAAAATGCTTTTTTTTTTTTCATGAAACAAAGGTAGGCATAGTTTTTTTTTATTACACATAAAACAATTAATCAAACAACAATCAAACAAAAAAAAACAATTAGTTCTGCGCTCCAGCGATTTGCGCTTATAGAGGGCAATAAATTAATCAGATCAAAGAGAGGGTCATTTGCCTACATGCTCCCGGTCGTTTCTCCGTTTTATTTACATTTTTTCTTTCTTCAGCAGCATCCCAGTCGTCAAAGTTGTCATATTCTCCATAAATGTTAAAAGAAATAACGTCGCTCATCATCAATAATAAGTCGCTCATTGTTGTATTAGTAGGCTATGTAATATCTAACTAACGTTAGATGTTTGTTTTGATAGAGCAAAAATTGTTAACGGATACTTTGCCTGCCTGTTGCTATGGTTACTCACAGCTGTTGTAGGCAGCGCATTTATTTATTAATTTCGAACGGTAAACAGTCAGTTTCACCAGAACTACTTTACTAGGTGTCCTCTATCACTTTTTAACGGACACCCTGCAGTCAATCAGAATCGAGTATTCACCCAGACCATGGTATAAATATATATATATATATATATATATATATATATATTTTTTTTTTTTTTTTTTTTTACTGCCCCTAAAATTGGTGGAATGACAGTCAAATTCATACTGGACATGAGGGCCAATAAATTATGTAAAAATATATATATATTTTTGGCATATATATTTTTGAAACTTTTTCTTTAATTCTCACCAGTCTGTTTGTCCTTTAAGGCTGTTTTGCACATCTCGATTCGGGCAGAGTGATAAGGAACGTAACGGTCCTGAAGTGACCCCACCAACACCACGTTCTTAAAGAACTGAAGACCTGAAACAGAGTTTGAAGGATTGGATATGGAGAAATCCAAATTAACATTGGCTTTGTGAAACCAGAATGACATGACACTCACCTGTTTTCTTGCTTAGCTTATAGAGGAAGGTCTGGCGTGGGTCTGAGTGGTCACGACAGGTCAGCTGCAGCAGAGAGCCAGATTTCTTCCACTTCTGCATAAACCACAACCCTGACACAGAGGAAAAATTACAGTGGTTCCTTAATAGAGTTAAATGTAGAGTGGCTCATAAAATACCGTCTTCAGAAATCTGCTGAGTTTATGACCATAAGTTACCGGTATTGACGAGGGCCGAGCTGTTGTACAGCGTGCCGAGATGAGGTCCAGACAGAGACAGAAACGTGTGGAGTCTGCTAAGATAACATTTAAACCTGGGCCGCGTCAGCACAGAGCGCACGATCAGATTTCCCAGAGAGTGACCCACAAAACTGAGAAAGACAACACAGTGATTCTGTTACCCTAAGGCTAGATCTAATCAATCAACAAGGTCAAAGTAATGTCCAAAATGGCACACTGGGATTGACCTCCATGTCTGTAAAACCCACAAGACCCCTGCATCTGATTTGTCATTTTATAGTGCAAAATCATGCTCAAGTATCAGTGAGGCCAGAATGTACACGATGCACATCGATTCAGGACAGGGCCAGGGTCAAAAATTCAGATCTTAAAAAATTGGCCCTGAGGTGAATTTTTTAGTCTAGTGTTTAAAAAAAATAATATTTAAATGATTCAATGTGAATACTTTAAATACATAATTTACATGCTAAATATGCCCTCAAAAATGTATAAAAAAAGCCTTGTAAATCAATCAATATGGCTCCTTAATAATAATTTAAAAAATGTTACACTGGACAAAGTCATTGTTTTTTTTTTTTACGAAACTAGGGAAGGGGGGGGGGGGGGGGGATCGTGCTTGTAGATCTCTAAAAATACTGTGATTTTCTCATATCTGAGTTTAACTTTCTGATATATTTGCGCTTAAGGAAAAGTTCTTACCTTATCTTGGAAACTGTGAGGTTGTAGATTTGTATGTACTGCACTATTTCATCCAAAAGTCTGTCTGTCATTGACTCAAAATCTGCAAATGTGTCATTCTTGAATAAAAACCAAAGAATATCAAGGTTAAAGTTTCAAAACATATCAAATTTGAACAGTTTCTAAAGTTCGATTTCTTTTCCAAGCCAACTGAAGTTTCTCTTGTTTAAAAGCATGTCCGGTGATTTTACATATACTTTATACTTTTAAAAGTAATAACGTATTAAAAGTACATATTTATGAACGTTATTAATTCTCTAAACTGCCCATCAAACTCAGTGCTTGTTTCATGGGATGTTTTACCTGATTGCGCTCTGACATTAGGAAATCTATACGAGCACCAGGTAAACCAAGCTCCAGATAAGTCTTCACTAGACGCAGATCTGCACTGTTACCTAAAGAAAAGGTTTTTAAATCAATATGAATCTGTTAATGTGGACTTATTCGATTTAAAGAAACAGAAGAGTGTGACTGCTTACCATCCAGGCCATGTACACACACTATGAGGTGTATGCCCTCATCACAGTTTTCATCTTCATCCATGCTGAAATATGGCACAGTCGACGCCAGCTCTGCCACATCACTGTACAGGAACCCTGGCAACTTTAGTTGCTTCAGCTCCTCTTTTGCTTGGACAAACCTAAAGATTCACACACGGGTATTAGCTCATGCATCTGCAATCCACCGTTTCTATGTATTATGTATAAAAACATGAACTCCTTACTCGTAATGCTTCTGCTTTTAATTTACTTCCAAAAAAACATTGGATTACCAGAATCCAAACTTAATGTAACAGCTTTTGATTTCTCAAATTTGCCATTACTGTTGTAATTTATAATAATTTGGATTAAATTACTGCAACACTTTTAATTACCACAGAGATTTTATAAAGGCAGTTACAAGAGGTTAGTCAGGTAGGTTACCTAAAAGAGTAGCCTAAAACAATGTCAAAAATAGCTATATGGCTAATGGTCAACATTAATATTAATACAATACACCCAGTGTGACCTAGATTACATCTGTCGGGAAAAAAAAGTTTTAGAGGCGAATCAAGTCATTGAATTTTGATGAAAGATTATTAAGACAAAGATCTTTTTCTACACTGGGGTTCAGCAAGGATTCATTAAATTAATCAAAAGGCAGTAAAGACATTTATAATGTTACAAAGGGTTTCCTCTATTTTTTTTTATAAATGCTGAGTTTTTAAAAACTTCGCACACAAAAAAAAAATTACAACTGTTTTCAACATTAATAATAATAAATGCTTCTTGACCACCAAATCAGTATATTAGAATGATTTCTGAAGGACCATGTGACACTAAAGACACTGGAAATTCAGTCATCACAGGAATAAATTACATTTTAAAATCTATTAAAATAGAAAACGGAGAATAAGAGATTTATTTAAAAAACATTTTTTTTAATATATATAAATCAGCCACAAATTACTATTTTTTTTTTTATATATATAAATCGGCCACAAATTTTTGAACACTGATGAATCACGCATAAAAAAAGTGCATGGCAAACTGCAAAAATAAAGGGGAAGGGAAAAAAGAAAACTCACGCTGTCATCTGAGCAGTAGGGGCACTCTTGTACCAGCACAGGTCGTTGCTGGTTGGAGCTGGTCCAGGAGGCCGTGTCTGCAGGCCAGCTGAGGGAATGTATGTTTCCTGGAGCTGTTCCAAACCCAGGTGATCATAAAAAAGGGTTTTTCCCTCTGCTCCCCCATCCTCACACCTCCCTTCCTCCCCTGGGAGGCCATTAGCATAAACCAGCCCGTCTGTTTCCTCATAGTAACCGTTCTCAATCATTTCACTTTCCTGCTCCTCTTCATCATCCTCTTCGTCATTAGCATTGGGGCAGGTCTGAATCCCCAGTGTCACGGCTGCAGTCTCCAATGGGCTGATCTCAGATATATCAGTGCTAGAGCGAGAGCCAAAGTAGTTCTCCACAAAGCCTTTCTTCACCAGGTCCGTGCTGCTAGTGACTGAGGTACTGGACTGGGCGGCCGTCCGAGGCTCACTACATGCTTCTGGCCCCAGACCTACACCACTTGGAAATTCTTTCTCGGTAGAACCCGTCGGCCTGTCAGGAGCAGAAGTTTCACAGCAGGACTGGAGAGCAGAGTGCTCATCGTGTGACACAGGCCCATCTCCATGACTGATGGAGGGTTTTTGTTGGGCCAAAACTCTAGAGCTCGGTTGCAGGAGGCTGTGAGATTCTCCTGAAAAGATGAGACTCTGTTCCTGCACCAGGATGCTGGACTTCCTGCTAGTGTCCTCTGTCTCCACCTCATCATCCGAGGGGAGGGAGTTAATGGAGGTAAGGGAAGACTGGACTCCACTGATGCCGCTGGTGCTCTCCGGATTGAGGCCCTCCAACGCGGTGGCTCTTCTGGAGGCAGGGCTGGGCGGAGGTGGTCTCTGGTGGGTGCTCTGTGGAATAAGCTCTGTAGGTGCCTCGAGGCCAGATACAGCAAAAGGAGAAGGAGAAAACGGTGCTAGCTGTGTCACAGAGCTGGGCTCACTCTCGATTCCAGAGTCTGAGAGCCTGGAGGAGGCTTGAGGAGCACAATCACTCCTCAGTGCAGCTCCACAAGCTCCGACAAACGTGGGGCCATCCCCAACTCGACTCTTGAACTCAGAGAAATCGGTCTGTGTGATCTCTGGAACATCCCTCCTGGCGGTTGGATCTGAGTGGTGCGGTAAGAGAATGGTGACCTTATCGCCCTGGTAGGGGTCCTTGTCGCTTGGTTTAACATCAATATGTCTGAGCCCAGCAGGTGGATGTGTCAAATCAACTCTGGCAGCTGCACTCTGTGCGGCTTCTGCTCCAGTACCTGCCTGGGGCCTTGCCTGCATTTGCAAACTCAAAAGATTGGAAAAGCTGTCGCTCTGGACACTGACGTTACCTTGAATGTCGCTTGTGGTGCAGTCTATAGCACAATGCGTGGTTGGGGTTTCATTTTGGAGGATACATTTGCCTATATCATCTAGATCGTCTTTCGGATTGCACTGAGCATCAACTTCTTTGGACTTGGTGGTCGGTTCCCCACGAGGAACCTTCAAGTTCTTGTAGCCTGTGAGGACCACAGAGTCTTTTGAGGTCTGCCTGATCAGCTTCTTTGAATTTTCAGTCTTGGCATTCTTCTTCAGCTTGATGGATTTGGCTTTGGATTTGAGGGGAGGCTCATTTTCTTCAGGCCAAGCGGTGGCGAGGGCAGTTTGCTGCTTATCTGGGCATGGACCAAGGGCTCCCAATCCACTAGCAATGCAGTCTTTTGAGTTGGACCTTTCTGCTTTAGTGGACATAGAGCCACTTCTGGTGTTGTGGAGACCAAGCCATGGACCATCACGATCTTCAGGGTAAAAACAATATAGTGAGCAAGTAGACGTTTGGCAGACATATTAATCCAAAATGACTACAGTAGATTTAATACAGGGACTGTACCACTGGTGCAATTTGAGATTGAGGACATAATGCTGATAATTCCTGAAAGGCCCCATGAAGGTTCAGAAACTTTAAGCTTTTCATTACCAAACATATCCTTAACCACTATGCCACACCCAGTGTATTCTAAAGACATCATGAACTAACATAAAATGGATTTGAAATAAAGGTCTCATCCTTTTTACCCTTCGTTTATACCCTTTAGTTCAGGGGTCTATTCCTGCTCATGGAGGGACAAGGTCCGGCAGAATTTAGCTACAACCCCAATTAAACACAGCTAACCAAGGTCTTCAGGATTACTAGAAACATCTAGCCAGGTAGACTGTTAAGCAAAAGTATACTTGAAAGCTTGCATAATTGAGGCACTTCAAAACTGTTTATCAATGGTTGTGACACAAAACATAAGCAAGACACACGTGGTATTAATAACTCAGGTGGAGCACCTTTCTCACTGAAGAAAGCATTTTATTGGACAATAATTGTAATGAAGTGCAAGATGAGTCATTAATAATTTCAATACATTTTCCCAGAAGACATTTTTAAATTATAAGCCACATAACTCCAACATTCATTTCAAAATGTGCTTCTTCCCTTTAAAAGCAAAATAAATTTTGTGCATTGTGTTTTTTTCTTAGGAGCTGATGGCTAAAATGATAATCGAAGATTATCATGTAATCGATCAAGGAGTGCCATTAAACATACCTTCAGTAATGGATTCCAAATATCTGTCCTCAAAGATGATTGGTAGGGAGTTCACATCCCCATCCAGATCAGCACATTCAACAGGAAGAGGTGGTAAGGACAGAAAGTAGGAAGAGTTCTTAATAGCTGTGGTCATCTGTTGGTGACTGTGAGCACTGTTGAATAAAGAAGTTCATTTGAATTATCATGAGAACTGACATGCACTCTTCATGCTAAATAACTACATTACAGTAATGATATTTTAAGACATACTGAAGTTCCTGGTAGGCCAGCGCACTTTGTCTTGGGTGTTCAAGACAAAAGAAAGCTTCTGCAAATCTTTGCACCTAAAAATTAAACATTCAAGATAAGTAAAGCCAAAAATATACTCTGCACAGACACTTCTTTCTATGCAACAACAATTTCATGTATCTTTGTGTCATTAAATGTGTCAGAATATAATGCAAATGCAATGCATAAATATGCAAGTATGCAAATATAATATGCATATGGTAGAAGTAATCTCAGAGCTCACCCGTAGTGTGTGGTGCTCCTGGGCCAACAGCGCAGAGACGCGCTCATTCAGTGACACCACTTCCAGGAAATTCCCCCACAATGCCATAAGCAGAGAGCACAGCTGCGCCAAATTCATGTTCACCAGTTCAGCCAACTCATCTGGGCTCTCTGCCCTCTGCTGCAAGAATCCATACACAAATATATAAAAAAAGCAGTGCAGTAAACCATCATGAGGCACCAGTCAAGCCAAGCAACAACTACAGCAAAGGGATGTATGATTGACCTTAACATATGGTACAAGTAGGGATGCACCGATATGAAAGTTCTGGCCGATACAATAATTATTTATATTTGAAAGACGATAACTGATATATTGGCCGATAAATCTAAATCCAAATTTTTATATAATTTTTGAGAGCCTGATTACAAAAAAAGTCTCACCATTAAAAGTCATGTCCCAAGCACACAATTGTAATGTTCTCATTATTTTATGTAGCCTACATGACTTGCGCTTCAAATGTTATACTTAACTGTATTTTCCTTTTTTGAAGGGATTCCAATCATATTTCAAGCAACTCAAAACCAACATGGTGAGCAGTGCACATCTGAAGTGTCTCAGCTGAAGGAAATCATTTATTGGTTTTAATATATCAGCCAAATTTTCTTATCGGGCCGATAACGATATCATTAAAAAGGATCATATATCAGCCGATATATTGTGCATCCCCTAGGTACGAGTAATTTTATATTACAGTAATGGTATATCTCACATTTATTTTAGCTGGCAATTCAACAAAAATGATTTATACATTAAAAGTTGTAATGCCTATTTTTGCTGATCCAGTAAATTATATATACTTGAAAATTGATGGATGCAAACCAAAATACATGATTATTCACAATAAGTTCATGATAAGTCTAGAATCAGTAAAACACAAACTTTATATTATGCAATTAAGTTATTTAAAACAGTGGTAACCAGGGGTTTTAATGTTTTAATTATGTAAAACAGAATGAAAAAAATTATATATATATAAACTATGATACTGACCTCGCTTGATAATCATGACATACCTTGACATGTTCACAAAGCTCATTAAGTCGGACCTCCACATCAAGTTTTTCTAAAAAAAAAGAAAAGACAACCGAGTGAAAATGTTGTTTCTACGGCAGCAGTGTGGAGTGAATGAGACAAGGGTCAGTCTGAAGAGCCTGTGATTGGCAGCACATGAGAGGGAGCTAGAGGAACAACAGCACAGGAAGTAGGAGTCAGAGGACAGAGAATATCAGCAATGTTCAAGCATTTAGACTGATCCAAAGTCAGCCTGAGATCTGAGATACTGCTAAAGGAAAAAAGAACTAAGCTGAGCTAAGAACTCCCTCACTGAAGGACACTTGTCAATGACAAACGTCCAAGTTAGGGTTGGGGGAACAGAAGAAAGAAATAGAGCTAAAAAAAAGACACAAATGAAAGGCATGAGGCGTGTGGAGCTGAGGTTCGGTTTTGGAGGGACATACCTATGTAGACGTGCCTTTGGTCTCGAGGATAAGGTCTTCTGAGAACTCGTTCATAAAGGACCTGCATGCTGGGCTTGGCTAGTGGTGGGATTGCACATATAGGCACGTTTAAAACTTTCACTCTCCCCTTTTGCTGTTTGAGCTTAAAATGAACCCTTAAATACATGCAAGTTCAGTCACTAGATACATTCGGTCAGGAGCAGCCAAGGGTGAGTAGTTTAGCTTTGAGTGAGTGAGTGAGTGAGAGTTTACAGTGAAAGTTCTGAAAGGATTTGTATTAAATACAAAAATAAAAACGGGAGATAAAAGGATCTGCTTGCTGATACACACATAAGAAAGAGGGCCGAGCCACAATTGAGGGACAGAGGCTTAGTAGAAACACTAACAATATGCTGGTAAATTAAGACATTAAAGGTAAATGTCCAGAACAGCAGCTCTTCCTTAGTCTCTAAGAAGTGAGTGGATGCACTAGTATAAGTGAGTGAGTATTCAGTGATGGGCTCTGATGAGATTTAAAATAAAATTAATATGTGAAGGAAAATAATACAATGCATATACAACAAAAAAATAAAATATATATAGACAGTAGGGGTAGACAATAAGAAACAAATATGTGTTAAAAAAACTGTAGGATATAAAAGTTTAAATATAATAAATATAAATCACATATAATTAAACAAAATTGAATATATCACAATATACAAATATTATGGAGCAATGATTCGAAAACTCCTGAAGAAATTTAGTCTCGAGGTCAACAAGCTTCTCTTAAGGCTTCCGTGGAGAAAATGATATATGATACTAGATGTTTCTTTTTTTTTCATTCAAATATTTGAAGTTTGTTCAAATAATGTACAAATTTCTTCTGGTGGTCCATTTCAAAGTTCAGGTCAGTAATATTTTTCAATGCTCACCAAGGCTGCATTTATTTGATCAAAAATAAAGTAAAAACAACAATATTGAGAAATATTTTTAAAATTAAAAAAAAAAAAGTCTATATTAATATATTTTTTAAATTGTATTTATTCCTGTGATTATAGAAGCTTGTTTCCACCATGGAATAAAACAATTTAAAAGATAATTGCACCTTTTTTCTAGCAATTCTCATTTTTCAGAACTGTGAGATATAAACTCGCAATTGTGAGTTATAATGTCCAAGACTGACTTTTTTTCTCAGCAATTCTGAATGTATAACTCGCAATTGCGAGTTTATATAACGCAATTCTGAGGAAAAAGTCAAAATTGTGAGATAAAAAGTTGCAATTACCTTTTTTATTTTTTAAACCATTGCGGAAACAAGCTTCCATCCTGATACCAAAGCTGAATTTTCAGCATCATTACTCCAGTCTTCAGTCACGTGATCCTTCAGAAATCATTCTAAATATGCTGTCTAAATAATTTCTAAATAAGTCAAAAATTACTTATCACTGTTGAAAACAGTTCCACATGTTACAGTGCTGCTTAATATTTTTGTGTAAACCATGCAAAAGTCTTTAACAGAAAGTTCAAATAAAACAGTATTTATTCAAAATATATTTTTTTGTAACAATGTAAAAGTCTTTACTGTCACTTTTGATCAATTGAATGCATCCTAGCTGAATTAAGTGAATACAATTTTTAGTTCCCAAACTTTTGGATGGTAGTGTATATTGCTCACGCACATACACATACTGAAGCTCAGTGGTTAAACTGGGTTTAGACTGAAAGTTTGGTTAAAAAAACACCCTTCTGAAATATTGAAGCAAAACATGTCAATTAGTTACCAAAATACCTTATTACAGAGTCAATGATTGAAGTTCAGTGTAAAAAATTTTGTAAAATATATAATTTCAGTCTTCCAACTCAGGTTGGAAACAAGAATTTTATTTTTTCAGTTCTGATGGGACTACATACCTAGCTCCAATCGCTGGGATGCGGGCAGATTCTTGGTCAGGGAGGTTAAATAACAGAACAGGCCCTGATACGCCTGCAGCAAGCTGGCACACATGTTCTGGTGCAGGCTGAAGGCATGCTGTAGGCACTGATCCGATACCAGAAAGGTTTTGCCCTGCAAATCATAAAAGAGAGCTTTATGCATCACTGAATGTTGAAGAAGAAGCATTTAGAGTTTTTGCACTGTGCTCAAAGCCAGTTCCCCTTAGAGATTCAATCTATTTCATTTGAGATGGGTTTTCTATTCAATGAAGGAATAAAGTTTTAGAGCTCACTATGGTCCGACAGGCACCTTAATGGCAGCTTAATGTGACTAGGGTCTCAAGAGATTTGTTGTAATGTAAAAATCACATCATCTCATTAACTGCGAAGTAACAGCTCAAACCTTTTAGTTACATAATGATGTCTATTTATGGACAGCCTTAAAGCTCTCACTGATATCGTGAGAATATCACTGCGTCTGTTCTTTGCCTTTTAAATGCAATGTCAGCAGTGTTTTTGGGTGCTTTCACACCTGCCTCATTTAGTTCGGTTGAATCGCACTAGCGTTCGTTTCTCCCCCTTGGTGCGGATCAGTGTGGTGTGAAAAGGGACCAAAACGGCAGAATAATGCTACAATAGGGGCTTTCGCACCGGATAGTTCTAGGAACTTAGTTCGGTGGCACCCCGAGAACATAGGAACCTTTTCCCGTTGCATTCGCACCGCCAGTAGGAACTCTGAAGTGGCGTAAGCCGCGCTCGTTGTTGTGACTTTTATTTTGACAGTGGGCGGACCTTTATTTTGAGACCAGAGTCTGAGCAAACAAACAGTGCTTGCATTCTTCGTGTTCATTAGGTTACGATCTGACCAACAGTCCTGTCTAAAACGTTATTGAATAGAACTATTAATGTACATAAAAGTAGACAGTATGTAAAAAGTTATAAGCGTATGCCGTGTGGTTGATCTCCAGTTTTGCTAGCTGAGCAGAAATACATAATCATGTTTCGCTTGGTCCCCTCAAAGTTGCGTTGGATTTTCTCCTTAGCGTAAAGGTTGAGAGGTCCATATATCACTGTTTTCCATGTTCGTAGAGTTAGGGGGGCTTTCACACTGGCAGTTTAGTTCGGAACGGGGCACGGTTCGCATGAAAAATCGCTAATGTGAACGCTGTCATGGGACGAGGGTGCGCACTGGGGTACCGAACCCGAGAATACCTGGAGGAGGTGGTCTGAGTTCGGTTGCTCCCGAACCGTGCCGCGGTTCGCGTGAATGTGAAAGCAGCACGGACTCGGATGCGCACTTGTTCATGAAGTAAAGTAACCTGCGCATGCGTTTTAGCTTATTGTGATGTATTTAGTTAAATAAAACACTTGTAAGGGATGATAGTGTTGATGATTTACCTTGGATACGAGCGAGAGTGAGTCTGCAGTGTATTCATGCATTGCGCGAGAAATCAGGGCACCAAATTTGGAAATCCACTGTCTCCTCAAAAGAGTCCGTTTGCAAGCAGCAGAAGGCCACCTTATGTGACACACGCACAGTAAACCTGTATTGTTCACTCAACTGCGCATAATAGCAGCGAATTAATAAAAAACACAATATTGACCCGCGTTCTGTTTTCTATCATGCGCCGTGCACGTTTGCGATAACGTAATATGTACGCGAACGCACCAAGGTTTGATATAATCAAGTTGAGTGTGAAACCAGACCAACGCTGTGGGGGGCGCCGGGAACAAGCGCGCTCAGGCTCGGACCCCAACAAACGAGCCCAGTGTAAAAGCCCCCTTAGTTTCTGGAGTAAATATACAGGCTATAATAATCTGTGTGTTTAAATGTTTTTTTTTAATGGCGGGTTCTGGTGTCTCACGTGTGTTCGGCCAATCCGTGAACACTAACGTCACGGATAGTTCCTATAGTTCTGGTTTAGACCCCACTCTGAAGTAGGAGCTAAATTAGTTCCTTTAAAATCGTTCCTAGTTCCTGCGGTGCGAACACGCCAACATCCGGGTACTTCAGTCAATAGGTCTAGGAACTATGAAAAGGTTCCTCCAGTGCGAAAGCCCCTAATGTATAATTCTTTGCCCTTGGCCCGGACCAAATGAACCGAAACTACAGATGTGAGAGCAGCCTTTGACTTGAATTGGATTAAAATGAAAGACACTGCACTCGTTTGGCAAAAAAAAAAAAAAAAGGTTGATTCAGGTGAGTGAGGATATTTGTGTGTGTTTGTGTGTGTCTTACATCTGGTGACAGCTGCTTGACGTAGGTGGTGCCAAACACCACAGATTCCAGTGGTGGGATGAGAGAGTCTTTGCTCTGTGCCGGAGCGTTACGATTCAGCCAGGTGCTTTTAACTGGTCGTGGGAAACTGAGGGGACAATTAAATTCAGCACACACATTTCTACTGATTTCAAAACAAAGGCACAATATTCAAATGCACCTTGCACCTTTTGAAAGTACAACCCGAATTCCGGAAAAGTTGGGACGTTTTTAAATCTGAATAAAATGAAAACTATAAGACTTTCAAATCACATGAGCCAATATTTTATTCACAATAGAACATAGATAACATAACAAATGTTTAAACTGAGAAATTTTACACTTTTACCCAATAAATGAGCTCATTTCAAATTTGATGCCTGCTATAGGTCTCAAAATAGTTGGGACGGGGGCAACAAATGGTTGAAAAATCGATAAATTTAGAAAGGATTCAGGTGGGAGAACATCTAGCAACTAATTAAATTAATTGATATTAGGTCTGTAACATGATTAGCTATAAAAGGGATGTCTTAGAGAGGTAGAGTCTCTCAGAAGTAAAGATGGGCAGGCTCTCCAATCTGTGAAAGAGTGCGTAAAAAGATTGTGGAACACTTTAAAAACAATGTTCCTCAACGTCAAATTGCAAAGGCTTTGCAAATCGCATCATCTACAGTGTACAACATCATCAAAAGATTCAGAGAAACTGGAGAAATCTCTGTGCGTAAGGGACAAGTCCGTAGACCTTTATTGGATGCCCGTGGTCTTCGGGGCCTCAGACGACACTGCATCACTCATCGGCATGATTGTGTGAATGACATTACTAAATGGGCCCAGGAATACTTCCAGAAACCACTGTCGGTAAACACAATCCGCCGTGCCATCTGCAGATGCCAACTAAAGCTCTATCATGCAAAAAGGAAGCCATATGTGAACATGGTCCAGAAGCGCCGTCGTGTCCTGTGGGCCAAGGCTCATTTAAAATGGACTATTTCAAAGTAGAAAAGTATTCTTTGGTCCGACGAGTCCAAATTTGACATTCTTGTTGGAAATCACGGACGCTGTGTCCTCTGGGCAAAAGAAGAGGGAGACCTTCCATCGTGTTATCAGCGTTCAGTTCAAAAGCCAGCATCTCTGATGATATGGGGGTGCATAAGTGCATACGGTATGGGCAGCTTGCATGTTTTGGAAGGCACTATGAATGCTGAAAGGTATATAACGGTTTTAGAGGAACATATGCTCCCCTCCAGACGTCTATTTCAGGGAAGGCCTTGTGTATTTCAGCAGGACAATGCAAAACCACATACTGCAGCTACTACAACTGCATGGCTACATCGTAGAAGAGTCCGGGTGTTGAATTGGCCTGCCTGCAGTCCAGATCTTTCACCTATAGAGAACATTTGGCACATCATTAAGCGAAAATGCGTCAAAGACGACCACGAACACTTCAGCAGCTGGAAACCTATATAAGGCAAGAATGGGACCAAATTCCAACACCAAAACTCCAGACACTCATTAACTCCATGCCCAGACGTCTTCAAACTGTTTTGAAAAGAAGAGGAGATGCTACACCATGGTAAACGTGCCCCCGTCCCAACTATTTTGAGACCTGTAGCAGGCATCAAATTTGAAATTAGCTCATTTATTGGGTAAAAGTGTAAAATTTCTCAGTTTAAACATTTGTTATGTTATCTATGTTCTATTGTGAATAAAATATTGGCTCATGTGATTTGAAAGTCTTATAGTTTTCATTTTATTCAAATAAAAAAAACGTCCCAACTTTTCCGGAATTCGGGTTGTATGTTTTTTCAATGAAAAGTTGTTTTGTTTAAATAAATGAAAAATACTTTTGACAAATACACGTTCAAAAGCGTTGGGTCGGTAAGATATTTTATTTGTTTTTTTAAAAGAAGTCTCTTCTGCTCAAAGGCTGTATTTATTTGATCAAAAACACACCAAAAACAGTAATATTGTGAAATATTACAAATTAAAATATTTTATTCAACATTTTTTTGTTTTCTATTTCACTATAATGTAATTTATTCCTGTGATTGTAAAGCTGAATTTTCAGCATCATTACTAAAGTCTTTAGTGTCAGATGATCCTTCAGAAATCATTCTAATTTGCTGATTTGGTGCTCAAAAATTATTTCTTATTATTATCAACGTCCAAAACAGCTGTGCTGCTTTATATTTTTGTCAAAACTGATACAAATTTTTCCAGGATTCTTTGATGAATAGAAAGTAATTTTACATAGAAATATTTTATATACATTTTTACAATCAGTTTTAGTCAATTTAATTTGTCATAAATGAACGAACGAACGAACAAATGAATGAGTATATACTCACCTAAAGGATTATTAGGAACACCATACTAATACTGTGTTTGACCCCCTTTCGCCTTCAGAAGTGCCTTAATTATACGTGGCATTGATTCAACAAGGTGCTGAAAGCATTCTTCAGAAATGTTGGCCCATATTGATAGGATAGCATCTTGCAGTTGATGGAGATTTGTGGGATGCACATCCAGGGCACGAAGCTCCCGTTCCACCACATCCCAAAGATGCTCTATTGGGTTGAGATCTGGTGACTGTGGGGGCCATTTTAGTACAGTGAACTCATTGTCATGTTCAAGAAACAAATTTGAAATGATTCGAGCTTTGTGACGTGGTGCATTATCCTGCTGGAAGTAGCCATCAGAGGATGGGTACATGGTGGCTATAAAGGGATGGACATGATCAGAAACAATGCTCAGGTAGGCCGTGGCATTTAAACGATGCCCAATTGGCACTAAGGGGCCTAAAGTGTGCCAAGAAAACATCCCCCACACCATTACACCACCACCACCAGCCTGCACAGTGGTAACAAGGCATGATGGATCCATGTTCTCATTCTATTAAACGCCAAATTCTGACTCTACCATCTGAATGTCTCAACAGAAATCGAGACTCATCAGACCAGGCAACATTTTTCCAGTCTTCAACCGTCCAATTTTGGTGAGCTCCTGCAAATTGTAGCCTCTTTTTCCTATTTGTAGTGGAGATGAGTGGTACCCGGTGGGGTCTTCTGCTGTTGTAGCCCATCCACCTCAAGGTTGTGCGTGTTGTGGCTTCACAAATGCTTTGCTGCATACCTCGGTTGTAACGAGTGGTTATTTCAGTCAAAGTTGCTCTTCTATCAGCTTGAATCAGTCGGCCCATTCTCCTCTGACCTCTAGCATCAACAAGGCATTTTCGCCCACAGGACTGCCGCATACTGGATGTTTTTGCCTTTTCACACCATTCTTTGTAAATCCTAGAAATGGTTGTGCGTGAAAATCCCAGTAACTGAGCAGATTGTGAAATACTCAGACCGGCCCGTCTGGCACCAACAACCATGCCACGCTCAAAATTGCTTAAATCACCTTTCTCACCTTTCCCATTCTGACATTCAGTTTGGAGTTCAGGAGATTGTCTTGACCAGGACCACACCCCTAAATGCATTGAAGCAACTGCCATGTGATTGGTTGATTAGATAATTAAATTAAAGGTGCAGTGTGTGATTTTTAGCGGCATCTAGCGGTTCGGTTGCGAGTTTGCACTAAGGGCTCAGCCCACTGCTCACCCCTCCCTTTCAAAGAAGCTTTGGTGGCTAAAACGGGACAAACATATCGTCGTCTGAGACAGCAGAGAATAGCCAGAGTAAGCCAAGAGTGTGTAACACTGTTTCTGTACCACAGTCCATTATAAACCACATCATGGATAACGTTTTCAAAGCCATAGTCAGGTGAGGATCAAGGGTCTATAATATAATAATAGTAATCAGCTGATTGTCTAAACCCATAATACAGCGAGGGAGAAGAACCACATTAAACTAGGCAACTATATATTTTTCAAACAGGGTAGCTGCTAGTAAAAGTTTAGCTGGCTAATATGAGCTGTTACTGTGGCTGAGCTGGTTAAAGCGTAAAGCCTTGTTTATACTCGACACGTCCGCATGAGCCCAAAGGTGCACGCGGCAAAAATGACATGATTATAACAGCGCGCGCGCCTCCGCATCCCCTAGACACCATTTACTACACACAATAGGCTTTTTTTCTCTGATTTTGAAAACTCTTCGCGATCGACTTAAAATGCTTCCAAGATCGACGGGTTGGTGATTCCTGTAACGTTACTGTTTTATGGTCAATGACAAGAGTACTAATCAGCTGTCTCACGAACGTAACCAACACATTTATCCCCACATAGCAAAGCCATAACACAGCGAGGGAGAACTAAGTTACATGAAACAATCCAACTACATATTTTACACCACTGACAAGTCACTACTCACGGTGTTTATGGCTAGCTTCTAGGTTTCTGCGGCTTCTCTTTCAAGGTAGTGACGAAACGCGCTCTGTAGCGCTGTTTGTGCGCGTTCGGCTACGGTAGAAACATGACGTCACAATATGTCGACCTTCATAGAAGGGGATTCCCGCGGTTATGTAGATATAAATGTCTCATTCTAAGGTAATAAAAACATTACGGTTTATTAAGTAAGTTCTTTATACACCACTGAAAACATAGTTATGGATGTCATTTTGCATTTCAGTTAATAGATACTCAATTTTTACTGATTGCACCTTTAATGAGAAATTGAAAAGGTGTTCCTAAGAATCCTTTAGGCGAGTGTATACAGTATATATATATATATATATATATATATATATATATATATATATATATATATATATATATATATATATATATATAATACATATTACTGAATCCAGACTTTTGCATGGTAGTGTATGTT
Source organism: Tiaroga cobitis (assembly GCA_030578255.1). Classification (NCBI taxonomy): domain Eukaryota; kingdom Metazoa; phylum Chordata; class Actinopteri; order Cypriniformes; family Leuciscidae; genus Tiaroga; species Tiaroga cobitis. The sequence continues at coordinate 18,013,266 of CM060603.1, forward strand.
TTAAATTATATTAGATATTTTGACATTGGACAGTGTGACATGAAGTTAATTTTGCATTGTTCTATGTGTATAAAGCATAGATGTTTGTTTGTCCTGGAAAGCACAGAAGTCTTTAAAGCTCACAACCTACTGTCTTCACTTGTGACATATTCATAATGACTACTGTGTTCTGTAGGTGCAGTTTTCCGTGTACTGCTGACCTGATTAGGGGTTGATGCAGGGCCACCAATGATGCGTGGATAGTGGCAGAGATGACAGACAGGTGGAAGTAGTCAAACATGACGTTGACGTGCTGGTGGATGCCTCTGTGGAGGCTAAAGTGCAAACGCAGCATTCGACTGCTGATGCTCTGGAGAGAACTAGGGTCCTCGGGCCTAAACACAAATAAAAACAAACACGTGTTGGTTTTTGCACAAATGTGCAAACAAACATATGTGAAACAATTGTCTAACCCTAAATATAGGCAACCGTAAAATCTGAAAATAGCGTTCAGTTATTTGTCTACATACGAGTAGTCACCATCGGTGAAAAACAAGTCCAAAGACAGCTGAAAGTCCATTTCATTTAAGGACTCTTCCACCTGCAGGGGAAAATATACCATCACCACCATCACTAGTGATGCATACAGAGGTAGATTTTATCACAGAACTCATAGTGTGACTGTTGTTTGAGTCATTAGAGTCGCTCACCTTCTTTGCATCTAGCAGCATCATCACTTTGAATACGAGGACGTCGTTGACTACAATCTCCTCATTTTTGTAAAGGATCTGAAAGGTTTTGCTGCAGCCCACATCATCTTGAACTGTTGCTGGGAAAGCCAGATCTGAACCTGAGAGAAAACGAACATTAGAAGGGCTTTACAAAGCTCAGATAGCTCAGATAGATGTGCTACTTGACAAAATTAAACCTATAAAAAAAAAAACATACCAAAAAATCAGTTGACTTAACAGAAATGAGCTGCTATTTTTTACAGTTTTAAATCGTTCTGTCGTCTGAAACTCTTGCTTTCTGCTTTATTTGTGTACATGCAAATATGGCGTGACAAAGTGAACCAATGCAAGTTTGACATCAATGGTGCCAACATCAAAATGCATTAGTGTTTGCGCATCTTGCAACAGCATCTTAACAGTTATCGATGTCAACCTACAGTACACATGCTTTTCAGACACAAAGCTAAAAAAAAAATGAATAAAATAAAATAAACTTCCAAAACATACATACTGCCCTGATATTTCTACCAGGAGAGGATGTGGATGGAGTAAAAAACAAAACAAAAAAAAAAACAGATAATGATGCTTCTCCACATTTCACCACAGGGTGAAAGACATTACACACTCCAACAGACACAGAGCATGTGCATGAAAAGATTCTTTCAACCCACTGTGTCAATCACTGTGGGCTCTGACCTAAACGTTGATGTAATATTAAAGGGGTCATGAACTGCATTATTTTATTATATTAGGGTGCACTTTTATGTTATGTTAGTATGATTTTTAAATCAAAAATGGTCATAATTTAGAAATAAAAGGCATTTTTCCTACCCAGATTTTAGCCTCTGATTTGAACTCTGTTTGAAAAGCCGTGTCTGCTGTGAGACTTCAGTGTAAACGCCCACTGCTGTGATTGGCTGACATCTTTGCATATGAAATAACTATTACATGTGGAACTCTCTCGAAAACTTTTAGCACGTTTTTACAATTACAGCTCTCAAGGTTAACTAATCGTGAAAAGTGTTGATTATAGCATTATATTTAGATTGTGGTATGAAAGGTTGCAGTGATGAGCATTGTAGCCGATCACAGACATGTTGAGCGCATGAATGCAGTGATCATTGCAATGAAATTTCTGCACGATAACGAATTCTTTCATCATAACTAACACAGTGTAAATAAGAGATTCATTGATTATGTAACCAAAGACTAATGATAAAACGGACTGTTAAAACAGTTTTGGCGAGAGTCCAGAACTCAGTCACTGATAAACTCGAGATGTTTGATTGACAGCTCCAGCGATTGTAAAGGGAGCGTTCTTTGATCGCTTTCTATATATAATTTAATGATTATCATCTATATATGATTAAATAACAGATTATTTTAATCCAACTAAGAGAAACAATGTGAAGTTGACCGTTTAGTCACTGGTTTGATTTACTGACACAGATAAAAGAACATCTGACTGTACACGAATCATTACATTTCAGAAATCACTGATCACAGATCAGCAGTGGTGTAAAGTAACGAATTACAAATACTCTCGTTACTGTAATTGAGTAGTTTTTTTTAGGAATTGTACTTTTTTTAAGTAGTTTAAAAACAGTGTACTTTTACTTTTACTTGAGTACATTTTAAGTGCTGTATCGGTACTTTTACTGCGCTATTTTTCCTGAACCTGCCGTCGCTACATTTATATTAATATTTATTTTTATAATAAGTCATCATGTGACTCCATGCGTGATTCCCGTCAAATCAAATCGCGCGCGGAAAACTTAGCATCAAACCAGCATCAACAGACTTCGAGACACCTGGCGCCAATTTATTTTGTTCACGAAGTGACTTTCGGAGTGGATCTTGAGCCTGGAGGAAGTTCATGCATTTGTGTCTTCATATAGGCAAAAAAACAGCACAAGCGTCACACCTCACACGTGCTTCAGTGTGTGTGTGTGTGTGTGGTAAATGAAACTGCGCGTCGGCTGCACCATTCATTCACACAGAACATGCAGGATTTGTATTTAAATTGTCTTTGTGGTTTAATATTCGCACTATATCGCGATTTGATTTCAAGTGTACTGAACTGCTTTCTATTTTTCCTCCAAAAATTTACAAATTCCGTGAAATTCCGAGTTATAAATTCCTTTTTTATGACTGGATTTTGTCAGCATTTTAGGGGGGGCGGGGGTCGTCCAAAACAATGGTAGGGGAAACGCTGTATTTTTAGTGCTAGCAGTCAAAAATAAAACTGTTGGAGAAATATTGAAATACTGTTTCTTTTTTTCTATGAATCTGTGATAAAAGAGTAAGCTACATTTTCAATTTGCAGGGTATAAGGTGGACTAACATTCATAGCATAATACTCACTACTCACTACTCTTGAGTACTTTTAAAAGGGCTACTTTTTACTCCTACTTTGAGTAGTTTTTAGGACCGGTACTTTTACTCTACTCTCGCTACATTTTTTGACAAGTAACAGTACTTTTACTTGAGTATGCTTTTTCAGTACTCTTTCCACCACTGCAGATCAGACATTAGAATCAACACTTACATGTCGCATTACAGTCAGGTCCATATCGTAAAAGTCTGTTTGCAAAGCCTGCGCCGAAATTGGGACTGATTTTCCAAAGAATTCAGAGTTTGATGTACCGAATCCAATTAAATAACGCTCAACTGAGACATTCACATTGTTGAAAATAAATAACCACATTCCTAGCATTAATATCCTTTGGAAGGTAATGTTATTTTTAGTCCAGTGATCCTGTATCGCTCTCCTCTCCTCGTCATCTCTTTAACATGCCAGTAAGCAAGGGCCAAAGTTGCAATGATGAAGTAGGAGTTGATTTTCTTCTGCAGAGGCGGTCTTTTCACCTATAAGCACATTCCACAGCGAGTCGTTCTCTGGGCTCAGTTTCAATAAAAGCTGTTTTTAGACTAATAAAGGAAGTTTTCAGTTCTGAAACTTACAGGATATTTTTACAGTATGATAACCTCTTATATGTCAAAAGCTCAAGGAAAATTTGATTTCTCAGTTCATGACCCCTTTAAGTGAGCCGAAGGCTACAGCTTTAAGAACTATGTTAGAAATGGTAAATGGACTGCATTTATATAGCGCTTTCAACAGACCCATGGCCACCAAAGCACTTTACATATTGCCTCGCATTCATTCACTCATTCATTCACTCATTCATACACCGACGGCAGCGTCAGCCATGCAAGGCGCCATCCAGCTCGTCGGGTGCAGCTGGGGTTAGGTGTCTTGCTCATGGACACCTCGACACTTGGTCAGGTGGAACCGGGGATTAAAGGGTTAGTTCACCCAAAAATGAAAATTAAGTCATTAATTACTCACCCCCATGCTGTACCAACCCCGTAAGACCTTCGTTCGACTTCAGGACACAAATGAAGATATTTTTGATTAAATCTGAGAGGTTGATGACTGCTACATAGGCTCCCTAAGGGAATGAAACTTGACGGCCCAGAAAGTCATTTAGAAAATGTTTAAATATTCCATGTCGCAACAGTGGCTCAACTATAAGTTTATCAAGCGACGAGAATACTTTTTGTGCGAAAAAACAAACAAAAATAAGGACTTTATTCGACTATTCCTTTTCTTCCTTGTAGGCCTGAAACGAGACTTCAAGAGATTTCCACGACGCGCACGCGCGAGAACTTAACTGAAGTAGTTGAAGGAGATCGCAATTCTCGCGCATGCGTCGTGGAAATCTCTTGAAGTCTCGTTTCAGGCCTACAAGGAAGAAAAGGAATAGTCGAATAAAGTCCTTATTTTTTTTGTTTTTTCGCACAAAAAGTATTCTCGTCGCTTGATAAACTTATAGTTGAGCCACTGTTGCGACATGGAATATTTAAGTCAATATTTAGTCATTTTCTTTAATGACTTTCTGGGCCGTCAAGTTTCATTCCCTTAGGGAGCCTATGTAGCAGTCATCCACCTCTCAGATTTAATCATAAATATCTTCATTTGTCTTCCGAAGACGAACGAAGGTCTTACAGGGTTGGTACAGCATGGGGGTGAGTAATTAATGACTTAATTTTCATTTTTGGGTGAACTAACCCTTTAAACCCCCAACCTTCCGGTTTGTAGACAACCTACATGAACCGCTGAGCCACTGCCGCCCACAGAAAGGGAAGGTTAGACCCCTTAAAGAGACCCGAAGGCTACAGCTTTAAGAACCATGTTAGAAAGGGAAGGTCAGAACCCTTAAAGAGACCCGAAGGCTACAGCTTTAAGAACTATGTTAGAAAGAGAAGGTTAGACGTTTAACCCTCATAAGTGAAGATAAGCTGCATTCCTATGCAAAATACCGCCTGAAGAAATCCCTGGAGGTATTGAAGCATTTCGGTAGCACATTTCAATTTGAAATGTAATATGCAAAATGGAAATACAATATGTAAAATGGCAATGTATTTCCATATTTAAATTGACATTTTCCCTCCCATGTGTAACGTTTGGGGCAAAATTATCATTTAACTTCAATAATACAATTGTCATTTGCCGTTTCCTACTCTAGTACTCTTATGTAATTTAAACATATTGCTCAAGTCGCAAAATTCAAATGAAAAAAAATATCTAAAATATACCTAACTGATTAGATATGTTTAACAAGTTACAGTCTCTTCTACTGGCCAAACAGGATAAGGTCTCAGGGATCATCAATCCAGAAACATTATAAAACACCTAGCATCATAGTTTTTAAGCACAATTAAATGTTCTTTAAATAGTCATTTAAAATGTAGTTTCACAAACAACATTTTATGAAGGTTAAACACAGACTTCCATTTGTTGACAAATAAAACGTAGCATCTCACTTCATTATCAACCATCAACCATACCACCATACATTGCACTGAATGAGTCATGTTTATTTGAGGTGTATGAGGGTTTTGTTTTACCTATAGGATGCAGCAGACTGGCTTCCACCCTCTGCGGGATCCGTGGCGGCACCTTCACGCCAGCTCGGATCTGATAGAACCTGTCAATCCAGAAAAAAAAAAAACAGTTTTCATTAAGTATTCGAGAAAAGCAAATAAAATCAAATAACTGTTTGAAACAACGTTATACCATATACCACAGTTTATACACAACCAGAGCAGTTCAGAAAGCTCAGGTAAAGAAAGTTTTTTTTTAAAGAAATTAATACTTTTATTCAGCAATGATGCATTAAATGGATCAAAAGTGACAGTACCGTTTCTTTTTACAATTTCTATTTCAAATAATTAGGTTTTTTAGGCTTCATTCATACACATTTTTACCAATAAATTTCTATGACTTTTGAGGCAAATATATACTGTTCCAAGAAAGTGTATGTATAATAAGAATAAAATTCCATGTTCAAATTTATCATAGCATATCTTAACTAAAATCACTGACTATTAATGCTATTTGTTTGTACAAGCTGTGACTGTGCAAAGAACATAACGTCACGTGACTGAATGACCGAATGGCAAGTATTTGTTTAAACAAAATGAGCAAACATACATTCTATTATACACATATTTATGAAACAAATTTCCATGATTTTTCCTGGAAATCGCTTATTTAATTTTTTTTCTAGGTTATGACGGTACAAACCCTCTTTTTTGTGCTTTCTATTCATTCAAGAATCTTGAAAACAATGCATCATGGTTTCCATAACATTTTTCAACATTAAGGATAAGAAAAGTTTCTAGAGCACCAAATCAGCATATTTGACTGATTTCTGAAGGATCATGTGACATTGAAGACATCACAGAAATGAATTATAATTTAAAATTCAATAATATGTAATAATAATAATAACATTTCACAATAATACATGAAAAATGCAGTTTAAAAAACATTAATACAACAAAGCCTCTTAAAAATGGATCATTTCTGTTTTTAATTTTCAATTAAATCAGTCAGCTTTTTTTTTATGTGGTTCTTAGCAAGGAAGGAGCCACTGTGGCCGTCAAAGAGAAGAGTGATGCCCTCTCAGTTCCTCATTTCTACTCAGAGCTCGACTGAATAAACCAGATCAGAGAGCTTTAGCACATGTCTGTATCCACGCAGCTCAGTTGATATCCTGTGCCCCATCATCCCATGCATTTGAAATGAAAGAGGAAGCTCAGGCAACCAAAATAGAGCTGCAATTATCCTGACGAGAATATCAGGACATCAAAAGCAGGAGGAGATAGCTGGTAAGAATACAACGGGCTGGCCGGAACACAAATCAGGGAATGGGAACAAACAACTAGTCCCCTTACAGGAGCTGAAGAGTAGAATGAGGGTTGCGTTAAGCTTCCTGTCGCACAGCTGAGCAAACCCAATGGCTCTCTGTTTTAGTTAGACCCACGGCGACAATGTCAGCAGATGTGGAATGTTAGCCTGAGGTTGCAAACTGCTGTGCTGACACCAAACAACCCTATTAGCACTGCTGATAACACAGGGTTTCTTCCTTTTCATTTGAAAAGAGTCCCTTTAGATATTTACACTGCGACATAAAAAGAGTGCAGTTACGACAAGTGTTGGGGAAAGTCACTTTTAAAAGGAATGCATTACAATATTGCGTTACTCCCTTAAAAGGTTACCAACAGCATTACTTAATTACTTTTTATGGAAAGTAACGAATTATGTTACTGTTTCTCATCTGGCCTGGGCATGCTTGTTTGTGTTTTAATCATTTATTTTTCTATTTTTAGCAAATGTAAAAAGGCCCTTTCACACAAAAAGTGAAATGAATACGACTCAGGCTGAAGGAAATTCATCTGTAGTGTAATTTCTCTTAATATGGGGACAGGATAGGTGTCAGTTAATAAATGGAGAATAAAGTAACTTGTGTTACTTATTTGAAAAAGTAACTGAAATTTAAATGGTAATTCGCTACTTTACTAGTCATTTGAAAAAAAGTAGTCCGATTACGTTTACTTGTAATGCCCCTAGCTATATCTAGTGACTGGTTTTGAAATGTGGGCCGCACTTGTAACTTAACCCTTACCTGTTCTAAATAAAACTATGGCTTTTCATAGAGCACAATGAGCTCTAGAGATTACATTAAATTAGGATCTTGTGCGATGAAATACTCACGTATTGAAATACATACAAATGATCTGTACTGAGTTTGGGTCATTTCAGGTTTTTGAGTCAAGTCACCTTTATTTATATAGTGCTTTATACAAATAGTTTCAAAGCATCTTTACAGTGTTAACCCCACTTATTATGCATTTGAAAATTATGCATTTCGGCTGTTGTTCAGCTGAAGTCAGTTCAGTGTTGATTCAGTTCTGTTGTAAAGATCATCAATTATTAAATAAGTTGATTTCATCTATAAAGCAGTTCTGCAAAAAATAATGTCATCGTCCAGCTCTGATCAGTTCTCAGTCAGATCAATAATATTTTTGAATATTGTTGACATAGATCGAAACTTGTGCAAACTGCAGTTAACCTCAACTGTATTCTGAGATTATCTGATAATTAAAATTTCATCCTCACATTAAATATGTAAATGCATTCAGTTTGTCTATATCCATGATATACATTATTCATTAGTGGGGTTTGCGCATCATGTCTCTTCAGAAGACTTGGATTAATCAGCTTTCTTTAAGAATCTTTTTATGAAAGTCTTGAAATATACTTTTAATGGAGGGATTACATAATTACATAATTCACCCAAAAAAAACAAAAAACAAAAAAAAAACATACATATACATATATCATCAATTACTCACTCTCATGTCGTTCTAAACCTGTAAGATTTTTGTTCATCTTCGGAACTCTGATGAATATATTTTCAGTGAAATCTGAGAGCTTTCTGTCCCTCCATTGACAGCTATGCAACTACCAGTTTGATGCTTCAAAAAGTTAATAAAGAGATCATAAAACTAATTCATATGATCCGAGTGCTTCTAATCCAAATGTTCTGAAGAGGCACAATCACTTTATATTATGAACAGATTGAACTTAGGCTTTTTAATCGCATATTAACATTGATCAGCGAATATAAACCTAAGCTCAACCGAACCAGCTTGAAGCATGGGAATAAACCTCATTGGTTCTTGCTGAAGCTCAAACGTCCTGTGTAACACAAGAATGAACCTCACTGGTTCTTGGAGAACTAAGGTGTGGTCACATTAGTGACATTTCTGTGAAATTTTGCAGGCTAAAAAGGTCCATTGTCACTAGTGTAGCGATGCATGAAGAACCGCTCGCATAGAAGTCACTTTCAATCTTAGCGAAATCTGCCTGTTCGAGCAGAAACTCCCAAACTCGCATCACGTGAAGCTCCCAATTGCATGGATTCTTATTAAATTGAATTGTTTGCAGAGCAACGGTAAATGTGACCACACATTTACACTGCAATTTAAACCGTATAATAATGCAGTTATTAATCAGGTTACCAGCCAACTGCAGAGTAACTCTGTAGTATTTACTCTGTTTATCTGGCAATCAGCAAGTGTTAATTTTGGGCCTTGACTGTAACTGACTGAAAAAAAAACTGGTTGAAACAGCAAGGTATTTTGAAGTGCCCTTCAACGCAAGCCAACTAATGGAGAACCAATCTGCAACATGAAACACAACTGTACAAGCAGACACTTTTGACGTGCCTGAACAGAAATAGGTGTGAGGAGACTCCTAAATTATGAATTCTAAGAAAAGCTGGTGCACATTTAGATAGAGAAGCAGAGACTCGCAACGGCAGGAATAACAGAGACTACTGTAAGAAAGCATTGCACGTTGTTATTATCAGTAAAGATGATCTAATATGGAATGTCTAAATGGAGATAGTTGCAGGCTGCAAGTGGTAAGTTTTAGCAATGTGCTCAGCAATTACATTTTTAATTATTTTAATTCTATTCAATGTCCAGAACAAACCAGGGTTTACCAATTAGGCTCAAAATTGAGACTAACTCTAAGACAAAAAAGCGCTATACACATACATTTAACTTGACAAACGGCAAGAATTCCAGAACAGGAACCTGAACCTGGGGAAGAAAAACGTGAGAAAACCCAATAGGGATGCATATTGTTTGATTATCATTCAGTTTTGTCTTCCTTCCAACGATAACATCTTAATACAAATACATGTCGTAGTTCCTCGCCATTTGTCTATGTAAACTAGACAAACTTTCTAAAGTAAAAAAAATCCATCTTGATGGAGAGCAGGTGCAGCATTATAAAGCATTATCATGCCAAAGGTTTCCTGTGCAATCCATCCCTATTTCTTTGTTGTTTTAGTCATGGCTTCCACCCAAGATCATCCTTGAAAATATTTTATCTGTGTGAGCAACCAAACCTGGAATGACACTTTCTAAAGAATAAGATCTTTAGTGGAACAGAAATGTATTGGAACATGTTCTTACCCTCTTTGGAAGAGATCCACATTATAAAACTTGTGGAGCTCACAAGAGAACTCCACCGTGGCCTGGACCTCCGTCATGCTGGATTCAGGGCTGGAGGGCGGCCTGTCTCAAACGATCTGCAGCAAAACTGTGCAAATACAGAACAAATAAACAAATTCATCAGTTGTGTCATCAATAGTGGGAGGACCGGAAAAGAAGTTGGAACACATTTCTACACTGAAATTTAACCAGAAAATACATTAAAACATTGAAATGTGCAAAAATGTTAAAGAAAATATGCACATGTGCATTCAACAGTATGAGAGTTATGCACACTTAAGTATCTAGCTTTGTGTGAGGAGCAGATCAAAATATACACTACTGTTAAAACATTTGGGCTTGGTAAGATTTTTAAAATAAGTATCTTATGCTCACCAAGGCTGCATTTATTTAATCAAAAATACAGTGATAACTATAGTCAAATATTATTACAAGATGAATTTGATTTCCATTTTAAAACATATTTTATTCCTGTGATGGAAAAGCTGAATTTTCAGCATCATTACTCCAGTCTTCAATGACGCGATCATTCAGAAATCATTCGAATAAGCTGATATGGTGCATTATTATTAATGTTGAAAACAGTTTTGCGGCTTATTTTTGTGGACACTGATACATTCAGGATTCTTTGATAAATAGAAAGTAAAAAAAAAACAGCATTTATTTCAAATATAAATCTTTTGTAACATTATGTATTATCTGTCACTTCTGATCAACTTAATGTGTCCTCCTTACGAAATAAGTTAATTTCTTTAAAAAAAATCTTACTAACCCCAAAGTTTTACAGTAATGCAAGTACACTGATAAATATCCCCTTAGCTGAAAAACACACAAATAAAAGCATACAGGTTTGAATCAACATTAGGGTGAGTAAATAATGACAGAATTGTATTTCTGATATCACTCACTTACACTCGAAATTGAATGGAATCTGAAAGCGGTTTGAAAAACTCTAGAAGTCGACTAAAAGTCAAAAAGTTCCAAAAAGAACGTGCACTTTCACATGCAAACCAAATGCCCTTTCACTTCACCAAGCAACTGTGACCCAAGTTCATGAAACGAGTTTGACTACCTCCTGACATTTAAACTCCACAAATATAGCAGAGGCATTCACGTCTGCAAGCATGCATGAATTAACATACAAGACAGTGTATTCTCAGCGCTCTTCACCTTAATATCTTTAAGCACTGCTGGTTCTGAATAACCAGAGAATGCTTTCACACACCCCACAGGCTTTCAGAATGATTCACCCTTATTTGTAATTCACAGTTACAGTACTGAGGTGTGATGCAAGATCCTGACAAGTCCAGCACACTTCAGTCGATTCGATGCAAATAACTCTGCTAATGCTGGCTAGACTCCCCCGCGGGAGTCTCTGGAGGATTCATGTGCTTTGTGGCATTATCAGGGACTTTAGCTTTCATTAATACAGATTAGCTCCCTTAAATGAAAGACGAACTGCAGTCGCCGATCACATGCAAACCACAAAGTCAAATCAGATCAACCACAGCAAGATTTTCCTTCCAAACATGTGTTAAGCTGGTGATAAGAGCACAAGAGCCCCGTCCCACTGTCTCAGCACTGCGTGTGCAGATACGAACAGAAAACAGGGCACATTTGTGTAAGGGCAGCTACTTTCCTTCCTTTGAGCTGTGCTTGTGAAAATTAAGTTATGATATTACTATTGCCCTACTTCTTGGCATATGTTCATATTCTTGTGTTTTCTGCTTTCTTTCACTCTCACTCTCTCACTCTCTCTCTCAAATTCAGACATCTATAGAGCAAAAGATTCAAGATAAGAAGTAAAAATCCTATTCTTTTTCCCACTGGGAAATTGTATTAACATTTTAAATATGCTGAGACATGCCTATCAGCTCAGTCTGTACGAGCCAGAAGTCTGTTATTTCAACTTAAAAATTGTGCTTAATTGTCAAATTCCCAATGAAATACTGCATTACCTGCAATTCTGAAGATCCACAATTCATAGGAATAATTTATGTAATGCCTTATACATTTTTCTGACTTTGTGTTTCAAAACAAATATTACTTTTTTTCTAATCTTGAATTATTTAAAAACCTTAGAAGTCCTAAAAATACTTGTGGAGAAAATAATGGGGAAAATGTTACATTAACATTTTGAGTGATTTTACGTGTGTGTGCGTGTAAAAAGATAATATCTATGTAAATGACTCACCCGTCCTGACTCGGTTCAGTATCTTCTCTCTTCATGTTAACTGATCAACACAATCCTATATAAAAACACATTTAAACACATATAAAACGTTTTTAAACTTAACTAATAAATGTTTAATGTTTCTAAAATACAACAACGTTCAAATACGCACGTGATTGCATTTGATAATTCAACTACACATTATCTATTTCATTTGATTTGCAGTAATATGATTAACAATTTCACAAATACTAAAGATTTAAACATGATTTGTTGAACAGCTTTTGTTTTTAATTCAGTTCGTTGGGGCAGTTAGCGCTGCCGCTAGTCTGTTTTGCTTGTCAAATGACCAGCTTTACAAACATCACACTATTTGCGTAAGTTAACGGACACGTTGTCAAACCTACAAGTTCAAATGCAACAAACAGTAATAGTTTATAAAATATCTGGCTACTATGTAATTGAAAACCACGTACGTGTATCCGCTTCGGGAATTTGGGCCTCAATCCGCGGGCTGGATTTCAGAGCGATCCCGCCTCGACGCTCCGATCACTACGCTGCTTAATTCCTCTGCATGTCGATTCAAATTCTGTTATGTCCCGTCCTCACAGCAAAGAATTAAAAGTCCAGATCGGTCGGATTGGATGAAAAACGAATCACATCTCCGTAAATTGTGCGGTGAGAGTCGTAGATCGTAAATATTGTCTAAACTTGTTGTAAGAGTGAGTTTAAGGGAGGCGCTCACAACAAGCCGGTACAACAGCACCGGTCACTATCAAAGGCGTTATGATTCCTGCCCTTATTGTTTATTGAAGACGTTATTCACTTGCTTCCTTATTATAATGATTCACTTCAGACACGTTGGTTTTTGAAGGCTATTGGAGAAAATATCTCCAATAAAGAGAAATATTATATTATTATATATTATGCTATTTTGTTAGCAAAACAAAACCTCAAAACAGGCTCTTAATCCCAATGAGAAATAAAGTAATTATATATATATAGTATATACATATACATTTTTTGTTTTGTTTTAAATGTTTATTGGTCCCTTAGGTCTTTCGTCCTTGGTGGGTCTGTTGGCTGATTTTAAAGTGGTTTTGGGCACATTTCAGCAGACCAAGACCTTAAACCAGTGAGCAAACCATCTCGATTGTGGCTGGTTTAAGTTCTTTTTTTCCAGGTGAGATATCTTTATATCAACTGGACCAGACTGGAGACATTTAGGTGTTATAAACAATCTAACACATATAAAGAGAACTCACCCAGAATATGTAAAGGCTCTTCAAAGGTATTAGTGTTCTTGTTTGTGTATTAAAGGTGGCGTTTAGGCTATGTCAATTGCAGTATTTGTGATTCCTGTGTTCAAAACCTTCCACAGACAGACATCATTAACTCATGTATCTCATCACAAATGTATTAGTTACATTTTAATTGCATAAATCTACTATTATGCCATATTGGAAAGTAGATTAGTATGGACAAACATCATTCAAAGCAAATAGTCTTGGGGTTGAATTTTCACAGTTCCTCTGGTATTCAAATCAGTAAGCCTAACAGCTGGTTTATCTGGTTTTAATTTACCCTTGTGCAGATAATCCTTGTCACATCCATAATCCGTCTAGCAATATAAAGATCAAATTCACATGATTAAAGATACTAGGATAATCTAAATTAGCAGTTGGTTGAAAATACCATAATTAGGAGTAAGAAATTATTTTATTTGTCTGTTGTGTCCTTACAAACTTTTCATTTACATGTAGATTTGGACATTTAGCAGATTTTACTAACTATCCTACATAAAAGAAGCAAGCCAATAAAGAATAATAACTGCCCAAAAAAGAAAAGGCATAAGTTCTTGAAGGAGCCAGCGGGTATATGCCATACGTGTTGCCATATGACTCTCTCTCTCTCTCTCTCTCTCTCTCTCTCTCTCTCTCTCTCTCTCTCTCTCTCTCTCTCTGGTTAATGCAATATGAACTAAAAGCATATTTAAGACGGTTTGATATGAAATTCTGGAACAGCATATGTTCATACTTTATAATTGCATTGTTTGTAATGACTCTTGATGAATTATTTAATTTGACTGGAAGAATAATGCGCTATTGGGAATCAAGGCAATCATAATCAGATGCCATGGTCAGGATAGTTTAACGTAATATTGTTAAATATTATTGCCAGCAGAAGAGGCAGGTAAAAGATTCAGTCATGCATTCCGTAAAAAATGTCCTTTGGATGCAAGTTCAAAATTAATATTTCATTTTTTGTTGTCATACATTATTGCACAGTTCTCCTCAGTTATCAATTATGTATACAGTATACATACATACAGACATACACACGTGTACATATATATATATATATATATATATATATATATATATATATATATATATATATATATATATATATATATATATATATATATATATATATATATATATATATAATTATTATTATTATTATTTCATGGGTATTTACTGTAAATAGTCAGTGCATCTGTGGACTGTTTCTTAGATGAAGACACAACTCTAGATTAGATAAGAAGATATATAACACAAACAGCATGTGGTGTCTTATTTGTACCTCTGCAGGAGAATTGTGAGTCTGGACCAATACAGGAAATTTTCCATCCTCATCTGAGACATCTGTGACTTTGTATTCACAGTGGATGTTACCAAGGGAACTGCTGTGTTTTAAAGCAAGTGATTGAGAAGTGTTTTCTAGACACTTGTCTCCAAATGTTATTTTCTGACTTGCAAGTGGCACAAAAAAAGATTAGATTATTGACGATGAAAAAACTCATGTTTTTCTTTTCAACTGGATGTTCAAATGTGCATTTGAAAAATTTGAAATTTGTCATTACATCTGTAGAATTTGGCATATGCCGATATGCCGAAATGAGCCTTAATGAAACAACAACTCTGGGAATATAAAACTAATCTGATGAGTCCCAGTCATTAGATTAATCAATGTATTATAAAAGTCCAAGAAGTCACACTTTACCTGTTTGTTGGTCATTAAAGGAACCAAAGGAGCAGCTCCCTCCTCCAGGACTATTGAGCAGCAGCAGCATGTTTTTGGGTTGTCAGCTGTTCCTCACCTCACTGGTCAGCTGCAGATCCTGTTCAGTTAGTCTGTTTGGTGAGATCTGGCTGGGCTTCTCAGATCAGAGGCCTCCTGCATGAGACGAACATCTGTGGGAATCAGGAGAAATGATCTGGAGGTAATGCATAAATTCTTCCTCTTTTTTTTGTTCCTTTATCTTCTCATTTTCTTTATTGGATATTTCAACAATTTTTTCCATGTAATGGAAAAAATATTCACATGAAGTTTATACATTTTATGCATTATATATATATATATACAAATCACAAACTGACTTTTATTTCTAGGGAAGTTTGTCTCTACTTGTTGTGTAACATGATTAAACAATGCATCTCCACTGGTCTTCATGCACACGGTAAGTGCCTTTCATGATTTAGTTATATCAGTGATTTCTTGTTTTTGGATCAAATAAGAATTCAGACTTGAAAACAATAAAATCCTTGAAATCAAAGGGGAGCGCAGCTTTTCAAACACGGTGCAATTGTGTTGTTCACACAGTCAACACAGATTTCCCACAAGCAATGTGTGTTCATCAAACACAGGGAGGAGGAGTCAAGAAATAAAAGGAAATAATGGGTGAAGCAACAAAAGATGCGGGGAAAAAGGTTTTACTTGATATTTAAAAATGATGTTATTTTCTTCAAAGTCATGCCATTTTCCAGCATGAGCCACCTTCAGACAGACCAAACTGTGTGTCCTCAGACTAAAGATGGGAATGACTTATTTCCAGGTAAACATCTCAAAAACAGCACATACATTTGGAGTAAATGTGCTCTTCTTTAACTTCAGTCTCTTTGATATCCCATAGGATTTTACATAATGACTCAGTTCAACATTGCTGAAATGGCCAGGAGAGGGATGGTGAGGAAGGTGCCTGGAACGACATCTCAACATGTAGCATATAAGATTGGCCCCGAGTTCAACTTCAGGATTAACACCAGGTAAACACCTCTGACAGTGAGATATCCCAACAGGAAAACTACAGGCTGTTGTACCTGACTGGAGACGCTTTAGTGCTATAAATGAACTACTTTTTGTGTGGAAACTATAATTATTGAGATCTTCAGCATATTCAATATGGCGAGAGCTATATTTGAACATGTTTTATAAGAAAGGGCAAGTAAATATTGCAAAAGGTGGATTAATTTATGAACTTGGAACAACTTCTTGTTGCGTTATATTTTTTTGTTGTAGACTCCGTCTAAGTTGTACAATATTGGCGGTTACTATTTTTGCTCCACCAATGAAAAAAAGTCATAATCAAAATCATCATTCTAATCAACACAGTGGCCTTCCTCAATGAATCAGTGTTGTTGAACGAATCAATTGAGCAAATTAGACAGGTTTTATACTGTATGTGAATGAATGAGTTACCATACTAATCTTACTATTTCTGCCATGGTACAAGTCACCTTTACACTTATTTATATAGGCCTATAGCGCTTTATACAATACAGATGGTTTCAAATCAGCTTTACATGGATAAACAGGAAAATAATGATTCAATGATGCAAATAAAGTTCAGTTCTGCTGTAAAGCAGCTCCCATTCTGTCATTGTTCAGCTGAGGTCAGTTCAATGTTGATTAATCCGTTCAGTAACTGTGTAAAGATAATCAAATATGAAATGAGTTGAATT
The DNA here is from genome assembly GCA_030578255.1 of Tiaroga cobitis. Taxonomy (NCBI): domain Eukaryota; kingdom Metazoa; phylum Chordata; class Actinopteri; order Cypriniformes; family Leuciscidae; genus Tiaroga; species Tiaroga cobitis. The sequence goes on from CM060603.1 coordinate 18,030,269, forward strand.
CAACTAAGTTTACACGACAACGATGTGCTGTACAGATGACGTTATCAAAACGATCCCCATTCACACGGATCCACTAAAACGACTAATAACGCAGTATTTTTCATAAAAACAAAATGTTATAGCATTGTGTTGATTTGTGTAATTCTTATAACCACTTGTAAAGAGTTCCGTTTGCCCCCCCGTTTGGGTACATTTAGCAATATAAAGAGTGTAAGATCTATATGATGTTATGATCAAGTAGTCCCTTTCTTCACTGACATTCTAAGTTGTTCAAAGCGTTTAAGAATGCTGATTATTGGTCAATGATGAGATGGTGAATGGGAACGTACTCGGTTACTAATGTAACCTCGGTTCCCTGAGTAAGGGAACGAGTATTGCGTAGCTAATACGCAGTGGGGAACTTCTTTCCTCGAGAAATATTCAAGCCTCCTAGCTCCTTTGAGGAAACGAACGATGACGTCGTTTCTCCCCAGTGACTGGCCAGCCACAGGAGCATGGTAAGCTGCTATGGCTGCCACATACACTTTGAGCGTGGATGGGGAGCAACCCTCATCCAAAAGCTCTTGCAAGAAGGAGAGTTCCACTGACACTTCGCAAGACTGGGGCTCGAGGGCACCAGCCAGTGAATACTGACCACTTCAGAGCATAGAGGTGCCTAGTAGACGGTGCTGTAGCCTCAGTGATGGTATTCAAGACCTTTTCTGGGAGGTCCCAGAGCCCATTTAGGGGTCACACATAGAGGGCCAATAAGTCGGGGTGAGGGTGCCAAATCGTCCAGTTTGCCTGTGTGAAGAGATCCTTCCTCATTGGCACTGGCCAGAGGGGGGCTACTAGGAGGACTGAGCACCTACCGTCTGATGACCTATGGGATCATAGAGAGCGACGAGAACGCATATAGAGGGAGTCTGGGCCAGGAATGAATGCTGTAAAATGAGTGTTGTTTTTCGAGGCGAAGAGGTTGATACACTTCATATCAGACGAACCGTCTGTGGGTTGAGAGACCACTCACCTGGGGGAGTGTTGTCTCGAGATAGCATGTCCGCACCCAAATTTTGGACTCCCGGGACATGAGCAGCTCTCAGAGAGCGAAGGTTGGCATGTGACCAAAGGAGGAGATTTCTGGCCATAAAATACAGGTTGCCTGATTTGAGGCCACCCTGGCGATTTTTATAGGACACTACTGACATGTTGTCCGTGCGGACTAAGACGAGGTGTCACCTGAGGTCTGGCAGATATGCATTCAAGGCCAACCAAACTGCTTTCATTTCCAGGCAGTTGATATCTAAGCTCTTCTCCGGGCTCAAAGAGAGGCCGTGAGACAGACTGGCCCTCGCACAGCACTCCCCAACCTTGGTTGGAGGCATCTGTGAAAATTACCTTTCTCCTGGAGGCCAGGAGGGCCCAACTGGTACCAGTTCTGGGCTTTCCAGGGAACCAGAGCTCTGATGCAGCGCTGGTTCACCATAATGTGCAGGCGTCCTGACCGCCACGCATGGGCTGGCACACGGCGCTTTAGCCAGTGCTGAAGGGGGTGCATATGCAGTAATCCTAGCTGGAGTACTGACGATGCAGCGGCCATGAGACCGAGAAGCTTCTGAAACTTCCTGAGGGGCGTGCGCGCACCTACCCTGAAGGAGGCTATCAGCTGTTGGATAGAGAGAGCGCGCTCTGATGTGAGCCGCGCTCTCATCATTGTAGAGTCGATAACTGTGCCCAGAAAGATCACGTTTTCACAAAATTCAAAGATCACAAAATTTATCCTGAGCCCCAGGCATTCCAAGTGGCTGAGGAGCATGGATCTGTGTGTCAATAATTCGGTCTTTGATCCTGTTGCCTCAGGGGAGAAAGCGATGCGTCTATGCACTTAGTGAAAGTACGAGGTGCTAGGGACAGACAGAACGGTAGGACCGTGTATTGATAAACCTGCCCCTCGAAGGCAAATCTCAAGAATGGCCTGTGATACCCCTTTTCCACCAAGACAGAGCTGGTGCTGGTTCGGAGCCAGAGCCTAGTTTCAAATCGGTTCTTTGGTTTTCGACCACCAAAGCACCAGCTCTGAACCAGTAAAAGTGGTTATTAAGTAGCACCAAATCATTGCTGGTCTAGAAGTAAGAACCGCTTACGTCAGCGGCTGTGGGGCGGGGTTACCGTGGCCAACAAGACGAACAGAAACTTGTGACCGCCATTTTTGAATTAGCAGCTAATCGAGCTAATAGCAGCTCGATTGTAATCTCCGTTTATGCAATTTACGGCGAGCTGCACGAACACGTTGTATTCGCCGTGTTTGGATGCCGATGTACGTTAGGTTCGCAAAGCCATGAGCATCAATAGTAATGCAACGGCCGCCATTGTTGATAGAAGGCTTGTTCGAGATGCATCGGAGCGGCGCGGACCGATCGGAGCTGCGGGAGTGTTTGGAGATCATGGAGATCTCCTTGTGCTTTTGGATCGCTCTCGCAGTGCTTTGATGTCATGCGGCGATCGATCTGCGAGAAGCCGATGCATCTCGAACAAGCCTGGCGTGTTTGTGTTTGGCGCTACCGCACTAGCGTTGCTGGGCAACATGAGACGTATGCAGTGACGTAAGATCTGGCTCTGTTGTGGCTCTCAAGCCGGTGGAAAGGCAAACCGGTTCTTAGTAAGCTTGTCAGTCGAACCAACTCCGAACCAGCTCTGGCTCTGGCTCTGAACCAGCACCCGGTTCTTGTTGGTGGAAAAGGGGTATGATTGGGCGTTATTTGAATGTGAAAGTAAGCATCTTTCAGATCCACCGTAAAAAAACAACCCCCTGGGCGAACCTGCGCGAGGATTTGTTTGGTAGTTATCCTTCTGAACAGTTGTCTCATGAGAGCTTTGTTCAGATGTCTCGGATCTGAAATGGGGCGGGTGCCACCGTCCTTCTTTGGCACAAGGAAGTAGAGCCTGTAAAACGTACTCGGTTACCTAACGTAACCTCGGTTCTCTCTAGAGAGGGAACGAGTATTGCGTAAGTTTAGCTTACGCTACGGGGTAAAGTTCATCTTTGCTCGAGATATTTAAGCCAAAAATTATCCTTAATTTTGTATATATTGTCAACGCAGTGCAGCAGCTGCAGACCTAGAGCAGGCTGTCTAGCGTGCTCATTGGCTGCCTTGCGGCAACTGCAGCAGCCTACCAGTGAGCCTGGCGTGACGTCACGTCCAATGGTGGAGCTTCGCGCCCACTATGCATCACAGCCCGCGCAAAGGGGTGTGGCTTAGTGTATAAAAGCGGGGCTCAGAGGCTGCTTCCCTGGTTTTCATGATCTGAAGCGAAAATCGCTCGAGGCGCTAGCACGGCCGGTTACGCAATACCCGTTCCCTCTCTAGAGAGAACGTAGGTTACATTAGGTAACCGAGTACGTTCTCTTACGAGAGGTTCTCTCGTATTGCGTAAGTTTAGCTTACGCTACGGGAACACTTTGTCAACGCCGTGCGCGCCCAGCATCCACTCTATGAGTCCCAACCCGGGGAACATTGAAAGTGGGAAATTCAGGCAGCCAGCAAGCGGGCCGACACATGTATAAACATAAGCACCCATGGGGAATGCAGAGCGGCGGCGCCGGGCTGCATGTACATGTATATCAACCCATATTAGTGCAGCTCAACCAGGAGAGCTAACGTTGAGGTAGCCTGCGCAACAGTGATGTGGGCAGATCATACACACATTAGACTGATAGAAGTCTAGCCTGCAAGGTGGGAACTTCCAGATTATAGAATCTCACAAATGTAGACGGGGAGGCCCAGCTCGCCGCCATACAGATGTTGTGAATGGAAATTCCACTGGACCATGCCCACGACAAGGCCATGCCTCTTGTGGAATGAGCCCTGATGCCCAGAGGGCATTGCAGACCTTTTGACGCGTAGGCAGCAGAAATCGCGTCCACTATCCATCTGGATAGGGACTGTTTCGAGGCGGCGAGACCTTTGGTGCGTCCGCCAAACGAACCGAAGAGCTGCTCGGAGCGTCTGAAGGGGTTGGAGCGCGTAACGTAAGCTCTCAGTGCCCTGACAGGGCAGAGGAGGCTGTCGCTGCTCACGCTGTCGGATGCTGGCAGAGCCGACAGAGAAATGACCTGCGCTCTGAAGGGAGTGCCAATCACCTTCGGGACATAGCCATGTCTCGGTTTGAGGATGACTTTAGAGTCATTAGGGCCAAACTCAAGGCACGCTGCGCTAACAGATAGCGCGTGCAAGTCCCCCACACGTTTAACTGATGACAGAGCCAAAAGAAAAACGGTTTTGAGCGAGAGGTATTTTAGATTCGTTGAATCTAATGGTTCGAAGGGATGCATCTTTAGGGCCTCTAGGACCACGGATAGATCCCAAATAGGAACCGAAGGTGGATCCTCCTGGCTCCTTCCAGATTTTGTCGGTGCACCATTTGGAGAATACAGAACATTTAGACGCATATAGCCGTCTCGTAGAGGGGGCTCTAGATTGCGTGGTCGTGTTCATAACTCCTTCTGGCAGGATAACGGGTATCCGTTGATCAACCACACGTGCAGAGACCAGCGCTCTGGGTGGGGATGCCAGATCGAGCTGCAGGCTTGAGAGAGGAGGTCCCTCCTCACCGGAATCGGCCACGGGGCTGTGCGTGACAGCCGTGTTAGTTTTAGGAACCAGGTTTGGTTCTCCTATCGCGGGGCTATGAGGAGCACCGGGCTGTGCGATTCCCTGATTCTCTTGATTACCTGTGGTAACATAGAGATCGGAGGGAAGGCATATAGCGGGCGGCTGGGCCAGAGTTGGGCCAGCGCATCCTCGTTCTTTGAAAAGAACACTGGGCAATGAGCGTTGTCCTTTGACGCGAATAGGTCGACTTCCGCTCTGCCAAAGAGGCGCCATAACAGCTGGACTGTTTGGGGGTGTAAAGACCACTCCCCGGGGGGAATATTGTCCCTGGACAATCTGTCCGGTCCTTCGTTCAGGATCCCTGGCACGTGCGTCGCTCTCAGCGAGTGCACGAAGCACTTGGGTCCAAACGAGGAGGCGTTCTGCCAGATCGCAGAGGCTCCTGGATCTGTCACCGCCCTGGCGGTTCACGTAGGACACACCCGACATGTTGTCCAAGCGGACTAGAACGTGTTGGTCCTGTATGAACGGGAGGAAGCGCTTCAGCGCGTTCTCGACCGCCAGCATCTCCAGACAGTTTATGTGAAGGCGTTTCCACCGGTCTGCCCTCGAAAAAGCCACCCCAACCTGAGTTGGGGGCGTCTGTCGAGATGATTTTCCGGTAGGAAATCACTCCCATTGTCATCCCCTGCTGGTACCAATTGGTCGCTAACCAGGGCTGCAGAGCTGAAATGCAGCTCTGAGATGTCCTGATCCGCTTGTAGCCACGCGTCCACCCTTGACGGGGTATGCGGGCGTTCAACCAGCGTTGTAGCGGGCGCACGCGCAGTAAGCCCAGCTGAAGCACTGCTGCAGCTGAGGCCATACAGCCCAGCATCCTCTGAAATTTTTTCAGGGAGGCGGTTCTGCCCTTCTGGAAAGATGCGGCAAGGTGTCAAACACGGCGCGCGCGCTCTGTCGACAGCTGAGCCTTCATAGCCACGGAGTCCAGTTCCAGCCCTAAAAAGGAGATTGACTGGCTGGGCCGTAATGAGCTCTTGGTCCAGTTGACCGTGAGGCCCAATTTTTCCAAGTGACTGAGATGCATAGTTCTGTGAGATACGAGCTCTATCTCTGACTGTGCTAGAATCAGCCAGTCGTCCAAGTAGTTCAGAATTCGCACACCCTGACATCTGAGGGGGGCGAGCGCCGCGTCCATGCACTTCGTAATGTACGGGGTACCAGGGACAGGCTGAACGGGAGGACGGTGTACTGATATACCTGGCCGTCGAAGGCGAATTTCAAGAATGGCCTGTGACGGGGTATAATCTGTATCTGAAAATATGCGTCTTTCAGATCGAGAGATATAAACCAGTCCTTCGGGCGAATTTGCGCGAGGATCTGCCTGGTTGTAATCATTTTGAACGGTCTCCTCATGAGAGCTTTGTTCAAAAATCTCAGATCTAATATAGGCCTCAGGCCTCCGTCCTTCTTCGGTACGAGAAAATAACGGCTGTAAAAGCCTGACTCGCTCAGAGAAGGCGGGCACCGGTTCTATAGCTCCTTTGCACAGCAGTTTGGCTGTTTCTGCGCAAAGTAGATGTGCTACTTTCACGCTCACTGTCGACTCGGTCCGAGCGTGAAAACGCGGGGGACGGCGAGCGACCTGTAGTGCATAGCCCTGTCTTATTGTGCTTAGCACCCACTCTGAAACCCCTGGAATGGCTTCCCATGCTTGTGCATGTGTGGTCAGGGGGAGAATGGCCTCCGGGTTCCGGACGGCGCACACTGTGGGCTTCGGGAACTGAAACGGAGATGTGGGCCCGGCGCGTGCGCGCCCTCGGTGCTTGGATGAAGCGGCTCGCTGACAGCCGCTTAGGGCTGGTTCGCACGTATCATCCCGATTACATTGAATGAGGAGCGTTTTACAATGGCTTTCTGAAGTGCGAGCGGCGCTTGAGGCGGAGCGACTGATAGTACATGCGAGCGCTCGAGAGCGAGCTCGTAGCATACATTCGCAGTCTGACTGGTATGAGTGCTTAAACACAGCGGCTCGCTGACACCGATGGCTCGCTGACAGCGATGGCACGCTGTTTCATATGTGACGTCCCGGTTACTTTGAACGGGGAACGTTTTCTGAGAGCTTTGTAGCGAGTGAGCGGCGCCGGAGGCGAGGCATTTATTAGTAAGCGTGAGCGCGCTGGGGCGGGCACGTAACTTACAATCGCAGCCTGACTCATATGGGTGTCTATATGCGCCGGCTCGCTGACAGCAACAGCTGGCTGTTTTAAATGAGGCGACCCGGTTACTGTGAACGGGGAGTGTGCCATGAACATTCTGTGACGCGCGAGCAGCGCCGCAGACAGTGTGTCTGTTAGTAAGAGTGAGCGGGCAACCTGACTTACTTGAGGTTGAAATGGCCGTGTGACAGAGCGGGCATGAGATGGACGCGAGCGCGATGTCTACATCTAACACTCGAGTGGCATTTGCCAGCTTTATGAGAGTGGGCTCTGTGGGCCTGAGGGACACATGTTTTTGAGTGCTTGTGTGCAGGGGTGAACACTGGGACATGGGCACCTTTTCTACACGTAAAACACCATCGGCGTGAGCCGGATAACTAGCAGTGACTAGCTGTTTCATATATGATGACCCGATTGCTTTGAATGGGGAACGTCGAGTGAGCACTTGTACTGTGCGAGCTGCGCCGGAGGCGGTGTGTCTGTTAGTAAGCGTGAGCGCTCGTGAGCGGGCTCGTGACTTACATTCATAGCTTGACAGATATGAGAGCCTGGACACGGCGGCTCGCTGACAGCAGCAGCCGATTGCTACGAATGGGGAACGGTTTGTGAAAATATTGCGAGCGGCGCCGAAGGCGGTGTGTCTGTTTGTAAGCGTGAGCGGGCACGCGACTTACGCTCATAGACTGACCCATATGAGAGTGTTTTAGCCATGTGACAGAGCGAGCAGAGGATGGACGTGAACACAAGGTTGTGGGCACGATACCTGCATCTAACACTCAAGCGGCATTTGCCAGCTTTAAGAGAGTGGGCTCTGCGAGCGTGAGATATAGCTGCAATATTGAGAGATAGGGGTTAGTCCAGCCTCGGCGGGACTAGAACACTCTTCCCTTTTCCGCCGGTGAGATACGCATGCGCCTGGGGCGCGATAGCTTTCTCGTACGTAGAGAAGCTAGCCGTGATTGGAACAGCTATTAGCGGCGCGTCCTCATCCATACCAAACGCCTCGTACCCTGAGGTGGCGGCAGCGCGGGCGGGAGCTGGCGGCTGCGCGTCCGGGAGGGGGGCGGGAAGGAGAGAGAAAAGCTCGAGGGAGTCGTTCCGGCGAGCGTTTGAGTGCCACATCAGGCTCCGGCAGTCTCTGTGCACGGCGCTTCTTCTTGCGCGGTCCAGCAGATGGCGGAGTGACAGCTTTGCCGTTAAGAGGTCTAGACGAGCCCGCAGGGTCGACATAGATAGTTCCTCACAGTGGACGCAGCCCCCCGACGTGCGAGGGCTGCGTGGTCCGGGCCCAGGCAGAGAGCGCAAAACACATGCCGGTCTCTGAAGCTGAGCGGGGCTCGGCACAAGCCACAGGACGTGCGAGGCATTCTTACAAGAACGCTCGCGCTCTTTTAGAAAAGTGTGATTCGCAGCGGCGAGCACACACACACACACACACAGTAAATACAGTGAAAAAGAGCAGTAAAGGATATTGTCGCCGGATAGCGTTGCTGGCACGGAAGGCTGAAGGCGGCGAGAAGTCGACCGGCTTCCTCAGGCGCTTTCCTCTGCTGGCAGTCGCTGGATTCGACGGCGGCGGCTTCTCTCAGATCCAGCGGTATGAAGAGCTTCGCTGAAGAGATGAAAAATCAGGGAAGCAGCCTCTGACCCCGCTTTTATACACTAAGCCACACCCCTTTGCGCGGGCTGTGATGCGTAGTGGGCGCGAAGCGCCACAATTGGGCGTGACGTCACGCCAGGCTCACTGGTAGGCTGCTGCAGTTGCCGCAAGGCAGCCAATGAGCACGCTAGACAGCCTGCTCTAGGTCTGCAGCTGCTGCACTGCGTTGACAATATATACAAAATTAAGGATAATTTTTGGCTTCAATATCTCGAGCAAAGATGAACTTTACCCCGTAGCGTAAGCTAAACTTACGCAATACGAGAGAACCTCTCATAAGAGAACCCTGATCGGCTCTGCGCGTGGGGGACTAATTCTATTGCCCCTTTTTCTAGCAGATTTGTACTTCGGTGTGAAGCACGTTGCTTCTCATCGAGGTCTCGACGACCGCCTGAAACCGTGTGGGTCTGAGAGCGAATTGGAGCAAGTAGCCCCGCTTTATAATGTTCAAAACCCAGTTCGACACATCGGGGATGGCTTGCCAGGCCTGGGCCCTCGTGGGTAGGGTTTGAATATACATTGGGGCTGGGCCGCCTAGCATAGGGGGACCTAATACCTTTGTGTTGTGTTTTGTGCACTTGTTCTCTTTTGGGCAGGTTTGACAGGCCCAACACAGAGATAGAGTGACAACTAGGGGAGGGCCGCCTAGTTACGGGGTACCGGTTACCCGGGTGGTGTGTGTTTGAAGCATACTCATTTTGTGCTTTATTTGGGTCGCTGTGAAAACAGCGTTTGTTTGTAGGGGCGCGGGCAGTGCAACGGGTCCATTGACTACAGTATGAAAATCTCCAGCCGGCTGAGCTGAACTGGGAGCTGTGAGATTTAAATGAGCTCTTTTCGAGGGCGGTCCGGCTAGAGCGAGACTCAGACCCTCTCTCTTTCCCCCTGTAGCTAGGAGGGCTTTGGCGGTTCAGGGTCCAACACAATGTGTGGTCGGGGGCCCTGGCGCCAGGGCAGTGGTAGCGCTTAGCTGATCTTGAGCGATGACGGGAATCAGCTTCAGGGGAGGGCTGAGAGACCCGAGGCGCTGGTTTTGCTGGCTGAGGAGGCGCTGGCTCTTGTGGCGGCTCGAGGCAGAGCTGGAGCGCTTTGTCTCATAGCTTGAGAAGAATTCTGAGCCTCGGTAAATCTCTGAGAAAACTCTTTCACAGCCAGGCCGAAGAGACCAGTGCTGGAGATAGGTGAATCGAGGAACGCCGTTCTTTATGCCTCTTTAATGTCCATGAGGTTCAGCCATAGGTGGCGCTTGAGCACGACGAAGTTAGCCATACTTCTGCCGTTCGCCTGAGCGGTAGCCTTTGTAGTGCGCAGCGCTAGGTCTGTGGCGCTGCGCAGGTCACGGACCGCCTCAGGGTTCGGGCCGGACTCGTCCATTGTCTGGAGAAGCTTGACCTGAACGACTTGTAACACCGCCATGGTGTGCAGAGCCATTGCAGCCTGACCTGAAGCAGAGAAGGCCACAAGAGCCGCCACAAGAGCCAGCGCCTCCTCTCAGCCCTGCCCTGAAGCTGATTCCCGTCATCGCTCAAGATCAGCTAAGCGCTACCGCTGCCCTGGCGCCAGGGGCCCCGACCACACATTGTGTTGGACCCTGAACCGCCAAAGCCCTCCTAGCTACAGGGGGAAAGAGAGAGGGTCTGAGTCTCGCTCTAGCCGAACCGCCCTCGAAAAGAGCTCATTTAAATCTCACAGCTCCCTGTTCAGCTCAGGCGCCTGGAGATTTTCATACTGTAGTCAATGGACCCGTTGCACTGCCCGCGCCCCTACAAACAAACGCTGTTTTCACAGCGAGGGCTGAAGTGTTTCGGCAGGGCTTCGAGGGGTGTACCGCTCTAGATCTCCAGCCAGCAGCAGTGGGCGGGCACAGATAACCTTTTTCTGCTGCGCTGTCAACAGAGGAGAGCGTAGCAGAAGTGGAAGTGCTCGTGCATGCCGAGTATGGCGTGCACCACGACTTTGTGAGTTCATCATGGACCTCAGGGAAGAAGGGTGCTGGTTTGTGGCGGGGGGCCTGCTGGATTTAGCCATGCCCATTTAGGCGCGCTCTGACGTGTTGGGCACCAAGTCACTTGATTGGGATTGCACGTCAGAGGCGCTTGGTCATAGGATGTGCAGTTGCCGCAGCACAGCCAATGGGCGAGCTAGAAGCTCTGCTGTGTTCGCTGTGCAGCCGCACTGCGTTTTCAACTATTAGCTTCAATATTTCTCGAGGAAAGGAGTTCCCCACTGTGTATTAGCTACGCAACACGAAGTGACCGTTCTCGAAAGGGAACATGGTTTGTGTAACATTATTAGCAACACATTAATCGCTGTTTGATAGTCAAGCAAAAGGCATAATCATTACCGTTATGTGTCCGACGTTGTAAAGAGCGATACCATTGTGCCAGCATTTAGCCTACCTCAGTTGGGCAAGTGAATCTCTGAGCAGGTGTGAATGAGTGGAAGTGGGGCTAATTAGCATATTCATGGTTTCACGTATACAAATGAATCATGGGTGTAGTAGAGTTACATTCAAGTTATTTTCAGTCATGAAGATGAAGGCGTTTAATATGTGATTTTGGTGATCAAAGATGAGTTTTAAGGGATACAATTATTGACTTCAGTCAGGGGGCTTAATATCTGTATACTTTCATTTGCAAAAAGATAAAAAAACCCAGCTATAGCCTGACTAAACACGTAATAACCTACTCATGTGCATGTCGTCACCGTTTTTCACAGATTCGCGTTTTTGTAGTTTACACGGAGATGATAAGGGTGCCGTTTTCAAAAACTTGCACTTTGAAACCGGTTTTCAAAATGTGCGTTTTCAGGCCACCAAAACGCCGTTGTCGTGTAAATGAAAACACGTAAAAAGTCTTCCGTTTTTAATTGAAAACGGTGCCGTGTAAACGGCCCCTAAGGCCCTGTTTACACGAAAACGATTCCGGGTGAAAACGTAATAATATTTTATCGGATGTGCCTTTCGTTTACACGGCGACGGCGTTTTTGGGGCTTAAAAACGCAAAAAAGTGAAACCACCCTCCAAAGTGGAAATCTTAAAAACGCTCCACCGTCGCGTTTCCGTCTAAACGGGTAAAAACGCAAATCTACTAGGGAGAGAAGTAGAAGGAAGGTTGTACGCAGGCGCACGGACTTGTTGTTGTTGTGTGGCAGTGCTTCACATTGCCACCTAGCCGCCTGGAGTGCATACTACATCGCATTTCTAACACTTTTGCGTCTCCATATGCACGCAGATTTCCCCCCCATAACGCTCGTCTAAACGCAGAATAAAAAGTGAAAACGAAACGCCACTTTTGCGTTTTCTCTTCAGATCGTTTCCGTGTAAACATGGCCTAAAGCAACTCTGTTGAAAACGGTGATGTCATCGTCCAACTGCAGTTCATTTCTCATCCAAATCAATAATATTGCGAGTAGGCTACACACACTTCAGGTGCGTTCAGGACATGTTGAAATTACCGTAGCCTAATTACTAGATATCAGCAAAGCGTTCATGTACTGGTGGTAGAGCTTGTAAGATGGGAGTTTTCTGAAAGCTCCTACCACATGACCGCTGCCTATTCATTTCGGCTTTATAGTGGTCTAACCAAGGAAACTCTTGAGAATGACTTGAACTGTTGACATATGGCGACATCTTCTGGTTACGGATGGAACTTCCTCTGTCCATGGTGCTGAATTAAAATTACATTATTAACATAAAACAGGTTATTTATTTTTGACAAAAAAAATCTCTTTTGGAGATTTGGATATATATTTTTCATATAGCATTCTTTGAAATACTTTAGAGTAAGATACACATGAATACAATACTCATTCAGTATCATGGTATGTTTCAAAATGACTGTAGACCTACCTACTGTTTTGTAGATAGTAACCATGCTAATAAGTTATTTAAATATTGTTAAATATGTAACTCACTTTACTGACTACATTAGAATATCATTTCTGTTCATAATCAGGTCTAAATGAGTTTTGCTATTCCACCCTTGAATCAGATCTGCATTTCCCATGGGGCTGCCTGAGGAATTTGCATTTTCTGCAACATATCGGATGAGCGGCGATACACTGAATAAGAGCTGGAATATGTGGCAAATGCAAGATCTGAATGGAAAGGAACAGCTCGCCGTCAGACTCAATGGGGAGGCCCTGTCTGTGGAGTTCTCATACAGAACCCAGGAGAACAGAGGGATGACAGCTTTATTCCCTTACCAAACACTCCTCTTCAATTCTCAGTGGCACAACATTTTACTGCTTGTCAAAAAAGGCTCTGCGAGTCTCATAACAGATTGTATGGCAACAGATTCACAGCAGCTGGCACCAAGAGGACAAGTAAACCTAGATGGATTCACACATATTGGAAAACTGAAGGACAATTCAGCAATAGCTGTGCCGGTGAGAATCAAATGAAACTTTTCTTTGTTATCTGCATTTACACAAATACTTTTTACAAAGTCTTTTTATGTGTTTACATTTCTTCCATACTGGTTTGGTATCAGTTGGGGAAACCGTGATATTGTGTAACTCAAAGGCAGTTTAAAGAATATAATGATACTTCTATATGTCCAAAACATCAAGTTGCATATGTTTATTTTCTTCTTGAGGTCATTGTGAGAGGTGAGTTTGAAATCTGTTCAAAGGCTATGCGGCAGACTGTCTCTTTAAATGGAATTTGGACTCTGACAAATACATTTCAGCAGATACGTGGGAATTCTAGCAGTGAGGTTCTAGTCCAACAGCTGACCTGCATAAAATATCTGATTTTCGCATCGAAATTTGAGACGTTGTTTTATTAGACAAAACCAAACATCTGCCTTTCTCTTACTTTTGGTCTAGTTGTCCAGTTAAGAACTTTTATATCATAAAGGATCAAGGATCTTTAGGGAGACATTCATTTGTTGCTGAAAATTATTATTTACAGGTTTGTGGGTGGTTGATGCATTACAGTATAACCACATAAAGTCCACAAACTTTTTAGCAATATTAAGGCGAGACACTACAGGCAAAGACGTTTTTTTTTATGCACTGGTCAATTTTGAGATTTTTGGGCTATTTTACATTTCCTATTCTGTTGTTTCAGATTAGTGGTAAGAAAACATCCAAGATACACTTTTAAGTGTTTATGTAATTCCACGTTATCTGTTTGTATCTGTAGATTTTAAATTACAATGCAGATTCAAACTCCAACTCAAACAAAAGTATGTTTTATCTCTATCCTATCCTATCCTATCCTATCATATCATATCATATCATATCATATCATATCATATCACATCATATGATCATATCCTATCCTATCATTTCAATTCAATTCAATTCATTTCATTTCATATTTATCTGTATAGCGCTTTTCACAATACACATCGTTTCAAAGCAGCTGTACAGAAAATGCACGAGTCCACATTACAATTTAGAGTGATCTGTTATCAATGGTAACTGTCTAAGTTATGAAAGCATGTAGGTATCTATCTTATCCTATCATATCATATGATACCATACCATATCCCTTCAGTAAAACCTAAATGTCAACTTAATAAAACATGAATTTTGAAGCTGGTTTTATCCCGTGTTCAGATTTCTGTTCTGGTAATGTTTCATATTTAAACATAACATTTTGGAAAACGAATTCCTGATGAAATCAATCTGGGGAAGTGTGGTCATATATGTTAGTTTTTAAAAAAATTTTTACCCTATTCACATGTGGTGTCTTAATACATAAAAAAAAGTACACTACCGTTCAAAAGTTTGGGGTCAGTACGATTTTTTAAAATGTTTTTAAAATAAGTCACCAGAGGTGGAAAGTAACGAATTACATTTACTCGCGTTACGTAATTAAGTAGTTTTTTTGTGTACTTCTACTTTTTAAAGTAGTTTTTAAAATCTGTACTTTTACTTTTACTTAAGTACGTTTTGTTTGAAGTATTTTACTTCGCTACATTTGAAATCATATCCGTTACTGAGTAAAAAATAATAATACAAGGGAGAAAAAAAAAAAATCACACTCCGGAAACTACTGCATTGGTTAAAGGGCGGGAGAACAAAAGCGCAAGAAAGGTGACGCAGACCCAGCTGAAGCTGAAAGCGAAGCGCCCTCGAATTCTTATGAAGCGGATTATGGCCAGTACGAAAATACTTTGTAGAAAAAAAACGTGGTTGTCCTCGATAATAAATATCCAATTTGCAAAAAATGTGGACGCAAAGTGGCTGCAAAAGGAGGATATACATAGGACACACCATCCCTCCTGCAGATAAAGGTATATCCCGATTATAATTTAAGGCCGAATAATTTACGTGATGCAGAGGGAATCCCAGAATCCAGTCATGAAAATGGAATTCACATAACACAGATGTCACGTAAAACACGCAAAATAATGGATGCATGAATACATGGAAAGTAGAACTGTGCAATAAATCCAATCGCGACATGGTCTTTGAATATTTAAGCACAAAAATACTGCATGTAAATATATCCCTATTTGCTCTGCTGAGCTGCGCCGCTTTTTCTACTAACTTACATACTCAAGTAGGCGTGACGTTTCATGGTGTTTTCAGCGTCTCACAAACAATTTGAGGATATGAATACATGAACATTTCCAGAGCTGCTCTGAGAGAACGCCTAATGAGCATTTTCATCATTTTATTTGAGAAAAACAAAACCATTGTCAACTACACTTTGAAATACTTTTCTACATTTTTGGTCTTCACTACAACCCGTCAAAATAAAAGTTCGGTTTTACTAGGCGAAATTATGACAGAAATATATTACTATTCTACTTCTCAAAATAATAATAATAACAACAACAATAATAATACATTTTCTTTAAACATTAAAGAAATATATTTTTTGTCCATGGTTTAATTTAGTAAATCCGTTTTTGCAGCGCTTCCCCAAAAGGACACAATTTTAAATTTGATTACCACCGTTTTTGATAATATATTTGGATTAAATCATAAAAAGAAACATTCATTTTCTGAATAAATACATTTCATAGGACAATATTATTCTTAAACATTTTAATAAATTATTAACGTTAAAAATAAGTTGTTAATCTAATTCATTATCAATTATCAAATTTAATTGATTAGACATGTTTTATTGAAATTTTTTAATTAACAAAACAAACAAATGGTTTCAAGTTTGTTATAATAAAAGCAAAAAACAACAGCAAAAAAAACCTGTTTTCATTAATTTAACTGTCATTTTAACTGATGATAATAATTATAATAATAATTATAATAATAACCATAATTTAATACAATTTATTTATTTAATAATTGATTAATACTGTAAACCGTGATATTTTCTGAGACGTTATCATACTGTGAAAATCTCCTACCATTACCACCATACACGGGAGAGTCCCCCACCCCACCCCCGCTGTTAAAAAAGTAACTCAGTAACTTTTACTCTGAGTACATTTTAAATAAGCTACTTTTTACTTTTACTTGAGTAGATTTTGTGACCGGTAATTTTACTTGTACTTAAGTAAAATTTCATTGAAGTAGTAGTACTTTTACTTGAGTAGAATATTTTAGTACTCTTTCCACCTCTATAAGTCACTTATATGCTCAGGGCTGCATTTATCTGATCAAAAATACAGTAACAACAGCCATTACTCCAGTCTTCAGTGTCACATGATCCTTCATAAATCATTCTAAAATGCTTATTTGGTGCTCAAGAAACATTTCTTCTTATTATAAATGTTGACAACAGTTGTGCTGCTGGATACATTTTTGATTCAGGATTCTTTGATGAAGAAAGTTTAAAAGAACAGCATTTGTTTGAAATAGAAATATGAATGCTTTTTACTGTCACTTTTGATCAATTTAAAGCCTCACTGCTGAATAAAAGTAATGCATTTCTTTCAAAAACTTAGTGACCCCAAACTTTTGAACAATATAGTGTATAAGGGAATATGTTTGTCTTAGTGTGTGTCTTTATACTAAAAGACAAAAGGTTTGTGTCTTCCTCAAAGCAACGATCAGTAACTTTTGTGTGTAACTTTTAAATTAAGTGTCACCAAATTATATATGGACATATTATGAGCTCAATCCTCTAAACTCATTTAAATTCATTGTTCTGCCAAAACAAAAACTAATCAATCTCTTTTTGAACAATACTCATAAGCCAATGAAAAACAATTCAATACACCCCGCTGGCTCACATTATAATGATGCTTTTTGATCGTTGTTTGTCTGTTCTTTCAGTTTGAGCTGCAGTCAATGCTGATTCACTGCGACTTAAACGTCCCGCAGAGAGACGCATGCGGTGACCTTCCTGCAAGCAGACAGGTGAGACTTGTCCAACATCTCAATTTTCATCTGAGAAACGAAAGCAACCGGAATGTGATGTTACAGCTCTACTATTTTCCAGCATTCCCTTTCTGTCTCCCAAAATATAATTTAGTGTTTGTTAACAGAGGTCAAATGTCACAGTCTGGTAAAATGTCCCGCCGTCTATTCGAATGTGTGCCGGACTCCTCCTCTCACTGTCCCGCTGTCCTCCAATCACAGACCCATAACAAACCACCTCATGAATATGCATGAGCACGGTGTGGTTATGGTCTCCCTTGAGTTCAGATAGTTGAAAGGGGATTTAGTTGGGTTTCTTGGTCAGGGGATCCGTCAGCCCAACTGGTCTGAGAAAACAGGGGCTTCTGTGTCTTTGGGGAAATCATGGCTCGCGCTACAGGTGTGCGCGGGCCCTTTTTACTGATTTTGTTGGAGATAACCCTCATCTGCACGGCGCAGGTAAAAGCAACCCTTCTTTGTTCTTTTCCTTTCAGATAGCCGAAGCTGAGTTTAAGGTGAGCGCTTGTAGTTCAGCATCAAATACGTAAAGAGAAAGAAAGAGAGAAAGTGTGCTTTCTTAAATAGAATAACAAATGCTGTCAAATATTATAGGCTGCATTGCATTTGTACAGTGCATATGTTGTAAGAGACAACCGCACACCTGTTGCATGGCAGGTGTTTGAAATGCTTGCCTAAACTTAAACTGTTTTGTTTTGTTAGTCAGACTATTCATATTGCATAACCGCAATGCATCTAAAAACATGTCATAGGAAAATGACAGCACAGTTTACTTACTGTTTTTGAACAGAGGGCTGGTGCCGGATCTCCTGGTCCTCCCGGTGTGGCCGGAATAGACGGCATTGCTGTGAGTTGATTTTAAAAAATTTGAACAGCATAATTTAAAATATAAAGCAATTGAATCAACAAAACAGTATGTATAAAGGAAGAGATAAAAGTGTGTGTTTCTTGCAGGGGGAGAGAGGTGATCCCGGTGAAGAGGGTTCGACTGTAAATATAGCTTTCTGTGTCAAACATTGATATTATTATCTGCTATATTTAGGAGTTATGTTGTATCTCACACTGTTGTATGTACCCGAAGGGTCCTGATGGAGATACTGGAAAACCTGGCTCTGCAGGACTTCCTGGATTACCTGGAGCCGATGTAAGGAATCACATTAAAATCCTATGGATTCTCTCCATAACATGTTAAAACTGACACAGTCTTATATGGGAAAACGAACCTCAGTGTCAAAGAGTTCAGTCGATGGTGGGCGGCACTCTTAGATGGGTCAAAAATGCAGGGAATTTCTCATGCCGGACCGAAGCAAAGACCACAGGAAAGAAGTCTACCTAAAAGACAACAGGGTTTTTGTTTAAGCGTGGACACCCGAAGCCTGGACTTAATTAAAGTGGATTCCCTGTGAAAATGGAAGTGGGGGTCAAGAAAACATCCACTCGGATCTGAGAGGGAAGGGTTTTCGAAGGTGTTGAATGACTGACGAGTGTCTTTGTTTAGGCATCAAATGCTGTGGCTAATTGTGTAATCATGTAAATTGTAAGTTCTGCTTACAAAGTGAAAGTTGCATTTTAATGAAAAACATTCATGCAACAAACCATCCCCTAAAAACACTCTTTTCAATTAACGTCCGTCATCGATGAAACATTTCCTCTCTGTGTTGCTCCTCAGGGATTGACTGGCCCTATAGGAGAACCAGGCCTCGATGGCCCTTCAGGACAAAAGGTGAGCGATAATGAGCTTCTCAGGGTTCTGCCTCAGTGGGGACCAGAGCTCAAATCGGTGTACTGACTGGCCTTGCAGAGGGAATTATAAGTATTTGCACATGACCACTAGTTCCTAATCCTGTCTGTGTGCTCAGTGATCTGTGCGGGCCAGTCAGATTCATCAGTTCCTGTTAAACTCACTGATGTTCAAACGCAGCACTTCATTCAGATTCTCTGGCTTTATGCGATTTTCAGAACAGTAATTTGTGCAGTCATGCAGTACATACAAAAAAGTGTTTATGTATGCATGGCCTATGTATGTGTGTGTGTGTGGGTGTGTACAGGTTTATATTACATTGTGGGGACCAATATAAAAACCATTATGTCTTTGGAGAGTCCCTACAAAGATAGCGAACCAGACTGTGTGTGTGTGTGTGTGGCCTGGTAAACCCTACATTATGGGGACAAAATGTCCCCACAAAGATGGCAATATTCGAGATCCTTGTCCTTGTGGGGACATTTTTTTGATCCTCATGAGGACAACAGCTTATAAATCATACTGTACATGTTTTTTGAATATGTAAAAATGCTAAGGTTTTCTGTGATGGGTAAGTTTAGGCATAGGATTAGTGTAAGGGGATAGAAAATATATATATAGTTGGTACTATATAAAAAGCATTATGTATGGGAAGTTCCCATAAAACACAACGTGTGTGTGTATGTGTTTTAAATTATGTTCAGCCTAAAATGAGACTGTGTAATTGTTGTTGTGGAACAGGGAGAACCTGGCAAACCTGGACCAAGAGGAGAGGCGGTAAGTCTGATCTTGTCATTTTTTTTACATATCCAAAGCCCCTGCGTACAATACAAACACCATTGAGCAAATACGTATAGTTGTAAATATGTTTAAAGCTGATCTGTATACACATATCTTGCCTCAAAGCTGACAGCAGCAAGATATTTAAAAGAAAGTTTATAATTCAATTTTATCATATTCAGTAAATATAAATGGGTTTTGTATAAACATATGTCAGAAATGGGGGAAAATATATAAATACATAATTCAGTGCAAAATGTATACCTTCTTTGTCTTTTTAGGGTATTGGACCTGATGGACCAATTGTAAGTGGCTTTTGTTTTATATGATAATCAAAAAAATCAGTGGGTGGAGTGAGGGGTTCTCTAAGGTTTAAATGTAATACTGGTTTGTACAGGGACGACCAGGACCAGGAGGACTTCCGGGCGAGCTGGGAAAAGTTGGACCCCCTGTGAGTAAATTTAAAAAAAATTTTATGAAGTAGTTTCAAAAATAAAATGGCGGATTTTGTTTTGAATACACTGATCGGTCTCTGGGTTCATATGAGCGAGCAGCCAATTTAGCTGTGTTTTTCTTTTCTTTTCTTTTGATATGCTACTTCTTTCTTCTGATTTTAAAATGAAATATTACATGTTCTAGACCAGTTTCATGAGATTCACTCAACGACAACTAGAGCCATTGCAAGGAATGAATAGATTTTTGTGAAAACTTTTGAAAAGTAAGAAATAAACAAAGTTTAAACTTTCAAAACATATTATTCATTTATGGTATTGCAGTTCAAATCTTAGTCCGTCCATGAAAAATCCACCTCAGGGTTCATTTTAAGGGCATGGAGCTGCTGGTTCAGTAGTTTAGGATAGTTCCTCTCATGTCAGGCAAGGGTGTGAGATGTTTGTTTTATAGAAGAAAAAAAAAAAAACTTTAAAACTCTAAAAGAAACATAGGTTTTATTTTGTTTTATTTAGGTATTTATTTCATGGTGAACTGTTGCTGTAGTACTTTTCTTAGTTTTAGTATTTTGTCATTTTATTCCAGTGTTTTGCTTTAACCAAATTCAGTAATGTTTTTAAATAATAAAAACTTTAATTTTTAGTTATACAATATTCAACAATTTGTTTTTAACTCAGTTTAATGTCAGTTAAGTTGAAATGATTTAAACATCCAAGTTGATTGCGTTTAAAAATTTAAGGCAACAACTTTATTTTACAGTATATTAAAATTCATGTGTTTCTCTATGTATAACAGGGATCAATGGGTGTGAGAGGGCCACAGGGGCCCCGTGGACCAACCGGACCCCGTGTGAGTAATGCGGTGATTTATCAAGACTAACACAACAGCGATGACCTTTAAACTCAAAACTGTGTCAAAACAACAATCATCTTGGGGAAAAATATGAATCTTGACTCATAATGAATGATACTGACTTCAATGTTCCACCAACAAAAGTCATTTCAAATTGACATTTAGCTGACACTTTTATCCAAAGGGACTTACGAGAGAGTCATGATCTTTGTAAAAATAGTTCCTGAATATAAAAACAGTTAATTTTCTCTTTTTACAATGTACAACTAAAGACATATGTATTCATAGACTAATTAGGGACATCATTTAGAGCAGCCATTATAATTATGAAACAACAGGGTGACACAACGGCTTCCTTAATCAACTAATCTCCCTTTATTTCTATTAAATTGTGTGAGAACTGTTGTAATGAGAATCTGTGGTGTTTACAGGGTGCTGCAGGGATGCTGGGCGGAACAATGGAACTGGTAAGAGGATATCTGCTCCATCAATCAAGTGTTTAACACTGAAATATGTTGTGATGAGCAATGTGTTTTAGTGTAAAGTTCTTCGAGTTGACTATTAGATACGGTTGGACATGAATAATCTGACTATAAATGATCTTTTCCCATGTTAAGTGCCCTAACGCTTGCTCAGCTGGTACATCTGGTCATCCTGGTTTGCCTGGGATGAAGGTGAGTTTTCTTGTAGATACCGGTAGTAGATGTTTACAATACAAATGTATACATATTTACAATTATTAATATAAATATATAATTTAGTTTTTTTTAAAAATAAATGTCCATGCTTTTTACGATGAAATAAGTATGTCCTCCTGTCCACTGTTAGGGTCATAAAGGGGGGAAAGGAGAATCCGGAGAGCCTGGTAAACAAGGACACAAGGCAAGAACTTTATATTAGTTACAAAAATGTATAGATATAATTATGCTGACAAAGGAGGAACCAGAAACATCTGGGTTGTGTGTGTGTGTGTGTGTGTTTGAGGTCAGCATGTGTCATGAAGTTCTCCAGAGTGAATCTGAATATAAATTAAGCAATAGGTCTGTTGTAATGAGAAAACATCGTGTTTGAGAATTTTTTTTCTCCCACTATGACATTTTGGAGATTATTACAGAGCCTCATTTATAATTAAGGACTGACGCTCGAGCTGCATTAACGTGGAGGATGAATTTAAATGCTGTCTATTAAAGATCTGTATAGGAATCAAACTCCACTGGCGCATGAAGAATAATGAGGGATTTGAGTGTTGTAAGAATGAGTTAGTGTGTGACATTTAATTCACTCTTGCTTGCTGTATGTCTCACGATTCTTGGCTCAGAATCAGTACATTTACACATCATTTACCTCAATCAAAACTTTGCAGTTCATTTTTAAGTATGACATTAACAGCAAGAATGATTTTGAGCTGTTTTGGAGGCCATTCTATCCTTCCATCCATCCATCCATCCATCCATCCACCCATCCACCCATCCATCCATCCATCCATCCATCCATCCATCCATCCATCCATCCATACATCCATCCATCCATCCACCCATCCATCCATCCATCCATCCATCCATCCATCCATCCATCCACTCATCCACCCATCCACTCATCCACCCATCCATCCATCCACTCATCCACCCATCCATCCACCCATCCATCCATCCATCCATCCACTCATCCACCCATCCATCCATCCATCCACCCATCCATCCATCCATCCACTCATCCACCCATCCATCCATCCATCCATCCACCCATCCATCCATCCACTCATCCACCCATCCACCCATCCACCCACTCATCCATCCATCCATCCATCCATCCATCCATCCATCCATCCATCCATCCACCCATCCATCCATCCACTCATCCATCCATCCATCCACCCATCCATCCATCCATCCATCCATCCATCCATCCACCCATCCACCCATCCACCCATCCATCCACCCATCCATCCATCCATCCATCCACCCATCCATCCATCCACCCATCCATCCATCCACCCATCCATCCATCCATCCATCCACTCATCCACTCATCCATCCATCCATCCATCGTTCTTTTTTTTAGAAATTGTTTAAAAATTGTTTTGTAAAATAGCTTTCTTTCTCTTTTTAGGGAGAGGAGGGAGATCAGGGGGCAGTTGGAGAGGTCGGCGCTCAAGGCCCAACTGTACGTCCATTTCCTGTTTATTTCAGCAATCTACACTTAATTAATAAATCAATCCAGTGGCTGTATCTTGATCTAGTGTCTTAAAGCTTTGTTTCAATGACATGCTCCCAGGGGCCGCAGGGAATTCGAGGTGCCACTGGTATGATTGGCTCCAAAGGAGAAATGGTAAGATTTCAATAGAGGTAAGAAGTTGAAGCATAAATTATTTTGCCTGTTCTTTTTTAAATATCCACTTGGCTTTAGTTTGTCACAGTGTGTTAAAGCCATAATGTGCTACTACTAATGCAAACTAGTACTAATGCACATTATATATTCATGGTATCAGATGGTAATACCATGAGAAAATGTGTCAGTACGGTACACTCTAAAAAATGCTAGGTTAAAAACAGCCATTTCTGGGTTATTTGGTTTTATCAGGGGAGGAACATTCTCATTCTATAGATAGAGAATTTGATGGGGACAAATTTGTACAGTACACCTCAGCATACAAGAAATGAAATCCATATTTTTGTTCATCTACACGGCGAGAAATATCGAGCAAAAGCCATAAAACTCACATTTATATCTTATGGGATTACTGTTTAGAGACTATTTTTCTTTTTACAATTATAGTGGCATTGGTATACAGTAGCACTGCAACCGACATAAAAAGCTGAAAATGAAGAAAAATGTAATAAAAAATAAGAACAACATATAAATAAACGAACAAGTAAATAAAATGGTGTTATTTTGTTTACAGGGCCCTCGAGGTGTTGATGGTGACCCGGGCCCTCAGGGGGTTTCAGGGGCGACGGTAAGTTCTGTAACTTCCTCTACCTTATTCAAACGAAACCAATCTAATCTAAAGCTGTAAACAATCATGAAACGGAAAGTTTTACCTCACATTCACAGTTGAAAGCTTTGAAGACGGGCATGACTTAAAGTTGACGCCCCGAGCCTTGGGTGTAAATAAACAAATCAATGTTAGCAGACATCTGAGAAGTATGTCTCTTTTTATCTAGGGGGATCGAGGCCAAAGAGGAGGAATGGGAGAAGCTGGCCCTAAAGGCGAACAGGTATGTGTACAACCATCATTACAACAGAGGTTTTTGTTCATTAAATTAGCCTTTGAGAAGTTTTACATAGCCAAGGATCCTTGTTAGTTCTGGAACAACGTTCAAACAACCAAATGATATTGGAACATGCCTTATTTGGCTATATTCTGTCATGCTAAGGGCAATACATAATGATTTTAATGAACTAATCTCTTTCTGCAGGGATCTCAAGGGCTAAGAGGCAACACTGGTCTTCCAGGGTCAAAGGGAGATGGTGTACGTGGTTTAACATATACATAAACGTTCACTTTTTTAATTAAAATATTGGTTGTACCATCGTACAGTGACGGTATCAGATAGTAATACCATGAGACAATATGGTACTTTTTTGGTACTTAGTGTGGACAAAATTATTTGCCTAAAGACTATTCTATACATCCAAACGTTACATCTTTTTTCCAGGGTTTGCCAGGAGTGGATGGACGTGAGGGAATTCCTGGCATGCCAGGTGCCAAGGTACAGCCTTGTCTTTCATTAGTCAACCATGCAATGTAGAAAGTGTGATAGTGGTAATAATGGAGATGTGGTTCTTTTATAGGGCACCGTCGGAAAAGCTGGAAGCCCTGGGGAAGTTGGCCTTCAAGGACTCCCTGTAAGTTTGAATGTAGAAAAAAATGAAATGGATCAAATATATGAACTGCAATAATGACTGTGAAGGTCAATATTTATTTTGCCAGAGGTAAGAAAGTTCACAATATGCTAGTAAAGTATTTTTGTGTCATTTAACATATTTCATTATTCCAGGTTCGCGTAAGGTTTGCATTTCACTGTTTTTAATAATTTTGAGGAATACTGAATCTGTTTTTCTGCAAGTGAGATGAGTAAGTGCATGCTTATTTAAACAAGTAACTTTGTTGTAAATTTAAAAGTAATGCGTTACTTTACTAGTTACTTAGTAAAAGTAATCTGATTACTTAACTCGCGTTACTTGTATGAATGAAGATGAAGGAATAGCAACAAAACAGTCTTTAATTCATTCAAACAGATAACTCAGGAGATAACCACGTATTGACAATAATGGATAAATGTACTAGGGAAACTCAGGGCTTCAATACTAGGAAAAAACTAAGTGAACTAGATGAACACAGGTAAACAGAATCGAATAATCAGTGAATAACCATGTAACCAAGGGGAAGGGACTAATATGAACAGGCAAATGGGAACTGAGCAAACAGAGGGAAAACTAAACTAAAACAGAACAGTACAGTACAGGGGCCGTATTCACAAAGCATTTTATCTTACCACTAGGAGTACTCCTAAATCGCACTAAAAGATTTTAGCTAGGAGTTTTCTCTTAAAAGTTATTCACAACGCCTTTCAGACCTACTCTTAGTAAAGAAAAATGACAACTCCTAAACTAAGAGTGAGTCTTCGTTGCTATGGATGACGTCATTACTCATGCACGAGCTTGACTGAAGTGACCACCTTGATTGGCTGATGATTGTAACACGGGAATGATTCCAAACACCTCCCCTACGATGATGAGTGACAGGTGACAGGTCTGAGAATGCGTGCGCTACACAAGTAGTGCGAAGGACGGAAGATGATGAATAACTGAATAAATAGCCAAAATGAATAAAGAGTAAGGAAAAACAAATAGCCTAGTAGCCTATTGAAACATATGGATTGATGCAATATCTTTGCAACATTATTGAATTAATCTGTCACTATATTCCTCTGCCTACATTTGCAAAGAGAAGAACATTTTAATTTGATTCACAATGAAACGTTACAATTAGTTTACATGCAGTGAGTAGCCTAGTTTTGGTTGTTGTTGGTGGCGTTATTGCATCCCTATGCCTACAATGCAAAATTGTTCCCTCGCGATTGGAAGCTGTTATTTTTAGGAGTTGCTCCTAAATTCGCCAGTTAGGAGCTACTTTTAGCCTTAAAATTCTTTGTGAATACGGCCCCAGATGTTTACATTATTACAAAAAGATTATATATCAAATTATAGCTGTTCTTTTTAACTTTCTATTTAAAGGATCCTGAAAAAAAAGGATCCACAACTGATAATAATAGAAAATGTTTCTTGAGTAGCAAATCAGCAGTAAATTGAAAATTACCAACACAGGAATGAATTACATTTTAGAATATATCCAAATAGAAAAGTTAAATTAAAATTAAAATAATATTTCACATCACAATATTACTGTATTTTGATCACATAAATGCAGCCATGGTTAGCATTAAAGACTGCTTTAAAAAAATGTAAACATCTTACAGACACCAGACTTTTAAACGGTAGTGTATCCTACCACATGCAGCACAAGAAGTCTCTTTTATTTGACCCTTTTCAGACATGCATTGCTGAATTCTTACAACATCTTCAACCTGTCTTCTTTATAGCTATACAGTTCATAGCTCACTATAGCAGAGGATATAAAAGTCAATAATTTATTTCAATTTCAAATTTGTGCATGTCGTGTCTGCCTCCATTTCATTGCAGGGCAATTATAACACCCTTCTGACTTTATCCAGCATGATGTCAGCTCTTCATGACTAATTCACGTCATCATTTATTTTGAGATGGTTCAAATACCCCTTGAGTTTTACTTTGATCTTACAGAACAAAGGGAAGGCATTTCAGTACTTTCTCCAGGAGATGTAGCTTTAAAGCAACTGCTTTTTGATATTTAGTGACTTTCTTTTCCATGTCTGCAGGGTTTACCAGGAAGCCCAGGGCCAAAAGGTGGAGGAGGAGAGAAGGTGAGAGATGTTGCTGAATTTGACTGTGTTCAGTGTAAATTCATCACGTTTTTTTGACACACTGAACTGACAAAAGCTTTAATCTGGTCAATGAAGCAGAAATGCAGATATGTCTCACTTCAGCTATTACATGCAGCTAATGGTTTGTGTTATTTTCTTATGTTAACATTTTTTCTCTCATTCAGTTTAATATGCAGAGACACATTTAAGGCTTTTTAGGTTGATTTTGTGGCATTTTAGGCTGATTTAAGGGATTTTAGGTAGATTTGTGATTCGGAATTGTGCCAAATTCTGGCTGATACGGATGCATTGATCTTAAATTTTCATGTTTGTGACTGATATAACTGACAAAACCGCTAAAAACTCAAATCAGTCACTTTAAGTGCTACAAATTAATCACAACATTTACTCGCAACAGTATGAAAATTGGATATTAATTTTAAGATTCACTAAAGAATAAATTAAACTAAATGGTATTAAAATTTTAATGTTCTCAAAGATTAGTTAATTTTGATGATGATAACGGTGAAAATTGATGAAAATTAGCTTGCACAGTTAAATATCTAATATAAGCTTTTATATATATATATTATCTCCAATAACCCTATATAATACCAATATGTTGAACATCCCTAGTTGATTTTGCCTAAATAGTGTGACAATGTGGCTCTTTCAGCATTGCTCCATTGATTGGTTGTTTGATTGATTGATTGATTTTAGTGGCCTGACACAGAAACATTGGTTTATAATTTTTGCAATTCCATTTACAGCCATGGTGAAATGACACACTTAAGCTACTATGTCATGTACAGTAAATGACATAAATGATTACAGGGTAATTCTGGACAACCAGGCCTCATTGGGACTATGGGATCTGCAGGCAAACAGGTAAGTTTGATAGTAAACAGTCCAATAGCTCTGCCATTAGGAATAGATGATCTGACAATACATGTCTCTGTTCAGGGTGAGCGTGGAGAACAAGGAGAATTTGGACCCCTCGGGCCTATTGGACAGCCCGTGAGTACCCATTGCAGCATGACTAATGGCTAATGCACAGGCTGGATGTGTCTATATTTTCTCACTAAGGTATATCATGCAGATAATGAGAGTGTATTTGTGTTTAGGGAGACAGAGGAGAGCAGGGGCCACTTGGACCAATGGGAAAACCAGGAGCCAGAGTAAGTGTATAAGCTGTATAATGACATTGTGATCAAAGCAAGCATCTGCCATACTTTACTTACATCATACAAATTATTCGGTAAAAACCTGCAAGTAGAGAGATGGCTGTCCTGAGGTCGCCTTTGTTGCTCAGATTTAGCTCTTTCATGGCTCAGCAAACATGTTCAAGTATGAACCCTGTCTCAGATGTTTCTCCTAAAAAAGAAAGAAGAATGAGACACAAATTAAAACAAATGCTGACACAGTAAAGGCCTATTCAGACCAAGAACAATAACTATAAAAATGACTATAACGAAAACTAGATTAGCATCCACACCAACGCACGCTATTGCTCTGTCTATTCTAAGCACTCTGCAGTTTTGTCGTCTGCCGCTTTAAATAATCGAGCTCTTTAAAGAAAGATGGATTCCGATCGTTCCTCAGCTGAAAAAAAAAAATTTCTTAAAGCGATTCCAACTAAACTTTTTCTCTGTGCCATTATCGATATTGTTGTGGTGTGGACTCTGCTATTCTTTTATAATTAGAATGATTTTTAGAACTATATATTTACAGTGGTGTAAAGTAACGAATTACAAATACTCTCGTTACTGTAATTGAGTAGTTTTTTTTAGGAATTGTACTTTTTTAAGTAGTTTAAAAACAGTGTACTTTTACTTTTACTTGAGTACATTTTAAGTGCTGTATCAGTACTTTTACTGCGCTATTTTCCCTGAACCTGCCGTCGCTACATTTATATTAATATTTATTTTTATAATAAGTCATCATGTGACAACATGCGTGATTCCCGTCAAATCAAATCGCGCGCGGAAAACTTAGCATCAAACCAGCATCAACAGACTTCGAGACACCTGGCGCCAATTTATTTTGTTCACGAAGTGACTTTCGGAGTGGATCTTGAGCCTGGAGGAAGTTCATGCATTTGTGTCTTCATATAGGCAAAAAAACAGCGCAAGCGTCACACCTCACACGTGCTTCAGTGTGTGTGTGTGTGTGTGTGCGTGGTAAATGAAACTGCGCGTCGGCTGCACCATTCATTCACACAGAACATGCAGGATTCGTATTTAAATTGTCTTTGTGGTTTAATATTCACACTATATCGCGATTTGATTTCAAGTGTACTGAACTGCTTTCTATTTTTCCTCAAAAAATTGACAAATTCCGTGAAATTCCGAGTTATAAATTCCTTTTTTATGACTGGATTTTGTCAGCATTTTAGGGGGGGCGGGGGTCGTCCAAAACAATGATAGGGGAAACGCTGTATTTTTAGTGCTAGCAGTCAAAAATAAAACTGTTGAAGAAATATTGAAATACTGTTTCTTTTTTTCTATGAATCTGTGATAAAAGAGTAAGCTACATTTTCAATTTGCAGGGTATAAGGTGGACTAACATTCATAGCATAATACTCACTACTCACTACTCTTGAGTACTTTTAAAAGGGCTACTTTTTACTCCTACTTTGAGTAGTTTTTAGGACCGGTACTTTTACTCTACTCTCACTACATTTTTTGACAAGTAACAGTACTTTTACTTGAGTATGCTTTTTCAGTACTCTTTCCACCACTGTATATTTATTGTTATGGTTATCGTTCTTAGTGTGAATGGGCCTTAAGAGTATAAAGCTTTACAATTAATGTATAGCTCAGATTATTTGCTCCTGGAAAAGTTTAATGAGATATGTTCATATTGAAATATCTGGCTTTTGATTGCAGATTTAAGATATATATTTTTTTAAATTAGCAGGAGACTTCAGAGGTTTCAGATGTCTTGATTTGTTCTCCATTTGTACCAATTGCTGTCTACACTGCAAAAATAACTGATCTTAAAGGTGCACTATGTAACTGTTGACGCTTTAGTGGTTAATAAAAAAACGTAATGTAACATTTCATATACTCATATATATATACTGATTTTTATTCTCATTTGGTGCTTGGCGACTGTTCATTTTTGGCCAGTGTAAACACCTATTATAGGCGTACCATAGTAATCCAGGATAAGAAAAAATAAAATTGCTTTGGAATAT
Organism: Tiaroga cobitis; assembly: GCA_030578255.1. Lineage (NCBI taxonomy): Eukaryota > Metazoa > Chordata > Actinopteri > Cypriniformes > Leuciscidae > Tiaroga > Tiaroga cobitis. The sequence continues at coordinate 18,060,032 of CM060603.1, forward strand.
TGGTTCATGATGTAGACCTACTGAGTCATTATATAATTTTTGTAAGTTTTGAACAAAATAAGTTACATGGTGTAGGCTACTTTAATCATTATGATTTGCCTTTCCCCCCAGTAACCACATTGTAACATCCTAAACAAATGAATTTTGACTGCAAAGTGAAATTACATTTTTTTTTTTTAATCAAACTTTTTCATAGTTTTATTTACACCATTGGAAAATTGTTGTTTATTTAAGCATAAAATATACTACATTTGATTAGATTTGCGTTTTAAAAAAAGAAAAAGAAAAACTCTCGGTTTTGCTTGCCAAGTAAATGCATCTTGTTTTAAGGTTGTTTATTTAGTTACTGGGAAATAAGACAAACATACTGATTAATAAAATGATTTTGTGCAGTGTGGGACTGCTAACATTAAAGAGATCTCATTTATTATTTTATTTATTTCTATGAGCTGCCAGCAATCCCAAAGTTCAAAACAAGTCATAGGCAGCACCACGTTTAAATTATTCCATTATCCCAGTGTTCAAAGAAAAAGCAAGTCGTTTTGACATCCTCTAAGCTCAACTGCTTTTACTTATTTAGACGGTTTGGTGCCCGGTGAATTCAAAAAACTTTTCACTAATAGTCTTTTAGGGGAATTCGTGACTTTATATTATGCTAATTTGAGGGTCAAACCAAGGCAAATATTCATAGTTGTGAAAAGCAGAAACGCTGCTGGTAAGAAGGGAAACATCACGCTGTGCCCTGTAGAAGAGAATGGAGTCAGCGGCGTCTCTTTTGAATGGGACCTCATCTCACTGTTTCCTCACTACAGAGTAAACAGTCAAAAGAATGTCCCACAGCAGTGTCTCTCAAAGAGCTCTCTGTTCCCCTCCCACGAGCACACTTATCTACACACACAAACACTCAATGTTTAAATATGAATGTATGATGTGACTAAATTCCAAAATTTTTACGAATATTCTTATTTGATTATGTAAAAACTTTGAAATGCAGTATTTACAGCCATATATTCAGGATTTACATTTATATATTCAAATTGACAATTCTATATTCAGATTTGTAGCTACATATTATTAATGTATATAATTATCCTGAATACTTAGTTGTTTCTGGTTATATGTTGTCTTTATCTTTTACAGTAGTGCACAAAAGTAATGTAAGTGTCAGAGATATGGTAAACAACTTGCACAAAGTACTCTATAAATAGTATGTAATAATAATCCTACCTGTTGGGCAATTGTCCGTGACTTCTCTTATAAATAGCATTAAATAGAATATAGTATTTAGCATTTTTTGGGTGTAAACTCTAAAAATAGATCAATAGGGATCTCCCAGTCACGTGACCCCATAGCCGCGTGTCAGCCATTTTGACGGAATACATCCGTCGGCTACTCATAGATCCATTGCCGTGGGTAATATATATTATTAGTATATTATACTAATAATATAATTATTAGTATATTATTATTCTAATAATATAATTATTAGTATAATTAGCCTAAATATTGCAATATTTTGCGCTACAGTATTGATATAATTGCATGCGCAAAATCATGGTGCAAAATATCTCGATACTGAACAGAATCAATTTTTTCCCCCACCACGTCATGTCATCGCACTTATTATTAGTATCACAAAAATAAATATACAAGAGGAAGATAAAGGAATTAGGAATCATATATTCATAATAAGCACCACAACAAGTTCTTTTTACAGGCATTAAATGTGTAGAAAAACTTCCTGACATTGAGTTCGGTGACATTACACCTTATTCACTTCCCATCACGCTACACCGGAGCTTCATTAAAAGAAAATTATTTTTCAATCATCACCGCAAAGGTTGGTCAATGTATTTTTATCACCAAATTATAGTAGGCCAGGCCTACCTGTAATAATTTTTAAACTGAGTTTACTGGGAAAAACACATTAAACAAAATCACCAACAAGATTACGTGTATCTTTAATGAATTTGTTTAATCTAGTTTGATCCAAGAAAAACGAAATAGCTTATATACTTTTTTATACCTATCACTGAACGTCACTGTAGTATGATAAACTGTCATTGAGACTGTTGTCTCAACCCGTGTTTCTAACGATTTATAAGAAGTGTCAAATAAAATACAAGATCAGCTTTTGGTATTTGAAAACGAAAGAATGTAATGTGATAATACGCCTAACGAATTAACTGATCTAGGAATGCATGGATGCGTTTTTTCTGTTTATTGCCGCCAACCACTTTTCTCCGTTTTGTTTCTTTTGGGATACGGTATAAAGATATTCCTTTTGTATGATCACGTATCTGATCGCATCCAAATGCACAGCATCGCTCGGGCATGACAGGAATATTTCACGACGAGCTGTATTATCACCGGCGGTTTAGCATTTTCTATTCCGTCAAGATGGCTGCTCCAAATGGCGTGACGTCACGCGGGACGTCCCTATAAAGAACTAATGTTTAAGAGCAAACATGCTGTAGAGTAGCCGATGGGCTGTTGATTCATTAAATGACAAGCCGTTTTCCCACAAATGCGGTTTATTCAGGATATAGTGAAGCCTCTCCTCCATTGACATCCATTAAAAAATAGACTCTGGTCTCCTTCCCTGCGTACCCAACGATATCTCACTCCCAATTCGTACGAATTCGTACGAGTAAGTAAAAGGTGGCGAGTGAGATTGAACGATTTGTCTAAACCCCAGTCATGTGTAGGTTTAAGGGTGGCGTCAGCTGTAGGTCATTTGTACGGATTTATATGAATTGGGCAACTCGTAAAACATGTACGATTAAGCAAAAATCGTACGAATTCGTACGAGTGAGGTCATAGGAATTAGCCACCTTGTAAAATCCGTACGAATTGCCGTGAGATCGGGTTGGCGTTAAGCTATAAGGGAAGAATACAACTTAACTTGGTTACGGTATTTATCTGACAAAATTATTCGGCAAAAGACACAAAGAAGCAAACTATAGCTATAGGTTTTATTTTGCTATATCCAAAAAGCAAAATTAATAGAAAAACAAAAAGTTCACCAGAAAAAGCATGCATTAACTACAACATACCAGTAATCAGCTGTCAACATTTTATGTTGTTGCTACTACAGTATTTTGGAAATGTTATTTATTTATTGATTGTTTGATTAATTCATTACATTAAAATGTACTGAAACTCTGGATATTTAGCTAAACTGTCATACAGACATTCAATTCCCAAAACTGTTCAACCCAAAACAGTGAAGGAAAAACATTCACAGAGCAAATGTATCAGCATTTGCCGTCCTGGTCTCGCATTTTCTCAGATCTTTTTTTTTCTCTTTAAATGCATGAGTGCGTTTGGGATGCACAATGTGATTCTGAAGTCTTTTCTCTTTGTTGACAAAGGTTTTAAACCTTTCCCATCTGTTTGGAAACCCTGCAGCGAGAGAGGAGAGAAATATAAACACATGAACTAGAATTTCACAGTAAATGCCAGACTCCGACTGGATGCCATCTTTACCGTACATTGATTGTCGTTTCAGGGTCCGAAAGGTGACTTGGGCTTGCCTGGAATTCCCGGACCGTCGGGCTTGCCAGGAATAAAAGGAGATCGGGTGAGGAGTTCTCTGCCTACCACATTTTCACTGAACATCCAACAGATTTTTTCAAAATGATCTCTTTAAATTGCTTTTTCATTATGATTTTGTTCCCTGATGAACTGATAAAAACCTGTGCACCTGTGGAAAATGTGTTGCAGTCAGGCAGTTTTAAGTGATTTTTTCATCTTTTGTATGCAATATGCATCAGATTATCAGACAGTGAACCTGAGGCTCAAACTACACAATTCATAGGTGATCAACTTTAATTCTTTATTTATTAAGCAACAGCAAATTGTACTTGGAGTTTCGCTAAATCAGTCACTATTATAAAAAGTTATCCACAACCCTTTAAAAACAGCTATTCAATTAGACAATGACGGTTTCACTTTTTCCAGCCTTTAAGGCATTGCAATTATTATGAGCTCCCACTGGTGTTTTAAAGTTTAAAAGCCTTTGAAAGTACAATGAGGCTTTTGAAAATCTAATTCGTCCCTTTTAGACTCAATGATTTCTTTAATGCATTTGGGCACCTCACAAAGATGTAGGATTTATTGAAAAAGTAAAATGCTGAGCGTTCATTATTAAATAACTGTTAATTTAATGAACTCTTCAAACACATGCTTTGAGTGAAATATTCATGGGAATGAATTTCTGAATGTGATATTTCACAGGGTGAAGCAGGTGAAGCTGGACCAAAGGGAGAACAGGTAAGAGCGTGATTCACATTATCACCACTGCAGAACTAAACCGAACACATCAGATACCTTTAAAACCCGAGAAAACCAATGTAAGAAAGGCGACACTGAAACAATTTCAGTGTGGAAATGAGGTTTAACTCAGAAACTGCTAGTAAATTTCACGAATTAGTACAAAGAAATGGCAATTTTGAAGTAGAAAGACTGAAATGGTATTTTGTTGTAAAACGAATTCCAAAAATCTTTGCTTTATTTACAGCTTTATTATTATTATTTAAAATATATGTATTAAACATTATTTATCCACAGAATTTAATACAGCAATAAATGACAAGTTACGGTTAAGGAGCATTGTCAGTGTAATGGCCAGCATCAAATGGTTCAATGCATCTGAAAATCATAAAGCTTACATTTTAAATATTTAAAGGCAGCAATGATCATTAAATAATTCCATTTACTAGGAAAGAAAATCACAAAAACAAATCTCTCAAAGTAATATGGTTTCTGTAGGCTATGAATACAGCTCATCCAGTCACATTTTATAACCAAACTTATCCATTCTAGAAGTTTTACAATAACACAACTTATTCATAGACATCTAAGAAATGTTCTCCTTCACGATGATGTGTTTTATTGCAGGGAGATCAAGGTGCCGAGGGAACGCCAGGAGACAAGGGGGATCTTGTGAGTAGCTCTGAAATACTGAGCTGAAAATACATATGAATGCAGTATGCTAATGTACACTGAGATGGTGAACTTTAATTCTCTTGCTGTTTATGTACTTAGGGTGATCCTGGCCAACCTGGAGCTAAAGGCGAAGTGAGTTTTTGATCAGTATTCTTACTGGCAGCACTTAATTTTACAGTCATGTTCCCTGTGTACATTCTACGTATTATAGTAATTACCTAGTTATTACCCTTTTATTGTAATTACTATAATACATAGTAGTATGAAATGTCTGAGGGGTAGGTTCAGGGATAGTATCTAGTTATTACCCATTTATTGTAATTACTATAAAACGTATTACAATAAATGGGTGATAACTAGGTACTATCCCTGAACCTACCCCTAAACCTATTACCTTATATTAGCCAGTACTTTCTTAGGTAAGTACACTGTAAGTACACGTACTGTAAAATAAAGTGAAACCATCTGATTTACGATTATTTTTGACTATTCAGCTGTCAGATAGGACTTCAGATATCCTTGAAGCGTTTTCCTTGGCTTTATCTCAGCTCTAGGCCTCAGATATAACATTGGAACACTAAATCATGGTAATGATTTACTGACAGAATTACATCTATTAATGTGTGCATATCTGGTGTGATTCAGGTTGGTAACCAGGGAGATCCGGGCAATAGAGGGCCAGAAGGTGCCCGTGGGCAGCCTGGCATTGAGGGACCTCCTGGTAGTGCTGGACCACGTGGCATGCAGGGGAACAGAGGAGCTCCAGGACCTCGTGGCTCCCAGGGACCAGCGGTATGTTTCCAACCTCTCGACGATTATGCTTCATAAGCCAATGCTGTATATAGATGGAAAAAAAGAATGGACACAAATATATTTATGCCTTTTACCTATTAACCTCATTTTATTAATGCGGTATTTCTTGGTAGTTTTCATCCTTTTGTTGCACATGTAAAAACGGTAACATTTTACAATTAGATTTCATTTGATGACATTAGTTAATCTATTAACTTACATGAACTAACCATGAGCAATACATACGTTTCTGTATTTGTTAATATTTATTAACTAATGTTAAACTAATTGTAAAGTGTTACTGTAAAAACTAGATTTTTTGGCCATTATCCTGATTTCGCTTTGCATGTACACTACCATTCAAAAGTTTGTGGTCAGTAGGATTTTTCTTTTATTGTTGTTGTTTGAAAGAAATTAATACTTTTATTCAGCAAGGATGCCTTACATTGATCAAAAATGACAATAAATACATTTATAATATGACTTCTGTTTCAAATAAATTGTTCTTTTAAACATTGTCAAAGATTTTCACAAAAACGTTAAGTAGAACTGGGTTCAGCATTGATGATAATAAGGATTGTTTCTTGAGCATCAAATCATCATATTAGAATGATTTCTGAAGGATCATGTGTCACTGAAGACTTGAATAATGATGCTGAAAATTAGGCTTTGACATAAATTACAGTTTAAAACATTAATATTTGACGTAAATATTTTAAATCGTAGTTTCATAATATTACTATTTATACTGCATTTTTGATTTTTGAGCACTTGATTAAAAACATTTGAAAAATCGTACCAACCCCAAACTTTTCAACGGTATTTGGCGTGCACTCTATATGGCTTCATTGGCATTCTGTCAGCTTCTTCAATGTGTGTGTTTTTCACAATCAGATGATTTTGATATGTACAGGGTACCTCCGGTCATTGAAAACCTGTAAAAATCATGACTATAGTGACTATAATTTGGTTTTGTTATGCTCCAGTCAAAGTATATTTAATTGGCTAAAAATCGCTCTTTGTGAGTGCAATCTTTATCAAATTAATAATTGTCCATCCTTGTCCAGTAATCATAAATGACAGGAGAACTGAAAATTCAAAGGCCAAAATGTGTGAAAAACCCAGTTTTCAGTGTTTTGTTGTACACACTCATTCTGTTTGAAAAGGTATATTGAGAAAAAACGTACTGTTATATCTGAAAGCTTCTGCCGCTTTTAAGAACACTTCATTCCAATTCCAATGTTTGTGTTTGTTATTTTCTGATGTAGAGCTAATTAGTGGTCTGAAATGAGATGAAATGATCAGAATACAGTAACAGGATTGTGTGATTTTCTTCCAAACAACTCCTCCTGTGTTCACAGGGTAAAGAACCAAGTGATCAACACATCAGACAAGTGTGCATGCGCGTTATGCAGGGTGAGTCTGGAAGCCAAAGTTTTGATCTTTTCGGAAATAAGCGGAATTTCCTTTTATGCATGCACTTTTGCCGTCAGAGCTTCGGAACTCTGCAGGCAGGAGAACACAACTACTGACAACTGAAGGAAAGAGTGAGATGAAAAGAAGGAAAAATTTGAGTTTTGTTTCAAAGAGTCTTTTTGATTCTACACTGATGATCTACGCAGAGAGTTAGCCATCAATTCTGCCCCTCTCTAAGTCCTCTTGAGCGCACGCCAACGATTCCCTCATGACTTTTTCATTCACATTTCACTGAAAAATTCATTTTCGTTTCAGCTGATCTGCACTTTTGCCTCATAGTGATGAGTTGCCCTCCTTCGGCTTGGTTTCCTCCCTGAAAAAGCTCAGTCAAGCATCGTGCCGCATACATTTTCAGGACGTTTTCCGACTGAAAGTAGAAATTCACTGTACCCTAGCCTCTGCACAATGGCTCAGGGCCCGGGATTGGATTCTTTACATCAGGAATAAATCGGTCTGCCCTTTTATCTCTTCGCACAGTGAAAAAGAAAGTGATAAAAACGGCAGCAATGCTCTTCCTTTGTGCTCAATTTCCCATTGCAAATTGAAAACGTAAAAGAACAGCGTTCAAAAGGGATGAATGAGGACAAATGAAAGGCGTGAGCTTTAACGGCTTTCTGCAACACAGCTTTGAGTGAATTTTGAAAGCTGGCAAATGATCTGCTTATTCACAGAACAATAGCAGAGCTATAACAGAGTAAAATTAGTCTAGGGTCTATTTACTTCCGACACATAAAGCAACTTAAAGTGTGTGCAATAAAGAGTCAGAGGTGCGATACTCACCAAGCCATATCTCTGACACATTCAGCTTTTATCCAAAGTGACACACAGAAGGTACACATTTTAGCCTGAATTGCAGTGCTGAAGGTGTAAAGTGTGAAACGAATGCGGTGCTAGAATGTTAAGGGCAGACAGCCAGCCATAAACAGCCTCAGTCATTAATTAATTCGCTTTATACTAGGGATAGATGTGTCTATTGTGCAAAAAAAAAAGAAGGCAAGAAAAAAACCTCATACAAGTTTGAAACATGAGGGTGAGTAAATGATGACTCCCCTCATGTTGTTCCAAACCCATTTTACAAAAGACAATATTTACGAAATGACAAAGAAATGTCAGTGTTTTTTTTTTACCAAACACCGAAAGCCATGTTCTTCAAAATATCTTCCGTTCTGCAGAAGACAGAATCACATAATGTGTACAATGTGAAATATGTAAAACAAACTACACAGTGTTAATTACTAACCCAGGATAAAGCAGTGTTAGCAAAAACATTCATATTGAAAGAAACATTGTCTCAGAATAATTTATGAATAGTTCTGAGATTGTACAAAGCACATGAATATTTAATAAGGTAACCACTACTTTATGATTGATTATTTGTTGTTAAACAACTGGTCATAACATTCCAGCGTTTCACAGAGTTTTATAAACCACGGTTAAAAGTGGCTTTGTTATTGTGAATAATTTCTTTAAGTTAAAGTTCTTTAAGAGTTAAAAAGACAGTAACTCATGGTTAAAGTCCGAATGAAATAAAAATGCATTGTCTATTTTCTAAATGCATGTTATAGATCTTATTGTGAACAATTAATTTGTGCGTATTTATTATTATATATATAAAAAATTGACCTCGCAATGTTTAATCCAAATGTCATGCCTTGCCTTGTCTAGAAGATCCATTTAAGTTTATTTATATAGCACATTTCATACACTTTGGCAATTCAAAGTGCTTTACACAGAAAGGAATTAAAATAATCACAAAATAAAAGGAAGGAAATTTAAAACAGTTATGAAAGGAATTAAAAGAGATATATGATACAGTTATAAAATGAATTAAAAGAGTAAAATGATGATACGTAGATAAACTTCTCATCTAGCATAAACACCGGTGTATCATATTTTTCACAACTCCCAATTTTGGTGATCACACTGTCTGTGGTATTCTTTCGGCGAACCTAAGAAATCTATTGGACGTCTACGATGGACCCGATTTTCCCTTAAAATCGGACAGGACGAGCTCTAGGACTGACTCAAGGGGTAACCTCGGGTTCACTGCCCCAGCAGTCCGCAACCCCCCAAAAAAGATTTGTTCTGAAGCTCTGGGAATGGAATCGATCCAGTCCGCACCCCACAGAACCTCGAGTTTAATTACACGTCAAACTCATTCCTCCAACACACACCCAGGTCATCAGCATGGTTTCATTTCTCTTAACCAATTCTCAATGCCATTTGAGTTCAGTTTAGAATCAAAAGGAATGTAGGAGTAAATGCACAGCTAGACAGATGTGTTTTGAGTCTGGATTTGAATACTGTAGGAGCACATCGGATCTCTTCTGGAAGCTGGTTCCAGCTGCGGCTGGCATAATAGCTAAAAGCAGAGAGTGAACCCTTGGTATTTCTAGCTGATGTGATCCTAATGATCTGAGTGATCTGTTGGGTTTATATTCAGTGAGCATATCTTCAATATATTGAGGTCCTAGGCCATTGAGTGATTTATATACCAGTAATAATACTTTAAAACCAATCCTAAATGTAACTGGGAGCCAGTGTAAAGACCTGAGGACTGGTGTGATATGTTCATATTTTCTGGTTCTGCGTTCTGTATGAGCTGCAACTGTCTTATGGTCTTTTTAGGAAGGCCAGTGAGGAGTCCATTACAATAATCCACCCTGCTGGTGATGAAAGCATGCACAAGTTTCTCGAAGTCTTGACTGGAAACAAAGCATCTAATGTGTGCAATATTTTTCAGATGATAGTATGCTGATTTAGTTATTGCTTTGACATGACTACTGAAACTAAGGTCTGAGTCACACCAAGATTCCTGTCTTGATTTTTAGTTGTTTGTCCCCTCGAGTGATGGTATGCGTTCACCTTGAGAACTTCATCTTTGTTTCCAAACCCAATGACTTCACATCCAACTGTTCACTTCATCAATGCATTGTCACAGGGAGTCAATGGGGCTGTAATCGTTAGGCGATAGGCTTAATTAGAGCTTTGTGTGATCTGCATAGCTGTGGTATGCGATTTGGGCAAACGATTTGGACAAACTCCGCATGTCATGGATGTCCATTCAGATTTAGTCACCTATACTCGCATAATAACCTCTCCCTCATAAGTATGACCTGAACCTAGTGAAAACGACAGACTTCTCTCTGGCGACGTTTGCAGGACTTGTCCAATCTTTTATTCCACTTAAAGGTGCAGTAAGTGATTTCTCAGAATCTTTGTTGATATTTTAAATCGACAAAAACAAACACACCCCTCCCTTCATTGCTCCGCCCCCAAAATGCACGAACACGCTATGCAAGAGTGGATCTTTATATCATACAGTAGAAGCAAAGCAAAATAAAGTGAAGATGATGAACGAACAAGGAAGAACAAAAAATTAACATACAGTACAAAAGAGTAAATACAAGCAAGAGTTCTTTGTTATTCGCCGCTCCAGAAATTACACTCAAAACCAATGTCACTCATGTGGTGTCCGTTTTCAGGTCTCTCCAGCACTGGAAAGCTTTTCTAGTATTATTGAAGTCCTAAAGCCCTTGTCTGATCATAGCTCTTATTTTTCCAGTCATATTCCTCTGAGCTTTTCTCTTTTTGTAATGTCTCTCAGCCATCTCTCTGTCTACACTCTTTTTTCAAATCCCCTTTTTGCTCACTCTCTCTCCTCCCCCATCATGAGTGTATACGCCCCCTACTGCTGATTGGCTAAAAGTGTATAGTGGTGCTCGGTCTGATACAATTTTAACAGTGTGTCTCAGAAACCGCTTAATGCACCTTTAAAGTCGTGATGTGAAGTTTTTTTTTCCATATTGTGCATATACACTGATGATGGGGGAGGAGAGAGAGTGAGCAAGAGGGAGATTTGAAGAAAGAGTGTGCGAGAAAGGCCTGAAAACGGAGGCCAAAGTTGCGTTGCTTCTGCTCCATACAGGAGTAACACTGGTTTTGCTGTTTCACAGAACCAAGATATGCTGTTGTTGTAATGTTTTGAGTGTCATTGTTTGTCTGGAGATTGTGTGCTGCTGGCTACTAACAACAAACGCTTCCTTGTATATACTTTTAAGTACCATACAGTTTGTTAATCTTTATTGTTGTTTGTTCATAATCTTTGCTTTATTTTCCACAAAGCATTATTTTGCTTTGCTTCAGCTATGATAAAGAGACATCCACTCTTGCATTGCATGTTTTCTCATTTTGGGGGCGAAATAATGAAGGGAGGGGTGTGTTTGTTTGGGTTGATTTTAAATATCAACAGTGTTTCTCTGAAATTGCTTACTGCACCTTTAAGTACAGTGTTCAGTATTCAGATTGCAGGAAGATGGATCAACCTCAAGGAGGCGCCCTAACATTAGTTGTGAAGCACAATAGACAAATCACAAAGCAGTCAGTGTGCAGTGTTAGATGACTCTAATTAGCGAGTGCAACTGCAAAATCAATGGAGAAATGAAATAAAAATGAGCTGTGCTAATAGCAGGGGACCATTCACACTCATTAGTGTATTTGGTCTTTGCCATTTCAGGGCAGCTGGCCCAGTTAGCTGCCAGTCTGAGGAGACCAGAGTCCGGTGCGGTCGGACTGCAAGGCAAACCTGGTCCCCCCGGCCCTCCCGGACCCCCAGGTGACAGCGGCTTCCCAGGGCATGCTGGTGTAAGAGGACTCCCGGGACTCAAAGGGCCTCCGGGACTTCTGGGTTTCAAGGGGCCGAAAGGTGAGTCATAATGGGACTGTGAGTTTGGATTGCTTGTTGGTCCTGGAACAACATATAATGGCATGAACTACAGGGCTTCCTGAATTGATGAAAAGCTAATAATTAAAATGAAATGTGGCTGAATCGAATTAAAAATAAAATGGCAAAAAAGTGCGATTTGATTAAATACATTTATAGTCTGTTGCGCTGCTTGTTTTTATAAAGTGAATCGCGGCACTGTTACACAAATGCAGCTCACTGTTTTGTTTTTTTTTGCATCAGAACGCCTCGATTCAGAGTAAGTGGTGTTTCTCAACAACTCCATCTCTGTATGTGCAGTATATCTATATAAATATTTGATCTGTTTACTTGTATGCGATGTGAACATAACCAACATCAGAGAACCATGAAAATGCGACATTGTGACATTAAATTATTGAAATACTTAAAACCTCAGAGCTACTTCAAAGTGAATATTTTATATCTAAATTAGAGTATTGTATGTAAAGGCACGGTCATGAGAGTATTATTGTTATAGTAGTATTGAATAGTGTTTTCTGTGCATGTTACAGGTGAGATGGGAGACAGAGGAGACAGGGGACCTACACATCGGGGACCCAAAGGCATGCCGGGACCTCCTGGATTACCAGGTCAGTTCCAACCGCGTCTCATATCCTACTTCCTCTTGTCAAAGAAAATCATGGTATTAATGCATAAATGTGAGAGGTTTTGATGAATACCGTCTGCAAACCAATTAAATCTGAAACAACTTAATTCATTTCTGAAATGAACCTGGAGATATGTTTAGCTCCATCCTGGTAATAGACTTTTGAAAGCAAAGTTAAATTGGTGTTAAATGAAGCTGTCAGACGTCCGATGAATTGGAGGTATGTGAAGCCTTCTGTTGTTGCTGCATGTGTGTCACTGACACTTACTGTCAGTCCAATGAAGCTGTCTGATTAAATAGGATTTCTTATGCAGTCATTACCTAGTAGTCTAATTGAAACGGACAGATCGGCTGCGGTGCCGTGTGCTGATGTCAGGTTTTTTCATTTTCATGCATTTCATTCAGTAGCCTACTTTAAGATATTTAAAAATGATGCTAAAGAAGTAGATCACCCAAAACATACAAATTCTACCATATACTGGTGAAGAATATTGCAGGTGGACAGACACTGAAAAAAACAAACAAGGGTAGGTAATATGTAATGTAAAAACACCAAAATATTGTCTATTTGACTTCTCTAATTCGCACTCAGGTTGGTGTATTCTGAATATGCGATTAACTTTACCACGCTTTGGCTTTTTGAATCTAAATTAAGAGTTTTATTGGAAAATGAAGATGACTGACCTGTTTCTGTGTTGCAGGTGAACCTGGAAAACCGGGATACGGTCAGGACGGGCGTGATGGAGAAAGGGGTCTACCTGGTTCCCCTGGTCAGTCGGGCGTTCCTGGACCTCCCGGCACAGCCGGACCACCTGGTTACTGCGATCCTTCGGCCTGTAATCTTAGCGCAGGCGCCGCACACCAGTCTCTCGAAGACTCTAGCATGAAGGGACCGGGCAGAAACTAAAAAAAACCTTCAGGACATTCGGAGAGACTCCTTTACAGCTCTGCGAAGAGCACAAAACATTATCGCCCCTCACAGATAGTTTTACTACCGCGCTACAGCTGATGACTAAAACACTTTACCAGCTTCCCGTGTTCACCCGGTGCAAATGAACTTTCACAGAACTTATTGGTCATCTAATGTTCTCCTGAAAGCCATTTACAGTAGACTTTAGACATTTTTTTCCCCCCAGCTAATTCTTTGAATTCACAAACGTCAATGTGGCCTTCAGACCCGAGGCCTTTTTCATTTCTGTGTGGCAAAGATAAACCTGGCAGAAATATTGATGGTGCTCGAAGTTCATAACAGAAACGGCTGCCGGAAACCTGCTGTCAGAAACAAAAAGAGAGAAGATGTATTCAATGTATTCTGTACGTCTATGTAAATGATTGTGGTTTTGTATGAAATTCACTCCCCCTGCTAAAAAAAAAAAAAAAAAACCCATCAGTGTGATTTATTGTTCCAGGATTGTGGGCGGGAATGCGATGCATTTGACAAACACACGAGAAATGCAGATGTGTCATTTCATAGTATTTCTATTTATTTTACATAGGTTTTTGATGACGATGAAGTTTGTACAGAGATCCAAGGGAGACACATTTGAATAAATTTGAATGTTTTTATATGAATTCAAAATAAACGTAGGTCTCAAACATTCTTATGCTTCTTCCCCACCCAATGCTTCTTAGTTGATCAGCCCCGAGTCCCCGACTGCACTCTTCACAGCTTTTACCACACTCCTTTCTCACTTAAATAACTCATTACATGCCAGTGCAAAAATGGTGGCACAAACACATTCAGATTGCTCTTTTAGCGTATAGATTCTAATTTGGAAATGCTGGCAAACTGAACACAGCAATTACTCAGAAACAGAATCGAACTAAGGATTGCAAAAATGTTATTCACTTCAATTAAAACTTTAAACATGAAATACAGACTCGATAATGGTTATGCATTAAGTGAATGCATGTTTATTAAATAAATTATTTAGATGTTAATTAAAATGAGAAATTTCCTTAATATATAAAGTGGCTTCAAAAAGCATTCGGACACTTAAGACAGACCGTCAGCGCATTAAAAACCAAAAACTTTTAAGGAATAGTTCTGCCATAATTTAATCACCCTCAAGTTGTTTCAAACCTGTATTAATTTCTTTCTTCTGTTGAACACAAAGGAAGATATTTTGAAGGATGTCGGTGACCAGACAGTTGATGTGGAAAAAAGTCAATGGGGTCCATCAAATGTTAGTGTCTGGTTAGCGACATTATTCAAAATATCGTTCTTTGTGTTCAGCAGAAGAAAGAAATTCATACAGCTTTGAAACAACTTGAGGGTGAGTAAATGATGACAGATTTTTTTTTTTTTTAAGTGAACTATTCCTTTAAGTTTGGAACAATAATAATTAAGTCTCCAAATTATTTTTTAATTCCACTGTACATACGCATATCTCATGCACTCAACATTCCAAACGACAACAATATGAGTGGAATTCTGAAAGTCTGAGCATCCTGAAAACACCAAGCAAAGGATAAAACTGCAATAAATATGGCAAATCCTTGTATCGCACATAATCCACAGAAAATATTAACGGTATTGCAATATGACATTAAGTCACACAAGTAACAACCAATAAAGTTAAATTATTATTAACAAATATTATACATGACACCACAAAAAAAAAATGTACAATACTTTTCTAACTGAACTTACAATGAACCAAACGTGTTAGTACATTAATAGTTTAATATATACCAGTCTGCAAAGGCAAGTTACCTTCTGCCTACCATTTGAAATGAACTGAACTTTTTATCCCTCATACAGTATATAGTGTTTAATTAAATTTGACATCGAAAATGTTTCCATTAAGTCCGAAAAAAACAGTTGCATATTAAGAGATACTGTACGGAAGACACTACTGTTTCACAATGAATGTTAAATTAAGTACATTTATTAAAACAATGTACAATTATATAAATATGCAAACCAAATGCACCAACAAGACCAAGCACAAAAAAATCTGACCACAATGAGCATTCATTCTATTGAGAACAGAACCATTTTATTTCTTCCAGATATTGAGTTGGTGATGCAGTGCATATCAGGTAGATGTGGTGTTTTGTCTTAAGACTGTCCTTCAAGTAAGTCCACAGTTTTAGCCCTTGAGAAAAATATTGTATTCATGCTACATGTCATCCTTTTCTTTATAGCCCGTTTCTGTAAACTAAACATCTGTGGGTTGACTGAAAACCAATGCAAATATGTTTTTTATGATAAATACAGTTGAAAAAACAACTCTACTATTCACTGCAGTTCACTGATCTCTAACAAAAAGAGCCTTATGACCTGATCCATCAATATTTGAACTCTCAGCAGAGGTAATCTGGTACATCACGTATATAATATAAAAAAGCATTCACTTAAAACAGTAAAACAGCAAAAACCTAATAAGGGTTTGCTTTGTCAAACGTAATCTTCGGTGCAAAGAAAGAAAGATGTAATGGAGGAGGACTGGGAAGACTAAGATTAAAAAAAAAAAGCAAAAAAAAAAAAAAAGCAGCACAAACACAGCAAAAGCAGAACGTCACAAAACTGTCATCCACCCACATGACTCCAGTATACTTTCATCTTCTGAACAGAAGCAGATGTGTGAAGTCAAAAGATTCGATGATGGAGCATGTGAGCGGAGCGCTATGTAATAAGCGAAGATTCCGCTCAGGGCCGCTCGCTCAACCCAGGATGCCCTTTACTGACATGCTGGTTTGAGGATACGTGAAATAGGTCTGAGGTTAATGAGTTCAAATAATGTTTTAAAGAAGCTTATACATAAATGAACGCACAGTTAAGAACAAATGAGAAGAAATTGAAAGGGAAAGTGGAGAAACTGAGTTAGCAAAGATTCATTTTGTGATACACTAACAGCGGAATTCTTTTTCGTTCTTTGTTTAGGGAAAATATAAAAAAAAATAAAAAAAAAACCTTCGCAGCTGTTAGCAAACATCCCTTTTTTCCCTTCAAAAAATGTTTTCACCTCACCGAGAAATAACGGTAATATCGTGAGATCTCACCCCTAATATTTATATTCATCTAAACACTGCTCACGCTTGTATGGAAGCAGAATATAAAATATAAAAGGTTAAAATATAAAAGAAAAAATACTTTTTTCTCGCAGTGGCGAGTTTACATCCAGCAATTCTGACTTCTTTCTCAGAATTGCAAGATATAAACTCCAATTGACTTTCTTGCAATTGCGAGTTTATATCTTGCCATTCTGATTTCTTTTGTCAGAATTGTGAGATTTAAACTCTCTATTGTGTTGTAAACTTACAAAATCAGAATTGCAAAATATAAACTCGTAACTGACTTTTTCTTGCTATTGCGAGTTTATATCTTGCAATTCTCTTTTGCAGCATTTTTCTCCCAATTCTCAAAAAATTTGAATAAAAAAAACCTCACAATGACCTTTTTATTTTTTTATTCCGTGAGCGGTCTTTAGATGAATATGTAAATATTAGGGGTGTGACGAGATCTCGCGATATAAACGTGACAATATTTCTCATCAAGGTGAAAAGCTGTCTCACGAATGATGGAGTTGTGGTTGTGGCAAAAACTTTTACGGTGCTTGCATTATATTGTTCTTTCTTTTACTGCATATGATATGACATGCTCTCAGACCATATGATAACACAGAAAGTAGAACTGAAGTGACATTCATTAAAAGATGATTAGTTAAAACATTTCTAATGCACCTGCATTGTTTTGCATCATGTGACAGTCGAATAAAAGACAATTTTTCCACTTATATAGTTGAAGATTTGTTAAAAAACAGTGGTAAAATACCATCAGTGTGCGTCAAGTGTATCGTCACATATTATATAGTTAATGTGTACAGTGCGTTTTGCTCTCATAACAAAATAGGATATGTTTGATTCAGCTCTGCAATTCGGCACTCCAGTCAAATCACGTCACATTTATTTATACAATATGTAAGAATAACTAACGACGGGCTGTGGAATTATTAGAAAATGTGGTAATGCGGCCACGACTTTAAGTTGCAAAACTATTTTACTAATAAATCGTCCGAGCAGTGCTGACCACACGTTTGTGTGTGCGCGTTTGAGCGGGAGAAAGAGAGTGTGTGCTTTCTGGACATAATAAAACGTAATTTTGAGGCAAAAACATGGAAATAATTTGTCGTTTTTAACCTATTGTTTACTATATTTATTTGCTCGGTCAGCATCACTGTGGGTTTTGGTTCTTTCGCTGTTGTAGGACTTGAAATAACTGAAAGCATTTGGCGAAGTGATATGGAACTGTAATGCAGTCAAAACCTGCCTGGAACTACTTTAGCAGTGCATTTCCCTGAAAATAATTGCACACCTTAGAACATCCGTCAACCAATCAGATTCAAGCATTCAATAGCCCTGTAGTATAAACCTTATTTAGCTCCACCCCCTTTCAGCGTTGCTCTCCTTGTGTTCAGACTTCTTCCGGTTTGTATTTCCACAGCATGAAGGTAAGATCTTACGGATTTATGAAAGAACTGCTAGTTTTAAAATTATTCCCGGTCTAATGACATTTGTTATGACATCGGATTCAGACATTACAATGCTCATGATAACTGTCGTTAACTCTACAATAAGTAAATCCACTTCACTAGCTAATTACTTTTCCACAGCAATGCCATAGAAATATACAGAGCTACCGTAAACTTCTGCGTACTTGTTTCTTGGCCGCATAAGGTCTATTTCACGTCGGAGCGGGATTCGTTCCCATGTCGGGCGTTTGCTTGGGCCGTGAGCGTTTGAGCGGAATATTGAGCGTCGCTCACATGCACATCGCAATGACTCGACTCGAATGCGCCTTCATTTATCTTACCTTACTGATTCTGGATCACCATATTAATGATATCTATCAAATAAATAAATAATCCCCCCTGGACTACAATCCTTGCAAAATTACACAACTAAATTACACAGAAACATGGTTAAGACACACTGCTACCCATGAAAATAAAAATGTACAAAGTTTGATGTTAAAAGGTTTGCCATATGTTAAACTGTGAACATGAAATTGACAAATATGTCTTATAAAAATATTCAAGTAACATGGAAGGACGCTTTTCATTCAAAGCAAAAGAAATGAGAGATAATTAAACTCAAATGCAAAGATAAATATATTTAAAAGCACTCCACATCTTTTCTTTGGAAAATAACAAACCAAGTAAAGAACAAAATATACATACAACACCGGTATAAGGGTGTTTAAACGGTCAGAAAGAAAAGGAACAGCGCTTATTTCCCTGTAAACAATTAAAGCGTATCAATGTCATGAGCAGTTTTCACCTCCCCAGCACTGGCCAACACAGCGGGATCACTAGTAGTGTTTCTCTAATCTCTTCTCTTTGCTGTGTTTGGTCAAAAAAAAGAACATAAAAGTCTGATGCCACATTGAAGATCTGGGATTCAAAATCTAATTTAAACATGGAAATAAAATGAAAATAAAATAAAAAAAGATAAAATGAACAATATGAACAACATTTGATATGAGATATTCTGTCTGTGTTCATTTTCTGATTAAATGTTTTTTTTTGGATACATTTATTTATGATTATTAAATAAAATAATAAATAAATACTACAAAATAATAATAAAAAATACTTATTTATATATTACATTATTTTATGATTTATTTACTGTTTATAATGTATGTCTTTATATTCAGTGCTCCATTATTGTATGTAACATCAGTGCATCGGAGGTGATAAACATGAAAACAACTCCCTTCACGAGCAGGGCTGGAAAGTACACTTCTTTAAAAGTCCCCCCCTCCCCTCTCAAAAAAATGTAATGCCTGTTATTTACATTAACTTAATATTTGTTATCATATGTTCTATATTAGATTGCATAGTGCCATCACAACTGAATTAAAACTCGACTTCACATCAGCCTGAAGAAAATAAGCAAATGCACGTAAAATTCTCATTTCACCTGCGTTCCCCGCCTCAGATAAACCTGTCCATTGTGATTAGTGTAATGACGGGACTTGAATTCTCACACCATACCGACAAAACATGGGAAATGAGTAAATGCATTGGTCACAAATATCGGAAATGAAACGGAGATAAATGATGAAATGAAATGACATCACCAGTCATGGCTGCTCTACGGGGATGAGGTTTGCTCGAGTCTTCTCCTCCAGCAGGGATCCTACATTTCTTTTTAAGAGGATTTAGAAGCTTATGTAGATGAGCTGGTTCATTGGTTTCCAGGATCTTATCAGGTTTGATGAGGAAGCGTAGGATTCTACCCATCCCGTCTTGCGTGAGGATGGAAGCAGTCACTGGGGTTACATCTTCCCTGTGGACCTTGGGGCCCCGGGGAACCTGAAGGCCCCTGGAATCCAATTCCTGGTGAACCTGTAGACAAATCAAGAGCAGGTAGTTTGCTAGAAACTAGAACATACCATGGAGTGTTGTTGATTTACCATAGAGTGGTCACAACAGAATATTTCACAATATAAACACACTAAAACTTCTTTTAATGGGCTTGTTACCCTTTAACTGCGGAGGAAGGGGGGGAGAGGGAAACACAATGATAACGGTGTGCCGTGTAATTATAAAGAAGCCACAGTTAGAAGTCTCCTTTGTATTTTTTCACTTGAAGAACAATCAGTGAGCTCTTTGTACCTCTATAAAAGAGCCGTTCATTAAAGAATGCCATAGTCATTAGTTTAGTTTAGAGCCATTATCTGCCCGAGCTTTTAAAAAGTTAAACATTAAAAGCACCAATTTAAATAATTGCTGCTATCTGGGTGTTGCAGATGTCAAGAGTGTTACAAGTGTAAAGTACGGCCATCAGGGAAATGTATTTACAAGCAACGAGGGCCTTTCTGGACCCCAGCAAAAACACAAAGCAACGTTTCTATTGTTCTACATGACAGAGTTTCATCTAGCTTGTCCATCCTTACAACTCAAAAAACATATGCTGTCACGTAAGAGATAATGTACCCCTCACTCTTAAAAGTGATAAAGCAAAAACAAGATCATTCGTTTTTTTAATTATCTCTACTCATTACGTAGCGTCACGGCTCATGTATTTAAGGAATATTCTGGGTTAAATACATTGTAAGGTCCATTTGGAGTATCTGAGGCATGCGGTCAATTGCCAAAGAAAATAATTCAATTTATCCCTCATTTTGTAAAAACAAAGATTAAAGCGTGTTTAAGCTAATGATTTTATGGAAGCCTATAGGGAAAAAAACATTCTGAAAATCTAGCTGAAATACAAAGGACTTACACTTACATTGACTTACATCAAGTCTACATTTATTTGTTCAAAAATACAGTAAAAACAGAAATATTGTGAAATATTATTCCTATTTAAAATAGCTGTTTTCTATTTAACCATTATAATGCTGATTTACTGCTCAAGAAACATTTCTTATTACAGGTCATTAATATTTTTGTGGAAATTGTGATACATTTTTTTTCTGGATTTTTTGATGAATAGAAAGCTGAAACGAACATCAATTACTTGAAATCATTATTTTTTATAATATTATATATTTTTACTATAATTTTGATCAACTTAATGTGTTCTTGCTGAACAATATTTTTTATTTCTATACAAAAAAAGTTCATTAATGTAAAGAGTAACATTTATTTTATATAAAAAAAAAAGAAAGTAATTTTTGTACCTGGTGGGCCAGTTGGGCCAGGATCTCCTGGAATTCCCAAACCCATTTGACCTCGTTCTCCTTTCTGCCCTCGATACCCTGCAGGGGTAAAACACACAAAAACCCAATGTCAGATGTAGAATACATATATTTAGTCTTTATATATGTAAACAGGGTGGAGTAATAGTCACGTGATGATCTTTTTATATTCCTTTTCACTGTATTCCATCTTTACCACCTTTGAAAAAGCATTGACGGATCTTAGTTTAGCTGAGACATAACATCCAAACAATTCTGTTCTAGATTCAGATAAACTCAGACTTTACATTCCCACAGAAGTGCATCCTTAAAAAAAAGTTAGTTGGAAACAGTCGGAAACCGTACATAAAACCCTGTCCAAATTTGTCGTATTACGCAACTAGTCTCATACAGTTCTCTAAGCCCTTCAAGAGTAATGACAAATCCATCTATCAGAAACACGCTTTCAAAAAGAGCACCACAAATGCTGACAGTGCTGGACGGGCATGTCACACACAGCGGGCAGGCGAAACGAACAAACAAAAACGCATTAGCTGATGCTGATCTTTTAGTTTCGTTTTCACACACTCAGTAAGAAACCATCCATAAGATCTTCTTCTAATAGCATGCAGAAAACTGCCTCCAGTCAAAACACACATGCATTAGTAATGTGTTTCCTTTAAGGCAGCCAAGCCTGAAAGAGAAACACAGTAGGTGTTAATAAAGAAAATACCCAAGAGATGCCAAATAATGCAGTAATCGTCAGTGTGACCGGTACTAATTTACACAAGCAAACACACTAACTAGCTAGCTAACTAACTAAAGTGTGTCGACACCTTCAGATGCATTCATCCAATGCAAAGGCATTCCAATGAAGGACAGAACTCTACCTGTGGCATCACATCATGGCTTCCTCACAACAACTGCAATACAAACTCCTGCTCGAGGAGGGCGTTCATACTGCACAAATATAAGGCAGGGGGAGCTGCAATACAATACTTGCCCTGCTAAGGTCTTACATTTAAAATCATTTCTCATACTCAGAAAAAGTCTAAACCTTGTGGAGAAATACAAATGAGAACGAAAACATTATAGAAATGTATTTACATTTAATTCAACATTAAATGGCATTGTATTTCCATGAAATTTGCTCATATATACCACCAGTTAGTTTAAAAAAAAATATGTTGCATTGAGATTATCAAAAAATCCTGGTACATTATTCACATAATAACTGCTCACTCAGCATTAAGTATAATCGGGTATGTTCTTGGCATGCAGGAAAATACAACGTCAAATACCAATTAGATACATTTTAATGAAACCAAGTTAGAGGTTTTCATCACCCTTTAAATGAAATAAAAATATATATATAGTTACAAAGGGATTAAAAATTGTTATCCCAAAAAAATCTGTTATACAAAAGCATGGCTGATTACACTTGAGCTTTGTAAAACAGCTGCATAAGTAGTTTTAGAGGTTATGATGTTATATGACTTTCAAATCGCATGAACCATATATATGTGGTTCATGTGCATTTTAAGATACAATATGAAACTTCATTTTAAGAATATATTTGAAATAAAAATCAAGTAAAAGTTAAACGGCATCCAAAACAAGGCACAAAAATGACATAAAAAAGCATAAGCATTTCAATTCAACGCCAGCATTTGGAAGCGTTCTTGAACAACACCTACAAAGACGTATTAATGTTGCAGATTCTCATTTAGTTTAACTAGCAAGAAAACCGACCCTGAGTGGAATTAATGTGACTCGGACATGTAAAGCATTCAAGATCGCAGAGATATTTGTCTTCGTAATGATATATTTTAGCATATCACATGAAAAAAAGTGGCCAAATTGAGGATTCCAAAGGAGGACAGACTCCAGCAGAGGATGACGAGGAATAATGAGGAAATATTACCCGCAAACCTTGTCAAGCCACACTGAGGTGGACGTCAACATCTGACAATGAAAAAAAAGATTTACCAGGGTTAAAATCCCTGGTTTCCTTGTGCCTGCAGAGAAGCATTTCTCTCCAACATTCTCCAAAAGCACAATCCACAGTTAAATGTGCCACACAACACAAATACATATTAAAGTGAGTGATAGAAATGAGCATTTCAGAGCTTCCTCCGCTGTTGTAAATGCATCAACACAATCTATATATAAATAATACAATCTTCACAGATGTGTATACGCACTCAGCACAGCCCAAAGTATGCATTTTCTTTGCATGGACATCAATTATTAGAAGTTCAAATATACACCATCTAGTTTAGTGTCTTGAAAAGCATCATGTCCTAATGGTTAAGGGTCCTTAGGAACTCAGACAGGAGGGACAGAACCAAACTGCGAGTCATCAATGAGAAACCCTAGAGGAGAAGGACATTAGTTGCCAGTCTTTGATGAATGTTCAGAGTTGCTTATTTTCCTCACCCCCCTTCGTTTTTTTTGCGGAGCTTAATCCAACAAAGTGAGATATTGCGTGGCTTTTTTTTCCATCTGCTCACTTCTCTTTATCTTTCTTGCTCTCACAAGTCTGTCCAGGGCGATATTACATTCACCTATTCTGGGCCGGTTCTTCATCCGTCTTCATATGTCCCGCCAGGCTCTCGGCACCATATGCCACTTTGTCATGGAGCTATCTCCCTTCTTTCTTCTCTGACGTAGCCGTAAAGATTCTTGTGAAGCCCTCATGCATAATATTCCAATCAACGGCCATTTTTTGCATGGCGTGTAAGGAAGGACATTACCGTTTTGCTCATTTTCTAGTCTTCTGAGCTAGATACTGTTGGCTCAAATAATAGACGCTGACTCCTTTTTTTACTCCTCAGCTTTTTTGATCAAAACTTGGTTTAAAGCTTGACTTGGCCAAAACAGCAAGATGACCTCAACCCGCTCAGTTCAGTGTAACTCAATCAATCATCTGAGGAGCAGCCAACACAGTAAATCCCAATATAATACATACCCATAAACACACACTTTTACACCAAGAGAGAGAGAGAGAGAGAGAGAGAAACAAAAAACCCTGGAATCCTTGAGAAGCAAGCAAAAAAACTTAGCTTAATACTGGGGAAACGGATGAGTCATATAAATAAATCATGGTCTTGCTCATCCGTGTTTTTGTGTGAGCCAAGACCATTGTAGGAGGAGCGTAAAGAGGTCCATACTATGTTTAGTCTTTTGGGTTTTGGCTCCTACCTTGGGAGCCTGGAGGTCCTGGCTCTCCGGGGGGTCCTGGGGAGCCATCATTACCCGGTGGCCCCGGAGGGCCTTGTCGAGCCTGTGCGGCTAATATAGCTGCTGGTGTCTTCTGCAGCGAAGAGTAACTGTCTGAAAACCTCTCTGAAAAAAAGCAGAATAAGATAAGATTCCATATTATATTATATTATATTATATTATATTATATTATATTATACATCATATATCAAGTCATGGAACATAGTCAGCTAACAAAATGTCGAATTGTCCCTCAAATCAAATCAAAAATATAATAAATATGATTATTTTTTTTTTAATAAATTTAAAAAATACAATAAAAAAATAATACAAAAAAATAAACGGAATGAAAAATATGGAATAGAAAATTATAATAAATGTACTGCTCATTTGCAGTACTCTTAATGTATTTTATGCTCACCAAGTCTGCATTTATTTGATCAAAAATACAGTAAAAACAGTGATATTGTGAAATATTATTACTATTAAAAACAACCATTTTCTATTTGAATATATTTTAAAATGCAATTTATTCCTGTGATGGCAAAGCTGAATTTTCAGCATCATTACTACAGTCTTCGGTGTCACGTGATCCTTCAGAAATTATTCTAATATGCTGATTTGGTGATCAAGAAACATTAAGGTCTAAAGTCGAAGTTCTGTAGTAACTGACATTAAAACACAAGCTGGTAATGCATTAAAAGTCACTCCACTTTATCTGAACTGTTCTCGGTTTTGAAGCCCATCTGCTAAAAAGCTCATTTGCAGTACTGTTGATGTTGACAAGTTTTAAATGCCTTTTAAATGTCTTAACAAAGTTTTTGTCACAAACACACATGAAAAGAACCGAAACCCTCATCTACTGGTGAAAACACCTCAGTGGGGGCAGATGATGTACCTTCAAATACACGCAATACTTCATTTCGGATGAATGTTTTAATTTCCTCCAAGGCAGCTCTATCTCCCTGAAAACAGGAACGAAAGTGGAAAAAAAAGACAGACAGACAGGGAAAACAAACATCAGCACAACATGATTTGCAGATTAAAAAGTGCAGCTTCAAAATGGCAGTGATTCATGTTTTATTCATGCTGAGAAATGTTCTCAGAGGCGAGGGGATGGATGAAACATAATGGCGTAATCACCATCTCTCCTCAAAGCATCCCGCCATTCATGATCACTGCTCTACACGGGAGAAGGCCTGCATTTGGAAGAACATCTCGTAGGAAAACAAACCTCTTCCATCTAATCAAAAACATACCTTTACCAGTTCAAGGGCATTCAGTCAAACGCTCAGAGGCCCCTGCGACGCTCAGTGCCTCGGGCTGCGCGAGCACAACCTGAACGCTAATTAGGGTTGGGTATCGGTTGGGTTTTATTCGATACCAGTATCTACTCGGTATTTTTTAAACGGTTCCGGTGCTTAAACGGTGCCTGAAACGGTACTTAAGAAAACGAAACCGCTCACACTTTGTCAAAAAATAATACCCTTTTAGTTACAGGGCCAAACTGGACACAATAGTAACTTAAATCTTTAAACAATATAAATACAAGTAACGTATGGTAACAATAAATAAACCAATATAAAATAAAAATTCACATTTACATATCAAATAAAACAATATTGTATCAAACAATGTGATAATACTGGAGATTAATAGAGATTACAATCAGGGTAATCTAAAAGCGACATGGCTACAGGTTCCCATGTTTTGTCTGCTTGAAGTTAGATGAGTTGATGAGTTATCTGGTCATTGTACTAGTTACGCAGCGCTTAGCTTGGCGAGTTTGGTATATCGTTCCCACTGCGTCTTAGCTACGCAGCGTTGAGTAAACCTATGAAAGAGAACGTCTCTGGTTACTGGTGTAATGTTCTCTGAATAGGGAACGAGACGGTGCGTTCGCAGCCAAACTACTCGCGCTGCCGACAAGCTGCCTTTTTCGGCAGAGAAAACTGAGGAGCAGATGATGCGCGCGCTAATATAATATGACGACGTAAGAGCGTCAAGGCGGCGCCCGCGCCATCACCTAGAGGGCGTTCTGACGCGTAATTTTACACGTGAAAAATGCAGCCAAACCTTAGAGCGTTTTGTCTTCGGCATCTTCATTAATCCCCTCGCTATCAGCAGACGTTCCGGGAGTCTCCCGCATATTGATAACGGCTCCCTGATGCCCGCAAATTAGTTAAAATCTCCCGGAATCTAGAGCGAGCGAGCAAGAGCGCGCATGCGAGACAGAACAGACTGTGCTCCAAACCGTATAGTGCGCGCACGAGGGAGAGAGCGAGAGACTTTGCGTGTGTGCGCCTCATGACACAGAGACTCAGGCACCGATATCAGGCACCGAAATTTTCGTTCTTATTCGGTCTGGTTACTACCGTTTACGTCGGAACCGGTTCCCTATTGGCACCGCGTTTCGGTACCCAACCCTAACGCTAATGCACTTTCAGGCTGTTGAAAATCTCAGCGATCAGTCTAAAAACCCTTTAACATGACTTGTGTCGGGGCTTCAACATTTGATTTGATATGATTCATATGTCACAGCAGCAACACCTACTACAAGTTAAATACATATAGACAAATAAAAACATTTACACCAACCTAACAATAGCACAGTATACAACAAATCATGATCAACTTTGATTAAACAGTTTCTATGGGCCCTGTCATACATCCGCTAGGCGCGACGCAAGTGTTTTTAGCTAGTTTCAGCCTGACGCAGTTATCATTTTCACGTCCATGCATTTGCACCTATTTTTGCGCCCATCGGCATGCTGGTCTGAAAACGAGGTGTGTTGGCACGTTGCTATTTAAAAGTCAAAAAGTATTAAGTAAGTATCAATAAGTATTTTTTTAATTTTATTTAAAGGGCGCATTAGTAATATGAGCCTATAGGTGGGTGTAAGGATCCTCTGGAGGCAAGTTGTAGCGAGAACCCAAGTGCAGTATTTATTTATAAACATAACAAGATTTAAACATAAAACAAAAACATGACGTGGCATGAAACAAAACCGTGGACAAAGACTTACACAACAGTGGTTACAAGAAACGATACTTGACAAAGACACATGGCAAACATGAGGGCTTAAATACACAAGACTAATGACAAGACAAGGGACACCTGTGCACAATGAACAGATGATTAACCAATGATAAGACATGGCAGGATCACTTGACAAACAGGGAATCACGTGACAGACATGGAACATGACATGAACAAACCAAAACGTGACAGAGACAAGACCAAATCGTGACAGCGGGTCCACAACATGCGTACACTGCTTATTACACACATAGGGCAGCACACAAACATGCCAAATATAAAAAAAAGGATTACAATGTAAATGATTAATATTGTGTTCATAAAGATATGGTGGAATCCGGCTTGTTCCGATGTTCTGCTCGCTCGCTTTAACCTCGCGCACGAGCAGATCCGTTTCCTCTGAAGCGTTCAGTCTTTACGCGTGGAAATTCCGCGATGTAAATAGCAATCCGCCA
The DNA here is from genome assembly GCA_030578255.1 of Tiaroga cobitis. Taxonomy (NCBI): domain Eukaryota; kingdom Metazoa; phylum Chordata; class Actinopteri; order Cypriniformes; family Leuciscidae; genus Tiaroga; species Tiaroga cobitis. The sequence goes on from CM060603.1 coordinate 18,087,953, forward strand.
CGGCACGAGCGCAACTGGCTTTTAAAGGGAATGGGAAATGAAACTGGTTTATTGCACATTACGCCCAAAACACCCATTACTCATTAAGAGAATAGGGACAACCCTTTTAGATCATGCGCCGGGTGCGCCGACCATTTTTCCCGATGTTAAACTAAGTGCACTTGCGCCGTGCGCTTTAGACCATGCGGTTAGATCGTTAAAATAGGGCCCACAATCTCTCTTTTGAGCAACGTGGATAAAAGTCTATTGCTAAATGAGCCAGTTTTATGGAGGGGGTGAGATTTATGATTCATGATGGAAGACAACTTTCTTACCATCCTTCCTTTCCCAATTACATCTACAGAGCACAGAGAGCACCTCAGTACTGAACTAGCCTTCCTAATCATTTTGAGGAGTCTTATTTTATCCCTCTCAGAAATCCCACTACCCCAACATACCACAGCATAGAAAAGAACAGATGATACTACAGTATCATAAAAAGTCCTGACTCACACAAAAGCTAGGTAATATTTATATATATATTATTATATATATATATATATATATTTTTTTTTTTTTTTTTTTTTACCATACATTTTAACACAAGAGTCATGGAGAGTTTTGACTTCCACAAGAAAGTATTTGCAGACAGTGTCAAGGAAGGGCGATTTTACAAGGTTGGTAGCAATAATGCACTAAACGTACAAAAAAACCTGTGAAAATGGTGAAAGCGAATCATTTCATGCACAACAAAAGTACTAATGATTGCTTTGAGAGGGTTCTGGTGAATTTAGCATGATTTTTTTTTTTTTTTTTTGCAAACATAATCAAAGGTGTTATTCACGGAGAAAAAAAGAAAACTTTATACGCTCAAAGGATTTCAAGAGGAAGTTGTGATGTTTGATTCATGAAGAAAAAAAAAATCTCAAACTCAAACTTTATTGTGTCGTTTGGGGTTGGTAAGATTTTTACGATGTTTTTGAAATAAGTCTCTTATGCTCACTAAGGCTGCATTTATTTGATCACAGCAAAAAGAGCAATGTTGTAAATTAAATATTTTCTATCTTAATACACTATAAAATGTAGTTCGTTCCTGTGATGGCACAGCTGAATTTTCAGCATCATTACTCCAGTCTTCAGTGTCACATGATCCTTCAGAAATCATTATAATTTCTAATTGTTCTAAGTTTCTAAATTCCAATTTGCTGCTCAAGAAATTTTCATATGATTATCGATGTTGAAACATTTGATTCACATTCAATTCGATTCAATTCTCATTCGATTAAACGGCTGTATTTTTATTAACTAACACTAACAAAGACTAATAAATACTGTAACAAATGTATTGCTCACTGCTAGGTCATGGTAGTTAATAAATTAACTAATGTTAACAAATGAGATCTTATTTAAAAGTGTTACCGAAATTTCAAAAGCACAGCATTTATTTGAAATATAAATCTTTCGTAACATTATAAATGTCTTTAGTCAGTTTTTGATAAGATTCTTACTGAATAAAAGTATTCATTTCTTTAAAATATATATCTTATACTGACCCTAATCTTTTTAATAATAGCGTATACGTTTTCTTTTGCCAGTTTTATTGCTTTTGTGTCCTTTTTTAATCTTTACGGCTCTTGTTCTCATTCAGTTTCATTATATAAAAAAGCAAGATTTGGAACAACATGAGGATTGGATAAATAATAACAGAACTTTTTCTTTAAAACCTGCACAACCTTGCCATAACAACAGCCCTCCTTCAAAGAAAATTAATGTTTGTTGCTTTGTGTGTGTGTGGTTTACAGAGGTGGAGTTGAGTAGAGCTCCTGATGCTACTATATCCTTCCACCCCCGCCACACACACACAATACACTCCTAAAGATCCCCTCCTGTGAGTTTGTTTGATTGGGACTGACATTGGATATAGACATCGAAGCGGGTGGCAATTTGCTGCATCCTGTGCTGTTCAGAGGCTAATGGGTTAGTGAACATGTGTGGGTAATTATTGTTATGCAGAGCTACTAATTATTTATTCTGGACTGTTCACGCGTGTGTTATGGACAACAAAGCAATCAATGACGGTTGCCCTCTGAACAGCGTGGGGTGACCCTGCGGTTATGGATTCGGGATGGGGGCCAAGAGGCTGGTGCAGATTGGGAGAAAAGCCAGCAACTGGATCTTTACTGAGGTCAAAGATGTGCTCCACCTCTAGAAGAGTGTGCAGTCACTGACAGGGTTTATTGCTGGAGGTTATGGAGTTGCAGTACAGTTGATTGTAGTGGGTGTTCATGCTGATGAAGGCCCTAAAGTTTTTTTGAGTGGCTGTGCCATTGGCCACAGCTTCTGAAAATCTGATTTTAAATGGGATGTACTCGCCTTTGTATTTAAACCTTCAACAAAATATGTTCTAAAAATAAATAAAATTAATACAAATATAAAATGTTAAAAATAATAAAAAATTTGATGTAATGACATAAACCTGCTCTATCATATTTGATACTCACATTTTCATCATGATTTTTTTTACAATGTATGAAATTGTTAATATTAAGAAAGCATAAGTTGCCAGTAAATATTCAATTTAAAATACCAATTTAAATAATAACAAAATCTAAATTATTATCAAAATCAACAAAGATTTCCCAGATAAAAACAATGGACATTTTTAGAAATTATATTAAAAGGTATCAAAATATAATATATATGCAGTTAAAATGTTACATTTTCTGGCAAAATATACAACACGAAGTTCCCAATTTTGAATTTTGAATCTCCCCCATACCCCCTCATTCACTATTCCCTACATTACTCCACTAATATAGTTCACTTGAGGGAGTGAATGAAAGCGAGTGAGTGAATTCGGACACTGAGTGTAAATGATACAGTATATTTATTTACAGAAGTATATTATGACATCAAACCCTAAAAGAGTCATGAACTTATTGTTTTATAATGTTTCCTGATGTGCACTTATAATGCAAGTATGATTTTTACATAAAAAAATAGCCGTGTCTGCTGTGAGACTTCAGTGTAAACGCCCACTGCTGTGATTGGCTGACATTTTTGCTTATGAAATAAGTATTACATGTGGAACTCTCTCGGAAACTTTTGCTACATTTTTACTATTACAGCTCTCAAGATTAATTTTATCGTGAAAAGTGTTGATTATAGCATAGTCAGATCTAGTCCTGTCGCATGAAAGGTTGCAGTGATGAGCATTGTAGCCGATCACAGATAGATCTATTGAGCGCATGAATGCAGTGATCTCATCATTACAACTAGATTTCTGCACTCTTACGAATGCTTTCAAAACTAATAGTTCAAACATGATGTAAATAAGAGTGTGGACAACGTCATTGATTATAACAGGAGTTATCCAGACTCAGTCACTGATAAACTCTCGCTGTTTGATTGACAGCTCCAGCGATTATAAAAGGAGTGTTCTTTGATCGCTTTCTGCATATAACAATCACAATTTAAATAACTGATTATTTTCATGCTGCTAAGAGAAACAATATGAAGTTGACCATTTAGCCACTGGCTTCATTTACTGACGCAATAAACGATTTTGAGACAAAGAACGTCTGACTAAATGAATCATATCAGAAATCACTGATCACAGATCAGGCATTAGAATTACTACTGTTACTTACATGTTGTGGCATTACTGTCAGGTCCATATCTTACAGTAAAAGACTGTTTGCAAAGCTTATGCCGAAATGCGACTGGTTTACAAAAGAATTCACAGTGAAATGTACCAAACAAACAAATAACGCTCTACTGAGACATTCACATATTTGAAAATAAACATTCCTAGCATTAGGATCCTTTGGAAGGTAATGTTATTGTTAATCCAGTGATCCTGTATCGCTCTTCTCTCCTTCTCAGCGCACTAACGTACTAGTGGGCGGGGAAAAAGACGCGATGATGTAGAAGTAGGCGTTGATTTGTTTCTGCAGAGGCGGTCTAATGTGCGCCATAATGTGACAAAATTCCAAATGATTCGTTTTCTGAGCTTGGATTGAATAAAAGCTGTCTTGGACTAATGAGGAACTTCTGAAACTAACAAGTTCTGAAAGTTGAGTTCTGAAAATTACAGGATGTTTTTAGAGTACAATGACCTCTGACATGTCAAAAGATCAAGGACATTTTGATTTCTCAATTCATGACCCCTTTAAATTCCTCTAATATGAGCAACTTGAGTTTCATCTGTGTTTGATAACATTGCAGGATGTTCTGAATTAACGCATTTTGTTAAGTGAAGTGAACTTCAACAGATATCCCATGCCTAGTGGAGCAGTGAACACTACATAGGGACCCTGTCAATCGGAGCACACCTAATATCAACATTTTTGTGAAAACTGATAATTTTTTTCAGTATTTTATGATGACTAGACAAGAACAGCATTTGTTTGAAATAGAAATATCTACCCCGCCCAAAAAAAAAAAAACTTACTGACCCCGAACTTTAGAATGGTAGTGTATATATCTCAGCATTAGCAGAGTCCGAAAGAAAGCCAACCCAACCATAAATCTTTCCATAAATGTAGTGAAGTCTTTCAAAATGGAGAGTGTTTTAAAACTTTGATTTCACAAATACTACATTCTGTCTCTATGGCTTGTAACAGTAGGATATTGTGCATACCAACAGATTTACGGTCCCCGGTGTTGTTGAAGATCCAGGTGAGCCTGGTTCTCCTTTCTCACCAGGCGGCCCCTGAGGACCAATGGGCCCTCTGTCTCCAGCTTTCCCTCTTTCTCCCTGGACTCCTCTCTCTCCTGAAATCCCCTGATCTCCCTGCAAAGCCACAGCCAGAATATAAATAACATAACAACACAAAGAACAGAAGCTTGCTATTGGGAGCTGCCTTAACCTTAAGTGATAATAGACTTTGGCTGTATTACATTCAATGCATGATGGAAATAATCAAAACTGCTACATGCAGCTTAGATATTTTCAGTCACTAATAGAGGTATAGATTTGAAATGTGTTGACTTTGATTATTGATATGTTTTCTTCTTAGACATATTTTTATGGTTTTCTTGTCTTCCTGATTCCTAATTACACTACAGTGATTTTGACTTGGGTAACAAAACGTTTAAAAAAAAAGTTTTAAAAAACATCATTAATATATATTCAGAAGTTGAAAACATCATTGAACAGGTGTATTCTGACGCATAAAAATGGATTATGACACAAAAATGATGGTCACACAGATCAATTTTTATATTGTATGTAATCCATCAAAACAAAATATGAAAGTCTTACCCTTTCTCCTTTAGTGCCTCTGTCTCCAGGTCTACCTGTGGCTCCCTGTGAAAATGTAAAGTGAGAAAAATGGGGGGGGGGGTTCACAGGACATAAAAATAATCTGATGGTTAATTTTGCATTTTACATACAATACATACATACACACCAACACACACACGGATTATACATACACAAAATTAACTTCTCTATTTTGTTTTCAAACTGAGAAAATCTCCAAAGGTGATTCTGTCAGATTTAGCAAAGGCACATTTTGCACGTCTAGGCACATTTTTTTGGTCCCCAAAGTACACCCTCATACATATAGACAGCTTAACCGCACTATTTTTCATAGACTGCTCCCAAACTGCATTAGCGGAATGAAATTATTTGGCTGCTTTATTGGCCCAACTTTTCCAGCTATGCAGTCGAAAGCAGAGTGAAAGAGCTCGGTGGTTTTACAAATGACCATTTTCTCTCCAAACTCATCAAAGCCGTGAACCTTTGGATCTCTCATTTTCTTATTCCTCTCTCTCTCTCTCTCTCTCTCTCTCTCTCTCTCTCTCTCTCTCTCTCTCTCTCTCTCTCTCTCTCTCTCTCTCTCTCTCCCCATCTCTTCTGAGAGGGCTCTGTTGAGAAATACCTCTTATTGTACTCCAAAACCACTCTCCCCTTGCTTTCCCATCTATCTCTGCTCCTCTCTCGCATCACGGCTCCCACTGGCTCCTCAGGGAACATCTCTGTATCAAATTCTCCTGCTGGATTACAGCAGCCGAGCAAAAAAGAAATGCAATCTAGCCTGCGTTTCTAAAGCGGGCGGCACTTTGTGAAAGCATCCACAACCATCTGCTTTCATCCACACCCCCATCAGTGTCTAACACTCTCTCTCCTCCTCTCTATTCCCAGGCTCCTGATGAGGAGAGCTTAAAGCCATCACCGTGCCCACTGAATTGTGGTTCCCTCAGCCCCTGCCATAAAAGAGATGGAAAAGTATGAAACGGAGAGGACCGAGAAACTTCCTTCCTGCTAGATGGCACTGTTGCACCACCGAAAGAGACAGACAGCCATCCATGAACGAACCGGGGCGGGGGGGTTTGGAGAATAGAGAAAATTCTCAATGAGTGGTCCAACACCCTGCAAACACACAGTCGTGCCATTTGAGAAGACAGTGACGTGAATGAAAGCGAAAATAAGGCCAGTGAACTTCCTCCCGATGATCTGCACCCGTTTGAACCTTTGACTCATCCGGAGATGGTATAAAGGGGGGAAAGGTAGGCCACTTGTCGAAAATCTCTGCATAAATTCTACCATATTTGGTCATGGGAGCTCAGTTTTGCTCCCAAGCAGTTTTGAGTCATTTCGAGTTAGCCACAAAACCCACGTGAAATACAGGAAATGATGTCACGAATGACGACCAGTGCTGTTTTTTTGTTAAAGGGGACCTATTATGCCCTTTTTCAAATTGCGAATAGCTCAATGTGCTCTGATTGGTTCGGCAGGACCAGTGTGCTGTGATTGGACGACATCTTTAAGCGTGTTTCAGAATTTTTTTTTCTGCGTATGTCTTGGTCAGGAATTATTTCAATGAGGAATATTGTGATGTGTCTTTTTACAAACTCAAGACTACAATCGAGGGAGTTCAGAAACAATGCTTATGATATAGAGAATAACTCCCTTTGGAGTGACATTGTGCTTTGCAGACCTTTTTCATGCTTAAACAGCAACATAAAGCATCCTAAAGACTAAATTATAATAGGTCATTTTGAACTAAAACTATTAAAAATAATTTTGGTTAATTGGAATATAAAGCTCAAATAAAATAGAATATACACAATTTGTCAATAAAACCTAAACTTAAAAGGCAGGGTAGGCAAGTTTGAGAAACTAGCAGAAAACTGCTGGATTTTGAAAGTATCCAACAGAGAAACTCCCACCCCCTCCCTTCTGGGCTCCTTCCAAAGCCACGCCCCCAAAACACATGAACACGTGATGCCGACCGCTCAGCTGGAGGATGCGTTTACCAGCGCCGAGCGGAGAGGAGCGCAGTGCATGGAGTGACATCACCTTTTTTTTGCCTTGTTTGCCTGCGCTGACTGTATATGCAGGTACAGGTGGTACTGGGAATTTTGACTGCTCTTTCTCTGCCATAATAGAGTGCCGAAGTGATGACGTCACTTTGTAGGACAACTCGGAAGCTAGCGGCGCATGGGTTCCCTCGACCGAAAAGCTATGCATTTTCCCCATAGACTTTTGGAAAATCGCAAAAAATAAGATCTGTGTTTAACAAAGAGTTGTGACCCTTACACGTTTTGTCTATCAAGATAATCTTTACAAGTTAATCCAAAATTTATACATTTTGAAGCCTATATAAAGTTTTTAAAAAACACAAGCAGACACAATAAAGTTTAAAAAACCACAAGCAGGTTATAACTGTGTGTTCTATGTCATAGATCAAAACGTGAAAATATTTAGAGGCTTTGTTCACCACAGACCTTATTTCAGGCGATTTAGCAAAAACCCATTAAAAAATTCCATAGACTTTAGAGCGAGGGAACCGGGAGGGCTAAAATGCTAACTCACTTCCGCGTTTTGGCCTACAGAGTGACGTCGTAACTTCGGCACTCTATTGTGAGACTTCCAAGCTTCCGGCCGGTACATGCCTCTCCTCTTTCGAAATGAGCGAGTCAATCGGGTGCGCACATGTGGGCAGCTCCTGTAGCAGCAGGGGTGGTAGCCATGGTAGCGAGGGAGAGTGACAGTCGCCCAGCCAATCATTGCATTTGTTCCGAATGGAAAGAGTAGCTGTGTTTATTGCAGCCCTGAGAGAACAGACACTCGATTTTTATACTCTCCTTTTCAGAGTACTTACATTTTAGATATGTATTGGTATATAAAGACAGTTTAAACAAATTTGGGAAAAAGTGTTTTAGAAACAAACTGCCTACCCTGCCTTTAAAAAACGTATATGAAAATTAGAAATGTTGCCTTGGCACCTATCTCAAAACAAAATAAAGTACTAAAACTTGAAAATAAAGCTAAATAGAAACATAAAGCAAAAACAAAAGCTAATAAAACTGACAAAAGCACATAAAATTACTAACACTTCAAATAAATACTATAATAGTACATGATACTAAAACAACACTGGACACAACGCTTGATTATTCAGACCTGCAAACTCCTCAGAGTAAAAAAGATGACAGTGTTGGGGGGGTGGGGGGTTTATGGAGGGTGCTTGCAGTGGCAAAACTCGCCGCTCGGTTGCTAGGATAGTTGCTACAATGTTGTACATGATTGCATACGAGCCAACAACAATGTCTTAACGATGTTGTGGAGCTGCAATATGGCATCTATATGTTGCAATATGGTTGCTAGGTAGCTTTAAACGGTTGCTAGGGTGTGGTTACACAGTTACATGTTGTTCTGGATGAACACTATACTGTATATATAATTATCATAGGATTGGCAAAGGAGAAAAAAGGCAGTAAAATATAAATGAACCATGATAAGCAATACATTTGTTACTGTATTTATTATTCTTTGTTAATAAAAATACAGCTGTACATTGTTTGTTCATATTACTTCACAGTAGCATTAGGCTAACTAATGTTAACAAATATAACTTTTAATTGTAATAAGGCTACTAGTAAATAGTGAAATTAACATTACCAAAGATTAATAAATGCTATTTATTTATAAAGATTAAGAAGTGCAGTTTATGAATAGTTAATATTAACTAGTTTGGTGTTATCGATTTGTTATACACCGATTCAGATCTCTTTTGAAGAGACAGATGTTGGACAGATGTATTTTAACCATTCATAAAAGTAAATCGGTTCAAATGAGTCATTAGTTTGCGAATCGGACGTGCCATTAGCTGACACACACGGCTAGCGTTGTGTGATTATCCCAGCAGATAAGGACATCGCACAAGATTTGTCTCAACTCTCAACACAGAAAACATTTAATCACTGGATAGGTTTTTTGTTTATTGAAAATGTGGTTTATGTCAGCTGAATGTGCGGAACGCTTTTCAGAGAGGATAGGGCAATTTTAGTAGGCTGCAATTCACACCCAGCGGTAATTCAGGAAAAAAATCTCCACGTGAAACTTTGGTCTTTTACTATCGTGTCAATTCTCAATAGATTTTGATTAATATGCGCGATGGAGGGAGAGCAAGGCAGTTTGAATACAGTGAGAGTGCGCGCGCGACCGGCTCTCTCTCTCTCACGAGCGCAGCATAACAAAGCGGTAGCTAACATTAATTGAATCAAGCAAACAACTAGCTGTTGTTTTTGCTCCAAAAAAGCTTGATTTACCTCGAATTTCACATTAGATTCCTTCACGTAATGAGTTTCCATCAGACTCGTGTGGTAGCCAGGTGTCTCATCCAATGGCGATTCTGACGCAAGTGCTAAGATTCCCATTGGCCAAGAGAAATGTCAATTATAAGAATTATCCAATAATGTTTCGCAATTCTAGCCTGCGTGCAGATTAAGGGGAGCCTACACCAAGCATAAAAAGTAGGGAAAAGGTCTCCGGAAGACCTACTACTTCTGAAGTGCACATTCGATGGACACTTTACTATCCCATGAGGCCACGGGAAAGGATTTATAAAATGGCAGTGAAACGACGTAACTGACGCTGGTAGGTCACGTGATAATGAGAACATGGCGAATGTAGTACGTCCACATTACATTCATACTGCACACATTCATACTATAGAAGATACCTTTTTTAATGTTCGCAAAGTAAGTTCAAATACAAATGCAATACCCACTAAGACAGTATGATTTCGGATGCACCTCTAGATCCTTACAGCCAAAAGAGTGCAACAGTCTGGTTCCAGAAGTAAAAACTCCTTTCATTTTCTCCATAGGGAAATTGGTTTTAAACGATGACTTATAAAGAGAGCCTTACTGTGAACTACGAGGTTGTTAATTGATAGTATTTGCTTCTGTTAAAGCCATCGGCCCACATTATTTCAAATTAGTTTTAAATAATTGTTTAACATCGGAATTCATGGTGAAAAACTACATTACCTATGATGCCGCACAGAAAATTCAAAATGTGCAAAAAGCAAAATGTTCCAAAAGATATCTTTAGCCCCACACACTCCCATGAAGCACTGCAAACTACATAATCAAGTCTCCCTACACTCTCAAAATATTTCAATATATTAATATATAAGCATATTTTGCAATAAACTTAAAATGTTTATATATATAATTAACATTTGTAAATGAGTAGTTTTATATTTCTCCATCGTTTTTAATTCGATTATGCTGTTTGCAATGCTTAATGAGATTGTAGTTCTTTCCCCTCACTAAAGCTGTCAAGTACACAGTCTTGTCGATTTTCAAAAAAATGTTTGCTTCAAATTCAAGTTTGTAATGGTATGATTCACCTCGTAGCTGATTGGCTTGGTTCATGGCTTATAACGCTTTAACAGAGACTTTTTGGAAATCCATATGGGAGAAATGAATGGGAAAAAAACTTCCAACGCCGCTGGAAAAGTGGGCGGTCACTGTTGCACTCTATAGAAAATTATAGCCGCCCGTGAATGTTAGCAAGATGGCCGCTGAGCAAACTGACTTCTGACTCATCCTCAGCTCTTTCTCGCTCATCTCATTAAGATCTGCAGATGTATGCTGTATTTACCGCATTTGTCAGTCTTTGACGGAGGCGTCTTTATATGTGCGTTTGTGTGTTGGCGGCTCTCTGATGTGTCTGCTTGCTGCTGTAAAGTGCAGAAGTGCGATTTGTCACACAGTTCTGCCGTAGACATCAGTTCTGTTGTGACAAGGCATCAGAGAACACTTCTTTTTTTTTTTTTTTTACGTGACAGGGCTTTCGAAACTACAAACCTGTTTGTAGGGGACATTTAATTAGTGATCGCATGCATTATTCATGATTTAATGGCTCATGGGCAGGATTTTATCCACACTGGAGAGCATTAGCAGTGAGTAAGCGGTCTTATTATTGAAAACTTTACAAGACTAATGACTGGTGTTGGGCTTTTATTTGCTTGGGAAAGAAAGAAATCGAGTGAGACAGAGATAAACATAGACCAGCACAGAACCGAGCCTTTGTTCTACACTATTCTATCTCGCTGGCAAAATATTAAGGCACAAGTTATTAGATGCTGAATGCATTAAAGTAAAAGCATTCATTTTCTACTAACATTATACAGCTGAAGCCAAAGCTCTCTCAAAACCATACACTCACATACCTCATAGCCTGGAATTCCATCTTTTCCCGGCCTTCCCTGCGGAGAAGACAGAACATTCCCATCAATCTTTGCAATCCAAGGTAATTGCAGTTAACTGAATCTAAAACTAAAACCATAAAAACTTCTTCTTTTTTATTTTTTTTGCTTGAAATAAAATAAAATAATCTTGTTTTTTTTCCCAGCTAGTTGCAAAGCCAACACTTCTCATTTTCATTTAGTTGAACTTGGTATACTAAAAATAAAATAAAATAAAAATGAAATAAAAATGAATAAAAACCTCATATACTGTATTTAAATTTTTTTGACAAAACACAACAAAATTACTAAAACTTAGAAAAAACTAATTGAAAATATTAATAAAAACTATAATAGTATCTCAATGATACTAAAATAAAACTGTTGCAATAAAAGCAACTTTGCATTGTTTATTATTTCCATAGGTAATTAGATGTTACAATAGGCACAGATGTTTAAGGATGCTATTAGAAAAGCACTTTCATGATTTTCACGGAAGGGAAAGTGTAGGCCAGTAAAAAAAAAAAAAAATGAAAAGTTACTATAATTGTAAGATTTTAAAATAGTCACATAGTAGCTGACAGAAAAAAATGCAATTCTGAAAAAGTTGAAATTCTAAAAACAGTTGCAACTCTAAAAAAAAATTAAGTTTCAATTCTAAAATATTAAAGGGTTAGTTCACCCAAAAATGAAAATTAAGTCATTAATTACTCACCCCCATGCTGTACCAACCCCGTAAGACCTTCGTTCGTCTTCAGAACACAAATGAAGATATTTTTGATTAAATGTGACAGCTCGATCACTCCTCCATAGGCTCCCTAAGGGAATGAATCCTGACGGCCCAGAAAGTCATTAAAGAAAATGTTTAAATATTCCATGTCGCAACAGTGGCTCAACTATAAGTTAAACAAATATATTTAAACATTTTCTTTAATGACTCTCTGGGCCGTCAGGATTCATTCCCTTAGGCAGCCTATGGAGGAGTCATGAACCTCTCAGATTTAATCATAAATATCTTCATTTGTGTTCCGAAGTCGAACGAAGGTCTTACGGGGTTGGTACAGCATGGGGGTGAGTAATTAATGACTTAATTTTCATTTTTGGGTGAACTAACCCTTTAAGTTGTAAATGAGAAATTTTATAGAAAGAGTTGAAAAATAGACGCAACTATGAGAAACAACGCTGCAATTTTAATATGAAATCAAAATTTCTGGTCATATTGTGATTGATTCATCGGGGCAGGTGGATGTAAAAGAAAAAACAAAGTTGTGTCCTGTTTCATTTAGAAAAAAAGAAATGCCACTTGCTTTGATATTTTGTATCATCTAACGCAATGACAATCATGGGTTTTTAATTGCGTCTAAAGTATCCAAATACTTCTTGGAGCCAACGTGTAAACTTTGATGTAGTCTAGATTGTATCTGTAGTTAGCTTAGCGTACACCGTTCCACTAAGGTTAAGTGCGAACAATTAGGAACTGAGCTGGATAAACTAAGAATAAATCGTTAAACGTCACCTGGAAGAAACGGGGATTCCTCAGGGGAATTATGTGTATTCAGCGGAGGAGCTGAAGGCATTATGGCTGTGCGAATAACAAAGCAATTATATGAGGCCGATGTCTCTTCACTGAGACAGCCAATCAAATGTTTACCCCAGTGACTGCACAGATTACCACAGCACAAATCAGCCGAGTTTAACACCACAGAACTGAGAAGTATATGAAGAGATTACTCTGTGCTATGAAGTGAGATATTACAGCTGAAAAGAGTTGCTGTGGTTTATAGAGAAGAACCTAACACGGAGCTCTGGTGTATGCCGCTCTATCACACTATATTAGAAATCATAGTAATTCAGCCGATCAAAACCTGTATATATCCAGTTGCATATTAATATCTCTGATGCTTGTTTACAATGTTTTTTTTTTCTCAGCATTTTGGGATCTTTAATTAAAAACAGCCTAGACTCTGCATTAAACTACAGGCCAGTGAGCGGGAATCAAGGATTGAGGAAAAATAAACCCCAACAGAATGTGCGTGTCAGAACTGTGAATCCACATCGAGTCAAACTGTGAATCAATCAGCACACTAATCAGTTAATTAAATCTGGTCTGCAATTCAAGGCTGGATCAAATGATGCATCAATCTGTTATAAAAATCACAGAGCCGAGAACAGAGGACAGAAAATAATGAGAACTAAATGCTATAGACAGTAGATCACAGCCAGGTTCAGCATAAACGGTAGATTACAGATAGATCCAGGGAACCCGGGGGGGCACAAAAGGGTCCACTGAAAATCTGATCAAAAAACAATAATAATAATAATAGCCTTTGATAAAACATTGCATGTAGTTTTATTCTATTTATTTATCTCCAGGTTATTTAAATAGTTATGTGTGACTTTCTCACAATTGCCACTTTTCATAATTACATTTTTCTCAATCATTTATATTTTATATCTCATATCTGAAACTCTCACAATTGCTTATTTGAAAATATCACAATTGCAACTTTATTTATCAGAACTGCAGCTAATTTTAAAATTGCAACCTTATATCATTACGTATAGTAGCTTTTACATTTATTCATTTAGCTGACGCTTTTATCCAAAGTGACTTACAATTGCTATATATGTCAGAGGTCGCACACCTCTGGAGCAACTAGGGGTTAAGTGTCTTGCTCAGGGACACATTGGTGTCTCGCAGTGGATTGGAACCCAGGTCTTTCACACCAAAGGCATGTGTCTTATCCACTGCGCCATCACCACCCCTTTTAATTTTTTTACTCCGAGGTGAAACCTGTCTTTCATTTCCGTGAAACTGCTAAAATAACATTATGAAGGTGGTTTTCTAGCATCTCAAAATATTTGTGCTCATTGGAACACAGAATTTGCGCACACACACACACACGCACACACGCACACACATAAATTCAGTGAGTTACATGTTCCCTGTTTGTTTGGACTTTTATGTTGTATTTCTAGTTTCCTGTCTAGTTTTGTAGTCCTTTAGTTTCATTGGTTCCCCTTGGTTATATCTATCCACAGGTGTCTTGTCACCTTATTTTTTTTAGCTTGTCTGTATATATTGCTGCGTTCACGCCATGTCATACAGTAGTCTTGAGATGAAAACACACTACATATATTCTGAGTTGTTCTCAAACTGGGAATTATGCCTTTCTATAGCACCACTATCAAGGCCTAAATTAATCTGCAGCGGTCATGTGGTACAAGTATGAGCTCTCAAAAAACTCCCATCTCACTTTGAACATGAATGCTTTTGTACAAGCTGAAAATACTAATAATAATTGCGGTAATTACGACATGGCGTGAACGAACCTCATAGCCCCTGTGTTTCCCATGTTGTTTGTCATGTCTTGTACTTCTAGGCTCTTATGTTGGTGTTCTCCGTTCTGTTTTCCAGTTTTTTTAGTTTGTTTGTATTTTGGGACTGAACCTACTGCATTAGGATCCAACCCTATCTCCGACTCCAAGTTCGCCTGCGTGACGCAGTGTCCTTATAAATAAATATAAAATTAAATAAATATATTTTGTTCTGAAAATATACAGATGCCTTTATATTTTAGGATGCGGGTCCCTAATAAGGGGATTATGATGTGTTGGGGTCCTATCATAAAGATGTTTGAAAACCCCAGCTGTACAGGCAGGTGTGCATAAGTACACATTACAGATTACATGTGTAGTGAATGTTAAGATTAATTACAGGGGCTCCAGGAGGCCCTTCGGGTCCAGGGAAGCCAGTCTCTCCCAGAGGCCCTCGTTCTCCCTGTGTGGAAAGACAAAGAGGGAAAATGGGACATCATCAGTCTCGCATCATCCTGCTGCCAAAACCTGCCATATGATTGACAGCAGCTAACAAGCAACAAAGCAGATCTCACCGGCTCTCCAGGGATCCCTGTCTCACCACGCGGACCTGGCTTTCCCTTCACAGGAACAAGGAGAGAAAGAGTTAGACCTCAAACCTGGTGTCCATTTAAACCACCTGTAGGCTGGGGACACAGCCACAACCCGCACTGATTTTATCGAAAAATTCACACGCGATATGAACATGTATCTTGTGACGGACCACTAAAAGTTACAGCTTCAATGTAAGATAATCTCATATGAACTGCTGCATTACAACTGAAAATCTGCTACTCTTGTCAGTGAGTATAGTATATGTATTAGCATAATGTACGGTTGCACCATATACTCATAAGCTGATAATTACTTTCATGTTATGGCTGATAAAAGATATATACAATAATAATAGTAATACATACTAAAAAAACGAATTACTTAAATTCTTCAAGTAAAGATATAATGTACAGAATGGAAATGTTATATTTATCATGAGATTTGCTGATGATTACATGCATTTTTAAGAATCAAACAAAGGTAAAAGCAATATAAAGGTTATATAAATGTAAAAATATGGAAAACATGCACAAAATTCATCATTGGCCAATATATTAATATTTTACTTACATTTTATTTAAATATTTACTATATTTAGCTTTTATTAAAGTTAGATTAATAATGTATGTTGATCTCAAACTAATGTTTTTGTGAATGAATTAGAATATGCATTTAACAGCACTTAATAAATCTGCAAAATAAATAGGGTTTTCATGAAAGTTTGTGCCACAGATATTGTGACAATTGTGACTATAATGAAGGCTGAAGGCTTTATTCATTTACTACCTTTATTGCTTGTGGCTTATTGCCTAAACAATATACAGTTCAATGTGTATTAGTGTCATCTGGAAGCAGAAAAATGACAACAGAATGACTTACAACAGGACCAGTAACACCAGTAGGACCAGGAAGCCCAGGATCACCCTTACAACACACAAACATACTGATGTAAAGGCGAATCTTCAATGCAAAAACGCCAGAGAACATGTCGCAAAACACAATGATTGCTTTTCTTTCTGTTCTTAATACCAACTGTGCTTGACAAGCCCTCAAAAACCCTTCTCTGAGTATCTCTCTCTCTCTCTCTCTCTCTCTCTGTGCGTGCGTGTGTGTGTGTGTGTGTGTGTGTGTGTGTGTGTGAGCTGCTCTCTTTCCTCCATATGCGCACTGCTGACTTTAGGAATTAATGAGCTGCTTTTAAGTTTTGGGGCACAGCATGCAAATAAACAGCTTGAGATCATCAGGCAGCCTCGTGGCAGTTGTGGAGTTGGCGAGCACGCAAAATGCTGCGACTACATCTTGACAAGTCCTTTCTGGGAAGAGTGGGCGAGTTTGATGCCGCTCAAAGGAGGAAGCTGTCTCGAAAAAGAGTCTCCATGCACCAGCGCTCTGATACGTGCATGAGGAAACAGTCGGTTGGACAGTTCTGTGGGCTCCATTTAATGAAGCCTATTATTTCTACCCTCTCTAGTATTCTCGTATTCATGGTCTTTCTCTTGAATTCTCGAGTGCTTTGACTAAGCACTGCGGTGAAATTAGAATACTAACAATGTTTGAATCAATTATATATCCGCCATCCTCATCTCTCTGTCAGTCAAACACACACACAGACACACACACACACACACCGAAACTGCGATTTCATGTCAAATCGTGAGGGTACTGAGTGGAACGTCTGGTTGAGCTGTTGGAAGCCGTGTGTAATCTGGGACGCTCGGAAAGTGTGAGAGAGCGTCCAGTGACACGATTCATTCAAACGGGCTTACCTTAGCACCTGGCAGCCCCTCTAGTCCCGGTAATCCCATCAGTCCCGGCTCACCCTGGAATAAAAGAAACACATTCCAGACACCTTCATGCGTGAAAGTCTCTCTGTGTGTGTCAGATTTGGGGAGTGACTATGTAAAAGTGCCAATGCAACTAACTCCAGTACAATTTTTAGGAAAACTAACAAGCTAGTTATGAGTAGCAGAGAGGCACGCTGTCATTTAGGGTCAGAAGTCGCAACGAATTTGCGGAGAAATGCACAAATAGTTATTTTGAGTAAACCATCTTAACTTTCAAATTATGTTAGCTTTGTCACAATTTAAAAAATTGTGCTAACTTTTACTGGACTACTTTTGGCCCAATGTACTTTTAATGAAGTAATGAAAATGTTCACCACTGTGTCTCTTCTCATATTCTGTATTGTGTTTAATAGCATTATAGTTTGAAATAAAATGGCAGGCGCTTTTGTTTTTACTAAAGCTCATTTAAAAGCAAGTATTTTATGCATTCTACATACATAAATAGAATTAAAAAACACGTTTTGGATAATTTGACCAAATTACAGCTGGATTGAGGTGAAATTTTTGGGAGAGTGTTAATTTTGACCAGAATAAATAATTACTTGGTAACACTTTACAATAAGGTTCATTAGTTAACATTAGTTACTTCAAAACGTACTATTATTACAATCAAAGGTTGTATTTGTTAACATTAGTTAATGCACTGTGAACTAACATGAACAGCTTTATTTTTATTAACTAATATTAACAAATAGGGCTGGGTAAAAAATATCGATTTCTCGATATTAATCGATTCTTATTTTTACGAACCGATATCGATTCTTAAATCTCAAGAATCGATTAGTCATCCTGTTTTCATTTGATGATCGCGTAGAACATTGTATCGTGCATCCCATCCAATAAATCGAAATAATCTTTGTGCTTTGTGACTATTATTATGAAATAAAGTCTCAAATTTCGAAATACCTCCATTTCCTTACGAAATTCAAAAATATAAATACCGTTCTCTTTCATCATCTCGTTTCGAGATCCACCTATGGGAAGGGCATCCGTACCTGACCTCTGCAGAAGCATCCAAATGCACCAAGTCTGGCTAACAGACAGAAGCGCGCACCCAATGCCAGGTGAGGCCACACCCCTTTACCTACGGGCATATCACAGCTGGGCGCGCTGCTATTCCTCAGTTGACTTTCGCTTCTCGCCATCTCTGCATTGACACAGTTCGGTTGGATTAACGTTACGCTGCTCACTTTCGAGTCTTCAGGAGGACATATCTCCAGATCAGCCTCCGCCAGACGTGAGTGACAGTCGTTTCTTCTATCCGCTGTGTTTTTTGCATCCGGAGCCGCCCGAGCTCTCGCTGTCCTTTACCTGCTCCTCCTTTACATGGCTGCCCGCCACGGATTTTTCCGAGTTCTTCACCGCTGGCCCACCCATGGCTATGTGACCGTCTAAACAGCCGCTTCCCCCGGGGAACAGCCTATCACGACGAGCCTGCCCGGCCGCGTGTGGTGCTCTCATCGCCGCTAAAGACCCTCTCGTTCTGCGCGGTCTGCTTGGGCTTAACACGCTCAAGCTTTGGAGAACCAGGAGGATTGCGGTCATTGTAATTGCTGCCCATGTAGCTTTTACAAAGCCGGCTTTTAGTTGCACGACACAGCGCGCCGTGCTCGGCCTTTCTGACTCGGAGGGGAGACACGGTGATGATGACGCGCTACCAGGGGACTCCCGGAGCGCCACCTCTCTAAAATATTTGAGCTGACATCAGCCCAATCCGCATTCCCTGAAGAGGACATCTTCGCGGGAAAACCTCACTCTCGTTGACGAACCGATCGGTTCCGGCGACGGGGATGACGCGGTCCTTTTAGCGTTCCCTAGGCTAGCGCTCACGCGGCTTTGCCTCAGTCCATCCTCCTGGAAGTTTGTGAGCGAGCGGCCGTTCGTCTCAACATTGTGTGGCCAGCTCCACAGAGCGCCACCGACCAGGATAGGAATATTTACGACGTGTAAACGCTGGGACCACCGCCCAGTCGGAGGAAACAACTCTTAAGAACGTTTTTTCCCCCAAAAAAAAAAAAAAAGCGTTCGCGAAGCTCATAAGCACGGCTGGAGCGTCCCGTTAGACTGTTAACACGGTCTCACGGGCCTTGATGTGTTACGATTACGCGTTGAGGTTTTCAATTTATGCCTTCCTAGGAAGGCGGTCCCGGACGCAAGCGGCCTGCCTGTTGTTCGACCATTGGGATTAACGTTAACTCAGGGTCTCCCACCTACGGTCAGTTAATCCCGTCTCGTGGCTGCCCAGCCCGTGTGTTAGTGGACGTTGTGTGTGTGTGTCCCCCTCCCCCCACAACAACAAGTTACAGGGGGGGGCTGTCGTGAGGAAAAGTACATAGCAGTGTTACCACACCGCACGCACTTGGTTCCCCTCACCCAGTTATTAAAGGCTTCGGCCCCAGTGTTTCCCAACACAAACACACACATTACTAAACAACACATTTAATAAACGAATCAAATGAATTCGTTCAGATTTATATATCTGCCAACATAAAGAGCAAATCTCTCTTGATCCCATGCATGTCGCCCTGAGTCCATCCACAAGAGGGCGCCATTGCCTCACAAATCAACCAACTGGGCTCACACAGCTCAGTTGCGGCTTCTCACTGCAAAGAGAGGAAATCCCTTCGAACCCCTGCATGTCGCCTCTAGTGTGCCCACTAGATGGCGCCTTTGCATCACAAATGAACCAGCTGGGCCCATACAGCTCCACTCCGGCCCGAGCCGGGGCGCTCCCGAGTCACAAAGCGGCTTGGTAAGCCGTTTCAGCGCCCGAGTGGGTTTTTGCGTACCGTAACCCAGGGTTACAAGCTGCAGTTTGCAATTAAACCTCCGCTTTTCAACGGCGTTCCCTCTTCTCACACAGAAGAAAACGCCTCACACATTCTGAAAGAGGAAATTTCCTCCCTCCTAACAAGGGAGCGATTCAGATGGTGCCACCCAATCTGATAAACCATGGTTTTTATTCCTGGTATTTTCATGTTCCAAAAGGCGTGGCGCCCCCCGCCCTATATTGGACCTTCGAGTGTTGAACAAACATTTGAGGAAATACAATTTCAGAATGTGACAAGGCTCTCTCGCCTGTGCCATAAAGCAGAACGACTGGTTCACATCAGTCGATCTGAA
Source organism: Tiaroga cobitis (assembly GCA_030578255.1). Taxonomy (NCBI): domain Eukaryota; kingdom Metazoa; phylum Chordata; class Actinopteri; order Cypriniformes; family Leuciscidae; genus Tiaroga; species Tiaroga cobitis. The sequence continues at coordinate 18,108,303 of CM060603.1, forward strand.
AGATGCTTTCTTTCACATAAGCATCTACCCTCCACACAGGAAATATCTTCGTTTCGCCTACCAAGGCATCTGTTATGAATTCACAGTTCTTCCGTTCGGGCGCAGTTTGAGTCCCCAAACTTTTTGTCTGTGTGCGGAGGTGGGCGTGGCGCCCCTGAGACTATCAGGGCTGAGAATTCTGACTTACTGGCTCATCATAGCCAAATCAAAGGAGAAGGTGTCGCTGGACACCGGCCGGGTGTTCGCGCACATCACATCCCTCGGGTTCAAGGTGAATGCGAGCAAAAACAATCTGACTCCCAGTCAGAATGTCATTTTCCTGGGCTTGAAATTGAACTCAGTCTCCATGCGAGCGCGTCTCTCTCAAGAGCGCGTTCGCTCGCTGATGGACTGTCTGTCTCAGTTCAGAGAAGGGGCGAGAGTACAATATCGCACATGCCTCAGGCTGCAGGATCTCATGGCTTCATCTATCCAAGTTGTGCCATTGGTCTCCTGAAAATGAGAGCGTTCACGAAATGGGTTTTGTCACTACATTTCAGCCCGATTCGCGATCTCTGCCGCTCGGTAACGATGACGCGCACCTGCTCGGCGGCCATGCGCCATTGAGAGAGCGAGAACTTTTACGCACAGGGAACCCCCCTCGGGACGGTACGATGCGAAAAGTTTTGACGACAGATCAACCACCCAGGAAGGCAGAACAGTGAACGGTCTGTGGCTGAGCAGACTACGTTCAGCGCACATTAACTATTTAGAGCTTTTACTATTTGGAAAGCTCTGAATCATTTTCTGCCTTGCCTGCAGGGACATCCCGTTTCTAGTACGGTGCGATAATACCACGGCAGTGGCTTATATCAACCGTCAGGGCGGCATGCGCTCGTCGAAACTCCACGCTCTAGCTTACAGGCTTTTGGTGTGGAGCAGACAGGTTTTTCTGTCATTACGCGTGACTCATGTCCCGGGCATTCGGAACAGAGGCGCGGATCTGCTATCGAGGGGAAACCCAATCTACGGGGATTGGCGTCTTCACCCGCAGATAGTGGAGAGGTTATGGATGAGATTCGGACAGGCAGCCGTAGATCTTTTCACCTCGCGCGAAAATCACCATTGTCCTATGTTCTTATCCCTAAAGGACGTGGACGCGCCCCTCAGGGGAGACGTACTGGCCCACCCATGGCCCAAAGTGCTGCTGTATGCTTTTCCTCCCCTGTGCCTGATAATTTTCCCACTGGCCAGGGTGAGAGAGCACGGCCTGTCTCTCATTCTGATAGCACCCAGGTAGCCCAAAGCCCCGTGGCTGGCAGAGATAATCCCTCTGTTATACGCCGAGCCATGGCGCCTCCCCCCTCGCACGGACACACTGTCCCAACGGGGAGATTTACCACCCCCACCCGGACAGGGTGGCTCTCTGGGCCTGGCCCATGAGAGGACGAACCTAAATGCACTGGGGCTCCCGCCGCGTGTAATCGCCACTACTCAGAATGCCCGGGCCGTTTTCACGTGATCCCTATATGGCTGTAAGTGGCAAGTTTTCAAAGGGTGGCATGATGGGCGTGGTTTCACATCTTATCAGTGCTTGGTGCCTGATATTCTGTGTTTCCTGCAAGACCCCATGGAAAGAGGCAGGACCTTTTCCACTATTAAGGTCTACCTGGCTGTGTTTTCACCGGGGCTCCACCGTCAGGCAGCACCCTCTAACCCGCAGATGAGGGTGGAGGGTGCACGCCGCTCTTTGCCAGTCATCAGGAGATCTGTTCCAGAGTGGGACCTCTCCATGGTGCTGGAAGCGCGGTCTCTGTATCCTTTTGAGCCTCTGGGGAGTATTTCCCTTAAGCTGCTGTCCCTCAAGACAGCTTTGCTCTCAGCCTCGGCATCTGCTAAACGGGTCAGTGAGCTACATGCACTCTCGGTTCACCCCTCGTGCGCCAAAATTCTCCCTTAGCGGAGATAAGGTTTTCCTTAAGCCTATCCCGGCCTTCATGCCGAATCACTTCGGAGGTTTTGGAGCTATCCGCTTTTCACCCTCCACCCTTTGCCTCCCCGGAGGATCAGGGGCTGAATGCTCTGTGTCCCGTCCGTGCTCTGCAAGCATATATGACCAGGACCAGTGCTTTCCGCAAGAGCGATCAGCTCTTTGTTTTGAGGGCTCCTCTGCACAAGGGGAGTCCCATTTTAAAGCAATGCCTCTCACATTGGCTCGTGGACGCTATACTATGGCTTATGAAGCAAAGGGAGTGCAGCCCCAAGGGGCATCAAAAGCTCATTCCACAAGGGGCTTAGCCGCCTCTTGGGCTTTGTTCAGGGGAGTGCCACTGCAGGACATCTGCTCCGCGGCCAGCTGGGCCTCTCCTCATACCTTTGAGCGTTACTACCGGTTGGATGTCACCAGAACTTCGGTGGCACACTTGGTCCTAGGGGTAGGGTCCTCTTAGCCCTTTCCCACAGCCCCATTTGGTTAACCAACGAGGAGTGAATGGGCCGGCTGGCCATGTTCATTCCTGTCACCAAGCATTCGCATTCCTTCTTGGGTTTAGCTATGCGCATTGGTGGTGCGGGGGCCATTATCATGTATGTGTCTCATGCATGTTTCATGCCCTGCTTGTCCACAGCAGTTAGCGTGGCGGAAAACTTGCAGGGTCATGTTTGTGGGACGTGTCAGGCACCGCCTCTCTGAGGTGACCGTCCTTCTCTGGCCTTCAGAACCTCACTGTGAGTGTATTGGGCAATCGGGGAGCTGTCCATGTCTCTCCCATAGGTGGATCTCGAAACGAGATGATGAAAGAGAACAATAGGTTACTGTCGTAACCCCGGTTCTCTGAAACATCGAGTGGAGAGATCCACCAGCTATGCCCCGCTTGCCGAACGAGAAGCGAATATACTTACTGAGGAATAGCAGCGCGCCCAGCTGTGATATGCCCGTAGGTAAAGGGGTGTGGCCTCACCTGGCATTGGGTGCGCGCTTCTGTCTGTTAGCCAGACTTGGTGCAATTGGATGCTTCTGCAGAGGTCAGGTACGGATGCCCTTCCCATAGGTGGATCTCTCCACTCGATGTTTCAGAGAACCGGGGTTACGACAGTAAACTATTGTTTTGGCGCTGTGGCGTGAGATCGCTCTGGCTCAGCTCAAGAGAAGCAGCAGCACCACGGAGCGCACATGATCTCATTCTTCTCTTCCGCCTTAATAATACCAGTTACTCCGCCTTAATAATACCAGTTACAGCGTCAAATAAACATCAATGAGCATCTGAAAGTGTGTTAAAAGATCAGGGATGCAAACAGCGCGCTTTTCGGCGCCTCCCGCTTTTTTCACGTCAGTTTGGGTGACTGAATCGTGCAGATCCGCGTGGATGGCATTCTGCGCGCGTATACTGTTTTTTGCCCTCGTATTCTGGTCGCGAGTTTTGAGACTAAATAAACGCCATAGGGCCGTTCACATATCGTGTCTTTTGCGCTCTCACGTTCGTTATTCGCGCCCATAATTGAAGTGATTTTTCCAGGCGCAGCAAGATGAAAAAACTTCAACTTTTCAGAATGCCACAAGCGCACCGCAGGTCATGTGACAAGAACCAACCAATCAGTTTCACCCTTTCCGAAAGCTCAGTCATCATGGGGTGTCTCTCTATGGCTCTGACCCAAACACTACAGGTGTTTTTCTCTTCTCCGTAAATAAATCTTGTAGCAGAGCTACAGCAAGCATTTTTTGGTGGTGAAAAAATCTATGAGCTACTAAAACGTCTTTGTCGTTGTGGAGAGCGCAGTGCATGGTTGCACCATGGGAAATCGGACCGAATTTCACTATTAATAATAAATGATAAGCTAATGTGCATTAATATATATGTCAAGTATTTTTTTTTGACTCATTCTTTTTATAAAAATTATTTAAAGGCTGAAATATGTGAGGTTCATCTTTTTATAAAACTTTTTTTTGTAAAAAATGATTTAAAGGCTGAAATATGTGAGGTTTATCTTTTTATAAAACCTTTTTTTTTGTGAAAAATGATTTAAAGGCTGAAATATGTGAGGTTTATCTTTTTATACAACCTTTTTGTCAAAACTTTATTTGAATTTCATTTTACTATATGTGCCTATAGGGGTGGGCGGGGATGGCAGGGGTTGGTGGCAATGTAAGTATCTGGATATTTACCGCGGGGCGAGGGCTTCGATTACCTCTCTCTTTTTTGACCATACATGTGTTTGCATCCCTGAAAGATAGAGTACAACTTCGAAATCCGTATCATGTAACGTGGTATCGCTCAATCAGTGTTTCATCCGTGGAAAGACGTCAGTTAAACAGCAAGTAAACAATGGCATGTAACGTCACATCTACCTCAGAAAAAACATTAAACTTAGTAACGTAGTCAGTCAGCTAGAAAAAATAACTCTAGAGAGGAGAATTTTGCTAATTATATGCACCATATTACATATTCATTATAATTTTTAATGTTCTTCAATATTTAATACATGTTTGAATAAATCTGGCAAGTTTTTATGACAGCCACCATTTAAATGTTTATATTTCATATAACTTTCGTATTATAAAAATAAATAAGTGTAATTTAAGTGTTTGTATAGCTTCAAATCAGTTCATTTTTACCTTCAAAATTATAGTAGGCTAATGAAGTCTATGTAGGCTACAACTGACTCCCATAGTTTACAGCATTAGTTAAGAGATTTGTTTTCCTTGAAAAAAATTGCCATGTATTGTACCTGATATTCAAAATAATCAATATTGAATCGAATCGTAATCGAAATCGAATCGAATTGCAAGCTTGTGAATCGAATTCGAATCGAATTGTGAAATTTGTGTCAATACCCAGCCCTATTAACAAATATTAACTAAAGTAGTATTGCTCAAGGTTAGTTCATGTTAGATAATACATTAACTAATGTTAACTAATTAACCTTTTTAGGTACTGACATGTTTTGTATTATTTAATGTAGTTACACACATTTACTGTGTGTGTGTGTGTGTGTGTGTGTGTGTGTGTGTGTGTATAGGAAGGGTTTTACTCTTTGTTAACATTATAATGGTTTCAAAATGTAAAAATATGATGGATGGTCAAGATATTGGATATTCTGGCTCTGGGACAAGGTAAAACAACCAAATATGTACATAAATGGAATTTGGAAAGTGATGAAAGCATCATAAAAAGTTCCCAAGTCAATTTGAATGTTACCTTCATATATATATATATATATATATATATATATATATATATATATATATATATATATATATATATATATATATATATATATATATATATATAAAATGTAAAATAATTAAACATATATATATATATAATAAAAATCAACCCCCGGGACATAAAAGTGCCTGAAAAGTTGAACAAATACCCTTAAATGATTGTATCAAAGCAACGTTTTGGAGTAGAAAACATATCTTTAGAAAGCTGTGACTTTCCTGTTTCCTTCAGTGCATAAAACTCAAAATGTATTTCAAGTGTATTCCGACTGACGAAACAGATCACAACGGTTTAGCAAACAAACTGGTTGGGGGACATGAGCGAAATATATTTTAGCGTCCCAACAAACACCAAACGCCATTTTTCCAGCATGTCACTGATTATTTCAATTAAAAACCACAGATTTATCTTCGTCCTGACAAGTGCGTCGCGTTAACTCTAATTCTGTCGCATTACCATCCTGACAAAGCATTTACTTTCCCCCTTCCATTTTCATTTAGCCTGCCACGATAATAAATCACACGTACTTCGCCGTGAACAGAACAGCTCGTAATTCAACCCCAAGTGATTGGCTGCTACCCCACGCCGAACCTCTTCACGGAGCGCTGAAGAATCTGCGCTCTAGTGTCGTACATTATATTCGTCTCATGCCTCAGTCGCTACTGACGGACAGCAGCGGGCGCCATGTTAACGGATTGCGACAGTAATTGTTGCACGTGTAGATTGCCATGTATAACAGAGCGCAGACCTACATGGAACCGAAAAAGAGGATCGAATGGAGACAGATGGGTGTAATTCTAGCACAGTGCTGAAGACTGCTGGGACCATTTATTCAAATGTCAAATTAGCATGGCGCTGAAAAATCGTTTCGCAAAAAAAAAAAAAAAAAAAAAAAAAAAAAATTGCACCCGTGAGAACAGGAAGTGCCAGCTTTTTGCCAGTCGGAGCTGAATTGCTGCTATTGTAGGGGTCCATCGCTGATGTGCATGTGCTTTTGTTGGGGGTGTGTGTGCATGTACAGCGTTTACAACATCCCCCACAGGCAGAGGAATATGCGGCGACAATTTGATTTAGGCGGCATTCCTGATCACTCCTATTGTTGTTGAGAATGCTGTGTGACTAAACTGTTGTGCTCAGCTGCTCTCGGGCTACTTCTGAGCCAGAAACTGTGATTAATGGAGACTAGCCAGAAAGTGAGTGCTGGCCAGGCCTGTTTCTCTCAATCCACTGGTAGAGAAGGACCACAAGGAGGACGAGGACCATTTAATACAAATCACAGTGAAGCAACACTCACCATCCTTCCTTCATCTCCTTTGGGCCCCTGGAAAAGAAAAGGCACAGAATTAGCCCATTGAAACTGACCTTATTTCTATGTGTGCTATCAATTAATCCAATCTGTGTAATTAGCTGGATGACATCTGCTTAGATATGATGTCATACAGTAACACACTCAAACAAATAACCTACGAGGGAATTATGTTGACAGAACTCTGTTCCAAAACCTAGTGAGCTGTCTATCTAACAAGACTGGGCATAATCCCGAATTTAAGAATCAAACTTTTGGATTTCATTAATGTGTGAACTTGAACTGTACTAGCAATGTATCACAGGAATGTTTCATTGGCATGACAGGAAGTAGAATTTTATGGAAGTAAAATAATGTCAAATGTTTTTGAAACAAAAAGCATGTTGAATTGAATTGAAAAAAAAAAAATGCATTGTGTTAATCATGCTTGTATTTTAATCCATTGTATTTTTAAGGCTTGCATTTTTATGGGCTGAAATTCAACATGGTTGAATATTTAAGCTGTGAATATTTCAATTAAAAACATTTCAAACACATTTTCAATATTAAAAATTCAATAATCCATATTCACCTTTCATATTTCACTTCCAAAAATTTCAAACTGTTTAAAAATACAACCTATAATATTCAACAGGCAAATTTCGGTCCATTTTATTTCGCCTTGAAAATTCGCTTCCACAAATTCAGTGGTTCAAATTCGACAGTAAATTCAACGTCGACATCCAGGAACTGCAGGAAAAGCAGTAGATTACCGATCATAATCTCCATCTGCTGTAGTCGGCTTTACCAGCAGGGGGTGCACGCGCGTGTTGACAAGCACCAAAGCAACAGGAGAGGCCTTCACAAAACGTCATTTGCTGAAATGGACAGAGCGATGAGTACGAGTTATAATTTATGTGTGTGGAAAAGGTTGATTAAGACACAAAACACACGAGCGTTTACTCAAGTGTCTTATGAGACTTATTTTTACCCCCGTGCAAAGTAAGGTGATTTGTCCACTGCAAAACTAAATTCTCTCGCCGTTGGCATTGATATTAAGTTTTAGTAAAACAACTGTATTACACTGAGACAGAGTGAATTGTTTGTTTTAGTCACTATGACGAAATACTAAATTGATGGCTGGGTTTTACATGATGGCAAAGGCAATTTTATTTAAATATAGCATCATTAAATACAACCAAATTACAATTATAAATTAAATTCAGCAATTATAAATTAAAAATTACATCTCTACCATGATATCTGGTCATCTCTGTGTTATAACATGAATTGTCTCCGCCATTATCCAGGGCTGCGTACAGTAGGGGTATTTGTCATCTTATTTTATATCTTTTTGTCCATTTGGATTGCGCGTCACGTCACCTATTAGCGTCGCGCCTGCCACAAGATCTCTCACTGTTTACATGAACCAGACACTCCGATGAGAGCACATAAAGTGCAATCCATCTCTTATTTACCATTTTTTCATCTTATCGTAGCTATATTTTATTCGCTCCTTTGCCCGTATTGGAGCGGGTCTCGTGGCTCTTACTAAGCGTCGGGCCAGCCACACGATCTCTCACTGTTTTAATCTACCAGACACTCCGATTGATGCACGAAAACACAAAGCCAATGTAATCCTGCTCTTAGTTACCCTTCTGCCATCTTATCTTATATTTTATTTGCTCGTTTGTCCCATAGAGCGCGTTTCGTGGCGCGCCAGCCACAAGATCTATCCCTATTACAGTTGCCTGATTCGCCGATTGACTGTGAGGAAATAACAGCAGGATGCAGTATGCAAGTAAAACTCAGTTTTAATGGATAGTTCAGACAGAAACAATGTAGCAGGCACAAGTCGGTGACAACACTCAGATGGATTGTGAAGCAGGGACGAGATGGCGATCCGGTGGTAAACAGGTGATGACGTGCTCGAGTGAATCCCAGGGAAAGTGAACATCCAGATGACACGAAGAACTGACGAACATCCAGACGAGGAACAGCAGACGAGGAACAGCAGACGAGGCACGAGCACAGGAAACACACCGGGGAACAACCACAACGATCTGACAACAAGGGAGAGAATTGCTGGGCATATAAAGGGAACTGGAATGGATGACAGCTGGTGACACTAATCAGCACAACGAGTAACCACACCCACACAATACACTCACGCAGACACATCAGCGTGAGAGAGCCGATTCATATACCGTGACAGTACCCCTCCTCCTAAGAACGCCTCCTGGCGTTCTCAGACTCCCTTACCTGTCGATTGTAATCATCGATAAGGGAGTGATCCAGGATGTCTCTAGCCGGTACCCAACTTCTCTCCTCCGGACCGTAACCCTCCCAGTCCACCAAGTACTGAAATCCTCGTCCCCTCCGTCTCGAGTCCAGAATGCGGTTAACCGAATATGTGGGTTCCCCATCTACGAGTCGCGGCGGGGGGGGAACCGGGGCAGGCGGATTAATGTGAGAATGAAACACGGGTTTGATTTTAGACACATGGAAGGCGGGGTGAATTCTCCTGTACGCAGGAGGGAGTTTGAGTCGGACTGTCACCGGACTAATAATTTTGGTGACAGGAAACGGGCCAATAAATTTAGGAGCTAACTTGTTAGACACGGAGCGGAGAGGAATATTCTTGGTAGAAAGCCACACTTTTTGACCCACGACGTAAACGGGAGGCTTTGACCGGTGGCGATCGGCCTTGGCCTTCATGTGCCTCCCTGCTTGGAGTAGAGTCTCACGGGCTCTAGTCCAAGTACGGTGGCACCTCTGGACGAATGCGTGAGCGGAGGGGACCGCGACCTCGGATTCCAGACTCGGAAAAATTGGTGGCTGGTAACCTAAACTACACTTAAATGGCGAGAGGCCCGTGGATGACACTGGCAATGAATTGTGGGCGTACTCCACCATAGAAAGCTGTTGGCTCCAGGACGACGGATTCTTGGCAACCAAACATCGCAACATTCTCTCCAGGTCCTGATTGGCTCGCTCAGACTGGCCATTACTCTGGGGATGATAGCCCGAGGACAGACTGACCGTGGCCCCCAGCAATTTACAAAATTCCTGCCAAAATTTGGATACGAATTGGGAACCCCTGTCAGAGACCACGTCCATCGGGAGGCCATGTAACCGAAAAACGTGATCAATGACAGTGACCGCTGTCTCCTTGGCTGAAGGTAATTTGGGCAAGGGAATGAAATGTGCCGCCTTCGAGAACCGGTCCACTACGGTTAAAACAACCGTCATGCCATTGGAAGGCGGGAGGGCGGTGACAAAATCTAGAGCGATGTGGGACCAGGGTCTCGAAGGGACAGACAGCGGTCGAAGTAACCCATCTGGGGGTTGGTTAGATGTCTTACTAGTGGCACAGACTGAGCAAGCCAAAACAAAATCGTGAATGTCGCGAGCCATCAATGGCCACCAAAATCGTTGTTTAACTAGAAACCTGGTGCGAGTCACTCCTGGATGACAAGCCACGTTGGAGCAATGACCCCATCTGATAACGTCGGACCGTAACCCCTCCGGAACAAATAATCGGCTCGGTGGACAACCAGGCGGAGGCGTTACCCCTTCTAAGGCTGTCTTGACCTTCGACTCGACCTCCCATACCAGAGTGGAGATGACAACTTTCTCAGGTAAAATACACTCGGGAGTCACCGGGCGTTCGGATGGATCAAAAATACGAGATAAAGAGTCGGGTTTGATGTTTTTGGACCCGGGGCGGTACGAGAGAACAAAATCAAAACGACCGAAAAAAAGAGCCCACCGAGCCTGCCTGGAGTTGAGTCTTTTAGCAGATCTGATATATTCAAGATTCTTATGGTCGGTCCAAACGATAAAGGGAACCCCCGAACCCTCTAACCAATGACGCCACTCCTCCAACGCTAGTTTAACTGCCAACAACTCTCTATTACCAATGTCATAATTACGTTCGGCAGACGATAGTCGATGAGAAAAAAACGCGCAGGGATGCATCTTGTCGTCTGAGGAAGCGCGTTGTGAAAGCACTGCTCCTACTCCCACCTCCGACGCGTCGACCTCCACCACGAACTGACGTGTGGGATCAGGGGTGACAAGAATGGGAGCCGAAACGAAGCGACCTTTGAGGTTGTTGAACACTGCCTCGGCAGTGTTCGACCACCTGAACGTCGTTCGGGGGGAGGTCAAGGCAGTCAGAGGTGCGACTAGTTGGCTGAAATTACGAATGAAACGTCGGTAAAAATTGGCGAATCCCAGAAACCGCTGTAGGGCCTTACGGGAATCTGGACTTGGCCAATCTACCACAGCCTTAACCTTGTCAGGATCCATGCGCACTCCCTCAGAAGAGATGATGTACCCTAAGAAGGGAACAGACTGTGCATGAAACGAGCATTTCTCCGCCTTGACAAAAAGCCCATTCTCTAATAACCTCTGGAGCACTCGCCTGACGTGCTGAACGTGTTCCTGGAGAGACGAAGAAAAAATCAATATGTCATCCAGGTAAACATATATGAACTGATCTACCATGTCTCTCAACACGTCATTCACGAGTGCTTGAAAAACCGCTGGGGAGTTGGAAAGCCCGAACGGCATAACCAAATATTCAAAGTGCCCCCTAGGGGTATTAAAAGCGGTTTTCCATTCATCCCCCTTCCTGATGCGAACCAAATGATATGCATTACGTAAGTCCAGTTTCGTGAAAATGGATGCTCCCTGCAACCTCTCGAAAGCTGAAGACATCAACGGCAAAGGGTAAGAGTTCTTTACCGTGATGTTATTCAGCTCTCGGTAATCAATGCAAGGTCGCAGAGAACCATCCTTCTTCCCAACGAAAAAGAACCCCGCCCCCGCAGGAGAAGAGGAAGGTTGGATGAACCCAGAGGCCAGAGAATCAGAAATATATTTCTCCATGGCCTCCCTCTCGGGAACAGAAAGAGAGTAAAGTTTGCCCTTAGGCGGAGATTTACCTGGCAGTAGATCTATCGCACAGTCATAGGAACGATGCGGAGGAAGAGAAGCAGCGCGAGACTTACTGAACACCTCCTTCAGGTCTTGGTACTCCACGGGCACGTTAGACAAATCCGCTGCCTCACTCTGAAACATAGAACCAGACACAGAAGGACAGGCAGACACTAAACAAGACTCATGACAGTGGTTACTCCATGTGGAAACAGTGTTAGTGCACCAATCGATCCGGGGGTTGTGCCTGGAAAGCCACGGGTGTCCCAAAACCACTGGTGCAAGTGGTGAGTCCATGAGCAAAAATGAAATGAGTTCTGTGTGATTTCCGGAAGTGATTAGGGTAATGTCTTCAGTAGCATGAGTAATAAGGGGAAGTTCTTGACCATTGAGTGCGTTGACTGTAATCTGGTGCGAGAGAGGAGTGACGGGAATCTGAAGCTTAAGTGCCAGTTTGAAGTCCATGAAATTACCCTCCGCTCCCGAATCCAGTAGTGCGTTGGTGCAGTGCGTCGACTGTCGCCATCTCAGTCTTACCGGGAGGAGGGTTGATGATGGTGATGAGGTCTTCTCGGCGGAGATCCCACCCGATAGTAGCCTCATACTTACTACCGGGCTTTGCTCTTTTACCGGGCAGGAGTGGATGAAGTGACCTGCCCGGCCACAGTAGAGACAGAGTCCCTGGGATCTCCGCCTCTCCCTCTCCTCCCGGGAAAGCCGAGCTCTCCCTACCTGCATGGGTTCGTGGTCGAAAGCGGGGCTGACCGCGCTCGCGCCACCGGGCTGGTGGTCCTCCGGGCTGGACTGGGAACGGCTGGGGCGCGTCAGTCTGGTCACACGACCCAGGCGAGAGTCCACTCTCAGCGCCAGTTCCACCAGTCCGTTCAGTGTCTCTGGTAAGTCCATCGCGTATATTTCCCTCTGAACGCGGTCAGCCAACCCATGCAGGAACATATCCCACCGCGCCTCCTCGTTCCAACGGCACTCTGCGGCCAGGGTGCGGAAACGAATGGAGTAGTCCGCCACCGAGCCTTCTCCCTGTCGCAGTTCGGCGAGTAATCTGGCCGCCTCCTTACCCGCCACTGCACGGTCGAAAACCCTCTTCATCTCCTCGGAGAGTGCCTGGAACGAGGTGCAGCAGTCGTCTCCGTTCTCCCACACCGCCGTTCCCCAAAGTGCTGCTTTCCCTGACAGCAGGGTTAGCACGAAGGCTACTTTGGCCTGTTCACTATGGAAAGTGCGTGGCTGTAAGGCAAAATGCATAGAACATCTTGTGAGGAATGCTCTGCAATACTCTGGTTCACCGGAATATCCCTCTGGTGTGGGTAGGCGTGGCTCTGGTCTCTCAACTGCTGCAGGCAACGGTGGTGGGGGAACGGGCGGTGTGGGGGGCGCAGTGGGAATCTGTAAAAGTTGTACCTGTTGGGTGAGCTCGGACACCTGCCTCACGAGTGCTTGCACCGCACGACCTGTGCCCGAGATGCTCTCTGCTTGTTGGTCCATACGTGAAATACTGTGAGCGATGAAATCGTTGAACTGTGATGAACTTGCTGCATCCATGGTTGGTCAGATCGTTCTGTGAGGAAATAACAGCAGGATGCAGTATGCAAGTAAAACTCAGTTTTAATGGATAGTTCAGACAGAAACAATGTAGCAGGCACAAGTCGGTGACAACACTCAGATGGATTGTGAAGCAGGGACGAGATGGCGATCCGGTGGTAAACAGGTGATGACGTGCTCGAGTGAATCCCAGGGAAAGTGAACATCCAGATGACACGAAGAACTGACGAACATCCAGACGAGGAACAGCAGACGAGGAACAGCAGACGAGGAACAGCAGACGAGGAACAGCAGACGAGGAACAGCAGACGAGGCACGAGCACAGGAAACACACCGGGGAACAACCACAACGATCTGACAACAAGGGAGAGAATTGCTGGGCATATAAAGGGAACTGGAATGGATGACAGCTGGTGACACTAATCAGCACAACGAGTAACCACACCCACACAATACACTCACGCAGACACATCAGCGTGAGAGAGCCGATTCATATACCGTGACATTGACATTCTGAAGGAGAATGATTTTGACCACTCCATTACGTTTTGTTTTTTATAAAGCTTTTATTTAAAGTGAATTTCGTTTTTACTAAATTGTATCTTAATTTCAATCAATGTTTGATCAACCAATATCCAATCCAGGGAGGATTTAATAAATAAGAAGCAAAGCAGACATATAGGCATAGGCATAGCAATAAAATCATGAAATTTTTGCATTGCACATTTCTCACAGGCATGATACATATATCAAGGTAGAAATGTCTAGCCTACTTTTAAACGAAACAATTCAAAACGAAAATAAATAGACTACTCTCAGATAATGTAATCCATATGAAATGAGCATTTCTCTCGGTGCATTCACTACTGCGAAGATGGCTCCAATACGACGCGCGCTCCATTATGGACAAAAAGAGCGAATACAATAAGATGACAAATAGATAGGCTACATAAGAGCAGGTCAGAATTGCACTGTCTGTTTGCACATGTGCATCAATCGGAGTGTCTGGTAGATTAAAACAGTGAGAGATCGTGTGGCTGGCCCGACGCTTAGTAAGAACCACGAGACGCGCTCCAATACAGGCAAAGGAGCGAATAAAATATACGATAAGATGAAAAAATGGTAAATAAGAGATGGATTGCACTTTATGTGCTCTCATCGGAGTGTCTGGTTCATGTAAACAGTGAGAGATCTTGTGGCAGGCGCGACGCTAATAGGTGACGTGACGCGCGCTCCAAATGGACAAAAAGATATAAAATAAGATGACAAATACCCCTACTGTAGCCTACGCAGCCCTGGATAATGGCGGAGACAATTCACGTTATAACACAGAGATGACCAGATATCATGGTAGAGATGTAATTTTTAATTGCTGAATTTAATTTATAATTGTAATTGGGTTGTATTTTATGATGCTATATTTAAATAAAATTGCCTTTGCCAAAACCCAGCCATCAATTTAGTATTCCGTCATAGTGACTAAAACAAACAATTCACTCTGTCTCAGTGTATTACAGTTGTTTTACTAAAACTTATTATCAATGCCAACGGCGAGAGAATTTAGTTTTGCAGTGGACAAATCACCTTACTTTGCACGGGGGTAAAAATAAGTATCATTGAGTAAACGCTCGTGTGTTTTGTGTCTTAATCAACCTTTTCCACACATATAAATTATAACTCGTACTCATCGTTTTGTGAAGGCCTCTCCTGTTGCTTTGGTGCTTGTCAACACGCGCGTGCACCCCCTGCTGGTAAAGCTGACTACAGCAGATGGATATTATGATCGGTAATCTACTGCTTTTCCTGCAGTTCCTGGGTGTCGACGTTGAATTTACTGTCGAATTTGAACCACTGAATTTGTGGAAGCGAATTTTCAAGGCGAAATAAAATGGAACGAAATTTGCCTGTTGAATATTATAGGTTGTATTTTTAAACAGTTTGAAAATTTTGGAAGTGAAATATGAAAGGTGAATATGGATTATTGAATTTTTAATATTGAAAATGTGTTTGAAATGTTTTTAATTGAAATATTCACAGCTTAAATATTCAACCATGTTGAATTTCAGCCCGTAAAAATGCAAGCCTTAAAAATACAATGGATTAAAATATAAGCATGGTTAACGCAATGCATATTTTTTTTTCAATTGGTGCAATTCAACATGCTTTTTGTTTCAAAAACATTTGACATTATTTTACTTCCATAGAATTTAGTAGATTGTAATTTAAATGAAATAGTCACCCCTTACGAAAATGAACCATGGTTTTACTACAAATAAAACCAAAAAAAAAACAAAACATGGTTATTATAGTTAAACCATGGTAACGTAACCTCGGTTCTCTCTAGAGAGGGAACGAGTACTGCGTAATAGCTTACGCTATGGGGAAAACCTCTTTTCCACGAGATATTGAAGCCAAAAATTATCTTTAATTTTTTATTAATGTAAAACGCTTTGCAGCAGCAAGCAGACATAGGCGAAACAGCTCGTGCACCTATTGGCTGCTCTTGCGGCAAATGCAGCAGCCTATCGAGAGACTCTGCATGACGTAATGACCAATGGGGGCAATTCGCGCCCATATCGTCACGTCCCGCCAGAAAGGGCGTGGTCTCGCCCTATAAATAAGCTCAGTAGGCTGGTACAAGCTGGTGTTCGCCGAAGCGAACCAGAGCGTATTCCAAGCACGGCAAGATACGCAGTACTCGTTCCCTCTCTAGAGAGAACCAAGGTTACGTTAGTAACCGAGTACGTTCTCTTACGAGAGCATCTCTCGTACTGCGTAAAAGCTTACGCTATGGGGAACACAATGCAACACGCCGTGCGTACAGGCATACAACACCAAAGTCCCCGGGGCCAAAGCCCAGGGGCCCATATAGTGCATAATCACCATAAACTCACATAGAGTGGGGGAAGAGAGGCTGGAAGCGTCATTCCTAATAAAATAGCACCCAGAGGGGCTAATCATGTGACAATTAAACGCGCAGCCAGGGTGAAAGCTTTCAGCCTGATCTGGGTGGCCATACATGTGTCAATACTCATGGGGCTGAAGTAAACTCAGTATCTGGGCCGCACAGCGGGGCAGATAGCACTGAATTCTAGACCGCCAAAAGCTTAGCCTGCAAGGCGGATACCTCCAGGTTATAGTACTTTATAAATGTAGACGGCGAGGCCCAGCCCGCGGCCGTACAGATATCTTGCAGGGTAACCCCGCTAGACCATGCCCACGAAGAGGCCACGCCTCTTGTGGAGTGCGCTCTGACACCCAAGGGGCACTGCAGGCCCTTTGCAGCGTAAGCGAGCGCAATGGCATCCACTATCCATCTGGATAGGCTCTGTTTTGAGGCGGCAAGTCCCTTGGAAATATGACCATATTAGCCCGGTTCTGTCAACACTGCATTGGCTCCCTATTAAACATCGTATAAATTTTAAAATATTGTTGATTACCTACAAAGCACTAAATGGTTTAGCTCCGCAGTACTTGAGCGAGCTCTTAACGCATTATAGTCCTTCACGTCTATTGCAATCTCAAAATTCCGGCCAGTTGATAATACCTAGAATATCTAAATCGACTGCAGGCAGTAGATCCTTTTCCTATTTAGCACCAAAACTTTGGAACAGTCTTCCTACCATTGTCCGGGAAGCAGACACATTCTGTCAGTTCAAAGCCAGACTAAAAACACATCTCTTTGACCTAGCATACACATAATACATTATAGACTTCTATAAATTCAATGTTAGGTTGCATAGATTAGGTCAGCCGGAACTGGGAACACTTCCCTTAAATCTTGATGTACTCGCTACATCATAAGAAGAATGGCATCTACGCTAATATTAGTGTCTTTGTTTATCCCGAGGTTTTCCCGCAGCCTGCCGGATCCAGGCCGTATCCAGATCTGATGAAGGAGATCCGCCTGGACCCGATGACAATGCAGTGCTGAAGTATCCACTATCCTCTCCCTATGGAGGATCTCTTTCCCACTCTACAGATAAAGCGTTGTGAATTCCGGCTCGCGTACCCCGAAGTGATAAAATAAAACAAAATCCTGTATCAAAATTTATTGGCAAGAAAAGTAGTTTGTTTAGGCTGGGTTGTATGAATTACAAACCTGCGCACATATTTTAAAAAGCACATAACTATAGAATCAATTCTGAATGAGCATGTGAACGCCGTCAGTGTTAATCACAGGTTCGCGTTTAAAGTCTGATCATTTCAATGGAGGTGAATCAATCAAAGTTAACTTTAGCTGGAAGTAACATTATTCAAGAACCGCTATAACGCCAAAACAATCTGTTACCTTAAATTATATGTTTATCTCTGTAAAGCTGCTTTAAAACAATCCATTGTTAAAAGCGCTATATAAATGAAGATGACTTGACTTGACTTGGAACGCCCGCCAAACAAACCGAAAAGCTGCTCAGTCTGTCTGAAACCAGACGAGCGCGACACATAAGCTCTTAATGCCCTGACAGGGCAAAGGAGACTCGCGTCTTTCTCCTCATTGAGAACCGGAAGGGCAGACAGGGAAATTACCTGGGGCCTAAACGGTGTTTTAAGGGATTTTAGCACATACCCGTGCTTAGGTTTGAGAATGACTTTCGAGTCATTAGGCCCAAACTCCATTCATGAAGCGCTTACTGAATGCGCCTGCAAGTCCCCTATGCGCTTCACTGAAGCGAGAGCTGTGAGAAACACTGTTTTTAACGACAGGTGTTTCATGTCCGACAGCTGGATTGGCTTGAACGGGGCGCCTTTCATGGCCTCCAGGACCGTGGAAAGGTCCCACGTCGGGACTGAAGGGGGCCTGGGAGGGTTTAGCCTCCGAGCTCCCCTAAGGAAACGCACGACTAAGTCGTTCTTCCCCAGCGGCTGGCCCGGCACCTGTTTTGCAAACGTTGCTATGGCCGCCACGTATACTTTGAGTGTGGATGGGGTCCTGCCCCTATCCAGTAGCTCTTGAAGGAAGGAAAGCACTTCCGAAACCCCGCAGTCCACAGGTGAAAAGCTCTGGGTTTGACACCACGCAGAGAACACCGACCATTTCGAGGAGTAGAGCCGCCTGGTAGACGGCGCTCTAGCCTGCGCGATCGTGTTTAACACTCCCTCTGGGAGGTTAGCGGGTACCCGTTGATGGCCCATGCGTGCAGGGACCACAGCTCCGGGCGAGGATGCCAGATCGAGCCCTCCGCCTGAGAGAGGAGGTCTCTCCTCAATGGTACAGGCCATGGGGCAGTGCTGGTCAACTGCATCAGGGCAGGGAACCACGTCTGGTTCGTCCAGAGCGGAACTACGAGCAGCACTGGGCATCCGTTTTTTTCCTGATTCGTTCCAACACTTGAGGCAGGAGCGAGACAGGAGGAAAAGCATATAGGGGACAGCGGGGCCAAACATGAGCCAGCGCGTCCTTGCTTTTCGAGAAAAACTTCGGGAAATGAGCGTTTTCGTGGGACGCGAATAGGTCCACCTTTGCTCTGCCGAACGTTTTCCACAGCAGCTGGACCGTCTGCGGGTGCAGCGACCATTCCCCTGCTGGGACATTGTTCCTGGACAGTCTGTCTGGTCCCACATTCAGGTGACCAGGCACGTGCGCTGCTCTTAGTGAGAGCAGGTTGTGCTGAGCCCAGACCAGGAGGCGTTCTGTCAGCCTGTGAAGGTTTCGTGACCTGACGCAGCCCTGGCGATTTATGTATGCCACCACTGACATGTTGTCCGACCGGACCAAGACGTGGTGGCCAGTTACCTGGGGACAGAAGTGCCATAGCGCTTTGTCGACTGCTATCATTTCCAAGCAGTTTATGTGAAGGAGCTTTTCCCGTTCTGACCACAGGCCAGCTAGCGGTCTGCCCTCGAGCAGCGCTCCCCACCCCGAGGTGGAGGCGTCCGTAGACACCACCTTCACACTCGAAGCGGTCCCCAGACTCACACCTGACTGATACCAGTCGGTTATTTTCCAAGGTTCCAGACCTGAAACGCACTGTAGGTCGACCCTGAGGTGAAACAGACCCGCTGTCCATGCCCTGGGCGGAACCCGCGCTTTCAGCCACATCTGCAGTGGGCGCATGCGAAGCAGACCCAACTGGAGTACAGAGGCTGCTGAGGCCATCAGACCCAGCATTTTCTGAAACCTTTTGAGCGGAACTATCGAGCCGTAGCGGAAGGATTTCGCGACGTGCTGAATATTTAGTCCGCGCTCCGGTGACAGGCGTGCCATCATGGATAGCGAGTCTAACACTGTTCCCAGAAAGGAAATTTTCTGACTGGGAGACAGTGAGCTTTTCGCCCAATTGACTGTGAGGCCCAACTTCTCGAGGTGCTCGAGTAATACGGCCCTGTGTTCTATGAGCTCCGATCGTGATCGAGCTAGAATCAGCCAATCGTCCAAGTAGTTCAGGACTCGCATGCCCTGAAGTCTCAGGGGTGCGAGCGCTGCGTCCATGCACTTCGTGAATGTACGAGGTGCTAGAGACAGGCCGAACGGCAGGACTGTGTATTGATATGCCTGGCCCTCGAATGCGAATCTCAAGAATAGCCTGTGATGGGACGCTATTTGTATTTGGAAATAGGCGTCTTTCAGATCTATTGGCATAAACCGTGGCGCACTTGCGCGAGGATTTTCCTGGTCGTAAGCATTCTGAACTGGCGCTTCACAAGCGCTCTGTTCAGCTGTCGCAGATCTAAAATGGGTCTGAGACCCCCATCTTTTTTCGGTACCAGAAAATATCTGCTGTATAGGCCCCCTTCGCTCTGAGTCTGAGATAAAGGTTCTATAGCCCCTTTGCTCAGTAGTTTCGCTATCTCGGCACGAAGTAGATGAGACACTTCGTTTTTCACCGTGGTTTCGACACGCGCCGTATGACGGCGAGGGCGTCAAGCGAATGGTAGCGAATAGCCTCTCTTTATAGTGTTCAGCACCCATTCTGATACCCCGGGAAGCTTTGACAACGCATCTGCGTGAATAGCTAGAGGCAGAATGAAATCCGGGCTCTGGCCGCGGCGAAACGGCAGCTCGAGGAGCAGCTGGGAACACAACACCGTGTTTACAGCATTCGAGGCGGGGGGAGCGCTGATCACAGCGGGCAGCCTGGCCGCGCTCAGCTTCTCTATGGCAGATTGTGCAGAGAAAGTGAGCGGGGCGGATCCCGTAGGATTCGGTGTGTTTGTGAGAGACTGTGGGCGCGGGACTGCGGGCACATCTACACTGAAAACACTGTCGGTTAGAGCCGACTGAATGTGTGTTGGTTTCGTTTTTACAGAAACCAAGGGACACGCAGCGTGCAGTGTAAGCGGGCATTGTGACATGGGCGCGTTCACTGCATTGTCTGCACAATCGACCTGAATTGATTTTATTTGTGCTAGCCCTGCACAGTGGCGGGCCGTGTCTGGGTGTGGGAATGGGCACTGGGGGGTGGGCATTCTTACAACACTCATAACAGCATCGGCCGTGGCCGGAACACCAGAAAATGCACTCTTTATTGGATTTATCTGGGTAGCCGTAAAAACGGCTTTTGCGCGCAGGCAAGCGGGCTGAGACACCGGCTGGCTCACTGCGAAATACACTGGGACAGTCACAATGCTTGGAACTGAACGAGCGAGAAGTTTTGGTGGAAATCCGGCCGCAGCGGGATCTGAACACCGTTGCTTTTCTAGAGTGGCTAGGAAGATTTTGAGGCCTCGGGCTTGATCTCAATCCTCGGCCGGGGCCCGCGCTGAGGGGGCGGCGTCCAGCAGAGCGAGAGCGCGGTCTCTGGTCTCGGGCGTGGCGGCGCTGTGAAGCGGCGGCGGGCGGTGCAGGTTGCGGCTGAGAGCTGCGAGCAGACGGCTGTTTTGAGCGGCCTGCAGCGGAGCTCGAGCGCTTCGGAAGGAAGTGCTTCATAGCCTGCGAAGCTTTCTGCACCTCCACGAATCTGTCCGCGAAATCCTTGACGGCAGATCCGAAGAGGCCCGCTGGTGAAATGGGCGCGTCGAGGAACACAGAGCGCTCGGCTTCCATCATCTCGGACAGCGTCAGCCATAAGTGTCTCTCAGCCACGGTGAGAGAGGCCATATTCCGTTCTATGGCCTGTGCGGCGGCTTTAGCAGCGCGTAGAGTGAGGTCTGTATCGCTTCTCAGGTCCGCCACGCAGATCGCTCCGGGTCCTTCCTCGTCCAGTTTAAGGAGAATGTCGGCCTGGAAGATTTGCAGGATAGCCATAGTGTGCAGCGCTGAAACTGCTTGCCCGGCGGCGGTGTAAGCGCGCCCGTGCATGGCTGACGTCACTCGGCGGGCTTTAGATGGGAGCGTTGTCTGAGCGTGCCGTCCAGCGGAGGGCGGGCAGAGGTGAGACGCTACCGCTGGTTCCACAGGAGGAACGGAGAGGTACCCTCTGTCCTTCGCACCATCCACCGTGGAGAATGCAGCAGAGGCAGAGGTACGCAGCCTGGCGGAGAAGGGGGCGTTCCACGACTTAGTCACTTCCTCGTGTAACTCAGGGAGGAAGGGCGCGGGCCTTGACTTTGACGGGGCTTCGTCTTTCCCGAGAAAACGTCCGTCCAGTCTGTTGCGCGGCGGTTGCACGGGCGCCTCCCAGTCGAGGCCGATGTTTTCCACGGCTTGAGATTGCAGACCCATCAGCTCAGACTCAATGCCGGCTCTCTTCCCAGTGGTTTGGCGGGAAACGCTAGCGGAGGGGAGATCCACGGAGCTCGCCCAATCCTCGCTATCAGACGCCAGAAGAGAACACGCCTCGGTGGATTCGTCGAACTCGTGGACGGATGCGGCGGCAGACGGCGGCCGTTGTCCATGAGTGAGCGACTCGAGCGAAGCTGGCGGGCGAACCGGCGAGCTTTGGCGGGCTGGAGAGAGCTCGGGAGCGCGCTGGGCGCGGCGCTTCTTGCGGCGCGGCGTCACGGCGGGCTGTGGTGAAGGCTCGGAGAATGACGCCAGGCGAGTCCTCAGAGTCACCATAGGCAGAAGCTCGCAATGAGGGCACCCGCCGTCAGCGAGCGCGATAGCCGCGTGATCCTCACCCAGGCAGGACACGCAGATGACATGACTGTCCCCGTCGCTGAGTGGGGCGCGGCACGAGCCACAGGATGGCATCTTTAAAAAGACGCAGCTCTTTTTGCGATGAGAGGTGTAAGTCGCGTCACGTAAGCGAGCTAACACTCTCAGCAGAGTAAGGATAAAAGGATACTTAGAACGCCGGAAAGCGCAGCAGGTACGGCAGTTGAAGGCGGCGAGGCCAGCGACTCCAGGAGCTCGTCCCGCTGAAAGGCTTGCGTCAACGGCGCGGCTTCTCACTCCGGATCCAGCGATGCGTGTGCTTCGCTGAAGAGATGAAAATCAGCTTGTACCAGCCTACGGAGCTTATTTATAGGGCGAGACCACGCCCTTTCTGGCGGGACGTGAGAGTCTCTCGATAGGCTGCTGCATTTGCCGCAAGAGCAGCCAATAGGCGCGCGAGCTGTTTCGCCTATGTCTGCTTGCTGCTGCAAAGCGTTTTACATTAATAAAAAATTAAGGATAATTTTTGGCTTCAATATCTCATGGAAAAGAGGTTTTCCCCATAGCGTAAGCTATTACGCAGTACGAGAGATACTCTCGTAAGAGAACGTCTCGGTTACGGATGTAACCCTCGTTCCCTGAGTAGGGAACGGAGACGTTACGTCGGATGACGGAGAATGGGGGTTTCGCCAGAAAGCCAATCCTCTTCGAGTATTTAAAAACGAGCCTATGGCAATGAAATGCCAAGGGTCTGCGGAATTTGCATAATGTATCTCCGCCTCACCGCGTGAGTATTTAAGGAGAGACAGCTGCAACAGCAGATCATGTCTTCGCTGAGGAGCCGAGACTGAACTCAGGCGTCTACCCAGCGGTACAGCGGAAGTGGCAGGGAGACGTAACGTCTCCGTTCCCTACTCAGGGAACGAGGGTTACATCCGTAACCGAGACGTTCCCTTTCGTAGTCACTCCGAGTTACGTCGGATGACGGAGAATGGGGGTCCCCGTGTAATCACGCCACCTTCACAGCTGTCTTCCAGTGCCCTGCGAAGTCTGACCTCCCTGTCGTGATATAGGCACGGACGAAGGAGTCCTACTTAACACAGGAATACCAAGGTACACTGGGAAGCATATCTCATGGGAGATATGCCGCAGCATGCCTACCCATAGGGAGGACTTAAGAATACACATATGGCCCAAGGGGGCTACATATGGAGGAACACTGGAGTGACCAGCCCGTAGGGTGGCATCTACTTTCAACTCCAGGAGTGGCAGGTGACTTGCCGAGGGAAAGACACATGCTCAAAGAGGCTTACAGTGGAAAATACATATGTGGGGGTTACTCAGAGGAGGAACCATGCACACGGAGGCACCTAGCCGACGCACAGGCAATAGACACTGGCGCCAGCGTCAACAGTGCTGGAGGAACTCAGGGCTTCAGAGAGGAAGGCTCACCTGAGGAAATATCGCACGTATCCAGTCCGTGGAGTGGAATGGCGAGCAAGCGAGACACTTAACAGCTCCCATGTTAGCTTGAAAAAGACAGTACATGGGCGGAGACTGGCTCCACTCGGAGATTGTAGAATCTGGCGAATGTGTTAGGTGTCGTCCAGCCTGCAGCTCTGCAGATGTCTGTTAGCGAGGCGCCACGCGCTAAAGCCCAAGAGGACGCCACACTCCGGGTGGAGTGGGCAGTCACACCAAGGGGGCATGGTCGACCTTGCTGCTGGTATGCCAAAGCAATGGCGTCCACTATCCAGTGAGACAACCTTTGTTTGGAGAGAGCCTTTCCCTTCAGCTTCCCACCATAACAGACAAAGAGCTGGTCTGAGGTCCTGAAACACTGCGTCCTGTCTACGTAAGCATGGAGTGCGCGTACTGGACAGAGCAGTGCCAAGGCTGGGTCTGCCTCCTCCCGGGGCAGCGCTTGCAGGTTCACCACCTGGTCCCGGAAGGGAGTGGTGGGAACCTTGGGCACATATCCAGGCCGGGGTCTCAGGATCACGTGAGAGTGGCCGGGCCCGAACTCCAGGCACGCTTCGTCAACGGAGAATGCGTGCAGGTCCCCTACCCTCTTGATGGAGGCCAACGCAACCAGGAGCGCTGTCTTCATTGACAGGATCTTAAGCTCAGCTGATTGCAGAGGCTCAAAGGGAGCCCTCTGCAGGGCACTTAAGACCACTGAGAGGTCCCAAGAGGGAACGAGAGGAGGGCGAGGAGGATTCAGTCTCCTCGCTCCTCTCAGGAACCTGAGGATCAGGTCGTGCTTTCCAAGAGACTTACCTTCAACTGCTTCGTGATATGCGGCGATAGCGGCCACATACACCTTCAGGGTGGAGGGAGACAGCCTTCGCTCCAACCCATCTTGCAGGAAGGAAAGCACAACGCTGATCGAGCATCTCCTGGGGTCTTCTCGGCGAGAAGAGCACCAGTTGACGAAGAGGTTCCACTTCAACGCATAGACATGTCTCGTGGACGATGCTCTAGCGGAAGTGATGGTAGCCGCCACCGCTGGTGGCAGGGTACTCAAACCTGCCTCGTCCCGTCCAGGAGCCACACGTGGAGTCTCCAGAGATCGGGACGAGGGTGCCCCGTCTCTGAGAAAGGAGGTCCTTCCCAAGAGGAATTGGCCAAGGAGGTGCTGTCGCGAGGAGTATCAGTTCGGAGAACCAGGTCTTGGTGGGCCAGTATGGGGCGACCAATATGACCTGCTCCTCGTCCTCCTTGATCTTGCACAGAGTCCGTGCGAGAAGGCTCACTGGGGGAAACGCATACTTGCGTAGGCCCTGCGGCCAGCTGTGCGCCAGTGCATCCGTGCCGAGCGTGCCCTCGGTCAGGGAGTAATACAGGGCGCAATGGGATGAGTCGTGGGAGGCAAACAGATCTATCTGTGCGTCCCCGAACTGGTCCCATATCAGCTGGACCGACTGGGGATGGAGTCTCCATTCGCCAGAGGTTGGCCGGAGCCGTGACAGCTCGTCGGCTGCACGGTTCCGCACTCCAGGAATGTAAATAGCACGAAGGGACCTCAGGTGCTTCTGACTCCATAAGAGGAGGTGGCGTGCGAGTTGCGACATACGGCGAGAGCGTAGACCACCCTGACGGTTGATGTACGCTACAGTCGCGGTATTGTCCGAGCGGACAAGTACGTGTTGACCCAGGAGCAACGCACGGAAGCGGTGCAGGGCAAGGCGTACTGCCAGCAACTCGAGGCAATTGACATGCATGAGGCGCTGGGGTCCTGTCCAGGAGCCCGCGGCTGCATGTCCATTGCACATGGCGCCCCAGCCCGTGGCAGAGGCATCTGTGGAGACGACAACATGCCTGGAAACTCGTTCTAGGGGAACTCCGGCCCGTAGAAAGCTGAGGTTCCGCCACGGGGTGAAGGTCTGACGGCAGGTCGGAGTTATTAGAACTCTGAGCGTACCGCGATGCCATGCCCACCTCGGGACCCGATCGCGAAGCCACAGCTGAAGCGGTCTCATATGAAGCAATCCGAGTGGCGTTGCTGCGGATGCCATATGCCCCAGGAGCCTCTGAAAAAGTTTCAGTGGGACCGCGCTCTTGCCCTCGAACTGTCGAAGACAAGTCAGCAGTGAGTGTGCGCGCTCGCTCGTAAGCTGCGCGGACATGGCGACCGAGTCTATCTCCATACCGAGAAAAGAGATCCTCTGCACGGGGCAAAGTTTGCTCTTCTCCCAGTTGACCCGAAGGCCCAGACGGGCTAGGTGCCGGAGCACTAAATCTCTGTGTTCGCAAACCTGATCTCGAGAGTGAGCTAATATTAGCCAGTCGTCGAGATAATTCAGGATGCGAACCCCGTGTTCGCGTAGGGGAACAAGGGCTGCCTCGACGACCTTCGTAAAGACGCGAGGAGACAGAGCCAACCCGAATGGGAGAACCGCGTACTGGTATGCCTGCCCCTCGAAAGCAAACCGAAGAAACAGTCTGTGTCGAGGTAAAATGGAGACATGAAAGTAGACGTCCTTCAGGTCTATCACTGCAAACCAATCCTGTGGCCGCACGCATTCGAAAATGCGTTTGGCCGTGAGCATCTTGAACGGCAGCCTGTGAAGGGAGCGGTTCAAGACGCGCAAGTCCAGGATTGGCCGTAACCCACCGGTTTTCTTGGGGACAATGAAGTAGGGGCTGTAGAACCCTGACCTCATCTCGGCTGGAGGGACAGCCTCGATTGCACCCTTCGCCAGCAGGGTAGCAACCTCCGCTCTCATGACCGGGGCATTGCCACCGACCATAGTAAAGCGGACTCCCCTGAAGCGGGGAGGAGACCGTGCGAACTGAATCGCATAGCCGAGCCTGATAGTTCGGGCGACCCAACGGGACAGATTGGGGAGCTCTAACCAAGCCCCCAAAAACTGATCCAGCGGAATCATCCGAGCCACAGGCGTCCCCCCGGAGGGGCAGCGAGGCGGAGTGACCGGCACAGGCAAGGGTGGCATAGCGGCCCTGAGCGTGTGCACAGCCAAGCTCCGCGCCCTGACAGAGGAGACCAGGGAAGGACCAGCGTTCCACGGGGGTCTGCTCTGCCAGGGGTCTGGCGATAGAGGGGGATGAGAGTGGTGTGGTCCGGGGACGGCACGCACTGTCATCCTCGCCCTCAGAGACAGAGGAGGACGAGAGTGGCGAGGCACGGGGGCGTCGCGCACTGTCATCCGGCTCTGTGTGCTCAGTGATGGACATTTCGGTTCTTTCTTTAACCACATTAGGGTGCTGCCCACCCGTGGGTGAGCAGCGGGGAGTGGAGAACAAAAGATTCTCCCCCGGCCCTCCACCGGGGGAAGGAGGGGGCCTGCAACCGCCTCCTGGGAAAAAACCGACACCATCACTGAGCAGCCCGTCTCAGGAACGCCGCTTGGCCTGGCGTTTAGCGGGGCGCGGGGCCTGAGGGGGCTGGGACGCCTTCCTGCGGCTTCCTCCACGACGCGGCCCGGGTGAAGGCTGCTGCTGGGGTCGTGCGGGAGGGGCGGGAGCCGCAGGGGGGCGCCCTCGGCGGCGAGCAGGCTGAGGCGTCTGTGCCGACGGCTGGGTGGAGGCAGCAGCTGGCCGTCGGGGCAGAATATGTTTTATTGCCTCAGACTGCTTCTGTGCGGTTGAAAACTGCTGGGCGAAGTCTTCAACCGCTCCGCCGAAGAGGCCGGCCTGGGATATGGGGGCGTCGAGCAAACGAGTCCGCTCAACGTCCCGCATATCGGCCAGGTTCAGCCAAAGGTGACGCTCCTGGACCACGCTAGTGGCCATCACCTGACCCAGGGAGCGTGAAGCCACCTTCGTCGCCCGGAGAGCGAGGTCGGTGGCGGCACGCAGTTCGTCGAACGTCCCTGGGTCAGTCCTGCCCTCGTGCATGTTTCTGAGCAGCTGGGCCTGGTAGACCTGCAAGGTGCTCATAGCATGCAGGGCAGCAGCCACCTGTCCTGCAGCTCTGTGAGACCTCGCCACCATGGATGACGAGAATCTACAGGCCTTGGACGGGTGCTTAGGATTGCCACGAGAGGAGGCGCTCTGAGGACACAGTTGCATCGCAACAGAGCGCTCCACCGGGGGAATCCCAGTGTACCCATGGGCAGCTGCGCCATCGAGGGGAGGAAAGGCGGAGAAAGCTGACGAGCGTTCACGGGAGGCCAAAGGAGCCTTCCATGATCTCGACAGCTCCTCATGCAGCTCCGGGAAGAAAGGAATTGGGGTTGGCTGAGGCCGTGAGGCGGCAGCCGCACCCAAAAACCAATCGTCCAGCCGCGAGCGCTCGGGGCAGGGTGGAGGGTTCCACTCTAGCCCGATGCTCACGGCTGCCCGGGACAGCATGGCCGTCATCTCGGGATCCGACACGGGCAACGCTGGGACTCCCGAAGGAGGCAACGCAGCCGCATCCTCACTTCCCGAAGACTCTAGCCCACCTTGTGATGCCGCGATCGACATCGTGTCATCCTCTGGAGCGCCGAATGAAACACGCGGGACTTCCGAAGAAGGACCCGCCTGAATCACCGCGGCACTCGCGGGTTGCAACACAGCGGAGGGGGGTGTGGTCCGAGGACGCATCGTCGGATTGCTCCACACCGTCACCCTCAGATCACCCTGTCCCCCAGCCGAACTACCACCTCTCGTGGAGGAAGCAGGACGGGTGGTGGACGCGGGGACTCTCACTGAAAGATCATCGAGTCTTAATCTAAGTGTTGCGATGGTCATGTTCCCACAGAAGGAACATGAGTCATCCACGAGCGCTGCTTTAGCGTGTTCAAAGCCCAGACACACAAAGCAGCGCTCGTGCCCATCAGAAGATGACAGATAACGACCGCAACCAGAAGAACACGGGCGAGACATCTTTAAAAAGACGTGCCACGTGCAGCTCTTTTAGGAGAGGAAAAACTCTGCAATGCTGAGGCGACCAGGGAGAAAACACAAAGTCAGGCAGACCACTGCACAGATCGCAGGCAATGTGAAGACTCGCTGGATACCGCCGTCACACCAACACTGGAGAGTTCGCTCGTCTCGAAGAGGTGAGTCACTTGTAAACTCAGTTTGTGGCTGTGGAGTGAAGAGGTTCTCTTGGCTCCGAAGCGAAAACAAGATCTGCTGTTGCAGCTGTCTCTCCTTAAATACTCACGCGGTGAGGCGGAGATACATTATGCAAATTCCGCAGACCCTTGGCATTTCATTGCCATAGGCTCGTTTTTAAATACTCGAAGAGGATTGGCTTTCTGGCGAAACCCCCATTCTCCGTCATCCGACGTAACTCGGAGTGACTACGAAAGGGAACTACAAATTAACCATGGTTTTGCTACACTTACCATAGTTTAACCATGGTGTTTTTTGTAAAACTGTGGTTATACAAATGGTACTCAATCTGCAAAAAAACTGTGGTTACTACACTTTTACTATAATAAAACCATGGTTAATTTTCGGAATGTTATGAAGTTTGTGACTAAACAAATTCTATATAAAAAAATTTACCAAATATGACCATTTACATGTAGAATACATTTTTACCCAACATATTGGAAATATTTCTAAGTTAAACAGCCAAAATAGCCACCGCACCACAAAATGGCCACTACAATGTTATCAGATGAATATTTGACATGATTTGAATCTATCAATAATAATGATGTTAAAGTCCCACTGTAGTCAATCATTTTATCCTTTAAACCTCATCTTTGATCCCCAAAATTACATATTTAAAAGTTTTTTTCCTTGAACAAATACTTCATGCCTTAAACTAGCTTGAATGTAACTCTACACCCTTGCGTCATTTAGTATACGCGGTTCTATGAATATGCAAATTAATTGATTTTCACCACATGGGGACTTTAAGGCATTTTGGGAAATGTCGTGGGAAGTGTTCTTTCACCTGAATTTGTAACATGAAAGTGCATTTAATGGCACCTGCTATTTTAATCTGTCTCTTTTGTCCACTTTCGACCACTTCTGTCCTGATTTCTTCGAGGGGATGGGTCTACGGGTGGGTAAATGCATGGACTATTTTGCTGGGATTTTCAAATCTTTTGATCTAATGGATGAAATAAGCTCATGCGTTTTACATATAAATGCACCAGAGATGACAGAAAAACATAGGGAGAGCAGCAGCTTTTGTTTCAGGTCTGAAAGCTGCAAGATCACGCCGGACACAGTGAGAGTGTTAGAAATCAGGAACGGTTTGTGCTTGGTGCGTTTTTGTCTTCATACCAAACTTGGGACTTCAGCCGACAAATCCCGTCTGGCTAGCACACTTCCCATGTTTACTTCCCAAGGGCGGTCACACTACACTTTTCGTTCCATCGACTTCCAGTCATATGCATGCGAATGCGTCAGACTGGAAACGCAAGGTTGAAGTCTGGTGAACTCTGACCTGCAAATTCACATCACGTCAAGACGTGCAACCAGTAAAATATCGATGCGTCATGACGGGACCTCTTGGCTGAATTAAAAGAACAATATTTTTGCAGTAAAGTTGAGTAGATTGTATATTATTTTTACATTTTGAGTGTATTATTATTTGTTATATGTTGAATTCATGTTTATAAAAAAGACGCTGCTGTTACAGTGTCCGAAGAAACTTGGCATTCTCAAAGTGTAGTGTGACTGCAGCTTTAGGTCAGTATGCGGAGAATAGGCGGTCTTTTGTGGCTGTTCGAACACATTCGACCACATGAGCGTCTACACCACGAAAGCAATCCGGTCGAATGAGTTTTCAACTGCCTCTGGAAGTGGTCGAAAGTGGACAATCTCAAAACGTTTTAGATCCTGTTTACACCTGTATTTAGCATTGTCCACTTGTGATCCGATCGACAAAAACGCATCTTAATATCAGAGAGAGGTAGGTAGGGGATGGATGGGATAGATAGATAGATAGATAGATAGATAGATAGATAGATAGATAGATAGATAGATAGATAGATAGATAGATAGATAGATAGATAGATAGATAGATAGATAGATAGATAGATAGATAGATAGATAGATAGATAGATGACTTGCATTCAAAAGCTAATTTTACCCTTTAACACCCCAGTGAGCAAACATACAGTGACTCTGCATGCTGTCACAACCCTGTCACATCCTTCATTCTCCCAACCACAAGCTTCTTGATTGTTCAAATGAAGTTCAAATGAAGTTTAGGTGAGCTGTGTCTCAGTGCACTGTGGCACGTCAACAAGAGGAGCCACGTCCCACTCAGAACAGGTTCAGCTGAGGATAAACCCGAAACAAAGCACTCTGGGGGACTTGTAAGCAGCTCCTCGTGTCTATCTCAGTGAGGAGGGAGATTGGAGAGTGTCCTCTTTCAGACCTGCTGATAAGGGTTTCGCATTTTTCAGAGTTCTGGGCGGTCTGGTAAAGATGGCCCAGGAGGGAATACACTCTTGTTCTTCATGGAAAGGAAGGACACAATACATACAGAGTAGACAAGTGTGCGTGTCGCTGTGTTGATAAGGTAATCGGATGATTCCACTAGGGCAGAAAAGCTTTTAAATATATATATAGCCTATATATTTCATTTGTTCCCCCTGTTAAAGCGCTGCATTTCAATTACCCCTCCTTTACAAGCAGCTACATTGTTGACTATGTGTGACGTGTTTGTTTTGTCCTTCTCCCTTTGGGCTACTGTCATTGTCTGAGTTTCAGATTTGTGTCTGTGTGGCCGTGATCCGTCCTTCAAATAATGCTGCGTAAAACTCAGCTAAACCGAATACAGATTCCCAAATCAATGTAGCTTCTTTGTGTATTGACATTTAAACTTCATTAAAAGTGCAACAATTGATTCCCTGCGGTAGGTTAACTTCAAAACAGCTATTTATTTTATGTGGGATATCATTTTGAAAATAAATAAATAAAACGTACAGACGGCCCGGGTGGTCCGGGTGGGCCTGTATTAGCCGCTCCATTCTGTAAAAAAAATAACAATAATTTATCAAAAATTAACAATATGACAAATTCAATTACATCCTACAATACCATGACTGTGTTTTAGTATCAGGTACAAGTTTTACCTGAAGCTTATAGAGACTGCTCATTCCATTGCCCTCTGCAATTGGAACACCCTGAAAAGAAGTTAAAACACAAAAAAAAAAAAACACACACACACCAGTCAATATGATATTCTGGTCCCCAGATGTGTTTGGGTCTCTCCTTCAAATATAAGTTAATGAGATTTTTCTCCAATTTTATCATTCACCAGGCGATAAAATGAGTAAGGAAGGTAACATTTTAGTTTAGGGCCCAATTCTCACTATTAACTTATACTTGCTTATTAGCTTGCATATTACTAGGATATTGGCTGTTTATTAATTCTTATAAAGCACATATTAATGCCTTATTCTGCATAGAAAAGTTATTGAAACTGTAGAAAAAATATTTTAAAAAAAATGATCATAAAATGTTTACAAGTGTTTTACATCATATTTGATACATCAGGCTTTTATGGACAATATAGTATGATATAGTGAGAATATGGAGTTCACACTTGAGGAGTGGGAAAAAAAACACCTCAATTTTATTCCGATGACTAAATTAAAGTAAATAAGTAAATAAATTTATAATAATAATGTAATTTGGTGCAGATGTTATTTAAAGGACCAAAAAAAAAAAGGATGAAATTATGTTATTTATGTATTTAAAATCAAGTCCAGTAAGTGTTCATCTTGAAATATTACTAACAATATAAAAGTTATACATACGTTTATTTTATAAAAATCATTAGCTGATTGTGTACAACAGATTTTTTACGGCAAAGATGTTATCATGTTGATCATTTAGAGGCCTATGTATGAAATATGATAGAGTATGCTTTATAGGGTTAATCACTAAACTTTGTTGGGAGAGCATACAAATCGCTATTAACTGTGAATCTTTCAGATCTTTGTAAGAAATTACAAATCCAAATTTACAAATAAAGTTTCCCTGGGATCTCATATATCATTTATAGCTAAAGTGTGCATTTCCCTCCTCTGTTTTCTATATCTTTCAAAGACAACTATGAGTAAACCATTTGTAGGCTAATTACACAAATCGAGTACTTGAGTAAAAGTACAGATACCCTAATAAAATATCTATATGGTTGTGACCAATGACAAACAAGTGGAAGTGTTATGGAAAACTGTTGGAAAGCATTCATTGCTTTTGCAATTCCGTTTTCAATTCCTAGTGATGGTGAAAATGCACACTTTTAAGATTTCACACCTTTAAATTTCAAGCTGAGTCACCCTAAACACTCGCAATCAGCACCAGAACTTACAGGAGGTCCAGGAGGTCCGGGTCTGCCTTGCATTCCTTCACTGCCCTGGAATAAAAAGACATTTCTTTTATTTACATGCGTAGCACAAACTCTGCCTCTCCAAACACAGTGTGTGATTGCAATGAGAGTCAGGGCCAACACCATGCGGCAGTGTTAGCAAATGATGTGAATAATAACAGGATTCAGATAGAGCCTTTGGAAGTTGTGGATAGACTTGGTGCCCTTAGCTCTTATTGGATTGGCTCTCAGTGGAGCCGACCAGCTGATGAAAACGGTGAAAAATGCCTCTATTCCTTTTCTAGTGCATATCTGCACACTGCAGGGCACCGTACAAGCTCGTCGAACACATCGAGCGGCATATTCACTATCTCCCGCTAACCGTTTGTGAGAGCATTACTCCAGCCGTTTATCAGACAGTGTGTGTGACTCATACAGATGCTGATGGGTCAAAGAATTATAACGTTGGGGAAAGTGAAACACAGAAGATGTGCATCACGTTTTGTCTTTATCCCACTCTGAAATTCAATATAATTGCAGAATATTTAAACAAAAATGTTAAAATCATATGCATAATGGATGATGTTATGTTATGCATAATAATATACAAAATGTTTTTTTTTTTTTTTGGTCTTTGAGTAATTAATGAGAGCATTTTCATTTTTGGATCATTATTCTCGTGTTCATTATTCTTCAATTCTCATGTTGTGCTAAATCTATACACAAATTGAGCAATTTTAAAGCTTAATAAAATGATACAAGGCCACCATAAATGTCTTTAAGAGGTCTTTTATTCCAAACGCTATAATTCTCAACTCCGCAAGTGAACGATAATCCAAATGATAGTGGCATGAACTATATTTGTATATCTTTGTAATGTGAATCTGTCTATTTTTTTTTCTTTGATTTTTTTTTTAACTACTGGCTGTATAGTTAGTTTATGTGCTGGTCAGCCAAAGACAATTTTATTGTCAATTGTCAAAATACAATAAAAGTGGTCCATTTGCACTATATTTCAGGTTTTCTGAGGCCACATGATAATTCATCAAATAAGATGGTTTGGAATAACATCATCAATTTTGAAGGTCCTTAATATTATATTAAAATCTTAAAGAAGAAAAGATAACTAGATTATGCTTACCCGTTCTCCCTTTGGTCCTGCGGGGCCAACAGGTCCTGGTCTGCCAAGAAGTCCCTGGATGCAGAGGAATATGCGTAAGGATCATTTTGATTAGACATAACGCTGGGAAGAAAAAGATTGCTAAGGAAATAAACTAAGCCCCATATCGAAACCATGAAGCCATAATTAGCCATTATTGGGAGATCCTCACCGGTGCACCTATACGGCCAGTGGATCCAGGCAATCCTGGCACACCCGGGGTCCCCTGGAACAGAGAATTTCAGATCACAGCTCAAAACTCAACTAAAAAAAAAAAAAAGTAGTGATAATAAATTGAATTCTGTAACCCTGTACCAGTCAACTGTGAGCTTATGGGTAGACTTCAACAACAATACAATGAAGATAAAATAAATTCCTATTTTAATTTGAATGAAAATCCATTGGTCCAACTGTCTTAGACTAGCAAAATACAGTTCCATATAATGTTAGTATTGCTACAATTGCAACTGGATAAAGAAAACGGATTATTTAAATTATTGGACATAACTGTTTCTTAAATTTGTATTTGTTAGTTGTCTTTCAATATTATTTAAAAACCTACAGAAGAAAAAAGTAAAAAAATATTTAAAAAGTAAAACCTAAAAGTTACGAACTATGCAATTATACACACGTTTTCCTGTTTTGTTTTCTATGTAAACCCTGACATGTTTGATTATAGGTACGCTTGCTTGCAAAATATGCTTGGTTCTCAAAAAATAATAATAAATTAATTAATAAATTAAAGGTAGGGTATGGGATTTGCAAAACGGCCGGCAGATTTTGAAAATACACAACTCAAAAGGTCCTACCTTCTTTCCTCCAACGCTGGCCCTGACTCCACCCATTTGAAGAGCATGGACGCGCAATCATGCATATGCAAAACTCAGATGCGCGAGATTGCACTTACTCTCTCTCTCTCTCTCTGTACCGGGGAGACTTGCACTTACTGTGACTGGGTCACGAGCTTTGAGTATGCGCACGAAGGGGACACACGCGCGAGGGGGGTGGGGGGAGGAGGGTATGGTACGACCGTTTGATTGACGCACTGACTGTCCAATGATTCTTGTGGTCTTGGAAATGATTGGCTGGAGTTTTTCGAGTCCTGCCCGTTCCACAGATGATTAAATTGCTTAATTTTCATTTCAGTGCTTCTAACTCAGTGGCTGATAGTGGGTTAGGAATAGGATTTCAAGTGATTTTGAAAAAAATAGTCAAAAAAGAAAATCACATACCCCACCTTTAATTAAGAAAGATGACAGGCAGACAGACAGACATGCAGGCAGGCAGGCAGACAGACAGACAGACAGACAGACAGGCAGGAAGGCAGGCAGACAGTCAGACAGACAGACAGGCAGGCAGGCAGGCAGACAGACAGACAGACAGGAAGGAAGGCAGGCAGGCAGGCAGACAGACAGTCAGACAGACAGACAGACAGCCAGACAGGCAGGCAGGCAGACAGACAGACAGACAGACAGACAGGAAGGAAGGCAGACAGTCAGACAGACAGACAGACAGACAGGCAGCCAGGCAGGCAGACAGACAGACAGACAGTCAGGCAGGCAGGCAGACAGACAGACAGACAGACAGGCAGACAGACAGACAGGCAGGCAGGGAGGAAGACAGACAGACAGACAGGCAGGCAGACAGACAGACAGCCAGCCAGACAGGCAGGCAGGCAGACAGACAGACCGGAAGGAAGGCAGGCAGACAGTCAGGCAGACAGACAGGCAGGCAGGCAGGCAGGCAGACAGACAGGCAGACAGTCAGGCAGGCAGACAGACAGGCAGGCAGTCAGGCAGACAGACAGACGACAGACAGGCAGGAAGGCAGGCAGACAGTCAGACAGACAGACAGGCAGAGAGACAGGTAGTCAGACAGGCAGGCAGTCAGGCAGACATACAGACAGACAGGCAGGAAGGCAGGCAGACAGTCAGGCAGTCAGACAGACAGACAGGCAGGCAGACAGACAGACAGACAGGCAGACAGACAGACAGTCAGACAGGCAGACAGACAGACAGTCAGACAGACATACAGACAGACAGGCAGGCAGGCAGGCAGACAGACAGGCAGACAGGCAGGCAGGCAGGCAGGCAGACATATATATATATATAGACAGACAGACAGACAGACAGACAGGCAGATAGATAGATGGATAGATGGATAGATGGAACGATAGATGGATAGAATTTATTTCAGACAGACAGGGAAAATAAAGTGACTGGTGAAGCTGAATAGTTGTAAACTATGACGCATCGGACAGCTCCACTAACTATAACAGGATGCATTTAGTTATGTCGCATTGCACCAAGTCGCACACATACAGTGTAAACACAGTGTTATTCTGATAACTCACCTCATCACCCTTGTCCCCCATTGGACCAGGAAAGCCTCTCTCACCCTTCACTCCCTATATGATGACGAGACAGATAAACAATAGTTGAGACAGGAAGCACACACTTTAGATTAAGTTTCTCTCTAAAGAATGTTCTCATACATTATTAATGCTTTTCCTTGGCCTCAGTTCTTCCCTGTCAATGAATGTCTCACATTCAGGCACTGTGCTGTACTGTACATAAACTCTTTTTTTTTTTTTTTACTTTAATTGTTGCACCATTTATAAAATTTTACCTCACAACACTTCCAAAAAGAATTACAGCTAAAGGGAAGTTTGTGTCTACATACGAAGTTCTGGCATGAAACTCTAGATGGTGTAACCTGATAGGTCATAACTCAGTTTGCTAGTGATCACATCATTATCTACATAGTGAAGCTGATTGGTTGCTGTTGCATCAGCAGCCAATGAGCTGCGGCTCAACATTCAAATACTGGTAGTGTTGCTGTTAGCAGTGCAGCACGCTTTCAGAAACCCTCCACCTTCCCCAGCTCCACCTGTATAGATCTGCTATGCGGGTTTATTCATGTATGATACATGTGCAGCAGCAGCAGCATGTCTTATAGCGCTTTTCCACTGCATAGTAAGGTACGGCACGCTTTGGCACTTTTCCACTGCATGGTACGGTACGGCTCGGCTCGGTACGGCTCACTTGTGGCGCTTTTCCACTGCATGGTATGGTACAGTACGGCTCGCTTCGGCTCGCTTAAATGGTCCGACCTCTGTTCAGGTTCCAAGCGTACCGTACCGATACTAAAATGTGACGTGAACACACTGCAGATCACTGATTGGTCAGACAGAATCGCTACCAGCGTCATTGTATTTGCGAGACACCAAACCCGCTAGATTTAAATAGCCAGTAACAGCCATCGTTGTAGCACCTGTTTTAAAACTACTTGCTTGACTTGCTTGAAGAAAAAAGAAAGAAAGAAAACTTCCAAAAAAGAAATGGCTGAATCGTGGTCAGTAGACGAAGTGCAGACGTTCCTCTCGTTGGTTGCCGAGGAGCGGATAAACTATAACGGTCAGACTACAATCCCACCCACCTTGAAGCAGTACTAACTGCAGTGAAAAAGCAAACCGAGCTAAAGCGAACCGAGCCGTGCCATGCCGAGTCGTACCACGCAGTGTAAAAGCGCCATTATATGCTCACAGCAAATGTCTGTGAATGTATTAGCAGTAGCAAGTCTTGGTACTTGCTCTGAAGCAGCAGCGTAGCAGATCTATTCCGCCAAGACCAAATACATTAACATTGCCATAACCATTACCATGCCAATCTCTCCAAGAATTGTCATGACAGAACTGGGGCTCATATATCTACTGATCACATGATTTTTTTCTCTAATCTGTGATTTATGGTGGCTTACCTTCGGACCCTCTTTTCCAGGATTACCAGCTGGGCCACGCAGACCCTGATCCCCCTGTTGAAGCCAACATAGAACGTAAGGAGCCAGATCCACAGGACAGACACAAGAATAAGCAGTGGCAAAGACTATAATTAAGCTGGAATACACTACACAACTTTATGATGTCCAGAGAAAAACTGGCCATCATACAGTCAAAAACTGAGGACCATACCGTACCAGACTTTCTAATCATTCCGAACACAACAAACTCACGCATAACCGATTAAACAAACATGGATTTGGATCTACATATTACATTGGGAGTTAGAGATGAGTGGCGTTGTCAGTTGTTTCGTTTATGCTGAAGTCAAATATTGTGTTCTGTTAATATACTGTTCTGTCCATTGTATTGTTATTGTATTTGTACTGTATGTTATTACAACACTAGTAGATGGAGGACCGCTTCAGTTTTAGTAGTGAAGCGTCATACAATACGATACGTTCTAAAATTGCCTCAAGATATCAAACATGTTGTGACATCCTCCAACTAGATGGAATCATATTCTGCAGCCAAAAAATAGTATGTGCCCATTATACACTACACAATTTGTGAACTTCGACTGCCCAAAATCTGCAGACTAGCATAGACTTTTGGCAACTATTGTCGACTCGTCCAGACTGCAAATTGGGGCAAATATCTGAGCAAAAGTCATGTAGTGTATTGCAGCCTTCAGGCCACATTTAACCTATGAATGTCATCACGTTAGAGAACAAAAAAAAAAAAAAAACAGGATTAATTTTAAAGAAAGGCAAAACAAGCTCATATTGCAAGCAACACATTTCAAGTTATTGTAATTGTGGCGCAGAAAAGATTTGCTATCTAATACAATAACATGCATACATTTTTAAGAATGACTTTTGATACTACTTGGGGCTGTTCTAGAGCATTTTTTTATCTTTATATTATATACACATGCATATAATAAAAAAAAACTGCACTGAAGAAATGTCTGGTGTATTTGTGTCTGCAAAACAAATCATTCATTGCATCAGCCAAAAAAGATGACAGCACTCAGTGCTAGAGAATCTCATGTGGAGGGACAGAATATTAATTAGTGAGGAGATGAAATTGCAGCATTTTTACCTTTTCTCCATCCATTCCTGGGATACCCAGAGCTCCAGAGGAACCTTTTTCTCCTTTCTGCCCTGGTAGTCCTGGTACTCTGGTTTGACACACACTGCAGGCGTTCTGTCAACAACACATGCACAAGTACACACACAGTAAGGTAAAGCAATCCAACTTTCTCTCCTTCTGTTCAGATGAGCTCCGGGTGCAACACATTTTAAAATGAAGCTTTCTCTTATATGTCCACAAATAAAACAAAAGGATACAACATTTAGAAATGCATGTGATTGATTAAATGCAGATGAGAAACTTACATTTTTTTTTTTGTCTGTGCTTTTTTTTTTGCATAAAGAAATTTGAGCAGGTAAAATAATGTGTATAGGATTCATTTTACCTCCATCTCATTTCCACTAAAGGACAACTGAAGTAAAACCTGACACCGTTTACCACACTTGTGGAAATACACTAACCAGACTCCAGTGTCCTTATTTGTGTTTATGAGCTCTACACACATTTATCTGTTTCTGTATATTGACCTTAATTGCATATCTGTATAGAATGCATGTCTGCTTTTACCAGCTTTCAGAGACACATATGGCAGAGCTTTGCACATTGCTAAAAAGCTAAAGGTCAAACCCAGAGATACAAACAACTTAAAGGCAGAGAACTTTATAATAGGTATGCATTAGGGAAGTACTTTTTTTTCATCAAAGCCCTTTTCCTCCAGATTTTAACCTTGTCAACCTGATGCATTCAACTCAATACATTTGCCCAATGACACAGAGAAAAACAGGAAAAGCAAAAGTGAATGTGCTCTCAAAAGCAGTTTGAAACTCGGGGGCTAAGTAAGCAACTTTTTTCTCTTCTGCTCTTTAAAGAGTGTAACTGTATACCCGGGAAGCGGATTCAAAGGTTTACCGTAATGGGTCGCAGGGATTGCGCTGACATTTCACACTGGGTGCAATTTTCGCGCATGGCACAAGTGTATCTGAAGGTAGCAATTTACTAGTGCATTAGTCCGACCCGCTCAATAAGTGTAGGACGATCCAGGAAGTGCATTTATATTTGTGTTCTTTGTGCAAGAATGGCAATTAGCAAAATAGCATGTGACCTGATATTCCAGCAGAAGTTTAGCAAAAGATTATTCAAAAGATTTTAAAAAGGGAGAAAATGTAATAAAAACCTAGCAGAGTGCTTTGACATTTTTAGATTTGGCTACAAAAATATGTATCAGAGCTTCGTTAAATAAATAAGATGAATTCATATTTAAGGAATAGTTTAGCCAACAAAATGTTGTTAGATGTAAGCAAGAACATCAGAGCTGCTCAATTCCATACAAAGTGAATGATAAATTATACAGCTAAATTATTTCTAAAATCATAAAATATATGTACTTTCATAGCATTTTTATGTTGCTTTTTTGTCCTTTTTTTGTTGTTGTTGAAATTAACAGTATATACATCAGTATATACATATCTATCTATCTATCTATCTATCTATCTATCTATCTATCTATCTATCTATCTATCTATCTATCTATCTATCTATCTATCTATCTATCTATCTGTCTATCTCATCCCATCCATCCATCCATCTCTACATCTTTGACTCCAGCTCCAATTCAAACTCTGTAGAAAGCAGCCCTGCGCTTGCTTGTTCTTTTGACATTCAAGTATGTTTTGATGCATTTCCTTTTATTTGTGTATATATATAAGCTGGAGATGAACTACAGTACATTAGCTACTGTAAGTAGCTCAATGTGTTGTTGTGGTTGACGGTTCACTCCCAAGAATCTCACTGCGTCAGTATTTCAGCAAATTGGCATTTATCTTGTCAGAAGTTTCTTGTCGCAAAAAGATGAATGCATGATGCCCAAACAGAAACATAAAGAGCAGTGGAGGAGGAAGGCAGATCAAAATGTACTTATAGGCACTTATAGGCGAATTAAAGGGAGTGCGAAGAGTGAATGTTGAAAGAGTGTTTCTTTTTCTAAGCGCTGAATATACAAGAGTTTCAAAAAAAGCAATAAAATAATTTATAAAACACGTTTAAAAGTTACTCAGGCAAAATTGGGAAATAAGTGCACAGGAGGGCAGACAGTACCTTCAGTAATGTCCCCATGTCTCCCACAATGGGTAGTGCTGTCTGAAAGGGAAACATTATTTACAGCAGCATTAGATACAACGTAAAAAATGAGATGCAATACAAACACAAATATTTATTATATTCTCCATGAAGTGCTATGTCAACTATTTTCATTAGCGGAGAAAAAACAAACAAAACGGCTGTAAAACTCGATATTAAGTTCATGTTTATAAGACTGTTACGAAATAAAATGTTACGAACCGGTTCTCCGGGAGGTCCAGGCAGCCCTGGTCTGCCTTGTGGGCCTGGAGGTCCCTTTCAGATTAAGAAACACATACATGTATGAATATAAGAATATTCAAGGTATTTAAGAATTCTTCAAATAATATAATTCATACATATAGGGATATACATAGTGGGATATGTCCAACTGTATGCTTACAAAGATTTAAAAGAACTTCTCACCATATTTCCTGGCAATCCAACAGTTCCTGCAGGTCCACGAGGACCCTGTGAAAATAACACCATCATGTTAATTCACTTCCTTGGCTTCATCATAATCAACACAATCTAGATTCAATCTCTGTGTTAACTTGTTTAACTTCTAGAAAAATATATAATATTGAGGTATAAATATATTATGCACAGTGACAAAATGTACATGCTTTGTCTACATTTTTGGATGCCAATTAGTCCTTTACCTGAATTCCCGTTTCCCCTTTAGGCCCCATCAGACCCTATATAAAAAAAAAAGAAGTAAAAAATAAAATAAAGCTATTTCCTATTAATCACTACACGTATCTTATAATAAAGCTACTTGGAATGCTTTTATATAGTTGGGTGCACTGTCCCTTTAAATGAAGACTATTTGAGTGTTTGTGAAGGACAATGAAGTTAAAATTCAAATCAAACAGGTACTTACAGGTGGTCCCATGATTCCAATCCCAGGTTCTCCTTTCTCTCCAGCATCTCCAGGTACTCCAGGTACACCTCGCTCACCCTGGCAGAGAGAACCATCCGAAAAAGTTCATACAGCTAAACTAAATAAACTCGGGTTGAGCGAGTCCAAAATTCAGTACTTGTGTCAAAATTCAGTCATAAGTAATGACAGTTTATGCAATAATGCTTGTCTGAATAATTATTGTGGTTTAAAAGGAGTCTGTTTCCACAGCAACATCATAAACATCTTCAGCCATTATCTGGTAATATATTTAGAATGAAACATTTACAAACAGATGCTTACACAGCAGTAAAAAAAAGAGAGATTTAATAAAGTGTTTAGCATAAGCAAATCATTTATGACAGCATGAAATTGGTTTAAAAGAAATGTTCTGGATTCGATACAAGTTCAATACAATTTCAACTTGTAACTTGTTTGAACCCGTAAACACAATTTGTCATTGTTCCAGAAATGATATTCTCTGGTAATCAACAATGTCACTGACGAACCCAGAACTTTCCTTTAAATTATTCACATCACAATGCTGATATTTCTTATCACTAATAAAAAAATAAGAAAAAGTGGACTAAAAGACATAGCAAAGCACAGGGTAATTTGACTGATATGAACTCTGGGGCTGTTACTTTGCAGATAAACTTCACAAGCGCAAAATTG
Organism: Tiaroga cobitis; assembly: GCA_030578255.1. Taxonomy (NCBI): domain Eukaryota; kingdom Metazoa; phylum Chordata; class Actinopteri; order Cypriniformes; family Leuciscidae; genus Tiaroga; species Tiaroga cobitis. Next base: position 18,150,731 of record CM060603.1, read on the forward strand.
AATACAAAAAAAAAAAAAAAAAAAAGGTTCACAGTAACCAACCTTAGGACCCCGTGACCCCCGTGGACCAGACACGGCCTCCTCCTAGAGCAAAACAAGAGATGAAATACAAACTCAAATGAATGCCATGTTCTTAGAACTTACATAAGATTTTAACTTTTATTAAAATAGTTGTCTGTAAAATCTCTGAAAATCTGTGTTCAGGAATACTAAAAGTAGTGATGCTACTAAAGCCATAAAATAACGAAACAGAGAAAGAATATATATATATATATATATATATATATATATATATATAACTGACAAAGGTTATTTGCAAAAGTAGCTTGCAACTGGAAAAGCTACAGTATTTTGAAAACATACTGTCAGGCTACTAAGCAAACAACTTTTTCTAAACCACTTCAAATTAGTAGCTTGACAAGATTTTTTAGTAGTTTTCTCAAAATCGCTAAATATTGCATGGCCTTCTTTTGACAGCTAATTTTTAATTGTTTTTCTCAGTGTGATACTGTAGGCGCTGACAGTGCGAAAGAGTTACAGTAAGCATTATTTGCTACACACCACTGAAGGAAAATAGATTTTTGTGGTCAGCAAGAATTAGATTAGCAAGTAGTTTTCGCATTGCAGACTTTTCGCATCCCGTGAAGTCGTAATACAGGATACTAAAGTATAGTGAACTGGTTAAATAAATACAGCAAGGCCTTTTTAAGAAGTGGGCTTAAATGGAAAAGTGTGTGTTAAAAGTATTAATAATAATATAAACGTCCACTTTCACAATCCATTCAGTCCAAATGGATCAAGTTAAATAAAATCAATTTATATGATGTAATACTATTATTATTTTTATTATTAATAGTGCAGAATGAGACCAGGAATGAGCATTAAACTGTGAATAGTGCTAGTTTTGATTTCATTCGTTCACTCTTTTCCACTAAAACAGAAATGATGAGGGTGGCTAATGATGTTGTGGAAAAATTCATATTTTAGTTTTTCATGTTGCTATTGTGTGGGTTTTCTTTTCTTTCATTCATGTATTTTCTCCCCTGGAATATTTGCATGGTGGGAAAAGAGACACACACACTTAAGCAAATAGTCAGACAGAGCATCTGAATTTGTTAGGATGGGTAATCAGGAAAGACAAAGGTTATTCAGCCCTTTTGACCTCACAGGTGTGAGGATAGCAAAAGCCCAGAGAGAAGGGGGGTTTAGAGGAGTTTAAGACCATTGTATTTCTAACCAGCCAGCCAGATCTGGTTTTACTGGAATAAGCGGAAAATTACAGAAGAAGAGACTCTGTCAAAGGGGGGTATGATAGCTGCTTGGTTTCTGAGTGATGCGGGTCTGTGTTCCTGCTGTGGGGCAGCTGCCATGGTATCTTTTGTGAACAACCTCCTTTAAAAGAATAAATTTTCTTTTAAAGTACAATTGGAATCTGATGTCTCTTACTGTGATGCTTGTTTGTTAATTATTGATTTTTGCCATATCAATGACTTCATTCTATATTGATTTCAGACCAACGTACCATCATTCATCTGATCAACAAGTGCTCTGTCTGCCCACCACCCATCTGTCCATATGCTTCATGCTGGATGTATTGCCACCATTACAGTTAATATGCAGTTTATCTCCTTCTCTCGCAAACACTCCTCATTTCTTAGATCAGAGTCCAGCTGGCATAACTAGCATGAAAACTGTGAACTCAAATCTGTCGATTGACCCCTTTCGGATTTCCGGGTTTCTCAGAAGCGGACGTCGTCATACGCCCGTTTCACACATACTCCGTTTCCAGTGCGTATGCGGTGCGTGTTGCGGTGTGTATACGGTACAGGAGCAGCACGCGCTATAGTGCTTTCACATATGCTGCGTTTGCAGTGCGTAACTGATCCGCGGCTGTACCACAAACACATAGTGTGTTTGCCAGAAGTTATGTAGCATCTTTTATTAAAAAAAAAAGTTTTGTCAGCATTGCGATTCTCTTGTACACATATACAACTTGAATGGACGTATGCACGTTTAAACACAATTTAAACAACGTAGGCCTATAATTCCATGCATTACTTCTATATATATTAAGTTGCTCAAGCAAGTGGTCAAATATTTAACTGTGTACTTATATTAAAATTGCAAACATTTTAAATTAAAACTTAAAATTGACAAAAACAGCCGACTCTCATGCCTTTTCTTTTGCATTTAAATTTTAATACAATAAATCTTGCATGTCACAAAGAACTTGTTTTTCAACCTCCTCGAATGAGACGAGTGTCGTTCATTATGTCCTTGTTGAGGTAAATTGTAGTTTTCCTTGCTTAAAACCCCGGTCTTAAAGTAAAAATATGAAAAGTAGTATTTAATTAAATACATTTATGGTGAGATTACTACCTTTTATTGAATTAAATACATTTATGGTGAAACTACTACATTTTCAGGCCAATCTGTGTTCATTTTGACCACGAACCGTGCGCTGTCACTTTAATTCAGCGTTTGCAGCACAGCAAACATAGACTTGGTACGGAAACGATCTCTGCACTGCTGTATACGCACCGCACCTGGAACGGATCGACGGACCGCACCCGCGTGCAGTGTGAAAGCTCTAACCTGTTAACAGGGGCGGCGCCAGATAATTTTTAAGGCAGGTGCTGAGGGGGTGCTAGATCATTGACAGGGGGAGCTGCGCAAATATATATATATATATATATATATATATATATATATTTATATATATATAGGCCTATATATTAGGCTATACACACACACACACACAATTATTTAAATTAGCAAAATTTATTATGAGATGTGCTCCAGTTCACGTGCAATGCAATCGCACCGGCGCCTCCATATCATGATCATATTGTCTGCTATATTTGCTTCTTATTTATTATATCCAGGCAACTGGTCGATGAAAAATTTATAAAAATTAAGATACAATTTATACAAAACGAAATTCACTTTAAAGAAAGGCTTTCTACAAAACAAAACTTAATTTAGTGGTCAAAATCATTTCTGACCCATCATTTCTTCCGATATATTGCGAATCTTACTCATGCTGTTCAATTTCCATAATCAGCATAGATGTAAAAAAAATAACATTATAATATTTTAACAAAAATGAAACTAAATGCGCTTATTTAATGACACATATGGTGGGCCTACAGACTCTCTAAATATTGAAATTAACATTAATAATGCTATAGAAGTGCAGTTTATTAATAGTAAATGTTAACTGATCTAATTAAGCTACCGATTTTTTATACACCGATTCAGAGGTCTGGTGAGTTCAGTGTTGGACAGGTCAGTTGTTTTAACTATTCATTAAGGTGAATGGTTAAAATGAGTCGTTTACGAATCGGACGTGTCATAGTGGACGTCCAGCCTACAGCACGCTTGTGTGATTATCTCAGCAGTTTAGGACATCGCACACGATTTGCGTCAATACAGAAAACATTTAATCACTGGACTGGATAGGTTTTTTCGTTTAGTGAAATGTGGTTTATGTCAGCTGAATGGCGGAACGCTTTTTAGAGAAGATAGGGCAACGTGTTTTTTTAGCACAATTCACACACCTCGGTAACTCAGGAGAAAAAAAGTCTCCAAATGCTCCACGTGAAACTGCAGGTCTTCCGACCTTTTACTATCGTGTCAATTGATTTTGATTAATATGCGCAAGGGAGAGAGAGCAACACAGCGCTCGTGTTTGAAGACGTGAGAGTGCGCGCGCGCGGCCGGTGCGTTCTCTCTCTCTCTCTCTCTGCTCGTTTGCGCCCTGTCGATAGCAGCAGTCATTCTATTCTACATCACTCACCGATCAAAAAAGGCTTTGCGGGACAAAAATTTGCTTTGGCAACCACCAAAAAAATTCAATGCAGGAAAACCCCTGTTATTATCGAAATAAGGAGATATTATATTGAAATAACGACTTAATATCTCGAAATAACAAGATAAGTTTTCTTTTTTCTTCACCATGCGGCTTCCATAGAATACAGCCTGAATATAATTGATTCCAGACATTATGTTTGGGGGTGCTATCGGGGTGCTTTGGTCTTTCTTGGGGGTGCTGAAGCACCTGCTAGCCCCTTCCTAGCGCCGCCCATGCCTGTTAACATGGGTACGGAAAAAAATACGCACCGCATACGCACTGCAAACGGAGTATGTGTGAAACGGGCGATAGTTGGGTCGTCAAACTTCTATAGCGGCGAATGAGAGACTACATTAAATTGACTTTTTTATTTCTATTTGCTCAAATAGCAAAAGAAATAATCCACAATAGTGTTTTCACAACTTTCAAAAGAGGGAAAAAATAGAGAGAGATTGATAACGGCAGTTGGAGGAGAAAAAGGTCAACAACCTGTCACTCACATGAGATCGACCAATAGCAAACCACAACCATCCAATCAATACCCAATCCAGTCATACTTTGAAGCAGTTTCACTTGGATATACGTCACAATAGGGAAGGAAAGTTGATCATAACTTCTGTTTCATGGCAACTTTAAATAGTGATGATCGTACTACATCAGAAACTAGAAATGTGACTCTATAACATCCCAGAATCTATTAGCTCTTTCTGACTTGTTGTCTCCCAGTGTCTCAGGTTTAAATTAAAAATTGCAAGTTATTGCGAATTGAAAATACGCCAATTTCGCAAAAACTCCCATATATATCGCGGGAAAGTTTTTACACTCGCATGAGGTGGTTTTTCAGGCAATTCGAAAAAGGAATATCCGCAAAGCTGCAATAGAAGGAGTTTTTTCCTATTTACGCAGGTCACCTGGCGTACGTAAAAGTCGATCATTCTTTAAAGATGGCGCGGTATGTTTGGACAGAAGACGAGACAAGGTTCTTTACTCATAAAAGACAAAAGAATTATAGGAATACTGGATTCTAAACAACAAAGAAATGCCACAATTTATCAAGACCTTGAAACAGGAGGGAGGGAGGGAGAAACACCCAGAACACCTCATACGTGGCAAGTATAAGGGTCTTTCCTTGCCATTAATCATTGGATAACACACCGATGCCTCCATCGATTAAAAAAAAGAGGACTAGCGCGATGGCTGCGATATACGTAAACCTACCAACATCCGTTGACATGATTATCGGAATGACTTATCGCACGAGGGAAAAAATGTTTTTGTCGCATCACATTGGTTAATGGAAACGCTATAAATAGTTTGAATAAAAATATTGCGAAAGTTTTGCACAAATCTGTAAATGAAACCCAACTAGTGTTAAGATCTCTTCTGAAACTCTAGATACAACTAGAGATTCGTAGCTGTTTTGTTTTGTTTCTTTTCAATCAGAGAAAACCAAGAAGCCGGACACTGAAGCAAAAACCTTGATTTGCTGTCATTTAATCTCACAGGTGTCTAAGAAAACCGAGGAATTCAACAGATCTGATTGGTGTTTTCTCTCTCTCATGGCTTGGACAGGTGACAGGTGTACCATTAGGATAGTTTTACCAAAGCGGTGTTTTAGCATGAACAATTTTTTTATTGTCACAGCTGAAAACAAGGAGCTGTCATCAATAACCCCGGCTGCTGGCGGACCAAGAATGTGCAGCAATGTCTCGCATTAGCTGTCACATATATTCAGGCATATTTACGTCACTGTCAGTGTGCCTGAGCTGTCATCAACGCGGTGGGATGTTGGATAAGTGTCGAGTGATATTCTGTTTGTGTCTATAAGAGGTGCTGAACGAGAAGATATTGAGTGGGGAACATGCAGGTGAAGTGAAAGAGAAACACAGGGATGGTGGTGTGTACTGTTATGGAATTTTTCTGTTATTACTCTGATTTCAGTGATTCCTAATGATGGCCTCATCTGTTCTCACGAATGTAGTGAGAGGGGGCCTTTGATTGATAATTTACTGTGGTTGGGAGTCAGTGGAGGTAAGGAAAAGCAGGTGGTCAAGGGGTCATCTTGAGTGCATTTGTACGTTATAGCCTAAAGGGTTAAGGGGGCATTTACCTCTCAGGGCCAGGGAGAAATAGGAAAAAACAAAGTATATCTCTCCTGTGAGGGGAGGGCAGAAATAAGGCCTTGGAGGACACAAGATATAAAAAAGACAGACACTGCTTCTCTTTATCTCTCCTCACTGACTCACGAATGTGTATTGGTGATGAAGATCTCTCTTGCAAGAGAATAAATACTTTTTAAACTATTAAATTGGACTCAGAGTGTCTCTTACTCAGTGATGATGTTTGTTGGGAGGAAAAAAGCCACAACAGTACCTACCCCAGTGCAAAGTCCGACAGAGCAGGGCTCTCCAGGTTCACCCTTCAGGCCCTGGGGGCCTATCGGTCCCGGTGCTCCGCCTGAATCACCCTGCAAACACACACCGACAGCTGGCATTTAGAGACGCTGTCACCTCCGGTTTGTCACTTGACAGGTTGAGGAGCACACACAAATGCACACACATGCCCGCCTTCACGCGCACATACAAAAACAAGAGCTGGACGTCAATATCACAGACATCCGGGGCAAATGCCACCAACCTAGAATCACTTCATGCAGATTTAGAGGCTAAAAAAGCTCACTAAACATCCGCTACGCCTAACTCTCACATCATTAAAAACGCTGTAACGATTGAGAGATCTGTGAGATATTGAAATGTGAAAATTTTCGCCAGTCGACTTTCTCACAATAGCTTTCATTTTTGTGGTCGAAGCAAAAAAGAATGAATCAAACATATTATTATTAGAGGAAAATTAAATGCACTTAAGGCCCCTTCCTGCCATAATGCAATTTCTTAGTCTACTAAGACATGAGATCAACATATATACAGTATACAGTAATGATAAAATAAAATGTACTAAAAGTAAATAAATAATATTACATTACATATTTTTTTCAGCAACTGAAATATAATAAAATATAAAAGAAAACAACTTAAATTCAAAAAGTTGTCTTAGCAATTAACTGAAATAAATAAGTGTGAGTTGAAGTACTAAAATAACTAACTAAAAGTGAAATAAAACCAGCTTCACAAAAAAATAAAAAAGACAAAAACAACAAAAGCATATCAAATCATTAAAACTTAAAAAATAAAAGGAAAAAATAAAATAGACCATTCAGAAGATTAATACATATAACAGTATATAAATAATACTATAATAGTCTATACAAAAATAAATAACACTGATACACGATAGTTTTAGTGGAAGACTGACCTACTGAAAAAGACATTTTGTATAATCACTTATTTTAGTTATAATCGTTATTATTAAGTCCTCAGGTTCTGTCACTTATCAAATACATTTGCTAAGTGTGTATCCCTTCTTTAGTTCTTTAAACCATCTGAGGATCAATTTTGCTATAGGCCTTCAGATCAGAGGTAGTAGTGTACTTTAGACTGGATATCCAGTTTCATTACGCTTTCCCGTATCTCTATACACAATGCATTTTGACTTCCCAAGAACCCCGATAAATCACAAACATAAAGCAATAATTCTTTGAGATACCTCAAGTAACTGAACTATTCCAGCATACAGCTTTTTATCCGCTTACAGCTGGTGCAAAATGTCGAAATGCACAAGCAAAGCACAGCTCAGTGAAGCTTAAAGTGAACATGACCTTGTGCTTCAACACATGCAGAAACATGGAAAATATCAAACTAGAAACTTGTGGCCCCAGTCACGGTGTACTTCCAAACGCACAATGCTCTTGCGTACCTTTTCTCCTTTCATTCCGTCTTTTCCCGACAGACCTGGCTGACCGGGAGAGCCCTGAAAGATAAAGAAAAAAACGAGGAGCGATAAGACACATGCAGCTTTAGCAGTTCCTTCTTTTTCATTTTGGGTTTGATCCCTATCATCCCCCATCCCTGTGTCCCCATCTTTTTTTGGAATAAAGGCAGATGCTTGTTAGCAGAAGCAGGTGTCGAGAACAGATTGTGATGCTGATGCTGTTTCCTCCCACACGTAGAGAACTCAGATGTACCCGTCCCTGCAAATTAATTTTCAGATTACTGATTGATTACTGATTGTCTGCGCAACAATTTACAGCTCTGCATCCTCGTTTTCTTGCCTCTGTTATTTATACGCGCATTGTCTTTTTCTGTGTGTGAGCGCGAGTGGGAAAAACTAAAAGGCTGTAGAGAGCGTGATGAAAATGAAACTAGATTTTTACGTTTTCTTGGAGTGTTTGCCCATGCAAAATTCCCCGTTATTACGCTAAGACGTTGTGCGTGATTGCGAGAGCCTTGCAATGCGGTTGCTTAGATATTCTGAGAGGTGTTTAGTGCGCTGATATGTGATTGCTGGGGTTTTCTATGTGGTCAAAAGAGTTCATCCCCAAAAGCCTCTTTATTGACATGGTTCAATAAAGAACCTTTAAAGCAGGGGTCTCCAAACTCGGTCCTGGAGGGTCACTGTCCTGCAGAGTTTAGCTCCAACCCCAAATAAGCACACCTGAACAAGCTAATCAGTCTTACTAACTAGGCCCTATGACGACGTATTTACCGGTGTGAGGGCGGGACAACCTGTTACTCACATGAGATCAAAGCAATAGCATGTCAAGCGTGACCTTTCAATGTGATTACGTCATGTGTGGCGCATCACGGCTAGTGCAAGACGAGCTTTTTTGGTTTAAAAAGTATATCAATGTTTTTTTTTTTTTGAAAATGACTGATGGTTTGGCTAGATAAGACCCTGATTCCTCGGCTGGGATCGTGTAGAGCCCTTTGAAGCTGCATTGAAATTGCAATTCAACCCGTTGGTTCCCGTTGAAGTCCACTAATCCTGGAAAGTTTTCCTCAAAACCCTTCATTTCTTTTTGACGAAGAAAGAAAGACATGAATATTTTGGATGACGTGGGGGTGAGTAAATGAATTCTGAAGTGAACTACTCCAAAAACAGCCAAATGATTAGGGCCGATTATATCCTGTCAATCAAATGGGGACGGAAAAACATGTCAGACTGCAAATCATACTGTGTGTGAAGTCTTTTGTGTTGAATTGAGGGCTGTCAAAGAAAATGCAACAATAACACAAAAAAAAAAAAAATAGCGGTGATAGGCTCTATTTAACCAATGAACCACCCGTAGATCAAGCCAGGGTTGCCAGGTCCGCGTTTTTTCCTACACCAAACATTATTTGTACATAACACGCCTCCCATCCAATAATCGCAGAGCTTTGTTCTGTTACTTCTGATAGGAAACAAAGTCTCAGCTTTTAAATTCTGTCCACTGTATCACAAAATTCAAACAATAAATGCAGTTTTGACGCTCTTAAAAGTCTTTTCTTCCACTTTTCTACAAGTTAGCACAAAAAAAACATGCATGAACATTAAAAGATATCAAAATGTATCATGTATTCGCTCAATCTGTGTTTCAACCACATAAATACGTCATAAAACAACTTGTGAACAAAGTGTCACTTAACATTGCATTTACCTCAGGAAAGTTTTCCAGTGTTCACAGTTTGTTAGTGAGCTATAAAAATAAATAAAAAACACTAGAAAGTTAACACTATTTGCTGGTAATTATTGAATACATTTGTCATGAAGACAAGCGTTTATGAAAACTACCTTATGTGCAAATCAGTAATACACAAACATTCCAGTTTTTATTTGAGTGTGACTGTAATAGCTTGGGCTCTGTTGATAAGTTTAATATAATATTATAGTAATGTACCAAATGAGAGGGTTCCCTGTATAGTTTATTTGTTGTTGTTTTCCCCTAAAGAAAATCAAACTATCGGTATCGGCGCAGAAATGTAGAAATTCGGTGCATGTCCCCAAAAAAAAAAAAAAGGTTCTTAAATGGCTTCTATGCAAATCTTTATTTTTAAGATTGTATGCTATTCTGGTCAAAAAATATGCATTTTACAAAGGGAAAAGTTGAGAAGCTAGTTGTTTCCTGCTTACCGGGTCTCCTGGAAGACCACGGAGGCCAATGGGACCAGGCTGACCCTCCTTTCCCTGTAAGAACACAAAAAAACATGTTAAGATCTTTTCATTTGAGCAAGTATGACCTTATTTCAGATCAAATGAAAAAACTCTTGCTTCAGGTACTCTGATTTTGTACCATCTGTGAAAATTGTAGCATTTTGACTGCTTGCTATTCTGAGAGGTCCCTTTCTGTGCCCTAAACTAAAATGAAGCCCACAATCAGCTGCTTTTTGTAACTGAACCCATTTAACCCAGCAAGAACTGGTTGCAATAAGCCACCCTTTCGGTCAACAATAATTCCATCATACTAAACGTGGAACGACTTTAATGTTCTTTCTGTCTTGGTCAAATCACAAGATGTCACAATGGAAGGTTTACGGAGACAGGAGGTTCATACCTCAAGTCCTGGTGTCCCTGACAGTCCAGGCAATCCACTAATGCCCTTTATGAGAGTTGAAGGAAAGAAAAAAAATACAGTGAGAAAAGGAGAGTGAGAAAGAGAGACATCAATCTTTCTCAGAAAATTGTTCCATTTACAAGAACATTTCGGAATAGATATTATATTATAATGAAAGCAAAGGGAAAGATTCTGCATTGCAAAATGAGGGCATTGAGTGACATTTTCATTTCTATAAAAATACATTTGGATGGACGATTTTTACTTTATTTTGCATTACACACCAATAATGTAACGGTCACCAGCTGGAGTGCCCTTGAGAGACACCAGAGGGCACTCCACACCAGACGATCATGTTTCACTCAAAAAACTACATTTCCCATAACTCACTGCCCAGACTCATCAGCACTAATCTCATTCACCTGTTTCTCATCATCTTGATTAGTTCACACCATAAATACCATGTGTTCACATTCACTTATTGCGAAGTCTTGTTGTACTGTGTGTCTGCATTGCTGAGCGGTTGCCCGTGTTTGTTTTCTGGGGGTTTTTTTTTTTTTTTTTTTACTTTGGATTGTTTCTACCGACTTCTGATTCTTCTGCTGCCTACCTCGACTCGGACTGTTATATCGACTTCTGATTGTTCTGCTGCCTGTCTCGACTCGGATTGTTTATTGAACTGTGATTCCTGCCGCCGGCCTCAACCCTTGCCTGTCATCCACTTCTGCTCTAAGTTTATCTCCGTTGTTCTGTCTGCCCCTGATTTACCCTGCCTGTTGACCATTCAAATAAAGCTGCAAATGGATTCTTCTGCGTCCTCCACATCATTACAGAAGACTTCGCCACTTCAGATCCAGCAGCCGAGAACAAACCGAGACCCACCATGGACCCACTAATCAGTCTCTTCCGCCTCAGCCAAGGTAACCGATCTATAGAGGAATATGTTGAAGAATTTTGTGAGCTCTGCCATGGGGTAGATTTCAACGATGCAATCTTAAAGGATAGTTTCCGACATGGGCTTGAGGACATGTTAAATTATCTCATGCCTGACAACACCCCTCAATGGACTCAATATATTGAATCGCCCTGAGGCTAAGCGGCTCATCCTTTTATGTGGGCCCTGCGGATGAGGGTTCCCATGAACTTCTAACACCCGTTGAACCAGAGTACTGCTACACCTCAACTGATTCCCCGGACTATCGTCACGTCTCAGCAGAGCTTCCAGAGCCTCATCACGTCTCAGCAGAGCTTCCAGGGCCTCGTCACGTCAGCCACATCCAGCCAGAGCATCACGTCTGCACAGCCAGTGTCTACGGACAAGATGGCCGTCCACGTCACGTCTGCACAGCCAGTGTCTACGGACAAGATGGCCGTCCACGTCACGTCTGCACAGCCAGTGTCTACGGACAAGATGGCCGTCCACGTCACGTCTGCACAGCCAGTGTCTACGGACAAGATGGCCGCCTCCGAGCCAGTGTCTACGGACAAGATGGCCGTCGTCACAGAGTCTGTTCCTGTTCCTGAGCCGGAGTCTGTTTCTGTTTCTGAGCAGGTATCAGTTCCTAGTCCTGAGCCAGGGTCTATTCCATGACTGTTCCTGGGTGGATCCCTGCTCCTGTTCCGTGGCCGCCCGAAAGGAGGTCTCGGTCCTTACATAGAGGACTATGTAACGGTCACCAGCTGGAGTGCCCTTGAGAGACACCAGAGGGCACTCCACACCAGACAATCATGTTTCACTCACAAACTACATTTCCCATAACTCACTGCCCGGACTCATCAGCACTCCTCTCATTCAACTGTTTCTCATCATCTTGTGTAGTTCACACCATAAATACCTGGTTTTTACATTCACTTATTGCAAAGTCTTGTTGTACTGTGTCTGTATTTCTGAGCGTTTTCCCGTGTTTGTTTTCTGTTTTTGATGTTGGATTGTTCTTGAACTCTGATTATTGCTGCCTGCCCTGACCTCTGCCTGTTTCTTGGATTCCCTCTGTGTATTCTCCATTGTTCTGTCTGCTGATTCTTGACCCTGCCTATATGACTATTCTTGAATAAAAGCTGCATTTGGATCTTCATCTTCATGTCTTGGAGCAGTTCATGACAAATAAAGACACTTTAACTTTAGGTCACTTTAACTTTTCATTTCTCACTAACAATGCTGACTGCTTTACAATCTGTTCCCCTGGTGTGCATCATGCCAAACATTGCACAACATTTGGTCACACTTTATTTTAAGGTGTCCGTGTTACAGTTTAATTAAGTACCGAGTATTAATAATTAACTACATGTACTTACTATAGGGTTAGGATTAGGGTTTGGTTTCGGGTTAGTTTCATGTAATTATGCATACTTTATAGTTATTACAGGCTTTATTTACCTGCAGCCCTTGTGAGCCTTCAGAACCTTTTTCACCCTGGTGAAAGAAGAGAAAATGCTGAACGCAATGCATGAACTATTTTCAAGAGGACATGAGACTTCCAAGGTCGAAAAAAAATCCTTTTAAAACCTCTACTAACATCTGACAGATCGAAGAGAAAGCCGGTTTGATTGGCTGTCCATTGCATTGATTAAAATACATCTTTTATATTTTCCTTTTTTGGAGACAAGACTTTTAAACACCATCCGGCAGTAGTTAAACCTTTTAATGATTTTACAAACTGTTGTGGATGCATGACAAATGATGTTAATGTGTGGCTAACCTGGTCTCCTTTCTCTCCTTTCTGGCCTTTATCACCTCCTTCCCCCTCATAGATTATAGAGAGCGGAAACAAAATAATGCATAGAGGTTATTAAATGGAAGAAATGTTTGATTATATTTCCAAAGTACACAGCAGGAGTGAGATTGTTTACTATAAATAGCATAGCATGCTATTACATGACTAAAAATAATTTTGAAATGCACTGCAAGTGTCAATTTAAAGTCTTTTAAGTAACATTAAGAAATATTTTTACTATTATACAGTTTTCTGCCTTTACAAAAATAGCATAAAAATAAAAATGTACTTTTAAGATAAATCTATTATTATAATTATAAATTCAAATTAAATGTAACATATATACAAAAAATACAAAATATTAGCATTTTACTAGTGGGGAAGACATCTTTACACAGCTGAGTTAAGGCTGCTCAAATTTCTGTTTGACGATCCTGAAGAAATAATGCTGCTGACCCACTTCACCCCCTAGTATCGACGTTTACAGTTATAATTGCTATGCACATGCATTTATGCCACCCCTGAGCATCATTAAACATTCGATGTCAATGCCATTTCAGAAGAGCTTCAGTGCCACCTTTGCTGTGTACATTTGGCATCAGACGCCAGTATTTCAAAATATTTCAATGTTGTAAAAAGCCTAACATCTAAACTTACAGGTCCAGAAAGAAGTCTCAGTCCATGTGCTGTCATGACCTGTATAAAGAAAAAAGATGATCTTTAATATTGATGTCAACTTATGCTGTTGCAGATTACCATCATGAGAGGCAGCATTGACTGCAACTGCAGCGTACATGCGCTAGAATGAACCCATCGGTTATGATTTAATGTTTTCTCACGCTCTGCTCTTAGATCTCAGTTCAGTGAAAACCTCAACATCTCCACACAAGAATAAAACAGAAGCTTCCTCTCTCTCTCTGTCTGGATGGCCTCTATGTGAGAGATTAACATTAATCCAGGGCTTATGACATTTAAAATGCCAAGAGCCTTTTACTGCAACAAGAACCTCGAGAAATACAGACCCTCTTCAAGGCACATGGAGGTGAGTTCTGAATCTGCTTTATGGCTTTCCATTTACTCATTAACTACCAGTGCTCAGCAGGGTTTAGTAGCCTGTCAACCATTCTGACGGCTTTCAGTCAACGGTGAAAGACAGATCGTTTCGTTGGATGTATCTGCGGATTCATCTACTGTCTTTCATGCGGTGTAAAACAATCCATGAATAAAGATGAAACAACAGGAGGCCGGATGTAACTTCAAGACAAAGTTGGTCTAGAGAACAAAATGTAGATTGTTTTCTTGTTCATTGTGAGGAATAAAAGCATGCAAAATGTATGAGCTCTGCTCCCAAACCTATAGTGAGATTCATAGCTTTATAATCCCTGCATAGGAAGTTGCCTTTTAAGACATCCTAAGTGAAATGGAAACACTGGACTACTGGACAAATGATTCCAACACAGTTCAGTGTTAGAATGTTAATGACACAATACTGTAAACATAAAAATATATTGCACACAAATATTGGGCAAAACTTTTAAAAATTTTCAATTTTTAAGAACTTGTTTTAAACAAAAAAAAAATTATACTGAATAGTTTCATTAAATACGGAAAATAACTTTGTGATTCTCTCTTTGTCTTTTGGGGTCTGATTGCAATGGCAGACAGCAGCAGACCTGTGTATTAGGCTGCTGTCACTTTAAGACCGAATGCACCAATCCAATATAATGACTGACGAGCATCTGATTTTCTCAGTATTGTTTACTTTCACCAAACGTAATGCCAAAATTACCGCATCTTAGAAGATTTAGATCTCTTGCAATTTTAATAACTTATCAAGCACGTTTTCCCTTTTATTTTCTCACTCTCCCACGTTTCTTTATCGCTCAAACGTGTCAGTTGCTTCCAGCAGTCATGTCGCAAGCCATTGACATGGTTTTAAGATTTCAGAAAGCAACAAGTGAAAATAAAATGTTAATCTTCACTGCGGTGACTGTTCGGTTGCATTTTAAGATCTTTGAAACGTGGATTTAAGACTTTTAAACGCCAATTAAGGCCTTATTTTTACATATACAAATTTAAGACATTTCAAGGATCCGCGGAGACCTTGTGTTTTAATATACTTAAAAAAATAATTTATTCCTGTTATAACAAAGCTGAATTTTCAGCATAATTAGTCCAGTCTTCAGTGTTGTTATTATTATTAGTGTTGAAAACAGTTGTACTGCTTAATATTTTTGTGGAAAACTTGATACTTTTATTCAATGCATCCCTGCTGAGTATTTCATTTTTCAAATCTTTCAATGTTACTGACCCCAAGCTTTTTGAACAGTAGTGCAAGTAAAATTTCTTGCCACATGGTATTGCATTTTTACTACTAGTGTCAATTTTTATACATTTAGATTTTGTTCGCAGTTGATAATTAAGGATAAAAGTGATACTGCCTTGAATTATGCCAAAATTACAGCATCTTAGAAGGCAGCTTATTTTTGCAATTGTTTGGACCTGCGCCGTCAGCAGTGAAACTAATTTATGTATAGGTAGGCAGCTCGCAAGTTTAAAAAAAAGAGCTTTAATGTGCAATACATCATCATAAAACAAGTAAAAGAAAAAGAAAAAAGCAATCCATTGAACTCAGCTGAGCACAACCATACATTGACTTGCTCTAGTCTGAGCTCAGAAAAACAGCTAATTACCATTTAACAAGAATGTAATTAAAATCTTGAAATGGGATTTAGGTTACAGTTGTTCAAAGATTTTTTTTCTCTCCTTGGACAGAAAAAAAAAAAAAATTAATTACACATCCATAATTAAAAGAGAACTAGCTCTAAACAACACGCTCCATTCAGAGCCAGTTACAATCAAATTACAAACTAAAGAGGAAACCATGAGAGAATAATCAAACTCTTAAAAGCCAGTTCATATTTGAGTCACCCATCATCGTAATTAGCCGTTTCAGAACAGGAGAAACAAAAAAAAAAAGATTCTTTAGTCTTCCTCAATCTTTGTAAATTGGTTCAAAAGGGCCACAGTCATCTCGCTTTTCCCATTTAGCTAGAGATTCACACAGCAGGCAGCATCAATTGATTTTGTGCCCTGCTGTCAAATCGCACCTCTTGTCTCCCCCCTTTGATTTAATTGACACCGGCGATGATGTTCCAAACCTGCAAATGTCCTGCTAAGTACGACCAAAAAGCTTTTGGCTTCCCAGCTCTCAAAGTTTTTCTTATTACTGGCCAGTCAAGATGAAGCCGATGGACAGTGCTGCATTGATGCAGTAAACTCTCCACTGTCCGTATTAGGAAATATGTTGGTGCTGGTGGTTCATTTCAACTTGGATGAGTATAAAAATACAGAGTGAACAAGAAATAAAGAAATCCTAGATCGCGTTTTCATGCGGACGCGTCTTTCCGGATGTATGAAAGTAAGCGAATTGTTCTCATCGATCATGTGTCTTTTCAAATAAGCATTGAAGTTCAAATTAAATTGAATTTAGTATGAAAATTAAGCATTGAACGCTACGGGGTTCATTTTAGAGAAAGTCATTTAGGTGATCTTTTCATGAAACACGGGTAAGAACATGTGAAATTTTTAAGCAGAATATACAGGAAATTGATAATCGAGTTACTCAAATATCTGCATTTTAACATGCGCTACTGTTTCAAATTTTGGGGTCAGTCTTTTCCTTTTTTTTTGTAAAGGAATTATTACTTTAATTCACCAAAGTTGCACTAAATTGATCAAAAGTGAGAGTAAAAAATTTGTTACAAAATATAGGTATATTTCATATAAATGCTGTTAACTGTCACCATCCCGTATACGGGACGCCTAGATTTACTTCGCTAAATTACTATTAAATCCTAATCTAATTATGACAAACTATATATGGTTGGAAAGGTCTAAGACTCCTTAATAGATATTTGACTGCTGTTTTTTGCTACAAATTATGTAGGAAGAGTAACCGATGATTTTTTAACAGGAGTGCACCTCAAAAAAATCTGCATCATAACAGGAGTTCTGACCTTTGTCACAAAAAGTTGACGCAAACACCTTTAATAATTTAAACTTTGGTTTTCATGCTAAAAGTTCATAATAAAACATATAATCTAGTATTTTTCAATAAAAAATTATAATATATTATCCTCTAAAAAGTATAATACATATATTATCCTCTAAAATATAATAATATCATTTTATCGCCTTTTTTATTACATCACATATTTTAGTAATCATAAATTAGGTATCATTTGAAAGCTTACAAACTCAGAATTCATCCTGTGAAAACCATTTTGAAATTGAACGTTGTGTTATCATAGAAACGGTACTCTAAATTATTTTATCAGGCTCCTCCCCTTTTGGGCATCATTATATTTCATAATTCATGATCAAAACATTTTCTAATCTTGACAAAACACATATTGCCAGAAAGGTCTGAGTCTCAAGGTTCCACATTTTGTGACAGAATTGATATTTGGACAAAAATGTATTCATTTGAATATATATAACTAAATTCAATGGAATGTATGTCTCCCGGTGGCTATTTTTGGTACTACGCCGAAACAAAATCTCATTGGAACTTAAATTTTTGTGATATCAACTTCAAATTTGGAACACTACTTGGTTAGATATCTAGCTTTGATTTTATAGTAATTTTATAGTAAAAAATATTTTGTAAAATATATATTTTTTATAAAATAAAAAATAAATAGAACAGTATATTTGATTTACTGTAAATTTAAACTTCCATAACTTTTTCATACTTTCATTTTTTGAAGGGTTTTCACTTCAGCAATAATCTGCTGAGTGTTTCCTTTAAAACAAGACCAAACTTAGGTATATATTCCAAAGCATTCTTGAATTACAACCATTTTAGTTTGAATAGTGCATTTTAACCCCCATTCTCAAAAAGGGGGGTGACAGCGAAGCGGTTAAACTTTCTATTAATTAAAGAATCTTGAAAATCACCGTTTCCACAAAACTTTAAAGCAGCACACCCGTTTTCAACATTGATAATAATAAGAAATGTTAAACAGCTAATCAGCATATTAGAATGATTTCTGAAGGGTCATGTAACAATAAAGACAATGGAGTAATGATGCTGAAAAACAATGGAGTAATGATGCTGAAAAACAATGGAGTAATGATGCTGAAAAACAATGGAGTAATGATGCTGAAAAACAATGGAGTAATGATGCTGAAAAACAATGGAGTAATGATGCTGAAAATTCAGCTGTGGATTCACAGGAATAAATAAATATATTTTAAACAGTTATCTTTGTCTTAGAATCTTACAGACTTTAAACGTTTGATCGGTAGTACAAATAAACATTTGTTTTTCACTAGTTTTGTACCCCTAACGTTTTCTGCCAACGATAGTTTAAAATGTAGGGAGCCCTTAAAGGGACATGGTGAAGGAAAAAATACAAGTTGGGAGATAATATCTAATAGAGATATTAGAAAATACGTTCCATCGCAAAACTTTTGCGCTCCTCCGAGAAACTTTGCGTTTCCTTGCAAAATGTTTGCGTTCCCTTGAGAAACTTTGCGTTCCATCGCAAAACTTTTTCGTTTCCCTGCCGGGAAACTTTGCTTGCCTCGCAAAACTTTTGTGTTCCTCCGAGAAACTTTGCGTTTCCCCGAGAAATTTTGCGTTCCCTTGCAAAATGTTTGTGTTCCCCACAGAAACTTTGCCTCACAAAACTTTAGAATTTCCCCAAAAAAACTCCCCTGAGAAATTGCATTCCCTAACAAACTGTTTGCGTTCTCCCGAGAAACTTTCGATCCCTCACAAAACGTTTGCGTTCCCCTGAGAAACTTTTTCCCTCACAAAATGTTTGCTTTCCCCCGAGAAACTTTGCGTTCCCCTTAGAAACTGCGTTCTCTCACAAAATGTTTGCGCTCTCCCGAGAAACTTTCGATCCCTCACAAAATGTTTGCGTTCCCCCGTGAAACTTTGCGTTCCCCTGAGAAACTGCGTTCCCTCACAAAATGTTTGCATTCCCCAGAGAAACTTTGCGTTCCCTCACGAAATGTTTGCGTTCCTCCAAGAAACCTTTGTGTTTTTTTGCGAGGAAACGGCAACATTTTTGAACGCGAACACAACATTTTTGCGAGGGAATGCAACGGTTTTGTGAGAGAACGCAACGTTTATCAGCGGAACACAAAACATTTGCAAGGAAACGCAAAAGCATTGACATATACCTTTTCTTCCCATCTAATGTTTTTCATCATGTCCCTTTAGGGGCTCTGTAAAAATGAAAAGTTCAAATGAATCCTAGAGTACTGGCTCTGAATCATTTATCGGAGTGGTTCATGGCATGAAGGCCGATACGTCTACAAGTATATACTATGTAGAGAGCATCTGCATGCATCAGAAAATCTGGCTGAACCGGTACAGTACTCACGGGGCCCGCCGGTCCTCTGGGTCCTTCTTCACCCTAAAGGAATAATAATAAAAGACACACAAACACAAAGAAATTAAATCATATGAACCACAGGATTCATTTAATCTGAAC
Organism: Tiaroga cobitis; assembly: GCA_030578255.1. Classification (NCBI taxonomy): domain Eukaryota; kingdom Metazoa; phylum Chordata; class Actinopteri; order Cypriniformes; family Leuciscidae; genus Tiaroga; species Tiaroga cobitis. Next base: position 18,170,237 of record CM060603.1, read on the forward strand.
TTCAGTCAGTCAAAAGTCTGTCTACACGAGACTACAAAGATCCGTCAAAAAAGTGAAAAGATCACCCTCCTTCCAGCACAAACGCACAGAACTAACAAATAAAACATGCATTACACACCTTTTGCCCTTTTATTCCACCGGCTCCCTCCAGGCCAGGCAAACCCTGTGGAGTGAAATGTTAGAAGAGATGGATTTATCATGAGGTAAATAAACACACAAAATCTGATGGAATTTTTAATCAGGCCTCTGAGATGTTTCATACAGCGTCCCCTCCATCACCCTTCTGTCCATCCAGTCCTGTGACACCCGGGTCACCCTTCACCCCCTGAAAGACAACAACAACAACAATCACACGTACGCATACAACATATGAACACAGAGATAATATTGTAAATTAAGAAGAATCAAAATATTTGAAAGACGAGCAGAAGAAAAGTGAAATTTTAATTTCAACAGCACTTCACTGACTATTATTTATTTTCCTGACACAATTCACAATCACAATTTGTAGCAATGACTAAACTGCAATGAATGTGACACTCAAAAACACATCAAGTTATGACAAGTCAAAGGGGGGAAAAACACACCATTTCAAACAAAGCAGAACAGAAACAATCTGAAGCTGTAATATGCATGATTCATTCATGCTGTGATGCATGCAGGGAGTCTAGCATCCAGCACCGAAGATATCACCATTTTTTTTCCTTCCTTTTTTTCTGATGGTGGTGGTCGTGTTGACGCAGTGTTATATGGCACAGTCAAACCGATCTCTGAACTCTTATTTGATCTAACTTCCATTACAAAAATGTTCTCATGTTTGCATAAATCACACATGTTGGTTTACCACTTAATTACAGCCACTAAACATGAAATCAATGTTCCCTTAACTCACCACAGCACATCAAGTCACACAGATAGGACGGGAATTTATCGGCCAATAGATGGCACTTTCTCACTGAAGATGAATTCCTGTCTTATTCTGCGTCCATTTTGAGATGCTGTCCTCTCTCTATACACTCACCTAAAGGATTATTAGGAACAACTGTTCAATTTCGCATTAATGCAATTATCTAATCAACCAATCACATGGCAGTTGCTTCAATGCATTTAGGGGTGTGGTCCTGGTCAAGACAATCTCCTGAACTCCAAACTGAATGTCAGAATGGGAAAGAAAGGTGATTTAAGAAATTTTGAGCGTGGCATGGTTGTTGGTGCCAGACGGGCCGGTCTGAGTATTTCACAATCTGCTCAGTTACTGGGATTTTCACGCACAACCATTTCTAGGGTTTACAAAGAATGGTGTGAAAAGGGAAAAACATCCAGTATGCGACAGTCCTGTGGGCGAAAATGCCTTGTTGATGCTAGAGGTCAGAGGAGAATGGGCCGACTGATTCAAGCTGATAGAAGAGCAACTTTGACTGAAATAACCACTCGTTACAACCGAGGTATGCAGCAAAGCATTTGTGAAGCCACAACACGCACAACCTTGAGGCGGATGGGCTACAACAGCAGAAGACCCCACCGGGTACAATTCATCTCCACTACAAATAGGAAAAAGAGGCTACAATTTGCAAGAGCTCACCAAAATTGGACAGTTGAAGACTGGAAAAATGTTGCCTGGTCTAATGAGTCTCGATTTCTGTTGAGACATTCAGATGGTAGAGTCAGAATTTGGCGTAAACAGAATGAGAACATGGATCCATCGTGCCTTGTTACCACTGTGCAGGCTGGTGGTGGTGGTGTAATGGTGTGGGGGATGTTTTCTTGGCTCACTTTAGGCGCCTTAGTGCCAATTGGGCATCGTTTAAATGCCACGTCCTACCCGAGCATTGTTTCTGACCATGTCCATCACTTTATGGCCACCATGTACCCATCCTCTGATGGCTACTTCCAGCAGGATAATGCACCATGTCTGAAAGCTCGAATCATTTCAAATTGATTTCTTGAACATGACAATGAGTTCACTGTACTAAAATGGCCCCCACAGTCACCAGATCTCAACCCGATAGAGCATCTTTGGGATGTGGTGGAACGGGAGCTTCGTGCCCTGGATGTGCATCCCACAAATCTCCATCAACTGCAAGATGCTATCCTATCAATATGGGCTAACATTTCTAAAGAATGCTTTCAGCACCTTGTTGAATCAATGCCACGTAGAATTAAGGCAGTTCTGAAGGCGAAAGGGGATCAAACACAGTATTAGTATGGTGTTCCTAATAATCCTTTAGGTGAGTGTATAATGCAAACTGAGCATCTTTTGGCAGACGTGACAGCAGATACTGTATGGAGTCTGAAACCCATTTTTTGGTTGGATACTCCAATTACACAGGGTTCATAGTTAAATGATATTAAGATGAAGGATTTAGAATCGCACGCCGTGTTTTCTTTCAAATAAAAACACCAATAACCGCATTGAGAGAGTGTTTTAGTAAGTGTTGGGGAGAAGGGACCATCACAAAACAATCATGTGGTGTTTTTACTGGTACACACTACAAACTGTACACTGTTCAGCATGCGGTAGAGTCTGACACATTAAAATTCCTGAGAGGAGCTCCATGGAAAGGTAATACAATTTGTCTACTCAACCTGGAAAAGGCATTTTCTCCAAATTGTACAAGCTTTTCTTTTCAATAAAATTGCTTACAGGAACAACCAAGCAGATACAAAAGATACCTGTGTGTTGGATATAATTCCAAAGCTCACAATCTCTGTAATTGCCACCTCCCAAGTGATCAGATTGCTGTCTGTTTTGATTGCGTCTTTGAGGGCTCTGCACTGCACTATGCAATCCAATCAGTAAAAAAAGCATCAAAAGTTTTAAGTTATATTCGAAAAGTTGACATATGTTTTCACTGTCGCTTTACATACATTAGAAATTCGTGTTTTTTTTTATTATGAGCTCTCTGAATGTTTCAATCTCATGATGCAATTTTGAGAGAAATATGGAAATAATAGCCTTCCCTAGTATGTCCCCAGTGTTGCATAGCATTTAAGAACCTCATTTAATCAATCATTTCTTTATTGAATATCATATCATATCATTGGGTTCTATTATCTTAAAACACGATTTATTCAAAAAAAGTATTAAAAGCTGCCCTCATAAGTTTCCCTGAACAAAAATAAACGTTATTAATTAAATACATTTAACATAATGAAATAAAGTAATGAAATTCAAAATAAATAATTACATAAAAAACATTTGAAATAAATACATTTTAAATCAATTAAACATAATATATTATATTTCAATGAAATAATTCAATTAAATAATTCAATTTAAAATACATATAAAAAAATGTAAATAAACGGACTTGAAGGACACCATGCTAATTGTTATCAGCTATAAAAGCAATAAAATGTCCGCTCGTTTAAATGATCCTGTGGTCGCTTTAAACTATATATGAAAATGCATTTTCAAATTGTATTAGAGTTGTTGTGAAACTTCATGGAATAAAAACATCATGGAATAAAAAAGATCTACACGATCACCATATAAAACCAAAACACAAATATATATAAAAATGAACAGCTCGGGGAGTATTCAAAGACTATTCAACAAACAGTTGTTTATGTCTTAAGTGGAGGTAAACAGCTGAGAGAAAATATGATGTTTATCAGTTTATTATATCCATGCATTTGGTCTTAAAGTGACAGCAGTTTAATAGTCGAATAAACCTCGGTTCCTGCTTGATACGTTTAGTTCTGTGTTTTGGTTTCATGTTCATGTTTTCTTGTCTTTTATTTAGTAATTCTCATAGTCTTAGATCCGGCCTTGTCATCTGTTTCCCCTTGCGATCTTGTCATGTGCTTTCCCTGTTCATATGTCATGTTCTGATTGGTTGTTCTGCTCATGTGTTTCTCTGTTCTGTTTTGTGATTGGTTAATTGTCTTGATTGTTGTTAATTGATCTTTTTAAGTGATTAGTCTGTATATAAATTGCCCTCATTTTCTAGCTTTGTTCCCTGTAACCACTGTTGGTGAGTGTTATGTTTTATGTTCATGTTTAAGTGAAGTCGTTAAGTCAAGTACGTTTATTTGAAGAAAGCTACACATGGGTTCTTACTGTAACTTGCCTCAGTGGACTTTGTTAGTAGGTTGCTAAGGTCGAAAGTACGTTAACCACAAACAACTCCCTAATGAAGAGCAGAAATTACTCAGCTCTGAACTCTTGCACTCTCTTCACACTGTCAGGACAAACGTATGCAGACTGCTACACTGTTCTCAGAGTCCAGACACAGTCCAATGCCTGTGTGAACGGGTGGAGATGACACACACACACTGCTCATAAGAGCAAATTGGAGCACTGCATAGTGCATACACACTCTCTTTCTGTCTGAGCTCAAAGGTGCAGTGAAGCAAAAAGCCTCTCCCTCTGGTCCTCTTTGTCAAGCACCAGCACGCTCGCCAAACCCCTGTGTAATCCTGAATCCCTGTGAGAAAATTTATAGGAAATGTTCTTGCTGAGGGAATAGTGTATTTTACGGCCAGCTGATGATAGACGGTCAATCGTGATCAGTAATAAAACCCACGCAGAATGGACAGAGTCTGAATAGCTCTACTGTGAGATCGACCACACAATTGCTTTTCTCACTTTGGGCTCTCCTGCTGAGAAAAGCAACTTGAACCAAGATGGTTCACCGGTCTTGCAGCTTGGCAAAACAGCAGTTTTATAGTCCAGTTATATACTCCCTGCCTCACCACTCTAAACCAATCAACAGGCAAATCTGACCAGCTGACGAGGGCCCAAAACCCTTTTTAAATCAGTAAATGCAAGGCCATTTATACTTCCATTCGTAAACGCAGGTGCTGTGTGCACATTTGACCATGTCGACTTATAAACTCATCTCGCACATAAAAATATACAAACTACAACAAGAACTCCCTTGAAAAACACTTTTTAACTTTCCAACTTTGCACATGCATCACAGAGTAATAATAATGTTTTTTGACATTCATTTGTAACCATCAATTTTTTTTCTTTGCCCCAACAAATACTTACAGGTGAAACTCGAAAAATTTGAATATCGTGCAAAGGTTCATTTATTTCAGTAATTCAAATTAAAAGATGAAACTAGTATATTATATAGACTCATTACATGCAAAGTGAGATATTTCGAGCCTTTATTTTTTTATAATTTTGATGATTATGGCTTACAGCTTATGAAAACCCCAAATTAAAAATTAGAATATTGTGAAAAGGTTTGAGCTTTTGGACGCAGCTTGGACACGGCTTGAATGTGGCGTCTGTCAAAAATAGACTAGGCTCCTATCTTTAGCGAAGCGTCGCGGAGAGCGTGGCCGCGATCAGCTCCAGTAGCAGCGTCGCAGCCGTAACGCGCAGCAGACGTGTGCAGTGTAAATAAGGGGTTAAGGTGTGTTTGACTTGAAGCGGCGCTGTGCTGAACGATTAGTGTGTGAGCAAAGAGTTGAACAAATAAGCAAGTGTTTTATAGTTCTGAAAACAAGCCAGCAGCCTTTCTGATTGGCTTTCTTGTGTATTTGTATTCCTAATGGCCCGTGCAAAAATAACAGAAACCCAGAGGCATTTTTTGTTCTATGAAAGGACCGCAGGAAGGTCAAACATCGACAGACGGCCCTGATGCTGTATGATACAGCCTGACTTTAAACGCAAAGCCAAAGGGTCCAAGCCCCACCGAGACGATGAGGAACATTTCATCTCTGAATTCAGCTCATCTAGAGGTTAAAATAAACTTCTCACCACACAATGGTTTAGAGTGTGTGCATATTCATACATAAAACTCAATCTGAGTGTCTCAGGATCATATGCTTTACCGTATAGAAACATCAATGTACTGTATTGACCACACAATATTAGTACAAATAGTTCAATAAAATAGAAAAATAGTTCCAACAGATTTAGCTGTGGTACCGAAATTGATACTGAGAACCGTAAAATTTTAATGGTATTGGTACCGACCACTGGAATTTTGGTATCGTGACATCCCTACCCAAGCCTGCATAATTTGTCCCTCCAAAAACAATGGAAGTTAATATGTCTTAATAGATGGGTTTGTGTGGGATCAGGTAAACAACGCTCCTGGTTACTTTGTCCATTTAACTACACTCAAACAGTAATTACTGTAACTTAGAAGAAATTAAGAAAGATTATTTTGATCTAAACTGGCCACTAATAGCAGAACAATAATAAAAAAAATTATCTAGTGTTTAGACATCACACTATCTGAACGATAAACAATTATTAACTGACTTGAATTACTGTACTTGTGAAACGAGGGACTTGAAACATGTTGTATCAAATTGACTGGAAAAGTATAGGCTATAAAACATATTTTAATTAATGCAGGTATTTAGGGACTGTTTTGGTGTGACAAACTCATGAGCAAAATGAAAATCAGTAGTTCTTGTATAGTAAAAAATAAGAATAAAAACAGGGAAAAAAAGAAGAAAAGAAATCTTAAAAAAAAAAAAAACAGATACATTTACTTGAGACTCCAATAAGATATTAAGACCAGCATTTTAATATACTTTAGATTTATCCCACTACCAAAATATTTTATTTTCTAATTTATGCAAACATCTAACACAAATTTGAGGTTTATGATTAAGACAAAATGAATAAATAAAATAGATAATGGGGTAAACAAATTAAATAACATAAAAAAAAACAGGTAACGAGTAGTCAAATAGAAAGCAAACAGTTTACATTATGTGGATAAATTATCAGAAGAAGGTTAAAGATCAGACAGGCATGTGGTCCACCTTGAGACCTGACTGTGTGTGTCAGCGGTGGTGTGAACTGAAGAGTTAAGGAGCTGCATGTAAACACTCACTCTTGCTCATATATATATATATATATATATATATATATATATATATATATATATATATATATATATATATATATACTTTTATATACTGTATACTTATATTCATACACTGCCATTGCCCCTGGTGAGATATGACACCCCTGGGCTTCATGAAATTATTGCAGACCTTTTGCAAAAGCACTGTTCATAATTACCATCTGTCAGGCTTGAGTCTGAGGAGTGATGCAGGATGTGTGTGTGTGTGTGTGTGTGTGCGGCTGTTTAACATGCTGAGCAGACAGCCAGCGTTTGACTGAGGGAAGCCAGTCGGTAGGATGCCAGCATGTCCTTCCTTCTCTGTTCTCAGGAGGACAGCACAGAATAAATCCTTCATCTCACTTTACCAACAGACAGACAGCACATGCGTCTCAACATCCTCTATGTCCCTGACAGTGACAGTGCAGTATACACTGTTTACCACTAACTACTCTTTAAAAATAACAAATGAAACCATTACTGTAACAATCTCATTCTTTTTTGGATTCATTTTCATTCTGTTCCCCACTCTGCTTTGCCTGAGTACTGTTTGCTAGTTAGTTTCTATGGATTTTGATTGGATTACATATTTCTTAAATATCCAAAGTTCAACAACATAAGTGCAGATCTCTTGAGCGCAGATGATGATGTTTGAGTGATCAAGAATATTCCAATATACAAATAAGAATTCTTTCAATTCCTCAATTTTCGTTCCTTGCTTCTCGCATCATACGTGGGTGGAGCTGAGACGCGAATAAAGGAAGCAAGTAAAGGGAACAACAAGGATGCACAAATTAGAAATGAGAAGACTTCAACATGTACATGAAGGCCAGGTTGTTGATGATAAACAACATTCAACAACTTACACAAAAATAAAATATATTTTTTTAGCTTAAAACTGCCACTAGAGTCACCAAACATAACAGTCAAAATAATGTCAATTTTCAAACAGTCCTGAACACTTTCCCTGTCTACCATTGGTAAAAAAAAAAAACAACAACAACAAAAAACAAACAAACAATTAGCTCCACCTCAAACTCATGCCATTGGTCGAGTGGTTTACACAAACAGAGCAATGATTTGAAAGTACAACACTTGCTTACTTTAAAAAACGAAACAAAAAAAAACCTTACATTTAAAACCTAGAATACAGAGGTAAATCTTACCTTAACAGCTTCAGCATCACATGTACCAGGTGGACCCTGTGTTGAAGACATAAATCTCAATATTAGTAAATCAAACTTACACTTCCATTTTGGTAGTTTTGGTAGTCGGTAGTTAATTTCATAAAAATCCCAAATCTGCTATTGTACAACGCAAAACAAAATGGAAATTCAGCTTTAACTGCCTGACACACCAACCAGGACAACATTCACTGCGTATTAGCCTCTGTCGCCCACGACTGCAGCAACAACACCTGAAAATGTCCTTGACAAAGGTCACTAGACACATCAGCTCAACTAAATATCCAGACAGATAAGGGCTCCTGGACCGCACATGGCATTCCTCGACACCTCGAGGCTGGGGGAGGATGCCTGTGCCGCCCGGGGCCCTCGTCTCTGCCACCGACAACAGGCCACTCATAAATGCCAGCTCCCGGGGACAGAAGCAAGGTTGGCACATGCCATGGAAATTATCGAGACACTGCCATTTAAAAATGTCACTCCATAAAACCACTTCCCTCCCGACTCTCCACCACTTTATAACTTTATCAGTGGTGAAGAGTGACAGATTTACAGTATTGTGTGAAACTGAAGGGTCAGTCACTGTTAGTATTCAGAACAAATCTGCAGTTTGCAGGCAACTTTTGCAGTCCTCTTTGCAGTTTAGTAAATCTTTAACTGAACAGTTCAACCAAAAATGCCCAAATGCAGTCATCATTTACATTTACAATGAATCAAACAAGCAATTATAATGAATGGGGTATTCAAGATTCAAAAGGTTGCAAAAATGTCATCGAAATATTATTAAAAAAATGGTCCATACGACTGCTATTTCATGTCTTCTGAAGCCATATTATATCCTTGTGTGAGAAATAGACCCTTACTCACTAAAATTCCTGACATCTGGCACTGAATCTTTTCAATGTTTCAATTCACAAAACCAGTTTGAATGATTTGTTTTCCAATTCACACTTGTTGCAGCATTTGGATAAGTTCATCAGTAAATCATTACTTAAATTTCAGTCTGTTCCTCAAACAAAGCTATCATATGACTTCAGAACACTTACAATATAGTTCACAAGTAAAATGAACCACTTTTATGATGCTTTTGCATCTTTTATTTAAATTTGAGGTTGAGATCCAGTTCTCATTAATAGTAACTACCTAGAAAAGAGTGACCAGCATAGTCTGACAAACAGGTTTAGAACCAAATGACAGTAAAAAAAATGTCAGAATAAAAAATTTGGGGTGAACTGTTCCTTTAAGTATTCATTCAATATGGCGATGAATAAATCACTGTTTTCCCACTCAAAAGAGATTCAGTAAAGTTGCAATGTTTATCCAGTTCCATAGATGTGGGTACAAACACAAAGCCAAAGGCAATGTAAATATACCAGCAATTTCTGATGCAACATACGTTTCAAAGGCTGAAGTGTGTGCATGTGATTTTTACTTCACACACATTTTCATACTGATGCCACGGCTTTGATTAGATGACTATTTATCAAGCAGTAAACTAGGGCCCCTTTGAGAGTCTCCTCAGGATCTTCAATAACACTTATGCATGGGACTGCTCTTAATATGGCCCTCTGGGCTGCTTGAAATCGTAATTTGAAACGTCGAGCCACACAGCATATGTGATGGAGATTTCACTCAAACAATGCAAAAACCAAGAAAGCTCTGCTCATCTGGAGGGGGATAAATATAGCAGCAGGTATCTGACCATTTAGCACAATATGACAAATTTTATTTGCTTTTTGAAGCAGATTAATGACAACAATTATGCTTTCTGATTCTGCAAATGATTGAATTGCAGGGGAAGGAAATTAGGAACAGAAGTGATATAAACTAAAAGGTGCAAATGAGATTGATATATGATCATTGTAGCCAATGATGTATATATATATATATATATATATATATATATATATATATATAAATGTGTGTGTGTATGTATTTGAATCTCCATACACATCGCATTGTTCTCTCTTTCGCGCTTGAACGAACAAAAACACAAAAGTATGCCAAAATGGCTGCTATCCTCGTAAGCACAGTCTTAAATGAGTTAAATAAAGTCTTAAATGACCGTAAAAGGCTGTAAAAGGTCAGGGCTTTGCAGACAGTGGATAGCTTGGCCGCCTTTCGTCAGTCAGACCAGCTGTTTGTGTGCTTTGGTCGATGTAATAAGGGACGTGCCGTTTCAAAACAGAGACTCTCACTAGATTGTGGATGCTATTGGATTGGCTTACGAATGCCAGGGGAAAGATTGTCCCCTTAACATCAGAGATCATTCTAGGAGGGCGATTGCTTCCTCATGGGCCTGGGCTAAAGGTATGTCTATACAGGATTTATGTAGATGGTTGGTTTTCTCAAAACACATTCGCCAGGTTTTACAAGCTGGATGTACCCTGTAGCGTCACACGTACTTTCGGCGAGTTGAGTTTTACTGAAAATGTTTTGTTATCTGTTAACCAGCTATTCAGTAGTTACTAGAGTAGGTGCTAACTCTCTGTTATGGTTAATAAAGTTGATGCAGCTGTCACCGCAATCGCCGTCGACACTGCGTTGAACTCTCAAGCTTGAGTGCTTACTGTGTTGTGTCTGCCCTATTCAGTGCAGCCTTCCCCTTACGAAAAACAAGTTTATTCAAGTGTGCTATTATTAGTATACTTCTTTTAAACTAAAAATAAGAAAGTATACTTTCAGTCTACTTTTTATGTACTTCTCAGAAATATACTTTATGTACTTCTCAGAAATATACTTAAAATTACACTTAAGTATACTTGACTTATGCTGACAGAAAAGTCTAAGTATATTTGGCCTGCTTGTTGATGGAGATATACTTAAAAGTATAATTAAGTATTATTGGCTTGTACTTAGTTTACTATGTTGATTGAGTAGCTTATTAAATACTTTTTAAAAAAGATACACACTGTCTTATACACTAACATGTTCAAGTTTATATAGTAACAAGCTTTCGAGAGTTAATAAATAAGCATGGAACTGAACCTGATCTTGTACACGATAATAATTACCCTTACGAACAATACGTTTATTCAAGTGTTCTGTTAGTAAACTTCTTTTCAACTAAAAATAAGAAAGCATACTTTCAGTCTACATTTTATATACTTCTCAAAAATATACTTAAAATTACACTTAAGTGAACTTGACTTATACTGAGAGAAAATTCCAAATATATATGTCCTGTACTTGTACTCAATCTTTTGATCGAGATATACTTAAAAGTATAATTAAGTATTTAAAGTACACTTGTCTTGTAGTTGTGTCAACTCTTTTGATCGAGTAGCCTATTAAATATACTTTTTTACATAGTTGTTCATATAGGCTGTCTTATGAAACTTACATTGTTTGAAAATATTGATTAAAATATTGATATAAAACAGATATTTTTCTAATTCTGCGTATCAGATTTTTTGTGTAGGCTAGTCCACTGGTAGTGTACAGCATAGATATCCATAATAAAGGCTAGATGTCTTACGGCAGATTCTCTATCGTCATCACCGGCGGCCATATTGTCACAGGCTAGCTTTCTGGCGGGCTATGTGGTACTGATTTATGGTGAGAACACAAATACTCTTATCTTGCTGAAATCTTGATGGATTTTCAAACGGTTTGGTTTCTTACAAACGTTATTAACGTGGCTGGATAATTCTGGTTGATTATTTATTTCTACACTTATTTTTCATAAGTGTGCAGTGTCATAACTACATCTCTGACGTTTATAACAAACCAAACCGTTTGAAGATCGGTAGAAAATTGAGGAAGTTATGGTTATTTAAAAAGTACATGCACCATTAACACAATGCTACGACTCGAGTGAGTGAGCTGCCTGTGACAAGATGGCCGCCAGGTGCTGACGTCGGCCTCCATTGGCCAGCAGCGCGGACAAGACATCTAGCCTTTATTATGGATATCTATGGTGTACAGGAATTTACTTTAATTATACTTTACTCTTTCCCCACCAATGACGGAATTTTACAGCTATCCATGTTTTAACTGTTATACAGTAGGGGGCGCTATGACATCTTCTAGTGCAGAATCTCCGGATTAAAAACACAGGAGAAGAAGAAGCTGTGACAACAAGTGAACGAAGATTGCTCACGCAAATGTAAAATAACGTGATCATCAAACATTAAACAGCGTGTAAATCAAAACTGCTTAATGTTAACAAATGAAATGAAGCGTAACCCATGAAGAGAAAACGACTGTGAAGCTTTGGGGGTGTTGGACTCGATCTACTCCATCTGTGTTTTGATCATCGTTCTGAATCTGATCAAGGCGTCTTTGACACAAATTAGATTTTCTCAACTTTTTTGTTTAAAATGTTTCCTTTCTTTATGAAACTTACCAACATTCAAGTGTTGATAAAAAAAAGCATGCATGAAGCTAATAAAATGCATAAGTATTGAATCTCCAGCTAATATAATGCATAAGTATAAAATGTTATAAGTATTTTTTCAAGTATAAAAAATAACGTCAACATAGTAGTATAGGCCTTCTGCAAGTGCAAATATAATATATAAATAGTAAACTATAAGTATAATGTTAAGTTCACTTAAAGAAAAATTTCAGTAAACTACTAGTTTTATACTATGAGTATACTTCAAAGTGTACTTTCATAAACTAAAAAGGTTTTACAAGTATTAAAAAAGTTAACTACTAGTATACCCATAAGTGCACTTGCATTACAAATGAGAAACGTAATTATGAACTAGTTGTGCACTTAAAGTTTACTACTGTTACACTTATAGTACACTTAAACATATACTTTTATATACTACAAGTGAGTCAATTTAGTCCCAAGCGGTATTAAAATAGTACACTTACAAGTTTACTACTAGTACATATTGACATTAGTATACTTACTAATAAAGTATACTTTAAAATATACTTGAACATTACTTAAGTATACTTCATAAAATGAGCTTCAAGTATACTTCGTTTTCGTAAGGGTCAGTTCCATTGCTTTGAGATATGCAGATTTTGATATTTTGAAGGTCGGAGCAGGCGTCTCTTTGGTCTAGTTCCTCCTATCAGATGAGAGCGCTCTTAGCGACGCGGCTATTGGCTAGAACTGTCTTGCTTACGTTGGGTGTGGTTTTACCCCGTTCAGGGCTTATATTGATTAAACTTGAGAACAGTTGTCAAAAACAAACGTTTGCTGATACTTTACCTCACAGTGTTAGCTATTCGGCTATCCAATGCTGAGCCTCCAGAGACGAACTTCACGAGACCGGCGAGATACCTCCACAGGGCGGGAGATACGCGGCGTGATTGACAGCTTTGACAGCAAATGGATATACGTGGAAATCAGATGACATGATTTCACAACTTTTCATTGGTCATTTAGATAATGTGAAGCATACTGTATACGGAAATGAACCTGGACATTCTATCCATCGAAAAATCTCAAAATCGGCAAAATGGACATACGCGGTTTTCATCGGACAGCGACGATATGCTGCGTTTACACTATGACATAATTACCGTAGTCTCGTAATGACAACACGTAACGCTCTATATGGAGCTGTTTAAGTTCTAAGACAGGGGATTAAGCATTTCTATGGCAACACTATCAAAGCCTAAATTAATCTGCAGCGGCCATGGTGGTACAATCTTACAGACTGTAATAACGAGCTCTACCAGTACATGAACGCTTTGTTGAAGTTTTCAACTTTGTTGAACGCAAAGTTGAAATATTGTAATTAAGTAGGTCATTTCAACATGGTGTGAACGCACCTACACACACACACACACACACACGGGTTGGACAATGAAACTGAAACACATATATGACCAGGACAGCAAGTCTTTGTGGTGTATCGAGAGCTGTGGTATCCAGGGTAATGTCAGCATACCTCCAAGAAGGACGAACCACATCAACAGAAGTAACTGTTGATACAAGAGGAAGCTATCTGAAAGGGATGTCCAGGTGCTAACCAGGATTGTATCCAAAAAACATAAAACCACAGCTGTCTAACTCACTACAAGAATTAAATGTGCACCTCGACTCTCCTGTTTCCACCAAAACTGTTCGTCAGAGGCTCCACAGAGTCATATTTATGGTCGGGCTGCTATAGCCAAACCTTTGGTCACTCGTGCCAATGCCAAATGTAGGTTTCGATGGTGCCAACAGTGCAAATCTTGGGCTGTTGACAATGTGAAACATGAATTGTTCTCTGTTGAGTACACCCTCACTGTCTTTACCACATTCGTGGGAGTTACAGTGTGGTAAAGCCCCAAAGAGGCTTAACACCCGGATTGTTGCGTGCCTAGAGTAAAGCACTGGGGTTGATCAGCGATGGTTTTGGCTGCAATATCATGGCATTCCCTACTGTGGATGTGTCACTGCAAAGAACAACAGACCCATTCTGGAGGACCATGTGCTCCTAATGGTTCAAACATTGTACCACGAAGGGGGTGCTGTGTACCAGCATGATAATGCACCAATATACACAGCAAGACTTTTGACAGAATGGTTTCTGTCAAAACATAAAAATGTAGTTGAACATCTCCCATGGCCTGCACAGTCAACAGATCTAGATATGTTTGAGCCACTTTGGGGTATTTTGGGGAAGCAAGACAGAAAACGTTTCCTCCACCAGCATTACATAGTGACCTGGCCACTGTTCTGGCTCAAAATCCCCCTGGCCACTGTGCAGGACTTGTACTTGTCATTCCCAAGACAAATTGATGCTATATTGACCATAAAGGAGGCCCTACACCATACTAATACATTATTGTGGTCGAAAAACCCCAGTATATTCAACCATTTAAGACTAAAAAGCATTGATACAACTTTATCACCTTAAAATGAACCTGTTTTCCTGGTTATTAGGAATGAATGATACCTATCTAAACTTTACTTTTGGACCATACAACATCTGGACTTTGCGCTTTCAATTTTAAGAGAACTGTAGAAGAATTTTGGGGCATGGGTTTAAATACTGTGAAATGGAGCTCTTACAGGAGCTGAAATGTCTCACCAAAATATATAAGAGACAAACACGCAGGGTTTAAAACTTTGTGAATGACAGGCCTATAAATTTGTGAAGATTTCTGCAGAGTTTTGCAGGAACAGATTCTGTGTAGGCCTGAGAGTGGCTCATAATGTTAATGCTGATATATACCAAATATGTCATCCACTGCAGGTACTACCAGACATTTTTTACAATGTGCTTCCTCACTAAATAATTAAAAATAATCAAATCTACGGTGGCTGAGAGAGCTCAACGTGCTGCAACTGAAGAAAAATAGAAAGCATCCGAAACACAATTGTAAATGTACAATCCCCTATGGTGTCTTATGATTCAGCCTCAACTATGGCCCCTCTGGAACAACTACCGCTTTACAACTATAGGACAGGAAGAGCTAAATAAACTTATTATTGCATCTAAACCAACAACATGTTTATTAGATCCAATACCCACTAAACTTCTGAAAGAAGTGTTACCTGTAGTGGAAGAGCCTCTTCTTAATATTATTAACTCGTCTTTATTTTTAGGTCATGTTACAAGAATATTCAAGCTGGCAGTAATACAACCTCTCATTAAGAAACCGCAATTAGATCCAAATAACTTAGCAAATTACAGACCCATTTCAAATCTTCCATTTATGTCTAAAATACTAGAAAAAATTGTGTCCGCTCCATTGTGCTCTTTCTTGCAAGAAAATTAGATATATGAAAAATTTCAGTCAGGATTCAGACCGCATCATAGCACAGAAACTGCGCTAGTTAAAATTACAAATTATTTACTTTTAGCTTCTGACGAAGGCTGTATCTCAATATTAGTTCTACTCGATCTTAGTGCTGCGTTCGACACTATCGATCATAAAATACTCTTGGATCGACTACAAAACTACACTGGTGTTCAGGGACAGGCATTAAGCTGGTTTAGATTGTACTTATCGGACCGTTACCATTTTGTCTGTTTAAATGGGGAAAAATCAAAGATAACGTCAGTAGACTATGGAGTGCCGCAAGGATCGGTGTTAGGCCCTCTGCTATTCTCAATATATATGCTGCCACTTGGTAATATTATAAGAAAACATGGAATCAATTTCCACTGTTATGCTGATGACAGTCAATTATATATTTCATCACGGCCAGATGAAAACACTAACTTATCTAATTTGACAGAGTGTCTCAAAGATATAAAATGCTGGATGACGCGTAATTTCCCTGCTACTAAATTCAGATAAAACGGAGGTATTACTTATTGGTCCAAAAAACTACCCACAAAACCACTTGCAATACAACTTTAATATAGAAGGATGTCCTGTTACTTTATCCACTACAGTAAAAGACCTGGGAGTTATACTAGACCGCAACTTGTCTTTCGAAAATCATATTTCATATGTTACAAGAACAGCCTTTTTCCACCTTAGAAACATTGCAAAGCTACGTAACATGCTATCTGTCTCTGATGCAGAAAAGTTAGTTCATGCATTCATGACCTCGAGACTAGATTACTGTAATGCTTTATTAGCTGGTTGTCCTGCATCCTCAATAAACAAGCTACAGTTAGTCCAAAATGCAGCTGCTAGAGTTCTTACTAGGTCAAGAAAATATGATCATATAACACCAATTTTATCATCTCTACACTGGTTACCTATCAAGTTCCGTATCAATTACAAAGTACTACTACTGACCTATAAAGCCCTAAAGGGTCTAGCTCCTGTGTATTTAATGGACCTTCTATCGCCCTACAATCCATCGCGTTCTTTAAGATCACTAAATTCGAGGCTTCTGGTCATTCCTAGGATATCTAAGTCCACTAAAGGAGGGAGGGCGTTCTCACATTTAGCTCCAAAACTCTGGAATAGCCTTCCTGATATTGTTTGAGGCTCTGACTCGCTGTCCCAGTTTAAAACTAGATTAAAGACGCATATCTTTAGCCAAGCATTCACATAATGCTTACCTTTTATACCACTGCTGAATCAGATCAAATGCATTTAATATTATAAAACTTGAAGAGTCTGTAGGTTATTTGTATAGGTTGCATAGTATTTACAGTCATTACGTTCCTGTGTATATTGCGTGAATGACGGGTGGTTGGGCAGATATTGTGTTTTTGCGGTAGGTGGTATGCCATACGGAACCGTTGCCACTGAAACTGGATATTAACGCACCAGTGGGGCTCGACAGCCTTAGTCAAACGGGTTGGCGAGTATGGTTGGGCTGCGGGGAGATTGTGAGATTGTGGTTAGGTCTCAGCAGCAGGAGGGATGTAGAGGTCAGTAAGCTGGGCTGAGTAGTGTGTGGGACGGAAGGGTGACTCTGGGACGGAAGAGTCACTGTCTTCATGTTTTTATCATCTGCGCTCGTGTTATGGAAATCATTATGAACAGCAGCTATGCAAATTATTTTCCCTTTTTGCTTTTCTGCTGTTATCTCGGGACGCGAGTCCCGAGGAAAATGGCGTTCGTCAGCTCCAGCTTGTATCCAGCCTCTCACGGAGACTTCAGATGCCAATCACAAAGCCTGTGAAGAGACGACTCAACGCCGGCGATATGGACCCTCTATGGTGGACGGCACTGATCCTCAACAACTCGTCTCAATACCGGCGTGACTACTTCGACTTCCAAAAAGATGGAAATGGATAAATACTCTAAATGTTCCGATCCAATCTGACTTGTAATGCTGCCCGAATCATACACTGTTCCTTCGTTGGCCAGAGGAGAACTGGCCCTCTGGTTTCTCCCAAGGTTATTTTCTCCATTCTGTCCCTGATGGAGTTTTGGTTCCTTGCCACTGTTGCCTTGGCTTTTGGCTTGCTTAGTTGGGGACATTTAATATTCAAAAATATTATTGATCTGCCTTACTTAAGGTGGAGGTTGACGCAATTTTCTTTTAGAAACAAACTTTGTTGTATTATTTTCATGTTATCACTGTGAAGCTGCTTTGATACAATCTGTATTGTAAAAAGCGCTATATAAATAAAGGTGACTTGACTTGAAGAAAACACATGTTTTTTTTTTCTATCTGCATGTGTTTTTTTCTATTTGCATGTATTTTCTTCAGTTGCAGCACGTTGAGCTCTCTCGGCCAATCAGTTCCTGAACTGTAACAGTACAGTTGTCGGTCTCCCTCATTATTAAATATTTGGCCACTTTCTTGTCCACACTCTTTTTTCACAAACTATAAACTAAGTCTTACCGGTGGTCCTGGAGTGCCCGGTTCTCCTGATTTTCCCCGCCGACCCTGCGACACAGAACACGAGAGAATAAGTAAAGACAGACCGTTTCAACAACAGGTTTATGCTTGGCAATGCTGGGTGGCAATTAGAAGATGACAGCTCCTCTTGTAGCAGTGACTAATTTGCTTTTAATTAACCGAAAGAAAACAGCTTAATTGCAAAGCTCTGTGTGTTGCATCACTTTCTCTATACCACCCAAGTCTATCACCTCCCTCCCAGCTGTGACAAACCCCGGCCACATCAATCAAAGCAGGGCCTCTGTGACGAACAGAACGGGCCCCTGTGCACGGACCCGAATGCTCGCCTGGACATAATGGACTATTCACAAATATAATAACCGCCTTCAATTCATGTGCTCGAAACACACAAAACGGCAAAGTGCATGAGGTGGGCACAATGAAAGCCGTCAAAACTGCCAGTCACTGGTTTAATTTTTCGAAGCGGCACGATGACATGAGCGTATCGAAAAAACTGACATAAAGACAACCTCGAGGAAATTAGTTTCCACATTGTCCCTCGAAGAATGAGCAGGACGTCTTTGCTAAATTAATTTCATGGAGACGTTTTATATACATGCACACAGTGCAATTTCAGCAATATGTACACCTTTATTACGAATTCAGCAGGCGGCGGAGGAGGACCAGACTGTTTTTTGTCTTTTTTTGTATATGCGGGGAGTGTTTGTGAGATCGCTGGTCATGGTTGGATGAAAGAGGAAGTGGAACATTGCACACAATGGCAGTGGCTTGTCTGTATCCCCAGAACTGTTCATTTACATAGTCTTTGATTCAACAATGTTGAGTTTGCCTGTGTGTCATTTTCATTACCTGCAACATAAAGAACTCCCAAAAATTTAACCACTTTCATCATCAGGCCTTTTATGAATGCACGTGTGCTGGTAATTTTAGAGCAATAAGGGAAAATTAACCTTAATGACAAAACAACCAGAAAGAATCTCAGCAGATACTTGTATCAGACATTGCCTGAAATTCCCTGCTCAGATGTTTCTCTTCTTGATGTCCTGGTGTGTAACTATGGCCTCATTCTAGGTTGTTGTGGATGGTTGCTTGGGTGTTTCTAACTGGTTGTTTACTGGCAGGATAGGCAGATAACTTGATATGGTTTGAGTGCCTCTTTCATGGTTCTCAAACATGTTGCTTTATGTTGGTCTTTAGAAGATGGTGGGTGGTCGACCAACCAGTGATCAGCTAATATCTAGCTTGGACCAGCTAAAAAAACTGTCCATAAACGGTTAAACCATGCCCTAACCAGACATAATGCAATGCGATTCCAGCAACAAGCAATTTTTATGTCCACACCAGATGACACACGACTACAAAAAGTAACGGCCAATCAGAAGAGCGCGTGGGCGGAGTCTCTTTCCAGGCTACTGCACTCGCAATAAAATGGAGAAGTACATAATCAGATTCAGAAATATTATACCCTTTTACAAATTGAGACCCCGATATACCTCAAGCGAAATTGAAGAACAAAATCAGGCTAAAACGACCTTCGTTTGGAGTTCGTTTTAGGAGTTCGAAACAGCTTGCCACGGCTGGTAAACACCTTTCTACCACAATTGGTCCCTGGCGATTACATAATAGGCAGTTGAGCGCGGAGGCTCCGCCTTTCACGTGGAAGTATAATCCGGTTAATTTCTTCTGTTCAGTCCGTCTAGGTCAGATGTCCGTGAGTGAAAACATAAACACAATGGAGATCTGATTTATAGTAGAAAATGAAGTTGTACTTCTGATGAAACGAGACACTGACACTGTGTTTCATGTTTAATACGGCAAAGCTGCTTGATTTTAAGCAATCTATTGTATAAAGTGCTATAGAAACATGACGTGACTTTACTGGAGTGCCGAATTGCAGAGCTCGTGCAAACATCCACGTTGCTATGATCAGATGTTTTTCTTATGATTCATTTAAAAAATTCTTGCTTTTTTTAAAAATGTTGTTGTGTTTATTCTGTTGAGAGGAAAGCACGTAGCATATATTTACATATTCATCTAAACGCCGCTCTCAGCTGTGTGGGCGACGTCGGATGTTCGCTAACAGTATATCGCTGCTCACGTATTTCGAACTTCGTTTTACCCCTAAACGAAGAATGAAAAAGAACTTCGCCGTGAGTATGTCTGGGCCTTTGGGGATGTCCCGATCAAGTTTTCTGTGCCCCCGATTCAATCAGTCATTAAATATTGAGTATCTGCCAATACAGAGTCTGTCCAATATGTACATTTTCCTAGTGATTGGTGCACACTTCAAGTGCATTAAAGTTATTCAAACCAATCCAATGCAGGGCCGTGCAGAGAGTTTCTCTGGGGCAGCTCAAATGTAAAAAGCGGGCATCGATCACAACGGAGGATTTCCAATATAACATTTACTGTAGTAATTATGTTTATAGGCCTATATTATTATAAATATATATTATTCTAATAATAAGATACTCAATGGTAGACATTGCAAACAGAATGTGTGGTCACAATTATGGATAATTGGGACTATTGATATAAACCTTGTATTTAATATGTACAATAAGCAGAATAATTGCACTAAAAATAAACATTTTAACGTTTTTTGTTTTCTTTCATTTGTTTTTAAGATATGAGGTTGTCGCTTTCAGTATGGCTAAAAGGTCACGCAAAATCATTCAAACTCGCGTTAAATTCTTTAAACAATAAATAAAGCACATAACCAGTACCTCATTGTCATACTTTGTTGTTGTTCCAGCTGTGACGTTGTCAGAACTAGAAACTGTTTCTAAAATAAAACCCCAGTTCGCTTGTCGCATGTTGCCCTCATGGCTGGTTAGGACAAAAACTAACAAGGAAAAGATACCTTATCGCATTTCTGGTTACAACACTGTGTTGAACTGGATTTTCCATCCAATCTTCAATCCACATGCATGATCCTCTTATCAACAAGCCTTTGATTCAACAAACAATCTGAATGTATCATTCAGTCTGTAGCATTAACTGAAAGAAAAAAAAAACTTTAAAAATGAGCAAGATTTATACTATAGAATACATTACTGAAATAATAAGATCAAACTCCACTCCTCCTACTCATCTACTGCAAATATTTCTGTAAAATATCAATTATAACTGAAGTAGTTCAGTAATGCCAACATAATTATGATTGTTCTGCTACAGTAAGCAAGGCATTAGTATAAATTAGGAATATGAGGAAATATTAAAGGGAAAATATGTAATTCTCAATATGTAATATGCAATTCTCATGGCTTTGAAAGTTTATATCCATCATCTGATTATGCTGTTCAGTGAAAATCAGTCTGGGTGTTATCAGCAGTAATGATGTTAACACGATGCAGATTCTGCACAACAGTTCAATGAACGGTTTGTTCACGTTTCAGCCTGTGCTTTCTGAAAAACACAAGACAACAAAAGCTATAAGGAAAAAATATATATATATTAATTATGCCAAACAGATACAGATACAAAACGAAATGATGAATTTTCTAATTATCTTCTCTTTTTGTCCCTAAAATATTGCTCTTATTCGAATACTAATATCTTAGTGGCCATGAGATCCACCTCATGCATTATAGAATAATGACTTGATCTGATAATTGAGAGTGCCTCGCAAACCACAGGTCTGGTTTTTTTTCTAGTTGTTCATTGGCTCAATACAATTTTCAGCCAACACCCGTTACATGATCCTTAAGAAATCATTTGAATGTGCTGATTTGGTGCTCAGTTGCACAGTTGTGCTACAAGTGTGAAGCCTTCAGTTGCTAAAGCTTTGAGTACACTTGCAAGTGTTTCTTGCAAGTACCTTTATACTTTATACTTTCATGTAGGGCATGCACACTACTGTATAATAAGAAAGAAAGAAATCAAACTGGATCTAACCAGGACAGAAAGAGACATGGACGGCCCAGGTGCACCAAAACATGAGGACACGTACATCAGAGTGTCTAGTTTGAGAAGCCTCGCTGGTGCTCTGCTAGAAACTTCACTGAACAAACCAAACACCAGCTCCATCTGTGAAGTGAAGAGCAGACTCTGAGATGATGCTGGCCTTTACATAGAGTTTCAAAGAGAAGCCACATCTGACACTGGCAAAGAAGAACATGGTTAAAATGGGCAAAAGAACATATAGATGCAGACTATTCTTAAAGGGACAGATGCTGTCACCATTTACTCATGCACCCTCAAGTTGTTCCAAAACTGTATGAGTTTCTTTCTTCTGCTGAACACAAAAGAAGATATTTTGAAGAATATTGGTAACCAGTATAACTTCCAGGGAAAAAACAATATATGGAAGTCAATGGGGACCATCAACTGTCTGGTTAGCAACATTCTTCAAAATTTCTTCTTTTGTGTTCAGCAGAAGAAAGAAACTCATACAGGTTTCGATCAACATGAGGTTGAATAAATGACACGATTTTCATTTTGGGGTGAACTATCTCTTTAAAGGGGTGGCTGATTATGATTTTAACATTAGTTAGTGTGCAATGTTGCTGTTTGAGCATAAACAACATCTGCACAGTTACGACGCTCAAAGTTCAAAGCAAAGGGAGATATTTTATTTTAAAGAAATTGCTTTTTAAAGACTAGACAACAAACGGCTGGTAGGGACTACGCAAGCTTCCTTCCGGGTTAGTGACATCACGAACCCTAAAACTTACATAAACCCCACCCCTGGGAACGTGATTTATAGATTATCATGACAGAATATGCTAATCAATGACTAGAAGATAACTACACATAACCTATACATTCATCAAATAACCATTCAGAAATGTTGTCTACATGTTGTCACTTCTGCTTGAGTCTCTCCATTTTGTCTGACTCCAGTTTGAACATAAAAGGCTAAAAGTTTTTGAAATGTTCAGTGCATGTCTGCGTGAGGTAATCGAAGCTGCTAAGGACACAAGCTGTTGTAGCTCCGCCCTCTGTGCCGGGAGCAGCAGCTCATTTGCATTTAAAGGGACAGACACAAAAACGGTGCATTTTTGCTCACCCTAAAAAAGTGACAATTTTAACATGCTATATAAAAATATCTGTTGGGTATTTTGAGCTAAAACTTCACATACACCCTCTGGGGACATCAAAGGCTTATTTTACATCTTGTGAAAAGGGAATTATACCACCCCTTTAAGAATGGATGCATTTATGTTTAAGCTGTTGAATGAAGACTTTGATTATGAGGTTGTGAGAAATGCCTAAGAGATAAAACTTAAGCTGATTATCTTAATAAACTGACAACTAAGTATGTCACAGTGAGGACATTTTTACACCAGTAAATATACTTGCGACACACAGCTAGTACAGTAAACGGGGTATAGAAATCGCTTTTGATAGTGTACTCTGTGTATAG
Organism: Tiaroga cobitis; assembly: GCA_030578255.1. Classification (NCBI taxonomy): domain Eukaryota; kingdom Metazoa; phylum Chordata; class Actinopteri; order Cypriniformes; family Leuciscidae; genus Tiaroga; species Tiaroga cobitis. The sequence continues at coordinate 18,193,790 of CM060603.1, forward strand.
GCCTAATTTCCAGGCATCAGAGAGCTTATATCAATATGCCAGGTATTAAAATCACTTTTATCAGCAGCCATATCACACTGTTGCCCAAGACTGGTTGCCCACTGAAGCTAAGCAGGGCTGTGCCTGATCAGTACCTGGAAGGGAAATCTCCTGGGAAAACTAACTGCTAATAGAGGTGTTAGTGAGGTCAGCAGGAGGTGCTCACCCTGTGGTCTGTGTGGGTCCTAACACCCCAGTATAGTGATGGGGACACTATAGCACCGTCCTTAGGATGAGACGTTAAACCGAGGTCCTGACTCTCTGTAGTCATTAAAAATCCCAGGATGTCCTACCGGGTGTAACCCGGTATCCTGGCCAAAACTTTCCCAGTGGCCCCTGTCCATCATCATGGCCTCCTAATCATCTCCATATACACTGATTGGCTTTATCACTCTGTCTCCTCTCCACCAGTAAGCCGGTTTGTGATGGGCGTTATGGCGCACTATGGCTTTCCGTCGCATCATCCAGGTGATGATGCACATTGGTGGTTGTTGAGGAGATTCCCCCCTTCTATGTAAAGCACTTTAAGTGCTTAGAAAAGCGCTATATAAGTGTAACGAATTATAATTACTGATGCACTGTGCTGCAACTCGTGCTGTATTTCAGTTTAGAATTGTAGTGTCCATTGTCCAACTAAACTAACTGGTTTTAACCTGTGTAGAAAAATCAAAAAGACAATGAGGCAGTGCCGGGGCGAGCAAGTAATGTAATCCGTGTACGGTCCAACACTGTGTAACACCGGTAACACCGACAAAGGCAACAAGCGTACTGACAAGAAAATAAGATTCGAATTAAAAAAATGAATTGTCAGACCGGGTATATAATATTTATATTTCACAGTACATAAAATAAAGTGCTCATAGCTGTGGGATGACCTGTTCAGACAAGGGGATCTCTACATGGCAGAAAAAAATTGATCAATTGTGTGACACTTCAACCTTTCACACAAACCTCAGATCACTCACACACAGCCTCGTTTTCCTCTCACCCTGTTGCTATGCAACCCGGCCTATACATTTCACAACATTGATTATTATAAGTTCTTGTGAGGGCCAAGTTTAGGTCACAGACATACATTAGGGAGCAACAGCTGTGGGAGGTGTGTGTGTGTGCGCATGTGTGTATGTGTGTGTAATGCATGTACGAGAGAAAGGGAAAAAGAATGACTGATTAATGATTGTTTACATGCACAGATTTCCAACTCAAATGAACTCATCCAATTGCAGAGTCTGAAAGTACACAACCCTAAACTCTGTAATCCTATGAAAATATCCGTTTACACGAGCATCACACATATTCTCAACAATATTTATATGTATACAAAGAGTCACATTTATTTATCATACTGACTAGAAGCAATGGGAATCATATGAGGTAAAAATGGAACTACTCTGGTTCTGATTCCACAATATTAACTACACCATCGTTCAAAAGTTTGGGGTCAGTAAGATTTTTTCATTAAAGAAATTAATACAATGATGCATTAAATTGATTAAAAGAGACACCAAAGATATATGTATAATGTTACAAAATATTTTTATTTCAAATAAATGCTGATCTTTTGCACTTTTCAATAAAATCAAATAATTGGATAAACCAAATTGGCATATTAGAATGATTTCTAAAGGATCATGTGACAGAAGACTGAATGATTGCTGAAAACACAGCTTTGCCATCACAGGTATAAATTCTATTTTCAAAATATTAAAAAAGAAAACAGTTATTTTAAATTTTAATAATATTTCACAACATTACGGTCTTTTTACTTTTTTTAACATAATAAATCTTATTGACCCCAATGTTTTGAACTGTAGTGTATATTCTGTAACTAAACATACTTACAAGAATTCAGTACAACATAAAAATAGTAGTGTGCAGTTAGAATTGAACATGAAAGTGGTAGAATGAGTAGCCTATGTCAAGAACTGGTCCACATTCAGTGAGTGAGCGAGTCATTGTAGGCCAGTTCATTGTAGGCCTAAGTTTAACTGATTTATTAAGAACAACCAGCTCATATGAGTAATTTGTTCAGAACAAAGTGAAGCAAGACATTAGGCATTAGACATTCTCGTGTTACGCAACACATTTGAGCTTCTGCAAGAACCAATGAGGTTCATTCTCGTGTTACGCAGCACGTTTGAGCTTCTGCAAGAACCAATGAGGTTCATTCTCGTGTTACGCAGCACGTTTGAGCTTCTGCAAGAACCAATGAGGTTCATTCTCGTGTTACGCAGCACGTTTGAGCTTCTGCAAGAACCAATGAGGTTCATTCTCGTGTTACGCAGCACGTTTGAGCTTCTGCAAGAACCAATGAGGTTCATTCTCGTGTTACGCAGCACGTTTGAGCTTCTGCAAGAACCAATGAGATTCATTCTTGAGGTTCATGAGGTTTTTTTCTTGCCCGTCAAGAAGGTTTGGTGCAGGTTTGGTTGAGCTTCGGCTGTTTATGTTTCCTGATCAATGTTTATATATGAATAAAAGCCTAAATTAAAGCTGTTCATCATATAAAACAATCAAGTCTCTTCAGAAAATTTGGACTAAACCGCTCAATTTATATGGATTAGATTTACGATCTCTTTATGAACTTTTTGAAGTGTGGTAGTGGGAGTTGCTTCAAATTCTGGTCATTTTACAGAAATTTACTGGGATTACTGTGTGAAAGGGGCTATTTTCTATGCGTTGTTTGTATTATTGTAATGGCCCCGGTCTTTCACATCAAATTCAATTCAGATTTCAAACTCACAACTTAGCTAAAATGTGATTTCTGTTGCTGTGGTACTGAAGATCCAATCTCTATTCAGCAGAGTATTCAGTATTCAGTGAAGGAATTCAGACATAACAGAACCGTTAATAAAACCAAGCACGAGATATCCCCATACTCAGGACAGACGTTTGCAAAGCCTTATCTGAAAGGTTTTACCATGTGCTTTAATCTTTCATTTGAACCGTGCCCCACACAGTCAGGCCTGGAGAATGCCAGCGTACCCGCAGGACGGACTACACTAAAATGAGATGGGTTGCTTACGTCTAACCCACTTCTGTCTCGCCAGGAGCAAATCAAACAAACATCAACCTGGGTAATCTTTGAAGCAGCGCTCTAATCCTGATCTGAAATGTCAACAGTCTCACTGAGACCCCGGCTGGGTCAGGTGCCGTGGATTACAGAATATGTGTTAAAGTGACGCATGGGAGTGAGGAGGAGGGAATGACGGACATAAAGGCACATCTAGCATTTTAAAAGCGTCAGTAATCTGCTGTGAACACACACTCTCCTACAAAGAAGAGGTCAGATGATAAGCCAGAGAGAGCCTGTAATGTCTGTCATTAAAGAATCTAATCCTCTACACACACACACATATATATATATATATATATATATTTCCCATAAGCTGTTGGAATGTTTGGAAAGGAAGTCTCTTTCACTTACATGCATTCCCCAAGACATTTTGCTTTTGAGATTAAAGACAAACAATATGAAGGACATTTCAATTGTTATTTGGGCTTATTTTGAAAAATTTGACGAATGAATATGATGGATGCCAGCATAACGTTGCATGTTCTACCTTCAGCCTTCTTGACCACACATATGATGCCTTTAAAATGCTGTCTAGGTAGGGAGCTCACTGAGTTTTGGAACAGAGCTACAGATCTACCAGTAATAGCCTATATTTTCTTTCTTTTTCCACTCAGAATCTACAGGAAATCAAAGAAAGTGGCTTCTCTGTAATTGGTGTAATTAAAAATCTGCAGAACAATAATCCTCATGCAATTTAGCTCTTATCACTCATTAGTTACCCACAATATTTTGTGGATGCTTTTGTATGTACACAGATGTTGTTGCACTGCTCAAATGCAATGCGAAACCCCCGTGAAACACACGCTACAGGACGTGACAGCCACCAGCCAGTGTCTTGTCTCCATGGTTACAGGTTGCTCCTCTAGTGGTATCTGATAAAATGAAGTCTCTTTTGCCAATTGATCCTGTGCTCCACCACTGGTGTCACTGTGAGTCATCCGGGAGCCACACAAGCGGTTGTGTGTGTGCTGGTGATTCACACTCAACCATCATGGCCACAGACAGATAGTCAGACCCACACAACAGTTTATATTAGGGCTGGGTAAAAATTTTTTAAATAAAAATAGATCTCATTTTGAAGAACTGAAATTGATTCTTAAAGGGATAGTACACCCAAAAATGAACATTATGTCAGTAATTACTAACCCTCATGTCGTTCCAAACCCGTAAGACTTTCGTTCATCAACGGAACACAAATGAAGATCATTTTGATGAAATCTGAGAGCTTTCTGTCCCTCCATAGACAACTACCACTTTAACGCTTCAAAAAGTTCATAAAGAGAGAATTAAACTATAGTCAATATGAATTGAACATGTATCTTCAGAAAATTTGGACTAAACCGCTCAATTTATATGGTGAACAGATTGAATTTAGGATTTTATTCACATATACTTTGTGTTCTGAAGATGAACGAAAGTCTTACGGGTTTGAAACGACATGATGGTGAGTACATTTTTCAGAATTTTCATTTTTGGGTGAACTATGCCTTTAAATCCCAAGAACCTTTCAGTCTATGCTGTTGTCAGGTTTCGACCAATGTCAAGTAATGTTATATTCACCTCAAAAGCCATTAGGCGAATTTTGATAAAAAATATAAACTATATTGCATATTCATTGTATTTTTACTTCAATATTTATTGTGTTTGAATACATTATTAGGTTTTTTATGACAGCCACCATTTAAATGTTTATATTTTCAGAAAAACATTACATTTTGAATTACATAATTAGAACGTTATTATTATAAAAACGTGTAATTATGCAAGTAGCCTCAAATGAGTTGATTTTAACCTTTAATATCATATTGATGTAACAACTGGGTTCCCTGTGTAGTTTCTAGCTTTATATTAAAGGGTTAGTTCACCCAAAAATGAAAATTAAGTCATTAATTACTCACCCCCATGCTGTACCAACCCCGTAAGACCTTCGTTCGTCTTCGGAACACAAATGAAGACATTTATGATTAAATCTGAGAGGTTCATGACTGCTACATAGACTCCCTAAGGGAACGAAACTTGACGGCCCAGAGAGTCATTAAAGAAAATGTTTAAATATTCCATGTCACAACAGTGGCTCAACTATAAGTTTATCAAGCGACGAGAATACTTTTTGTGCGAAAAAACAAAACCTTTTCTTCCTTGTAGGCCTGAAACGAGACTTCAAGAGATTTCCACGACGCGCACGCGGGAGAACTTAACTGAAGTAGTTGAAGGAGATCGCAATTCTCGCGCATGCGTCGTGGAAATCTCTTGAAGTCTCGTTTGCTACAGCATGGGGTGAGTAATTCATGACTTAATTTTCATTTTTGGGTGAACTAACCCTTTAACTTTTGGACTAACGTTGTTATAATGAAATAGATAAAAATGTATGTTTCTTGAGGAAATTGACCATGTGCGGACCCGGATATTTGATATCGAATCAAATTGATTCGACAATCACAAGCTTGTGAATCGAAATCGAATTGAGCCATGAAATTTGTGTCAGTGCCCAGTCCTAGGTTATATGCTAGAGATATACACATATGTGGTAAACAAACAAACAAACAAACAAATAAATAAAATTGGAAAGGCAACAACCTCCTAGAGAATAATTGCTGAGAAAAAAATTACCACAGTAACCATAAGAAAAATCAGTTACAAACTGATATTAGCTTCATATAAAAAATAATAAACTGAAAAACAAACAAAAAAACTAGGAAAAAATAAATTCAGCTTTGCCATCACCGTTATAAATTATATTTATTAAAATAGGAAAAAAATATGAATATATTAATATTTCACAACATTACTGGTTTTCTATATTGTTGATCAAATAAATGCAGCCTATAATCTATATGTATCTATCTATCTATCTATGAAGAGTTCAGATGCAAAAGCCTCTTAGTGCCATCTGAAATTTTCTTCTAGAATGATAATTTTTATCAAGCTTGTATATTTAAGTTCAGTAATTTCACTTAAATGGTAATGAAAATTACCTATTAATTATAATTTAAGTGAAATTACTGAACTTAAATATACAAGCTTGATAAAAATTATCATTCTAGAAGAAATTTTCAGATGGCACTTTGAGGCTTTTGCATCTGAACTCTTCATATATATACATATATATATGTGTATATATATATATATATATATATATATATATATATATATACAGTATTATAGTTATTCACATAAAAATTAGGATGTCTCAACTCAAAAAACAATTGGAATGTGTACAGCATTCCTACTGGATTTGATACCATATTTTGGAACCAATATTAACAGAATCAAGTAAAATCATGTAGGAATTAAATAAAATCCTACTGGATAAAATGAAAACTCCTACAAGAGTTTATGATCCTTATTATTTGATTCCTACAGTCTTATTGGATATAGTGTAATCATCATAAGAACCCTACTGGTATTGGCACAAGACGCCACGGGACAGTGAAACAAAATTGTTCAGGGAGCTGCAGCAGATGTAAAACCACTGAAAGATGTTCTTTAAATTCACATTCTTTACAGCGATGTTAGGAAATAAGCTTTTAAATAAATCTCGTTAGGAATCCTGAAAGAAAATTCCTATTAGGATCGACTCCAAATCAGAATAGAATTTTCAATAGGATTCTAGAGCATATTTTGAGGTATAGAAAATCACACATCGGCACACATCCACACATGCAAATCCCCTTATATAACTGGCAATAATGTGCTTGATATGGACATACACATACATGCAAACATACAAGCAAAGAATAAAGAATCATCTCAGCATCCCAGCAGTTGCCATGGCACCCTCCCTATCTGGAACTGATGCGACTGATGTCTGGCCTCTGACTGATGAAAAACTGGTAAGAGCGAGACATTCCCAACACACACCTTTGATCAGCCTCTCGGTCAAACCAGGATAACAAGACGCTAACCTTTCCCATCTCAACACTCATAGTCGCCAAACAATTGCAGTTATCCCAACAGCAGACAAACATAGCTAATTCATTCAGTAATTAAGATTAATTCTGAAATGTTGCCTTTCCCTGCCCTTCTACAGATGTTTTCTACCCAGAGATCATTTGAGCTGCGCTTTGAGCACATCTTTGGGCTAGTACGATTTCTGACAAGGACTGCAGATGATTTAGTTCTGTAGCTCTTTGGATGTGTTCTGGACTGATGAATTAGTCAAATAAGATCAATAGCTGCGTCCACTCTCTGGTCACCAACATTCTTTAAAATATATTTTGTGTTCAACAGAATAAAGCAATTTATACAGGTTTGGAACAACATGGAGGTGAGTAAATTACAGACATTTTAATTTTGGGGTGAACTATCCCTTTAGTGTATATGTATACTTTGCAATAAACTTAAAACAGATTGTTTCTATATTCTATATAACTATTATTGTCATTTGCAATGGTCCATGGGATTGTAGTTCTTTCTCCCAAAGCCCATCAGCCCATCAGTCTTGTATTTTAGTCTTTTTGTAGATTTTCAAATGCTTCTTTGGTTCAAATCAAAGTCTGTAATGTTGTGATTTACTGTGCAACTGGTTGGTTTGGTTCATGGCCTAAAACTCTTTCACAAAGATTTTTTTTTTTGAATCCCTATGGGGAAAAATAAATAGGAAAAAAATACTTTCGGAAAGCCTGCTGAAAAAGTGTGTGAGCACAGTTGCGCTCTATTACTGTGACAAATATCACTAAATACCAAGAAATGGGGATAAAAATAGTTCAACCAAATTAAAATAGAATATTTTACCCTAAATTTGCTAACCTAGCAACATGCTAACTCGACTAAAATTAGATATTTTAACCAAAATCAGTTAGGATGAAGCTTATGCATGCAGTAGAAAACAAGGCAGCTCACTCAGGAACAGAGCCACGATACAAATTAATAAATATTTTAAAAATCAGACATCATTATGGTTGATATCAAGATCACGAATACATTAACATTAATTTCCTACTCAATATTCAGCGACTCAGACCGCTCTGATGAACAATTGGCTAACCTTCAAGTACCAGCGTAGTTCACAATCACAACAGGGGTCATTTACACAAACACACACACACAAATCTTAAAGGAACAGCAACAAAAAAGATGATTCTAAGGTCAGACGGTGTAAAACAGTATCTAACTAAAGTACTAGATTTTGACGCAATAAACCTTAAGCAAAATAACGCTATAAACTCTTAAATTCTAAAAACCCAGCAAATCAAGACTGCGCAGTGCTCACCCACAGTACTGGCACAATGAAAACTTCAATAAAACAGGATTTGTTCCAGTTGTTTACTGGGGGTATAAGGGAGAAAGGGAGAGAGGAAGAGAGGAAGAGAGAGATAGTTAGCGCTAAAGCTGACAGCTGCTTGGCAGACTCTCAAACGCAGCTTAACGTTCACCCTGTTCTGAGTGGCACACAATGCATCTATTCAACCCTCCAAACATCTAACTATCACCACGTGCATACAGAGATGCCTGACATTCAAGAGCAGAGGATCAGATCGCTCTGGCCAAAATGGAGCTCCAACATTTCACTCTATGCTTTGTTTGACGTCTCCAGGCTCAATATGGATGATTTTGACACCCTCTGATCCTTTCTACACAGATCACTTCAAGACAAAAAGGGGAAACCGTTCCGCCGTTGGCCACTTGGTGGCGATCTGGTTCCATGAATGGGTTCTGGGAAAAGTGAACGAAGCACACTGTGGCAAGGAAAAGAAAAGAACATGTGTGTAGAATTCGAGGTACATGAGAAAGATGTTGTGTACAAGCTTCACCTGAGCGTAAAGTGCTGAGGATTTACGGCTTGGACTGGACAGCTGAGGGGTAGAAGGGTTAAAAACACAACGAAAATATAATAACGGTAAATAGGTGTGGAGAACAGGCCATCATGGGTGAGCCTTTTCTGTGTGCTCCATGAGCCAGTACCCATAAGAAAAAAAAGAAAGTAAGCCATTTTTCTTATGATAATGGCAAAATACACCTTAAAATAAACTCGTTTCAAAATATGGCAACTTAATAGTGTTTGCTCATACCCAGAATGAGTCCTAATGCTACTTTTAAAAGGGATATTAGTATCTCAATTAAGAGCTCATCAGTGTTAATAACTCATGCTAATGTCATTAAACATCACTTTTTTTCTGATATGAAACATAATGGATGTTATATTTGGTGTTGAGTCCAATTTCCCTCCTTAAACTATGTCTGATGTTTGTGTCGGTTTGCTGATACTTTGGGGACAAAATTGACCTCAGAAGTGAGCTAAATATGACAAAACCTTCACTTGGGCATCTCCAAACGTACAATTATACAGTATAACACGCACGCACACACATACAAACAAACACAAAGACACACACATATGAATTTTTTAGCTGAATTTTCAGCATCAATTCTCCAGTCTTCAGTGTCACATGATCCTTCAGAAACCATTCGAATATGCTGATTTGCTGCTCAATAAACATTTCTTAGTATTATCTATCTTGAAACCTTGTGCTGCTTAGTATTTTTGTCAAAACTGATAAATTTTTTACCAGGATTCTTAGTTCAAAAGAACAGCTTTTTAAAAAAATAACACGAAATAAAAATATAATAAAATAAAATACTGACACCAAAATTTGAGCAAGAGCATGTCTAAATGCATTCACACTGCAGTGATGGCATAACAGTAAAAAAAAAACGTGTATAAATAAGTGTGTGAGTGCACGAACGTGAGAGTCTTAAACACTTTCCCATCTTAAAGCAGGTCATGATCAGTCGTGGCTCTTAGAGACTTCACAGGCAGATCTGTGATGAGTGACACAGCAAAGCCCACTGTGCATTTAATAGTCCACACTTTATGAATCCAGATTCAGTTCAAATTACTAGAGATTTTCTCAAAGCTCCGGATGTATTGTATTCCAGGTCTTTAGTGAGCGGATGGGCAGAGTAGATTAAAGTAGAGCACACACACCATCTGGGAAACGTCTCACGCCAGTCGGTGGCGTAAGCACAAATGCACAAATGTACTAATGTAAACTGGCATTGGACCAGTGAAGCATGTGCGTTGGGGGGGGGCACTAGCAAACTTTCTTCTATAGTAAGTGTTACCTTCACTTATACAATGATATGAAAGAATGACTTTGTTGGCTACTTTAAAACCTAATAAAAATAATGTCAACACATTGAAGTGTGACCTCACAGATAGTTCAAGGAAAGGGCTACGCAAATAACACCAATCCTGCCTTCTGCGAGAGGGGTCAATGGAGAACCAGAGCGCCTGATTGGACATCACCAGCCCAACACTGTGTACGCCCAGACGCCACACGTGTCTACAGCCATCTGAAAGTATTGAGTTCAAAAGTCTTAAAACACCATGTAGTCACTGGAAACCATAATGAGTTCACATCGTTCTACCCCTTGACCCTACCGGACAGCAACTGGACTGACCCTGCAGACCGAAGCTTGGTGCCACAGAAGCGCTCGGACCCGGATTCCAAGCCTTCGGGGGACTTGAACAAACAAGGTCAGGCAGTGGAGTCACACAGCAGGCGAGCGTGACAACTGTTATTGTAGTCTGTAATCAAAGACGGTCCAAATGCTCAATGAAAGAAGACTAAATGCTAATCAGGCAATTTGCTGTCATCTAGCCAATTAACTTCACTGTACACAAACATCAGTCAGCAAATGTGCGTGACAGGAGAAGCGTAAAAATTGCTGCTCTTTAAATTGTTGTTCTACTTAGCAGCGCCTCATTTCATTCTGGCTTAGTGTTTTGAAGAGATAGCTAACCATTTGGTTGTTCCAAACCCATATTACTTTTTCCCTAATGGAACACAAAAGGAATTGTTTTTAGAATATACTACTTACAATAGTTCCAATATAGTTAATATTAATGGAGTAAAAATCAAATTTACTCACTATGTTTGCAAATCTTACTCAAACAATGTAGCACTGAATTAAGCCATGCTTTTAGTTTTAAAGTCATGCTTTACTTAGAAACATTGAAGGGAACAATACAGTAGATTGTTACACTTTCAACCAGCAAAATGATGTACCAATCTGAATGTTGTATAATCTATAAGACAACATATCAACCCAACTGAACACAGAACCCTCAAATGGTACACAACACACAATAATGGAAACAATTAATGGATAGTTTTTGAGTATGAATGGGTCATTTCGAGTCGAAAATGAACTGATGATATCACAAAACAGCAAGTAACAATAAAGTGAAAAATGCAACCTTATTAATTGTTCATGCCCCGGTGCATGATGGGAACACCCGTATTAGAAAGTTGAGCAGTTATAACTTTAATGTTTACTCAAAGAATCCTTATAAACACAAACAAGTCCAAATAAAATATACGTACAGTATAAACAGTGTTGGGTGTAACTCCTTACTAAATAAGTTCAGTAATTTAATTATTTTTCCCTTTAATTATTTTTCGCCTGTCTGAAGTATAAAATCATTGGTTACCCGTAAGTAGGGCTGCAACTAACGATTATTTTGATAATCGATTAATCGGACGATCATTTTTCCGATTAATCGATTAATCGGATAAAAGTTCCAATTTGATTTTTTGTTTATTATAACTAAATAAAACCCTAAATCAGGGTTGTGGCGAGCAGGACGAGGCCGAGGCACGTGAGAGATGCGAGACCGGTGCGTCTCACAGGTGTCGTTCATTATCACTCACGCCACCGGCCTCGCACCGTCCTCTCACGTCCCTCGGCCTCATCCTGCTCGCTACAAGGGTATTTATGTGTGAAAGTGTACTTTAAAAAGTGCAAAAGCCACACATTGGGTCTCATTCATGAAACATTCGTAAATATACGAGTAAATGTGCGAGTGATTTGCGCGTAAAGAGACCTTTCCCGAAAACTCTTCTCCTGATTCACAAATACTTCGTAAACGTCAGATGTGATAGTGAAATGTGTGTGTGTGTGTTATTGAATTCCAATCAGTCGTAAATGGGACGCGCGTGCACGTTCATTCTCAATTACCATAAATCCCGCCCATTAAATCCGACTGACAACTACATATGGGCATCATGACATGAATGCGAATGAAAAAAAAAATTTCTCAGATGCAGAAATTGAAGTTTTATTAGCAGAAGTTCATTCAAAACGCCACATTTTATTTTCAAGCGTACATAGTGGCGTATCGGGTCATAAAAAAAAGGAAGCTTGGCAGCATATTACAGATGCAGTTAATGGAGTTTCATCTGTTAATCGAACATTCCCAGAAGTGAGAAGAAAACGGTTCGACATTAAGCTTGAGAGCAAAAAGCAAATTAGTTCACTTCGGAAAAATAGTATTCAAACTGGAGAAGGACCACCATCGCAGATGCTATTACTGGCTCTCATAATAAGAAAAACCGTATGTAATTACTAAATATAATATTTTTTCAAAATGCTGTGTAAATATGTACCCGATTAAGGTGAATTCAAATGCAGCCTTATTCATGAGCAAAACGTTCGGGTGTTAAGTGCACTATTTACGCGTGGCTGGGAGCAGGTGTAGATTTCTTGTGTACTAACATTTGGAAAATACGAACATTTTAATGAATCCGAAAATTTACGCCAGAACCACTTTACACACGATTTACACAAAAATTCGTTCTGCTCGTGTTTCATGAATGAGACCCATAGAGTTTTACTAATATCAATATTTGCTTTGTTTTTAATGATAATAGCTGATGGCAAGTTGACAACCATGATTCATGTAAAATTAATTAAAAATTATATTCAACATATGTTTTAACACAATTTTTGTTAAAACAAATTTACACAGACATGTTGTTCAGATGTGAAGATATAAACTAAAAACATCTCAAATATATAATTAATTTAATTTTTATTTAAAATTAATTGAATTATAAGGATAATTGATAAAATAAATATAGAAAGACTGAAAACAAGCGTGTGAACATAGAGCCGCAGTAGATCGCGTTTGAAAAACAATTAAAACTTAATAGTAGACAAATGCTATAAAAAGAGAACGGGATGGAGGAACGCAGCAAGCTAACAGGCTTGATTAAAAGGACAGGAAAAATGATGCATTAGTGCACAAGCATTCGCTGAAAACCACCGAGTACAGTGACTAAAAACAATCTTTTACTGCTGCTGCTATTAACTGCCTTAATATTTAGTGCTTCACTTTGTAAACACCGTTTTAATTTAACCTATTTCTGCGGTAGCGCTATTTCAATCCATCACTTATGTTGCGAGAGAACTGATTGCGCAACCTGATGCTCGAGACAAATACAGACATCCCAAGTCTCGCGGAAGATCCGGGAGTCTCCCGCATATTGATAGCGGCTCCCTGATGCCTGCAAATTAGTTCAAACTCCCGGAATCTAGAGCGCGCGAGCAAGAGCGCGCATGCGAGACAGAAGAGACTGCTCCAAACATAGACTGTAAAAAAGATCTCGGTCTCTGCGCGCACGGCAGATCGGCGAAGGGAGAGAGACCTTGCGTGTGTGTCATGAAGCGCAGCGCATGTAAGACAGAGAGCATCATGATTGGCCTGTTTCAACCAATCACCAGTAAACGCTCGCCGTGACGTAAGCAGACCAACTAATCGATAATGACATTCGTTGACAACTATTTTAATAATCGATTTTAATCAATTAAATCGATTAGTTGTTTCAGCCCTACCCGTAAGCCAATCACATAACATCTGGTTATGACGTGTGTTATTCGCCAGCTCAGCCACATCGAACTTCCACTGTAAACACATGTATGATGCGAAAACGAAACCATCGAGCGAAATACCAGAGTGAACATGGCTGACCGAGTTTTGCTGCTTCCTTAACCTGATCCTCCATGAGTGCAACCAAGGGGGACACAATCACAACTATCGCCTTGCCGGCCTTTGGCCTCCCCAGTTTCTAGCTGACGATCGCAATAGTTGATAAATTAAACTTTTCCCAAAACCTGTCGCGAGTAGGGCCACAACATCACCTCCATTCAAAATGTTTAACAAACACTCTTCTTGTTCGGGCTTCAGTTTGCAAATGCCGGGAATATTCTCCACAACAGAGTGAATTGCATCCCGTGTCTCCATATCCGCGGTCGTTTTCTATTTCCCTAACCTAAAATACAATCTTAAACTCGGTGCTTAGCATCTACGTCACGGCTCTCAGCCCGCCCTCTGTTCGTTGATTGGCCGGCTGTTTTTCAGGCCGGAGGAAAACTGGGAGACATGTCGATGTCTCAGACTGAGTACAGAAGCGAACTGAAATAGAGCGGAAGTACGAAGTCTGACGTAGTCAGGCTAACAAAAAGCACCATTGAAATAATCACAAAAGTAGTTCATATGACTAAACTAAAAGTCTTCTGAATGCATAGAAAATATTTGAGACGTTCAGGCAAGTCGTCTGTGAAAATCTTACCCCTTTCTTGTTGTCTTAAAACACAAAACGTTAGGTTGGACATTTTGGCAACATTAAAACACAGCCAACAAACAATGGCAGAAAGCTACAGCTTAGGGAATGTTATTGAAGAATTGAATTTCTGTTTGCTCCTCACATAATGTTATCATTTGGCTTCAGACTACGCGTCACTTGTTTGACAATCCTTTCATAGTGCATCCTTTCATTTTTGACATTTGCCATTCATTATCATTATATTGTAAAGATTGATAGAGTGCGTGCCTCAAAAAAGCACAAACAAAGAAAGTCCCACAGATCACAGCCATTGAACAAGTTTCCTTCTCATTCAGGCGAGATGCTTTGACCTACATTACCTGTCTACAGTATCACAGAGAGAGTTCATTTCACCACACAATCCTACACACACACACACATCCTGATTGCATACTGTTATCTAGTCCGTAACCAGCAGAATCAAATCCTCAAGGTCTCGGGTCACCCGTGCGGCCCCTTTAATTAACTGGCCGCTTAATGTGTTTATCCCATGCAAGCGTGGCTCCTGCTACACCGAGACACCCTGGGAACAGGCTGAGACAGTCAGATAAATCATCACTCGGCACATCTGTCCCCAGTCGCGGCCATCCATCCTCCCTCTCTCGCCGCTCTTCCCTCTTTTTCCCTCCGTTTCTCCTCATCGGAGACTCAAGCAATTCTTTTCCTTTGGGTGAGGACGTTTGTCTCTGTCTGCCTCTTCCACAGGCTGCTGCCATAGGTTAATATTACACACTCAGATCTATTGCTCAGATAATAGCGCTGTACGACAAGGTCACTGCACCGGGTTCCGCAATGTTAGACCACAAATAGTTAACTGAAGCCAGGCTACCTGTGAAGGGCATAAATCTAGTAGTAAACTCCCAGCACTGAGAGCGCCGTCAACTCTTCAAATCTCCATACGGCCTGGTCGAGTTTGTTCCAGTGTTTTATTGACCTGTAAATGAACATTATGCTAACACACAAAAGTGCTAACAAACATATCACACCTGTATGTATTTCGAAAGCAAAATTAAGGCCAAAATACACACTGAGTAAAGCATACAAACTAAGGTGCTACCATGTGTTTTGGACATGTATGAAAGCAGTACCATGGTTTTCTTTGAAGTACCATGCAATATCACAGTACAATGTGAGATGATAGATAAATACAGCTGGTTTAGTTAGTTTCAAGAACAAAAAAGCATACAAGTACATTATAATCTATCTAACATTTATATATATATATATATATATATATATATATATATATATATATATATATATATTTTTTTTTTTTTTTTTTTTTTTTTTTTGTATAATAATTTAAAAAAAAAAATTTATGAAGGACAGAGACATAGACAAAAAAAGATGCCCGGAAAAACTGAACGTGCTTGGGGTATTCCAACACGGATGTAGGCCTAAATAGAGAAGGTCTCAGACAATGTCATCTCCACCAAAGTAGGTGTTGAAACAATGAAGATAAAGCTGGCAAACACACAAGCAGTTTCCTGTTTAATGCATAATTTCCATTATAAGATACTTCACTGATAGAACCACTGAGATTTTTTAATCCCATTCAATATAAATAAATAGTTTCTCTC
Source organism: Tiaroga cobitis (assembly GCA_030578255.1). Taxonomy (NCBI): domain Eukaryota; kingdom Metazoa; phylum Chordata; class Actinopteri; order Cypriniformes; family Leuciscidae; genus Tiaroga; species Tiaroga cobitis. The sequence goes on from CM060603.1 coordinate 18,209,875, forward strand.
TCTCTCTCTCTCTCTCTCTCTCTCTCTCTCTCTCTCTCTCTCTCTCTCTCTCTCTCTCTCTCTCTCTCTCTGCGCATGCGTATGCGTGAGCGTTTGCTGGGTGAGTGTGGAGAGCGTGTGGAGTTTTGAGCGTTGTGATTGAGTGAATGTGATTTTGTGGCTGCTGTGCCTAAAAGTAGTATTTCACCCTCAGCTATTTTTCTATCTTGTCTTTTTTCTTTTCTCTCTTTGTTTGTTCCGTTTTAGTTACTTAGAATAGTTTATTTGGTGTGCTAATCCGGGCCGTGTGCTACCTGCACTTGAGGAAGCATGGCGGTCCCGGATTCGCGAGTTTTGAACACACTCACGCGGCGCCATGCAGTGAAGGTGGCGGCTGCTGTGAGTGTGGAGGATTGTTGTTTAGCAATAGGTGAAGTTGTGGGCCATGAGTGCATTTTGTCAGCCTCAAAAATGAACAATGCTAATGTTATATTTTTAAATAACATAGACAAAGCAAATGAGTTAGTTGAGCGTGGGATCATTATTGATGGTTTGTTTAGACCTGTTCTTCCTTTGTCAATGCCATCTAAAAAAAGTGACATTATCTAATGTTCCTCCATTTATTAGTGATCAACTATTAAAGCAATCTCTTTCCCGTTATGGCAAATTAGTGTCTCCAATAAAGAAAATACCGATTGGCAGTGGATCTCCATTGTTAAAGCATATCGTTTCATTTAGGCGTTTCGCCTTCATGATTGTGAAAGACGACGCTGAATTAGATTTTACGTTTAAATTCCGAATCGACGACTTTGATTATGTTGTGTTTGCAACAACAGGGAAAATGAAATGTTTTGGTTGCAGTAAGGTTGGACATTTGATTCGTGATTGCCCTGATAAAAGAGAAACATTAGTAACAGAGCAAAATATAAATGATGTAACTGTCCCGCCACCCGCGACTGATCAAACTTTTGAAACGTACTCGGTTACTAACGTAACCTCGGTTCTCTCTAGAGAGGGAACGAGTACTGCGTAATAGCTTACGCTATGGGGAAAACCTCTTTTCCACGAGATATTGAAGCCAAAAATTATCCTTAATTTTTTATTAATGTAAAACGCTTTGCAGCAGCAAGCAGACCACGCCCTTTCTGGCGGGACGTGACGAAATGGGCGCGAAATGCCCCCATTGGATATGTGTCACGCAACGCCTCTCTCGATAGGCTGCTGCATTTTCCGCAAGAGCAGCCAATAGGCGCGCGAGCTGTTTCGCCTATGTCTGCTTGCTGCTGCAAAGCGTTTTACATTAATAAAAAATTAAGGATAATTTTTGGCTTCAATATCTCGTGGAAAAGAGGTTTTCCCCACAGCGTAAGCTATTACGCAGTACGAGAGATACTCTCGTAAGAGAACTGACAGTACAGAGCCAGATGCGATCGCGGCAGAACGAGCTGAACCCGAGCCGATCGCAACAAAGCTGCAAGGTATAAATCAGGTTAATTCTGAGACTATTTTAACGAAAGCGTCGTTGAACAAAACATTAGTTGATGCGGAGTCCACTGAATCTTTTGATGATGGACCCACCTTGACAAAGCGAATACTCACTTGTTCGGAGAGTAACCATAAGGTGTCTGAGATCCCACAGTGCGAGGGAGAAAAACAGCCTTTGATTGAGCAATTATGTGAAAATGATGGTATTGACATAGAGTCAGAATATACACTGTTTAAGGTACCTTTAAAACGAAGGAAGAGTGATAATGCTTATGACTTGAGACCTGTAAAGAGAACAGATGTAGGTGTATGTGAAGACCATGTAGACACAGAGAGTGGTAGTGAATCAGACTGTAGTCTCTCTCTTTCACAGAGTGAATGCGTGAGTCGCAATTTTGAAGTGGAGGATATAAAGTTGTTTCTTAAAGCAACGAAAAATAGAACAGGGGTATGGGTGAACGAATATTTCCCTGACCTAAAACAGTTTATTGAGAAGACAAGGTGTCTGATGGCTGAAGGTTTTTTTACCAACAAAGAAATTTACAGGTTAAAGAAACTTGTGAGAAAACTCAATACCGAAATAAACAATGATGGTGGTGGTGGAAAAAGCTAATTTAATGATAATCAGTGGGTTTTTTTCTGTTTTGTTATTTATTTTCTATGGCCGAAGTCAGTGTTGCTTCAGTAAATGTAAATGGAGCAAGAGATGTGAAAAAAAGAGTAATGTTATATGAGATGGCTAAACTGAAAAAAATCGACATTTTTTTTCTTCAAGTAACTCACAGTGATTCCAAGAATGCGGTAGATTGGGAAAGAGAATGGGATGGCATCTCTATTTTAAGTCACAACACTGCTAGCAGTGCAGGGGTTGCTGTTTTATTTTCTAAGAATTTCAAACCAATTTCGGATGAGGTTGAAGAGATTATAAAAGGTAGACTCTTAAAGGTTAGAGCTTTATTTGAAAATCATGTCTTTGTTTTTATTTGTGTTTATGTCCCAACCTCAGGAGTTGAGAGAATGTTGTTTTTAAAAAACTTTTAATTTAACCTTGCAAAAGTGTGACAGTGAAGAGTTTTTGTTTCTTGGAGGAGATTTTAATTGCACTGAACAAACTATTGATAGGAATCACACAGAGCCCCATGAGCCATCTCGGAAGAGACTTATTCAAGTAATTAAAACAAATGAGTTGTGTGATATATGGAGACATGTTAATGGTAATCTAAGACAATATACTTGGTCTCATACCCGTGACAATGTTTTTTCTTTTGCTAGGTTGGATAGATTGTATGGTTTTAAACATCAATGTGGTATTTTTAGCAAATGTTTTATTGTTCCTGTTGGTTTTTCTGATCATAGCATGGTGTGTTGTTCTTTCATTTTGAATTCCATTAGACCAAATAGAGCTTATTCTCATTTTAACAGTTCTTTGCTAAATGATAAAAATTTTAAGGAAAATTTCAATTTTTTGGGGGAAACGTTTAGAGCTACAAAGAATACTTTCCAGTCATTGAGGCAGTGGTGGGATTTTGGTAAAGTTCAAGTGAAACAATTTTGTCAACAGCATACTCAAAACATTACTGTACAGTTATCTAAATCTATGAAGAACTTGGAGACATCAAAAGTCAAATTACAGGTAAGTTTTTTTCTTACAATGAAAAAAACTCAACTTGGTGATCTTTTAGCGGTTAAGGTGCAGGGAGCTCTGTTTCGGTCCCGTTTTCAGAATGTAGACCAATTGGATGCTCCAACAAAATTTTTCTTTAATTTGGAAAAAAAGAATGGACAGAAAAGATTAATTCACGCACTGCGCTCCGAATCTGGTATGTTATTGTCTGACCCCATTTATATTAGAAAGAGAGCAGTTTGTTTTTATGAAAAGCTGTACAGCTGTGAATGTGTTGCAGAGCCTGATACTGACAATGTTTTTTTTTTGAAAACTTGGCACAGGTGTCTGAGGATGCCAATATGAAACTCCGGAAGGCCATCAGCCTAGAGGAGTTGTACAAGGCCCTTCAGGGCATGGAGTCCGGGAAGTCTCCTGGCATTGATGGTCTTCCAGTAGACTTTTATAAGTCTTTCTGGATAGTGTTGGGGGAGGATTTGCTTGCGGTGCTCAATGAAAGCTTGGCTGAAGGGCGGCTGCCATTGAGCTGACGTAGAGCATTTCTTACACTTCTCCCAGAGAGGGAGCGCTTCAGAACTCCTGACCTGATATTTACACTCACCTAAAGGATTATTAGGAACACCTGTTTAATTTCTCATTAATGCAATTATCTAATCAACCAATCACGTGGCAGTTGCTTCAATGCATTTAGGGGTGTGGTCCTGGTCAAGACAATCTCCTGAACTCCAAACTGAATGTCAGAATGGGAAAGAAAGGTGATTTAAGCAATTTTGAGCGTGGCATGGTTGTTGGTGCCAGACGGGCCGGTCTGAGTATTTCACAATCTGCTCAGTTACTGGGATTTTCACGCACAACCATTTCTAGGGTTTACAAAGAATGGTGTGAAAAGGGAAAAACATCCAGTATGCGGCAGTCCTGTGGGCGAAAATGCCTTGTTGATGCTAGAGGTCAGAGGAGAATGGGCCGACTGATTCAAGCTGATAGAAGAGCAACTTTGACTGAAATAACCACTCGTTACAACCGAGGTATGCAGCAAAGCATTTGTGATGCCACAACACGCACAACCTTGAGGCGGATGGGCTACAACAGCAGAAGACCCCACCGGGTACCACTCATCTCCACTACAAATAGGAAAAAGAGGCTACAATTAGCAAGAGCTCAACAAAATTGGACAGTTGAAGACTGGAAAAATGTTGCCTGGTCTGATGAGTCTCGATTTCTGTTGAGACATTCAGATGGTAGAGTCAGAATTTGGCGTAAACAGAATGAGAACATGGATCCATCATGCCTTGTTACCACTGTGCAGGCTGGTGGTGGTGGTGTAATGGTGTGGGGGATGTTTTCTTGGCACACTTTAGGCCCCTTAGTGCCAATTGGGCATCGTTTAAATGCCACAGCCTACCTGAGCATTGTTTCTGACCATGTCCATCCCTTTATGGCCACCATGTACCCATCCTCTGATGGCTACTTCCAGCAGGATAATGCACCATGTCACAAAGCTCGAATCATTTCAAATTGGTTTCTTGAACATGACAACGAGTTCACTGTACTAAAATGGCCCCCACAGTCACCAGATCTCAACCCAATAGAGCATCTTTGGGATGTGGTGGATGTGCATCCCACAAATCTCCATCAACTGCAAGATGCTATCCTATCAATATGGGCCAACATTTCTAAAGAATGCTTTCAGCACCTTGTTGAATCAATGCCACGTAGAATTAAGGCAGTTCTGAAGGCGAAAGGGGGTCAAACACAGTATTAGTATGGTCTTCCTAATAATCCTTTAGGTGAGTGTAGATACACTATTCAATAAATATATTTGTTTGACAGGGAAGCTGTGCGCAAACAGTAATATTTATTATTTTTCAAAAATAAAAAAAGCACCCCAGAAAAAAGGGCACTTTCTCTCCAGGAATAAAAAGGGCAGGTGCTCAAGCCCCCTTTGATGTCTATGTGTGCACGTGCCTGCCTGGTAGGTCCATTTTTGATAATATTTCTTTAGTGCGGGATATTCTAGAGGTCTCCAAGTTGTTTAATTTAGATTGTGCGTTGCTTTCTCTGGATCAAGAGAAAGCGGTTGATAGAGTTGAACATAATTACCTATGGAAAACTTTAGCAGCTTTTGGTTTCTGCCAAGATTATGTGGAAATGGTTAATATGCTGTATACTGATGTAGAGAGTGTGCTGAAAGTGAACGGTGGCTTATGCACTCCTTTCAAGATTGGTAGAGGTGTCAGGCAAGGATGTTCGCTGTCAGGAATGCTTTATTCATTAGCCATTGAGCCATTATTGCAGCAGAAAAGAGCACATTTGACTGGTTTAAATATACCTGGTTTTAACTGTAACATTCATTTATCCGCTTATGCTGATGATGTGATTGTAATAATCAATAGTAAAGAAGATATAGAGATTTTAAAGAAATTACTTGAAGATTTTAGAGTTTTATCTCCTGCTAAAATAAACTGGAACAAAAGTGAAGCTTTAATATGTGGAAAGTGGACTGGAGAGGAACTAAGCATTCCTAATGGTTTATTATGGAGTAAAGGAGGTTTAAAATATTTGGGGGTCTTTTTAGGAAATGAGGACACTGTACAGAAAAATTGGGAAGGGATTGTCGAAAAAAATAAAGGTCGATTAGCCAAATGGAAATGGCTGACCCCAGACATGTCCTATAAAGGGCATACTTTAATTATCAATAATTTAATTCCATCCTCTCTCTGGCATAATTTGGCATGTATAGATCCACCTGTGGAAATGTTGACTGAAATTCAAGCCTTACTGGTGGATTTTTTTCTGGGATAAATTACACTGGATTACAAAGAGCTTTTTTTTTTTGTCTAAAGAAGAAGGGGGACAGGGACTGAAAAACTTGCAAAGCAGAACAGCAGCTTTCCGTTTGCAATTTATACAAAGGCTTCTTTCGGGGGCGAGTGACTCTGGTTGGAGAGTGTCTGCATGTGCTATTTTACGGAGTCTGGGAGGCCTACAGATGGACACATCTCTCTTTTTGTTAGACCCCCTAAAACTAGATGCCTCCAGAATCCCAATTTTTTATCGAAATCTTTTTAAAGTTTGGAGTTTTTTTAATCATCAAAAGGACACCGTATATGAAATCACTTTTTTGGTTGTTAAACGAACCCATAGTATATGGAACTCGTTTGGATATTTCTGCAGTTGGATGCAGTTTTCCTGGACTAAACAATGTCCTTTGCAAATCCGGGATCACCACTTTAAGACTTTTGCTAAATGTGGCTGGACCTAATTTCATGAACATTGAGAAGACAGCATCTCATTTGAGAATTTCTTCAACTCGAATAGTTGCTCAACTGATGACAAAGTGGCAGTCTGCTTTTTCAAAAGAGGAGAGACGTAAAGTCTAACATTGTTCTTACTAAGAATTTTTAAGTTAACTTTACTTAATGTCTAATAATTTGTTGAACTTACTTAAAAATTCGTATTAATCTGTACTGTTTGCATGCTATGCCTTCGTTACTCAGAAAAACCTAGTAAACATTACTTGACTGGTTTGGGTACCATTTTGCCAAAGCAAAAAAACAAACAAACAAAAAAACAGGCGGAGCAAATGGTTTATTGGGGGGGGGGGGTAATAATCTCACCATTATTGTGATTAATGTTCCCTTTGGTTGGGGACTTGGAACTTAATTGATATTATTGTAATTATCTTCCAATTGATGCAGTGATGCAACATGAAATCACAAATATTTGATTTCAAAGGAAGTGAAGTAATAAATATTATATATATTTATACTTAAATTATTTCCATGTTATGAATGAATGTATTAATTATAGCATAGCTATATTTCATGTATAATAATGATCTTTTAACATTTTATTGCTAACACTTATGGCATAAATCTTTCATTGGGTTGATATAATCCCTCTATATTTGTGATGATATCTCGCAATTTTGCTTGAGTCACACACAGACTTCAACATTCAGCATGCAAACCACAACAATGGTAACAAAATAATTTAATTAATTAGACCAATACAATTTTATTTGCTTTCTCTTGTCAGTACAACCCCAATAACGATAGCAAATAAAATTGTAATGGTAAAACAAAGCCAAAAATAGTAAAACAAAGCAATTCATTTATTCATGCCGCAATGCACTCTGGGAGTACACTTCCTCAGATCACAGATATAATTAAGTTGACAAAACTTAAATGGATTAAGTAAGAATAACTTGATGCAATTAAGTTATGCTTACTTGATGAAATTAAGGCAACGAGTTTGCATAATTAAATTAAGTAAACTGAACTAATTGTTTTTTACAGTGTATTGTACAGGAGCAGAGACTCCTAATACTGAAGACCCATTTCCCACTATATATTTGTCTCCAAAACTAGATGATTGTATGGAAAGTCTTTGTGTTTGGATTTCTTTTCGGTTACAGGGAAAGTTTTGTTCAGAGCAAGAAGATTTTAGATGACAAAGTGGATACACCATGGCGTACTTTCTTAAAGTTAGATGATAATGTTAAGCCTGAATAGAGAGTTTTGTATAAGCCACCGTTAACAAAGAGAGTAGGAGACATACAATGGAGAGTTCTCCATGGGGCAATAGCTGTCAATGCTTTTATTTCTGTTTTAAATCATGAGGTGAGCTCTGAATGTCCTTTTTGTTTTGAAAGAGAGACTGTTTTTCATGCATTTATGGAGTGCTCTAGATTAAAACCTTTATGTAATGTATTGAGAAATCTTTTTGATGCTTTTAATGAAACTTTTTCTAAGGAAATATTTGTTTTGGGTGCAAAGTATGTGCAGAAAAGACGGATTGATTGTCAATTAGTACATTTTATCTTGGGTCAAGCTAAACTAGCTATCTATTCAAGTAGAAAGAACATGATTGATCAAAGGCCTGGACATAATGTTACTGTGTTGTTTCCAAATCTTATAAAGTCTAGAGTGTTGATAGATTTTAATTTTTATAAATCTATGGATGATCTTGTTTCGTTTGAAGTAAAATGGTGTAGTAAAGGAGCATTGTGTTCTATGATTGAAGATGAATAATTTTTAACACATTTTCTGTAATTTTATTTCTCGGTGATTAATTTATACCTTGTGAATTGTTTTATGTAGATTTGTAATAAAGAGCATGTAATTCTCAAAAAAATTCTCTCTCTCTCTCTCTGTGTATGTGTTTAAATATATACAGTACTGTGCAGTACTCTCCAAGACGCTTGGAGAAACCTACCAACAAAGCTACAGTACTGTGAAAATTTGTGTAAAAATGCCGTAAAGTAAGGATGCTTTCAAAAATAATGTCAGAAATAAATTGTATTTATCAAATAACTTCTATAAACTAAATCAAATCAATATTTGGTGTAACCACCCTTTGTGTTTAACAGCTTTTGTCCAGGTACACTTGCACATAGTTTTTGCAGGAAGGTTTCTTTAAGCGTCTTTGAGACGCTGCCAGAGTTCTTTCAGTTTTACACTGCAGAGGAGGACGCCCTGAAGATATTTGAGACACTGTCCAAATACAGAGGGGTGAACGCGCATCAGGAGTCTGCAAGGTCAATAACCTCACCCTACAGGTGCCCGTCGAGAGGTCACCGGCATGTGTGCAGCCTAATCTGTCACAGCTAGCCAATGAAAAGCGCTGCCAACTGGTCCACATCCCGCTGGTACGTCTCATTCTCCTACTGTCCGCCTTTGACAGGACACACACAGCAATGCACATACTTTTGCAACCTCCATGATAAAACAAATACCACCGCTTTATATACTGTCAAAGCCTTGATGAAAAAGGATTGTTAGTAGTATACTGAATTTATCTTGAGGTCAAACAAAGATCTGGCTCATGACCACATAGCCCAGTTGGGCGTCACTGAGTGTTAAGACATCCTCATGACATGTGGTCTCGGAAAAGCGAATCGCTGTTCTGCCTGCGTATTCGCAGACTTTGCAAAGGCGTGAGGAGACTTACAGAGGAGGAGGATGGTGACCTTGCATTACCTTGTCCGCACAACAGAGAGGGGAAAGGAAAGGGAAAACATGCATAACACTTGCTATTCCGCAATGCAAGGATTTAGACATCATCTCATGTAAGGGCATTAAGTTTGATTTAGAGAACCACGCACAAGACGTTGTCAGCAAATACAGCAGTTGTCAAATGTACCGACTTCAGTACCAAGTCGGTACTGAAATTTAAAAAATGTGTCGAAACCAGCATTTCCCTCTAGCATTTGTTGAACGGATTCTTAAACACCTCTAATTGGCCATTGCTTTCACGCGCTCAACATATAGTCTCTGATTGGTCATTGCATTCACGCGCTGCATTCAGAGGTCATTTTGCTGGAGATGTTGTTTTAAATTTTTCATAGGCTTTAGTAATGACACAGCCATGAAACAAAATCTGAACGCAAGTATAAGGAAGCAAAATTTAAGGAGGTAAAATCTCATCATAGCAACCATAATTGGACAAAAAACTGTGCAGTGCAAGTCATCAATAAGGACTCAAAATGCATTTATCTACACTAGCATATAGATGACTTCAAAGCTAACAGATACAAACTAAAAGCCACAAAAACTCTATTTGATTTCATCGGGTTGCAGAAACCCTTCAGGCTGATCAGCATTTACTTAAGTAATGCTAACATTTAGAGTCATTTGGAAAAGTCGAAACCTGGAAATAAAAATGACAATTTAACTTCAAAAAGTATTCACACAAAGCTACATTTGTGTGGCTGTAGTCGCCAGCAGGAGCTGCCTGTCACTAAAGAAACGGTTCACCGGAAAACGTTTGTGTCAGTGTAAATACACACAATTACCATTCATTCCCTCGCATGCACAAACAGCAGGGCATCCACTTTAAATTAACCTACAGTTTCCTTACTGTAAGCAAATTGCTTTTCAGTACCACTTGAGATAGCATCGTACATGCAATAAGAGAAAATTGTATTTCCACTGAGCTCCACCATCTACTTTGTCTGTTTATATTGTAATCACAGGCAGAGAATAGAATGCAATTACTTGCTATTGTTTAGGAAACACATGCAATATGTTATACGATGACAATACCAAATCTGTGAAGCTTTACGAAAAATTCTGGATGATTGCAATCCATTTTCACAGCATGCAAAACTGTCATATCCGCAGGTCAAATGACTTTTGCAAAACCGTGGCCATCCGCTCGGCACATCGCAGCACGATGTTCCCATCAATTATTTAAAGGGCACAAATTGATATCACTGCTGCTGGATCCTCTAGTTACGAGGTGATATTCTCTTACAGCGGCCATCAACCTCGAACAGCTGGGGAAAACCTCCATGACACGACACAGAGTGACCTAGTAACACGCTCACTAGTTGATCCACTAGTCCTCAGTCTGATTTCACTCCCTCATGTTTTATAGTATGTATCACATGGCTAATCGCTTCTAGGCGCCTGCTGATGTCGGCTGAGATGCATGGAGACCCGGACACATGCCATCTGTTCGGCTAATAGTACGATTTTGGGAGTCATCAGAAGGTCGCACAAATGATTTTCATCAACAGAACTAATCCTAAAATCCTAAATGTTTTTTTTTTTAAGTAAATACAAATATTAAGTAACTAAAATACCTAAACAGACCAGTAAACAAGTAAACAAATCAATCAATGTAGGCATGGAAAAGGGAAATTAGTTCAATTAAAAGAATAAAATACGAGTTATTTACATTTTAAAACTATTTGATTAGCTAGAAATTGTTCTTTAAGAGTGCCATCTGTGAAATTACGATTCTAATTTAAGGACATGCAAAAAGTATAGTAACTTACTACTTAAGTAAGGAGTGAGTGAGTGAGTGAGTGAGTGAGTGAGTGAGTGAGTGAGTGAGTGAGAGAGGGACTGAGGAGTGACTGGGTACTTCTCAATATCCCTTCTCGTTTCTTCGCTCCTACGACGCAACTGACACTGGTAGGTCACATGAAAGTGACAACATGGCGAATAGTATGTCCAGATTACATAAATACAACACACATTCATACTATAGAAGATACTTTTTTAACGGTCATAAAGTAATTACTTATTCAAAATAAGTACCTACTCAAGAGAGTGAGTGAGTGAGTGTCAGTCAGTCCAGGAAAAAAAACTAAAACAAAAATAAAATATAAAACCAATTCTTGTTCAAGTCCACTCAAAATGATCTGATCAGCTAGTAATTGCTCTTTGTAAGCGCCTGCTTTTTGTAAGCACCATAATAATTTGCAGCAATGTGAATGGCTGGAATGTCATTAAATCAAATTAAATTGTAACTGACCTAAAAAATGGGATGTATAATTGCATTTAGCAATTCAAACTTAATAAATATGTTAAGGTTTTAAGGTTTCTATATGTTAATTAATAAATAAATGGACAGATGGACATATTCTTTGCACTTGTGCTTGAGTAAACAAAACTGTAAATCAGCATTCGAGGAAGTAAGTGTTCAATGAAGCATCCAAAGTAATTAGTAGACCTGAAACTGATATCTGATCCAAGTGTTCCACTGGACAAGTGGTTTGAAACGTAACCCATCCATGTCAACTAGCAGAGGAAACAAATAACCAGAATGCAGACTTTCAAGCAGTAAAGGGGGGCAGGATGGCATATGATGATTTCCTATAGTGCTTTCATCCTCTGGCCGAGCATGTTGAGACATTTTACAGGCAACTGGAGATGAAAGACCAAACGGATCACTGCCATTGATCAGTATGAATGAGGTATTAGAGAGTTGCGAGCTACAGTAACGGCTCATTTTCTACAGCTGCAGTCTTCAATCTTCATTAACATTTTGACTCGACTACAATTAGCCCAAGACTCACTAATTACATTCATCACCACAATTAGCGGATTCATTATGCTTCTTTTTCACCGAGTAACACTTTTGCTAAGATAAAAGGAGCAATTATGATGCCTGCACCCTCCGCTCAAATCCCACAGCAGCAAATATAACATGTCAGTATTCCAGTATCTTCTTTGCACAAAGTGGGAGTCTCACATTCCCTCTGCTGTGTTAACAAAGAAGGGAATAAACCTGAAAACCTTTAACTCAAATGAAAGAGCATGGCACAACCAAGGCCAAAGTCATGGGTTAGATTCCCACAAAAACTGATCATGCTTTAAGAAAGATAGAACAAATGAACAATAGAACAAACGGTATATAAGATAGATATAATGAATAATAGAACGAACATATGAACTATAGAAGGAATAAATGATAGAACAGACGATCGAACGAACAACAGAATGAGCGACAGAATGAACGAACGATAGAACGAACGATAGATCGAACAAATGATAGAAAGAACGTACGATAGAAAGAACAAATGATAGACAAAACGAACGAACAAATGATATAATGAACAATTTATTATTTTTGTTTTTCTCTCTCATTTTATAATTGTATTGTGTGATTTACTTTTAGATAAATGTACTGCAAATGATTACGTTTTTTTTTTTTTTTTTTTAAGGATAAATTATGATATTTTGTAAAGAGAAAACAGTAGCCGTTTCAAAGCTAGATGTGTAAAGGGGAAGGCAAATATAAGTTAGCTTCTTCCTTCTCCTTTT